>OX336392.1:309317309-310692643 GCA_946902985.2 Meconema thalassinum | reverse complement strand
GAATGTAAGACGGCCCCGAATATAAGACGAAGCCTAGTTATCAACTGCCACTTACAGATTTTTCAAAAAAATACTCGCTAACCCATAACTTGCACAACATATGCCCTTAAGGTCCTGCTTTCATTTTTATAACGTCTCGTGTTATCGGAAATCCTTCTGCCCGCTTTTTCAAGACATCCCGGTACTCTATAATTTCTTTGTTCAAGAATGGGAGACGTTATTAAATTAAGATACGTTGATCACTCAATTAAAGCTCGTAAAACTGACTGGTTGTTCTTGTAAAGATTGTTTTAAAAGATATTTCCGTATGCTTTCGAACATATAATTTATCCGCTTAAAATGACGTGTATGCGTAAATCCTAACCTCAAAATGTACGCTATTCGTATATGCATGGTAATTAAACATAACAAACCATGTTTTAATCTTCATTAACGCATTGATTTGTTGCGAGTTACAAGATGCCAACACCACATACTACTTTGCAAATAATAATAACAATTAATTTTTTTCTTTTTTTTCAATACCCTGAATATAAGACGACCCCAAATTTTTATAACACAAAAAGTGGGAGAAAACCTCGTCTTACATTCGGGTATATACGGTACACTGTACAACACAAATATAAATTGAACGCTGTAGTCCATGCTTTGGCAAGCTGCCACGAACTCAAGTTCAACACATACTAGGACAGTGCTAATGAGTGACTGAGTCCACGCCAGTGAGCGTTACCTCACATCCCCACCAGGGTGTGCATAAAAACCAGCTTGATGGGTGCTGTCCTCTCAAGGACAATCATATAGTTAGCGTTCAAACACTTGGTGAGAGGCCAACAGCTTGGCCACCACACCCCTAAAAAAAACGAAATAAGACCCTACCGTCTTCGCTAAATATATCACTTCCAAACTCGTTTTCGTATTTGTGTAACAAAGCCGATTGAGATCTTTTTGTGGGTGTCATTTCTTAACTTACGACATAACCGATCATGATCATATACACCTTATGACCGAACACGTGTTGCACGACTGAAAGAAGAGTACTGATCGCATCAGCAAGCTGTGCCCTAACAGCTTAGGAAGCAGGGGATTCACCAACCAAATGAAAACATGCCGATAACGGATTGGACAGCTTATCGCATTAGGAGTTATTCGGCAGAGCATCCCAAGTTCCTCTCGTAATTTCAACTACGCAGTGTTACTTCACAACATCTTACACATACCGTATTGCTTATTAGTCGATATAAAATGGGGTACGAATTGCTTGAATGATAAAATGATGGCTAGGAGTGAAAATTTACTTTTAAATTTAGACATTTTGGGTAAAATAGCAATTGTAATTTAAAATCAAACCCGTATTTCAGCGAAAAAGGCATTTACCGGTTTAAGCATTTCCCTTAGATATCCGGGCTCTAATTATGACTCTTTATAATGTCAGGACACAAAACCCGATGCATCAGATATTGTTCAATTTTGATCAAGGGGGTAGGAAAGGGAATTGAACTGACTCTAGAATTTGACCTTAGGATTTTCCTGTCAGGAAGTGATAAAACCTACTTGCGCGATGTTTGTCTGGTGTATTCCCCAAATGTGATAGACAAATCAGTGTAGATCAGCTTGGCTAGCGCCAGATGATAATATTTTGGCTGCTGCACCACAGACATGAACATGGCTAGGGGAAACTGGGTCAGGAGACAAGCATCTTCTTCTTCTTAGCATTTATCCCGCTGAATTGCAGGGTCTGCTGTTTTGCACTTTCCTTTCCACTTGATGCGGTCTTGTGCATCTTCAGGAGAGACTTAAGCCACATACATATACTCCCGCAGTGTGTCGAGCCAGCGCTTCTTTGGTCGCCCTCGTGGTCTGCGGCCCTCAGGACTGATGTTTAAAGCTTAAGGCTCTTCTCGCAACGGAAGAATCGCTTCTGCGTAGTACGTGGCCATACCATCGCAAACGGTTCTCTCTCATTTTCTCAGGGATTGGGGCCACAACCTAATGCCATTCGAACATCATCATTTTAGATTTCAGGTACATTGGCACCCTCCGATCGAAAGGACTCCTGTAACTTGGCTCCACTTCATCCAGGCAGCGTTGATTCTGGGAGCGTGTCACCATCCGATTGGAGAAGTGACCCCTGATATTTAAATTGAGAGGTTTTAGGAATCGCAACGCCGTCGATGTTA
Source organism: Meconema thalassinum (assembly GCA_946902985.2). Taxonomy (NCBI): domain Eukaryota; kingdom Metazoa; phylum Arthropoda; class Insecta; order Orthoptera; family Tettigoniidae; genus Meconema; species Meconema thalassinum. The sequence continues at coordinate 310,690,466 of OX336392.1, read as the reverse complement.
ATGGTCCCATCACTTTGTGCCCCACACTCTAGGTACTCAGGCTTCCTGACGTTACGTAGCAAGCCATGTCTGTCCAAGGAGTCTTTCCAACATTGGATTAGGTGTTGAAAATCTTGACGGGATTCACAGGCGACCATAACATCATCAGCAAAGAGTCGAGTGTCAAGACAGAGGATGAACAGAAGTGGAGATAAGCCGATCCCTGATGAATGCGAAATGGTGCAGACATTCATGCTGCACATCGGACAGAGCTGGTAGAATTTCGATACAGAAGCTGGCTCCATCGGATATATGGCATACTTCTGGTACACCATGCAGCCTCAGTGCGTGCTAAATAAGATCATGAGGCACTCTGTCGAAGGCCTTTTCGAGATCCAAGAGAGCAATGTGGAGTGGTTCCTTCTTTTCATTATTTCGTTCCATCAAAAGACTGTGGCATGGATAGCGTCGATCGTTCCTTTTACGAAACCACACTGATTCGGGGCAATGTGAACTATATTTAAACACAAATTGTGCTAAATGTTCCGGCATAACTCAACAAAATGACAGTGTTTCGCCCCGGTGTGCAATTGGGCTCTTCAGTTGTCTTGGTGAGGTGTGCTTTAACCAACTGAAGAGCCCAATTGCACACCGGGGCGAAACACTGTCATTTTGTTGAGTTTTGCCGGAACATTTAGCACAATTTGTGTTTAAATATATAATGGCTCAACGGACAATACATATTTTTCTTTTGAAAATTATATAATGTGAACTATGTCGTGAAGGCGTGCGTCCAGGACACGCTCGAAGATCTTCATTGTATGACAAAGCAAACGAATTGGGCGATAGTTCGAGCAGTCTCTGACATCACCTTCCCTTTCCAGAGAGGAACCGTGTCACCTTGTTGAATAAGTCTGCCAGGAACGTAGATGCTTGTGGTCCAAGCATTTTTCACAGCTCCAATGGAAGGTCATCCGGTCCAGCCGCCTTTCCGTTTTTCATTTTCTTAATGGCGGCATCTACTTCAACAATCGTGATGGGTGGAGCTGGACCATACACTAGATTTGCTGGTGGTATAGGAGGATGTGGAAATTCTTCTTGGAAATAGTTTCGAAATGTTTCTTCCGTTGGTCAAGGATCTCGGTTGATCTTTGTAATAGTTTCTGGTGTTGATTCTTTATGGTCATGACATGCCCAGTATCCTCTGTGGAATGGTGGCGATTTTTCACTAGGCGGTAAATATATTTCCCTCTCTGGGGTGTCAAGTTTGCCATACAAGTCTCTGTAATGTTCATCTTTTGCCTTTGCTTCTTTTCCTGCTTTGCTAGTCAAGAGACAAGCATATGAACTAAAATATGTAGATCGGTGAATGCACTGAAATATTTATGTGAAATCAAAATAGGTGGTTCTGGAGTCGAAGGAAGGATTACATGTTGGCACTCGTCAGGCCTTAATTCTGGCATCGTGGTCTCGAACTGCAGTCCAAGGAGCTCGTGCTTGCCACCACACTTCAAGCAGGTCATAGTGCCAGTGCTGAAGTGCCCGGCTCGCCAAGATATTTCCTATCTACCTAAATATTCTGAATCATTTAAGGTCATAACAATATTCTAACCTTGGTCTACCCCTACAGTTCTTGTCCTCGTCCTCGACCCTTCCTTCCATAGCTAAGTTTGCTGTTCCAGGATGTCTTAGCGACCTATCTCTTCTTTTCATTAGCACTCGACAGAAACATCTCTCCTCTCTCACTCCTCTTAATACCTCTTCATTTGTTACTCTATCTACCCATCTAATCATCATTTTCCTGTAGCACCACAGTTCAAATTCTCCTCTTTTCTGCTGCTTCAACAGTCCCGCATTTCCGTTCCGTAGAGTGCCATGCTCCAGACAAAGCCTTTCAAAAAAGACTTTCTAATACCTAAATCTATATTTGATGTCAACATATTTCTTTGCTGTAGTAATAATGTTATGTATAATATCCCACTTAACGTTTTGATTTCGAAAACACTGGAGTATGCAGATTTAAGATGGGCAGCTGACCTCTATGTCCCCCTTTAAACAGCAATCGTCAACAAGATCAGGACAGATGAAAGAGAGGAGGCCAGCACAAATGGAAGCAATGTCGGGGTCAGCTGGGCCCGTGCGATTGCAACCCACGTTTAAATAGTTGTGAGCCCCTGGGAGGTGAAAAGATTAGCCAGCAGAGGAAGCCCATCCCCTGTAGATTGGCTCTTCTCTGCTGCCCTCTATGGATAAGTTATGGGTCCTAATGTGTGTAGTAGTCACTTTCTAGAATGTAGTTGCAAACCAAAATGAGTCACCGGCAGGTTACAGGTTCACACAAGCAGCAAACATTTAACAAGAAAAGGCAAATACACCGAGGGAATAAAAACATATGGTATGACTCAATTATCGTATGAGATATGTACCGTATTGGCCCGAAAATAAGCTGCAATTTTTATTGAAAATATTTGGGTAAAATTTCTGGGTGTGGCGTATATTCGCTACCTACACTTTTATATGTCATGTAGGCCTACTGTTTAAAAAGGAATGCGCTTTAGCAAGAAAACAGCAACAAAGCAACAATACAGTCTTTAAGAGAACCTAGCGGCATTTAATGACAATGCGAACTTTTGTTTTGGCGGTGACATTGTTATTCTCTAACACCGTATTGTTTCGTAAGCTTGAATAATCTACAGTAGCTCAGTCTCGGTAAGATCTGTAAGAAAGCCTGTTTAACGCAAAAATGAGCGGTCATTTACCGGTAGAGCGAAAAGCTCCATCAATCGAAGGAATTTGGCGTGCTTATGATGCGGCCTTTGAACTTGTAGTTGTCCGTTATGCCAAAAGCACAACCAACAGAGGCTGAAAGAAAATACGGATGTCAGAAAAAAATGTCTACGTGTTAATAAGTACAAGAAAATAAATGTGTCTTCCCTTAATCCAGATGCAGCTTATTTTCGGGCATAAACATTTTTCCTCTTCGAATATTAAGGGTGTGGCTTATTTTTGGGCCAATATGGTATGTTAAATAACATGTGCATGTATTTTCACCATGGAAGTCATTTGGCTCTCTACACTGCTGTTTGTTGACTGAAGCCCCAGGATGTTCTCTGTCTGCAATGTCAAGTTATAAAAGTAATCTTTGGAATTCATATGCAACAGGTGTCCCTAGTGCACTACAAGAACACAGTTTGTTTATGCTGAGTGATATCACAGATGCAGTTTACAGTGCAGACGCAAGAGGGACTAATGTCATGCATGTGCAAAGTGCATTACACCGTGCAATGCACACTGTAAAGCCCTGACCTCGATGTTCCTTCTAACAACTATCATCCAAAATTGCCATATGTAAGGATTTTCACTGTGGGTGCTGTAGAAATGCTACATATTTTTTTTATAATGATAATTTCTTTATATTTGTCTAAAAGAAAGTAATAAATGTACATATAACTGTATGAAAATTGTGTAACATGCCAGGTAAGTAAAAATGAACTCTTTATTTTTAAGACTATCTTCACATAGAGTTACACACAAAGTAGACGTTGCTCTCTTGTGAACTACCAGTTGTTGCTCTCAGTCTAATGGTATCTCTTCCTGAACCACCTGAAAAACAAACAAAAAATATACTCATTAAGGACTCTCATTCAAAGGGTACCAAGAATTCTTACTAAGAAAATAAAAATTAGTTGTGATCTTGTGGTGTTAATTTGATTTTCTTTGTTTATGATGGAGCAAGGTGGAATATTTATCAACTGATGAACAGAGATTAGAATTATAATAGGCAATGAGAATCTTAAATTTTGCATACAAGCATAATTAAGAAATATATAAGGATCCTGTAAATGACAAATGACTACCAAGGAATGTATAACCTTGTTACCCACAATGTTGCCTTTATCTTCCCTATAGTTGTCACAATGCCCAGATGTACATTCCCACTGAACCTTATATTTGAAGTTAGCTTTCTATGACCGAGAGCAAAGGACATTGAACCTTGTATATAAAGTTCAATTGTGTAATACTCTTGGCTAGGGGTTGTATAATGGAAATTAGGAACTGCATGATGACTTACAAGATTTTGTATTCCCACCATCAAAATGATATGAATAGGAGCAGATTACCTTAATGTTCTGCCCCTCAAGACAACGATCACCATTACTTCCAATAAAAGTGAATCTTGAACCCTTGCATCTGATGTTCTTTCAGTTACATAGATCAAACTTTGCTACACTGTTACCCTTTTCCTAAAGGCTACAGCTTCCAACTATCTAGTTTTTTCCAGATGTTCCTCTTAGTACGTTAAGTCATTCATGCCCTCTTTCTTTGTTTGTTTGTTTAGACTGTCACAGTAGCTGCAACATGAAGCACTTGAAACAGTCATAAAGCATGATGAAGGCTGGGTCTTTCTCACGAAGCCACAGCTGGGCGGCGTGTTGAAGACATGGTAGTACAGGGTTATATTTATATATCAGCACCGTCGCGCGCACGGATTTTCCTCTCGGCTGTTTGCCGTACATTGGCCGCCCGCGGCTGATGTAATTCCCCTTGTTATCTTTATGCGCACTCGTCTTATCAGCTGCATCTGTCACCGCGCAGCAATTGCTTCAGACGAAGTCAGCCGATGCACGGACAACAGCCGAGTAGAAAATCCCCATTCGCGACGGGTGCTGATGTATAAATATAACCCTGTATATGCTCAAGCTTGCTCAGAAGACTTCTGCAACTCCCTCTTCACTCTGCATCTCACCCAGCTAAGGGACAACCACTGTAGGTCCACTTTGAAGAGAATCCCTAAATTATTATATCAGTACCGTACCTCTTATTATTCCTGTTTCCGTGGTGTAGGGGATGAAGTGTGATGAGTTTTCTATGTGGCTGAAGGTTTTGATAGCCAGATGCTCTTCCTGATGCCAACCTCATGAAAATGAAAATCCACAGCCTGTTTCCAGTCTCCGACCGGGTCAGGAATGGAATGGAATGAATGAAGCCCCCATCTAGCGGCGAGGATATGAACTGTGCCGGCTGCCGAGGCCTGACGCACTCCTCTGGGGCAATGATTAAATGAATGACAGATGAAATGAAATGATAGTGGAGAGTGTTGCTGGAATGAAATTTTGACAGGGAAAACCGGAGTACCCGGAGAAAAACCTGTCTGCCTCCGTTTTGTCCAGCACAGATCTCACATGGAGTGACCGGGATTTGAACCACGGATCCAGTGGTGAGAGGCCGGCGTGCTGCCGCCTAAGCCACGGAGGCTTACGATGCCAACCTCATCATAGGAGTTAATGGGAAATTAAACTGGGCGAAGAGTTGAAGGAAGTGGTCATGGCCTAGTACAAGGTAATGTCCTGGCATTTGCCTGGAGTTGAAAATAGGAAACCATGGAAAAACATTTCTAGGATGAAAGAGGGTGGGTTCGAACCAATTGTTAGTTTTGCACAGGTGCTATAATACTGTTTGAATATTCCCTTTTTTGGGTTTCATATTTCATTTAGTAGATGTTGTATGGTACTTCCCATTGCTTTTATTCGTCCAATGAATCGAGGTTTCTTAATTCTGAAGGTGTATTGACTTTCTGACGTTAAATTGTTATCTTTTTATTACCACTCTTATTGTAATATTATGCAGGCTTGGACGACTTCTAGTGTGTTCTAGGCTTGCACTACTTTTCAGTTCTCACAACTGTGATGTGTGCTGTTCCTTATCGGCTGCTTCTGTGATTTATGTGAGCCATATATCCTGTAGCCAGCCCCGTGGTGTAGGGGTAGCGCGCCTGCCTCTCACCCGGAGGCCCCGGGTTCGATCCCCGGCTCCGTCAGGGATTTTAAAACTGACGTGAGGGTTGGAACGGGGTGCACTCAGCCTCGTGAGGACAATTGAGTAGCTGTCTGACAGTGAGACAGCGCCCCGATCACGAAAACCAAGATTAACGGCCGAGGGGACCCGACGCGCTGATCACGCGTCACCCCAATATCTGCAGGCCGAATGGCTGGGCAGCGGTCGCTTGGTCGGCCTTAGCCCGTCATGGGCTGGATACTGCCAGGGGTTGACATATATCCTGTTTCTACGTTGCTGAAAGTTTGAAACCACAGCACAGATCTCACATGGAGTGACCGGGATTTGAACCACGGATCCAGCGGTGAGAGGCCGGCGTGCTGCCGCCTAAGCCACGGAGGCTTACGATGCCAACCTCATCATAGGAGTTAATGGGAAATTAAACTGGGCGAAGAGTTGAAGGAAGTGGTCATGGCCTAGTACAAGGTAATGTCCTGGCATTTGCCTGGAGACTGGAAGCAGGCTGTGGATTTTCATTCAACATCTTTCCACTTTTCCACTTTTTTGCTCATCACGTGTCTAACTCTACCTATATATATGTCGAGGCTGCATTTGGCACAAGATAATCTTCCTGCATCTGCTCACAGGTTGTCAATACCAAGAGGCTAGCCTTGCCTCTCTCTTGAACTTTGCTGGCTGCCTGGATACTTCAGCAGTATGCTGCACCTCTACTTCATGGGTGTTGAGCCCATTTTGAACCATGAGCTAGTGTTAAGCTCAGTGAAAATGCTTCACAATGTTTTATAGCCTAAACAGGCTCTTTTTTAAACATCGTAGTAAGAAGCTGGGCTCCTCTAAAACTGGAAAACGTAACTGTTGTCGTAAAAATTTACTTATACCATTAATGATGTTAAAATTCATCTCCTAGTAAGTTAAGTCAGTAGTTGGTTTTAGTTGTAGGTTTCATGTCACCCAAACCATTAGGTGCTGATAACCTAGATGTTAGCCTCCTTATCATCATCATCTCATAGAAAATTATGTGTGGGACTATTTGGAACAGTGTGTGAAACACAGAAGTCAGCTTCCCCACTGTGGAGTGGATTGATGACATGAGTGCCCAGTTGTACCATTTATTATCAATGAGTGGGTTCAACTAGATAAATGCATACTTACAGAAACTTACAACTATCTTCCTAGATGAATCATGGACAGAGGTGGTGCTGCAAAGTATTAGAACAATCTCTCCAGGGGGTGACTATTTTTTTTAATGTGTAGGCTTCGGCAGCCGGCACAGTTCATGTCCTCGCCGCTAGATGGGGGCTTCATTCATTCCATTCCTGACCCGGTCGGAGACTGGAAGCAGGCTGTGGATTTTCATTCAACATCTTTCCACTCTGTTGCTGGATATTTTTTGTGGGAGTGATTTCGGAAAAGGGACGGAAATGTGTAAGAGGAAACATCGCATACGGTTTACTTCAAGGTTTGGAGGCCCCATTAAAGATATTCCTACAATAAATCATCTTCAAGTTGTCGTTCTTTGGTGTGAAAATATTCATTATATCATATTTGCTGAAAACAATTATGATTTATTAAATCTTAATACTTTTGCTGTATTCTTATTTAATGTAAGCATTCACGGTACTGTCGGCTACGGAAATGTGTAAGAGGAAACATCGCATACGGTTTACTTCAAAGTTTGGAGGCCCCATTAAAGATGTTCAGGATTTGGCACTGGTGTTTTACAAGTAGTTATTTCAATGATCAACAGAGTTCACTGTTAACAAGGAATTTGCACTCCCGGCAAAACTAATAGGTCATCGGCTTTTTAATATCTCGCAAACCAATAATGCTAAGAACTTTATGAGGTGTCCTAGGACTCGGGGTGACACCCCTCGTTTTCCTATAGCCCCCTTAATTTAACCAGAGGACCCAAAACTAATAGGTCATCGGCTTTTTAATATCTCGTGAACCAATAATGTTAGGGACTTGCATGAGGTGTCCTAGGAGTCGGGGTGACGCCCCCTGTTTTTCTATCCCCCTCTTAATTTAACCAAAGGACACAAAACTAATAGGTCATCGGCTTTTAAATATCTCGCGAACCAATAATGCTAGGGACTTGTATGAGGTGTCCTAGGACTCGGGGTGACACCCCCCGTTTTCCTATAGCCCCCTTAATTTAACTAAAGGACCCAAAACTAATAGGCATCGGCTTTTTAATATCTCGTGAACCAATAATGCTAGGGACTTGTATGAGGTGTCCTAGGGGTCGGGATGATGCCCTCCGTTTTTCTATCCCCTTCTTAATTTAACCAAAGGACCCAAAACTAAAGGGTTATCGACTTTTTAATATTTTGCGAACCAATAATGCTGTGTGAGGAGTTGTAGGACTCGGGGTAATGCCTCTTATTTTCATGATTCTGTGATTCGCAGAGATGGGTAAATCCAGAGCAGAATATATGCAAAATTATCGACAAAAGAAACTTGAGAAAAAATTAAAACTGCAGGAGTACAGCCGAAAAAAATTGACTTCACATATATTTCATCTCAATTTCATAGTAGGATAACATGTCAGATGTTACACATCATATGTGACTACTGTAAGGCTTTTTTTTTGTCTGGTGACCTTGTATCAATATGCTTACTTCTCTTAATCATTTTGAGGGCTGGTTTTCTGTGATTTAACTAAAATTTAAAAAATACCCACCATTCAGTCCCTCCTTATAGTCTTTGGAAAATACATTTGTGTTCTGTACTTTATAAGAACAATTACCATCACTCCTATTAGACCCAACTGAAGCCCCATGGTTGCCAAACTAAACTGCACCAACAAGTTACTGCATGAGTCTTTGGGAGGGAGTTGTCAGTTGACTTGTTATATTCATTCAATTAATCAACATTGAGCAGGAAAAGATTAGGATGCAAACAAAGGACAAACATGACAGTCGGGTGAGGAGGGAGACATGTAAAGAAAGAAAACAAGGTCAAACACACAAAAAGGACCTCAGTCTTCACAGCCAGATTAATACTGCTTCTTGCCATCTTGATAAGACTGGGAGATTAAAGTAAGCGGCTCATGATCTATAGCAGTGGTTCTTAACCGGTGGTCCGGGAGTGCCTCAGGAGTGGTCCGCAGGAGAAAAAGGTCCACCAGCACGTATAAAAAAGTGGCCAATAAATGGGGATTTTGAAAACCATGTGCGTTGAACGAGAATCGTCCGAATATATTTGCGGTGTCGACTATCAGATTTTAAATTGAATTATCTTTAAAATAAGTGTAATTGAGGAAAGGTTACAACTGATTACGTGTATTGGGAGGAGAGGTGGGGGTGGTCCGTACATGTTTCAATTTCAGACTGAGTGGTCCGCAGACTTCTACGGGTTCAGAACCACTGATCTATAGCATTGAATCAAGATAGCTTTGAAGCCATTTTTCAGTATTGCCTTATTAACAATTAATATCAGTCGGTCAGCACAAAATAATTCTAATTATTATTATTAATCTTGATTGGTCACATTGGACCACTTGAGTCGTCGTTCCACAATCACTTCTTCTTTGAAGGTAGTACTGCTTGGTTCTTGCGCTCTTTCCAGTACTTTTTCATTCTTTCAGATCGGGATTTTCTCAACTCATCTGAAATCTCCATAGGCTTTCTGTGTGTCATTTCTGCAGAAAATTTGTGAGTTTTAAGAATGGTGTTAATTTTATTTTTCTCCTCGGCATCTGTTATCTTGAGTCCAACTGCTTTGAGATCTTGTTGGATTTCTTGGATCCATTTTCCTCCAGTTTTCTTTCCTAGATTTCTCATCACCAGTTGGCGTACAATTCTGTTTTCTGGAAGCCGTAAGATGTGAAAAAAATATGAAATTCTTTTCTTCTTCATTGTGCTGGTGATTGGATCAATCTCACGATAGACAGTTTCATTTGGGAGAATCCTCCAGACTCCCTCAACCTGATACTTTTATTTATGCACGTTCTAATGATTCTTCTTTCCGTTTTGAGGAGCTGATCAGTTCTTTGTTCATTTTTAATTTGGAACAGTGTTTCACAAGCATAAGTGGCTTCAGGGAGAGTTACAGTTTTATAATGTTGGATCTTAGTAGCTATTGATAGGCATTTTTTATTATATGTTGACCAGGTTAGAGATTGTGCCTTTTTCATTTTATTTGTTCTATTTATCCAAGTTACTTTTTCGTTTAAGTTATGTGTTATAATTTCTCCAAGATACTTAAATTGAGGAACTAGGTTAATTTTATAATCATTTATATAGACTTCATTTATATCTAAGGGTTTCATAGGCATGATCTCAGTTTTTTCAAAGGATATCTGTAATCCTATCCCTTGAGCAATTTCTTGGAGACTAGTGATCTGAGTACAAACCTCTTCCTTGTCTAGTGCTAAAAGAGCCAAGTCATCTGCAAATCCTAAGCAGTTTATTTTTATTGATGGTTTTGTTCCAATTTTGATCTTAGGAGGGTTTTCCTTTTGCCAAACCTTCATGATATAATCAAGAGCCACATTGAAAAGCAGAAGGGATAATCCATCACCTTGTCTGAGACCAGTTTTTACTGTGAAAGCTGTTGATATTTCTCCCCTAAATTTAACTTTCGAATTTGTGTTTGTTAATGTTAATTGAATGATTTTTATCAATTTAGGATGGAGACCATATGATCTGAGGATTTTTAGCAGTGTCAGTCTATGAATACTATCATAGGCTTTCTTGAAATCTATAAAAGAGATAAAGAGTTGCTTATTTCTGTTTTTGTAATATTCCATTATTAATTTCAGGCTAAGGATTTGGTCTGGACAACTTCTGTAAGGGCGAAATCCTCCTTGATATTCTCCAAGTTGTGGTTCCAGAATGTTTTTGATCCTGTTGTAAATTATACGAGAGAAAATTTTATATGTGCAGTCCAGAAGGGTAATTCCTCTGTAGTTATCTGGGTTCGTTTTGTCTCCTTTCTTAAATAATGGATGGATTATTCCTGTGGTCCAGTGTGCAGGAATTTCTTCAGTAATCCACATTTTAACTAGATGTTGATGAAGATTTATAATCGCAGGTTTACCAGCATTTTTCCAGATTTCAGCAAAGACTAAGTCTTCGCCACAAGTTTTGTAATTTTTTTGTTCTTTAATTGCGAGTTCTACTTCATTAATGTTTGGAGGATTTATTAAATCAGGTGAAGTTAAAATAGGTGTATCAGTGTTTACTTGCAGGGTTTCCAGTGGATCATCACAATTTAACAGTTTCTCGAAAGCTTCTGCAAGGATCTCTGTATTTTCTTGGTTAGAATGTGCTAACTTTCCTGTTTGATTTTTCAACATTAATGTTGGAGCTTCAAATTTTTTTAGATATTTACCAAATGTTTTGTAATAATCTCGAGATTGCTTTTTCTTGAAATCGTCTTCTATCTTTTCCAGTGTATTTTTAAGATGATTACGTTTCGTTTGTCTGATGATTTTATGGGTTAATTTTCTTTGTATAGTTAGTTCTAAATTTGATTCTTCTGACTTTAGAGCTTGATGTTTTATCCATGCTTGGTGTCTTTTCTCTATTGCTTGATCACAATCTACATTCCACCATTCATGTTTTTTCCTTGGATTTATTGGTGCTAACTCCTCTGCTATTGATTTTAATTTAGTGATTAATTCGTCCAATGTTTTAGTGTTGAGAGATTCGTCTCCTGTTCTTTCACAGTACTCTATATTTTTTATTAAGGTAGATGGATCAAATTTCCTCCTATTGTTATTATTAGTTTTTTTCTTGGCCATTGGAGTTAATTTTATTTTTATCTTTACCACATAGTGGTCTGATCCTGAGTCAACTCCCCTTAGAACCTTGACATTGTGAATTTCGCGATGGTGAAATTTATCCATTCTAATTACTGTAATACGCATGTGAAATAAATTTCATGTGATAAGTTCTTAATTTATTTCAGGTTAATTTTTCACATATTCCAATAAAGTAATTGGAATTATTTTGTGTTGACCAACTGAAAGATACAAAATCAATGGAGGAACTGTGGAATGGATTGATGACATGAATGCCCAGCTCTGAAGATGGTGGTGCGCTTGTCTGTGGAGATCGTCTTAGTCTCTGCCTCCACCCTCTCCTGCCTGTCCTTTTTTCCCCTCATATTACTAACCTTTTCCTGTCTGATGATTGTAATATCTACTTGTAGTATAATTTGTACAGTCTTGTAAAATGGCTTAGGATTACTAGAAGGCAGTACATCACAGTTTTAAAGAAACTTTGTTGTGACAGACCTTAGCACAGAGAATCCTGAATTGCTCGTCCGTTGCGTTTGCATCCCTGGCAGGCAGAGTCTTGCCTCTGCGCCTGAGCTCCTGTTGAACGTCCACCAGATCAAATATACTGATGGGGTCAAGCTTGTGCCTTGTTATCAGATCCACTAAATACTCTATGTAGTGTAACCTAAACAGAAAGGAGAAAGTACCTTGATCAATCTCTCCCGGAAGACCTCCGCTGGCGTCCTGTATGGATTGGGTGGCATTCGCTTGTGAGCTCGTCTTATAACTGTTTCAAGATCATCATTGCTTAGAATGCTTAGCGTATCCAACTTGTGCCTCTGGATCAGAGAACTTAAATACTCAAGATAGTGCATCCTGGAATGATAAGATTAACACTAGTTTGTGAAGTAATCATTAAATGAAAAGAGAGGAAATATTCAGATGTTTTAGTGAAAAGAATAATTGATGAAATTGTGGCACAAAGTTATAAACATGGCATTATTGTACTCTACAGTATGATTCAGTGACATAATTATTTATTTAAGATTAATTTTGGGAATGAGCTTGAAAATGTTCTTATCATCCTGTTCATATTGTATATGGATTATATAATTTGACATGCTTTGGGATAAAACGTATAATTTAATTGTTATTAAGATAAAAATGTTATTAAACTAAAAATAAAATAAAAATTTTCAAAGTTTTAGTCCTGACAACTTCCAATTTATTATTGGCTATGTACACGTGTTACGCTTAATTTCCGGAACTATTGAATAACATTTGCATTTTTTGTTTTTATTGAAAGTAGTTGTTTATGAAGTGTTTATTATAGGCTATTGTGTACTATTTTCTTCAAAAGAAATTATATCACATACATACATTTTCATTTGAGACTGTTTTGCCTTTCAGCATCGAGTCTTAGTCTGCAAGCCCCTGTTTGCGAACAAGTTGCCTGCGTGATCCCTTATTAGCAGTTAACACTGCGGACTCCTCTGCTTCTACACCTCTCACTTTGAAATCGTTCAACACTGAATCTAACCATCGCCTCCTTGGTCTACCTATACTTCTCTTACTCTCTACAGCCAAAATCATTAACCTCTTCTTTAATCTCTCCTCCCCCATTCTCTACACATGACCCCACCATCCAAGTCGGCTCATACGAACAGCTTCATCCAGCGAACAACTTGGCTTTTATCTCTTCATTACGAGTACCTTCCTGCCATTACTCCCATCTATTTGTCCTAGCAATCATTTGTGATACCTCTAGCTTATGTATCAGACATCCTGAATCTACCCAGCTCTCGCTTCCATACATCCTAAATACTGAGCGATGTAGGGAGAGTTTTGTCGCTACACTAACTTCTTTCTTGCAGAATACTGTAGATAGCAACTGAGAATTCACTGCATTGGCTTTTCTACACCTTGACTCTGTTTCTTTCCCTTACTACCAACCTGAGAGAATACACAGCCCAAGTACTTAAAATGTTCCACTTGCTTCAATTCAGTTCCTCCTGCCTGGTATTCTATTTTCTTGGGTTTCTTCCCTACCGACATAACCTTTGTCTTTGAAACGCTGATCTTCATACCATACTCCCTACATTTCTGTTAATGTTCTAACATGTTGGCTTGCAAGCTTTCGATGGAGTCGGCCGTTACAATCAGGTCATCAGCATAGGCTTTTGCAAAAGCAATTTCAGTACCGAAATACAGTAAGTTACAGTGAGAAAGAGAAAGCCTTGACAGCTAAATAAATCAATACCAAATTAATATAGTGGTAAAGGCTTTTATGCTGGTGTAAAAATCCTCAAGTTTTGCTTATTTTTAGGGGCCGTATTTTTTTGTAATAGCGATACGCGCAAAATGTTTTCATACCTCCTTTCTTGCCTATATATGACCTTGTAGGTACTTAAAGTAGCGTATTTTAGCAAAATGATCTCGCAAAATATCACAAAATCTGATTTATTGCACGAATTGCACAAATAATCACGAAATATACTCCACTTGTTACGAAAATGCTAAATATTATCGCAAAAGCTCTCAAAAACACTTTTTAAATGCTCTGAGGAATTTACCGTCGTGGTTTCCTTCTCATTTGATTGATAGTGCTGCATATTCTCTACACAAAAGCCCACAACGCCGGAAGTATGTGTATTCAGTTCCGCGATCTCTATGGCTATCGATGAAAATCGATATCCGCTATCGATTACATCAAATGGCGTTGTGGTCGTAGATACATCAGAGCGAGTTTGCGACTGATAAAACTATCGGCAAACATCCAGCATTTAAGTATAAAAATGCCGAAAATTAAAAAGTCACAACAGTTTTCTCGAGGGCCGAGGAATACAACAGTGAGGGGTTCTATGTATTTGACGCTGCAGGAAAGATTCTAATGTGTAAATACTCCTATGTTCGTATTCAGTGGGAGGGAAAAGACACGTGCAATAAACACTGCAGAGATTCAGCAATGCATAAAAAGAGGAAGAAAGAAGGAAATGAACATAATTCTAAGCGGCAAATAACATTCGGCGATACTCTACACATCGCAAAGAAGCTTAAAAACCCCCTTATCACATAATCTGTTAGATTTATCCCATACTAAAATGAAGATGTCAGAAGAAACATTGATCATTATGACAATTTATTTCGCGAAATAGCATCAGTTTGAACACTGAAATCAACTGTTTCATTTCACCAAAATATAAGGCCCTTACTTATTTTGGTTGTCAGCCTGTGTCGTATGTTTCTAGAGGTCCGAAGTTTCTCCAGCAAGTATGGCTGGCCTTTTCATAAATTGGTTTTGAATGATTTGAATTGATGTGATTTGAGACTTCTTTATTGTGAATAGACATTTGTAAAATCCATACCGGTATCATACCAAATGGTAAAAGATTGTCACTTCAAACAATTCAGAACAAATTTTTGAATTTGCCAGTTATACTTGATGAAGAGACATCAGATGCTTAGAACATGACGTAATGATCTGAAATGCTGTTCTGAAGAATACTAAAATAAGTTTAAATAAGAATAGTCTATTTAAAATAAAATGTTTCTCTGAATGAACTGATTGGGAGGTTGATTGTACTGAATCTACTCAGTGTGGCTACCAAATGAATTGTGTTTCATATTCTATGTCGCTCAAATCAATTCTTTCACGTAGGGTACTAATTTACAAAGGAACATTTATTAAATATTATTAATTTTTAATGTATTTGCATGTCTGTGTAATGATATAAATATTTGTTTACTAGGATTTATTTAGGATCCTTGTGGTTATTTGCAGGATATCATTTTAGAATATATATTCATATCAGGTTCAAATCTTAAGAAATACTCATGCTCTTTCCTGTTTCTGATATTGCTGTAACAGTGCAAAATATGCACATTCAGAAAGTATATTTTCTTAAAGCCAATAAATATTTTATTTCTGTTTTCCTTTGAAAAAATAAAAGTGCTAATTGTTTTATTGGTTGATATTAATGAGTAGCTCATGAACTAGTTGAGGACAGCTGACAAGCGAATGCAGCACACCAATCATGGGAGAGAAACTTGAAAAAATCAGTCTAACCTGCACAGACCAGCATGATCTTCAGCCACATCTCCATTGCAGATCGCATCTATCAGTCCAGTTGGGGTCTCTTTCTGTACTTGGACCAGGCAATTTAGAACCTTGCCTTCATTCGTAGTGGTCTTCAGTTCCTCGGGAACATCGGTGTCATATCGAACGTTGTGCTCCTGTAACAGAAGAGATTTGTATACAGTTTCGTAATTTTATGTTGTTCTAAGACTTCCAAGGGCTCTTTTGAGTTATAGGTTTTCAGGAAATAAACTATGGAAGGAGATGGAAAAATTAGTGACCTTAATATGAGAATATTTTCATACTGAAATTCAATTTACTTTCTTGATATCCTCTTTAAGCTCAATACTGCTCAGTGATTTTCTAACTTCTTTATGCCTCGAAAATTAATGCCAAAGAACGTGGAAAGAAGTAGAGCCACGAAAGGCAGACATAAAAGAGACAGAGTAGAATTCCTTGGGTCTCTGATTCCCTTACTAACCAGCCATTTGTGAACCCGTGATGTTATATACTGCAAAGTGTTGCCCAGTGTGTAGCAGGCTATACTCCTCATCCCTAGGTGCCTCAGGCAGGAAATAGCAGTGATGTATTTGATCACCTACTCAAGGGAGAATCACAGGAAAAAGAAAAGGAGATGTTACCCTTGGAAAGATGAGCTTATCAGGAAAAAAGAAAAAAAAACAAGGGCCAGTGGAGGTGGGAAAAGAAAGACACTTTAGGCTTCAGATATTCTAATACCATCGATGTTGAGAGAGAGCTGCTAGTCTTAAACATTGCAGTCACACATTGAAAAAAAGTGGCTAAAAATTCCCCCTAGGGACTTACAGCTGGGTTGGCGATCCCAAGACCCCAGCCAGTAGCGTAGCCAGGATCGACCAATGGGAGGGGTTATAGGTACTCAAACCAAATTCTACAAGCATTTTGTCCCGCGGCATAGCCGCGTTCCTCAAACGTGCACCATGGTCGCAAGGGCAGCTGTGGTAAGTAGGGATATCGTAGGTTCGAATCCCGGTGCTGACAGCGGTTATCCTGAGTGTGTTTTTTCCCCGGGTTTTGCCACACTCCCTACAGGAAATTGCCGTGATAGTGCCTTGCTCAAGTCACGGAGCGTCTACTCCATCCCTGTCCCAGATACATTTACACACACAACTACAATCATCACAGCAATACAGGTTGCCGGACAGCTTCAACACACTCCCAACTACACGAGATTGATGACCAAGGTGTCTCAAGACCCTTAAATGAATTAACAACAACTCTACAAGTATTTCCATTTCTCTATGAGATATTATTACACAAGAAAGTTTCATGTATTTTGATCCCGAATTTTTCGTGTAATACAATATGCTCAAAAGACAAAAACAAATTAGTTCTTAAAAAAATTAAGTTAATTTTTGACTAAAATATCTCACCTCAATGGTAAATCTAGAACATTCCTGTTCCCCTGACAGGAACAAAATAACTCAATATCTGTGCTACCAACATGAAGACTGCGTATCTCTCAACAAGATAAATTATTTACAAAGGACTCAGCAAAAGTGGGCATGTCCTCTCACGATGTATCATGTTGATTTAAGATATGAGTAATTCAATACCGGTACACATTTAGGTAGATTTCATTAGAAAGCTAACTATTGCAATGGGTCCCATGTTTCGACTTCCGGAAAATTTCGACATATCTTCGCGTTTCACATCCCCCAGACCCCAAAACCACCGTCAGTTCAAAAGTTTATATATAATTTATGTATATATATATATGTATATCAGTTTCTTGTGGACACGATAACTGCCGTAATTTTGCACCAATTACTTCGAATTTTTTACCGAAGATGTATACCTATAAAATCTCGGTCGAGTTCGTTACTGGGCTAAATCGGTCGAAGGGGGTGAAAATGGGGGGGCTTTTTTCGAAAAAGTGAAATTTCGCTATAACTCTCTTAATACGTGCAATATCGAATCCATTCAAAGTTCATAATATGTGTCGGATAAGTGCCAAAAATTTATGTCAAATAAGATTTTTGATAGCACCAACCATTGACCAAAGGGGTGAAAAAAAGTGGGTTTTTCGGGAAACATTAATCATATCTCTCTTAATAGGCACAATATCAAAACCGTACAAAATGGACAATATTCCCCTAATAATTACCTAAAACTTTTGTCTGAAAGAATTTTTGATATGACCCACCATTACGCCAAGGGACGAGAAAAATGATTTCGGAATTATAAGAAAATGCCAAGAGCTATCAGTGGTTGCCATGGCAACACTACTAAATTGATGAGGCATGGACCATCAGACGTTGCCATGACAACGCACTTGCACGAGATCAGATTCAGTATTTCCATCTGATTAAGTGGTTGGTTGGTTGGTTCTTAAGTTTAGGGGCTGCGACAACGCGGTCATGTAGCCCCGTGTACTTTGGGTGTGTGTAGAATCTGTCTGATAACCGGTGTTAATTGTGATGACTGTATTAGTGTGTGTTATCTGTTTGTTAATTTAAGTACTGCAACTAACAATTTTTCAGATAGTTCCTACTTTTGCCGCCAAGCGCCACTGTCAACGACTACGAGGCCAAGTTCAGAACTGAGCTACTAGACGCCGCCGCAGTCGGCTCTTGGCAACGAACATAGAAACCTAAGAGCGTTGTATACATTCTTAACCTATCCAATTTAGCTTCACACAGGTGCAATTAGTGGAAGGATCTTTAACATGCCATAAATCTATGACATGGGACCGCCGGCTTTACTTCCCCTCCGAAGGAAGGCATACTGAGGGATATTTAACGCTCTTAAAAAATCCGACGGCTTCGGCCGGGTTTGAACCCGGTATCTTGGGCATAGAAGCTCAGCATGTTACCGACTACGCCACCAAAGCCGCCTGATAAAGTGGGAAGCGGCTTCGGTGACGTAACTGGTAGCATGCTGAATGTCTATGCCCAATGTCGCGGTTTCAAAGCCGGCCGAAGTCGTCGGATTTTCTAAGAGCACTAGAATCCCTCAGTATGCTTTCCTTTGGAGGGGAAGTTCCAACGTTCGTTGCGAGTTGATGGTTGGGGTGGCATCTAGTAGCCAAGTTCACAGCTAGGTGTCGTTGACGGTTGTACCTGGTAGCAACATTAGGAACTACTGCTTGAAATTGACCGTCTGCAGTACTTACATGAATTAAGACTAATACAGCCATTACAATTCACACCGTGTATCAGACAGATTCTACACTCACCCAAAGTACACGGGGTTAGATGACCGCGTTGTCGCAGCCCCTAAACTGAGGAACCAACCAGAGGTAGATTTCGTTAGAAAGCTAACTATTGCAATGGGTACCATGTTTCTACTTCCGGAAAATTTCGACATATCTTCGCGTTTCACATCCCCAGGCCCCAAAACCACCGTCAGTTCAAAAGTTATATATAATTTATGTATGTATATGTATATCAGTTTATTGTGGACACGATAACTGCCGTAATTTTGTACCAATCACTTTGAATTTTTTACCGAATACGTATACCTATAAAATCTCGGTCGAGTTCGTTACTGGGCTAAATCGGTCGTTGGGGGGTGAAAATGGGGGGCTTTTTTTTTCGAAAAAGTGAAATATTGCTATAACTCTCTTAATATGTGAAATATCGAATCCGTTCAACATTCATACTATGTGTCGGATAAAGCACAAAAATGTATGTTTGAAGAGTTTTTTTTATAGCACCAACCATTGACCAAAGGGGTGGGAAAAAGTGGGTTTTTCGGGAAACATTAATCATATCTCTCTTAATAGGCACAATATCAAAACCGTACAAAATGGACAATATTCCCATAATAATTACCTAAAACTTTTGTCTGAAAGAATTTTTGATATAACCCACCATTATGCCAAGGGATGAGAAAAATAATTTCGGAATTATAAGAAAATGCCAAGACCTATCAGTGGTTGCCATGGCAACACTACTAAATTGATGAGGGATGAGCCATCAGACGTTGCCAAGATAACGCACTTGCACGAGATCAGATTCAGATTTCCATCTAAGTGTGAAGCGGCTTCGGTGACGTAACTGGTAGCATGCTGAATGTTTATGCCCAAGGTCGCGAGTTCAAAGCCGGCCGAAGTCGTCGGATTTTCTAAGAGCGCCAAAAATCCCTCAGTATGCTTTCCTTTGGAGGGGAAGTTCCAACGTTCGTTGCGAGTTGCTGGTTGCGGTGGCATCTAGTAGCCAAGTTCACAGCTAGGTGTCGTTGACGGTAGTACCTGGTAGCAACATTAGTAACTACTGCTTGAAATTGACCGTCTGCAGTCCTTACCTGAATTACAGACTAATACAGCCATCCCAAAGTACACGGGGTTACATGACCGCGTTGTCGCAGCCCCTAAACTGAGGAACCAACCAAAATCTCTGCGGTAGATATAATTTTGCGTGAAGAAGTAACAGACCGTTACATAGTTGCACATCAGTGTCGAAACCTAGCATAAGGACAGTGTGACCACAAGTATAAAAATGGACCCCAAATGACAAGAAGGTTACCGTTCCCATAAGACAATAAAATGTTTAAAATAAGCATAAAATGACGAAAAACAAAGTTAATTAAGCTCCAATTATAAAATACCTTCTCGCATTAAATGAGGTCTGATCCTTCTACGAAAATCTGCATATTCTGCCTATTTTCGCCTATCCCCAAGTTTGTCCGGTGAAATCTACCTCCGCCTTCCGGCGTGCCGAGAGGACTTTTTTATGTTTAATCAGTTTTTCCAACAAGATCCTGTGCTTTATATTGCAATTAGTCCTGAATGCCTAAAGTATCATTTTCGATGATTTTTGTCACCTACCAAGGTCCTTCTTACCTTACAAATGCTACATGCAGCCGGAATAAGGTTTAATTGCTTATACTACTCAGGCGACAAATTTCACTCATTCGTAACTGGGAGATAACCGTAATTCGGGGAATTGCTGGACATAATATTTACGTAATATGAAGCAACTCGGCTGATGGTTATCTCATGCTCAAGATGTTAATAATGATCCCAAAATTAGTGTTAATGTACCCATAAAATTTTCTAAGTCTTTATTAAGAGCGCGTTATTTTAAATTAAAACTAGATTAATTTACATATAACTTCTCTCCCGCCAAGAAAAAAAGCTAATATTATCCCGTTGTGTGGGATTCTAAATTATTTGGCGCTAGCCTCAGTTTGAAATAAGCTCTAAGTTATTTCGCAGGGGAAATGTTAGATTGGCAACCCTGGGAGGACGGAGTTGTATTACCACAGTCTAAAATACACAGTCGCGAAGCTCGCTGCGTTACGTAATTGCATCTTCTCGTGGCGACCAGCAAGCTGGCAACTGCTTTGAGCACGTTATTCGCGGGACAAATGATTTCATTTTGCAAGGGTTTTTTAATTTTTAACTCACCTGAGTGATTATTTCCCTGTTAAACATAAGTCACATTAAATCACCAACTACTATAGAAAAAAGCCAAAATGTTGATGTACTGTACACTTTTAACTCATAGAAACATAAAATGAATGCTCCGTTTTTATTAGTTCAGTCCTCTATAAGTATCTCTAGGTACAGTTGTATGACGTATTTGATGAGTCTTACGTAGAATTCATAGTCCATACTAGTTATAAATTCATGTATTGGTTTAATGATAGTCGCTGGCATCTCTACATAAAACCAAGTCCACGATTCCTGGAGGTAACGGGTAATCTCTAAATCCTTCACCATTCAGTAAAGAATTTCTCGAGGAAGGTGTCTGTAGGAAAACATTCACTTATAACCAAAGGAAGCCGAGCAGTAACGATTTCAGTGAATCGTGTCGAAGGAAAACCTACCGTCCGTGCGCCTTTTAAGCTTACGCTGGGTAAACCATAAAACATATCCATGCACTGAGTGTAAGAATTGGTCAGCATGAAAAGTTCTACAACGAAGTCCGCGACAGCATATCTTTATCTTTAATACATCGCCAACTATAAGTGATTTTACGTTTTAATTTCTTCCAACAATCTCCATTCTGTGGAAATTTAAATTACTAGCTTCGGAGCGAGTTTACGAGCTAGCGAGCGAGCCCATCACCCCAGCATCGACCAGCATTAACTGTCGAGTCGTGTCGAGTTAAGACTTCAGAGAAGAGTAGACTATAAGTTTTGGAGTTTCGCTGCTCACCTCAGCTTTTCTGAATTGCGTCTGAGACCTACCGTCCGTGCGCCTGTTTAGCTTACGCTGAGTAACCCCTTTAAGATACCAGGCGAAGCTGGGGTGGGTTGATAGTATGGATATAATATAATATCAAATTCTTAACCATATCAAATGCTAGTTATTCCGTAAAATTGAGTAACATTATAGTTAATTAGTAAAAATACCAGTGCGATTTGTGAAACGAAAAATATAAAAAGATCTCAAGGTCTTAAATGACTCAATTGTAGGTACTTCGTATTTTTTTCTGTGGGTTTGAAACCATTCATTCCTGAATTTGACAAAATAATACAACGCCAATTTTACAAAATATCGGCAGTAACAATTGTGTACCATACCTTCACAGCAGCCATGTGGGAGACCAGGTATTTCATAAGAGTATTAACAAACAGTGTACCACATCTAAGTTTGTGAGCATTATCCTGACGACATAAATTGGCATGCTTCCAAAGGATTCGAGAATAAGTTTATATTATTGTGCAAAATCTTTATTTATTAAATCAGCTCTCTGACTATTAAAAAGCCATTTTCTACATCTCGAAATTAAAAAGTCGGCACGCGTTTGAGATGACATCTTTTACGTTTACGGTAGGCTAACTACCGTATGTCTTAATTTTCAAAATGCATAGATATTTATATTTGATTTGCAGCCAATGGCCATAGCAGGGCATTTCACACGAACGCCCGTAGGTTCCCCAATTTTGATGTCAAGTAGTTCCAACTTAAGCTACCAGAACTGAAACCCAACGGCGAACGTTTGAACTTGATAGAGTGTGTCTAACCCAATAGCCTACAAATTTTGGCTACACTACTAATTGTAGTGGTAAGTTCTTTTACGTGCCATAAATCTACGAGATGGGCCCGATGACTTCGACTGGGTTTGAACCTGCGATCTTGGGTATAGCAGTTCAACATGCTACCGACTAAGCCACCGAAGCCATGCATAGATATCCTACCGAGACATGCTTCTGATTTATAACCGAATGGCTCCGTGGTTCAGCGGTAACGTTCACGCCTGCTGTTCCCAAGGTTGCAGGATCTAATACTGGCGCAGGTAGCTGGCATTTAAGGGTGCATACATGCGAGGGAACTGCGTCTGTAAATTTACGGGCACGTTAAAGATCCCCTTCAGGGCAAAATTCCGGCACGCCGGTGTCTCTAAAAGCCACAGAAGTTAAAAGGGATCTAACACCAATAACATTATTACTGATTTATAACCAGTTAAAGACCTAGTTCCGTTGTTTGATTGAAAAGCTTTATAATACTTTCTACTGCGTATCCCAATTAATTGGGATCGCCGGAGCCAATCAGGATCATTTTGGTTTTGGCCGGGGATTTAAGGCCGGATGCCCTTCCTGACGCCACGTAACTTTTCAGGTGAAAATTCCACCCCACTGTCACCGGGATTGGAACTCCGGCCGTCCGGGTGATTGACGAGCAGCAAAGCCACTGCACCATCACGCTCCCCTTGAAATGCTTTATAATACTAGCCTAAAATCCATATATCAAATCTTACCTTTTAGGGTCCTCTGGAAACTCGGGTGTCGTCTTGCTATTTGAACTGAACAGTCTGACTTCCCAATCGGTCAACACGAATACACCCTATTAGATTGGGCGAGGAGTAACTAATTTCCCTGTGTAATTCATAATACAATAATTATTTATACATTTAATACAACGCTTCTCATACAACCCCCCCCCCCCCCCTTTATGTGAGAAGTGTTTTATTAAGTGTATAAACTATTTCATGTATTTTTATTTTAGGCATTAGGAGATGAATAGCCACTGCCCACCTAAT
Organism: Meconema thalassinum; assembly: GCA_946902985.2. Lineage (NCBI taxonomy): Eukaryota > Metazoa > Arthropoda > Insecta > Orthoptera > Tettigoniidae > Meconema > Meconema thalassinum. The sequence goes on along the minus strand of OX336392.1, from coordinate 310,666,915 downwards.
CTAATTGGGTCGTACACTCTTGTTAACCGACTGAAAAGCGACCATATAGGTTACTTAGCAACACTGAAATATTGCATCTAACATTAGATCTATTGTTTATATTAAGGCTTTCACGGCCCGGATTATGTAAATAATTCATGTTTTTTGGGCTAATGCCGTGTGTATTCAGATAAGGTTTCTCCGAAACGTAATCTAAATACACACGGCATTAGCCCAAAAAAACATGAATTATTTATATTAGATCTATTTATTGAACTGCACATCTCCTCTTGTAAAGCACATGTTAAATTAAAGACATAACGTTTACACAATGCTCACATACCGTACAGTAAATCCAACAACAATAACATACACCAACAAAGCGCAGTAGGCACATTCTTGCTGGCTGCATGAGAGCTTTATTGTCTCGCGATAGAGAAATATGAGCCAAGCTTCTCGATCTGTAGGTAGACTGTGGTTATACGTTGTCATGAAGACGTGTGTAGCCTCAAATGGGGACCCGGGCCTAAAGGCGACAACAGTACATCACCACAGACACAAATTACAACCTGGCAATTTTCCAATGGGAGGGGTTCTAACCCCCCCTAACACCCCCCTGGCTACGCCACTGACCCCAGCTGAGCATGGCATTGCTTTGTCTTACTTGTCTCATCTTTCCTGCTGAGCTCCCTTGGTCAACACTGGTCCTCTTCCAACCCACCATATACCCTACCTACAGTAAGAGGTCCTAAGAGCTAGGATGTATGGTGCACCCAGGATAGTGCTACACCATCAAGGGCTCACAACTAGTAAGCTCAGGAGTTGGTATCATTGATGGATTCCTGAGATGGGTCTTTCCACCCCTTTCTCTTTCCTTATCGTATCTGCTTTTCTTGGCTCTACTTCAATACTTGTTCGTCGAGGGATAAGGACATTTCTTTTCTTTTACAGTATTTCCTTTTTTTTGTGTCAGTGGTTAGTAGTTGTAGTAGATGTTATGTCCCTTAAAATAACAAACACTACCACCAGGTATTACCTTTAGAAGTTTCTGCAGTTCATTTGGCTCCTTGTCGCGGAGGTAGAAGAGGCAGTTGCGTGGGTGATGAGCGTGAAGTCCAAGCTTGGCACAGTAAGGGCTCACGTCACACTTGGCTCCCATGATGAAGGGTTTGCCACAGCCACAACAGAACTCGTATTTACATTGGCTACAAGTAAAATGCATGCAGCCACCACGAGCCAATGAGTAGCGGAAGTGACACTTTGGACAGTCAATACCGTTCTCGGCGAGGTGTTTGGCTAATCCTGCTGCTTGGACTTCAGGATCATTGGCTTCCTTCCATTTGGCAAACTTCTCACATGAAACTCCTTCATGTTGTTTCTCCCACTGCAACATACAAAATTCACTTTTAGTCTGTTCTCTGTAAAGTAGCAGTAGTTAAAGGTAATATTAAACCCAAAACCTTATCACTTGCATGTACATATATACATTTAGTCCAACCTCGATATCTCCATTACTCGAATTTTCGATAATGCATAGTAATTGTTATTTCCAGAACAAATGTCCTATGATTTACATGTAGCCTATATTTTTCTCTTTAAGTCAAATTTCTATAACTCAAATTTTTCGATATCTTAAAGTTTAAATTATATTCCTGGCACGTAAATTTATCCTTTATCGCAAACATTTATGCATTTTTACAGTTCTAATTTGAATTTTCCACCAATTACTGTAGTTGAATAACACTGTAATTCTTATCCACTTTACAATACAATTTGTTTTTTTTTTTCAACACATTTTACATTAAAGGTACATTAAAGGTCTTTTGGGACAATCATGAGTAAGGCCCGGATAGTTATGTGTTTAAATATTTTTTATTTAATTAAATATTTTCTATTTATTTACATATTTTTATGGTTTTTATAAATAAATACATATTCTGGCATGTTTATTCATAAGCACATATTTCCTATATTTGGTCATATGTTGTACTTCTTGGATGACTGCTACCCATGTTTTCGACTCCTTGAAATTACAGTAATTGGCTTCTGTATTTTGTCAGTGCTCCATTGTCTCCATACTGTAGCATATTTCAAGACAGGGATTTCCCGGTAATTAAGTACAGAAGGGGGCTGAGTTAACAGGCTCATTTAGCCTCTACTAGTCCTTACCTAGACGGGAAATTTTAGTTGAAATCACAGTGGTCTGCGAAGCTTGTGAGTATACTGACAGTGGCGTTCTTGTTTCAACGAATACGATGCGTCCCAAAAGTGCGAAATGTGTTACTTTGAATCGTTTAGTGCGGGAGTTCGGAGACGTTTTTAGAACTGATGGAACTGTTTTATTTTGCAACATTTGTGAGAAACCCATAGCGCCAGACATGCGTTCACAAGTTACCTAACATGTTGCGATAGCGAAACACGTCAAATGTACATCTTTAAAGAAGTCGACACAACGTTTGCTTCCCGAAATGCAGGATGTGAGATCTGGTCCATCAAACTGCCAGTTCTCACAAGCCATTTGTCATGCATTTCTTGCTGCTGATATACCACTGAACAAACTGCAGAATCCAGTGCTACGTGGCACGTTAGAAAAGTACGTCAAAATTCCTCTCCCTGACGAGTCAACACTGCGTAAGAACTATTTACCTAAACTTTACTCTGAGGCAGTGCACAGAATTCGTAGTGAAATTGGCGACAACGCTGTGTGGATTACAATGGACGAGACGACCGACGATACTGGTCGTTACGTAGCCAACATCATAGTTGGTGCGTTAAAATGCGATCCATCACAGTCATTTTTACTGACAGCTGTTCATCTTGAGAAAACCAACAGTTACACAATAGCTAAAGCTTTCAATGATGCTATGGTGCTTCTGTGGCCTGATGGCATCCAATATGCTAAAGTGCTTCTATTAATTACAGACGCTGCACCTTACATGGTTAAAGCATCCCAGGGTTTGAAAATTCTGTACAGCAAGATGATTCATTTAACATGTTTAGCGCACGGCATGCACCGTGTTGCTGCAACAGTAAGGAGTATTTTTCCAAATGTGAACAGAGTAATAGCATCCGTGAAGAAAGTGTTTATTAAAGCACCCAGTCGAGTGAGTTTATTCAAACAATGTGCCCCTGATTTGCCGCTACCTCCACAACCAGTTTGCATCAGATGGGGTACTTGGCTGGAAGCGGCGTGTTATTATGCGGACAATTTTGAGGTTACAAAAGCAGTCCTCGAAAAACTAAACAAGGATGATGCTGCATGTACCAGTGAGTCTTTAGAAGCTATGTGTGCAAAGGGAGATCAAGGTGACTTGGTGTACATTAAATCTAACTTCGCTTTTTTAAGTTCCGCAATCTTGAAACTTGAGAAGAAAGACGTACCACTTTCGTCAGCTCTGCAGGACATTCTTCAAGTCTGTGAAAAGTTTGAGAATTCTCCCGGGGAGCCTGGAAAACAAGTTATGGGCAAATTAAGGAACGTCTTATCAATGAATCCGGGGTACAATAAACTTGTGCAAATAAGTCGTGTCCTTAGTGGCAACGGAGATCTGGAGCCCAACGAAGAAGATTTTTCAGTGTCAGACATTGCATGTTTTAAATATGCACCAGTAACCTCGTGCAATGTGGAAAGAAGCTTTTCGCGATACAAGAGTGTATTAGCTACAAATAGGCAGAGCTTCCTTTTTGAAAACTTGAAAATGCTGCTTGTTGTGCATTGCAATGCTAAAGCTTAGTGCGAAGCTTTGACCCGTGTAGTGTTTTCTTCTATTTTACTTAGAAATTTGTAAAATCAAAACAATTTGTTCTTTCTGCGTGTATGTGTATGTTACGTTCCAATAAAGTAGTTTCGTGTGGCCCATGGCTTCGAGTGGCCTAAGTCGAGTGATTTTCTTCTATATTATTTTGTTCTAGACATTGACAGTCAGCCGATGGAATAACTGGAAAGTTCTTTGCGTACCGGTTTATGTTACAACTTGGAAATTATAAAATTCTGTTTATTATTGGGTGTATATGTTCAAGTGTCTTGCACATTAGAATACTGTTGTACTTGCCGATGGAAACCAATTAGTGAAATTTAGTTCATCTGGGGGCTATTGTTAATGGTGTTGCTGTGTTTACTGTAACTGCGTGTTTGTATAGCTGTGCCGGGGGCGACATTTAATTTACTTTTCACGTCAATCGTGCAGATTTACGCACTCAAGTATCAGTATAAGACAGTACAATCAGTGCTAAGAAAGTTTCTTAAGTGACTTTTTCTTCCATTCTTTAGAATGAAATTCGAAAACAGCACATATATGATTTCGTATCACGCATTTGCAGGAAGTATTGTAGGATTCGGATATTGAGGCAAGACCCGGTCTGTTAAGGGAGAATATTTGTACTGTGGATGTTTCGACTATTTTTAGAGTAACTGGGGTACATACATATGGTACTAATTTAAAAACATATTTTGGAAACTTAATCACATATATTTCCACTTTTAAGCACATAAATACATATTTCTGAAAAGTTAAGCACATAACTATCCGGGCCCTAATCATGAGCCTTTTTTTCCAAATTTAACAATCTCCTACCTAATAAATACATCCATTTGACATACATATTCAGAAAAATCATCATTACAATAAAATCAATATAATTTGCTTACAATTTCTTTAAAATTATTTAAAAACCCATTAAAAATTTAAACAATGGACAAGTAAAATGAGCGCGGTGCCGGTATCTGGTGTGTACTGTTGAACAGTAGTTTTATCATTCAGTTGCTTTCCATTAGACATGGCGAACACAAAAAGGAAAAGTTACACACTACATGAGAAGGTAAAATTCATACGAGAAGTGGACGCTAATCCGCACAAAACAAAAACTAAAATTGCTTCAGACTTAGGGATTGCTTATACCACGCTATGTACAGTCATCAGTAAAAAAAAACCACGCTATTATGGATGAGTTTTTAAAACTGGGTTCGAAATCATCAAAGCGCAGCCGTCAACAAGAAGGGAGGTACGTTGATTTGGAGAAAGCACTTTTCACATGGTTCCAGCAAAAGCGGGCTGCAGCTCTACCAATTAGTGGCGACATGCTGAAGGCAAAGGTGATAGATTTAGCTAAAATGATGAGTATCGCTGCTGATTTCAAGGCTTCGTCAGGATGGTTGCAAGGATTTAAAGATCGTCATGGAATCACAGGGAACAATTTGTGGTGATTCGAAAGCTGTGGACGACGTCACGGTGCAACACTGGAAAGAAGAGGTTCTGCCGGGTATCATAAGCGATTACCAGCCTACAAACATCTACAATTGTGATGAGACCGGCTTATTCTACAGTCTCCTTCCTAATAAAACATTAGCTGAAAAAGTGACTCCTGCCATGGAGGGAAGACAAGTGAAATTCGCGTAACAGTTCTTCTTGCCGCCAATGCAGATGGATCGGACAAACTTCCTCCACTTGTGATAGGAAAATCGAAGAATCCGAGGTGTTTTAAGGGTGCGAAAACAAAACCTACGGAATATGAATCCAACAGAAATTCTTGGAAGACTATGCTTCTAATGGAACAGTGCTTGAAAAAACTGGACATTAAAATGAAAAAGAAACAGAAGAAAATCCTTCGTCTTATGGATAGATGTGCAGCACATCCACCTCAAATCGTTCTGGAGAATGTCCCGAGTGGAACTTTTCCCTCCTAACTGTACCAGTGCTCTACAACCACTTGATTTGGGCATCATTGCAAATTTCAAAGTGCATTATAAAAGAATGCTGGTTCAACATTTAATAACACTGAGTGATGCAGGAAATGAAACTCTCTCCATTAATTCACTACAAGCCATGGACTTTATTTCGGCTGCCTGGAAGCAGGTGTCAGCCTCCACAATCAGCAACTGTTTCCGCAAAGCTGGTGTCTTACTGGAAAAGGCTGCCTCTAATGATGATTATGGGGACGAAAATATATCTGACAATGAGCTATCGCTACCGGAGGATGCAGATTTCGATACTCTTGTACATTTCGATGATAATCTGGCTGTATGTGGGGTACAACGGGATGAAGAGATTATTGCTGATGTATGCCAACAACGCGGTGGTGACGGACCAGCTACAAGCGATAGTGACAGTGATGGAGATGGAGATGACGACTTGAATCTTGAAACACCTGAACTAAGTGAAGTGTTAAGTGCAATCGTTGTGTGTAGGCGTTACATCAGTGCGAAAAGTTGTAGTGAAAATGCTTTGAATTCATTACTACGTTTGCAAAAGGAGGTTTATACACTTAATGCAAGAAAAGTGAAACAAGCCAAACTATCTGATTTTTTTAAAGGCTGGACCAAGTTCAAAATAATACAGTACTATATTTTCTGTCTTAATGTATGTATTGTTTGCTAGGATTTACACATGTAGGTCTATACCATTGATTTTTCAGTAAATATGTAATTATTTGTGCAAGTCTAATTTCTAAGTAATTCTGAGTTTAGTTTTTTTTCTTCCCCTTGTTATAGGTATAAGTCAGGTTCAACTGTATATAGAAAAAACTTAGAGCACACCAGCGATTCCAAGTAAAGCCAAAACTGAGAACAGGCAGGAGACGGCTGACATAAAGGAGGCGCACAGGAAACGGATGAAGGACTACTGGGAAAAGATTAAAGCTCGAAGACGGAAACAGTTGAAGTAACATGGTCCAAAGCTGGCCGAAACGAAGAAGAAAAGTAAGAATACAGACAATAAAAATTGTTATAGATATACATACTGTAGTTGAGTCACTCATATGCAACTTAAACATTGCGTCAGTTTAGTTACAGACAGCAATTGTATTTTGTGACATGAATGTAACATTTTTTCTACTTATCTCCATAACTCAAATTTTTGACAAGTCTAATTTATTTTGACATTCCCTAATGATTCGAGATTCAACTGTATTTTTGGGCACATTTCAAAATGAATCAGTTACAGTATCATATCGGAGGGAAGTGAATAATATTTAATATGACTCTTGTGTTTCTTTGCATTGAATGGTTTAATTAATAATAATGATGGCCGCTGTTGCCAGGGTCAAAGGTTCATGATCTCTTAGAAGCCTGCAGTTAAAAATGTAAAACCATTGACCTTTCCTCCAGGGACTTCCGACTAGTAGAACGTTGGTTGACGATCACGGACCCCAGCTGAGTCCGGCATTTCTTCCACTTACCTATGTCGTGCTCCTCTCTGTCATCTTTCCTGTTGACCTCCCTTGGTCAACTCTTGTTCTCTTCCAACCCCAATGGTATTAGGATATCCGAGGTCTAAGGTTTCCTTTTACTTTCCCACCTTAATTGGCCCTTGTCTCATCTTTCCTAATACCCTCATTCTTCGAGGGGTCAGACCTCTTCTGCTTCTTTTCAAGATATCTCCTGCCCTCAGCTCAAGGCCCTCAAGGCGGCAGCGTGTGTGTAACCTCACCATTTATGGTGCACCATGATAATACTACACCTTCAAGGGCTGGTGTTCAGGAGTTGGTGACTCCGAGGGATTCCTGAGCTTTGGGGCAGACCCTCTCCTCTTTCTCCTTCCTTTCATGGCTCTCCTTTCTTCCAAGTCCCTTATTTCTCATGCTTTCAGGGTATTTCCTTTCCTCTTGTCTTTTATTTACCTTATTCTTCTTTTTGTTTTCCATTTCCTTTTCTAGTAAGTCAATAGTTAGTTTTAGTTATAGTTCCCCTTTCATTTTGATTTTCACGACCACCCAAACCTTTAGGGGCCAATAACCCAGATGTTAGGCCCATTAAAACAACAATTATCATCTCATTGTCATCCATATCATTAGGGGAAGATGTCCTAGATGTTACACCGTTAAAATAGTAATTACCACGTTCATCATAAGGATAGCCACCACATGGGTTCGAACCCATATTACCGAATGAGGTTTTAAGCATTAGGTTAGGTTTTATACAAAACGTACAAGCCATTTAGATGTTAACCACAGTGTTAAAATTATGTGTAGATGACCTTGATGTAATGCCCTTTAAGGCTGTGCGGTCAAAAATTAACTTTTTTATTTTTATTCTTAATCTCTAATGTAGGTCTTTGTGAGACATTATATGCGTTTTGCAGAAAATAACGACGGCTCGTTTGCCGAGGACATGGCTTCAAAGTGGCTATTTTGAGCGTTAAAGGTACGATCACCACGACGAAACTAATAATCGGAAGACACCGAAATTTCTCTACAACAACCCCTGTAGTAGTACCTGCAATAGGAACAATTCTTATTTCGAAATTCAAATTTTGTATTAACCTCTTCAGATTTGAATACCATTTTTAGTGAGAAAAAATTGTTATATTAACTTCAAAGTTATATTAATTTGAAGTGGATCTTATTCTGAGCAGTAGAAAAGTTTGATAAAGAAAATTGGTTCAGCGATATACCCGTGGTGCATGTACCTTTCAGACTCTAAAAATCGCTGGCTGAATCAGTCACACACACATACACACACACGCGCACACACACACAGCGACAAGACAAGGTCTTGGGCAAGAGCGCGCTCGGGCTCCTACCTTCCCCTCTCCTTCAACACCTTTGCTATCACAGCTTCCGCTCCCCCTTCCTCCCTCCCTGACTCATCCTGCCAGGCTACACGACCACAGTCTAGAGGAAATCTTAGAAGTGTTATTATCTCACCCATTACTCCTTACAGAATGTTAAAAATTATTTATAAGTTACTTTATAAAATTCTGTAAGTTATATTAGCAGTAGTCTTGTGTAGTTCACGAACGAACTAGTTCGGAAGAGCGGGTCCCACAGACGAACTACGGAACTAGTTCCCAGATCCCTCGCTTGTTAGTTCGTTCGCTCTTTTTCGCTGACCGACTTGTAACAGCGCGAGAGCGCGGGTCCGCCGTAGCTCGTCAGCTCGTCACATCACCACTCATTGCACAATCACATGTGCTTCGTTTAGTTCAGTCAGTTCAGTTGATTGAGTGTATTTATTGTTAGTGACAAGATTGTCGAGTTTTGGCGCGGCGATTGTGCAATGTTGGTTTATAATAATAACAGTATAACACACTACTAGTGCTAACACGCTAATAGGTAATAACTACCTTATATTTGTAATGTAATACAGTGGCGGTTCATAAATTGAAGTTACTGATAGTTAACTGATTTAGATGTGGGGATAATTCCACAGTTTTATTTAACTTAGTAATTTTGGATTATTTGAAAATATGTCCAATTATTTAGAAAATCGGCGAACTGGATTAACATTACCATTTTAATGAACTGGTTGATATTTATATTTGTCGATACATGGTGATACAACTACTTTTACCTGTTTTTAAGAAATGAACATTATGACGATGATTCACAAAGAAAAGCGAACTTGTATGGACAAAAACTCTGAACTAAAAAAAGAAACTATTCCTCCCATTCATGCCATAAAGATAATGTACCCAACGGTTTCAGAGCAGCCAAATAATGAATATCACGAAGAAAGCAAGAAATGAAACGAAAATTGGGGGGGGGGGGTACGTCTTATGATCACGTAGTGACAAGTAGGAAATGGAATCGGATGGTGACGCGCCGATAAACGCGAAAAATGATGATGATAATTGTTGTTTTAAGGGGCCTAACATCTAGGTTATCGGCTCCACGCGAGAAAAAAATAAAGAGAATAATAAGTGTATGCTTCTACGAACACATCGTCCATACTGTTATTATTTTAGGTACGGTACCGGTATTTCACTAATGATAAACAAATGACGACTTTTGGCTTTATACACAATAGAAGAGAAGTTTTATCAGAAGGAAAGGCCAAAGGATGGCCAAAAATAGAGTGAGATGGAAGAAGTTTGTAGCTACCCTATGTTCCTACAAGGAATAAAAGGAAATAAGGAAGGAATAAGGAATCTCACTAATGTTTCAATACTCATATTTTTGTATTTTTTTATCTTTGAATATTAAAATGTAAAACACATTACTACACACGCAACATGTCAATATCTAATACACGAACTGCACGTGCAGCGAGCATAGTGACTGTAACAGTAGCCTACAGTATTGCTTGAAACGAGAGCAATGTGAATGAGCAATCAGTGGTGACGAGTAATGAGTGGTGACAGACTGCTATGAAAAACAAAGAGCGCGTGCAGTGGCAGTAGCGAGGCGAGCGAACGATCTGTCTTACAGGGAATTCGAGATGGGAACTAACGAACTAAAAGAGCGAACTAGTTCGCTAAGGAGCTGCGAACTAAACTGATCGCTCCCAGCCGCGAACTATTATGCGCAAGACTAATTAGCAGAATAAAACATGTTTATGATCAATAGAACTTTATGTGAGTTGTAATCTTCAAAATATATCAAAACAATATATATATATATACAGTGGTTTAGTTGGACCGGAACGGGCCGGAACGCCGTTCCGGAAAATATCTTCCCGCTTTAGAATGACGTAACAATTTTACATTCAGTAAGAAAATCGTTTCTAATCTATACATAGCGCTGAAACGTCACGGGTGTACTCTAGCGGACTAATATCGAACCTTACGGTTTTATGTTCATAAAATACGGTCGCTTTTACACTCCTGGGCGTTTTTCTGGTTCTCTAAGGTTGGCTACACTGCTATTGGATACGGAGAGTGGGAAGTGAGCACAACAACTTTCTTCCGCTCGTTATGTTTGTGTGAATCCAAGTTTTATTTTATGTTTTGCTCGATGTGTTGCTGTGAAGCAGATATTATGGAATCTCTCTGCAGTTAATGAACATCAGTAGCCCCGTAGTACCTTTCAAGTTTTCCACCCCCTCCCCCCCAGGGGCTCACATCTTGTGGGCGTGGGTTGGCGACCACGGGGCCCCAGCTGAGCCCGGCATTGCTTCCACTTACTTGTGCCGGGCTCCTCTCTGTCTTCTTTCCTGTCGACCTCACTTGGTCAACTCTTGTTCTCTTCTGACCCCGACGGTATTAGGGTATCCGAGGCCTAGGGAGTCTCTTCCTTTCCCGCCTTAATTGGCCCTTGTCTAATCTTTTCTGATACCCTCCTTCTGCGAGGGGTCAGCCTTCTTTTTCTCTTCCTTTTACCTCCTGCCTTGTGCTCTAGGCCCTTAAGGAGGCAGGGTGTATGTAGCCCCACCACTTCTGGTGCACCCTAGATAATGCTGCACCCTCAGGGGCTCACGGCTGGTGAGTTCGGGAGTTGGCGACCCCGAGGGATTCCTGAGCTGGGTCCGTTTTCCCCTTTTGTCCCTTACCTTTGGGGCGGACCCTCTCCTCTTTCACTTTCCTATATGCCTTTCATGGCTCTCCTTCCTTCCAAGTCCCTCAATCCGCCTTCTCCGAGGGTTGAGGGCATTTCTTTTCCTTCTGTCCTTTTATTTGCCTTATTCTCTTTTAGTTTTTCCATTTCTTCTTCTAGTATGTAGGTTGGTAGTTAGTTTTAGTTTTAAGTTCGCTTTTCATTTTCATCTTCACGATCACCCAAACCATCAGGGGCCGATAACCTAGATGTTAGGCCCCTTAAAACAACAATTATCATCATCATCATCAAGTTTTCCAGTGACTGTGAAAGTGAGTTGTGAGTCACAACTTGTGACAATGAGTTTACTTAAGTGACTGGGTTCAAAAAAACGTGCTGGGGATGAAGATGAAGAATCAAAGAATACTAAAAAGGTGTGTGATGGCTCAAGTAAAAACGAAACTGAATGGAGTTCCGAGAACATTAGTTTCATTAAAGACGTGAGTATAGAGATAGACCCTGGGTTAAATGTTGCTGAAACGTGTGATGCAGATTCAAGGGAGAATCTAGGTTATGGTTCTACACCTTCTACCATCGACTGTGAAATTCAAGGACCCACCTACCGAAAACAAAGATTTTCCAGACTGTTGGAACGAGTCTCAGTACCGTTATTTTTTGTCAGAGAACGAGTGGTTATTTGCAGGAAATAAAAATTTAGGCTGCAATATATGTAAAGAGGAAAGTAAATTAGGATTAGGAATTTCTAAAGGGGCAGGACTTAAGCTAATGAAAGTATGGGTAGAATGCAAGGTTCATCCCAACGGAAATAATATTAATCAACAACAAACAAGCCTTAGGAAAAAAATATTTGAGCACAAAAATTCAGAATCTCACAAAAAAGCTATGTTACAAAAATCAGAATCCAATAAAAAGATATTTGAAAGTTGCTTGGACACTATGAATGTCAAACACCTAGAAACCACCGTTCGAGTATTTCGAACAGCATACTCAATTGCGAAAAGAAATAGACCCTTTGTAGACCTACAGGCTTATGTTGAACTTCAACAATTAAATGGTTTAGATGTGGGACGAGTTCTTCATACAAATTTTAGTTGTGCTAATATTATTGAACACATTTCACAGGAAATGAGAAATAAAATAGCAAAATCTATAACAGAAAATCGGAGGAAAATCAGTATTATGATTGACGAATCAACAACAGTTAGTGTAAAATCTGTGTTAGTATTATGTTTGAGATGTGCTCTTTCAGGTAACTCTGAAGTTGTTTCCTTTTTCTGGGACTTGATAGAACTTGAATCAACTACAGCAGATGTTATTACTCGAGAAATATTGAAGAATCTTTATTCATATGGGATGAATGAAAACTTTCTGGCAGAACATTTAGTTGGTCTAGCATGTGATGGGGCCTCTGTAATGTTAGGTAGAAAAAATGGAGTTGGAGCACAGTTTTTAAAGTTATTTCCAGATATAGTAATCTGGCACTGTTTAAACCATCGCTTGGAATTGGCCGTTTCTGATACAAGGAATGAAGTTACAGGTGTTAACCATTTCCATTCTTTCTTTGACAAATTGTATTCTTTATACAGCATGTCTCCCAAAAATCAAAGGGAACTCAACATTTGTGCTGCTTCACTGGAACAAAGAGTTAAGAAGATTGGGAAAATATTTACAATAAGATGGGTAGTTTCAAGCCAGAGAACTGTAAAAGCTGTCTGGGAAAACTACAGTGCTCTAGTAAAACATTTTAGTGAGGCCAAAAATGACCACCAGAGAGACTCCAAAGAAAGGGCAAAATTCCAAGGTCTAGAAAATATGTTAACTTGTGTAGAATTTCTAGAAAATATTGCAATTATGTATGATGCTCTTGTTGAGTTAGCTGATTTGTCATTAAAGTTGCAGAAAAGAGAGACAAGTCTGACAGAGGCTCAAAATGCAATCAAGCGCACTATAAAAGTGTTTGAATCTATGTGTAACTCAGCTTCTGGAGAATACTACAAAACAGTTCTTAAAGCAGCAGAAAACAAAACGTTTAGAAACATAGGATTACATGATTCTAAAAAAGTTGTAAAAATTGACAGAAAGCAGTTTTTCAGAAGTCTTGTGAACAATTTAAATAACAGGCTTATGGAAAATGTGTCCACATCATCTCATCTTGGTTCCAGCTCTAGTCAGCAGAGACATGAGAGAATGACAAAAGTTATCAGTGATTCAAAGGTACTATACAAAAGTAATTGGCCCTCCACTTCTACTTTGGATATCTGCTATGGTGATGAGAGTGTCGGCAACCTTTGTGACTTTTCCACATGTCAGACAAGAGGAGGTACATTAATGCTTTTAGAAAGTATGTCGAGACCAAGGAAATTCCAGTGGAGCTGATGCCTTTAATCAAGACTGTACAGACCATTCCCATCTCTTCAGCAGAAGCTGAAAGAGCTTTCAGTACCATGAATGAGATCCACACCGAAAAGAGAAATAGGCTGCTGGTTGAAAGATCAAGCGGACTTATTTTCATAAGCAGCGTTTATTTAACCCACAACCATATGTCAAGTCATGGCTACGAAAGGGGAGACGTTCAGCTGATGAAACAACTTGTCGGAAACACTAGGCCGCTGATTTTGACACCCAATACGAGTCCATTTGGAAATTGCTGAATTAATAAGGTGAGTTCCTGTAAATATTTTTTTCCAACTAAATCACTGTATATATATACTAATATAATAAAGCTGAAGAGTTTGTGTGTTTGTTTGTGTGTTTAAACGCGCTAATCTCTGGAACTACCAGTCGGATTCGAAAAATTCTTTTTTTATATGATAGCCAGATCCAAGAGGAATAGTTTAGGCTATTTTAAATTGCAGACAGACCACTCCATTCCCTGCATTTAGGCCCTTTGGCACAAATCTACACTGTTTCACCGATCAAAACCAAAATGTGTATACATACCCTTTAGAACCCTGCGAGTAACACTGTCTGCATGAAATTTATGACAGACCGGTCCATTCCCTGCATTTAGGTCCTTTGGCACAAATCTACACCTTTTCACCGATCTGAACCAAAATGTGTTTACATAGCCTTTGGAACCCTACGAGTAACACTGTTTACATGACATTTCGGACAGACCACTCCATTCCCTGCATTTATGCCCTTTGGCACAAATCTACACCGTTTCACCGATCTGAACCAAAATTTGAATACTTACTCTTTGGAACCCTGCGAGTAACATAGTCTACATGACATTTCGGACAGACCATCCATTCCCTGCATTTAGGCCCTTTGGCACAAATCTACACCGTTTCACCGATCTGAACCTACATTTGTATAAACACCCTTTGGAACACTGCAGGTAACACTGTCCTCTTTAAATTTTGGACAGACCAATTAATTCCCTGCATTTAGGCCCTTTGACACAAATCTACACCATTTTACCGATCTGAACCAAAATGTGTATACTTACCCTTTGGAACCCTGCGAGTAACACGGTTTACATGAAATTCCGGACAGACCACTCCATTCCCTGCATTTATGCCCTTCGGCACAAATATACACCGTTTCACCGATCTGGACCAAAATTTGTATACTTACCCTTTGGAACCCTGCGAGTAACACTGTCAGCATGAAATTTCGGACAGACCACTCCATTCCCTGCATTTAGGCCATTTGGCACAAATCCACACCGTTTCACCGATCTGAACCAAATTTCACATACTCAGTCTACACTTTGGAACCCAACGAGTAACACCGTCTGCTTGAAATTTCGGACAGACCACTCCATTCCCTGCATTAGGTCCATTGGCATAAATCTACACCGTTTCACCGATCTGAATCACATTTTGTACACTTACCCTTTGGAACCCTGCGGGTGACACTGTCCACTTTAAATTTCGGACAGACCACTCCATTTCCTGCATTTAGGCCCTTTATCACAAATCTACACCGTTCCTCCTAATTGCACCAAATTATACATACACTTTGAAACCCTGCTGGTAACACTGTCCACTTAATATTTTGGACAACGCTCTCCATTCCCTACATTTAGAATAACAAACAATCTTAACTTGAAAACCATGTATTAAGGCCCTAGAATAATTCATGTCCGTAGTAGTGTAAATGTAAGAGTATTTTAATAAGTCTATTGTTGACTGGCAATTCGGGCTGCATCTCGTCGCCCCTACCCGTGTTCTGGTGCAGAATTGCGAAAATAGTTGAATCTTGCGCTGCTTATAAATTGCAGTCACGGGGAGTAATTAGTGCAAAAAGACTTCTTTTGCCCCTTAAAACAGTTATCATCATGAACATATTATGCATCTATATAAGTGCAATGGT
Source organism: Meconema thalassinum (assembly GCA_946902985.2). Taxonomy (NCBI): domain Eukaryota; kingdom Metazoa; phylum Arthropoda; class Insecta; order Orthoptera; family Tettigoniidae; genus Meconema; species Meconema thalassinum. The sequence continues at coordinate 310,651,408 of OX336392.1, read as the reverse complement.
GTTGGTGCAATACATTGAGGTTATCAGCTGCAATAAGCATTGGTGCTTTCAAATTTACCGTAATTTATTCCGAAACTTATCGTTGAGCGCTATGTGGCCATAAATGATACTACTGCTACCTCAGGAGCTCGGGACAGCCGAAGTTTTCCAAAGAGTTGTGATTCTTTTCCTACGGCGCTATGCGACAAAAGACGACACTATTGGTCTCTACATTTCTAACAGACAATGAGATATAGGCCCTAGGCAGTGTCTTTTATTTCACTTATTCCTCTTTCTAATCATTTTTAGAAATTTGTTTGTAAATTACATGTGTCAGTGCTGTAGTTAGTAAATAGCCGTTTCCCTATTCATTATTATCATTATTATCATTAGGGGAAAATGATCTAAATGTGACGTCCATTATACTGTACTGCTTATCACCCTCACTACATCCATCACCACCACCAACACCACCACCTCCACCACAAAAAGTTGTATTTTTTTTCTTTCGGGTAGTTTAAGTATCATATGCCAGCTCTGTAGTAATATTCAATATCATCCATGAAACAAATAAATCGACCGGGCGAAGCCGGGCACTACTACTAGTTTATATATATTACAATTTGCCTTACGTCCCACCGACACAGATACTGTAGGTCTTATGGCGACGATGGGATAGGAAAGACTAGGAGTGGGAAGGAAGCAGCTGTGGCCTTAACTAAGGTACAGCGCACATTTGCCTGGTGTGAAAATGAGAAACCAGGGAAAACCATCTCCAGGGCTACCGACAGGGGGGGGGGGGTTCGGACCCACTATTGCCGGAATGAAAGCTCACAGCTGCACAGCCCTAACTGCATGGCCAGCTCTCTCCGTCAATCATATCATACTATATCATAATATAATCTTTTTTATTGGGCTGGACGGAGGGAGAGTGCCTAGTCCACAAATTGGTAATACGTAGGGCCGTCGCGAGAGGTGCGGTCGCGCCAGGCCCAGCGCTCAGAAAGGCTTCAGGCCTTTTTTTTTTTTTTTTAAATGAAAATAAATTTTTAGTGTGTTAGATTCAGTCCAGCCCAAATTAAAATTTGTCCTCCGCTATGTTGATATGATAGCAGAAACTCCAAGGATCGTCGAATCGTTCATTGAGTTTTTGGAGGTACACGACACTACGGGAAAGGGGTTAGCTGAGGTTTTAGAAGGAGTATTGGAGGATAATGATCTTGATATCATGGACTGTTGGGGACAAGGGTGCTAATATGAAGGCCAAGTATAAGGGAGTGCAGATGCGAGTAAAAAATACTAATAAACGAGCAATGTTCATGGCATGTGTTGCACATAATCTTAACTTACTTTTGGGTGACATGGTTAATGCAATAAGAACGCTATGGCATTTTTTGGTATAGTTCAACGCCTGTACACTTTGTTTGTAGCTTCCATGGAAAGGTGGGACATTTTGTGCGAACTATGTCCTGGCCTCCTCACACTAAAATCTTTAGCTAGCACGAGATGGGAATGTTGAATTGGCAGTGCCAAGCCCATCAGGTACCAGTTAGGCAAAGTAAACGAAGCTCTAGAAAAATTGGCAGAAACTACCAAAGATCCTGTTACCTGGTCAGAGGCCCAATCTTTGTTGCTTCATACAAGTTCGTATGAATTTTTTTTAAGCCTTGTTATCGGGTACGATATTTAACTTTCTGTGAACTCAACAAGTAAAACTCTCCAATCTGAGAAGACTTCGTTAGATACGGCTTAACCGAACTTCAGGGCCTAAAGTCATTTTTTCAAAATTATCGCAACACTGGCTTTGACAGTGCAATGTCCACCGCTAGAGAAATAATAGAAAATTCGGGCTATGTAAATAAATTTTTTATTTGCCGTCAAGGCAATCCCAAAAGGTTCCTTGATGAAATAAAACAGCAAAATGATCTACAGGTGGAAAAAACTGAAGAGGAACTTTAAAAAGAAGCTGAAAATAAATTTCGTTTAAATTACTTTTTGTCTGTCGTAGATACTGCACTGAGCTGCGTAGAAAATAGATTTGACGAAGTTTTTTTTTCTTTTCGGAATACTTTGGATTTCTCTTCGATCCTTCCAAGCTTTCCAATTTGGCGGAAAGGCAATTTAAAGACCATTGTCAAACACTCTCTAATTTTCTAAAAGAAGGGGAGCTTGGAAGATTTGGATGCAGCGGATTTTTTTCTGGAGCAACAATTATTTAGGTACGCTGTTCCGTAATCTGTAAAAAGTGCTTGCGGTGCACTAGAGTACTTAGCCCCGATAAAGGAGTCCTATCCTAATTTAACGATGGCATATCGAATTATGCTTACAATTCCTATAACGGTTGCATCGGGGAAAATTTTAAAATTAGCACAGCCGCCATCTTGAGGTTATGTAAACAATTGAACTGAATTAAATACCAGTACATTACAATGTGTATAAACATTTGCTGTGCCAAGTTTCATTGCGTTTGGATCATTAAACCGCGAGAAAAGTCTATTTAAAACTTTCAACTTCGCGTGGCTGCCATGTTCGTTTTGTAGTTAACCGATTTTTGAAAGTCTCATAAATGAACTTCCAGTAGTGCTCTTTATCTCGGTACAAAATTTCAGGGTGATAACGGTAATAGTTTCAGAGATATAGAATGCCGGTGAAATACTTCGCACAACCGCCATCTTGAAATTATGTAAACAATTGAACGAAGTTAGATGTCAGTGCATTACAATGTGTATAAACATATACTGTACCAAGTTTCATTGTGTTTGGTTGGTTAAATCGCGAGAAACGTCTATTTAAAAGTCGCAATTTTGCTTGGCCGCCATGTTGGTTTTGTAGTTACCAGGTTTACAAAAGTCATATAGGTGAACTTCTAGTAGTTTCCTTTATCATTGTACAAAATTCCAGGGTATTCTCCGTAATAGTTTCGGAGATATTGAGTGCTGATGAAATATTTTGCACAGCCGCCATGTTGGATTGGTGAGACGTAACAAAATTTGAAGGGCATGGTCGGGGTCTTCCGGAATAGTGCTATAAACTTACCGAGTTTCATTGAAATCGCTCCAGCCGTTGAGATTATATTAGGGGGACACACACACGCACACACACAGCCAGACACACGGACAAAAGGTGATCTCATAAGCCTATTTTTCCGTAAATGAAAATAGGCTAAAAAAACTATTTGCGATCAACGATGGCGCAGGAGCATCTGAAAGGTTTGGCTACTCTGTCAATTGAATGTGAAACGGCCAAAAAATTAGAAATGAACGATTTAATGAGCACTTTTGCCCTAGCTAAGGCCCGCAAAGTGCCTTTTTCATAAATAAATAGCTCTAAATACTAAACATAAAACAGATTTTTTTAATAAAAAATAAAAGCCTGCCTTGTAAACCATGTTATTTTTCGAACAAAGCCGTTCAGCTTATATTTATCGGTGGAAGTAGACTTATAGCACTTTTAGTAGTTTAGTTTATGAAAAACTGTATAGCCGAAGAAATGTTGAAATATGTAAACGTGATTGCGTATTATTATTAATGATGTGCGTTTGGGTAAGAAATTACATCAAGCACATGCTTCGTTTTCCATAATGTATTATTTATGCCAAAAAAATCACCTGTGTTACCTCATTATATCAGGTTTCCATTGATGTAGCTTGTTGCTTTTATCTGATCAGGTGCTTCCTGTATCCAATTTTATGCTTAGGCCTATCCTATTTGTTGAGGTTTGTTTAGAAACTAGAAATGTAATAAAATGAGTTTTAACTAGCCTAAAATTGTAATTTCTTTTAAAATATCACTCACCGTACCACACATCCACTTACAGTCTAATAACGCTATCATTGAGAGAGAGAAGACACTGAGTGACGAGGAGAGGTAGGGGCGGAAGTAGGTGGTAAGTGAAGGGTAGACAGATCACTAACACAAATGCAGCGGCTGTCAAACGGTGATAATGCTGCCATCTCTTGCCTTGCGATTGATGGCGGTAGTGATCGCACAGCCTTAAACAGCAATCATCTGAGTGTTAAAAAAATGACTTGGTATGTCCAGGACTTGACTCTGCAACCTAGCCAAATGTCTATTGCATAAATAGCTATTTCACTGCTTGGCAACACTGCATCTACTGGGATGACAAGTGTGGCTGTTTCAACAGCACTGTATTAGTAAGGCACGGTGTATTGTGACAATCATAAAAATAAAATACCAAGCCTATATTATTTATTATTGTTAGTGTTTTGCAATGCAGTTTCTAACAGGTCAGTTTAAAACTCACTTGTCGACGGCACAATGCACATGTCACAGAACGGCAGTCAGGACAGATCAGCCGTTTCTGACGTGGATTGGCAATGAAACCAGACGAACACTAAAAAAGAAATTGAGTTCATAAAATAACTAAAATGAATCAACACATTGGTTATCAATGAGAGATGTCTGATGCCATAGATACCTTGACACACCATTTAAAGTTGGGGTCTTGCATGAGTGTACGATCACGGAGTTTTCTCTGGAACAGTTCGTGTACAGGAGGGTCGAGGAAGCTTTTCAGAAGAATGTCCAGGTTACTGAAGTACTCCAGTGCTTCATCATCATTATTCTGTACTTCAGGTTCTTTGCAGAAGGGACATACAGCATCAGTAATGCTGCGATCTGTGATCTGGATTGTGAAGTAATTCTTTGCACAGTCTTTACAGCAGCAGTGAATGCATTTCAGCATAGACACCATCTGAAAAACAAACAATATGTGGTGTACAGTGTGTTTGTTCATGCTTTTAAATTAATGTTATGTTCAAGAGTTCCTGAAGGAATTATTTAGCTCATCTGTTGAAAGCTTGAATACAAATTTCTATTCCTACAATCAATGGATGGTGGACTGTTTATTTACTTTTTATCCATCATAAAAATTATTGCTGATAATGGAATATAATTGTTCTGTGTGGCACATTTGGGACACTTGTCACATATGCAATATTTTAAAATGTATGGTCTCTAATAACATAACAAAATGCATGGAGTGTTCATGATATCTTATTCTAGTAAGAAAAAAATCAAATTAAAGTTGTTCATTCTATTGATGCCTCCCATAATTATACAGGACAGTGTTTGTGTGCATGTTGCACAACTGTTGGCTGATTTATATGCTTGATGAAGCTGGGAAATGCACAATCATCCCTCATAATTCTCGGATTTAAGCCTCTGTGATTTTGGTTTGAAACCGAAAACGAAGGGACTGCTTTGTGGGGTCTGCTTACGAACTGTTCCTGATGTTCTACAGGTGATAAACTGTTCAATCTGCACCATCCAGAGCACAGGCATTATGGCTTCCACACTGCTGGCAATGAGTTCTAAACAATATAATGAGAGATGGTTGATGTTTTATAGATCATCTCATTCATATCAATTGTAATTAATAGTTGCAACTAATAAAGAAACAGTCCATAGACGGTAAAACCTCTTATAACTAAAGGACAACTTGCAAAGGACGTATTAGAAAGGAAGAACTATTGTTCTTGTTGTTTGAGCCTTCAGTCTTTTGACTGGTTTGTTGCAACTCACCACATCTACCTGTCCCGAGCTAATCGTTTCATCCCTACATAGCTACCACACCTTACATACGAAGCAATCTGTTTAACATATTCTAACCTTGGTCTACCCCTACAGTTCTTGTCCTCAACCCTTCCTTCCATAACTAGGTTTGGTATTCCTGGGTGTCTTAGTATGTGTCTTATCAAACTATCTCTTCTCTTCATTAGCAGTCGCCAGAAACATCACTCCTCTCCCTCATGTCTTAATACCTCTTCTCTATCTACCCATCTGATCTTCATCATTCTCCAGTAACACCACATTTGAAACGCTTCTATTCTCCTATTTTCTGCTGCACCAACAGTCCCATGTTTCACTTCCATAGAGTGCTACTCTCCAGACAAAGACTTTCAAAAATGACTTCCTTATACCTGAATCTATATTTGATTTAATGAACCATAATGTAGCCTACAATACTTTCCACATATTTATTAGCATTTTATTTAAATAGAGTACAGTATATAAAAAAGAATGATGCATTAGGAACTATAGACCTACTACATCTTTCACTCTCATGCGTGAACCCGTGCACTGAATAGTTTCATTTTTCACTTTGATTTACAATCAGTACGAATTCATACCAATCAACAATTCATCACAAGAAGTGCTAATAATAATTTAATTGTATTGTCAGGGACCAGGGAGAGGGAATGGAAGAGAGAGGTAGAAAGGAATAGAGAGAGAGTCATTCATTCATTCAATTCTGTATCTGGTCAACATTTCCAGAATGTAGCAACTCCAATAGCCTTATTATTGGCCTCGATCAAATCCTGCATTGTGCAAGGTTGTTCCAGTTAAGGGCATATGAGCAAGTGGGCCGGATCTTGTGTTGCTCCACACTCGCAGGACACGTCTCCATCAGCTGGAGGGATGCCTCATTTTTGCATGTTGGTTTTGCAACGGGGGGACGCCCACCCTAAGACGATTGAGTGATCTCTAAACAGGTTAGGGAACATCGTTTCCTGGGGCTAGCTCTTCCTTTGCAGGCATATCCAGCAGCAGCTTACTCTTCCATCTGGTGATGCGGTTAGGCTCTGGTGTTCCCTCCAGTGGTTGAGTTCTAGCGATGGAGCTCTTTCTGGATTTCAGACGACAAACTACAGCTTGATGATCATGAAGTGGGTGGCGGGGATCATTGGTCTGCTTCGCCGTCTCCGCATCGGCAGCAACGGCGCTTCTGATGTGGGAGGAGGTATTCCCACAATTGGGTAGAGTTTGTCGACTGGAGTTCCTTCATGCATCCTGACAAGACTCGGGGTATAAGAGAGGGTAGTTAGATGCGAGAGCATGTTAAGCGGCGCACATCAACTGTAATAAACTTATTAAATCATGCTTTTATGAAGCGACAAAGCGTCACAGGTGACGAGGAAATAACATTTTCCATTTCTTTGGAACTTTGCAAAAATTAGCAAAAGAAGAATACTGTATTCACTCGAAGGAGCATTTTAAAGAGGAGCAAAGCAATGTTATATAGGAGATGTCCAGGGACTGGGCAAAAAAGCATAAGTGGCCATCCACATATTACGTTATCACCTTTTGGTACATTTTTGAGCCCCCACTTCCCCCATGTAATAAGGTGTAATCATTGCATTGACCCCCTCCCTCAATCTTCCCTAATCACAAAGCAATAAGTAATATTTCTGATTTCGTCACGAATTATCCTTATATATAAATGAAACAAGGAACACAACGTCAGAGACTCAGGGACATCAATTACTGCAAAAAATATAACTGCAGTTTCCTGAGGTGCCTCGGGGACAAAATAAAGCTAAAGAAATGCACGAATAATTGACGAAAGTCCTACTTTATTTTTCATCAAAATTTTTTTGGAACCGCTTTATGATATGAATTTAAGTATTGCTTAACCAAGGTAATTTTATAAGTAAAACAGAAATTACTTTTACATTTAAATCAAGTAAAAGGTGAAAAGTTGCAATTATCCTTCCAGTAACCATGGAGACGCACTCCATTCAGTAATTATGTAATCATTTCATTTACACCCTACCCCCCCCCCCCCCCCCGCACCTCATCAAAGTAATCATAAGCTTTGTGATTTCGTAATATGTGGACGGGCCCCTAAGTGGGCATGTTATATCGAGGTTTCCCTGTATATAAACTTTTTTTTTTTGCCTAGTAACTTAAAATTTTTGTTCCATACTCTGCTTTATCTCAACTTAAAAGTCAAAAATGGATTTCAAACTGTTATGTCTTCACTGGAGAATGATTGCACATACATTTGTGAAAAGGGGAAGATACTAGCCTATCGGCTGTGGTTGAGTGGGTAAAGAAGGGTTTTGCACTCTTATCTTAAAAATTGCCGGTAATTTAGAATATGTATGGAACAAATGCTATTGAAAATTTAATTTGAAACATTTTTAGTGGTTAGCCATTTTTTGAAAGAACAAAACCTAATTGAGATGATTGAGAAGATTTGCCTGGGTAGTAATAAGATTGTTCAGTTGAGTATTATACTGTAGTTTCAGTGATGAGTTATTTACCTCTTTCATTGGGTACTTCCCAGTGCACAGCTCACACTCCTGCTGGAGGAAGGAGATTGCAGAGTAGAGGGAGCGACACTCACGGGCAGCATTCAGAGCCTCTTCATGCTCGAACTTGAGGTCCATGAGACGAACCGCTAGTTCGGCCTGCTCGTATGTAGACACAAGACCTTCAGCCAGATACCTCCGTACCTGCCGCTGCTCACCCAACACAAATCAATACATTATAGTACTCTATAGAGTGTATCAAATCTTCAGAAATTGATTCCATGTATGGAGAGAAGATAAAAGGGGTATAGCAAGATGGGTCCGGAAATTTACCTGATTGCAGTCATCTGAGCATGTGTTTACTGAGTGCACACAACCCATCCTAATTGATGAATTGAACATTTCAGTCTTTCTGTCTGCAGGCACCTTAATACACATCCTGGACACTGATACGTAGAGGTGATCCAATTGTTTGGTCACCAAACTTGGCTTACATAAACCCCTGGCCTTTTGCCTTTGAGGACACATTAAGTCGGTCCTGTGTTCGACTGCTGTTGATGAAATGCTCTGTGCCCCCTCCCCACCTCCCCTAGGGACTCAGAACTAGTAGGATATGGTTTGGCCACGATTGGGACCCTAGCTGAGTCCGGCATTGCTTCCACTTACTTGTGCCAGGCTCCTCTCTTTCCTGTGGACCTCCCTTGGTCAACTCATGATCTCTTCCGACCCCAATGGTATTAGGGTATCCGAGGCCTAGGGAGTATTTCATTTTCCCACCTTAATTGGCCCTTGGTTCATCTTTCTTGATAGCCTCATTCTTCGAGAGGTCAAACCTCTTGTTTTTCTTTTCATGATATCTCCTGCCTTCTGCTCAAGACCCTAAAGGAGACAGAGTGTGTGTATGGTGCACCCTGGATTGTGCTACACCTTCAATGGCTCACGACTGGTGAGATTGGGAATTTGCGACCTCGAGAGATTGCTGAACTTGATCCATTTTCCCCTTTTTAAATTGACTTTGGGGCAGACCCGCTCCTCTTTCCCTTTCCTATCTGCCTTGTATGGCTCTATATCTTTCCAAGTCTCTCAGTCCTCATTGTTAAGGGTTGAGGGCATTTCTTTCCCCTGTCATTTATTTCCATTATTCCCTTTGTTTTTATTGTCTCCTTTTCTTCTTCTAGTTGTAGGTCATTAGTTAGTTTTAGTTGTAGGCTTCATTTCATCATCATTATCCAAACCATTGGGGGCTGATAACCTAGATGTTAGGCCCCTCAAAACAACAATTATCATCATCTGTGCATGCATTGTGGTAGTCTATGAGAGGTTCAGGTTACTTTGCTCCATGGGGTCATTTCAGTGGCTGAAATTAATGCAAACAAGTAAGACAGCCAAATGTAATGTGTTATCCTATAAGGAAAGAAATTTCCACGGATCTACAACAGCTGAATTGCTATGGAACAATTTCAAATGGAGCAAAGTAACCTTCTCTTATGGTAGGCACTAACCAGGCATTTTTGATCATGCTCTGCACTCATTGCAAAGATGAGCAAGAGGCCTGTATTCATAAAGGAGGACGTTGCTGTGAACATTTCATGATTTTATGAAGAGAGTGTTCCAGCTGGTGTTACAGAGGTATTCAGTACAACAGTGTGCAATCAGTAAATATATCCTCGGATAACACCGACAGTGGTGGCTACGCTTGCTATAGCGCAGCTCTCTGCTGACTCGGTAGACGCGTGGGTTCAAACCCCACCGTCGGCTGTCCGTGAAATGGTTTTCCGTGGTTTTCCATTTTTAACACCTGGAAAATGCTGGGACGGTACCTTCTGACATGCCACGGCCGCTTCCTTCCACATCCTTGCCCAGTTTCATTCATCTTCATCCATTCCATATCTCATTCCGGCGCGCAGGTCGCCCATGGGTGACGACTAGAAAGACCTTCACTCGGGCAGGAGGACACATGACCAAAAAAAACAACTTCCTAATTATCCATTTTCAGACTCATGTTGCCATACCTTGTTTTTTATTTCTCTCTACTGTATATGTGGATTCTGTTGCATTGAATTTTGATACACACTGTATATATATTTTTTTCTCACATAACTCTGTACCATTAGTTGAGTTCGGTTGGTTGGTTCCTTAGTTTAGGGGCTGCGACAACGTGGTCCTGTAGTCCCGTGCACTTTGTGTGTGTGTAGAATCTGTCTGATAACCGGTGTTAATTGTGATGGCTGTATTAGTGTGTGTTATCTGTTTTTTTTTTTAATTCAAGTAAGGACTACAGACATTGAATTTCAAGTAGTTCCTACTTTTGCCACCAAATGACACCGTCAATGACTACTAGTTCAGAACTTGGCTACTAGACACCACTGCAGTCGGCTCCTGGTGACGAACGTAGGAACCTAATTAGAGCATTGTTTACCCTATAATTAATTTAGCTTCACACAGGTGTAATTAGTGGAAGGTTCATGAACTATGGATTGAAACCACCTGACTTAGAAGTACATTCCAAAGTCAATGAGAAAATAGAAAACGGACCCAGCTCAGGTATCCCTCGGAATCCCCAATTCTGAAAGTTTTCAGACGCAATCCCTTATGGGAAAAGGTGTAAGTCCACCGGGGAGGAAACATTACCAAGTAAGGTAATAAAAGATGCCCACAGATGGTCAATAATAGTACATTATGCAACGAGCCTATAATGGCAATAATATGTTTATAAAACGAGCGTATGTGAGTGTCTTAATACGAGTGTCTAAATTACCATTATAGGCGAGTTGGATACGACTATTTATGTTCGACGATAATTATAACTATTTCATGTTCGAACATAAATATTCATAAATATCTGTCGAGATTTCACCAGTTTTATGTACTTAACAGAGCGTATGGGACGCAGAGAATACCTTGTATTTGACCATGGCCTCCTGGAATACCTCACTATGACACTCGCCACACAGTGAAATTTTAAATAGGGGGCCATGGAAGTGAGCGCAGGTGTGATGCTATCCTCACCTAATTGGTCACACAACTGCTTCTTGAGCTCTGATTGCTCGGAAAAACTGTTTCATAATGAAAACTTGTACTATAATGAGCCTCATTATAGTACAGTTTTCTGACATATAATATTTACATTTCGTTAGGGTCGAACATAAAATGATTTTGAATAAAAAATTGTGACTGATTCTTTATTTGATTCTAATAATGTGTACTCCTCTGTAGGTTATGTAATACACAAGTAGAGCCAGGCATGTTCATGGAAGTTAGAGAATCAACGCCTTCATTTCTCATTATTTCTCAATATGCTTTTTCCCTTGTGAAACAGGTCAGACTGGCACCACGCTCTCAGACAATAGCACCATGAACTACAGCTGTATAGCTTTCAAATGTACAATTGTCTAGTGATAGATCCCCACATTCTATACAGAACCTGCTAGACTTGACTGAAAGGACCTACCTTGTTACATTTTGCACAGAGAGATTCAGAATACAGTCCCTGCGTGAAATAATGTGTTTGAAGTGTTATAAATCCAGAACAAAGTGCCTGCGGAGATTGGAATTTTCCATTTGGATGCACATGTTCCGATATTATAGTGCATTCAATTTAAAATTGGCTCAATAGATTATAGCCTATATATATTTTGACCACATCGTGGTGAAGCAGCTAGCGTTCTTGGCTGTCAGCCCGGGTTTGATTTCCAGCTCTGTCAAGAAATTTTAATTCTGGTGTGAGGGCAGGTACGGAGTACACTCAGCCTTGTGAGGCAAAACTGAGAAGGGGGGGGGTTGATTCCTGCCTCAGCCATCCTGAAAGTAGTTTTCCTTGATTTACCCCCACTTCTACTACAGGCAAATGCTGGGATGGTTCCTAACTTAGGGTCACGGCTACCTCCTTCCCAATCCTATAATTTACAAATACACACACTACTACATCCATCACAATAACATAGATTATCACACAAATTACACACACACAAAAATACATGGGGGTATATATGACCACAATGTCATAGCCCCTAAAATATATATATATATTTTGTTGTCATGTGCCCTCCTGAGAGGCCTAGTGCAGGTCTTTCTAGTCGACGCCCGTGGGCGACCTGCGCGTCGGGATGAGAGATGGAATGGATGAAGATGAATGAAATTGGGCAAGGATGTGGAAGGAAGTGGCCGTGGCCTATCAGAAGGTACTGTCCCAGCATTTGCCTGGTGTTGAAAATGGGAAACCACGGAAAACCATTGCAAGGATGGCCGACGGTGGGGCTCGAACCCACGCGTCTACCAAGTCAGCAGAGAGCTTGGCCTCATGACCTAACACTGCGCTTTAGCCAGCGTAGCCGCTACTGTCGGTCCTAAAATAAATAACAACATATATTTCAACATAACATAACATGATATTAGAAAACTACTAATGGTGGGAAGAGAGGGAAGCTTAATAAAGAAGCTTTAGTTGTTCATAGTTCCGCATGTCACTTTCAGTCACACAGACAGTTTCTGAATGTTGACCAGATGTGTTGTGTATTCAGTTTTATTGCTGATGTGTTGGGTCTCAACAATGCAACTCAGTGTAATAGGGCAATAGTGCAATTGAATCCACTGTACATGGCCTGATAAGGAGGTAGCACACCAAATTAGGGAAGCTAATACAGAATGGTATAACATAAGATTAGGATAGAAAGATGGAAATTAACAACTTGCCTAGTACGAATAGGGTTCCCATAATATGAAATTGGTGACCATAAGACCCCAGCTTCCACTTAGTTGTGTCAGGCTCCTCTCTATACTTAAATTAAAAAACAGATAACACACACTAATACAGTCATCACAATTAACACCGGTTATCAGACAGATTCTACACACACCCAAAATACACTGGGCTACATGACCGCGTTGTCGCAGCCCCTAAACTTAAGAACCAACCAGGCTCCTCTCTTTCATCTTTCCTGTTGATCTCCCTTGGTCAACTCTTGTTCTATTCCGACCCGATTGTGTTAGGGTATCTAACGCTTAGGGTTTCTTTCATCTTCCTGCTTTAATTGGTCATTGTCTTTTCTTTCTTGATTCACTCTTCTTTCTTTAATGGTAATTCCTGCCTCTTGTAAGAATCCCTAATAGAGACAGGGTTTGTGTAGCCCCTCCATACATGACTGGACTGAAGCTACACCCTAAGGGCTCAAAGCTGGTAAGGTTGGGAGTTGGCGACCCCAACAGATTCCTGAGCTGGGACAGGTTTTAACATTGACTTTAGGGGTGTGTTAGACCCTCTTCTCTTTCCTTTCCCATCTGCCTATCATGGCTTTATTACCTTACAAGTCCCTCAATTCTCATTGCTGAAAGGTTGGGGGCATTTCTGTTCCCTGGCCTTTATTTCCTGAGAAGGAGGTCATGTGGCTGACACCAGCCCAACACTGGTTGGGGGAAGGCTGCCAAACTTCTGTGTTGTTTTCTCCATTGTCTTCTTACCTTTACCACTCAAAACACTTTCCACCTGTCTATCTTATTTTTGTGTTATGTATCTACACTACACCATATTTTGTATTGTGTTATTTTCTGGCTGTATGAGAATGGGAACTTTCTTCTTAATGAAACAAATGGTAAATTGGAATCGTAGGAATTGTATGTGGTTAGTGGTTATTTCTGAATATAAATGTGCCTAAAATGAAGACACCCTCAGAACCTAAATAAAAGTCCCCCAGTTTCCCGGCTGGTTACAAAGACAAAATCTTGTTTCATCCTTGACCGTGACTGCTAGTGTCAGAACCAGAACAATCTGCAGATTGCAGTTTTGTTTGTTAAAAAGACCCCCTCATGGTGTAGCGTCTAACATTCTTGGCTATCGCCCTGGAGGTCTGTGTTTGATTCCCGGCTCTGCCAAGAAATTTTAATTCTGGTTTTAGACTGGAACGGGGTCATCTCAGCCTCGTGAGGCAAAACTGAGAAGAGGTGGGTTTGATTTCCTCCTCAGCCGTCTTGGAAGTGTTTTCCATCGTTTCCCACTTCTACCCCAGGCAAATGCTAGGACGATTCCTAACTTAAGGCCACGGCTGCCTCCTTCCCAAACCTCTCCTGAATCATAAATGCACACACTAATGCAGCCATCACAACAACACAGGTTATTAGACAAATTACACACACACTCAAATATACAGGACTATATGACTATGATATTGCATAGCTTCTAAATCAATCAATCAACAACAACAACAGAATGTTAGAAATAAAACCTATCACAAGGCCACTGAAGATACAAAAAGAATAGACACAAAATGAATTTAGGTTGTACTAAAGTAATGATGTTTTGGATTTAACATCCCTTCCAACTGTTGTGGTTTGAGAGATGCTGGGCTACCGGAATTCAACTTGGGAGGAGATCTTGTAAACCTACTGGCATGAGCCTAACAATTGTAAACGTCATTGGACTGAGCCGAGATTGTTCCCATCATCTTGGGTGGCACAGTCAGCCTGACAAGTACTGAAATACAAACTCCTCACAAGATTTGATTGTTAACGCTGAAATATCTTACCTCATACTGGAAATTGTCTGATGGCTTATTTGTCTCCTCCGAGAGCTCAGTTGGATCTTCATTTTCCTCTTCTTTAGCTAAAATCAGTTTAGGGAAGTCTGCTAGTTTTTGTTCTAAGAGATCAGTAGAGTCCAAGGGAATACCTGACTCTGCAGAGAGTTCTGTTTTCTCTGGGGAAGAATGCTCTGTCTGATCATTCACCACCCTAATTGGTACCTCTTCATCGTCTGCATAGTCAGTGACATACTCTTCATCACTATCCAGACAGTGCTCCTGAATCATGGTGTATTTTGTTGCTGGTTTCACCTTTTCAGTACCGGCTGCTTCATCGACTTTAATTTCTTGGTTCATTTCATTCTGGTTATTTTCCTGTGGTACTGTACTCTCGTCCAGTTGGACTGCTTGTAATGACTGACTCTGTTGCTCTTCAATTTTATTGGATATTTGCTCTCCAGATTGTGTTGATACACCTATTGATTTGTTTTCATCAACTGTCTCATTTTCATTTGTTGTAGAACTTTTATCTGGATCTTCTTGTGGACTTGGATTTGATCTTATTTCTTGGCTCTCTTTCTGTGCAGAATGTTCTTGTGTCAACTGATTATTTTTCTCATTTTGATAATTAATTCTCTCTTGATCATAGTTGTTTTCTTTTGTCTCTGAAGCATGAATATTTCCTGAAGGTGTTTGGGTTATAGCAGATTGGTCATTCAAATTTTCTTCTTTCTGCTCATGTTCTGCCTCAGCTTCCTTGTTCTCTGGTGGTTCTGTGACACTGCCCTCCTCCTCCTCCTCCTTTTTCTGTTCTGTAATCTCCACTGCCTTCTTTACTGGAACTGGGGGAGCCTTAGTTAGTTTCTGGTAGGATTTCACAGGAGTTGCTCTGGAAATTTGAGGTATCTTAGAAGGCTTCTGTTGTTTTGAAGTTACAGCCTTGGTATCTCGTGGTGGTCTTTGTGGTACCTTAGTTTGTCTCAGTGGTGTTCTCTTTGTAGCTACTTTTGCCTCTCTCTGAGGTCTTACTGGGGCTGTGGGTTGTTTCTGTTGTGGTACTGAAGGGGCTTTATATTTCTTGGGTTGTTCAACTGTGGTTTTGGAAGGTGTTGATGGTTTAGGAGTAGGTTCTTGTTCGACACTCACATTTGAACTTTTCTCCTCGTCGTGCTTCTCTCGAAGTTCAGTTTGTTCCTCCTCTACACTTTCAGATGTGTCTGTGACTGACCCATTAACTTGACTTTTTACTGCATTGGTAGCTGTTTTTACCTGATTATCTACTGTGGAATGACTCTCTAAAGTTTCATCTTTCTTATTTTCTGATTCAAGTTCTTCAGTATCTGGAGCAGTTTCCTTGGCAGGATTTTCAGGCTCCACTGATTTAACCTGTTCTTCTTTATCTTGTATTTCAGTTAGAGCGATTGGATTATTAAGCACATCTTTCAGCTCAGTGTTCAATGAAAGACTGTCATAAACTTCAGAGAGAGGCCTTGCCTTACCTTGCTTCTTGGGCGAGGTTGGTGGTTTTTTTTTCTATACCGGTAATTGTCTTGTCTGTTTTTGTGTCAACAGAGTTTTGGGCAAGCTGAGGTGATGGAAGAGCATTCAGTTCTGGGAGAGAATGTGACTGTCTTCTACTCAATAATAGGGGGAAATCTTGAATGCTTGGAGCAGCCTGTTCTACTACTGTCATATTATTCTTCACAAGTGGCTGTCTTCCACTCAATAATAGGGGAAAATCTTGAATGCTTGGAGCAGCTTTTTCTATTACTATCATATTGTTCTTCACTAGTGGCACATCTTCTGCAATTAACTTTTGGTCCACTTCTTCCTCTTCTTCTGTCTCAAAATCTGAGTCATTCAGATTAGTTTCAATCTGTGTTTCACTTGGCAGTTTTTGTTCCACAATGAAGTTTGATTCAGAGCTTGGCTTTTTAATGATTTCCTCAATATCTGTAGGAATGGAGCTACTTTGACTTATTGCATTGGGGCGACGAACTCGAGTCTTGGAAGAAGGAATGTTAGTTTTATTGTTTTCTTTAGACAAGGTTTCTTCACTGGATGGAATGTTACGATTACCTTCAGACTTGGATGTATTTTTATCACGTACCTGATTTTGGGGCTTATCTATGTTACCATATTTGGTAGGAGAGTGTGCTGCAGTCTCCGAGTGCTTTGACTCAAAGACCGGACTCACCGCTTTGCTCTCGTCAGTCGTATCGTCTAGACCCACATCAGATTGTGCATCAACAAAGTCTGTCGTTGATAGACTGTCATCTGTTGGGACAGAGAAACACTATTAATTGTCATTGCAGAGGATGGCTCCTGGGCTGCATGTAGCCTGCAATTCTCAATAATTGTCATGATATTACGTAAAATGTTCAGTGCTCTTAGGAAGAAATAATTTCCCATTATTAGAGTTTGTGGTATTTAGGATTTAAAGTAGAAAATGTTTGCATTTTTATTTCTCTATTCAGCATTTTGTAGCAAATTTGTTACATTATTTGCCCTTCCTCTCCTTCCTTTTTCCCTTCCCTGCCGAGAACAATAATAAAATGTTAGGTGTGTTTCAATTCCCAAATATTCCTCCTGCCATCAGATTCAAAATTCCCGCCATTTTAAATTCGCCTTGAAAAGGTGGGCTGAAACCATGCGCATAAACTGAGTGTGGGCAGCCCTGTACAAACCATTTTACGCCAATCTTAGGTATACCGTCCCAAGTACTCGAGGACACTGCAATATTATAATTAAGTAATAATTAGTTCAATAATAGGAAATCGCTTATCATAGTATAACAAAATATAGAAGAAATTACAGTTACAATTAAAAGGGGAAGACTACAATTTTATGAACAACTTTACAGAATGAACATTAACAGGCTCACTAAGATTATATCTCTAAATTACAAAACACCACAGGGTGGCTGGAAGATATAAGATGGGAACTACAGATCACATCATACTTGTAACCATTTTGGTTACAGAGTTTATTTATTTTAGGTTAGGGGCATGGCCACCTTTTGCTGGTGGGCCATTGCATTGCAGTCCTTAGCGCCTGAGCTAAAGGGATTCCTTGTAATGGTCCAGCAGTAAGGTAGGAGGGAGCCATGTTCATTTGAGTGGCACATCTGTATATATTTTCCATTTTTGATGTTCTTTATGTTCTTCTTGCTTTGTTAGATGTGAAAGTTGGTTATGTAGGGAAAGAGTTTCTGGAAGCTGATTGTCAAGATATATGGTTGTGTTAGTTCTGTGATGGATGATTATTAGCTTACTTGGGCTATGAAAATGATATATGTGAGAGGCACTGTATGTATGAATGGAGAAGATTAGAAGATATTGTTGCAAATAGAAATATTTGGTTATGAAATGTGTTTCCCTTATGGTAATAAATCCCCCCAAATGAAGTTTGTACAGTTACATACTTAAGGGGGAGGAATTCTGGTGACAAATCAATTCTACGGATTGTTTCAAATTTACAAGAGGGTGATGTCAGTGGAACAAAGGCAGACAATCAGCCAATGTATGAAGAAGTTCTGGGAAGAAAAGACAAGAAAACTATTGTATCATAGTCTTAGATTCTAAGCGATCTATAATTGGCCAAATTCTTTAATTAAAAATATAACAAAATATTATAGAAATCTAAGACAGAACAAATTAACATACAAATATAGCACACATATAAAAGAAATATAAAATAAGAAAAAAAATGGGAGAGAATAAAGAGCTTTATGAAATAATATAAGAAAAAAAATGTCTGCAGCCAATTCTTATTAGAAAATAACACTTAAGGTAGGAATCAATGTGGATATAGGCCATGTTAAGCTTTGAGAGTCATACTTCTTCGCTTATGGCAAGTAAGTCTACAGGGTTCTATTCACCAAGAGCACCATGAACCCTAAAAGAGTTGTGTTTACCTTCACTGGGCACTTGAGGACTCTTGATTGTGGATTCTGGCAGTCTATTAAATGCCCCCACCCTATCCTCCAAGCTCAAGTTTCCACTCTCATTGTCCGTCCCCACTGGCGGACCCCATATCCGCATCAGAAATGGTTTCAGTTGTGTTTTACTGAGTTCCAGGTAGGCAGCTTCAAGATTGCCATGATTCGCAGTCAGTGAAGTCACAATGTCTTCCCGAGAGAAGTTTCCACGAGATAGCAGGTCTGCATACTGAAAAACAAAGATTTAAAATAATCTTTCAGTAAGAAGGATACAGAATGAATACACAAGTGAATTTTCATTATAAACTGTCTTGTCTCCCCTCCCAGGAGTTCACAACTATTGGGCAATTGGCTGAGCATGGCATTGCTGTCACTTACTTGTGCTGGGCTCGTCTCTTTCAACTTTCCTATTGGCTCCCCTTCGTCAACCTTTGCTCTATTCCAACCCTGAGGGTATTAGGATATCCAAGGTCAAGGGGTGTCTTCCATTCCCCCCTCCCCTTAATTGGATCTTGTCTATTCTTTCCTGATAATGTCATTTTTCTATTTTTTCCATGATATCTCCTGCCTATTGTCAGAGGCAACTTAAAGGGCAAGGTGTGTGTAGCCCACCATGCATGGTAACACTGAGTTGTGTACACCCTCAAAGGCTCCTCCTCTCAATAATGCCTCCTTAGCTTGATGACCTAATAGTAGTTATAGATTACATCATCACATATAGGTCGATTGTATATGGAAGCGAACAAACTTGCCTGGAGGTGCTGGCAAAACTCGGTACAGCAATGTTCTGTGTGCCAATCGCTCAAATTGGGCTTGTTGATGAACCCTGCAACGGTATACATAAGAGAATACTAGCTAACATTTCACCCCATTCACTGAGCGTGGTGGCGCAGCGGCCTCTCACCAAGGTAGACTGGGTTCGATTCCCGGTCAATACATTTGAATTTTTCAAAGTGAAATGCCATATCCTGTGATTCGGATTCCACATAAAAAAGAAGTCCCGTGGATCATGATCGCGAGATTAACGGTCACGTAAGACTACGAGCTTCCTAACTGTCAGATCCTCAAAAAATACCGCTGTAAGCTATGTGGGTAGAAATCAATAAAAACCCAAGGCAGCTATATAATGTGGAATATTAGACAATGTGAGGAGTAAGGTAGTTTGTTGTTACTTTCCTCAAGGAGCCAATTCAGCAACATTGACCCTTGAGTAGAACATTTCACGACATCCACAGGCACTGACTGTGCTCTGAATGCCATAACACAGCACCACCCATACCTTAAAAACTAACCCCGTGGCAGTACAGCCCATGAAGGGCCTAGGCCTACCAAGCGACCGTTGCCCAGCCATTTGGCCTGCAGATATTGGGGTGACGCGTGATCAGCGCATTGGATCCCCTCGGCCGTTAATCTTGGTTTTCATGACTGGGGTGCTGCCTCACTGTCAGACAGCTACTCAATTGTCCTCACGAGGCTGAGTGCACCCCGTTCCAGCCCTCACGTCAGTTTCTAAAATCCCTGACGGAGCCGGGAATCGAACCCGGGGCCTCCGGGTGAGAGGCAGGCGCGCTACCCCTACACCACGGGGCCGGCACTCACCCATACCTTAGCTTCCACATAATCACATATAATAACATCAAGATATCACTGAAAAGCCATATTTTATTCTAGTCTGTGCCAAACGACAAATGCAGAAGTACTGCATTCATCTCGAGATAGCAATGCATCTACCAAGTTTCCAAATTTGAACATACTGTATATCACAGGAGTACTCTCAAGCTTCCTTCGATATCAAATCTATCAAAACAGGAATGAGGCATTTTACTGTATTTGTTGAATTGAAATACTACTCTCAGAAATCATATTTGCTAAAGCTTTCTTTGGATGACTGGAGCTCAAAAATAGTCACCTGTCATATCTGATACATCTAGTGCGACGTGGGTTGGCGACCACGGGGCCCCAGCTGAGTCCGGCATTGCTTACACTTACTTGTGCCAAGCTCCTCTCCGTCTTCTTTCCTGTCGACTTCCCTTGGTCAACTCTTGTTCTCTTCCGACCCCAACGGTATTAGGGTATCCGAGGCCTAGGGAGTCTCTTCCTTTCCTGCCTTAACTGGCCCTCGTCTCATCTTTCCTGATATCCTCATTCTTCGAGGGGTCAGCCTTCTTTTTCTTTTCATGTTATCTCCTGCCTTCTGCTCAAGGCCCTCAAGGAGGCAGGGTGTATGTAGCCCCACCACTTCTGGTGCACCCTGGATAGTGCTACACCCTCAGGGGCTCACGGCTGGTGAGTTCGGGATTTGGTGACCCCAGGGATTCCTGAGCTGGGTCAAGCTTTCCCCCTTTATCCATTGCCTTTGGGGCGGACCCTCTCTTCTTCCCCTTTCCTCGCTGCCTCTCTTGGCTCTCCTTCCTTCCAGTTCCTCAATTCTCATTTATTCGAGGGTTGAGGGCATTTCCCTTCCTCCTGTCTTTTATTTACATTCTTCTCCTTTTTGTTTCCATTTCCTCTTCTAGTTTGTGAGTATTTAGTTTTAGTTGTAAGTTTCATTTGATCATCTTTCATTTTCACTGTCACCCAAACCATTAGGGGCCGATAACCTAGATGTTAGGCCCCTTTAAACAACAATTATTATCTTCATCATATCTGATAACTTTTGGAATTTCATAAATTTGAAATTATTTCAGTCATAAAACGATTGCAATCGTTCAAAAATACAAGGACCTTCCAGAAATTAAGTTTGCCATTTTTTTTTTATAAAAAGAAATCCTAGTTACTTGAAAAATGTTTATTGGCACCAGATACAGCGATGTTTGAGTTGTTTTTCGACATAATCCCCCCCAGAATTGCGGCACCTGTCATATCGTGGGATTCTGTATCACAGAAGTCTGCTGCCTGAGAATGGAGCCAGCAGGTGACATACGTCTTCAGCTCTTCGTCAGTGTAAAAATGCTGACCGGAGGACAGGAATTTCTTGAGGTGCAAGAAAGATGGATCCATGACAATGCTCGACCACGTACGGCTCAGCACACAGCAACTTACTACAGGAGTTAAACTGGGAACTTTTTGAGCATTCACAATACAGTCCTGATTATGCTCCCAGCGATGTCCATCTTTTCTTGCACCTCAAGAAGTTCCTGTCCTCCAGTCAGCATTTTTAGGGCCTGATAGCTTAAAGCCTTTAATTTTCAAAGTCAATATCATTGATTTTACGTGCAATATTTACTTTCAACTCGTTCCTTATCAGCACTTCGTGTAAATATCCAGTAATCTTCAGAGATATTGTACATTTAAGATTGTGTAATTACTAGCATCTTTTATGTTCTAAGAATCCTAAAGAAGAGCTATTTCCCTTTTTGAAAATCATAAGAAACATACCTTTTTCTGTCGCTGTTCTACACATTCAGTGACTGCAGACCAAACGTTGCCCTTGTGCAGGCGCAAGGCATCACGAGCCTCTGCGACGGAGATGGTGCCGATGTTGTTTTCCTTACGCTCATGGCCGTAGTTAGTGGCCAGCGTGACGACAGTGTCGATCATATTACGCCAGTTCTCCTGCAGCCATGTGATGGGGTTCTTGTCCCCACAGTGGTTCATGGCCACTTGAAGATCTTCAGTGGTGAAGTTATGCTGCTCAGCCTCCTGCAACACATCAATGGTAATAGAAATTAAGTTTCTAATGAATTGAAAACATCCCTGACAAATTCACTACAGTTCAACTTGGTTTATTCGAAGTCGAAGGGGCCAACAAAAAATTGAATTATTCAAGATTACGAATTAGACAAGTTTCACTTTCATTTCAAGTCATGTGAAGGACTGTATAAGTGGACATGATAATAACCATGCTTCTTTCTTTTTGGTCCGTAGTGACTTAAGTCACAATTCTTAAATTTATTCACAATGAATAAAATAAAATGGTTCCGCAAAATTTATCAATATTGTGAAGGAACTGTGCAAAATTATTCATAATTTTGATTTAAACATGTTTGAATTAAGCAAGTTTTCATATGATCTGAAATAAATATTTTTTGTCTTTAGATCCATCCATCAAAACAAGTGTTCTTTTAATAATGATAATAGTAAATGGTTCTACCTGCTGTATTGACCCATTTACAGTATTGTTATCCCCTTCAGGGGGTGTGGATTGGCAACCATGGGACCCCAGCTAAGTATGGCATTGCTTCCACTTATTTGAGCCAGGCTTCTCTTTCATCTTTCTTGTTGACCTCGCTTGGTAAACTCTTATTCTCTTCTGACCCCGAGGTATTAGGGTATTCGAGGCCTAGGGAATCTTCCAATTTCCCGCCTTAATTGACTCTTTCCTCGTCTTTCCAGATACTGTATTCTCTTTCTTCAAGGGGTCAGTCCTCTTCTTTTCTTTCCATGGTATCTCCTGTCTTCTGCTCATGGCCCTATGGGAGGCAGAGTGCATGTAGCCCCACCATGCATGGTGCACAGGGCTCATGGCTGGTGAGTTCGGGAGTTGGTGACCCCGAGGGATTCCTGAACTTGATCTCTTTTTCCCTTTTTACATTGATTAAGTTAATTGTTAAGTCAGTAGTTATAGTGTACCTTTTCATTGTCTCCCAAACTATTAGGGGCCGATAACATAAATTGTTATCCTTATTTAAGGGACACTTTCCTTAACCAAATTTAACTGTACTTGCCCCTGTAATTTAGATTTTGTGAAATAACTATATTTGAGAATGTAAAAAGATACATTTTTAATTAAACTGGACAATACTTCACTAAAAGATGTTTCTAAAACGAAAAAGAGAAAAATGTCATTAACAAAACTATGCAGTGAATAACTTTAATCATTCTCTGTAACTGTATTTCCTTGGCTATTAGCTGCAATAAATATTTCATTCATTTAAATACTCTTACATCTTCAAACACCACCCAGGCAATGTCAGGTAGAACAGCTAGTCAGTTCAAAATTCCTGATGGAGCCAGGACTCGAAACCAGGACCTCTTAGATAAGAGGCAAGCATGCTGTCCCTTCACAACAGTAGTAGCGAGAAGTGGAAGGAAGCAATCATGGCCTATTGCAGGACTGCCGAACCTACGGCCCGCCGCTCCGTGTCTCCAAAACTTTGAAACAACTAAATCCAACTGGATAAAGCGGTGCACGCGCACTCCTACCCAAAGTAGATCCACTCGTCGCACTAAACTAAATTATTATGAACTTTATTTCATAATTTGATTAATAATTGTGTCAAATGAACTCAAATACTCACTCTTTGTCATTCATGCTGTATGTGTGTTGAATATCATCATACTTCTATTTTAAAGGGATTTATTAAATATATGTAAATTCATATTTAGTGTTTTATTTTTTGTCCACAACAAATAAATATAGAAAACTGCAACAATACTAAGAAAACTAAGGTCAGGCAGCCACAAATCTCACCATATTGCACATATATTTTTAAACAATTTCCATAACCCCCAAACCCTCCAGAGTGTTATTGGCCCGCGAGGTCCCCCAACTATTTACAATGTGGTCCATAGTTAAAAAGGGTTGGGCACCCCTGGCCTATTGGAAGCCTTTACCTCATGTTGAAAATAGGGAACTGTGGAAAATCATTTAAATGATGGCTTGGAGCCCATACATGTTGCAGTGTTTGGATATCATACCCTGAGCAGTTTCACCAGCTCCAGTCCTTGTGACTTCATGGCATCAGTGCGCTGCCTCTGAACGATCTCAGTGAGGTTCCCAAGGTTGTCTGGGGGTTGCGAGACTGCTCTGCCACCTATGCTGTTCCTGCGAACGGGCCTCTCGCTTGGCTGCTGATTAAAACACAACATCTCAATGCATGACTCAACACATCACATTACATTACATTTTGTTAAGTTGTTAGAGGCACTGAAAACCACACCTCAGAAAATAACTAGTTGCTAAAACTAATATCTTAAAAGTACGGTAAATTGAGTAAGACGATTGTCCTACTACAGTCTGCCTTTCACACCCTTGGGTAATTATTGTATCCTGGTGGTTCTGCATAAGAAGATCTCCTGGGTTCCCAGTGATCTGCTGCATGCCGGAGATCCACATGACTGCGAGCGCTTTCGCCCAGAGGTGGGTTGCGTTTAGTTTCCATTATGGACCGACCTCTGGGATCGTAATCGTCCCTACGTAGATCGCCGACGGTGCCTCCAAAGTAGGAACCCACTTGTCGTTCTGAGTACATCATCACCTCTTCGTCCAGGTATCTGCTGCCAAACCTAGGACTCAACTCACCAGAAGCTGACGGTGGCAGGCTCTGGAACAAAAATTCAACTGAGGAATGCTGCATGAGCAATAACAATCAACATAATATTATTTTGAAGTGTTAGAGTTGAAATCGAGACAATTGTGATTCGAACCCAAATCCCTTGCATTTCGGGCAGCTCCCTGAACCAATTAAACCACCTAACATTGATGCAATGGCTGAATGGTTGTCCAATCATAGCTTCCATGGCTCTGCAAGGGTGCACACTCTTAGCTATTGTTTCAACTCTTATCCTTCAAGATATGTCCTTATGTCACTAAGCAATGTACAGTACATATTATTTTAATCAAAATGAATTACATATTTAAGTTCTCTGCCTCATTATACTGTAATTAAGTTTCAGGCCTAACTGCAGCTGTCTTATTGTATACAAGCAAATCTATACTTTAAAATATTTCTAAGATCACAGTCTTAGTCTTAAACCCATCCATACCTGAAGTTCTACGAGTCATAAGATCTCTAGTTGCTTATTGCTGTCATGATACACTAAATGAAGTTTTTCAGCTATAGCCCTTGTGGTGTAAATGTTGTACAAGTCATCAAGATGTTAACCATAGAGTTAAAATGTCTGGTGTGAGCATGAATTGAACCCAGAACCTTTAAATTTATGGCCTGAAGTTCTGTCTAACTGAGCTACCGTGATCAGACACTTTCTGCCTGCTTTCAAAGGTACATCTGCTGCGGTGACAACAGTAGCCATCTCCGGTTTGTGCTCAACGATTTTAATCCTAGAAGTAGTGTTACTTGAGTGATATAAAAATTAGGGTTGGAATCCAGACTATAAGCTATGTTTAACACTTACTAATCAGCCAGCATGGGGAGAACTAGGCAAACTTCTGAGAAATCCCACCTACCTGGGCAGGGTAGATCATCTGCACAAAGTTAAAGGCCGACCGCAGTGTACAAATATTGGGAAATATTCTTTCATTAATCATGGTATTGATAAATGGAACTCGTTTCCTGCCACAGTCTTAGAGCCTATCCTCAAACATATATAGGATAGGCTGGAATTTGTGTAAATACTACGATGTAATTAGGTAAATCGCGACTTCTGAACATTAAGTGTGTTTGATATTAGTGTTGGTAATCTTCTGTAATTGTACAATTTGCCACCGGGGAATGAATGAAATGAATGACAGTTGAAGGCCCACTGTGAGGCATATTCAAGGATTTGTGTTTTTCACGACCGCTTGCCACTCTAGTGGATGTACCCTTCCAAGCAGTATTTAGTATATTAATAAAATGTCTTTTTTTTCCACTCAAACACATTTAACTTGTTGATGTGTTTTGTTAGTTCTTTTTTTTTTCAATACCGTTTGACACCCCAGCATTCAATGGGGTGTGATACCTTAAATTATTGCCAGGGGCATAAACATTGGATCTTGGGGATCCTGCAGGTCATGGAGATTGTCAGTGTCAATAATTTCAACAAGGGCATCATCAGGGAGGTAACAGATATAGAAACATCAACGGGCATGTCCATTATGAGTGAAGTACAGTGGCAAAGATAACAAAAGTCACAATTCCTTATGCTTTACACTACCAATACTGAATGGCTTACATCTAGCAGTAGAATCATTTCTGCAACACTGATGTAAATATTTTTGTACCAGTTGTAGAACAGCCTAATATCTCGGAAAGTGTTATTATCATGTACACATGATCTTCACTGTTCTTGGTATACAGGCAGCTGTCAGGCCTTACCCTTGAAAGGGGCTCTAAATTTGGCAGGAGAACTCATGTTTCTCAGCTAAGTCAAGCTTCTGACTTGTGTGTGGGAGACACACTTCCCTCCAATCCATCTACCCTTATCCCCATCTAAGAGAAGAAGCTATATATGTGGATGAGGCTGAGAAAGGGTGAATAAGGGATAATCATTTATTAGTTGATGCAGTACCCAGTGTAAGTTAAAATGTTAGATATTTGAAGTCATCAATAGAAATTTGAGTATACCTAGTAAAAGGAGAACAAACCTAATTTGGAGGGTTGTGGGTAGTTTCAGCCTTACGGCCTAAATGATCCTGGTGACGTGAAACACTGAGAACAGTCAGGCAAGAAATTTTGACTGACCAGAGAATAGATAAATGAAGAATATATTCACAGCTATTGAATCCACTTGTAATGTCACTTCAAAATTCGAAGAAAATTAAATTTGACCGCTCATCTCAATCTGTTTCACACTAAAAAAAATGCAATTTTCTTTGAAATTTGATGTAACGTCAATCAGAGCACCAAAATTTCGTAGATCCTTCAGGATACAGGTCGTTTTGAACCACTTGTAATCTTGGTCAAAGCACTAGTTATTCAGCTACTATTTGATATGGTAGAAACCTGAAAATTGAAGTAACATGTATATGCCCTGATGTCAACTTGATCCTTCGATGTTGGCCCTTCCTATCATTGTTGATATCACAACAAAACAAGGAAAAGAGCACAATGCTCCAACAATGTATCTTGTTTTGCTTCAATCCTTACAGCATTAACTAAAATATGACAAAGAATTTTGAGTATCTGCCTATTTAATACCTTTATATTACAAGAGCAACTAAAATACATTTCGGTACATGTTTCGGGGGCTATAAATGCTCCTTTTCTCAGCCATAGTATTAAATAAAATTGTTAGCACATTACATTAATAAAAACATTGATTAAAAACAGTATAACACCACTAAAAAAAAGACATGTAATTTGCTAATACAGTAGAACGTTGTTTATCCGGACGTCAAACAACCGGAACGTCAATTATCCGGACGAGCAAAATGAAAGACGGAGCAGTGCGCGCTGCCTACAGTAGTGAATCGGTTCTTGTTCAATTGTTGTCTCTGTTGTCTCCTACCGTTTCTTTACTCTATGATGTTACAGTTTGTGAGTATGTGAAAATGGCTTCTACGAGTGGCAAAAAATAAAAAATAAATCGCAATGTTTTTATCCATTGAGAAGAAGGAGATCATTAATAAACTGGTTAAAGGTGAGAGTGTGAAGTGTCTAATGAAAACTTAGTGTTGGAAAATTCACAACTTATGATTTGAGAACGGAAAGGTGAATTATGAATTATGCATCGAAGTTAGATGGTGAAGAACGGTCTAAAATGGGAAAAACCATGAGATCAGCTACGGATGAAAAATTGGAAGAAGCGGCGTACTTATGGTTTATTCAGACAAGAGGTAAGGGAGATCCCATTTCTGGACCTTTGTTATGTGAGTTGCAGCTAAATGAGAAGCTTGCATTTTTCTATGAAATAAACGCATGTTTGATTATCCGGAGCACTTTTGGTCCCAATTAGTCCGGATAAACGACGTTCTACTGTAATTCTTTTTTACTATGGCTGAGGAAAGGAGCCCCCTTCTCTTGAAGGGAAGGAAGCGTGTAGTTTTACGTAGTTCTTTTACACGTAGTGCAGTGTAGTTTCCTTGTATTGTGACTGCTTCAAACAAATGGGGGGGGGGAATGACAGATGCATGTTTTTGGAAAACGTTTAACATGATGAATGTCTTAAAGATGAGTCGTCGGACCTCCATTTTACTTGGAATCCCTGAGGTCTCTTAGCATGCCAGGAATATGAGTACTGTAGTTGAAACACAGAGGGCAGAGTGAGGGCGAACTCCTCCCTGGGAAAGAACTTTCACACAAATATCTTCATAGTATCATTCATTATGCAGTAGTTAAATGGTAGGATATGTTCAATGCAATGTTTTACAGTGCATACATATTTTGAATCATGCTATGCAATGCAGTTATTATATAATACATTCTTTAACCAAAAGAATCCAGATCTCTATTTCCTAAAACAGGCATTAACCTTGGAACTGTCCTTTCTAGGGATGCATACTATACACTCGGACATTGAGTACCGGTACCTGATCAATTGTGTTGTAAAGAAGTTACGGTAAGCAATTCCCAATTGTTCAGGAACGGACCATTGTTAGTTTCTTTTTTCAGTTTAACCATGGATTTTTCTTTTGCAGTTCGAATAGTTCTTTTACACATAGTGCAATGTAGTTTCCTTGTATTGTGACTGCTTCAAACTAATGGGGGGAAAAAATGACCGATGCATGTGTTTTTGGAAAATGTTTAATACGATGAATCTCTTAAAAATGACCAAATTGTCTAATTATTTCCAATGTTCTAGCCATCAGACTAAGCAGGGCTAAAGCCAAGAGAAGCAGATATCTGGATGCTGTTGGTCATGAGATAGAGAAGATAGAGCATGTTAGCGGCCTACCTGAGTGTCGCTCGTGAGCGACTGGCGGCTCAGCGAGCGGTATGGCTGGTGCCAGGTGTCGAGCTCGCCGGTCTGAGTCTGAGTGCCCATGTGCAGTGACATGGCACGTTTCAGCCTGGGAACAGGCCGATACAAGGAATCTGGTTCTTTACGGCCCACCGGCGAGTCTCGCAATGACAGTTTAGGAGCTACATCATACGTCTGTTAAGTCAGAAAGGAGTTAAAGAGTTATAGTGCCTCAAAACCAGAGTGAAAAAGGCAAGCAAAAGTAAAGAAATAAATCATTCAGAAATTAAAATAAAGAAATAAGGATCATCTGCTTGCTCCAAAGAAACTTCAAGTATTTGTTACTTTAAGTAATGATGTGCCATGCGTGATTCACAAGAAGGCACAGAAACCCCACTGTTATGTTCTGTGACTTGGAAAAAGTGCTTATTAGGTTTTCTTTGACAGTGTGAGAGGTGTTGTGTTTTACCGTGCTTGAAAGAATGTGACTGACAATCATGTGAAAACAATGATGAATTCTATGTAGCTTGTTTTTTTTCTTTTAGTGATTCTGTCTGCCAAGAATGTAATTCTCGTCTGAGGGCTGGAACAGAGTACAGTCAACCTCGTGAGGTAAATCTGAGAAGAGGTGGGTTCGATTCCCACCTCAGCCATCCTGGAAGTGGTTTTCCATGGTTTCCCCACTTCTACTCCAGGCAAATGCCGGGATGGTTCCTAATTAAAGGGTATGACTGTGTCCTTCCCAATCCTCACTTAAATTACAAACACACACACTAGTAAAGACATCACAGTATCACAGGTTATCAGAAAACTTTTATACACACCCAAGTGCATGAGGCTACTTGACCATGATGTCGCAAAGCCCTTAAAGAATCAACAACAATATTCTTTTAGTTGACCATGTCTAGAAATAAAGTGAACTGTGATTGCATTACAGTTAGTCGGCTAGATTTTCTGGTTCTATACAACATCCAAAAAAACAACGCCAACTCCATACAGGCCATGGAGGCCCTTGGAGCAGTGGAAGGTAGAGGCTTCCACCCCTTTGTGACATCAGCACTAGATGGGATGGAGTTGTCAGCTCCATGTCTGACTGACATGAACACACTCCCTTTCAATTAAAAGCTCAGCACCTCTACCGACTGGGCAACGCTATGTACCATCCATATTTGCAGTTAAGACCTTCTACTACTGTAGCTTTGCTTAAAGCTTCCCACAGTTTGAAGTGTAGTTGAGCTTGAGGTGACCATTGTTTTCAGACACGTCTGTTCCCTTTCTGTTGCAAGCAGGATCATAACAGTACAGCACATTAAATGAACGACAATACCAGACACCCCACAAGCCTCTAGATACATTTTTTGGTTTATTTGAGCGAAGTGTTGTGGATGCTAAATCACCAGCCACAACCATGTGGCATCATGGAAATTTATAAATTAATTTAAAATATTTGAAGAGTCTATAGGCGGATTGTTATTTAGTTGACGCTTGCACAGGACCCAATTACCTTGAGTGATTGAAATTAATAAACCTTATCAAATATCTAAATAAACACGAATTAAATACTCAAATGGTACACTTGCTAATTATAATCTTTAGTGAGGTGAAGCATATACAAACAATGCTAGGCCATGTGGACTTGTTATATGAGTGGATTAAAACCTCACTGTTGAAATGGTTTTCTGTGGTTCCTAGTTTCAACTCTTGGCAAATGCTAGGATGGTATATTCTAATAGGTCAAGGTTGCTTCCTTCCAACTCCTTGCCCAGTTCCATTCACCTACATTCATAACATCTGTCATGATGTTGGCATCAGGAAGGGTAGCTGGCTGTAAAAACCACATGCCACATAGAAATTCATGATATCACATCCTGACCCCGCCGGCCCCATGGTGTTGGGGTAGCATGACTGTTTTACATTCGGAGGCTCCCGGTTCAGTCCCTGGCTTCATCAGGAATTTTAGAAACTAACATGAGGGCTGGAACGGGATACACTCTGCCTCGTGAGGATAATTGAGTAGCTGTCTGACAGTGTGACAACACCCTGGTCACAGAAACCAAGATTAACAGCGGAAGGGTCCTGACGTGTTGACCACACGTTCCCTGCAATCTGTAGGCCGATAGGTTGGGCAGCGATCGCTTGGTAGGCCAGGACTCTTTGTGGGCGGTAGTGTCACGGAATAATACGGGTTAGACATTAAAGAAACTGAGGTGAAGTGTATAATTTGCAAAGTGCACCGTTTTTGTATTGATTTCAAGTTATAAAGATTTCAGTCGGTCAAATAATATTAATTGCTCAAAATAATTGGGCTCCATCTAAGTGTTGGCCGACTGAAAAACAATCTTCACATAGATTCTAATATAAAAAAAATGCATTAATGTTTTTTTATCGTGAGGTTTCTGTTGCTTCCTTAATTAGGAAAGTTAATGACATCAAAAGCAAAAGAGAGCATTCAGAAGAGAACATATCATGACATACAACCTGCTTCTTACCTGTGTGGATATACTCTGTGGCGGAGGTGATGTGCCTGTGGAGGTCACCATTTTCTCTTTGTGTTCGACCTTACGTTCTGGCTCTGGCCTCTTACTCGGCGTGACAGTTGCTTGTGTTTGGTTAGTTGTTTGCATACTAGTTGATATGGCATGCCTACTTTCTATGCTGGGTGGTGAGGGGACATCTCTGGGAGGAGAGGGACCCACGCCCGTCGACACTTTGACTGGCCGGATAAGAATGGGGCTCGTTCCCATAGATACCGGTGGGGCGGGGGATGAGATGTGGGAGACTCTACTGGTGACTCGAGGAAGGGGAGAAATGGAGACCATCGATGTCTGTGATTGGTTGTCGGAGGTTGTGTTTGTGGTAGTGGTGTGCATGTCGGAAAAGGCTGAAGGAACAGACTTAGTCTCGGATACACTGTCACTTTGTTCGGCATGGCGAGATCTCGTCTGCGCCAATTTGGACGTCTTCACTTCTTCCGATTTTTTTCCTACAAAATGGTTTGCTCAATTAATTAATATTTATATCCCCTGAACTGTAGCACTAAAAACTTAAATGCAGGGGGAAAGTGTATGAACACACTCATGAACACACATTGTTTCTCAAGGTAGAAGAAATGTCAAGTCAAGCACCATTATACTGATTTATTGCAAACTGGTTATACTAAGCTTTCCAGAGGGCCAATACACATTGTGCCCAATTAAAAAATATTACATAAGTAGGGCTTGGATGTTTAGGAAATATCATATTGTTTTCTTTGCCTCTATTTTCACGCCCAATTGGTTTCTGATGCAAATCAAGTGATTATCATCACAATACAGTGGTTTTATTTGTCATATAAATGCATATTTTGAACATTTTTACCATTAGGTCATATTTTGAGCATTTATTGGTAAGGATGTCATATTTCAGTAGTTTGACGGTAGCTGTAGGTGTGCAATCATCCTCAACTTACCAAACGGGAACTGGTGTTTACAGAAATAGACTGTAAATTACCACTTAAACATGTATATTCAGAAAATTAATATGAAAATAGGATTAAAGAATTTAGTTAACAATTTAATCTCGAAGGGATTGTTGCTTGGATTTATAATTAAAAAAACAGCCATATTTAAATCAGTTATTTTTAAGTCATATTTTGTAATTTTTAAGATCATATTTGCTTGCATATTCAGGCTATTTTTAGGTCTTAAACATCTGAGTCCTATACATAAGATATTTATCACAAAATAACATGCTTTTATGCATTTTATGTTATTTTGTGATGAATATCCTATGTAGCGGTAATATTTCTTTCAGGTTAGGGTCCCTAAATACTTGTTTTCCCACCTAATGTAACTGGACACAATTTGTGTTGACCGACTGGAAAGCTTTCTTTAATAGAATTAGGCAATACTGAAAAATGGATTTCTAACACTTCAAATGGTTATACTTAATCAAGAAATGTTTTTTGTTTTTGTTTTTACCAAATGTCATAATTATTTGAATTTTATTGCAAGCTTTCAAAAGAAAAACTGTACTGGATTTCACAAGAGTAAAAAAAAAAGTTCTGAACAGCAAGGGGTTTACAAATAGAAATGCACATGTTTTAATAATTAATTAATTAATTAAGCTACATGGGCCTAATAAATTAAAGTAAAGTAATGTCAAGGAAGCCAAAGTATTGTAAGCACCTTTGGTGATGGTGTTCATCAAAAAGAGCCATTAAATTTCACTAGCTGGTAAAATATCATAAGTGGCAGACTTTATTTTTATTTTTCAGTTTAATTCTCGAATTGATATGATCTATTAATATTAATTAATAATGTTAATGTAAGTCAATTAGGAACCTATTCACATTCATAACTAATATGGTTAGGTATATGGTGTAGATAGAATCAATCATAGCCACTATCACTAATTTTTAACAATTTATTGCTTCAGCTTACAATACTCTGGTTTTCTGGGAGGATAAAATTAATCATTAAACTGGAACTGAAGGATAAAAGCATTAGAAAAGACAAAGGCAATGACAGATGGTTGTCCTAATTGTTTCTTCCGTGAGTCCCTCTCACGTTCCATTGTTTTTCTTTTCTTTCATGTTTCTATCCTTTCTCTCCCTGTATAATGATTACCGTAACTCAATAATGAGAGTATTAAAAGATCCTACACATTTAACAGTTTAAGAATCAGTTCCCTTAAACTTGGATCTTACAAGCGAAAGAGAGAAAAAAATGCTTGCAATGTAGAGGAATTAGTTAAAGTATACATTACCGGTAGTTGTCATGTAATGTAGATGATACAGAATGGAAGAATTCAAATGTTAACTAGTACCAGTATATTAAATACGCTACTGGGAAATTAATGTTTTCTGACTGAAGTAAACCATTATGCCCAACATGGTGCTCACATTCTTTACTTCTCCTACCATAAGAAATATTCAGTTTCAAATGGCATGTTCTTACACTTTCTGTCCTGACGTGAAGTCATTCATCAAGAGGAAGAATTACTAAAACAAGATTTGCCTACTAGGAATTTTTAATTATAAAAAGATCTTCACAAAGACAACTTCTTTTCAAATATAAATAAGCAAGGTAAAATGAGCACTTCAGTTACTGGTCCCGAACAATTTTACTGATAGAATTTTGTCCCAGGCCAGAAAGATATTTTTCTGAGAGGCCTACCTTTCTTCTTACTGCTAGTTGATTCTATGCCTGGTGATTTCACTTGAACACTTTCATAAGGATCATCTTTCTCAACAGGCTTCTCTTCTTTGTGCGAGATCCGCAGCTGTTTGTTGAACTTGGCTACGACATAGCCCTCGTCGTATGGTAAGTCACTGTCATCAGGGTGACTGCTGTCACTAGCGGGATGGAATTGCCTTTTCGCACCCAGTTCGTTCTGACGCCGTTGACCTACTGTACTGTCCGCATCTCTCGTCCTACGTTGCTTCTGTCGTGTGTTGTGACGTTTTGCCCTGTCTCGTTCCGGAGCAGGTTTTTTTGGTGGCTGAGGTGCAGAAGTCGGTGTCTTGCAACATATGGCACAGACACGTGTACCGGCCTTATTCACATACGTACAATGTTCACACTCCCATTGGTGAGTCGGGATGATTGGTTTAGGTGGCGGAGGCGACTCCTCCTCTACATCTTCTGGAGGAATATCCATTTCCTCCATGTCTACATCTTCATCGTCGTTGGGTTGTCCGTTGGAGAAGTACTCCTCCTCGGAGCTCTCGGAGGATAGAGGACGCTCGTGGCTGTTCCGAGCGCGGGATGCCATGTTGGCTGGCTGGTGTCTGGGCAGTGACTGGCTGTGGCTTGCTCGCGACATGTGGGACTTGCGCGACCTGATGCTCTGAGCTGGTGAGGCCGCTCGGCGTTGCCGGTTACTCATGCTGCGTGCCGGAGATGCGGCAGAGCGTGGTACGGGTGGCGGTGGCATCGCGGTCTGGGATGGGTTCATGCCCATGGGGTAGGGGCCCATGTGAGGACTCTGAGGGGCCGACCCAGGGTACATGTTGGGAGGAGGGCCATGCCAAGTGCCCATACTATTCACCCCACCTCCCCACATGGGCATGAAAGGACCGCTGTTCTCCATACCGGGATAGCCAGGTTGAGGAGGTGGCATCATATTTATGCTGTGACTGCTCGGCGATCTACCCTGCATTCCTCCACTACCGTCCCACGGATTAGGTGGCATCCACATCATTCCGTGATGACAGCTGGGACAGTTCAAGTGAGCCATGGATTGTGCCTGCAACAGAACGTCCACACCACTTTACTTTTACGAGAAAACTTAAATGTGCACAATTATTTTACTATAGAGCATCCAGCGTTTAGAAAAGACTGTGGGTCTTATGGGCTTTTACTTTTAACGGAAATCCCCCCTACACTGGTTTTGTTGCCTCACCTTTTATCATGAAGGAACTCGGAACATATATTTTTTTCGTCATAATAGCTTCTTACAATTATCTACCAATTGATTATCTTTGTTATTGCGTACAAGTATAGCTTATATTACGTCTTAGTAATTTAAAAATTTTCGAGGTTAGCACGCTGGAAAGAAGAGCCTCGTCCTATGCTGCATGCTCGCCCGGAGTGGAGCACGTGCTCAGTTCCGCCGACAACATAAGTTCTGAAGCAATATCCGTCATTGGTGTTACTGTTGTGTGTCTGTTTTATTTTCTGTTCGATCGAATCATGGCTGCCGACAGTTGGGTTCCAACCCACTATCTCCTGAATGCAAGCTCACAGCTGCGCGCCCCTAACCGCACGGCTAACTCACTACAATATTACAAATATTAATATAAACAAAACGACAAGAATAAAATTGAAAGAAACTAAATTACAGCCTAACTAATAACTAAAGAGGTGATGATCAACAGTATTGCTGACATAAAAATTAACATCGTCTGCATACATCCGAGAAGGAAGGGTTGTGCTCTCGACATCTGTCAATCAGTAATGCGTCATATCACAACGAAATGAATGTCGTTATTGGTTCTCTTCGCATTCAGTATCCTTAATACTGGTCCAATCCGTTAACACCTGCAAAACTGCTCCTTCCTGGGCGTGTTCTATTTCAGGTAGCTGCTGGGGTTGTGGTTGTCTCGCTAACTTATGAAAGCGCAGTACTCGAAGCGGGTGAACATAGCGTATGACGTCAGCGCTACCTCTGCTTAGAGTTAGCAACACTGTCGCCATAAGGCTCCACAGTCTTTTCTAAACGCTGGATGCTCTATAGAGGTTCAAATAAAGTTGCTGTCCTCCCCAGGTAGACATGAGCAGACTCAAGCTTTCTCTCCTTTTCCTTCTGAATTAGACAACCTGAACTGCGAAAGACATTCATTAGGCGCAAGCTCTCAGATGCCTGCAGGTTTGTAATTCTACAGTTTGAGAACCTCACTGAAACTAAGATTTGAGCTTTGTCCCAAATGATCATTGAAAGCAATGAAGTTGAGTTGGTTCCTTAAAATTATGACTACTAGAGGAGATGTTTCTCTGAAATTTCATTTTATATAACTCCTATAACCTGTCATTAATACTATGTGTTACAAATTATTATTTAATGGAAGAATTTTGAATTTGTTATATTGAGAGTGAACTGTGCAATTTTCATTTGTTATGTATGTGAGTAACTTGCATAAGAATTAGAAACTTCACAGATCACCTCATGGTGCAGTGGCTAGCATTCTTGGCTGTCACCCGTGAGGTCCGGGTTTGATTCCCAGCTCTACCAAGAATTTTACTCTGACCTAAGGGTTGAAAAGGAGTACACTCAGCCTTGTGATGCAAAAATGAGAAGAGGCGGGTTTGATTCCCATCTTAGCCATTATAGAAGTGTTTTTTGTTTGTATTTTTCCTCTCCTGATCCAGGCAAATGTCGGGATGGTACCTAAATTAAGGTCAGGGTCGCCTCCTACCCCAATCCTCATCTCAGTTGCAATTGCACATTCTAATACCACCATCACATTAACACAGGTTATAAAACATATTCCACACACACCCAAGTATATGGGGCTACATGAACACAATGTCGTGTAGCCCCTAAATAAAGCAACAACAACAAACTTAACATTTTACTCAATTTCTTTTTTGCTAAGTTCAATGGCTACACTGCGTTCTGCTGCACGGCTGAAAGCAACGGGAAACTGCAGCCGTATTACTCTTCCCAAGGATATGCACCTCTCTATGCATAATTAGATGAAACGATTAGCTCAGGACAGGGAGGCACCGAGATCTGCATCAAACCAGTCAAAAGACTGAAGACTCAAACAACAACAACAAGTTCAACAGAAATAATTTTATCTAACATCCCTCTGTGTTTTCAGAAAATACATTCACCTCCTTAGTCCTGCATTGTGACATTCTTCAAAAGTGGTTATTCACACCAGTCTAGTCCATTCCAGTCCAGCCTAGTCCAGTCCAGTCTTTGTTATAGTTTGGTACATGTTTAGTTTTCTCCAGAATACAGAGCTGTATCTGGTGGCAATTTTTTTTTTCCTGTAACTATGTTTTCTTTTGATTTAAAAAAATAAGGAAACTTAATTTCTGGATGGTCTTTGTAATTTGGATTTATTAAAACTATGACAAAAATAAGATTGTGAAATATTGGTAAGCCTGCATACATGTTATGTACCTGTTGCATGGATTGGAATCCAGACTGTGGTGGCATGTTGTTCATGGCCGGCAGGTCTGTCACAGAGGAGCTCTGGACAAGCCCGCGGCCAAAATAACCGTTGTTTGTGTGCTGTGGCTGAGGCGGCTGGTATTCACTCGCTCGTCTGCGGGAGGTAGTCGCGAACCCGGAGACGTCATGAACCCCGCTGCTTCCGCTGGGATATCTACGCGAGCTGGTGTCCACCCCCGATGAACCGGAGATACTGCCTGAGCGGTGACGAGGGCTGGACCCCCACCGCTCTGCCTCCCAGTCAGGGTAACCACTGTCCCGGCTTGGTGGCTACCACATATCACAGATCTAATATAACTGTTTATTACCAAATTAAGATCTTTGGCACATGTTTAGTTTTCTCTAGAATATAGATATACATCTTTCTTTCCACCAAGGATGAAGAATAGACAGAATACAACATACTATAGCAGGACAACATACCCTCAAAATATTTACAAGGGCTAAACATTCTAGCTGTCCTGGTCTCTCCAATGAAGTCCAGTATAAAAATAATAGTAGTACTAATTAAAAAACCAACAACCTATGACCAGGAGAGATGAAAGTAGAATACAGGCAGCCGAAATGAAATTCCTGAGGAGTATGGTATGGAAGACTAGGAGAGATAGAGTGAGAAATGAAGACATTCAAAAGGAAGTGAATGTACAGAAGCTGAATGATAAGCTGGAGCAGAACAATTGAGATGGTATGGACATGAATGATGATGATGATGATTGTTGTTTTAAGGGGCCTAACATCTAGGTTATCGGCCCATAATGGTTTGGATGATAGTGGAAGATAAGATGAGAATGAAAACTATAACTAATACTAACTTCAAACTTACATACTAGAAGAAGAAATGATAAACAAATAAAGGATAAGGCAAATAAAGGACAGGAAGAAAAGAAATGCCCTCAACCCTCGAAGAATGAGGATTGAGGGACTTAGAAGGAAAGGAGAGCCATGAAAGGCAGATAGGAAAGAGGAGAGGGACCGCCCCGACACCAGTCGAAAAAGGGGAAAAATGGACCCAGCTCAGGAATCCCTCGGGATCGCCAACTCCCGAACTCACCAGCCGTGAGCCCTTGAAGGTGCTCCAGAAGTAGTGGGGCTACATACACCCTGCCTCCTTGAGGGCCTTGGGCAGAAGGCAGCAAATAACATGAAAAGAAAAAGAAGGCTGACCCGTCGCAGAAGGAGGGTATCAGGAAAGATGAGACAAGGGCCAATTAAGGCGGGAAAGTGAAAGACTGCCTAGGCCTCGGACACCCTAATACCGTCGGGGTCGGAAGAGAACAAGAGTTAACCAAGAGAGGTCGACAGGAAAGAAGACGGAGAGGAGCCCGGCACAAGTAAGTGGAAGCAATGCCGGACTCAGCTGGGGTCCTGTGGTCACCAACCTACGACCCACCAGATGTGAGCCCCTGGGGGAGGACATGAATGATGAAAGAATGCCGAAACAAGTGATGGAGAGACGGATGACTTTAAAGAGAGGACGAGGAAGACCTAGAGAACAGTGGATGGACTTAGTGAAAGACATTGTGAGGGAACGGAACCTGGAGTGGAGTTCAGTAGTTGAGAAAGGATGGTGGACAGACAGAGTAAAGTGGAGGGGTGTCATATTTGCTCCGACCCGGCTTAGGCAGGAAATCAGAAAAATGATGATGCTGTGGAAAACAGTTATTCTTGTATTCTACAATTCTGGATATTACCTTTGAATTTGCATAAAACTTATAAAACTAGTAACCGTAGGTCTGAATGGCATGAGTTAAGATAATATATAACATAATGGGACTGTTACTTAAATACAGTGCCAAATACAATGCTCTCATAAGTCAGCTACAGTATTTGCATTGGAAAATTTAGTGTTAATTTTCTCACAACCAAGTTTGTTATGCTTCAAAGAAAGAAAAAAGTGCTGGTATGTCGTACTGCAAAGTATCCCTAGAAAAAAAGCCTTGTTTGATAAAGAATTTCACAAGTATTTGTAGGTTATTGAACATGTTGATGGTAGTGCTGCATGCATTCTTGCCTGCTCTGGAGGGGTTGATCTTATTGTTGGAGGACTGCCATCTTATCCCTACCTGCATTGATTCGAAAGATCAGATTTGGTCAGGACTTTCAGACTCGGTTAATGCACAGTGCCATATCAGTGAGGATGATGGAGGAGCAATACATGGTAATCACACGAGAGATAGTGGACTTACCTGGTCGTGCAGGTTTGTGAAGCTGTTGGCAGTCAAGCTGTCTTTGCGTGAACGAATGTCGTTACTGTCTGTCTTGCCACTCATCTCAACCACTGTAAGAGGGATGTTAGGGGTAGTGCCACGCATCGCAGCCTGGTGCTGACGATAACGCTGTTGCAATGTTCCCAGACGCTCGGCCATATGTGCTGCAGGCATTCTTGCCTGCTCTGGAGGGGTTGATCTTATCGTTGGAGGACTGCGATCCATTTCATCCCGCATAGCTGTAGACAAACATTGAAAGGTGCTGTGTAATACTAAATGACCGTATATAGTGATGTTTATTTCAGCTGGACATCTTCAATTGTTCAGTGAGGAATGCAATGTAGAACATTTCAGAAAAAAAATAAGATTTCTCTTTTTTTTTTCTTTCTTAGAAAATGTAATATTTTTCTGGTTGAATAATCTTATTAATAATTCACCTTACCTCTTGAAGTAATCTTTTTTTGTTTTGTCAAATGTGTAAAAGTTAGACATATTTTCTTATGCAATAGAAAAACTTTTTACTTAAACTGGAAATTTCACTGTTTAATGATATATATAATATATATCAGTGCATACAGCACATTGTACATATTATGTACAATCATTTGTTCAAGTGTCTACTGTATTTATTAATATGGTTGTAACCAAGAAATTGTGATGCTAATAATAAAATAATTGAATTATAAATTATATGAATGTATGATGTCTAGCTGCATATATCAATAATTGGTGATAAAAGACAGAATGGATTGAAGAGATGGATGAACAAAGAGAGAAAGTAACGACTCAGATAAAGCAGAGGTCCTCGAAGTGAGGGGCGGTGGCTCTGATTGAAATATTTATATTTCATATTCTGTAACAAATATTGCTATCCTCATATCCATGAACCTATCATAGGCAGGAAGCTTCCACGACCAATCAAGACTAATAAACTCGTACTTTTGCTGTCTTATTTCACAAGAACTGACCAGTACATCCTGCCAGCAGGAGAAAAGGTGTAGAGTAACATTTCCAACACAGCACCCTTTCACCCGCCACCCGCAGCGATATCTCCTTACCAAACACCTAACAACCACTTATGACAATAAGCTGCTTGACAATGTGACAGCCACTTCCTTACAAGAATAGATTCTTCTATTTCTACCATTGTTGACTCGAATTCAGCCAGGCCTTTGCAGTCAGTTCAAAGACAGCTAGTAAACAGGTGAATTCTTGTGCGTGTTCAGTTGAAGAAGTTAGCCCGATTCACAATGAACTGATACAAGTAACACCATTGCCCATGGATAAGTAGTGGTAAAAAGAGACCCAATGCAAGTGCTTGCCCTCCTTCGGGAAGATGAATAAGAGAGGGGGGGGCGCACTAGATATTTCATTTTTCAGAAGGGGGGCATGACAGAAAAAGTTTGAGAACCCCTGAGAAATAGAATTTCTTCTGGGATATTGTAAGGCCCTGATAAATAAAACTGTACAACACTAATCTATTTAGATCATGCTTCAGAAATTAACCTTTGTATCAAAAATAATAGACATTGAGTACTGCAGTCAATATTTACAAAAATGTATGATGTTGAGGTAGATGACCTTGTTGTTCTGCCCCTTGAAACAGCAATATATAACTAAATGTGTGATAATCAAGTGGCATTCATAACCAACACCTTATGAATTACTGGGAATTATCCTTAGGTCACAAACAGTCACTGTTGGCATCAGATAGTAAGACAATTGTGATTGAAGACAAATACTAAGTAGGGCATCTACATTGAATGGAACCTCAGGGGGAATCAAACATATATGTTATTTGAACTAAACTTAAAGAGGTTCCTTACTGTGAAATCTGTTGGTGGGTGTAGGAGGCAGGGGCCGAGTACCCATCATTCGCTTCAGGCTGCCCATCTTATCCTTGATTGAGATTTCCTTCTTGGGTAAAGCTGGACCCTGATTTAAACAAGACAGCAGACATATTATATTCACATAAAATTAACCATTGTATAGATCTTATTTCTTTTTTCACCCATTGTGTGCTGTATGGAACATGGAATCATGATTTATAGAGTGGGT
The DNA here is from genome assembly GCA_946902985.2 of Meconema thalassinum. Lineage (NCBI taxonomy): Eukaryota > Metazoa > Arthropoda > Insecta > Orthoptera > Tettigoniidae > Meconema > Meconema thalassinum. The sequence goes on along the minus strand of OX336392.1, from coordinate 310,609,489 downwards.
TCATTCAGAGCTGTATTGATAAAATATTAGTACAATGATCAATAATTACAAAGTAAAAATAATACATGTACACATTGATTGCAAGGAACACACAGTAATTTCAGAGCTCGAGATTTGGCAGGGTTGATCTCTATAGAAAAATATTCAGATATTTATCTAGATGCAGGCCTCTTTCCCAAGTGTGTTGTGTTAGGGCCTTAATACACAAGGCAGCAAGATCGCGCGACTGGTTGCGCCACCGGTGTCGTGCCGAGCAACCAGTGACGCAGCCAGACAGTCTCCACCATGTAGCTATATGTCTGTTCGACCAGTGATGAAGAGAAGTTCAGTATATGTTTCTTCTTACACTACTATTGAAAAGGAGGAGCCGAAGGAAAAGAAAGATGCATATACAGTACATCCTATTCTATAGCGTTATCCTGTTTCTTCTTTTTCCTTTACCGGATCATTTGCCGTCAAGAAAAGAGTGCACAGTAGAACGTGGCAGTATGTAGTACCCTAGTAGTGGCGCAGGTCACTGGCTGCCTAGTGTAATAAGTTCGTATGCCCGGCCACCAGTCTGAGCCGTCAGTGGTCGCCGGAGTGGTGGCGGGGCACCGCAGCCAGTTGACCAACTATCTTTGGTTGCGCGTTCGGCTGTCCTAATGTAATAACATCCACAGCAATGAATGCCCGATGGCAAGTTGCGCCCCGAATTGTGTGACCTGGCTAATGTCATCACGCCAGGAGATGGCAGTTCAACACGCTGCAACGGGGTAAGGGGGGCCTTGCAGTACGCATACGCGGCCCGCCTATTCCAAACCTACATATATCGGCTGGCAGTCAGTTGCTGCTACCTCCTGTATGATAATTTGTTCTCGGACTTTATGTGTGTATTGTTACCTTCCTTCCTACTGTCGATATTCTTACAAGCCTTTGTGTTTATAACGGAGCAAGTTAGACCTGAACCTTCCAATGCGCATGTGCGTCCTCGTGCATTACATCATCCCCGCCAGGATTCTTTGTCAACCAGTGAGCTCATACTTCGCCACGCGTTAGTTAGATGTTGCCAAGTAGTCATTCTTCCCAGAATCTTGGCAGAGTACCGATGATGTCAAGGCATGCGAAGCAAGACGGAGTGGTTCTGTTCTTTGACAAGCACGGCAACAAGCTTGCTGTCAGGAGTGTGTGAAGTAGGTGCGCACTCAGTTCACCACGTGCTACCTTCTTTGATTGAGTTGAGTTGTTACAGCAAAGAGGGGAAATCGTGCGCGCCTAGTGATCCCACCACTTCCCCGCCATGACAGGCCAGGTCTAACTTGCCACGCTATACTTTTAACAGTGTAGCAGTATCAGGTTCAGTAATGGAAACAGTGACCAACTTAATGTTTTTGGAATGCGCGATACACAGTGAGCGGGAAGACAACTGCAGTTCAAACCTGACTGCCATCTCCTGGCGAGATATCAGTACCTTGTGTAATAAGGGTTAATCTAATAATTAGACCTCAGACGTCTAGGCAAATATTTTTTCATGAATCAACAAATCAAATTTTTGGGTTGTAGTTTGCATTTCGTACATATGGACTTGATGAGTTGAATTTCATACAGTCTGAAAGTGTCTATTTTAAAGCTTTTGCTGACATTCTGAATTATTTATGTCTCTTTCATTTGGTATGTAACTTTTGTATGGCATTGTATCACTTATCCCTTCCACAGGTGCTTGGCAAAAGTTGATTAATCCTTTTCAGCATTGGAAGGCATACTGAAGGATTTTATTGCTGTTAAAAATCCGACGACTTCGGCTAGGCTTGAACCCGTGATCTTGGGCATAGCAGTTCAGCATGCTACCGACTATGGCACTGAAACCTCCAATGAAAGGAAATAAGATGCAAGGTAGAAAGAACGAAATTGGAGCAGGTGGTACAGTATAAAGAGATAATGACAAGATGCAGAAAAACCAATGTAGATGTGTGATCTACAGTACTGTATTCTACAAGAAAGTAGTGTAGTGACAAACTTTGCCTCACATTGCTCAGTATTCAGGCTGACCTTGCTGCATGGGATAGGTGAATTTACTGAAAATAACTGATGAGGGTAGAACAACTGATTGCTGGGAGGGAGAGATAGGAGCCATGAACTTGAATCTCTAGAAATCTTTCTGCCTGAAAATGTTGCATTTTGGCTAAAACTTTGTATTCATCACAGGAAAGGTGAGATACCCTCAGTTCATCAGTTTGAATTTGTCTGTTTGTCATTTGTTGGCATCAAAACTACTCAAGTGAAACGAATGAACATTTAAATTTTATTTGAAGTCATAAAACTATGCTACAAATGATTAATATAGTCCTAAGAGATGAGGACACTAAGAGGAATTTTTGCTTTTTTCTTCAAAGTGTTCAGTGTAATTTAGAAACTGTACAGTAAAAAAAAAAAAAAAAAAAAAAATTGGAAATTGAATGCATCAACCCTCCAACGAAACACGTACACTTTTACCACAGTGTATACGATCTGTTTTGTCAGTGTACCATATGGTACAGTATGTAACAAATGCAGAACTGTTCTCTTACAGGTTCGTGTTATGTCCTAGGGTTGTTGCATTACTCTGTATTTTGTGTTGTATGTTTTGGTTATTGTATATTCCAGGTGTTTTCACTGTTGTGAAGGTATTTTTACAGAAGCAAGGATGATTGGGTCAACAAACCGAATTAATAATAATTACATTATTACTCCATAACGAGCCACCAAAGATCACAGATCCCCCACCCCAATAGGCTTGGAGGGTGCCCCTGAGCATCCTCCGAAGGTTTGTGGGAGGAATTCTTGTTCACACTGTTAGTTATATATACCAGGTGAACCTAATAATATTGTTTATGTAGCCCAACTAGTATTGTCAGGAAGGTCGATATTTCTCTGATTGCATCCCATATGGTATTAATGCACTGCAACCATATCCTGCAAACGATACTGAACACTATTATTTTCTCCTCGTGTTAGTCTGTAGTCTCATCAAGGGAAAAATAATAGTGTTCAGTATCGTTTGTGGGATATGCTTGCAGTGTATTATTACCATATGGGATGCAAGCAGAGAAATATCGACTAGGATTGCCAGATTTCAAGAATGGAAAAGCGGAACACACGTCCCAAAACATTGTACCTTTTTAATCAAGGTTGTTAAATGTTGTAATAAATAATATACATGTGTATTAAATAAGCATTACATAATCAAATACACAATATTACAACTAGATATTGCTGACACATATAGCCCTATGACACCAGCAACTTACAAATGCTTTTCATTTGAATGACCCTTTGCAAGGATTTTTTATTTGTGAGTACCTTCCGATAACATTCACTACAATTTTCGTCATAATTGTAATATGTGAACAATTCTTGTTTTATCAAACTAATGGAACTTTTTTTTCTCTCATCTCTCCATTTGATATCCATGACAGAAAACACTCTCTCCGTAAAAGCATTGGAGGGGAAAATGCTGAATTTTAACTTCACAAGGACTAAGATATTCCTTAATTTTGTTGCCCTTAATAAATCTATAACATGTACAGATCTATCTGACACAAACATAGAAATCATTTTCTCTTTCAAACTTGCACCTGTGTCACCAGAAAACAAGCTAGATATTACAATCAATTCTTAAGCGGGACATTTGAAAATTGGTTCGAAATTGAATATATTATCAAATTAACCAAAAAAACGGAATATTTCAAATCAAAATCACTTTATTTGCAATGAGGTGTCAACCTCGGTGGCAAATGAGGTACATAATTTACAAACTCTACACAATATTAAAAGAATAACGTAACAAACACCCAAAAGAATACAGTAACAAACACTACACAATATTAAAAGAATACAGTAACTTAATGTACTATTCACACATTGATTGAACTCCCCTCTCACAACTGCTGTAGGAATTACATAGCACGTATAATGTCTCTAGGAATACAGCACTAAGTTATACCACTTCTTTCTTTTCCCTGGTTTTGTCTATTCTGCTCTTGAATAACTGGACTGATTTTGGAAAGGGATCAAACACCGCCCTTGGTAAACTGTTCCATTCCTTCACACCCTTCCCAATGAATGAAAATTTACCCCAATCGCTTCTGCTAAAGTGCCGTCCAATTTTGAATTTGTGGTCTGCCCTGCCAATATAATAATACTTTCCAATTGAAGACTCTCACGGATTTCCCCCCATGCTTCCTGTCCTGTATATGCTCTATATAACCCTACAAGTCTGTTTTTCTCCCTTCTCTTACTTAATGTTTCCCACCCAAGCTTCTCTAACATATCTGATACACTGCTTCTTCTCCTAAAATCCCTATTAGGCGTTCCGTTAAAGATTAAAAGAGAATGCGGAACAAAGCAAGAAAAAACGGAATTGTTCCGGGTAAAACAGAACGTCTGGCAACCCTAATATCGACCCTCCTGATAACAACGTTAGTTGGGCTGCATAAAACGATATTAATAGGGGCAGCTGATTCACCTGGTATATATATATTTCCATAACATAAAGATATTGCATAAATTTATGCATAAAAGGGTATATTACTTGGAGATGGTTAGATACTTTAAATTTAAGAATAAAATTTGGGGAAGCTGGATTTTGGGTTGATTAAAATAAAGATACAAGTAAATAAATCAAACTTTCTATAATCTTTATGTACATATTTATGAATACACAAAACACACTTGTAGAGAAATAGAGAGTAAGGTGTTTTCTATACACAACTAGCTATTTACTAGTTACACTAGTGGTTACAAGGGTCATGGTTCATCTTGTTGCCAAAATACTGATGAATTTATGTGCCAAGTAGTTCGTCAGCATCCTCAGGACTTGATGCTTATTTGCTATCAAGAGGAGCAAATAGGAAGCTCCCCCAGGGGATAACAACTACATTGCTACTTACGCCAAGCTCCTCTCTTGTCATCTTTCTTTGTCGATCCCCCTTGTTCTCTTGTCAACCCAACAGTATTAGGCTCTCTGAGGCCTAGGGTGTCTTTCATTCCCCCCATTATTTCCTCTTGTAATAGGTGACTAAAAGGCACAATGCTGAGTAATACTACGCAGTTCCCATCTTTAGGGGCTCAAGAGGTGATGATCCTGAGGAGTTCCCCTAGCGTTTTCCTATTTCCAGAGACTTTGGAGTGGACCCTCTCCTCTTTTTGTTTCCATTCTGCCTTTCTAAGCTGAACTTTATTCAAAGTCTCTCATTTCCATGTTTCTTTCCCTTATTCTTTTATTATTATTCTTTCTATCTTTCTTCTAGGATGTAAGTTAGTTGCTAGTAGTAGAAGTAATAATTATCCTCATCATTAGGGCCCGATAAGCTTGTCCTGCGTCTGTATTCAAATGCTCTCTCTAGAGATAGTCCAAATGAATTTGGGGATGTATTACCATGACAAATAATGTATCAACCTTTGAGATCGGGAGCGGGCCTTATGGAGCAGATGCTTGCTTCTCTCCAAGGGTTTGATTACCGGTCAATGCATGTGAGATTATCAAAGTGAAATATCACATCCTGTGGTTAGGATTCCATGTAAGAATGAAGGTGCCATGGATCATGATCACGAGATTAACGGTAATGTGAAATTACAAACTTCCGTTTAAAATGACAAGTGTTTTCCTTGCGATCTGATCAATATTGGAAATGAGTTTAATGTAAGAATAAGACCGGATCAGAATTTTTGAAAACTTTTGTGGACTTCGACATGACTTTCCTAAACCAATGTGAGTTAGTTATTAAGGTTTTAAGGGGCGGAACAGCGAGGTCCTAAAACCAATGTGAGATTATGATGATATATAATAATGTTGTGTGGCCTCCTGGGAAGTTGCCCATGGGCAATCTGCACATCCAAATGAGGATGACAGCAGCACATAGACCCAGTCCCAGGCCCAGAGGAATTAACCCCAGGAGATTAAAATCCCCGATGGCCCAGCTGGGAATCAAACCCGAGACCCTTATTTGGGCAAAAGCCTACCTCGCTGACCAATTCACCACGGGGTCAGTGATTATGATGATGTTTCAGTTTAAGCAGACCTTAGTATTGCATCGTTACTGAAGAGAAGAATTCAAACCCCTCAAAGTACTATACTATAAGGATGTTGCATAATTGGATGGCTTTTATATAAAAGCAACCAAGTGCCATTAATGATTCTTCTCCTTCTATGTGCTCTACCCTCGTTCCCAGACATTGAGAAGTACAAGGGCTAGTGTAAGCTTCCTACTGGCAGAGAACAAAGAAACACTAGCCCAAGTGATCGCCAACATCCAGGAGACTAGGCAAAGCACATAGACTAATAATAAATAAACACCACTTGGTTCCTTCTATGAAAAAATAGCTGTCAACTTAAGAGAAAGGCTATGGAAACCCTAGCTTTGATGCTTTAATAACATTGAGGCCAAGAAAACAAGAGGTGAGGTCAAGAAGTGGAGCATAGAACAAGTAAGTAGATACTTGGGGTACCTTAGATGCCAACCACATCCAACTAAACTTGAACCTGAAGGCACAACATGACCATGATCCCCCTCAGCATCATTTTAACCCTACTTTATTGGTATGTCATTGCCAATGTAAACACCAGCTACTGTATCGCCATTGAGATGAATCCTCCTTGGACTCATTCATTTAGTGATGTCTTCATAATTCTTGTTCTTCTGTGTGCTTCAGTTGGCATCTCTTCTGCCATGATGAGTAGTACACTACATGTAGCCTACTGGTATACTTCTAATTCAGTGGTGGATCATCGATTATACAGCATATAGGATGGTTGACATGCATCTATTTTCAGTGGTGCAAGTTCAAATCCCACAACTGTCAAATATTGTTAGAACACTGTCTGGCCGTTTGCTTGCAGTTCCTTAAATTTACCTTGATAGTATATAATGACAGATAAGGGGTTTTGGCAGTAAATAATAGTAAGGGACTTACATGCTCCAATGTAATTGACCTCGCATGTAAATAGTGATAAGGATGACTGACAACAGTAGGCAGTTGCAACCTAGTGAATTGCTTAGTTCAGAAATAATCGAGTATTCAGGTGAAATCAGTCAAGGTTGACTGTTGGAGATCCAGATTATGTTCATCCAAAATATGAAAACAAAAGGTTATAAGATTTGCATCCTTTTTCAAGTAGAATTGATATAATGTGCTGTAGGCTACATTAACATTGTTTACTTGCTATTAGGCTGTCAGTGATAAATTAATATTATTTATGTTCGACCCGACTATTATATGTCAGAAAACTGTGTCATAATGATGGTCATTATAACACTATTTTTCATTATGAAACAGTTTCTCCCACCAATCAGAGCTCAAGAAACAGTTGTTTGATCAATCAGGTGAGGATAGCAATGCATCTGCGGTGAGTTCCAAGGCCTTCTAATTTAAATTTCACTGCCTGGCCTAGTCCTATTGTCATAGTGGGGCAATCGAGGAGGCCATGGTCAAATACAAGGCATTCTGTGCGTCCCATGCGCTCTGTTCAGTACATAAAACTGGTGAAATCTCGACAGATATTTAAGAATATTTATGTTTGAACATAAAATAGTTATAATAATTATCGTTGAACATAAACAGTCGTATGCAACTCGCCTATAATGGTAATTAAGACACTCATATGGAAATTATAAAACTCGCATACGCTCATTTTATAAACATACTCGTGTCTTAATTATTGCCATTATAGGCTCGTTGCATAATGTACTATTTTGTTACTGTAGGGTAATTTCTAATATTTTTCATTGTTAAAATATTCAAGTAGGCTGTCTAATTATACATGAATTGCAGCCAAATGGCCATAGCAGGGTATTTTTATTGAACGCCCATGGGCTCCCAACAAGTTCAATTTCAAGTAGTTCCAACTTTGGCTACCAGATGGCACTGTCACTAACACCTTGCGGTGAACGTTGGAACTTGATAGAGCGTTCCTAACAAGCCAAATATAACCTACAAATTTTGCTACACACTACCAATTGCAGTGGTAGGTTCTTTTATGTGTCATTAATCTATGACATGGGCCCGCCGGCTTTACTTCCCCTCCGAAGGAAGGTATACTGAAGGATTTTAACGCTCTTAAAAATCCGACGACTTTGGCCGGGTTTGAACCTGCGATCTTGGGCATAGCAGTTCAGCATGCTACTGACTATGCCACTGAAGCCGTCTTTAAGCAAGTGGGTAGCCATCCACAAGAAAAAGGTGATGAAGACTAATGCATTGTGGAAAACATGTGTGGGAATAATGTTAAGTACACTGTCTTGCACTGCAGTCAAAATATTGATTTTTTGAGCCAGCAAACAATATCAAGAATCTTGTACTCAAAATAGAGATATCGTGAAACAACACTTACTCTATTGTATGTATATAGAAGGAAATATTTATGGGATTTTTATAAAACTTGTTTTCCTTATTTCTAGAAATGTGATCCATATTCCTTATTGACCATATTTACTGCCAAAACTTTTCTAGTTATAATCATACTCGACAATACATTGGGATACTCATATACTTGGATTACATGACAATCTCACATAATTGTAATAATAACTTATGTTGCCCCATTTCATGGCTTTATTAATTAAATATCAAATGTTGTTGTGTTTGTGAAGTAGTCTAAATGGAGCTGTGAGCTTAGCCAGACTTCACTGCTCGCAAATATATTAGCAAACTCACACGCGTCTCTGCCTTTTCTATAAAAGGGGAGCGTGCCCGCGAGGTTCCGTCAGTCGAGATGATTCGCTTAGGCACGGTGACACCACAGCAGCTACTTTTAACATTTTGAATGTGCAGAACAACTCATCGCCGCCGGCAACGTCTCATAATATGGTCTATACTAATGTTATAAGAATTGATTAATTAATGGGTTAGACTCATAGCTGTACATGAACTGCAACTTATACATTCAGTACAAACTGTTATAATTTTTGTGTCAAACAGGGGAACCGGTATATGAAAATATATTTTAACTCCTGTATAGTTCTCTCACTGCTCTCGTTAATGAGTGACGACTCAAACGTTAGGCGCTAGCACATGCCAACAATAACCATTGTTTGCTGCTGACCAATAGCATGCTTGCTCTGTCTCTCCACGTGGATCCGAGTGTCTGGTCCCGGCTGCCTACTTGCATGTCAGGTGTCCAGCGTTGCATAGCTGCATGTATTTCTGTCCAGTCTCACTGCTTGCTCTCAGTGGCTACGGTGGAGAGCTGACAACACTGTGCCTCGAGCTGGGAAAACCTTGGCTCCCTGCAGAACGTAAACATATCCGCCCAGCTAGGTTTCAAAGGTGAGCCGCTCATTAACGAGGAAAGTGAGAGAACCAACTGTCAATATGACATATGCTATTACTCCTGGTTCTATTGCTAGTAGGTTGGCTGCACTGCAGGATGGGAGGTGGAACTGTATTCCAATCACTCAAGCTCAGGGAATTATCCTCCAGATCATCCAGTACTTGTATTCTTCCCTGTTGGTAAGATGCACAGATAGTTTCACCGTCTCATGACAGCTTGATTAGATGGTGAAGAACAACTATTGGGAGTCTACTTAAAACCTAAGGCCGGTTGCACACACAGCGGATTTTTCCGAGCGGATAAATAAACGTCGCTGCCGTTCCAACAGTAGCCCATTGAAGTACAGTAGAGCTTACACATTAGATGGAAAAATTCCGATCGGTCAGTTTACCATTGACGGTAGCTGTGCAGCAGTCGGGTGCCACAGGCGCTGACGGAAGTTTTACCACCGTAAGTGCAGAATATGACAATATAGTGCAGATTATTTTAAGGAGAGGAACGTCTCAGTCATATGATGATCATAAGAATGATGACGACTACGATGATGATGATGCTGATGATAGGAGGAGTAATCTCTTACAGGAAGTTCAAGGGATTTTTGTGAGGGTGAGATCATTTGGAGTCAATACTAACTACAATGATTAATTATTGAGATGGTACATGGGAGCAAATGTTATGAACCTGGTCAGAGATTTCTGCTTTCTTCTATTTCATCTGCTTATTGGAAGGAAAAAAAAAGTAAACAAACCTTTATAGTTATCTTTGTATGCAAACAACCCAAACTGCAGAGCTTAATATGATGACAACAACTCCCAAGTTATCATTTGATCTTTATTAAGATTTACTGTATTGCTGAACTTGTTTTTTTTTTTTTTGGTGGGGGGTATAATTTAATACCATTTGCCCCTGGCTGAGAGTAGTTATCATCCTATAATACATTTCATATTATGATTTGATATGTAATGAGAAGGAATCGAAGAAGTTGATAGAGTTCACTGAGGTAAAGTAATGCAGACAACTCCAAATAATTAGAAAACCACCAAATTGAGCCACATTGCAACTAATTACAAGATGTCTATATGAGATTTTAACAAAAATTTTAAAAATCAAAGCGAAGTTAAGTTCTTGTTTGCTTTTAGCTTAGCAATCAATAACCTGTGTATAAATGGTACCGTATGTCACTCCATTGCTTTTAGGAACTAGATTCAAGTTCTTCATAGCAGCTATTTTTTAAGATAAAATATAATAGTTGAAGCTCTAATTGCAGTAGATACAATCACAGTACCACACCGCAGATAAAATACAAAGCTAAGATGATGTTTCTTCAAAAATGGAATAGTTTTGGAAATTAAGATTCTATGGACTTTTATCTACCTTCCTGAGAGGGGATTTTTATGAATTGACATAATATGTTAAGATATATATTAAAATCCCTATAATGCATGTTACACGGATATATTATAAACATAAATCACTGATCGTTGTTCAAAATGACCATCTTCTGCACACACCCAAATCCAACTCTTTACGCTGCTTGCCAATTGAATTACAGAGTGCTTCAACAGAGGGGTACAAAAAGGCTTATCCATATTATCGTAGTATTATGAGCAGGAGGTAATTAAGTTGCATCTCTGAAGTCCATTTCTTCAACATCAATTGGAGTACTCGTTGTGTTGTTGCTTCAAGGGGCAAACCAGTGAGGTCATCTGCCCATTGGAATACTTGGAGGCAATGGTCAGTGATCTCAATTACATCTTCCATTGTTAAAATTCAATTAATTAAGAAAACTTAAAATACACGTCACAGACAGGCCCTTGCAGAAATCATGTGTGTTTAAAATGAATTTGATAATTGAACTGTACCATTGTTCAAATCACCAAGTCTTTGCTGTGGGTTGCTTTTTACTTTTGAGACAGTGTAAAATACATTTAAAATATTTGTATCTGTTGAATGCTGTTTTGCAATGAATTAAAACAAAATAAAAAATATTATCATGAGGTGGAATAATTTAAAGATAAATAAAAAGACTTCGTTTGGTCATAAACAAGTTGAAGGTGTTGCTGATAATAAACAAATAAAAACATACCCCTGTTTCTACAGTTTGTTCTGCTACTCGGTCATAATATTACCTTCCCATAAATAGCACTAACATAGTTCTGTTGGGATTCACTATCATACAGTACCACTAAAATAATGGGTACGGTAAGTTTATTTTTTTCTCAATTTAAACTTGCCTAAACATCAAATTCCAAGGGAAAACTGTCACCAGGGAAACATTATTATTTGCACTTGGAGCCAAAAAAGAAAATCCCTCTCGGCATGCCGGAAGGCAGAGGTAGATTTCACCAGGCAAAGAAAACTATTTTGAATTCACTAAATTTGCCAATTGTTGTAAACATGCCAACGTTCCCATGTTCAGCATACGACGAGCCCCATCTTCTCATAATAATATAGTACACTTATCTTGCACTAGCGCAACTGCCGACCAGCTAGACAGAAGTTTGCCTCGTCTGTACGGCTGTCAAAACAACATCAATATTGCTTTGATGACATCCGTGGTACAGTCAGCAATAATTTGTGATACCTATCTTCGGCTTAGCTCTTCCCTCATCATTTTGGCATCTTCCTTGAGAACTTTTTGCTAATCCCTTGGCGTAAGGGTGGGTCATATCAAAAAATCTTTCAGACAAAAGTTTTAGGTAATGTATAGAGGACTATTGACTATTTCAAATGGTTTTGATATTACACCTTTGGTCAATGGTTGGTGCTATCAAAACGCTTTACTGAGATAAGTATTTGGCCCCTATCCGAAGAATAGTGTGAACTTTGAATGGATTGGATTTTTTACATATTAAGAATGTTAAAGCAATATTTTAATTTTTCGATCAAGGCCCCCCATTTCCACACTCTTGGTCCAATTTTGTCCATTAACAAACTCGACCAAGATTTTATAAGGTAATATTTTATGTTTAAATTTTAATGTGATTGGTGGAAAAAGTAACAAAAAAGTTACGTATATATATGTATATATATTTGGTAAAAGCATACCAGACTTACTTTCCGAATACAAAAATTTCTACAAATCAAACGCATGAGATCAAAATTGTATAAACAAGTGGAGAAAGACCCCAGTGAGTTAGGATCACCGAATCTTCAGGATAGAGATGTAATAAGGAAAATTGTCCACACAAGGGGATTTGAGGAAGATGGGAAGAGACCAACACGTCGTATCTGGATGGAGGAACACAGATTACAACAATCTTTGAAAATGAAGAACAATTGGACAACGTGGAAAACTCGCAAAATGTTGATTTCGCGTGTTTCTAAGTGACCCATTCGTGAAGAAGAAGAAGACTAGGTAGATAGATATATAAATTATATATAAACTTTTAAGCTGACGGTGGGTCTAGGGATGTGAAAGACGAAGATATGTCGAAATTTTCCGGAAGTCAAAACATGGCAAAACTTACCCATTGCAATAATTCTTATTAAATCTACCTAAAAATCCTATATTAGCCCAGAGATTTGGTTTAATGAGGACTGGATTAAGAACTTTTTATTGTATTTGGAATTTTAACATATTTCTCAGCATCTTGTGTCAATTCATTGGAAAACTTGTGGCAGTATTTGTTGTGATACTAGATCATTTCCTTCCCCAGTGTTATTACACTAATTCTAATATCTTCTTTCGATTCCTTCTTATCTTGTTTATTAAGCTACAACATGATTTTATGATTGTTTAATTTGAATGTGAATTTATTTGCATAAAGTTTGACATACATATTGCACAATAATTATAATATCAACAATATATCTTCTTGCTGGATACAAACGTATGGGAACAATGATTAAAGACAGTTCATGAAACTAATAGGTACCGGTAGCCTAATAATAATGCAGACACCTCCCTCAGAGATATATGAAATTTGATCCAGAAATAAAGACAATTTAAAAACAAATAAAAAGACTGGTCCTCAGATGTATATCTTATGATATTTTCAGTGAAGGTGTGATTTTCAGTGAATGTACAAAGATTTTGTAATGAGCATGAACTTCCTAAGTCTAACAGTACAGTATGTAGATAAATAGTATATTACAAAAATAATTCTCTATATGCTTAAGCTAAATCACAAATTACCATCAAATGTATAATATTATGCATGGCTTACAGATGTTTATAAATATTATACCTAACATTGAATTTTAGTTCACTACTGTGTCTAGCTTCCTAGACCTGAGTTTGATTGCCACTTCTGACCATGGACTGGAATGAAGTCAACGATGTTTGTAAGGATTTCTAAGCAATCATTCAACATAAAAAGATAGACATACAATCCAACTGCACACATGTTGGAGGATGGTGTTTATGTTCTGATGTGTGTTAAGGTGCAAGACCATGAGAGTGGGCTCAAACACCACTGTCATTCATCCTCGAAATATCATTTTGTGTTACCAGGTACCAGGGCAGCACCTTTCAACAGGCCACAGCCATTTTCTTCCAACTTTCATTAATAATATTACTCCTCCTCTTAGGTTGGCATCTGTCACACAGGAATTCATCGCATATCATCCCCAACCTCATAGAAACAGCAATCAAGGGTAAATACAGTCTGCTATCTTTGTCAGATAGGAAGGAAGGAGTTCTGAGTTAATTCACAGGTAATAGATTACATATAACATTGTAAGATTCTCAGTGCTCATTTAGTTGGGTTTAAAGAAATGCTAAATAATTGATTTCTAGAATTACTATTAGCAAAATTGTAGACTGCATAATAATTTGAGAAAATCTATTCTTGTGAAAAAGAAATGCATTACCATATTTACTTCTCTCTTTCTTAAGCATACAGACTAAGAAAAATACAAGTTTAAGCCAATTAATGTGTGCATGAATGGTTGGTGGCTACATGTGCGACCACTTGCATCAAAGATTAATATATGTGATAAAATACATTGAACTCTATCCTTAGTGGCGCGAATGATGTTCATAGACGCTTAGTGACCAAATAAGATGCCACCTTTGGTATCTGAGGAGCACACCCGTCTGAAGCAAATTACACCTATACAAACTCACCTAACATAATATTTCGCAGAACAGAGAGAAAAATTAAGTTGAGCATACAGAGAAAAAAGTGGAGGCTACATACTGTATTTAGCCACTAACCTAAAAGGGGTAAAGCAATCTTATCTCTCTGGTGTACAGGTCTGACGTTTGTTTTTGGCCGGTGCTTGCTTGTTGCGTAGAGGTCTCCGACCAGCCAGGAAGTCCTTTTATTGTTAGCATGTGCAGTAACAACTGGTGAAGCTACGATAGGCCCAGCAAGCCAGTAGTGGATTAAACCAAATGCTTTCAAAAATGGAACGAGCCTCGGACAGGATGGATTTAATAGACGACACGGCTGTACACACGGACTAAGATTTGGAACTTTAAACCTAAGAACGCTGACGGGGAAGGTGGAGGAGATAGTGGATATGATGGAAAGAAGGAAGTTGGATTTATTGGGATTGGCAGAAACAAAGTGGAAAGGAGAAGGAAGGAGAGTACTGAGAAAAGGCTATAGACTGTACTGGAGTGGGAACGAAGAGGGAAAGAGGAATGGAGTGGGAGTAGTAGTACGAGATGGTTTGAAAGAAGAAGTGAGGAGAATAAGTGATAGGATGATGAAAGTGAAAGTAGCACTGAGGGGAGAGACCGTAGAAATAGTGCAAGTATATGCTCCACAAGTAGGCTGCGCTTCTGAAGAGAAGGAGGAGTTTGAAGAGGAATTGCAGAAGCAGCTGGTAGGAAGAAATATGATTGTTATGGGGGACCTCAATGCCCATGTAGGAAGAGAAAGACAAGGTTATGAGAGTGTTCTAGGACCAGAGGGTTGGGGTGGAAGAAATGAGGAAGGAAAGAGACTGTTGGACTTCTGCCAGAGGAACAGCCTGCTAGTTGGGAACTCCTGGTTTAAGAAAAGAGAGAGCCACACAATCACATGGTACAGTGATGACTTGACCAGGAAGTCGGTGGTCGACTATATACTGTATGAGAAAGAACTAAATAAGAACATCACGGACATCAAGGTTATACCATCGGAGAACCTGGATAGCGACCATCGATTACTGGTAATGAACCTGAGAGGGAGTAAGGAGAAGAAAGGGACTGAGAACCAGGAAAGACGTATAAGGATATGGAAACTGAAAGAAGGGGATAGAAGGGTCGACTACCTCAAAATGGTAAAGGAAGGAATTCCAACAGATGAAGAAAGAGGGGTGGAAGAGGAATGGGCTAGATTTAAGAAGACACTAGTGGGTGCAGCAGAAGCAGTATGTGGGAGGACAAGTAGTAAGAAGAGGTGGAAGGAAACACCATGGTGGAATGAGAAGACAAAAGATATAGTAAGGGAAAAGAATAGAGCCTTTAGGAGGTGGTATCAAAATAGGACGGTCGAGACAAGGGAAGAGTACCAGGAAAGAAAGAAGGAGGCGAAGAGAGTGGTGGCTGAGGAGAGAAGGAAGTGGATGGAAGAGTGGACAAAGATGATGGAGGAGGATAGTGAAGGTACAAAAAAGGTCCTGTATGGGATGGTGAAAGATAAGAGGCGGAAGGATCCTACGGATTATGTTAGAATGGTGAACAAAAGGGGACAAGAGATAGAAAATAGGGAAGAACTGAAGAAAATGTGGAAAGAATATTTTGAAGAACTTCTGAACCCAAATGGAAAAGATGGTGAGGAGGAAGAAATCGGGGAAGAGGAAGATGAACTGCAAACAGAAAAGGACTTAACATGGAAAGAAGTGGAAGATGCAGTGAACAAGATGAAAGGAGGGAAGGCACCGGGTGTGGATGAGTTGAGTGTGGAGATGGTGAGAGCAGCAGGAGAGGTGGGGATACAGTGGCTGTACCGAGTGATGAGGACAGCATGGAAGGAAAGGAAGACCCCAGAGGACTGGAAAAAAGGAATCATTGTCCCGATCTTCAAGAAAGGTAGTAGAACAGATTGCAGAAACTATCGGGGAATAACACTGATGAGTCTTTGTGCAAAGATCTTCGAGAAAGTTTTGGAAAAGAGAATTAGGACAAGGATAGAAGGAGGGATGAGGGAAGAACAACATGGCTTCAGAGCAGGAAGGTCCACAGTGGATTTGATTTTTGCTGTAAGGCAGTTACAAGAACAGCACTATGAATATGGAACAGATCTACTGATGGCCTTCCTGGACATTGAGAAAGCATATGACAGTGTATGCAGAAACAAAGTATGGAAGTCCCTGGAGGATAGAGGAGTAGAGAAATGGACTATAAAGAGGATAAAGGAGATGTACAAGGGAAGCGTGAGCTGTGTGAAAGTGGGAGGAGAGAGATCTGACTGGTTGGAACAAAGAAACGGCCTGAAACAAGGAAGTGCACTGTCACCGTTACTTTTCATTGTGGTGATGGATGACATAATGACCCGAGTGGCACAAGTAATTGGGGACGGAAAGATGAAAGCAATGGTGTTTGCAGATGATTTGATGATTTGGGGAAACAAGGAGGAGGAGGTACAGGAACAGTTGGACGTGTGGGAAGGAGTAATACAAGGATATGGGATGAAATTTAGCATAAATAAGAGTGAGATGGTGATCACAACAAGGAAGAAGGAAAGAACCACAACGGGAATAACAATTGGTGGGGAACAGCTGAAGAAAGTGGAGAGTTTTAAGTATCTGGGAAGCCTGATACAAGATAATGGAAGAAACGATAGAGAAATAAATGAGCGGGGGAGGCAGGCAGAAGCATTTCGGAGGAGTGTGAGAAGCATGTTATGGAGCAAGGATGTCCCTCAGAACAGCAAAAAGATCATATATCGGACGTACTATGTCCCTATCCTGACGTATGCCTCGGAGACCTGGGTTATGAAAGGAAGGGAGAGGAGCAAAATACAGGCCAGTGAGATGAGGTTCTTGAGAAGCAGTATTGGAGCTACAAAGATGGACAGAATAAGAAATGAGAGGACCAGAGAATTAATGAAGGAGGAACCATTACAGGATGGTATAGAGAAATCTAGACTTAGATGGTATGGACATGTAAAACGAATGGAGGAGAAGAGGATACCCAGGAGAGTACATGAGACGAAGTGGGAAGGAAAGAGACCGAGGGGAAGACCGAGAGACAGGTGGCTGAAGGGGGTGGAAGAAAGCGTGAAGAAGAGAGGAGAAGACTGGACAAGGGTGGAGGCTGAGAGATGGTGGGAAGACAGAAGACGTTGGAGAGGCTTGTGTTCCAAACAGACCCGGCCAGTGGCTGGAAACTGTGCAAGATGATGATGATGATGCAGTAACAACTGCATGCACGCTCGCACGATCAGAAGGAAAGAAGGAAGGAGGTTGAATGTTTAGCACAGTGGATAAGCGGATTTTACGGCCACCGGCCAAAAACAAATGTTAGACCTATATGTTGCAATTGGAAAAACCATTGTTGTGTCCAGCATTACTTTGGGTTTTCTTGTAATACAAGAGTTCTTCCAAATTCTATTTCATTTTAAGGTAGCAGTCTTACCCATCACTTTTATCTGCTTGATTTCTTTGGTACAGCCATCTACATTATTTATCAGAGGTCCCAGGTACACAAATCAGGTCCCCATTTCATAATTTACAATTTTCTTGATGTGTGGAGAGTTATTGTTCAGATGATCCACTATCATCTGGTTACGTCTCAAAACTCACGAGTCTCAAAACTCACGAGCTAAAAATAGTAACAAATAGTCTCAAAACTCACGAATCCGGAGAGCACACTGCCATTCAACCCATGTTTGTCCACCCAGTTTTAGAATGGGATTTTGTTTGTATTGTACAGTTGCCACAGTGACGCAGGTTATCGGACAAATGCTATGCCCACCCAAGTACATGACCACGATGTCGCAAAGCCCCTAAAAGAATCATCAACAACATCTTGATGAGAGAGGTGCCATTTACAAGAGGGCAAGCAGTTCTGGCTGGCTCTAACAATGGACCTTCTCCCAATGAACTGGTTTGGCCAAGGCTACCTATAACTTTATAGGTGGCTATGGCTTGGTTCGTGAGTTTTGAGACTGGCCCAGGTACAGAAACCGGTTAGAACCTACTTTTACTAACCCTCATCTTGAAATTTGTGAGTTTTGAGACTCGTGAGTTTTAAGACTCGTGAGTTTTGAGACGACACGTATCATCTTGCCTGAACTCATTGTTAGACCATATGTTGTTGTTTGAGTCTTCAGTTTTGAATGGTTTGATGAAGCTCTCCATACCTCCCTGTCCTGAGCCAATCGTTTCATCTCTACTTAGCTACCACACCTTACATCCGAGGCAATCTGTTTTACATATCTAACCATGGTCTATCCCTACAGTTCTTGTCCTCGACCGTTCCTTCCATAACTAAACTTGCTATTCTTGGGTGTCTTAGTAAGTGCCCTACCAACCTATCTCTCCTCTCCCACTCGTCTTAATACCTCTTTATTTGTTACTCTATCTGCCCATCTGATCTTCATCATTCTCCTGTAATACCACATTTCAAATGCTTCTATTCTCCTCCTTTCTGCTGCTCCAACAGCTCAAGTTTTACTTCCACATAGCACCATACTCCAGATAAAGGCTTTCAAAAATGGCTTCCTAATGTCTAAATCTATATTTGATGTCAACAGATTTATTTTCTGTCGAATTGCTTTCCTTGCCTGAGGTCCACTTCCTGGTGCAGCGGTTAGCATTCTTGGCTGTCGCCCCGGAGGTCTGGGTTCGATTCCTGACTTTGCCAAGAAATTTAATTCTGGTCTGAGGGCTGGAACGGAGTCCACTCAACCTCTTGAGGCAAAACTGAGAATAGGTGGATTCAATTCCTATCTCAGCTATCCTGGAAGAGGTTTTCCGTAGTTTCCCCACTTCTACTCCAGGTAAATGCCGGGATGGTTCCTAACTTAAGGCCACTGTCACCTTCTTCCCAATCCACACTTGCATTAAAAATACACACACTACTACAAACACCACAATAACACAGGCTATCAGACACATTCTACACACCCAAGTACACGGGGCTAAATGACTACGATGTAGCAAGGCCCATAAATGAATTAACAGCAACAACTCTTTGCCTACTTTTTATATCCTCTTTGCTTCGACCATCACTGGTTATGTTGCTTCCTAAGTAGCAGAAGTCTGAAGACTTCATTTAGCTTTTCATCTGTCAATTTGACGTCAATAGGGGTTTCTGATTTTTTCGGCTACATTTCATTATTTTTGTTTTACGTTTATTGAATTTCATCATGAATTATTTCCTTAAGATGGAGTCCATACCATTTAAAGACTCATTCAAATCCTCTGGTGAATCGGCTAAGATAACGATGTCGTCAGTAAATCAAGTGTGTTTGTTTGTTAAGGGTGTTAAGGGTTCACAACAAAAACCCTAAAAAAAACTAGGCTAAAATTTATTATGGAATACAGAGGGGTGGTGAGGTTAGGAGAAAACTTTACCTAGTTTATTGCTTTTTTCTTCAAATTGATTGGCTTAATTTATAAAATGTATAGACAAGATTCAGAAATTAAAAGAAAAATACTTTGGTCACTTCATGTGCAACAACAAATACAACCTGTTGCAATTAAGTATTCAAGGGAAGATTGATGCCATTAGAGGTCCAGGACGTAGAAGAATATCTTGGCTAAAGAACTTAAGGCAGTGGTTTGGACTGAATACAGTTGTCGCTGTTTAGAAAAGCTATGGACAAACAGCAGATCATGCTACTGATCGCCAATGTTCTTGGACGACGAGGTACTTGAGGAAAGAGAAGATAGAATAAAAGTCATTGGTAACTTATTTATTAAGCTCTTTTGCCAATGATATTTGTGCTGGACCAAACTCTTACTGAGATAAAAGCTGTCCTGGGAAGGTAGATAAGTGCACAATCTGCAATTATATTTATAGATTTTCATCATGAATTCTTTCCTCAAGACGGAGTCCAGACCCTTTAAAAACTCACCCCAAACCTTCGATGAATTGCTTTTAATGGCACGGTTCTGCGAGGATCATAAGCTCCATACTTCTCTACAATTTCTATGCTTGCAGATTGTTTGTTTCTCTTAAACTTTTTAATACTCTATGTTGTCCCCCAAACTCCACTTTTTAATCAGCTCCTTATTTTCAGCAGGACCAAAGTTGCAAAATCACATTTGCGCTAAGGTTCACTAAGAGTGTGTACAGTGTGGGTTAACAACAGGGAATTCATGTATTTTCACTCGATTGTGATGTAACATTTTAAACTTGTTGAAATCTCCGGATATTTCTGGGTTGTTGTATAGATTACGTCAAATTTCGCTAAAAATACTCACTCTCAGAAGCTTATACTTTGGTGATGGTGGTGATTCTTGTTTCACTTATACTTCATTCTATGCTCTGAGAAGTTCTACCAGTTGGTGGTAGTAGTGATTGGTTTTTTAAAAGGGGTTGAATCTCAAGGTCATCTCTCCCTGTTAACATAGAAGATGGTGAAAAGGAAGAATTCTTACTCATCAAAAAATAAGGATCTTGGGAAGTAAAAAGGGAAAGGCAGGATAATGAAAGACTCCCTGGAGCCTAGGATGCTCTAATACTGTCGGGGTCAGAAGAAAATAAGTGTTGACCAAGGGGGAGTGTGAGTGTTTGCAAAATATACTGACAGAAGTCAGAAAAATTGAGTTAAGCCATGCTTCTCCAACAGGAGAGAGAGAGTTTGGGGCAGATGTTCCATCCTTTAAAACAATAATCACCATTATCATCCATCAGAAGAGCACTCTTGATTTAGATTTATAGCAAAGTAAGTCCTGGTTTCATTGTTTCTAGCAGCACCTCTTATTGTTTGTCAACGATTCAGGAAACATAAGTCAGAGTTAAGCTATCATTCTAATACATTGGGCATTGAAACTAAACGTTTACATTTGCTTAATGATATCCAAAACAGCAATTCTGATCCAATAATCCTAGTGGCAGCTGGCGGATACTTGTTCTGGGTGTTGCTCTATTTTCACTAACGAGGAGTGGGTTGTAGAATGCTTCATATCAGAGAAGATGATATATATGTGTGCGGTAAAACTGATCCAGCTCATTTGTCACGAATGCCGCAATCCAGAGAACATCACATTCACCTGGGATTAAATGGATTATATTTGAATTATTTCACGAGAACTAAACAGTGTAAGCTATACACAAAGGTGAGAAAGAACCATAAGTGTCGCACTCACACCCAAATTCCATTGCAAGACAATGGTATCGGCAGTAGACGGAGCATCTTGGATGTCTTCATTCCCCCTTCTTATTCCTTGTTGTAATCAGCAGGCAATAGCCAGCCAAGTTAACTGTTGGGATAGCACTTACTCGGTCTAGCATCTCTGCCATACACTCCACTATTGATATCTCGCTGGTGCTCAAGCCTGGCAATGACCACATAGCAAGCGCTCTGTACTGATGGTGCACTTCACTTTCTAAACAATTCACAGTACTACAAGATTTCTTGAATTATTTAAGAACTTTTTATTTAAAAAAAAATTATTGTTAAAAGATTATTATTACGGTAGTATTATTTTTATTGAAGACAATCTGGTCATTGCACATAGCTGCAACATTATTACTGATTAATTCTGTCCTGACAGATCTCAAGGATGTATTTTAGCCCCAATTTAAACTTGAGGGAAATGTTTTTGCTCTATCAGGAATGGTGTGATCCTACTCAGAACATTCCCTTCCTCTGTGGTTGTTGACTATGCTAATGTTTAAAAGAGGAAAACTACTAAACCAGTTTAGCTCAAATTTTTTCATGAGTATAATTATATATATATATCAGGGAAAAATATAGAACTATTGCTGTTGTGAAATATTTCACGGTTTCAATATGATGGGAAATGTAATGTTTCATTTCAGTAGCAGGTGCTGTAGCGTCTCACCCACAAACAGGTATCCATGGCAGGTTGCATATATTCACCCTTGTCCATGTTTCTCGCTGCTAAATTTGCACTTTTGATTCAGTGTTGAATTACTCAGGTTAGGTCAATAAAAATGTTCAGAGTATAGGATACATATACAAGTACATTTTTACCCGTACAGACGGGTAACCAGCTAGTACCCAATAAAGTACAGTTGACAATTTAACATATAATGTTTTATAGCATGGATTTTACAGTCATACCTAATACAAGTCCAGGATCATAAGTCAAGTTATGCCCTTCAACGAAGATGAAACAAGTGGGTGATGGTTCAACAGATTAATGTACAATGACTCATCTAGTTAGTTTGAGTAAAGCTAATGTCTTCTAATCCTTATTTGGACATCCAAAATAATTAAAACAATCTGTGAACAGTGTTCTTCTTCAAGGTGAAACTGACTGTAAGCCATGCATAATAGCCATATCACATCTATATAAAACTGAATCTTGATGTTATAAAAATATAATACAACTTTAGTGAAAATAAAATATTACATTTGTTCCAGCACAACCTGTAAAATGAAGGTAAGTACAGGTCTACATGTTTGTTAGTGAGTACTTGTGAAAGACAGGGTGAGTGGAGAACATACAATTCCCCAGGTAAGGAAGTGCTGAAAGTCATGGAAAATGTATGTTATAATGTGCGTGGTTTCGAGAGAAAGAAATGTTTCCATCACAATATTTAAACTTGTCTAGCAGGCTAATCATAGACTTTGTGTTTACACTAGTTATGCAGAATAACAAAACAAATAAATGTGGCCCTGGGTGGATCTGTGTACAGTGAATGGTTCTCCCAGAAATCCATGTTATTGAAATCACTTAAGATAATGATGGCCAGAAATTTTGCACGCCTCGAAGATCTTGCAAGCGAGCTCTAAGCTGCCGGACGACTGCACACTTCTACGCCAATCGCAGCAACTCCTCACCTCCAAGGCGGAATGGCGGGTAGGGAGGGTGTATGATTGAAAGTATGCACTCTGGCTGAGTTTTAGTTGAATCTCCTCTGCTTATAGACATGTAGCTTCAGATGAGCAACTTGGTCAGCGGAGAACGACTAGCAGTGCTGGGCCGTGCCTTGCCATGCCGTTCTGATCACCCAACGCCATCTGGATCGCCCCCTTCCTTGCTCATGTGTAGCACACTGTGTCCTCATGAAATTTTGCACAGCGCGGGCATCATTGACTTAAGATATGTTCAACGTTTTCCCACAAAGTGATTCCAGTTAACATGGATTTTTGGAAGAACCATTCACTGTACACAGATACAACCTGGGCTACATTTCTTTGTTTTGTTATGCTGTTTAACCTCGTGCAAACACAAGGTCTATAGAAAAATCGATTTGCCTGCTAGACAGGTTTAAATACTAAGGCGAAAACATTTCTTCCTCATTAAAGCACACACATTTAACCTTGCGATTTTCACGCCTTTTGGCACTTCTTTTCCTGGCTGCATATTTATATCCCACCCTGTATAACTGCAGAAAGATTTTAAAAGGTTTACAGTATGAACAGAAAGTTTTGCACTACTGTAATATCTATTCTCTAACTCATGCCTATCCAGCTCAACTGCAAGCCAAGCTAGTGCCCTGTGCAAGAGAGAGGTGACATAAGATACCACAGTGCCAACCAACGATAGCATGGAGTCCAGTTCTGAGTTCTCGCTTGAAGGACATGAGTTGGAGAGGTATGCACTAACTGAATCTTGTAAGTTACTATAAAAATGAATAATTGTGATTCACATTACTTTGGGATTTTAGTAGTTTACTTCTTTGTTTGATAAGTGGTTTGATATGGTTAAAAGAATCTAAAATACAGTATATCTCTAGATTTTCAGAAATCTATTACTGTTTTCAGTGAATAACTTGAAAGTTTTGCCTTATAAACTGTCGTGTGCTCTCAGGAGAGAAGACAGGATTGGTGGCGGTTTACCTGGTCCGCGCGGCCTAGCATGGGACTTTCAGCTCGGCTCCCGGGTCTCTTGTTCTTCCTGGGGGGAGGTACCGGAGCAAGCACGTTTTCTCCTTTGGGTGGCAGTGGGGGACGAAATGTATTAAATCTTGTTGCATCCAGAGCCTGTGGAGATGAACAAATAAGGACCACATTTTATGTACGGTATGGTTGGAGTTGAAAATATATAGGATGTTTAAAAACTGAAGCAATGCCTTTTAGCTCATCCTATCCAAATACTGAAATCCCAAAGTTATTCGCAGATTGCAATATTTCATATTAGCATTTGGGTAACTGATATAAGTATAGATAGCTTTGAAACCATTTTACAGTGTTGCCATATTGACAATTGATATGGTAACTCTCAGTTGGTCAAAACAGTATAATCCCAATTACTGGGACATGCAAAAAACTAACCTGAAAAAAAGTGCATGTGATTAAATATATATTTGTAATGGGCTACAGAAGAGGGAGAAAACCATAGGATGACACGTTTTGCTTGTCAAGCGAGCATCATCAGATACAGATATAAAAGACAAAATAGCTCTACAAAATACTACCATAAACGAGTGAAACTGAAAATGGGAAGCAAAGGGACGAAGGCCTTACTCTTCGCTGATGACATAGTGATATGGGGGGACGATGAATTGGAAGTCCAAGAATAAGTAAATGTTTGGAACCAGGAGATAGAAGGGCATGGAATGAAAATCAGTGTGGAGAAGAGTCAGACGATGGTGAAGACAAGAAATGTGCGAGATGGTAGGGGGAATATTGCAATAGATGGAAAACCATTACAAGTTGTGAAAAGCTTCAAATACTTAGGGAGTGTCCTAAGAGATGATGGAAGGATAAGTAAGGAAGTTAGTAAGAGGATCCAACTAGCAAATGGGTTTTACCAGAGTGTGAGAGGTCTGGTGTGGAACCAGGAAGTTCCGGAGAAATGTAAAAGAATCTTGTATTCAACATATTACACTCCTATATTGACGTATGCAGCAGGCACGTGGACAACAACTAAATGGGAGGAATGTAGAATCCAGGCAGCTGAGATGAAGTTAGAGGTATAATTGTAAAGACCCGCAAAGACAAAATCAGAAACAAGGAAATTAGGAAGAAAACAGGATTCCCAAAGTTACAAGACAAAATCGAGATCAGTAATCTGAAATGGTATGGACATATGATGCGAATGAGAGAAGACAAGAGTCCCGAAGCGATTATTTACTGAGAAAGTCACAGGAAGGCACCAAAGGGGAAGGCCGAGGATGAGGTGGATGGATGCAGTGAGGGAGAGCGTTGAGAAAAGAGGAGTGAAAGTGGAGGATGTACTGGAAGAGGGACGAGAGTGGTGGAGAGACAGAAGAGTATGGAGGTCCTTGATTCACACCCCGACCCTGATCACTGGAACCAGGAAATGAAGAAGAAGAAGAAAACACTACCAATGACACCCAGAAACAGTCTCTGCTCACCAAAACCAAAATGCACAGCTAAAACTTAGAAAGTGTGGCAACTATCTCTACATCGTATAAAACAAAGTCCCAGATTCTTCGATGTAACGGGTAATCTCGAGAACCACTGGATGGATTTTGATGCGGTTATCACCATTCTGTAAAGGATTTCTCAAGGAAGGTTTCTGTAGAAAAACATTCATTTATGACCAAAGGAAGCTGAACAGTAACGATTTCAGTGAATCGAATCAAAGATAAACCCGCCGTCCGTATGCTTTTTAAGCTTACGTTGAGTAAACTGTTAAAAATATCTATATATTATGAGTGTAAGAATTGTTCAGCATGAAAAGTTCTACAAAAAATTCCGTGACAGCATATCTCTATCTTTAATACATCGCCCACTATAAGTGGTTTTACGTTTTCATTTCTTCCTACAATCTCCATTCAGCGGAAATTTAAATTACTAGCTTCGGAGTGAGTTTATTACAGGCCGGACGTTTGTTTTAGACGATTGCCCTTGACCTTGAAGCCAGCGGGTGAACCTCTACACAGTCACTCTCTCACCCTATCACTTCACATTTGTCACCACCGATCTGATGTAATGGAATTCCAGACTTGAGCACGTGGCGACACCGACTTGCAGACAGTACAGTCAACGTCGAAGTATTGTGTGACGCGGGAGTACACGTTACGTATTTACGAACAGAACGTCATTTTATTTGCCAATGACTGTACTTCAGTAGAAGTGTGAGACAGCTCCGTCAATCATCGGACCGCTTGGGGCAGCTGATAACAACACAGGTAGTGCAGTAACTCGCCTCCAGGCTTCCATTAAAATTTTTCACTCGTCTAAAACAAACGTCCGGCCTGTACCTAGCGAGCCTGTCACCCCAGCTTCGGCGAACAGCAAACTGCCGAGTTGTGTCGAGTTAAGACATCAGAGAAGAGTAGCTCATATGTGTTTGGAGTTTCGCTGTACACCTCGGCTTTTCTGAATTGTGTCTGGGACCTGCTGTCCGTGCGCCTTTTAAGCTTACAATGAGTAAACTGTTAAAAATATCTATATACTATGAGTGTAAGAATTGTTCAGCATGAAAAGTTCTACAAAAACGTCCGTGACAGCATATCTCTATCTCTAATACATCGCCCACTATAAGTGTTTTTACGTTTTCATTTCTTCCAACAATCTCCATTTAGTGGAAATTTAAATTACTATCTTTGGAGCGAGTTTACGAGCGAGCCTATCACCCAGTTTCGGCCAGCATCAAACTGTCGAGTCGTGTCGAGTTGAGACTTCAGAGAAGAGTATACGTGTTTGGAGTTTAGCTGTTTGTCTCGGCTTTTCTGAATTGCGTCTGGGACCTGCCGTCTGTGCGCCTTTTAAGCTTACGCTGGGTAAACCATTAAAGATACCGGGCGAAACCGGGGCGGGTTACTTGTTACTGATAGTGCATGATAAATACTAAAGCATTAAATATAATATTGTATGGCCTCGGGTGCCGGGTGCAAGCTTTGTAATTTGACATCCAGAGGGTAGCTTGCATGTTGAATTTCGTTGTTCCTTGAAGCACTATGAAAGTCAAGGAGGTTAGATATCTAAGCTCCTTGAACACTATAGCGCTTTCTAGTAGAGAAATGAGGAACTTTGTGTTGGCGGAAACTCCCGAGATTAATTTTGCCATTATGAACATGGCCTAAAAGGAGTGAAAATAAATAGTTCTTTTTTTTTTGGGTGCTTAATGCTTTAGTATCAGTAAAAGTTGCCACACTTTCAAAGTTTAAGTCGTGCTTTTTGGTTTTGGAGGGAAGAGACTGTTTGTGAGTGTCATTGATAAATATTAGTATTTTGTAGTGCTTGATGAGCGAAACATGTCTTCCCATAGTGTTCTCCCTCTTCTGTAGTCCAAAACAAATTTATATATTTCAATCACATGTAATTTTTTCAGGTTATGTTTTTGCATTTCTCAGTTATTGGGATTGTATTTGTGTTGACCGACTGAAAAGACGATGATGATGACGATGATGACTATCTCCTCTCCAATTTTGATTTACAGTGCCATTTGGCAGAGAAACCAAAATATTCTTGGGTGGGTGCCTGAGATTTGATTTTGTCTTGTAATCACTGTGTATTGTATTGCATGTCTACACATTATTATTCCCATTTCCAACGCGGTCGGGGATGAGATGAGATGAAAGACTTTGTGGCAGATGGTTTTTATGACCGGATGCCCTTCGTGGCGCCGACCTCATGAGAGGAGTTCATGAGAGATGAAATGAATGAAGATGAATGAAACTGGGCAAGGATGTGGAAGGAAGCGGTTATGGCCTGTCAGAAGGTACTGTCGCAGCATTTGCCTAGATTTGAAAATGGGAAACCACGGAAGACCATTTCAAGGATGGCCAACGTTGGGACTCGAACCCACGCCTACTGAGTCCGCAGAGAGCTTGGCCCCATGGCCTAGCGCTACGCATTATCGAGTGTAACTACCGTTGTCAGTTTTGTCTTGTAATCACTAAAGAGGCCTTATTTTCTGTTGCACCTCGTGGTGCATAGGACAGCAGTGGTCAATCTCTATCTATAAAAAAAAAAAACAGGCCCAAAACAACTGTGAACATGAGGGAGGAGCCAGATTCACGCGCTCACCCGCGCCAGCCTATTGCATAGCGCGGCGTTGCCTAGTTTACTGCGACCTCTGGGCTCGCTGTGCCGTACGAAATCTTTATTTCTCTCCGCGCACAAAAATCAGTAAATATCCAATTATTTAGATGAACATATGTTACAGAGCTAAACATTTTGAAGTTAACAGTCCAAACCCCGTGACGTTACGACCAGCCGTTCGGGAGATAGCATCTGTCCTTGAACTGAAGAGATAATTAGAGTGAAGAATGGTTAGGTGTCGACATATTTAGTTTTGCTGGGGAAGATAACGAAAAGTGACAGCATTGCTGTATTAATTCAGTAGTGGAGTCTAAACAAGTTAGTGCTGTGAGCTGAAGTTTTGAACTCATAACAATGTTCCTTAGCAGCCGAGTGACAGTCGAACAGCCAGGCAAGAAATATAATTTTAAAGAATCTTTCGAATTCAGAAGTACGTGAAAACACAAAATCTGATAACCTGTGTCGTAGTGGTGTCGGCAAATATGTTTTTTTGTGTGTAATTGAGTCGAATAAAACTCACCTCTTCACAGTCTTACCTCACGAGGCATAGTGTACCCGGTTCTAACCCTGAGACCAGAACTAAATGTCTTGATTGAGCCGTGAATCGAATCTGGACATCATGAGTGACAGCAAGAGTTGTTGTTGTTATTGATGATTATTGTTTTAGGGGCTTTGCGACATCGTGGTCATGTAGCCCCGTGTATTTGGGTGTGTGTGGAGTTTGTCTGATAACCTGTGACACTGTGATGTCTGTACTAGTGTGTATATTTGTAATTGAGGTAGGATTTGCGTAGGAAGTGGTCGTGTCCTTCCGTTAGGTACTATCCCGGCATTTGCCTGGAGTAGAAGTGCGAATCCACAGAAAAAACACTTCCATGATGGCTGAGGTAGGAATCCAACCCACATATTCCCAGGTTTGCATCACGAGGCTGAGTGTACCCTGTTCCAGCCCTCAGACCAGAATTACATTTCTTGGGAATCGTACCCGGGACTCCACGGTGACAGCCAAGAATGGACTGCAATGTGCTAGCCAGTACACCACAAGGTGGTCTCCAATAAACAAAAACTGATCCCAACAAATTGTTTTCTCTATTTCTATTACCTTATAAAGGGCCTACACGCAATACTACTCAGAATGGCTTGGGGTTGTAACGTGTTTTTCGAGGGGTTTTATGCAACTGGCATAAGTCAGTAGGAAGCCATTCTATATTTATTTACGCGGCAAATTGTTCAGCCAAGATAAATTTTCATGTTAATTTATTATTATTATTAATTTATTATAATTATTATTAAGGTATTTTCGGAGCATTTTATAAAAATTATTAGCATTCAGATAGGTTTTCTATGTCTTAGAAAACGCTATCCAGCAAATTATTACGAACGACGATATCATAGAAAATTATCTGATTACGGAATTTTACGGATTTTTCGTCAGTTAGGGTATATCGAGAGACGTGACTCACTGGGATTTCAAGTACACGCTTAATCTTGTCGAGAAGCATGACGCAATCTTGGGTCGCATCGTCCAGGAAAGGCGAATTGTTGGAACGGAACCCTCCCGCCGAGTGTAATGACCCAGAGAAGGGGAGTATAGCGAGTGGGGTACAGCCAATCAGCGGAGACAACGTAAGCTAGGAGTCGGCTGAAGAGTGGGGAGCCGGCGTGTGCATATATCGTTCGACGCGCCGTGGAACGTGGACAATCTGTGAAATACTTGAGGAGTATGGGTGCGCGTGCGAGTCGCTCCGATGTTCAGTGGAGTTAGTGACAATCTGTGTAGAACTTGCAGAGTACGGTCGCAAGTGCGTGTCGCTCCGAGGTTCAGTGGAGTTAGCGACGAACTTTTGTAAAACTTGGTTGTACGAGTGTTTGGGTCCGAGGTACGGACCATAGAATTATCTAATCTACCAGAATATCATCAAATTCCGACGGAGATGACGACGTCCAGGAGACTGTGGGAAGCTCACAACATCATCAAGAACGAGGGAAATGCTTTGGCAATTTCCAGTGGTAAGCGCAAATGACGCGGAAATACGCAATCTCTCATTTTTCTTTGTTTTATATTTCATAATTCAGTAACTTCATAGCTTGGAAATAAGAGTAAAATCAATTTATCAGACTCCGTTTTCACGTAATTTTCTATCGGTAATATTCAAATCACAACGCTCCAATTTAAATTTTATAGTTATTATTATTATTAATTTTGCTATACTTGTTTTATATAATAAATTCATTTCTTTTACAATGCAATCTTTGCTTTCAGTAGGTAGCATTAGATATAGACCAATTCCTTCTCCTGATACAATTGTTTGTTGGGTTAATGATCAAATCATACCACGATCTGAGTGAATAGAGTCTTGAATGTGTTCTGCCAGAGCTAGACGTTGTTAAATACAAATTTAGATTTCAACATTGCATTGAGGTCTTGGCGCCCATTAAAACAACATAGCTTAGGCAAAGGTAAACAGTTACATTTATCTCACCCAACAGTTAGGAGCTAGCAAAACGTATCATTTGTACGCTCAACGTGGAGCAAAGTAAATACCGTTTCATTTGTCGCCGACAACTTGGGGCTGAAAACCTAATAACATTTGTGGAAGGAGAAGGGTATATATTTCTGTGCCTGTATTTTGGGGGTTATTTGTCTTTATCAGTGTATATCATTATGGGGGATGAGAAAGAAAGACAGATGAGGTTACGTAGTGGTCATCAACTGGAGAATGATGATACGAGCAGTATGTCGAGTGATGGTAGTACCGGAGTAGCGGAGGTAAATCCCGATACTGAAACAGGGAGTGTAGGCGGCCAACCAGAATTAAAAACTTTACTTCTCGAGTTTATGTATCAGAACAAAGTTAGTAGTGATGCCTTAAATGCAAAGTT
Source organism: Meconema thalassinum (assembly GCA_946902985.2). Lineage (NCBI taxonomy): Eukaryota > Metazoa > Arthropoda > Insecta > Orthoptera > Tettigoniidae > Meconema > Meconema thalassinum. The sequence continues at coordinate 310,578,337 of OX336392.1, read as the reverse complement.
AGAACAGAATAATGCTAAATTAGAACAAAACAGTAGGGAAAATAAAGAAAGTACAGAAGCTTTAAATGCAAAGTTAGAACAGAATAACGCTAAACTAGAACAAAACAGTAGGGAAAATAAAGAGAGTAATAGGGAATTGAGCGATAGTTTAAACGCCAGATTAGAACAAAACAGTAAGGAAAATAGAGAGAGTACTGAAACTTTAAATGCTAAATTAGAACAAAACAGTAGGGAAATGAGTGACAAATTCGAACTGATTAGAGGTGAGATCAGGGGGGTGATGGAAGAAAAGGCTAAAGAGATTATTGCAGATGTAGACAGAAAATTAGGAAAAGTACAGGAGGAGTTGGAAATTAGAATCAGTACACAGGCTGAAAATTTAAAAGAACTAGTGCAACTGGAAACACAGCAGGTCAAAAAGCAATTGGGGGGAGAAATTGACAAAATTCAGGTAGCTACTAAAGAGGTTAAGGAACAGCTGGGGGGTAGAATTGAGAAAGTCCACTCACAAATAGTTGCAGAAGTAAATGATTTAAGAGAGAGTAATAAAGAGAGCATTAGCAAGATTGAGGAGAAACAAGCAAAGCTATGTGATAAAGTAGAAGAATCAGAAGGAAACATTAAATTAACAGTAAACAGTATTGAGAGGAAGGCTGAGGAGAAAATCGCAGAATTAGAATTAAAATTAAAAGCTAGGATCAGGCAAGAAAATAGTCAGAATAGGCCAGTTTTTGTGAATAGCACACACAGGGAGGTAGAACTGGGTAAGTTCAGCAATCGACAGGGGTGCCCAATGGAGTTCATGAACACTATAGAAAATAAATTCGGGGAGAGGTTGGAAGATGGTAGTATTGAGTGGTGCCAGGTAGTTGAAATTTTAGAACAAGTGTTTGTGGGGGAAACGAGGAATTGGTTTGCTGTCTACAGAGACAAGTTTACTGATATGAATGATTTTAAAATGAAATTCTGTGAAAAGTTCTGGAATGAGGTTATTCAGTCGCAGCATCGTGAGGGAGTAGTGTGTGGTAAATATAACCCTAAAGGAAGCTCCACCATGACCGAATACTTTTTAGGGCAGGTATTAGTGTGTAAATATCTGGATGGCTTGAAGGAGGAAAGTGATGTGGTAAGGTTGCTACTTAGGCACTTTCCCTATAGGATCAAGGAGGCTGCTTGTATCCAGAATGTAAAGACTATATCACAAGTAGAAAATTTGTTAAGCACATTTGATGCACTAGGGAGAGGGGGTTATGAGGACAATTTCAATAGGAACCAGGGTAATAATAATAATAGACCTAATGAAGCCAGGCATCAGGAAGTTCAAGGGAACGGTGGCGAAGGGGCCAATGCTCAAAATAGAAATAATAATAATCAGCTAAATCAGAACAGAGGAAATGGCTATGGTAATCAGTATCAAGGGAGGAACAATGATTACAGGGGAAATCAAGGGAGAAACAATGATTTCAGGGGAAATCAAGGGAGAAATTATAATGACAATAATTACAACCAGAATAGGGGTCAAGGAAGAGGACAGCCTAGTGGTAGTAATATACAGCCAAACAATGACAACACAACTCAGAACAACCAGACCAGTTTAGTAGTTAGTAGTACTACGGCCAGCTGTAGCGGTTCTTTAAACGCGAACCAGGCTGCGAAGTAAGGTCAGAATCTCAGTCTGTAGCATGCCCTGTCCATACAATTATACAGGAACCCTATGACCTAAATGTGAGAAATGAATTATTACATGAACTAAATGATGAAGGTATTATTCAGGAAGTGGTTAGTAAGAGCCCCATAGTTAAATTTAACGTGTCCGAGGCGTACACAGATGTTTTAATTGATAGTGGTTGTATGAAGAGTTGCATAAGTAGTGCATTTTATGATAAAATGAAAGGAACTGGAGTAAATTTTGAGGAGATGCCAATTAAAAGCACTTTTGTTATCACAGCTGTTGGGAAGAGGTCTAAAGTAATTTCTAAGCAAGTTTTAGTAGACATTAAAATTAATAATCATGTAGAGAAGCAGATTTGCCTTGTAATTCCAAATTTAGTATTCAGTGTTATCTTGGGTTCAGAGTGGCTAAGTAGAGTGTTTGGTAACTTATGTTATGATGTAGGGAGTTTGAAATTTAAATGGGGAGATTCTGAAGTAGAATTAGCGTTCAATGACCATATTCAGAGGAGTAGTATTGTAGGTGTGATTTGTACTTTAAATGAGATATCGCCAGCCGTAGAGCAGGGTTCTCCATGTTTTGTGGGCAGTGTGATTACGAACGGAAGTCTAGAGGACTCGTTACGTGAGGCTGCATTTCAGGGAAATATAGAGGATGAACAGTGTGTTCGGCTCTATGAGGTGTTATTGTGTAATAGGAGAGTTTTTGAGGATCGCATTGGTATGGCCAATTGCTATACACATTCATTGAACGTTATTGATAGGTCAGTATTCACAGGACATAGATATCCTGTACCTTTCGCTTATCAGAGTGCAGTTGAGGCACAAATTAATCAGATGCTTGAAGATGGGATTATTGAGCACTCTAACAGTCCGTATGTTAATTCTTTGATAACGGTACCCAAGACCGACGGCACTGTTCGTATTTGTTTAGACGCTCGTTTGGTTAACAGTAGAATTAGTTCAGATCAGCTGAAATCTATGTCAATAGAGGAATTAATGCAAACATTTGAGGGGAAGAAGTATTTCACTTGTGTAGATTTGAGTTCCAGTTTTTGGCAAGTGCCACTTATGTACGAAGATAGACCATTTACAGCTTTTAGTCATAAATATAACCTTTATCAATTTTGTAGAACACCTTATGGGTTAAAGAGTAGTTCAGCAGCTTTAATTAGGGCTTTAAACATCGCATTAGGGGGTGACACAGGAGAGTTTGTAACCATTTACATAGACGATATGATAATTAGTTCACGCAGTTTTGAGGAGCATCTATGTCATTTAAATATAGTTTTTCAGAAGTTAGATCAGGCAGGGTTCACTTTGAAGCTGTCTAAGTCGTCATTCTGTCAGTCAGAGGTGACATTTTTAGGTCATAGCGTGTCAAGTAGAGGTGTGACACCAGAGGAAAGTAGGGTTAGCATGGGTGGACAGTAGCAACAGGGCATCGTTACAGACACTGAGAAATATGCTAGGTAGAGCAACGTGAGGACGTTCATTTAAGGGAGCCACTTGCAAGGTTGGAAGCAGCTGACGCAGAAACATTTATAGTTTCCAAACGTATTGGCAAAACAGCATATGTGCTGGAGAATAGTGAGGGAAACAGATTATACGGGACGTATAATATACATAGTCTACGGAAATATGTGTCATAAAGTGAGTGTGTTTAGCTGGCGAGCCAGCCTATCAAATGAGTAAGTGTGGTATTTGGTGCGTGGGAGGATCTGGTCTTAAGGCAGGCGTATCAGAAGTCACACAGGGGGGTAGTATGTAAGTAAATGAGAGTTTTTAAGGTACAGGGAAATATGACGGGATTGTCGGATGCTGTTGAGCACTAAATTGTCTCGATGCACCAAGGCCATTTTGGCAGCGCTGATGGGTTCCCATTTATCTCCAAGAGATGGGGGAGCGCTTGTATAGGGCTTGTTAGCTTAAGGCGTCCACGAGATAAAAGATGGGCCATCAGAATGCGAGACAGTCCTTCATGAAACTCATACATATCAGCACACGTGATTTCTGTTTACGGCCTCGCCATGTAAGATTTGTAAGTGTGTAATTTAAGATAATATGTACAATGGTATTATTTGTGTGAGGAGAAATGGTCTGTGTTGAGAACTAGTATTAAGTAGAATATGGTTAACGGGAACTTAACAAGACAGGGCGATTACGGCACAGAAATATTTGGTGTTATATGTAATGCACATTTACTGTTTTTTTTTCAGAAGTCAATATTAATTTAATCTACTTCAAAGAGAGATTAAGTATTATGGTCACGAGGCGCTGCCACAATAGTGTGATCGTGTGCTCAGTGATAAGTGGAATTAAATGTCACCATAAGGAGGGGACCTCCAGTGAAATTAGGAAGTTCTAGGGTGATATAAATATATCAGAACACCTTCAATGCGTGTGATATGACATCATAAATACATAGTGCTCACACATTAATTATGTCTATTTCTCCAACACAGAGAAATTTGAGAGGCGGAAATATCCGTGGAACACTATTCCATATGTAAAACATTGGACTGGTTGCAAAGTGCAATCCATAGTGACAACAAACTTTGACGCAAAGTGCGTGAAGAAAAAATATGAGTGTATATATCTGTAATTTAGGGTGATTTCGTTTATGTAATATGTATTTTGGATGGGGTTTATTAACGTGTCTGGGATAATCGGATAATGGACCGTCGTCACGGTAAATCATCCGATGATCCGAGGCGAATATGTAACGTGTTTTTCGAGGGGTTTTATGCAACTGGCATAAGTCAGTAGGAAGCCATTCTATATTTATTTACGCGGCAAATTGTTCAGCCAAGATAAATTTTCATGTTAATTTATTATTATTATTAATTTATTATAATTATTATTAAGGTATTTTCGGAGCATTTTATAAAAATTATTAGCATTCAGATAGGTTTTCTATGTCTTAGAAAACGCTATCCAGCAAATTATTACGAACGACGATATCATAGAAAATTATCTGATTACGGAATTTTACGGATTTTTCGTCAGTTAGGGTATATCGAGAGACGTGACTCACTGGGATTTCAAGTACACGCTTAATCTTGTCGAGAAGCATGACGCAATCTTGGGTCGCATCGTCCAGGAAAGGCGAATTGTTGGAACGGAACCCTCCCGCCGAGTGTAATGACCCAGAGAAGGGGAGTATAGCGAGTGGGGTACAGCCAATCAGCGGAGACAACGTAAGCTAGGAGTCGGCTGAAGAGTGGGGAGCCGGCGTGTGCATATATCGTTCGACGCGCCGTGGAACGTGGACAATCTGTGAAATACTTGAGGAGTATGGGTGCGCGTGCGAGTCGCTCCGATGTTCAGTGGAGTTAATGACAATCTGTGTAGAACTTGCAGAGTACGGTCACAAGTGCGTGTCACTCCGATGTTCAGTGGAGTTAGCGACGAACTTTTGTAAAACTTGGTTGTACGAGTGTTTGGGTCCGAGGTACGGACCATAGAATTATCTAATCTACCAGAATATCATCAAATTCCGACGGAGATGACGACGTCCAGGAGACTGTGGGAAGCTCACAACATCATCAAGAACGAGGGAAATGCTTTGGCAATTTCCAGTGGTAAGCGCAAATGACGCGGAAATACGCAATCTCTCATTTTTCTTTGTTTTATATTTCATAATTCAGTAACTTCATAGCTTGGAAATAAGAGTAAAATCAATTTATCAGACTCCGTTTTCACGTAATTTTCTATCGGTAATATTCAAATCACAACGCTCCAATTTAAATTTTATAGTTATTATTATTATTAATTTTGCTATACTTGTTTTATATAATAAATTCATTTCTTTTACAATGCAATCTTTGCTTTCAGTAGGTAGCATTAGATATAGACCAATTCCTTCTCCTGATACAATTGTTTGTTGGGTTAATGATCAAATCATACCACGATCTGAGTGAATAGAGTCTTGAATGTGTTCTGCCATAGCTAGACGTTGTTAAATACAAATTTAGATTTCAACATTGCATTGAGGTCTTGGCGCCCATTAAAACAACATAGCTTAGGCAAAGGTAAACAGTTACATTTATCTCACCCAACAGTTAGGAGCCAGCAAAACGTATCATTTGTACGCTCAACGTGGAGCAAAGTAAATACCGTTTCAGGGTGTAGAGTACGTCATGTGATATAATGACGTTGTAATATTGTTGTTTTATTTGACGGGCTTGGACATATTGGTACTCTAGCCCCGTGTACTTGTCTGAAAATCTGGGTTACTGTGGTGTCTGTATTAGAGTGTGTGTATTTGTATTCTGGTGAGGACTGAGGTGGCCGTGGCCTTAAGTTAGGAACCATCCTCGCATTTGCCTGGAGTGGAAATGAGAAACCATTTTCAGGATGACTGTGGTAGGAATATATCCCACATCATCCTAGTTTTGCCTTACGAGGTGGAGCAAACCCTGTTCCAGCCCTCAGACTAGAATTAAATAGCTTGGTGGAGCCTCATGAGCTGGGCCACAGCCAAGAATGCTGGTCGCTGCACCAGGAGGTGGTCACTTGCACGAATAACGTTTGTGTGGCATCTTATATATGCCTCTTATCACATTGTGTGCAATCCGTTGTGAGCATAGATATTCGTAGCGCCTTGTGTTCAGGGGGAAGGTCGCGCTCATACTGTGAGCGTAGAGCTGTGTCAACTCCCGCAAGTCTCACTGTGGCAACAGCGCTCAGCTGGACGCACGCTACTGGGCGAGCTCATGTTCACAGTTGTTTTGGGGCTGGTATAGTCCTGTTGGTGGCCAGCTGCTTTACTGCATTCCATGGCTTCTGCCTCAACAGTTCTTCTCCAAGTCTTTCTTGGGTGACCACATCTCCGAGCATGTTGCAGGTTTCATTTAAACGCTGAGCTTTCACAGCACCTTGTAGTTTCCTTAATGTGTGGCCGATCCATTTCCACTTTCTCTCCTTGATCTGCTCATTAATTGGTTGATGGTTTGTTTGCCATGTCCTGTGGTTCGGATTCCACGTAAAAAGGAGGTCCCGTGGCTCATAATCACAAGATTCACGGTCACGTAAAACTACAATCTTCCTTCCTTTGTTTGCCTTTTACAACCCAACATCGTATAACTCAGAGTGTCATGGATTTTTTTTTCCACCTTTATATTTTTTAAAGCTGCATATAAACACAGAAATGTGCACTTATTTGCAACACAAATATAATATAATGTATTATTGACTAAAAATCATTAAAATATTCTCCTCAGGGGCTCACAACTATTGGGATGTGGGTTGGCGATCACGGGACCTCAGCTGAGTCCGGCATTACTTCCACGTACTTGCACTGGGCTCCTCTCTACCATCTTTCCTGTCAACCTTCCTTGGTCAACTCTTGTTCTCTTCAAACCCCGGCAGTATTAGGTTATCTGAAGCCTAGGGAGTTTTTCATTTTCCTGCCTTCATTGGCTCTTGTCTCATCTTTCCTGATTCCCTCATTCTTTGAGTGGTCAGACATCTTCTTTCCTTTTCCTGGTATGCCCCCAGGGGCTCACATGTTGTGGGCGTGGGTTGGCGACCACGGGACCCCAGCTGAGTCCGGCATTGCTTCCACTTACTTATGCCGGGCTCCTCTCCGTCTTCTTTCCTGTCGACCTCACTTGGTCAACTCTTGTTCTCTTCTGACCCCGACGGTATTAGGGTATCCGAGGCCTAGGGAGTCTCTTCCTTTCCCGCCTTAATTGGCCCTTGTCTCATCTTTTCTGATACCCTCCTTCTGCGAGGGGTCAGCCTTCTTTTTCTCTTCCTTTTACCTCCTGCCTTGTGCTCTAGGCCCTTAAGGAGGCAAGGTGTATGTAGCCCCACCACTTCTGGTGCACCCTAGATAATGCTACACCCTCAGGGGCTCACGACTGGTGAGTTCGGGAGTTGGCGACCCCGAGGGATTCCTGAGCTGGGTCCGTTTTCCCCTTTTGTCCCTTGCCTTTTGGGGCGGACCCTCTCCTCTTTCACTTTCCTATGTGCCTTTCATGGCTCTCTTTCCTTCCAGGTCCCTCAATCCGCCTTCTCCGAGGGTTGAGGGCATTTCTTTTCCTTCTGTCCTTTTATTTGCCTTATTCTCCTTTAGTTTTCAATTTCTTCTTCTAGTATGTAGGTTGTTGGTTGGTTTTCGCTTTTCATTTTCATCTTCACGATCACCCAAACCATCAGGGGCCGATAACCTAGATGTTAGGCCCCTTAAAACAACAATTATCATCATCATTTTCCTGGTATTTCCTGCCTAAGGCCCTAAAGGATGCAGGATGTGTGTAGCCGCACCATTTCTGATGTTCCCTGGGTAGTGCTACACCCTCAGGAGATTATAGGGATTTTTTATCTGGGTCCAATTCTCCTTTTTCCATTACCCTATCCTCTTTCCCTTTCATGGATCTACTCCTTTCTGAGTCTCTCAGTCTTGATTCTTTGAGGGTTGAGGGCATTTCTTTTCCCTACCTATTTTTCCCCCCATTATTTCTTCTCCTAGTATGTAATTTGGTAGTTATAGTGGTAGTTCACTATCATCCAATCCATTAGGCCCCTTAAAACAACCCCCTCAAGGGGCTCACATCTAGTGGGATGTGGGTTGGCGACCATGGGACCCCAGCTGAGTCCGGCATTGCTTCCACTTACTTGTGCCAGGCTACTCTCCGTCTTCTTTCCTGTTGACCTCTCTTGGTCAACTCTTGTTCTCTTCTGGCTCTGACAGTATTAGGGTATCCGAGGCCTAAGGAGTCTCATCTTTCCTGATACCCTCCTTCTGCGAGGGGTCAGCCTTCTTTTTCTTTTCATGTTATCTCCTGCCTTCTGCTCAAGGCCTTCAAGGAGGCAGGGTGTATATAGCCCCACCAGTTCTGGTGCTATACCCTCAGGGGCTCACGGCTCCCGAGTTCGGGAGTTGGCGATCCCGAGGAATTCCTGAGCTGGGTCTATTATTTCCCTTTTTACTACTGATTTGGGGCGGGCCCTCTCCTCTTTCCCTTTCCTATCTGTCTTTCATGGCTCTCCTTCCATCCTCATTCTTTGAGGGTTGAGGGCATTTCTTTTCTTCCTGTTCTTTATTTGCCTTATCCTTTATTTGATTACCATTCTTCTTCTAGTATGTAAGTCTGTAGTTAGTAGCCTATTAGTTATATTCGTTCTCATCGCATCTTTCACTATCACCCAAACCATTAGGGGCCGATAACCTAGATGTTAGGCCCCTTAAAACAACAATTATTATTATCATCATCATCATCATCATCATCATCATCTTCTTCAAAGTATACAAATAAGCATATTATTTCAATGTACATAATGAGATATACCAATATTTCTTAGACATGCCCAGTATATAAAGCCATGCTTGTATGAATTTGCAAGGTCTAGTTATTAGTGTTAGTAGTAACTTAATCATTCTCATAATCACCCACATTATTAAGGAGTGTTATGCCTGTTGAAACAAGCAGTCACGTACAATTTGTTAGCTGATATCCAGGGCACGGATGTTTGCGACATTTTTATTAGAGTATGTTTTCCCATGTTAAGGTAATTTCACATTTGTAGCTATTTTGAATGTGATTTTGTTTGATCCATTTATTCAAATTTATTTAAATAATTTATTTTTGCCTAAATATTAAATTACATTTGAATTGCAGCCAATGGCCATAGCAGGGTATTTTAATTGAACGCCCGAAGGCTCCCAACAAGTTCAATTTCAAGTAGTTCCAACTTTGGTGACCAGAGATGCCACTGTCACTGACACCTAGTGGCAAACGTTGGAACTTGATAGAGCATTTCTAACCAAATAACTTACAACTTTAGCTGCACTTAGCCAATTGTAGTGGTAGGTTCTTTTATATGCCATTAATCTATGACATGGGCCCGCCGGCTTTACTTCCCCTCCGAAGAAGGCATACTGAAGGATATTAATGCTCTTAAAAAATCCAACGACTTCGGCCGGGTTTGAACCTGCGATCTTGGGCAAAGCAGTTCAGCATGCTACTGACTACACCACCAAATTGGCCTAAATATATTGTAGTTTAAAATTATTTTTCGTCATATTTATATTGGATATTAGGCCTGCGTACCCCTCGGCGATTGGTTCTTATAGCATGAATAGCAGAAATACCCATTCTTCGAACGGACTTCGGTATTAATAACCAGACGTTATCAATTGAGCTACTGTTGCAATGGTTAGGGGCTTGGAACCTGTTTGTCGACAAAGAAAAATGATTAATTAAAATGTCCTCTCAAACCAAATTTACCTAACGTGTACTTCCTGATGTGAAAATAAAATTGAACCTCGTAGACGAAACGCAATACATGTCACATAAAGCTGACCCTCACCGCTGTGTCAAGTCCCCATCTACAGGAAGGCCCCTTTAATAAATTGTAAAGGCTTGTGGTGCATGAAGGTTCAGGTCCTTTAGCCTCCAATAGCCCAAATTCCTAAAAGTCGCAAAAAATACTATTTCAATTCAGGAATTTTTGAAAATAATGTTGCTGTTTGGAGATATAATAGACCTTTTGTATGACAGGGTCATCGGTTGGTGCCGGCTTTTGTGAGGAGGAGCAGGTCCAGAGGTTGCCAGCCGACGGGAACAGAAGGAGCTATTTCGAGATATTTGCTGCGGAGGTAAGACTCTAAGATTACTGCAGGTTATTTGTCAGAGTTTAGGAAATAAATTAATTGAAGTTTGGAATCTTGTAGAGACGTATTCTCCGGACATTGTCATTGCAACTGAATCTTGGTTATATGAGGACATAAATAGTAGTGAAATAATTCAAGGGACCTACGAAATGTACAGAAGGGATCGGGTGAAGCGAGGTGGTGGGCTATTTATTTGTGTGTGCAAAAATATAGCTAGTTTCTTAAAGTGGGCTGATATGGATCATGAAATGTTATGTGTACAAATTTCGGATAAAGGAAATAAATTTCCTCTTCAGGTGATAGGGGCGTATAGAGCACCGAAAGATAACTTTTCTCTCCTCGAAACACTGTATGATAAAACTTGTACGGATAATGCTATGAAAAACAGCATAATAATTGCTGGAGATTTAAACCTCCCCAAAGTAGACTGGTCTGGTGAGTCAACTAGCTGTGGGCAAGCTCAGAGCGCTGCAAATAAATTCTTAAGGGAGGGGGGATTTTCCCAAGTAGTTGACTTCCCAACTAGAGACAATAATACCTTAGATGTTTATCTCGTAAGGCCTGTAGAGCTGTATATTAACTGTCTGAAAGTACCAGGAATTAGTGACCATTCTGGGGTTGAATTAAATATTAGATATGGTGACATTACAAAATTAGACTCTGATGTAGCAAAAAAGATCATATTCCAGTATCGCAGGGTGGATCAGGGCAAGTTTCAGGGGTATTTGAATGAGCTATTTGTAGGATGGGCATCGGAAGGAAATCACATTAATATCCTGTGGACTAACTTTTTGAAAATTTTAAATAGCGCTGTTGATAAATTTGTCCCATTTAAATTGCTGAAACAAAACCCAGATCCTGAGTATTACACACGAGAAATTAGGAGTCTAAAACGGAAAATTAGGAAATTATACAATAAAAGACATGATAGTGACAAGTATATGTTGAAATTTAAGTCCTTATCAAGAGAGCTCGTCTTAAAAAAGAGGGCTGCTCATGACAGTTACATGCAAAGTTTACTTGGTTCGGGAGGTGATGGGTGGAAATTTTTTTACAGTTATGTTAGGAGAAGAAAGGGAAATTCAAATAATTTGTCGATGATAATGTTCGGTGACGGTAAATTAATTACTGAGAAACAGGCCATCGCTAATGAATTAAATGTCTTTTACGGTAGTGTGTTCAATAAATCCAATAGCTGTGTGTTGGACCTTAACGGTGAATCAGAGGCTCCCCTGTTCCAAATAAACCAGTCAGCAATTGTAAAGCTAATACAGAAAATACGTTTCAATGTATCAAAGGGTCCTGATAATATTGTTAGTGAAGTACTTAAACTAGGAGGTAGGGCCGTGGCACGATACTTGGAGGTGATGTTTAATGTGTCCATAAACAATGCGCAAATCCCAGATGACTGGAAAAGAACTACAGTAGTCGCAATATTTAAGGGAGGGAGCAGACTTGAATTGGGCAACTACAGGCCGGTTAGCCTTACGTCCATCGTTTGTAAACAGATGGATCATCTCATTTGCGACTACTTGAGGGAACAGTGGGAAACATTATCATGGTTTAATAATAGGCAACATGGATTTCGGAAAGTTTACTCATGCGAGAGTCAGATGCTATCACTTTTTCAAGACATTAGCGAATCGTTAGACCATGGAGTTTCAGTCGACGCCGTGGTTATAGATTTTGCGAAGGCATTTGATGTCGTGCCGCATGACATGCTACTCCATAAATTAGCTTCGACGAAGATTGATAGAAGAGTAATGTTATGGATCCAAGAATTTTTGACGGGTCGTTCCCAGAAAGTGAAAGTCGAAGGCATATTCTCGGATGAAATTACCGTAACGTCGGGTATCCCTCAGGGCAGCGTAATCGGTACTTTGTTATTTTTGGCGTTTATAAATGACTTACCAAATGGGATTCGCAGTGACTGTCGATTGTTTGCGGATGATTGTGTAATATATCGAAAGATACATGACTCACAAGACAATGCAGTGCTTCAAGAGGACCTGAACCTGGTCTATAAGTGGGAGATTGAAAATAAAATGAAAATAAACACAAGAAAATGTAGTCTCTTAAAAATGGGGAAAGTGCGAAGGCAGGATTTTCAATATAACATTGGCTCGGAAATACTTGTAGAAGAAGATTCTTGCAAATATTTGGGCGTTCACGTAAGGAATGATATGAAATGGAGTAGTCATGTAGGATGTGTAGTTTCAAAAGCTTACAAATCCCTGCACTTTGTACTGAGGGTATTAAAAGGAAGTAGTACCTCTGCTAAAGAATTAGGCTATTTGTCACTTGTAAGACCTATTCTGGAATATGCCTCGACGGTTTGGGATCCATATCAAGTAGGGCTCATCAATGAGTTGGAAATGGTGCAAAGAAAGGCCGCTAGATTTGTGCTCAGTGACTTTAATCCCAGGAGCAGCGTGAGCCGTATGTTAAAGAAACTTGGGTGGGAATCACTGGAGGCTAGGAGGATGAAATCTAGACTCTGCGCTATGTACAACACGTATACAAATCAACCAGCATGGGGTGAGCTTAGCAAACGATTGGGAAAGCCCACTTACATGGGTAGGAGCGATCATCCTTTCAAAGTTAAGGGCCGACCACAGCGAACAAATTATGGTAAATATTCTTTTGTAAACCGTGCCATTGATAACTGGAACTCTCTACCTGCCGCAGTCTTAGAGCCTTTTCCCAAACATATAGGTGTGTTTAAGAAAAGACTGACTATTTGTGTAAATACTCCAGTTTAATTGTTATTGAATTGTTATGTATAATTATTTATTTGTTATGTATATCCAATTTGCCACCGGGGGACACACCCCCATTGCAAATAAATGAATGAATGAATGAATGAACATATCGCAGGTGTAAGTCATGTGAAACACGTCTAAGGTACCCCTTTACCCCCTTAAGCGCATTGATGAATTTTACAGTTTTAGTTGGTTCTGTGATAATCTTATAGCCATTTGAAAACTTTCATGGAAATGTAATAAATAGAATGGTATTACTTCTTGCAGAAATAGATGGAAAGTGGGATGTCACCTCTTGAGATACCGTTGTCATGGTTACTGGCTTGCATTCCTTCATTAGTTTATTAAATGAAATTAGTTTTATAGGAATATTTCAGAAACTGTTGGTTTTAGAGCCTTAAAATGTAGTTTTTGGGGACCACTTACGGCTCTTTAGGGGCCCCAAGGTTTGTTTCTGACACCAAGGGGCTGAAAATGAGCTTTATCTTGTCGTTGTATGCCATCCTATAATAATAATATTAATAATAATAATAATTAATGTTTTCTCTCTAAAAACGCATCCCCCCCCCCCTCCTCTCTCCCTCCCCTCCCCCCCCATATAACAATATAGGTATAAGGATATAATAGACCTTCCGTACCACACCCGCACATGTAAATCGCGTGAAAAAATTCCAGAGTACCCTTTGACCCCCTTAAGTGCATTATATGTATTGATGAATTTTACAGCTTAATTCTGTTCCGTTATAACCTTATAGCCGTTTGCAAACTTTCACAGTAATGTAATAAATGGAATTGCATTGCGTCTTACAGAAATAGATGGACCTCGGAGATTCTGTTGCCATGGTTACCGGCTTGCATTCTTGCATTAGTTTATTAAATGAAATTAGTTTTCTGGGAATATCTCAAAACTGTTGGTTTTAGGGCCTTAAAAAGTGGTTTTCGGGGTCCCTCTGGGGCCCCCGAGTTTGGTTTCTCACATTGAGGGCCTGAAAATGAGCTTTGTCTCACCCTTCTACGCCTATTTCAGCATGTATTTTAAGGGGGTAGGGCCCCTTTTATGAGAGGTACGGAGAAGAGTTACATCAATGAACAGTGTTGGGACTCTGATGGATATCTGTACCAAATTTTACGTTGATCCACCCAGCCGTTCCTGGATAAGGGAACAACAAAGTTGTCCACAAACAGACAGACAGACAAAAAAATTATTTTCGTGCGCATCCATCATAAAACAGTCTGAAAAGCGTTAATAACGCAAATTCCCATAGAAATTCAGAAAAAACAGACAAACTTTCATTTTTTTATATATAGGGATAACAATGTTTTGGGAAAAGAAGAAAAAAAAGAAGCTGAATGTTTAACATTGTTTTTGAGACATGTATATACTTGTTTTGATTAAGTGCTCCAATGAGGGCGTAAGATATGTAAATAAATATATAGGGATAACAAAAACAAATTGTGTGCTCATCTGACCTCAATGCTCATGATAATAGTAGGAGGAGGGAAGCCGCAGCTAGTTTGTTGGACTTGATAAAACTTGTTTGACCAGCACCCACATTGTTTATCAGTTTCTACCTTGTATGGAGTTATGCTTAGTTAGAATTAACTGCTGATTGAGATGTGAAGCGAGGATGGCAACAATAAACATAAAACAGTTGTTAAGAGCAGGGATGGCACTCTCTGTCCACCCAGGACTTGGCTGATGACCATTATGTTCCTAGCTCATTGCAGGTAAAAGTCTGCAATACTTCTATAATACTGCCAGAAATGTGCCCATCCTCTATCCACTTTACTCTTAAAGTCTGGAGCCGTTCCTGGTTAAGAGAAATATACAATTAGTTAGCACACAAATTAGGTGATTAAGAAGATAAAATTATTTGTTGGCACTTTTTAAAAATTTGATTGGTACATGTTATTGTGGTGAGATGTTGAGAGATTTTCATCCAGTAACTAAGAACGTACCTCAAAAGCCTGTCCGAGTCCATTATTTGTGCAGTCGTCTTCCTCTCCTGTTTATTGCATTATCCCAGTCAGGGTTCATTCAATCAAGATGTTAATTTGTTCAATATTTTCATAATCTTATTTCTAATATCTTTTTTTTATACACTTAAAAATTTAAGCCAACCTATTAGAAGAGAAAGCAAAAAATATATAATAAATTAAAAAATGAGGCTTCTTCTTGACCCCTTCCCCCAATAGGGTTATATAAATGATTCATTGCCTAATTTTATTCTGAGGATGCTGTATATTTAAATGCTCATTAATATATGATACAAACAATCTTCAAACTATTCCACCTCATCAATATTAATTGTTTTTCGTTAGTTTAAAACATTAGACAATTAAATGTGTCCCCACCATAACGTTGCATGAGCCAAATTTTATTTTCCACGGGAAATGCCACTAGATTTTTCTTATCCATTTCTCCCGTCACTAGTGGCATCTTCCAGGAAAGAAAAAAATGGTGCTTGAAATGTTATGGTGGAGACACATTCAATTGTGTAATGTTTTAAACATAATTCTTGTAGATATAAAACAATGTGGATAAACCCGGGGAGAAACCACACTCAGGATAGCCGTTGTCAGGGTTGGGATTCGAACCTATGATCTCCGGCCTTGCTGCAGCAGCCTGCGCAGTCGTAGTGCATGATTTAACGAGCATTGCAAAGCCGCGTTTTTCATTTGAAAACTTGATAATGCATGTAGTTATTAACTCCAATAGTGCAACTACTGTAGTGAAATCGTTGTAAGGTCTGACTGAACTTGTGCTTCCTTAATTTGTTGTTGATTCATTTAGGGGCTTTGTGACATTGTGGTCATGTAGCCCCATGTGTGTCAAATTTGTCTGATAACCTGTGTTATTGTGTCATTGTGATTACTGTACAAGTGTGTACAAGGTGGTCGTGGCCTCAAGTTAGGAACCTTCCCAGCATTTTCCTGGAGTAGAAGTGGGAAACAACTAAGATGGCTGAGGTGTGAATCGAACCCAGACCTTCAGGTAAACACCAATTACAATTGAGTACAATCGTGTTGACCGACTGAAAAGCATTACATTTCGATTACTAAGGTAACACTGAAAAATGGCTTGTGTATCAAGTGAACTTACTAATTTGACCGAAATTTGAGTTATAATGTGTTATTTAAAAACATTCACCAGACTGCTTATTAAATGTGTTATTTTGGCATGTGTTAAATGCAGTTTGCAAAAGCCTGTGTTGTTAAACCTCCCACCCATCCTGGCTCATGTGTGGAATATTATGGCAATGCTTTTGCTGTTACAGTATTTAAGAAAGCAAAGGATGAGTATTTACCTTTCTGACATGACTCTGGCGCTTGGGATGACGGTGGTACATGTCATCACACGATAAGCAGAATGATTGATTCGAACACTTTTCACATCGGACTGTGGGGGTAGAGCAGCCGCAGAGATCACAGTGCCGACCATCTCCTCGGCGACCGTCACCTGCAAGTTGAACAGTGAAAACACTAGACATCTTGTTTATTCATTTATAGGGGCTTGAGACATCTTGGTTGGTCATCAATCCCTTGCACTTAGATGAGTGTTGAATTTGTCTGATGACCTGTGTAATTACGGTAATAGGGTCTAGAAGTGGAATAGGGCCTGCCTTGTGGTGTTGGGGTAGCGTCCCATCCTCTCACCCAGAGTCCCTGGGTTCGATTCTGGACTCTGTCAGGGATTTTAGAACCTGGCATGAGGGCTGGAACGGGGTGCACTCAGGCTTGTGAGGACAATTGAGTAGCTGTCTGACAGTGAGGCGGTGCTCCGGTCATGAAACCAAGATTAACAGCCGACTCGCTAACCATGCATCACCCCACAATCTGCAGACCAAATGGCTGGGCAACGGTCGCTTGCTAGGCCTAGGTCCTTCATGGGCTGTGGTGCCACAGGGGAGAGGGGAGTGGAATAGGAGCCCCAAGACTAAAACATTTGCCTGGAGGGATTGAGGTAAAACTCAGAAAATAACAAACCTAAGGATGGTTACTATCAGCATTGGGATTCGAACCTACGATCTGCAACCTTCTCGTAGCAGTTTTGCGCTCACTTAACGTGCATGTCTACTCTGTAGGGTGCCCACTTCACATCTAACAGTGGAGTTGTACCACGGCAAGTTCATCTTCAACCCCAGAAACTAGGCGAACTTGTAGACTTCGCCTTGCCCCTTTGCTTCCCATGTCACTGTCACAGGACACACTGGGTATATCTGCCACAGCTACCTCATCACAAGCTAATAAGGAGTAAGTTTATTTAGTGTTATCAAATGTTTCATTAGTAGCATTCCTCGACCAGCTGCCGCATGGTA
Source organism: Meconema thalassinum (assembly GCA_946902985.2). Classification (NCBI taxonomy): domain Eukaryota; kingdom Metazoa; phylum Arthropoda; class Insecta; order Orthoptera; family Tettigoniidae; genus Meconema; species Meconema thalassinum. The sequence goes on along the minus strand of OX336392.1, from coordinate 310,560,962 downwards.
AACTTCGTAACACAAGCATTGTAGTCAAAGCACAGCCCAAAACCAAACTCTGTGGTACCACAACCCATGAAGGGCCTACGTCTTTCCTGTTGACCTCCCTTGGTCAACTCTTATTCTCTTCCGACCCCGACGGTATTAGGTTATCCGAGGCCTAGGGAGTCTTTCACTTTCCCGCCTTAATTGGCCCTTGTCTCATCTTTCCTGATACCCTCCTTCTGTGAGGGGTCAGCCTTCTTTTTCTTTTCCTTTTACCTCCTGCCTTGTGCTCAAGGCCCTTAGGGAGGCCGGGTGTATGTAGCCCCACCCCTTCTGGTGCACCCTAGATAATGCTACACCCTCAGGGGCTCACGGCTGGTGAGTTCGGGAGTTGGCGACCCCGAGGGATTCCTGAGCTGGGTCCGTTTTCCCCGTTTGTCTCTTACCTTTGGGGCGGACTTTCTCCTCTCTCCCCTCTCCACTCCTCTCCTCTCCTCTTTTCACTATATTTACTTTTCTCTTTAAGATTCCCGCACTGTTTTTTGTTACTTGGTTCACCGTGTATCTAAATTCCTTTCTGGCGATTTTTTGTAAAGGCATTTTTAATCTACGTTGCTTTTTGTATGTTTTTTCGATCTAAATTACATCTCGCGATTGTTTTCAACCTCAATTGCATTTTGTAAAGATTGACAATCTAAATTGCTTTTTAGTAAGTCTTTCAATGCATGTGCCCGGGCCTTTTAGTGAGTATTTTGAATTTCAATTGCATTTTGTAAGAATTTTCAACCAACTCCGCATTTTGCATGAATTTTGAATCTAAATTGCATTTTGTTTGGTGGGCATTTTGCACATATTTTGATTCTCAATTGCATTTTGTGGGTATTTTGAATCTAAATTACATTTTGTCAAGTATTTTCAATCTAAATTGCATTTTGTAAGTATTGTCAATCCACATGAGTCGTTAGAATCACCGTACATTTTGTAAGCATTTTCAATTTCAATTGCATTTTGTAAGTATTTTGAATTTCGATTGCACTTTGTGAATAATTTGGATTGGAACTGGGATATTTCAATCTGAATTGCATTGTGTATTTTCAATTTCAATTGCATTTTGTAAGTATTTTGAACCTCAATTGCACTTTGTATGGATTTTCGATCTCATTTGCATTTTGTAAGTATTTTGAATTTCAGTTGCATTTTGTAAGTATTTCGACGCTACATTGCATTTTGTACGTATTTTGAAACTAGCCTACGTTTTGTGGGTATTTTTCCATGTATTCTTTTTGTGACTCTTTTCGTTCTAAATTCCCTTTTGTAAGACCATATTGTGAGTTCCTTTTTGTAGGTATTTTCCGTCTCAGATAATTTTGTTCAGGTTTCCATTTCATTATCATTTTCGCTATCACCCAGATCATTAGGGGCCGATAACCTCGATGTTAGGCCCCTTAAAACAACAATTATCATCATCATCATCATGAAGGGCCTAGGCCTACCAAGTGACCGCTGACCAGCCTTTCGCCCTACAGATTGCGGGTTTAGGCATGAACAGAGTCCCCTCGGCTGTTAATCTAGGTCCCCATGATACGAAATCTGCCTCACTGACTAACAGCTACTCAATTGTCCTCACGAGGCTGGGTGCACCCTGTTCCAGCCCTCATGTCAGATTCTAAAATCCCTGACAGAGCCGAGAATCGAACAAGGGGCTTTTGGGTGATAGGCAGGTGCGGTACCCCAACACCACAACTGACCACAGACCACATTATTCCAATAAGTGGTAATATGACAACAGTTAACTACCGGTACCACAACTCTCCTCTTGCCCTCCATCTTGCACGCAGAGTTAGCGCCAATAATGCCAGCAGATTAGTGTCATAGTTTGAATTGCTGCACTTTAGACACATCCTATCAGTTTGTCTATGACTTTAGTCATGATCATTATTTTTCCTGTATTGAATTCTAGATCTATAAATCTATTTGTCAACTTTTCAATACAATAACCACCTATGCTACCCTACATCAACGATACATGTTCCAGCTTATTTGCCTTCTTCAGTCTTGCAATGTCTTAGAACATAGAATGCATTTTTTTAAAAACCTTATTTCATTTAAAACAAGAGCCACCGGGGCTTAGGCGGCAGCACACCGGCCTCTCACCGCTGGGTCAGTGGTTCAAATCCCGGTCACTCCATGTGAGATCTGTGCTGGACAAAAACGGAGGCAGACAGGTTTTTCTCTGGGTACTCCGGTTTTTCCTGTCAAAAATTTCATTCCAGCAACACTCTCCACTATTATTTCATTTCATCTGTCATTTGCAGGATTATTACAGGTTGCTTGAGGCCAACTCTCATCAGTAAAGTGCCCTATCTTGCAGGGATTGCTCCACCTGATATCAGAAGAGAAGTGGCTGCAAACAACGAAAGAAGTAAATCATCTGCTATGACCTCACACCCACTCTTCGGATATCAACCTGCTGAGAGGAGATTAAAATCGAGAAAGAGCTTCCTAACAACTACTCAACCATTACAAAGAACAGCAGCAACAGCTCGAGTTGCCATGTGGAAGGAGGGGACCAGCAGTCTGTCTGAACGGATGGAACCAAAGGAATCTCTACCTCCTGGTCATGATGATGATGATGATGATAATTGTTGTTTTAAGGGGCCTAACATCGAGGTTATCGGCCCCTAATGAAATGAAATGGCGTGAAATGAAAGGATGTAGATAAAAACAACTCACTGCCATGGATGAAACGAAAATGGTGTTTATAAAACAGACAGTGAGCCCCAAAAATTATGCCTTATTTGAATAAAAAGAAGAAAAAAAAAGGCGGATGGAAAAAGGATAAAACAAATAAGGCATAGTTAACAATAAAATAGATGAACATAATAAAAACATAAAACAGATTTAACCTGAATTAAAAGTCGTAACTACACATTAAAACTTAAAAAAGTAACCACTCTCCCTCATGAACCGGATGACGAGGTCAGCTGACGGCCCGTCATCACGGAGAATAAGGGAGAGGGTATTAGGCAGTTTAAGAGTCCCTCGCAGATCGGCCAGATCCACACACTCCAAGAGAAGGTGTGCCACTGTTAGGTGAGCGCCGTAAGTACACACAGGAGGATCTTCTCTCTTTAGCAAGTGGGAGTGCGTAGCAATCCCATGGCCGATCCGGAGTCGACAGAGTACCGCAGCTTCCTTCCGGAGAGATCGGAAGGAAGATTTCCACACCTTCGTTGTCTCCTTGATGCCTCTCAGTTTGTTGGGTGGAGGCGTGGCACGCCATGCTTCCAATGCGACAGGATCGAATGCCGCAACTGAGAGCGCACATCACTAGCAGGCACCTTATACGGTAGTGAGGGCAGTGCGACTGCCTCTCTCGCCGCCTAATCAGCAAGCTCGTTTCCCGCAATACCCATGTGGCTAGGAAGCCACACAAAGGTCACCCCGGTTCCAGCGTTACGCGAACTGACGAGCAGGTCGTGCACACGCTGGACCAACGGGTGCTTCGGGAAACACACATCGATCGCCTGCAGCGCACTCAGAGAGTCAGTACACACAAGAAAGTGCTGGTGATCGCCTGATAACGTGTACCGCAGAGCCTCTAAGATGGCATAGAGCTCCGCAGTGTACACGCCACAGGCCTCGGGAAGTGAAAAGAGAAACCGACGATCTTCAACCACAAATGGACAGCCTACTTTCTCGTTTACCCTCGAACCGTCCGTGAATAGAAGCCCCAATTCCGGATACCGGCTCACCACGGACTGGAACAGCGTCCGATGGACGGAGGAGTCCGTGTCCGACTTGGGGCCGGTGTGCAGATCCACGATGATATCAGGGCGAGAGACCATCCACGGAGGGGCCTTGCTAGGTACTCGGATGATACAGGAGACAGAAGGAAATCGGAACTGACGGTATAAGTCATCCAAGCGAATCCCCGCCGGCCGAGTGGCTCGGGCGAGCGCATCATACAGCCTGCGATTCGGATTGGAAAAGCAACATGGATAGCTTGGATGAAGTGGCATCTGTCGAATAGTTGCAGCATAGGTCAGCAGTACTTGTTGGCGCCTCAGGTGTAAAGGAGGTACGCCAGCCTCGGCGAGCAAGCTGAAGACTGGGCTCATCCGAAAGGCACCCGTCGCCAGCCTCACACCGCCGTGGTGGACACTGTTCAGTTTAACAAGCACTGACTTACGGGCCGAACCATATGCTACACTGCCATAATCTAATCTAGATAAAATCAGTGCCTTATAAAAACGTAGGAGCACCGCGCGGTCCGCCCCCCATGATGTGCCGCTAAGAAACCGCAACATGTTGAGTTTCTTAGCACAGGCAGTTTTCAAACACCGCACGTGTGGTTCCCACGTCAATTTCTGATCGAAAAGGAGCCCAAGGAACCGGTATGCAGCAACAACAGACAAAGCTACATTGCCCAGATAAAGCTCAGGATCTGGATGGAGGGTGCGCTTTCGGCAGAAATGGACAACCGAGGACTTAGCGGTTGAGAATCGAAAGCCATGCTCCAGTGTCCAGCATTCCACTCTCCGAATAGCTTGTTGTAGCTGTCGTTCAGCGACCGCCATATTTTGCGCACGATAATGTGGAGCGAAGTCGTCTACATATAGCGACGGTACCACTGCTGGACCAGCAGCAGCGACTATACCGTTTATGGCAATCGCAAACAATGTTGCACTAAGCACCGATCCCTGTGGGACTCCGTGTTCCTGTATATGATATTGCGAATATGTCCCCCCTATTCGGACACGGAACGTGCGAAGGGACAGAAAATTCGCAATAAAAACCGGCAAGTTACCTCGGAATTTCCATTGATGCAGGGTAGAGTGGATGCCGTAACGCCAAGTGGTGTCATAGGCCTTCTCGAGGTCAAAGAAAATAGCGACTAGGTACTGTCTCCGGAGAAAAGCGTCCTGTATGGCGGTCTCCAGGCATACCAGATGGTCGTTGGTACACCGAGATGCCCTGAAACCACACTGGTATTCAGACAGGAGTCCCCGTTTCTCCAGGACCCACACCAGGCGCCGATTGACCATCCTCTCAAAGAGCTTGCACAGACCATTAGGGAGACAAATAGGTCTGTAACTCCCTGTCAAATTGGGATCCTTATCGGGCTTCAGGATAGGTATAATGATACATTCCTGCCATTGCGCTGGAAACACACCTTCCAACCAGATACGATTAAACACCCTGAGCAAATAACGAATGCTCTCATCGTTAAGGTGTTTAAGCATCTGGTTGTGAATATTATCCGGGCCGGGAGACGTGTCCCTGCAGAGCGCCAGCGCTCCGCGGAGTTCCCACTCCGTAAAGGGCACGTTGTACTCCTCCGAAGCGCGGGAAGCAAAACTGAGCTGGAAACGTTCGGCCTCGCGCTTCATGGCCACGAAGGCAGGATCATAGGTGTCGGAACCGGATATATCCGCAAAATGAGATGCGAGATGGTTTGCAATGCAGTACGGATCTGTAACCAATTCATTATCGATGGAAATTCCCGGTACAGTAGAAGATGTCTGAATACCCGAGATGCATCGTAGTTTAGTCCACACTTGAGAGGAGGGGGTATGTGCCATAATAGACGACACATACCGTTCCCATGATTCTTTCTTACTCTGGCGGATAAGAATCTGTGCCTTGGCATGAAATTTCTTAAACGCCTCCAAATTGGCCATGGTTGGATGCCGACGGTAGTGCTTGTGAGCTCGGCGACGCTCACGTATTGCCGCTGCAATATCCTCTGTCCACCAAGGGACGAGTTTGCGATGAGGAGTCCCAGAAAAGGATGGAATGGACTCTTCGGCGGCAGCAAGAAGCACATCGGTGATGTGCTGTACCTCGTCATCGACGCTCCGGCAACCAAGATCAACAAATACAGCTCGTTCTTGAAACGAGGGCCAATTTGCTCACTTAAGCACCCAACGACTGGGGAACTCCACAGGCTTCTGGTTCAGAAGTGTAAGAACGATCGGGAAATGGTCACTGTCACAGAGGTCGTCGTGTACATACCAACCAAATAGGGGGACCAGTGCACGGCTACACACACTCAAGTCAATGTGTGAGTACGTGCCGTGCGCTAAGCTAAAATGTGTAGCTTCCCCTGTATTTAATAGACATAAATCCAACCCTCTAATTATGCCCTCCACGTCCCTTCCTCTGGGGCAGGAAGATGGTGATCCCCATTGGGGGTGATGAGAGTTGTCTCCGTGGGGAGCGCGCAGATCTGGGGACCGAAACGTTCCCAGGCGCAGAAGCATCCGCAGGTGGTGGGGCGGATGGCTTCCCCTTTTTAGGAGAAAGGGAATGCGTAGTGCGGGGTCCCTTCTTCCCTGCCTCTTTAAGATATATAGACGGGTCAGGAGCCGAATTCCTGACCCTGGTCGACGATGCCGCCTCCGCCGTTTGGGTGGGGAGGAAGTTGTTGAAGTCACCTTCGGGCTTTTCGTCAGAAGCATAGATGCTGGTTTCGGAACTGGTAACTCAGTTGCAGGTTTCACAGCAGGTACAAAAGATGAGGTAGAAGGAAACAAATTAGGTATTATAACTCGATAGTCAATCGTAGGCGAAGGAGCAATCGCGGTATGGTACTTCTTGCGGGCTTCCTGGTAGGTGAGACCATCCAGGGTTTTGATCTCCTGGATTTTCTTCTCACTCAGGAAGACAGGGCAGTTCCTGTCCCGAGGAGAATGGAATCCAGGGCAATTAGTGCACTGATACGGTGTTGTGCACTCTTCCGCTTCGTGTGGTACCTTACATCATGTTCCGCTGATTTCAGGGCTCGAGCATCGCGATAACATGTGCCCGAACTTCTGGCACTTATAACACCTCATTGGTGGAGGGATATAAGGCCGTACGTCACAACGGTAACTTGTAACCTTCACTTTCTCCGGGAGCACCGAAAGCTCAAAGGAAATAATTAAAGCACCAGTATCCACGATTTGACCATTGAACTTGCGCGTAATGCGCCGGACATCAGTCACGTGACGGTGCTGCATATCCTCCTTGAGCTCCTCGTCAGTGTTCAGAATCAGGTCCCGGTGGAAAATAACTCCTCGGACCAGATTCAGGGACGTGTGCCTTTCCACTTTGACGGGTATTCACCAAAGTGGTCACATTGCAAAAGTTGTTCAACTTGCTCACGAGTCCTAGTCTTGAGCAACAAGCTACCGTTCCTCATCTTTTGTACTTTCTCAAGCTCACCATAGACACCTTCTATATGGCGAGAAAACAAAATACTCTTTATCAGCTTGAAATCACCCCCATCTGTTCTGGTAGCTACCAGAAACTTGGGGGTGATAGCACCCAGATTTTCACGCACAGATTGTTCCCCGGGGGTTGATCCCCGTAGGGAATCAAATGTTAAAGACTTGGGTGTAGGACCACCCTGTTTGGGGATTTTTCTTTTTGAACCCATGGCCAGATCATCCTCCCCGAATGCCACCGACATCCGATCACGGGCCGTCACAGTAGGCGCTACCCAGCCAGGGCAAGGCCCGCCTAGCTTGGAAGGCATTGCCCAGGGGTCCAATGTTTTACAATGCCGTATCGGCATGTACCCCTTGCCATATACTGGATTTTACAGCTCTGACATTCGGCTGTGCGGGGACCTGCGTAGTCAGGCGGATACTACAGCACGGGTACATGGCACACCCACCTGTCGGCGCGGCCAAGACCGGAACAGGCTTTCGAGCGTAGTCGCTAGCGTAAGTGGCCCATCCCCTAACAGCACGCACATTCAGAAATTTTGGTTGCCAGACCCTGAAAGCAGTAACGGAAAGAAGTGCGATATAACCTAATGAGAGTTATACCGCATGGGTGTATGTCTTTTAGAGCTGACTGTCAAACCCTCGAAAGGGGACTGATCCGAGAAACCCCTTTTGTCGCCTTTTACGACTGGCAGGGATTACCGTGGATGTATTCGCTTCCTCCCACCCACTGGGGGTCCAATTCACAAACCAACGCGGAGTCCTTAAAGTATAGCCAAGGTCGCCCCTTTTAGTCGCCTCGTACGACAGGCAGGGTATACCGTGGGTGTATTCCAAAACCCCCACCCACAGGGGGACCTCCTGGTCACACAGAGAACTGGCTAATCTGGAAGTCCCTGAACAGACTGAGGGTGGAAGTTGCAAGATCCAGGGACAACTTATATAAGTGGCATTTTCCGACCAAGACAGTCCTGTGTGATTGTGGCGCAAACCAGGTAACACAACACCTCTTCTCCTGTCCATTGTGCCCGTACAGCTGCACAATGAATGACTTGACTGAAGCTAATTCAAGTGCTATCGAAGTGGCTAAGTTCAGGGCAGAAACTGTTTGAAGTCGTCTGTTCAACACATACTTTGTACTTCTGACACAAATAAATAAAATAAATAATCTGTCATTCATTTAATCATTGCCTCAGAGGAGTGCGACAGGGTTTGGCAGCCAGCACAGGTCATATCCTCGCCGCTAGATGGGGGCTTCATTCAATCCTGACCCGGTCGGTCGACTGGAAGCAGGCTGTTGATTTTCATGTTTTCATTTAATTTAAAACAATCTTTTCTTCTTAAAAAAATAATTTACTGGATAAAACTGTAAAACTGATAAAACCAATTAACTATACATAGAAATAAAATTCTTAAAGTGATGGATAATATCGGGATAACAATCCTTTGTCATTTTTTGTATCATTAAAAATTCATGGTGCTCATGTTGAATGCATGCAACCTCAAGATCCATAAAACGTTGAACCTTTTTCCATTTAATGATATGTGATAAGTATTTCATATTTATTTTGCAGTTTGTTTGAAAAAATATTTGAAAATGGCTGATGACCTAAATGCTTCTGCTATTTCTTTTTGAGCTTGCTGCGTGGCTCAGCGGTAACGTTCTCGCCTGATGTTCCCTAGATTGCAGGATCGAATTCTGGTGCAGTCAGCTGGCATTTGAGGGTGTGCAAATGTGAGGGAGCCATGTAAGTAGATTTACTGGCACGTTAAAGATCCCCCTCGGGGCGAAATCGCTGCACCCTGGGGTCTCTAAAAGTTGAGTAGTTAAAAAGGGACGTAAAACAAATAACATTATTATATCTCTTTTTGACCAATCCTATACTTGCAGCATAGTTTATAATTATTATTTTTCTAGAGACAATGAAGTGGCACAACACATTTTACATACTAACCACTTCACTGTGCTGTTCCACCCCTTAAAACAACAATCATCATCCACTTCTCTGCTATAAGTGAGCCGTTCTTTCTGGCCAGTACAGTGGTGCATACTGAGCCTTCATAAGTTTGTGAACAGAGGAAATAAAGTGCACAATGTCTCCTCATGCGGCACATATGTAGTCCAGTGTCAGTGTTCTATTTTGGGCTGACAACATTAATGTGTGGGCACCAAGAATAGTGACGAAGAGATACTGGGGAGGTGACCCGAAGGACTGTCAGGGGGATGTCACGTGATATTATGTAGATTCGTATACGATCAGCCTTGAACGGCTGGCCCTTTTTATACCCCATGTAGATTCCAAAGGCAGCCATCACAATCCTGACACTCTAAACTAGCAGATTCCACACACACACATACTCAAATACATGAGGATGATGACCAAAATGCTCATAGCCTCTAAATGAAGCAACAGCAACTGTTTGTACATTATTCACTGAAGGATGTCCCTACCTTGCTTGCCCACTAATGGAGTGTTGCTGTACTGCTGCTGGCTAGGAAAGTCGATCACTTCATAGTCGGCATCATTGAGAGGGGGTGGTTCGGTGGCGGGGAGTGGGGGTGGTAAGCTGTTTTCATCTTGCTGTTTCCGGTTGTTGTGTGCTTGCTGCAACACATCAAAACACACACAATGACAGATAAATGCAATATAAAGACATTATAAATTGCTGAGTTTTAACAATAAATCCCTCGGGCCGGCCTTGTTGTGTCCAGTAAATATGTGTTCACCAGCTTCATGAAACTAGGATAATCACCAAATTGTTCCATCTCTAAATACAACAAGGATTACTTCATTACTGTTAATAGTAGTTTTCTAAGAGGGATCCTGGGAAAGACAAGAAGGGACAGGTTAAGAAATGAAACGATAGAGAATACACTTCAGATCAACCCCCTAAAGGAAACAATGGAGGGAAATAGGTTGAAATGGTTCGGACATGTAAACCGAAACGGTAAAGAGGGACTACCAAAAATAGCTTTGGAATGGTCAGAGTCTGGACGAAGACCACGGACAAGATGAACAGATCAAGTGAAAGATCAGAATATGGGAGAGGAGAAAGGATTGGAAGAGGCTCTGTGAATGACCCGCATAAGCAGAAACGTTTTCAAAAGGAGGAGGAGGAGAAGAGGAAGAAGAAGAAGAAGAAGAAACATGTAACTCCCCAACCCTGGTTCTTAAATAGTTTTAATTTTGATATGCTGTTGTAGAGGCTGAAGAAGGTCCAGAGTATGAGTCCAAGACATTTACTAGAGTGGAAAGCGCACAAGAGAGAGAGTTCCGCACACAGTGAGACAGAATCATTCACTGCAGTGTTGCCAGACTGCCTCTCTCTCTTTGCTTCACTAGGCTCATTATTACTCAGCTGTTCTCTCTTGACATTGGCAACACGCCACGAACTAAGATCATATAAGAGAAACAACCAACTGTGCTCATTGGCTGGCAACTGCTTGTTCCCTTCACACTCACCTCCTTGTGATCTCCTTGTAATATATATTTTAAATGTTGACAGGCAGTAAAGTGTTAGTGCAAGTCAGCACTGGATTTATTGTTGTTTCATATAGGGCTTGTGACTTCATGATCATCAGCCTGGAAACTTAAATGTGTGTATCTGATAACCTGGGTTGTTGTAGTGACCATACTAGTGCATGTGCTTGTAACTAGGGTCTAAGAAAGGAACGAGGCAGCAGCGATCTGAATTTAGTTTGGGAAACCATGGAATACCTATTCTACCATTGTCAAGAGTAGAATATAAACCCCACCATTATTCCCAATTGTTCTCTAGAAGCTAACTAACCTCATACTAGGATTACATTTCCTGACAGACCCGGGAATCGAACCCAGGCCATCTTCATGGAAATTCGTTAGCTGTGGCCAATTCATTCAGTTTCTCCACATTACTGGAATCCACTATTCTGTTCAAATTAAGCAAACCACAGTATTCCTTATAGAAACCTGTTATTTAAAATATCCTGTAAATTATTGTGTCCTTTGGCAAACACAAACCATAATCAGATTGTACAAAAAAATAAATTTAAAGTAGCAATGTGTATATTTGTAAAGATGTAGATGGAGAGGTGTTGAGTGGTAACTTCTAGAGTCTGCCCGGACCTCGGAATATCCAGGTTTATTACTAAAAGCTTTTCATACAATGAAACTTCAATTGATCCATACATACACACATATTATTAGAACATCTACAGGTACATGTTTCGGGAGATCATTATGCTCCCTTATTCAGCCTATACAAACATTTTACAACTATACATTATAAAAAACATTGATCATACAAAAATATAACTATACTGTACATAAAAATATCGTTAATCACTAAAACATCACCTATTGAAATTCTGCATTATTTAAGAATGGTGTTCTTCAGAATTTCATTGTATTAGTAATAGTCAATACCGACCAATTATGGATTTGATTACTCCAGGAATAGCTCATCAGTCGGTCGGCACTAGTGTGCCCAAATTAGATTGGACGAGGAATTACAATTAATTAATTTGAAGCCATTGTTACTTCTGACTTGACATTTCAGTGCTACACGAGCTCTGTATCGATTTGTTGTGATATATCGATTTGAATGGCTGCCTGTGATTGGCTAGTTAAAGTGGTTGCACCTCATACTGCTAGATAGCCCTAACGTAGCACTGAAACGTCAAGTCAAAAGTAACGATGGCTTCACTATAGTGCCTGAAATACATTACATGAATTATTTATACACTTAATAAAACACTTCCCACACAAATGGGGGCGCTAGAACATCATGTATACAATGCTAAGGTGTGTGTTCCACAAAACTCAAGCTCTTAAACCAGAGGGAGTTAGAAGGTGTGGTTTGTACCAAAATTTCCCAAATTGTCTCAATAGTACAGGAAAATTATTGCATTTCTTTAAAAGTAAAAGGAAAAATATTTATTTGTTTATAAACTGCATTAATCCCTCAGTATGCCTTCCTTCAGAGGGGAAGTAAAGCCGGCGGTCCCATGTCATAGATTTATTGCATGAAAAAGAACCTTCCACTAACTACACTTGTTGAAGCTAAAATTTTTAGGTTAGTTTGATAATGCGATATTAGTTCCAACGTTCGCCGCCAGGTGCTGACTGCAATGGCATTTAGTAGCTACGTCCGCAGCTAGGTGATGTGGACAGTAGCATTTGGTAGCAAAAGTAGGAACTACTTGAAAAAATTAATCGTCTGCAGTCATTCTACCTGAATCACAGATAGCACACACTATATACACTAATTAACTGATTAACACCGGTTATCAGACAAATTCTACACACACCCAAAGTACACGGGGCTACATGACTGCGTTGTCACAGCCCCAAGCAACTAAAACAAATAAACAATACGAACTGTGTTGCATCCAGCCCACAATACAGTAAAGCCGGGTGGGTAGTATATAGGCATGGAGCGGTCTCAAGTAACTTATAATAATGTTATTAGTATAACGTCCCTTTTAATTACCGAGCCGTCTAGAAACACCGGGGTGCCGGAATTTCACCCACAAGGGGACCTTTAACTTGCCAGTAAATATACTGACACGGCTACCTCGCATTTGCGCACCTTCAAATGTTAACCGAAAGCGCCAGGATTCGATTCTGCAACCTTGGGATCAGCAGGCGAGAACGGTAGTTAGTTATTGTTGTTGTAAGGGGCGGAACAGCGAGATCACCGATCCCTGGTGAGAACATTACAGCTGCACCACTCAGGCATTCACACAAGTAACCGATCGTAAAAAGTAAGCATTCAAAGGAGAGAAAATAACCCGCAGCAGTGACGAATTGCATTCTGATTTCATGAGTATTGACAATTTGTTTAATAAGTGCGATTAAACAAATAAATAAGACGATAGTACCTGTTAGAACTGTGTCGCGTTGAGCCCGCATATAAATAAAGCAGAGTGGGTGGTATAATTATTGTATAAACAACCATAGTTTTTTTAATTTTTCTCCCTGGAAAATTGCCAAGTTGCCAGAGTTGTCCATTTAATTTATAACATGCTAAGGTTCAAGAGCTCTTTGTGGAGCGTCAAGCTTTTAATTAAATTTTAGAAAAAAAGGACTCTTTGCTTCATACATTATGATGATGATGATGATGATGATGATGATGATAATTGTTGTTTTAAGGGGCCTAACATCTAGGTTATCGGCCCCTAATGAAATGGAAACCAAAATGAAAATTAAGTGAGACGGAAAATACTTACAAAAAGGAACTCAGATTGAAACAACTCACAAAATGTTCTTACAAAAGGGAATTTAGAACGAAAAGATCCACAAAAGGAATAGATTGAAAAATAAGCACAAAATGCAGGCTAGGTTCAAAATACGTACAAAATGCAATGCCGAGTCGAAATACTTACAACATGCAATTGAAATTCAAAATACTTACAAAATACAATTGAAAATGAAAATGCTTACAAAATGCACGGTAGATTCAAACTACTCATTTGGATTGACAATACTTACAAAATGCAATTTAGATTGAAAATACTTGACAAAATGTAAGTTAGATTCAAAATACCCACAAAATGCAATTGAGAATCAAAATACTTGGAAAATGCCCGCCACACAAAATGCAATTTAGATTTAAAATTCTTGCGAAACGTGGTTTTGGTTGAAAATACTTACAAAATGCCATTCAAATTCAAAATACTCACTAAAATGCCCTGCTCCGACATTGAAAGAAAATATTTACAGATGGCTCACAAGACAAAGAAAATAGAACTGGAGCAGGAATACATTCATCTCTCTTCTCACTCTACTTCCCAGTAGGCCAAAACAAAACAAACTTTGATGCTGAGATAAGAGCAATTTCACATGCACTCCATCAGTTATTAGGCAGAAACATTGATTATCAAAAATGTGTTAACATTACAGATTCAAAAGCAGCCATCCAAGCCATCTCGTCAAATTATAAGCCCCAAAATAAAGAACTGAAAGAAATTTTTTGTATGATAAAAACCCTTCAAAGACTCCACAAACAGATCTCATTTCAGTGGATCCCTTCTCATGTTGGAATAGCAGGAAATGAAGAGGCAAACAGATTAGCAAAAAAAAAAAGGTACCACACTACAACAACCTGTCAGTCAGACTGATTTTATGTCAGCAATAAGGATCTTGAAAAATACCATCAAAAACAGGTATTGAGAAATGGCAAAGAAAACAGCAGAAACCAAATTATGAAAGGACATTGATGTTAAATGGGATCAATATAAATTAACACCAAGAAGAGAAGCTGTAGCCTTCTTCAGACTTAACACTGGCCATGACTGCCCTGCAGCTCATCTGAAACGCATCAACATCCTGAGATCTGAAGAATGCACACTTTGTCACGAACCTGGAAGTAAAATGGATAAGGGGCACCTGCTACATTGCAACAAACTTGATGTGACTGCTAGAACTTCTGGAAACCTCACACAACTCTATTGGAACGCAAGGAAGCTGATGGATTGGAATCCGGGCTAGCCATAGGAAACAACAACATTGAAAGAATTACCGGTACTAAAAAACCATTTTAGATTGTCAATCTTTACAAAATGAAATTGAGGTTGAAAACAATCGCGAAATGCAATTTAGATCGAAAAAACTTACAAAATGCAACGTAGATTAAAAATACCTACAAAATGTAGTGTAGATGAAAAAAAAATGCTAAAGGGAATTTAGATACACGGGGAGCCAAGTGACAAAAACAGTGCGTGATCTGACCCCTCGAAGAAGGAGGGATCAGGAAAGATGAGACAAGGGCCAATTAAGGCGGGAAAGTGAAAGACTCCCTAGGCCTCGGATACCCTAATACCGTCGGGGTCGGAAAAGAACAAGAGTTGATCAAGGGAGGTTGACAGGAAAGAAGACAGAGAGGAGCCCGGCACAAGTAAGTGGAAGCAATGCCGGACCCAGCTGGGGTCCCGTGGTCACCAACCCACGTCCCACAAGATGTGAGCCCCTGGGGGACATACATTATGAACGGATTATGGCGTATTCTTGTGGTCTTTACCGTGAGTGTGTGAACCTAGCCGATCTGCGAAAGACTCTCAAACTGCCTAACACCCTCTCCCTTATTCTAACATATAACGGACCGTCAGCAGACCTCGTCATGAGGGAGAGCGGCCACTTTTTCAAGTTTTAATGTAGTTTAAGACTCTTAATTCAGTTTTAGTCTATATTATGTTTTTTTTTGTTGTGTTCATCTATTTCATTGTTCCTTCGGAGGGGAAGTAAAGCCGGCGGGCCCATGTCATAGATTTATGGCATGTAAAGGAACCTTCCACTAATTAAACTTGTGTGAAACTAAAATTGCAGGTTAAATTTCGTTGAAACGCTATATCAAAGTTCCAACGTTCACCACTAGGTTTCAGTGACATCTGGTAGCGAAAGTTGGAAGTGCTTGAAATTGAATGGAACTTGTAGCTCACCCCATGGGTGTCCGCATTGAATCAAGTATAGCCTCTGGCGAGCCGAACATGTCCTCGGGCACTCCCGACACTAAAAGCCATACGCTAAATAAATAAATAAATAATTGTTCACTATGCCTTATTTGTTTTATTGTTTTTAATCATCCTTCTTTTTAACATTTCTTTTTATCCAAAATAGGCATAGTTGTTGGGGCTCACTGTCTGTTTTATATAAACCATTTTCGTTTCGTCCCTCGCAATGGGCTGTTTTTATCTTCATCTTTTCATTTCATACCATTTCATTTCATTTAGGGCCGATAACCTAGATGTTAGGTCCCTTAAAATAAGAATTATCACTAGGCCTATCATCATCATATTCTTGTGGTGCCTGAACACGTTCAGATACAACGAAAATGGAATATTAATGCACAGTGATCAAAATATTGAAGTAAAATACAACCAATCAGAGAGAGACAAGGAGAGTGGCTGAATAACTAAAGAACAGAGGAAGTTAATGTTCAGTTGGGCAAGCTAAATTCCACGGAGCTTTTTTCTTTAGGAGGTGGGGGTAAAAGTTTGCAAGCTTATTGCAATACCATAATTCCAAAATTACAACACAGGTTGAATAAAAATGGAGGGACCCGGGAGACCTTGTCCTAGGGCCCGTGATCGCTCTCTACGGTCCTGTAACACAGCCTCTAAAATAAGCAACAACAGCAACAATAAGACTTCATACCAGAAGTACAATTCTTAATAGCCGCCCCCCCCCCTGGGGCTCACATCTAGTGGGACGTGGGTTGGCGACCATGGGGCCCCAGCTGAGTCTGGCATTGCTTCCACTTACTTGTGACGGGCTCCTCTCCCTCCGTCTTTTTCATGTCGACCTCACTTGGTCAACTCTTGTTCTCTTCCGACTCCGACGGTATTAGGGTATCCGAGGCTTAGGGAGTCTCTTCCTTTCCCGCCTTAATTGGCCCTTGTCTCATCTTTTCTGATACCCTCCTTCTGCGAGGGGTCAGCCTTCTTTTTCTTTCCATGTTATCTCCTGCCTTCTGCTCAAGGCCCTCAAGGAGACAGGGTGCATGTAGCCCCATCACTTCTGGTGCACCCTGAATATTGCTACACCCTCAGGGGCTCACGGCTGGTGAGTTCGGGAGTTGGCGACCCCGAGGGATTCCTGAGCTGGGTCTGGTTTTCCCCTTTTATCCATTACCTCTGGGGTGAACCCTCTCCTCTTTCAATTTCCTATATGCCTTTCATGGCTCTCCTTCCTTCCAAGTCCCTCAATCCGCATTCTTCGAGGGTTGAGGGCATGTCTTTTCCTCCTGTCCTTTATTTGCCTTATTCTCCTTTTGTTTTCTATTTCTTCTTCTAGAATATAAGTTAGTAGTTAGTTTTAGTTATAGTTTACAGTTCATTTTCATCATTCATTATCACCCAATCCATTAGGGGCCGATAACCTAGATGTGAGGCCCCTTAAAACAACAATTATCATGATCATCATCATCAACTTAATAGCTCCAGGAATCGAACGAGATTTCAGATATAACAGTCAATAAAGCTAGCTCGGCACAAGTAACTGGAAGTAATGCCGGGCCCCGCTAGGTCCCCGTGGTCGCCAACTGAACTCTCGCTTGTATTCTTTAATGAGAATGTTATGGGTTTTACACCCCTGAGGCTCTAGAGTCACAGGGTGCCTGGATTTTGTCCTAAAGGGAATGCTTATCGTGACGCAGGTCTCTCGCTTTAAGCACCCTCAAATGCCAATTGACTGAGCTGGGATTGGATCCCGCAAGCGTTACACCAATAATTATGCAAATGGACGACAAGAGGAAATGTGGGATTTGGCTGTGTGACAGTCAATATGCCCAATGTCCCGCGTGGGCGCATTGCGTCTCCCTCTGCCAGGAATAGAATGAAGTGCCCCATTAATAACCTACACACGTTCGGCAAATTACTCCGCCAATATTAAAATATCTGAGGCAAATAGTTCAATCTAAATAACGTGTTGTGCATGCCTGAACACGCGCGGCTGTGTAAATATGGACCAATAATGGGCTAGGCTTGCCAATTTCTGAACACAAGATACCGGGACCCCTCAGGAGGTGACAACTATATAGCCACGGGACCCTAGCTGAGCATGTTATTGCTTCCACTTTTTCCTGTCGACTTTCCTTAGTCAACTCTTGCGACCCCGATGTATTAGGGTATCCGAAGTCTAGGGCATCATCCATTTTCCCGCCTTAATTAGCCCTGATGTTAGGACTCTGACCTGTTCCTTGATTTTATCCCCCACGATATCCCCGGTCTATGTAAGAGGCCCCACAGAGGCACAGGGTACGCGTGTGTAACTCTCTACTGTACTAAACTGGGCGGTCTCCACCCTAATTGTGGTCTTGAGGGTACATCAATGGGCATATCATCCAGGGGGTCAAGACGTGGGTTGGTGACCACGGGATCCCAGCTGAGTACGACATTGCTTTAACCAACTTGTGCTGGGCTCCTCTCTGTCATCTTTCCTGTCGACTTGCCTTGGTCAACACTTGTTCTCTTCCGACCCCGATGGTATTGGGGTATCCGAGACCCAGGGGCTCTTTCACTCTCCCGCCCTAATTGGCCCTTGTCTCATCTTTCCTGATGCGGTTTATTTTTCCTGTCTTATTTACTTTATTTTTTCTTTGTACATTTTTTCTATTATACCGGTATGTTGTTTTGTTGTTATTGTTAGTTAGTGAGTAATTGTAGTTTTCATTATCTTCCGTATCATTAGGGACAGATGACCTGGATGTTACGTCCCTTAAGACGACCCTAGCTCACCATGATTCCGACATGTTGTAACATTTTTAATGAGTTAACTAAACGTGGTGATGACTATTGTGGTTCAATAAAACAAACATGATATGAATAAATAATATACACTGTGGTGTGACCTTACCTGTGATAGTGTAATATAATAAGTTGTTGAGCGCCAGATCCCTATTTAAGACAGTGAATCGAAATTTATTGATTTAACCTCGGCTATCAGCAGTAGAGTCGAAACCACTTACCCGGGCCGTAGTGAGACAAAGTCATCTAACCAATCCGTATTTAATCAAGGAGTATGATTGCCTTAAAGTACCAACTACAATGAAAGAAATAGGCATTACGTTGAAGAGAATGAATTTATTAAATGCAAAAACAAAATATTAATAAAACAGAATAGTGATAGTCACACAATTGAATTTAAAATTACTCAATGCGGCAATTAATTATTTAAAAGAAAATGAATATTAAAATGAATTGAAAGTTAAATGAAGTTAAATTATAATAGAGACGATAGTTTTATTGAATTGTTGGCTCACCCAGTCGAAGATTCGTCATATTTAAGAAATGATCGATGATCTCGATGTTACGTCGCTTATGTTTAAAAAAATGATGTGATATCTCATTTACTATGAAATATCCTCATTAAGTACGTTGCCATCTGTAGAAAGACTCTTGATCAGGGATATAACCCATTATGTATTGATATAGATGTCGGCAAGACATCGTTCAGTGTCGACTCTCGGTGCTCAGTCCATTAGGACCCAGAAAGCAAGGTTACAACTTCCTTACTTCATTGAGAGCTGTAGATCAATGCGTCTTTTGTCGGAGTCGCAGGTATTAATGACTTCCTTGTCACGTGGTCTTCGACGGTCTCCCCCTCCAGTAAGCTTCCCTTTCTTCAGTGTTCATTCTCTCACGAGGGCTAATTGCACCACAATTTGTAATCTTTAGACGCGTACGTACCGTAGAAAATGGCGTGTTGGTTACACCATAGTGGGTTTCTTAACATCTCAGGAAAATGACGCAGTTTGCCGTGGTGTAATTATTACTACGTCGTTCAGTTTGTGACGCACAGGGTTAGTCCATATCGCCAGTCTTGTTGCAATATATAATACTTCGTCTCTTTACAAGTAATTGTTAATAAAAATCTAATTGAATATAATAATCAAAACCGCTTACAATTATCTGATATAAAAATCATCTCATGGATGTACTAGTTAATAATAATAATAATAACATGATAATAAATGAATAACCCTTTAAATATAACAGCTATGGGATCGAATCGTTACAATCGCCCCTGATATAAATAATTTAAAATAAAATGTAACATTATTTATATCACTACACATCCTACACAAATGAATACAAATTTAAATATTAATACCCCCATAACGACAACATACAAATAATACCCTTCAACAATACATAAAGATATACAAGAACATACTCTTTTCACTTTACATATTTGTACTATCATTTCTCATTCTTCCAAATGTTCATAATGTTCATTCTTCTTTATATATGTTGTAAAAAAAATATACATAAATGTATTCTTCACAAAAAAATCATATTTTAACTTTCATTCATCTCATTCTTCCAAATGTTCATAATGTTCATTTTTTTTATATGCTGTAAAAAAAATACATATAAAATGCCCTTCACTTTTATTTTTGACATATATGTCAACGCTGCACTCGTTTATATTTCGGTGATCGTATGCATGACATACAATTTTGGCTTCATCTCTTTTGAACGTAGTTTTTGTATATCAGTCTGGCGTAGAAGTACATTGTTGTAATACCAGCTGATTAACCCATAATAACTATTACAGCACACGATAATAGGATGCAAACAATACAATATTCCTTTCGTCTTTATAAAGGGATTACTCAAATGCAGTAAAATTTCAATAATTGAAGAAAAAAATAACTTAGCAAGATACCTAAGGCAATTCCAATTTCAGTGCATATGTCATACATGTAAATATTTCCCCAAATACATAATGACATCGAAATACCTCAAAGCAGTTATTAAACAGTTCATTTAAATATCCAAGTTACTACTCACCTGCCTTCGTGGCTTAATTCTTTCTTAGGCCACGGCCGCCTCCTTCCAAATTAATACTTCCTAAGTCTCCACGACTTCTTAACTTCTCATAAAACCATAATTCCTCTTTACTACTTCTCGAAAACAATAACTTGAATTTTCAAAATCACCAATAAACATAAAATCTGACTTCTTGTTCACTTTATAAAATTTAACTTAGCGTCAAGATATAATTTTACCGTAACGTCATTCCTTACTTACCATAACAAAATGATTAAGACTTGGACAAAATACTACTCAATACCTGAATTACGTATATCACTAAACTATTTCACAAAAACACATGACAAACTCCTCGGAATAAATATTTCGTTCCACAAAATATTAATGCTCTTATACTTTGAACTTAGTCTAATTATGATTTGACTTTTTGCTGAATACCTAAAAACCCCCCTTAGTTTTCTCTCAAAACTCTTAATTAAGTACCGTGTCCTCCAAACACCACTTCCTACTTGTTCTGACCGCCTGGACTATAGCTCACTCTTGCTATACCAGAATCTCTCAAAGCTCATCGTGACATCACACGTCACATACAAAAACCTCCCCTATTCGTGGTATAATCCCACTTCTTCTTACTGTTACAGGTCACCTCTTACTGACCAATAACACATTAAATTTCAGCTAAAAAAAATCTTACATGCTTCGACTAACTCCTTGGAATAATAACATCACCCTTTGCTTTCCTAACTATTGTCTTCCTAAAATAATGACAGTGTTCCAGTTGACAGTCAATAACACCGACACTTCTAATTAGCAAATATTCTCCCATAATCACTTCATAAAGCAAGTCGTGAGTTATAACACAGTTCAGACACTCTCTGCTCTACCAAATTAACTGCGTAAATTACACCTGCCTTTAATTGAAACTTCATTATTACCCCTTAGGTATACTCACCTTACATTACTAACTTATTCTTGTCTTCAAAATATTAAACTTATCTTTACTAACTCCGTATGACATAAATAAAACTTTAATTTCCTGTCTACTAAAAAAAATGATTTACTTTTAAAATCCTCAAAACGTCGAATTATAACAAATTCCTTTCAATATTAGTAAATATTATGTCAACCTTTTAATTATAATTATTATCTTTACTTTTACCTGTGTAGGACAACAATCTACCACATAATTAATTCGTTATTATTCATCAGTAACTTTTTACTAAAAGTGGTTTAGCTCGATAACAAGCCTTGTAATATCTTTAAAACGTGCGTAACTGTAACTAAAACTTGGACAATCTTACCTTTGTAATCTCTTATTACCTTGTGTACATACATCCATATATACTTAAAAAAAACTCCCAACATTAACTTCACGTAGTCCCGTAGACACCATAAAAAATCTCATTGCTCAACGGAATATACCTTGCTGACCTACTTCATCCTCCAAAAACTTCCTCCAACCTACTTCATTTGGCATCTTACCAAAAACTTAAAACCACTTTGCTCAACGGCATTACCTTCGTTGGCCTACTTCTTCAAACTCACGTCCATTTACGTGAAAATACACACATACACACACACATATCTGTCACCAAGTAAGTTACCAGATGTCCTAATTAGTTACTACTTCCTCATTTCAACCCGATGTTGGTTAATTCATACAACGCATTACCATTAACAATTCTAAACCACTTATAAATTTCTCAACATATATCCGCTGATAACCTCGCTGTCCTCAACTGAAACTTCTTTATTAAATCAATACTTAATTCTTCAACTCACTAGTTTTATTACCACTGTATCATCTGATCTTCACTCACTTTTGAATTAAATCTTTATTACCATTATATTCTTAATTATGGTTGCCATAATAATTATTACTTTCTTTCGATTACTTACCTATGTAATAACCTTCCTACTTTTAAAATTTAATTCTTACTTCATCCAACTTACCTGCAGTTTAAGGACCTACATTCAACTTACCTGAATTGCTCAATAGCACGACAACCTCTGTCTTCCAAATTAAATGATTTTAGACCACCTAAATCAATAAGCGTAGGCACTACGCGCCCCTTACCATCCTAACTTCACGACTGAATTAAAATTACACACAGCAGGTTCCTTATCTACCTCTGTTAAATCCTATAACACTTCATTACTTAATATGTAAGTCATACGGAACAGTAACTATCGGTAATATAAATTTGCATCACTACTTTCTCTGGCATATCACAGTTCTTACCATCTACTATTCTGATATTGGCCCCTGCCATTATAATTCTGCTGATTATTATCATAATAATTATTTTCAGGATTATTCTGTAATATGGGCATATCGTATGAATCTTCGAGTGCATCGAATCTGCTTAACAATCCCTCTAATTCCTGTATTGTAGTGATCATTTGCATACAAGCAGCCACGTTTACCTTGGGTGGGAAATGCCTGAGGAGAAGCCTTATCACATCCCCATCTTGATTCATCCCGTCAAGATGTTTACATATGAGTACATACTCTAGAAAGTAATCAGTCATATTACTCCCTTCCCCAGATTGATACCTGCCAGAATTAATAATCTGTCTCATTTGTGATTGGATATCCTCATTCCAATATTTTTCAATAAATTTACTTTTGAAATCTTCAAAATTTATCAAGGTATGCTTGTACACTAAAAACCATCCCTTAGTATCTCCTATAAAAGCCTGGTCCAATAGCTCTACTACCATCTTCCATTCAATTTGACCATCCTTTAGCCTTTCTTTAAATATATCCTCCACCTGATTCATGAACTGCATAGGACACCCCTGTTTGTTTGAAAACTTAGGCAGTTCAGTCTCTCTCATACTACTTAAATACTTCATTCTATCCTTATTTCCTTCCTCCCTTATCTGCTTCTTTAATCTCGCCTCCATTTCTTGAAAATTACTCTCTTTATCCATTAATTCATTTCTCAATACCTTAATCTTATCCCCAAAATCTTCTCTCATCTGCCTAGTTTCCGCTTCTATCAATTTGCTAAAACCTTTACCTAAAATTTCCTCGGACTCAGATCTACTTTCATCTAAAATCTCCTGAAAGGCTGTCTTTACTGATTCTACTTTCTTATTAACTTCTATCTCAACTTCCTTAATTTGATTTTCTACTGCTTCTAATTGTTTATCTATTTTTTCAACCATATCTTTAGCCTTCTTCTCTACCACTTCCTTAATTTCACCTCTGATCTCCTGTTTTACCCCCTGAATACTTTCCTGTAGCATATCATACTTCTTACTCAATCCTTCATTTACCTTAACCACACTGTCTAGCTTTTTACTATTTTCTTCCAGCTTTTGGTTGATCGTTTTACTATTTCTATGCAATTGTTCAAACTTCTCATTAAATTCCTTCCTACTTTCCTGATTTTGTCTACCCATCTCTTCTCTCATTTCCTGACTATTCTTATCAAGCTTCAAATTCAACTCCTGACAATTCTTTTCTAATTTCTCAAATTTAACATTGAACTCCTGACTATGCTTATTTAATTTTTCACTCATATCTTGATTTAGCCTACCCATCTCTTCTCTCATCTCCTTACTATTTTTATTCATATCTTTATCTAATTTCTCAAATTTACCATTGAATTCCAAATAATTTCTTTTATTCTCTTCACTATTTTTATTCATACTTTCAACAAATTTCGCACTTAAATCTCTACTCATCTGCCTTATGAGCGCAGTTAATGGATCTTCAGGAATCTGTATAGACTTTTCTTTCTCTAGACTACCACTAGTCTCAGGATGTACCTCTGTATCCGTCTCAAGATTTATCTCTGTATTCATGTCAGGGCTAACCTCAGGATTATTTTCAGGATTACTCTCAGGATTATTCTCAAGATTTACCTCCGACATCTTGGTATTATTCTCTACGCTCTCAACATCGCTACCGCTATCAACCTCCTTATAATTAACTTTCTTGACTGCATCCCTACTTCTCAACTGCCTCTGTTCCTCCTCCGACATCTTGAAGTACACCGTATAACAATTGCCCGTCCAAAATTTCACTTCACTTCACTGTCCCCCAAAAGCACTGACAATTTGCACTGAAATTATACACTCCTCTGACTAAATACCGAATGGTTTTCGTGCCCTACTTTGTGGCGCCAAATGTAACATTTTTATAAAGTCCTTCATCGTGGTTGAACGTGGTGATGACTATTGTGGTTCAATAAAACAAACATGATATGAATAAATAATATACACTGTGGTGTGACCTTACCTGTGATAGTGTAATATAATAAGTTGTTGAGCGCCAGATCCCTATTTAAGACAGTGAATCGAAATTTATTGATTTAACCTCGGCTATCAGCAGTAGAGTCGAAACCACTTACCCGGGCCGTAGTGAGACAAAGTCATCTAACCAATCCGTATTTAATCAAGGAGTATGATTGCCTTAAAGTACCAACTACAATGAAAGAAATAGGCATTACGTTGAAGAGAATGAATTTATTAAATGCAAAAACAAAATATTAATAAAACAGAATAGTGATAGTCACACAATTGAATTTAAAATTACTCAATGCGGCAATTAATTATTTAAAAGAAAATGAATATTAAAATGAATTGAAAGTTAAATGAAGTTAAATTATAATAGAGACGATAGTTTTATTGAATTGTTGGCTCACCCAGTCGAAGATTCGTCATATTTAAGAAATGATCGATGATCTCGATGTTACGTCGCTTATGTTTAAAAAAATGATGTGATATCTCATTTACTATGAAATATCCTCATTAAGTACGTTGCCATCTGTAGAAAGACTCTTGATCAGGGATATAACCCATTATGTATTGATATAGATGTCGGCAAGACATCGTTCAGTGTCGACTCTCGGTGCTCAGTCCATTAGGACCCAGAAAGCAAGGTTACAACTTCCTTACTTCATTGAGAGCTGTAGATCAATGCGTCTTTTGTCGGAGTCGCAGGTATTAATGACTTCCTTGTCACGTGGTCTTCGACGGTCTCCCCCTCCAGTAAGCTTCCCTTTCTTCAGTGTTCATTCTCTCACGAGGGCTAATTGCACCACAATTTGTAATCTTTAGACGCGTACGTACCGTAGAAAATGGCGTGTTGGTTACACCATAGTGGGTTTCTTAACATCTCAGGAAAATGACGCAGTTTGCCGTGGTGTAATTATTACTACGTCGTTCAGTTTGTGACGCACAGGGTTAGTCCATATCGCCAGTCTTGTTGCAATATATAATACTTCGTCTCTTTACAAGTAATTGTTAATAAAAATCTAATTGAATATAATAATCAAAACCGCTTACAATTATCTGATATAAAAATCATCTCATGGATGTACTAGTTAATAATAATAATAATAACATGATAATAAATGAATAACCCTTTAAATATAACAGCTATGGGATCGAATCGTTACAATGTTACCAGGAGTTTCTCAACTATCCCTTAATTTCAAATATCAAAAGAGTGGGTAACATCTAAGTGGGATGAGTGTGAATATCCCCTCGTGGTAACAATCCTGTCCTTGCGTGTTCAGCCATGTTGTCGCCAAGTTATTCACCTGAAGTGAATCGTCGACCTCCTAGGCGCTCCTTCAAGTGAGGAAACTTAAGACAAGGAGGATAGTGAAAACGACAACTACTAACTAACCAACCAAATAACTAACAACAATATCAACAACAACAACACAACATATACTAGAAAAATGTACAAAGAAAAGAATAAAGTTCACACGACAAACACAGTTTCTTATTTGTGAGATTACCTTCTCATAATAGTGCACATATATAACGAGCCAAACACTGGATACAAACAAACAGTATTTTTAACTTCCGAGTCTCAACAACAACAACAACAACAAAGTATAAACATGATTAGATTTCCTGAGATTCATAGCCTAATAGTAATAGTAGGAGCCTTATCAGTGCAGCCTGAGTAATCTATTATTAAAAGCTTTCCAGTCGGTCAACACCAGTGTACATTGGGTGGGGAGTTACGAGGGGTGATCGGAAACTAAGGTTACAAAGCCTGCAGTGGAACGTGTACATTATATTTCATACAACCACTACAGCCAACTGATAGTACATACATTAGGTGGTTTTTCGACATAGTCTCCATATCGGTTTAGGCACTTGTCGCTTCGTGAGATGAGTGTGAATATCCCCTCGTGGCAACAATCCTTTTGTTGTGAATGTGCTTCCGTAATTTTGTGAATGTATTTCTGTAATTAAATTTGATTTTTCTAAGTTGGCATCCTTGGGGCGTTGATGAGCAAGATGGAACAGGTCTTGAGTAACTGAATGTAATGGCTGGATAGTAGTGATGCTCTTTGGGTACAATAAAAGTGATTGTTCTTGAATTGTAGACATGAGTTGAAGAATTGATTTATAACACCTTTCCTTGCGTGTTCTGCCACGTTGTTGCGAAGTGTTTCACCTGAAGTGAATCGTCGATCTCCTAGGTGCTCCTTCAAGTGAGGAAACTGGTGAAAGTAGCTTGGATCGGGGTCCGGACCGTACGGAGGCTGAACAATGATGTCTCAACGAAACCGCTTCAGCATGGCGGTGGTCTTCTGGGCTGTATGATAATGATGATGATGATGATGATAATTGTTGTTTTAAGGGGCCTAACATCTGGGTTATCGGCCCCTAATGGTTTGGGTGATAGTGAAGATGAGATGAGAATGAAAAAACTATAACTAATACTAACTACAAACTTACATACCAGAAGAAGAAATGGTAATCAAATAAAGGATAAGGCAAATCAAGGACAGGAAGAAAAGAAATGCCCTCAACCCTCGAAAATTAGGATTGAGGTATTTGGAAGGAAGGAGAGCCATGAAAGGCAGATAGGAAAGGGGAAAGAGGAGAGGGCCCGCCCCAAGGTCAGAGGAAAAAGCGGGCAAAACGGACCCGGCTCAGGAATCCCTCCGGGTCGCCAACTCCCGAACTCACCAGCCGTGAGCCCCTGAGGGTGTAGCAATATCCAGGGTGCACCAGAAGTGGTGGGGCTACATACACCCGACCTCCTTGAGGGCCATGAGTAGAAGGCAGGAGATAACATGAAATGAAAAGAAGGCTGACTCCTCGCAGAAGGAGGGTATCAGAAAAGATGAGACAAGGGCCAATTAAGGCGGGAAAGGCTCCCTAGGCCTCGGATACACTAATACCGTCGGGATCGGAAGAGAACAAGAGTTGACCAAGTGAGGTCGACAGGAAAGAAGACGGAGAGGAGCCGGCACAAGTAAGTAGAAACAATGCTGGACTCAGCTGGGGCCCCGTGGTCGCCAACCCACGTCCCACTAGATGTGAGCCCCTGGGGGGTGGGCTGTATGAGTTAGCGTGTTGTCATGAAGAAAGATGACGCCCTCGGTGAGAAGTCCTGACCGCGGTTATATACATGTTTCGCGCACAGAAATCGAATATCTGAGCTGATCACTTCGCGGACCAGTTTTTCAAACGAATCGCCATTAGTTGTTTATCTACAACTAGCGCTGTAGGTGGCAAGTGGCTAAAGCTCTGCACAGTTGTCAACCGTTTTTTAATTCTCAAATTTATCCATACATTACATTTTGGCTTGGCAATATCCAAATTGTTCATACGACTTGTACGTATAAAATACTTGGTCAGTTGGGTTAAGATTATGTACTGCATTACCAAAGTACTGACGAGTACTGATAAGTACGTCTTTCACCTATCTGTTAACAACATCGTATAACTGACAAGTATGTTTCATCTGATTTTTTTTTCTAGGTTAGACCATATCAATGTGATGCAGACTATCCATTAAGGTAGATTTATAGTCACATTACGTCCGATTAACTACAATATTAAACCATACTGAAGGATTGTTATATTATGTAACTGGAAGCTACATCCTATAGCTAGAGCCCTGCGCGGATAAACAAAACGTTATCCGCATCTGCCCCGCATCCGCACGATTGTTATCCGCATCCGCCCCGCATCCGCACGACTTTTATCCGCATCCGCACGACTGTTATCCGCATCCGCATGACTTTCATCCAAATCCGCAGATACTTCAATATTATTTTTAATTTATTAGATAAAGCATAAAGTGTTAAACCAACACATTTAGACATTTGAGGAGAAAGTCGTTCCTGACAATTTGCGTCATTGCAAGGAATTTGAAGTTGGATGACACTTCTGGTTTCTTGACCTCCGCTTTAGACAAAAAAAAATGGCTATACTGTACTTTTTTTTGGCTACTTTTGCACTTGTGCCTCAGTAAGTTTGATGTGTCTGATTTGTGTCCTGAGTATGAATACACTTTTTTTGTACAGGTAAAACATCCTACTATATCGTTCACCTTTTCGTTTCTATTGAAAACGTAACCAAATGTCTGCCATATCGTTGACTTGAGCTTTGTTTCACGCACTATTGAATATTCACGTTGTTTTATTTTAATAGATAGTTTATCCATGTTGGTTAAAGGATGTTTTTACTCCCGGTCGGGGTAACATTAACTAATAATAAGTGAACTTCTCTTTACGCTTGAAGAAAGAGATTGACATTTGGCCGGAAATTCCAAGTCAGTCATCATCCATCTGCTTCTTGACCCATCCATGTTCGCATAGGCTAGTTGAAGTCAACTCTCTCCGTTGCAATCAGGGCGAATTCGCCCTGGTTGCAATATCACAGTCAGCGTGTTTCAGTGCCAAGTTGGAAATAAATCTACAGATACACATGGAACCAGATCTTCCAGGATAGCATAGACGGCGAGGTAGCTGACTTGTGGAATGTTTATGATATCACCACGATGAACTAACAAGCTTATTGACAGCATTATATCTCGTACGTGTAGTAATAATGGCAGTGAGTATTAATGAGATGTCAGTACCATCTACTACAAACACACGGTACTTAATAAAATATAGTTGAAAGCATATGAATAAAATTTCCTTGTGTATAAGTGCAATACGTGCCTGAATATTTCGTACGCAATAAGCTATAGGAGTATTTCACTTTTTTAGATTGGCTTATCAAATATGTAATATTATCGTAAGTTCCACATTGTATTCTAAAAACTATCCGTAAATTTACTCGAAACATTATCCGCAGCGTATCCGCTATCCGCACAGCCATACAAACTATATCCGCGTGGCGAAAAATTTTGCGGATATCCGCGGATAAACCCGCGGATATCCGCATCCGCGCAGGGCTTTACCTATAGCAGCAACGTCCGATTCTCTATAATCAAACCATATTATAGATTTACAAGCAGTCCTTTAAGGTACATTTATATTCATTCTATTCTTATTTAATCATATGTTTAATTTTGTTAGCGGCTTCGGTGGCGTAGTTGGTAGCATGCCGAACTGCTGTGCCCAAGATAGCGGGTTCAAACCCGGCCGAAGTCGTCGGAATTTTTAAGAGCGTTAAAATCCTCCAGTATGCCTTCCTTCGGAGGGGAAGTAAAGCCGGCGGTCCCATGTCATAGATTTATGGCATGCAAAAGATCCTTCCACAGACTAAACTTGTGTGAAGATAAATTTATTGGTTAGATTTCGTTGGAACGCTCTATCAAAGTTCCAAAGTTCACCACTAGGTATCATTGACATCTGGTAGCGAAAGTTGGAACTACTTGAAATTGAACGGAACTTGTAGCTCACCTTATGGGTGTCCGCTAGAAGCAGCTACAGCCTCTGGCGAGCCGAACACGTCCTTGGACACTCCCGGCAAAAAAAAGCCATACGATAAATCCATATTAGGTATATAAATCAATGTTACGTGATAGTCTGTGGGTATGTCTCCTATGCGTTCATATAACATTCATCCGATTGCGATGAAACTTGGGTGAGATGTTGTGTACACTCCAGGGAAGGTTTCTGGCTTAGTAAATCCATATTACAATAGGTAGCGCAAGAGTAGATTTAACATATGAGTGACAGCGCACGAGTCGTTTAAACAAAATCCCGTATGCGATCATATGCCATTCATAAGATTGCGATGAAACTTTGGTGAGATTTTGTGCACGCTCCCACGAATGTTACTAAATTAGTAAATCCATTTTTTGATAGCTTAGAGGTAGTTTACGGAAATTGAAAAAAAAAATATAGTGTATCCAAAAGCACTTCAAGAAACAAAATTACAACGCCAACACTTTCTTTGATTGGCATTGCAATGCATGCCGGGTACAGCTTGTATATATAAAAAGGATGTTCGTTTGTTCGTCTGTTATGCGTTCATAAACCATTCATCCGATTGCGATCAAATTTTGGTGAGATGTTGTGCACCGTCCCGGAAAAATTATAGGGGTAGTAAATCCAATTTACAATAGATAGCGCGCGAGTAGCTTCAACAAAATGGCGTGCGTTTGTTTCAAGAAAGTCCCATATGCGTTCATATACCATTCATCCCATTGCGATGAAACTTGGTTGAGATGTTCTGTACATTTCAGGTAAGGTTTCTGGCTTAGTAAATCCACTTAACAATAGGTAGCGCACGAGTAGATTCAACAAATGAGCGACGACGGGCGAAGCGTTTCAACAACATGCGTTCACATCCCATTCGTCCGATAGCGATGAAACTTGGGTGAGAGGTTGTATACACTACAGGCAAGGTTTCTGGCTTAGTAAATCCATGTTATAATAGGTAGCGCACGAGAAGATTCAACAAATGAGCGACGAAGTGCGAAGCGTTTAACAAAGTCCCGTATGCGTTCATATAGGGTCTACTATTCGTCTGATAGCGATGAAAATCGGGTGAGATGTTGTGTACACTTCATGGAAGGTCTCTGGCTTAGTAAATCCACTTTACAATAGGTATCGCACAAGTAGATTAAACAAATGATCGATGACGCGTGAAGTGTTTCAACAAAGTCCTGTATGCGTTCATATACCATTCGTCCGATAGCGACTAAACTTGGGTGAGTTGTTGTGTACACACCAGGGGAAGTTTCAGGCTTAGTACATCCATTTTACAATAGGTAGCGCATGAGTAGATTAAACAAATGAGCGAAGACGCGCGAAGCGATTGAACAAATTCCCGTATGCGTTCATATACCATTCTTCCGATAGCCATGAAACTTGGGTGAGATGTTGTGTATACTTCATGGAAGGTTTCTGGCTTAGTAAATCCATATTATAATAGGTAGCGCACGAGTAGATTCAACAAATGAGCGACGACACGCGAAGTGTTTCAACAAAGTCCCGTATGCGTTCATATAGGGTCTACTATTCGTCTGGTAGCGATGAAAATCGGGTGAGATGTTGTGTACACTTCATGGAAGGTCTCTGGCTTAGTAAATCCACTTTACAATAGGTATCGCACAAGTAGATTAAACAAATGATCGATGACGCGTGAAGTGTTTCAACAAAGTCCTGTATGCGTTCATATACCATTCGTCCGATAGCGACTAAACTTGGGTGAGTTGTTGTGTACACACCAGGGGAAGTTTCAGGTTTAGTACATCCATTTTACAATAGGTAGCGCATGAGTAGATTAAACAAATGAGCGAAGACGCGCGAAGCGATTCAACAAATTCCCGTATGCGTTCATATACCATTCTTCCGATAGCCATGAAACTTGGGTGAGATGTTGTGTACACTTCATGGAAGGTTTCTGGCTTAGTAAATCCATATTATAATAGGTAGCGCACGAGTAGATTCAACAAATGAGCGACGACTCGCGAAGTGTTTCAACAAAGTCCCGTTTGCATTCATATACCATTCGTCCGATAGCTATGAAACTTGGGTGAGATGTTGTGTACACTTCAGGGAATTTTCTAGCTTAGTAAATCCACTTTACAATGGGCAGCGCACGAGTAGATTCTACAAATAAGCGACGACACGCGATGCGTTTCAACAAAGTCCCGTATGCATTCATATACCATTCGTCCGATAGCAATGAAACTTGGGTGAGATGTTGTGTACGCTTCAGGGAAAGTTTCTTTCTTAGTAACTCTACTTTACAATAGGCAGCGCACGAGTAGATTCAACAAATGAGGGACGTCGCACGAAGCATTTCAACAAAGTCCCATATGCGTTCATATACCATTCGTCCGATAGCGATGAAACTTGGATGAGATGGTGTGTGCACTTCAGGGAAGGGTTCTGGCTTAGTAAATCCATTATATAATAGGTAGCGCACGAGTAGATTTAACAAATGAGCGACGACGCGCGAGCGTTTCAACAAAGTCCCGTATGCCTTCATATACCATTAGTCCGATAGCGATGAAACTTGGGTGAGATGTTGATTACACTCCAGGGAAGGTTTCTTGCTTAGTAAAGCCATTATACAATAGGTAGCGCACGGGTAGATCAACAAATGACGGATGACGCACCAAGCGTTTCAAAAAAGTCCCATATGTGTTCATATACCATTCGTCCGATAGCGATGAAACTTGGGTGAGATGTTGTGTGCACTTCAGGTAAGGTTTCTGGTTTAGTAAATCCATTATACAATAGGTAGCGCACGGGTAGATTCAACAAATGGGCGACGACGCGTGAAGCGTTTCAACAAAGTCCCATATGCGTTCATATACCATTCGTTGATAGCGATGAAACTTGGGTGAGATGTTCTGTGCACTTCAGGGTAGGTTTCTGGCTTAGTAAATCCATTATACAATAGGCAACGCACGAGTAGATTAAACAAATGAGCGATGGCACGCGAATTGTTTTAACAAAGTCCCGTATACGTTAATATACCATTCGTCCGATTGCGATGAAACTTGGGTGAATCGTTGACTACACTCTAGGGAAGGTTTCAGACTTAGTAAATCCATTTTACAATAGGTAGCACACGTGTAGATTCAACAAATGAGTGACGGTGAGCGAATCGTTTAAACAAAATCCCGTATGCGTTCATATTCCATTCATCCGATTGCGATGAAACTTTGATGAGGTATTGTGTACACGCCAGGGAAGGTTTTCAACTTAGTAAATCCATTTCACAATAGTTAGCGCACGAATGGATGCAACAAATTAGTGACGACGTGCGAAGCGTTTCAACAAAATCCCGTATGCGTTCATATACCATTCAGCAATTGCGATGAAACTCTGATGAGTTGTTGTGTACACTTAGTATATCCATTTCACAGTAGGTAACGCTCGAGTGTAGATTTAACATATGAGTGACAGCGCACGAATCGTTTAAACAAAATCCCGTATGCGATCTTATGCCATTCATCAGATTGCGATGAAACTTTGGTGATATTTTGTGCACGCTCCCACGAAAGTTTCTAAATTAGTAAATCCATTTTTGATAGCTTAGAGGTAGTTTACGGAAGTTGAAAAAAAATATAGTGTATCCAAAAGCACTTCAAGAAACAAATATACAACGCCAACACTTTCTTTGATTGGCATTGCAACTCATGCCGGGTACAGCTTGTATATATATATAAATAAATAAATAAATAAATAAATAAATATTCATATGATTTCTAATACTTTCTGTGAGCTTTCTTTTAATTTAAATTTCAAATGGTGTTTTGTAAGGATATCCATTTTGTCTTTGTAAACTTAGTTTAAGATTATTTTAATATTCAATCTACGCGTTGAGGGTGACATTGCAGACCGAAACATGTACGTATAATTAGTAATTAAACTACATTCTATAGTTATCATTTAGAATTTCACGGCCCGTGATACTATCCATAATGTTGAATTTTGGGCTCATGCCGTGTTTTATTGTATCAAATTCGACGCGTTTCGAAAGAAACCTGTATTTCTTCATCAGGAATAAACAGAAATACGACAAATGATTGCTAAGAGAAAGCAACAAAGAACCTATGAAAGGTGCCCAAAGATGGACGCTATTATAGCCCCATGTTAGGGACAACGAAAAGCAGCAGTGTATTACTTTCTCATGGTTCTGATAATTGGTAGCCAGGATTCACCGAGATTGCAGCCGGTGTCGCGGTTGAAATTATCTGGGTGTTCAGGTATTTTAACCGCCTCCCTGATGATTCTGGGACGATATTGCTTTATACGGGCAAGAACATCCACTCCTTGGAAAATGACATCATGGCCAGGTGTTAAAGCATGATCAGCAACCAACGAAAAATAATAGGACGTCAGTTGAGAAAAAAGATGTAAGAGGAACTGCTTACATACCGTACATACAGCACATAACACGACGGATCGTGTTGCTAAAACCCTACGTCGGTACAACATACGGACTATATTTGGAACGTCTGTTAAGATTAGGCAACTTCTGCGAGCAACTAAGGACAGTTTGCCTAAATTGCAACAACCGGGTATCTACAGAGTTCCCTGTACTTGTGGCGAGGTTTAGATCGGGCCGACTTCGAGAACAATATGCACTCACATTAAGGAACATAATAGATGTATCAGGCTCATTCAACCTGATAAATCAGCTGTTGCTGATCTTGCTTTAACACCTGGCCATGATGTCATGTTCCAAGGAGTGGATGCCCTTGCCCGTATAAAGCAATATCGTCCCAGAACCATCACGGGGGGGGGGGGGGGGGTGAAATACGTAAACACCCAGATAATTTCAACCGCGACACCGGCTACAATCTCAGTGTGTCCTGGCTACCTATTATCAGAACCCTGAGAAAGTAATACACTGCTACTTTTCGTTGTCCCTACATGGAGCTATAATGGCGTCCATCTTTGGGCATCTTTTATAGGTTCTTTATTGCTTTCTCTTAGCAATCATTTGTCGTATTTCTGTTTATTCATGATGAAGAAAGACATGGTTTCTTTCGAAACGCGTCGAAATTGATACAATAAAACACGGCATGAGCCCAAAATTCAACATTATGGATAGTACATTCTATAGTGTTTGACAATGTGGTTTTGAATGACATAGTAACTGCATGTATTCGAATTATCCCACACTATTAATTTCCCTACAACAGACGAAACTCCAGGAAAATCGGCCTTAGTTTCTGATCACCCCTCGTACAATTTACGTCCTAGTGCATGAAATAAAGTACATGAATTTTATACTTAATGAAACACTTCTCACATATATTTCTGGCGCTAGGAAGTAATTGTAACTCCTCGATCAATCTACTGTAATTGGGTGCACTCGTGTTGACCAACAGGAAAGCTTCTAATAATATAGATCAGATTCATAAAGCATAAACATATGCTACACATGGATTATTTTGTTATCATCGTATTGAAGCCATTTTTCAGTGTTGCCTTAGTAAACGAAATTTAAATGTTTTCAGTCGGTAAACAGGATTCTAACCAATTGTAATGGGTGTTATTCCCCACACCTCAAAAATGACATGAGAATAATACATTCACTTGGAGGAAATAATAGTAAACGATAATTATCCGTTTATTATTATTACTATTCTTTCTGGTTTCGTTTCGGCCAACTAAGCAACACATCATTTCAACTGTTTCCTTTTAGCTTTAAAATGAGCTCTGTATTCCTTCATTAGTAGACGGTGTTGCTCTTTTCTCTCGTTTGGCCACGCTTTCCGATGTTCGATGAGTTTTCTCTTAAGCTGGTCACGCTCCTTCACCTGAGATCCCAATCTCGTGCAGATCTTTTTGTATCGCACTGAAGGCGCCTTTAATGGCGTAGTTGGTAGCATGCTGAGCTTCTATGGCCAAGATCACGGGTTCAAACCCGGTCGAAGTCGTCAGTATGCCTTCATTCGGAGGGGAAGTGAAGCCGGTGGACCCGTGCCATAGATTTATGGCATATAAAAAACCTTCCAGTAACTAAAATTGTGTGAAACTAAATTTTTAGGTTAGATTTGATTATCGCTCTATTAAGTTCCAACGTTCATCGCCAGGTGCCGGTTGCTGTAGCATCTAGCAGCTAGGTGTGGTTGACAGTAGCATTTGGTAGCAAAAGTAGGAGCTACTTGAAATTGATCGTCTGCAGTCCTTACCCGAATTACAGATAACACACACTAATACAGTCATCACAATTAACACCGGTTATCAGACAGATTCTACACACACCCAAAGTACACGGGGCTACATTTCCGCGTTGTAGCAGCTCCTAACTGAGGAACCAACCAACCTATCTCACTGAAGCAGGCTCCCATTGTCGTTTTCTCTTGGAAAAATGTGAAAATGCGATGAGTTAATCGAGGTGACGTCATTCGGGCCACATGCCAATAAAACGTAATCTGTCTTTTCCGCAACACGTCAGTAATTTTCTCCACATGTGTATCAAATCCTGGTTATGTCGTCTTCTAAACTCACCATTCTCTTTAACCAGATCTAAGATTTTTCTCAAAATCTTCCTTTCCTTGGTGTCCAACTTATTATTATTATTATTATTATTTTATTATTATTATTATTATTAAACTTATTATTATTATTATTATTATTAACGAATTGGATTTAAGTCTAAACGGTTAAAACATATATTATAAGTAAACATTAGGGACAGATGACCTCGAAGTTACGCCCCTTAAAACAACAATAACTAACTAAACATTGCTGAAAATTAAAAACATTAGGCCTGATAGCATAATTCCGGGACAATCTCTAATCTTCTCCAGAGACAGGATATTTCAGCCGGTTTCTGCAGGCTTGGCAAGGCATTAAATGGGTGCTACAAGTACTTGACATAGTTACTCACTCCTACAGCTGTCATCTGTTGTTATATGGGTAACAAACCTAGCAGTGTTTGCTTAGCCCTCCACGTGTGAACACCACCTGCACTGAAGCCTCTCGTAAAGACTATACCTGTTAGTGACCGATTTTACAAGAATCATAAGAGCAGCCAATGTAGTTTGTACCTATATTCAATAATAGTAATAATAATAATAATGTTATAGGTTTTGCGCCCCTTAAAACTACTGTGTCTTTAGAAACGCCGGGGTGCGGGTTTTGCCTGAAGAGGATCTTGAACGTGCCACTAAATCTACTGACTCGTGTCTCTCGCTTTGAAGCATCCCCAAATGCCAACTGACTGCGCCGTGATACACTCTGCAACCTTGAGTTCAGCATCCGAGTACATTATCGCCACGTAGCGCCCATCTTTCCGATCAAAGATCAGGCAGTTTTTGGCCTCTTTTAGAAGACCATTTCCAGGGCATAATCTACTGTATACACTACTGTATGTATCTAAAACGGGTGTGCATTTAAAAGAACAGTTAGACGTAATAAATGAAAAGATTGAGCAATGGGCATTGAAGATAAATGTGAAGAAGAGTAAAACAGTGGTGATGAGTAGAGGTAAGAAAGAAGGAAAAGGAGGAATCAAAGTCGGAGATAAGGAATTGGAAATGGTGAAACACTTCAAATACTTGGGAAGTGAACTGCCTGAAGATGGAAGACTAGATTTGGAAATTAACAGAAGAATACAACTCGGGAGTGCTTTCTACCACAGGTACGGGGACTAGTATGGAACAAGGATAATTATACCAATTAAGGCTAAAGAAGTTATGTACAAAGCATATTGTTACGACTGTGAGTTTGTTTCATCGCTCGCCGCATGAGTCACAACTGCCCCAGGGCTGGGCTGTGCTCTGCCTCAGTGTATTGCGTGCGCCTTATGCAACAGGACTACTAGGACATAGGGATGGTCCAGAATATTCGTGACCCAGCCAGCGATGGAAACCTCGAGAAGCCGTGAACCCTGGATGGGTCTAGAAGCATTTATTGAGTCACCGGCCTGCTATATAAGAGCGACCTGTCAAGCAGTGAGTGTGTGTTTTACGAGCTAGTGCGAGCGTTTATCCTGAGCGACAGAAGTGTGGTGACTTGCGAAACCCTTAGTGAAGCCGATTCTCTTGACAGCGAGGGAGTGAGAAGCATACAGGGGACTGCCTGTGTTTTGAGCGAGTGTGATTTCACTGAGCGACAGAGGTATTGTGGCGAAGTGCCGTGCGAGTTACGAAATCCAGTGACATCGTTTCACAGCTCGTGGACAGCGAAGCAGCGTGTAGTAGGTTATCGTAAGTAACCATAGTTTGTGTACATAAGGGAGAGGTGCAGACAGTTTCTGTCAAGGCCACTGGACTCATTAGGACGGATTAACTTCTGTGGTTTGTTGACAAGTGAAAGGGGGCAAGAGCTCTCCTTAAGGAAGAGACTTGAGGAAACTGGAGTATGGTTCTAATTGCTTGTATTTGCTGTCGAGTGGTGTATCTTCCTGGCCGCAATAAAGTTAATTATTTCTTTAAAGGAACAATCTGTGTTGTGCTTCAACCCACCGTAATCCAGTTAACAAAAGTGCCTCTAGGGGGGTGGCACGTAACAATATTATGTTCCTATAATGACATATGCAGCAGAAACTGACTAAGAGGGATGAGAGCAGAGTACAGGCAGCTGAGATGAGATTCCTGAGAAGTATGGTCCAGAATACGAGGAGGGAGAGACAGAGTGAGAAATGAAGATGTACGGAAAGAACTGGGAGTACAGAAACTACATGAAAAACTGGAGCAAAACAAATTGAGATGGTTTGGACATGCCAAACGGATGAATGAAGTAAAGCTACCAAGACGAGCACTGCAACGACGGATGACAGGGAAGAGAGGACGAGGAAGACCAAGAATGCGTTGGATATACTCGGTGAAGTATAGCATTAGAAAACGGAACCTGGATTGGAACACCGTGTCGGAAGAGGAATGGTGGAACGACAGAACAAAGTGGAGAGGAACTATATTTGTCCCCACCCAGTGTCAGCTGGAAAAGGGGAAATGAAGAAGAAGAAGAAGAAGAAGAAGAGTGATTCATAAGTCCCTGGCTGTATTCTTCCTAGAATTAACACTACAATAGGCCTACTTTTCTCGAGTTGTGTAATTTAAGAACTGGTACTCTGTCTTGACATGAAAACAGTGAGCAGAAGGATTAAGACCTCATGGATTTCCAATTCAAAAATAACCTGTATTCGTGTTGTTGATTCTTTAGGGGCTTTGCGACATCGTGGTCTTGTAGCTCCGTGTACTTCACTGTGTGTAGAAGTTGTTTGATAACCTGTGTCACTGTGATGTCTGTACTAGTGCGAGTATTTGTAATCGAGGTAGGATTTAGGTAGGAAGCGGCCGTGACCTTAGGTTAGGTACCATCCCAGCATTTGCCTGGAGTAGAACCACGGAAAATCACTTTTAGGATGGCTGAGGTGGAAATCGTACCCACCCCTTCTCAGCTTTGTCTAACAGGGCTGAATGTACCCCGTTCCAACCCTCAGACCAGAATAACATTTCTTGGCAGCCCCAGGAATCGAACCCGGCCTCCACGGTGACAGACAAGAATGCTGGTCACTATGCAACAAGACGGACATGGCCTGGATTCAGTTAGGAAAGCAACATTAGGCTCAGTAGTGTCGTTTTAACATTGAAAAGAGTTCACGATTTCCGTTTGCATATTTG
Source organism: Meconema thalassinum (assembly GCA_946902985.2). Classification (NCBI taxonomy): domain Eukaryota; kingdom Metazoa; phylum Arthropoda; class Insecta; order Orthoptera; family Tettigoniidae; genus Meconema; species Meconema thalassinum. The sequence goes on along the minus strand of OX336392.1, from coordinate 310,521,244 downwards.
CTGATTTTTACAATGGAGGCCCATTTATTTGATTTATCCCATGTTGAGTTCTTCGAGGGTTGAGGGCATTTATTTTTCCTGTATATTTTTTCCCTTATTCCTGTTTTGTCCATTCCTTCTTCCAATAGATATGTTAGTCGTAGTAGGTAGTTTTCACTTCATTATCTTTTTTTCACAATCACGCGAACCATTAGGGGTCGACATCCTAGATGCTAGGCCCCTTTAAAACAACAATTACCATAATAAAAAATTACGAGCCTTACAGTAGTCGCATATGATGTGTAACATCTGACATAGAAGAACCCCCACGTCAAATTGTTGATACACCGGTATTTTATACTATTATTGGCACAAATATTAATATATTGTAAAAGGGAGTGTTTTACAGATATTGTAGTTTATAATACGGAACTCATTTTATTAGATGATTTGTAGCTTCCACCAGCACTAGCCTAAATAAAGAATACGATATGGATCAACTAGATTAATAGACGCGACACCGCTCATAACCTTAAATTCCTTATAAACAGGTCCTCTTGATTCACAGACCAACACGTAATTTAATATGGATTCTGTTAAAATGAGTCATATTGATACGATAAATATCGTTTAAAATGATAATCTGGTAGCAAAAATATCTACCCCGCCCGGGATTCGAACCCGAGATCTCTAGATTCACAGTCATAGGCGCTAATCCCATGGCTATTTCGACTACGCAAATATTGTGCACAAGATGGGTCATTATTTCCACGTTCCAATAATACTGCATTACGGAATTAAGTTTCATTTATATTTTGCTTGTTTCGATAATGTTCCTACGTGAAATTGACTTTAAAATGCCTTATGAATAGGCCCTCTTGTGAGTAAGAGAATGTATTCAGCAATAGTTCATGAAGGCTTGCTCAATTCTCGTATAACCACAACAATTATATTATATTGATAACTGCATTACCGTTATGTGGGTTAATATTTGAATAGCCATTGTGCAGAAACATAATACCGGCAATGCCGACTACTTACAATGTTTGATATTAAGGCATTTTACCATTTAAATACTGATACGAAGACTTCGAACATGTACCATGTGCTTTGTTTCAATCAATGGACACAAGAGTTCGCATGGGCGTTTACCGTTCAGTATGTCATATACATTCCACATGGCCGAGAGTACGTCATGAGAAGTGGTTTTTGAGGGGTTCTATACCCTCCACCTCCACACCCTCCACACAAGATGGCGGCAGCCCGATAACTCCCGAACCCGTGGTCGTATTTTGACGAATGAGGTGTCATTAAACTCGGGCTGACACTCCCTTTCCAATGGACAACATATTTCCACCCCAAAAATAAAATCTACCCTACTAGGGGGTGAAATTGTAATTTTTTAGAGAATCTCTCTTTCCAATTGCAACATGTGAGAGTTTGAATGCTAATATGGAATGAAAAGTTGTTCTACACAAGAGACATGTGTGCGGTGGAAAGCCACTATGAATTAACATGCCCACTCATGGCTTTTGAAGAGGGTGGGGGAGCGGTTCCCTGTGGACGGGTTCTTGTTGACAGGTCCCTGTGGACGGGTCATTGTTGCCGGGTCATTGTGGACAAGTCCTTGTGGACAGGTCCTTGTGGACGAGTCCTTGTGGATGAGTCCTTGTCCCTTTGGACTGACCCCTTTTGGACCGGTTCCTACGGACTGGCTCATGAATTTATTTAAATTATGTCAAAGGGCCTAACTACATTTCGCGTGTGTTGAACTGACGTTGTTCACTAATCCCCCACTACTATAAAGGGATAACGATATGAAAGGAAAGTGGCGAAATACATGTGAACATACAAGGGATCTAACTTGGTGGACGGATGTGTTCCAACGAGTCATTTGTAGTTGAAAGAGAATAATACATGCTCTTAAGATGTTAAAACTGGGGAGATGGCACGTGCAGTAAGACGTCTTGTTATTTCCTGTGTCATATTACAGACATGCAGAGAGCGCGCAGATCTGTTGCTATGACTAACACTGCAGTAATTTGAAACCGCAAGTGTTCATTAAGACAATGGGTGATGATCATGCAAAGTTAACAGTTATTGGATATTACACAGGTGTTCCTTCCGGTGTCATGTTGCTGACATACCAGAGAGCGCACACTGCTGTTGCTATGACTGACGCTGCAGTAATTTGAAACCCCATATGTTGATTAAGACAATGGGTGATGATCATGCAAAGTCAGCAGTCATTGGATACCACACAGGTGTTCCTAGTGTACTTTGGACTCTCAACTGTATTGGGAAAGGAATAGCAATGATCTGCAAAAAACTGCTGACACGAGCGATGAGAGTTTATATAAGAGGGGTGTCATATATCTCCCTACTGTCAGTCTTTATTACTCGCTTTGAGTGAACAGTGCTCTATTACTGCTCAAGAGTTGTAAAAAAAAAAGCCGTTTTGGTAGAAAATCATTAAATTATTTTGCAAGGTAAGTACTTATTATTATTAATGGATTGTAGTCTTTTATTACTAATTGATGTTGAAGTTATTGATTGGAATTTATTTATTTATTGATTGATTGATTGATTGATTTGTTTACAGATAATTGGGTACCTGTAGGTTACCAGATTCCTACAATCTGTTCATTCAGTGACAGCAGTTGATAAATTATAAAAAGGTAAGTGCCCCCTCTAATAACTTTTAAACAGTTAGAGTGATATTTTCCAATGTTCACTCCTACATGTTAGTGAAAATGGTATATTTGGCAGTCAAAAGATGGAACTACTTGATCATGGTGTGTAAAGCTAATTTTGTAGGTTAGCTTTTGATTACCGCTCTATTAAGTCTGAATGTTCATTGCTAGGTGTCAGTGACAGAGGGAATATTTAAAGACTTAACCTCAGTTCACCTAACATAACCTAACTTTACCTAACTTAACCTTGTCACGTGACATGTTTTACAAGTTTAAACTTGTTTTAAGACTGGCTATGACGTCACACTTAGCTCACTTAACTGGCGATCGCTGGTTTCTATCACGTGACATGTTTTACAAGTTTAGACTTGTTTTAAGACTGGCTATGACGTCACACTTAGCTCACTTAACTGGCGATCGCTGGTTTCTATCACGTGACATGTTCTACAAGTTTAGACTTGCTTTAAGACTGGCTATGACGTCACACTTAGCTCACTTCTGGTGAACGCTGGTTTCTATCACGTGACATGTTCTACAAGTTTAGACTTGTTTTAAGACTGGCTATGACGCCACACTTAGCTCACTTAACTGACGACCGCTGGTTTCTACCACTCTATCAAGTTCTAATGTTCACTGCTAGGTGTCAGTGACAGTGGTATATAGTAACCCCCAGTTAGAACTACATAAAGTTAGACTTGCTAGGAGCTCACAGATGATTGATTTAAATACTCTGCTATAACCATTGACTGGAATAGAATTAAACTATCTATATTGTACTTTTGTTTTATTTTTATTAACATTTATGATTTCTTTCTTTTATAGTTAATTTCGAAAGTGATCATCATGTTCAAGTGTGGTGACTGTAAGAAACAGTTCTCAAGACCTGACAACCTTCAACGACACGCAAATGCTAAACATGACATTAAAATGTTTGTGTGCAGTCATTGTGCTATGACATTTAACAGACAAGATAGTCTTGGACGGCATGTAAATTTAATGCATGTCAGTTCAGCACCTTTTTCATGTTCAGTTTGCGATCTTGGTTTTTCTGCTGCAAAGCGATATCAATTCCACATGGTTGAAGTGCATGGAGAACAACAGGAATTGAAATCTGTAAAACCATCAACTAGCACGGAACCTTTAAATGAATGTGATGCCCAAAAGCGTAAACGTTCTCAAGATTGTGAAAATAGTTGTGCAACAAAAAGAAAAAAGAATGGTGAACCTTCAATAACACATTGTGATGTATGTAATATTGATATACCTTCTTCAATCATTCATGGACATTTACGCAGTATTCAACATAAAAATAACGCTTGCCATGAAAGAAATTCTGGAAATGTTCAACAAATTGGTAGTGCATTTAAAAGTCGAATTGCTAGTTATAGACTTTATAGTAAAGAAAAAACTCAAAGTATTGAATCATTTTTAAAAAATGTTCAACCTACTGTGTTTGGCTTAGTAGAAAATGTTCTATTAGAGCATAAAACAATTAAAATGAATTTTGAACTTTTTGGACTCTATGTAAAAACTGGGAGCGAAGGTGAAATTACGGATATCAAATCCTTTAATACAAAAAACATAATTGTTAGCGAATCAACTAATATTAGTGATATATATCAAAATATTTCAAGTGCTATCATTGTGAAGAGTGAAGAGTTCCAGGAAAGGGAGTCAGGCTGGGCGTTGGTTGAAGTACTTTATTTAGAAACCAACATGAATAAATACAACCCCCTTCGAGCATCATCATACATTGATTTACCAGGATGGATTAAACGAAAGAAAGCTGTTGTGAACGTTTTGAATAATGATGACGCATGTTTTGCGTGGGCTGTAACTTCAGCTCTCCATCCAGCAGTGGAGCATATGGATAGATCATCATCTTATCCTCACTATTCTTCAGTGTTAGATTTAAAAGAAATAGAATTTCCTATGGCGATAAAAGACATTCAACGTTTTGAAGAGCTGAACAATGTGAGTATTAATGTTTATGGAATTGAAAATAAGAGTATAGTTGGTCCTCTATATTATACTCAGGAAAAAAAGGATGCTCATGTAAATTTACTATACATAACCGAAGGTGAAAATGCTCACTATTGTTGGATAAAACATTTATGTAGACTTGTTGGTAGTCAACTATCAAAATACAAAGGTAAGAAGTGGTTGTGCGATGGCTGTTTGCTATATTTCAGAAAAGAGGACCAACTAACTCAACATCAAAAATGGGGGTGTAATCATGTTCGTACGGTATTACCGACTCCTAAAAATAACATTCTAAAATTTAAGGATTATGAGAAACAGCTTCGAGTACCATTTGTTATATATGCTGACTTCGAGGCTTTGCTAAAACCATTTAATACATGTTCATCGAATCCAGCCCAACCTTTTACCAACACTACTCACATTCATGAACCTTTTAGCTTTGCATATTATATTAAATGTAGTTATGATGACTCTTTAAATAAGTTTGAGCTCTATAGAGGACCTGATGCACCTAAAGTTTTTATGGAAAGGCTTGAGAAAGATGCCATCCGTATATCCTCTATTTTAAATACGATCATTCCAATGGAACCACTAACTTTATTAGAGCAAATGAATTTTGAAACTGAAACTAATTGTTTTATATGTGGTGAATGTTTATATACAGACAGGGTTCGCGATCATGACCATTTAACAGGACAATATCGTGGTGCTGCTCACCAAGAATGTAATTTAAATTATAGAGTAAGTAAATTCATTCCGGTCATTCTACATAACGGTAGCAAATACGATAACCACTTTATCGTTAAAGAATTTGGAGCTTCAGATGTGAAAATTGATGTGATTGCAAATAATAAGGAACAATACATATCGTTCACAAAATACATCAAAACTGACAATAAGAAAACCATTAAACTGCGATTTTTAGATTCATTCCGCTTTATGCCGAGTAGTCTTGATAAGCTGGCTAGTAATTTAAAATCAGATCGGTTTCATGAAATTCAACGTGTCTTTCCTAAAGAAGATGATTTTAATTTGATTTGTCAAAAGGGTATATTCCCTTACGAATATATTAACTGTGTGGAACGTCTTGAGGAGTGTTCTTTACCACCGAAAGATGCATTTTACAGTTCCTTAAACACAAGTCATATCAGTGATCAGGAATATTTACATGCACAACGTGTATGGGCACAGTTTAACATTCAAACTTTAGGAGAATTTTCAGACATATATTTGAAGACAGATGTGTTGTTATTAGCAGATGTTTTTGAAAATTTTCGGAATGTTTGTATGAAAACTTATGACCTTGATCCTTGTCAGTATTTCACAGCTCCTGGGTTAAGTTTCAGTTCAATGTTGAAAAAAACGAAAGTAAATTTAGAATTAATGACTGATATAGACATGATCAATTTTATAAAATCACCAATTCGAGGTGGATTAAGTCAATGTAGTGGACGGTACTCTAAAGCGAATAATAAATACATGCCTAGCTACAACCCTTGTGAAGAGTCAAAGTATATTGTCTATCTCGATGCAAATAACCAATATGGTTGGGCTATGAGTCAATATCTACCACTGAAAGATTTTCGCTGGCTGACACAACCTGAAATTGATGTCTTACATGTTGACACTCTTAATGATAACGATGATAAAGGATATATTTTAGAGGTAAATCTTGAGTACCCTAAAGAGTTACATGATGATCATAATGATTTACCATTTTGTCCTGAGAATATGAAATCTCCATACATCACATCACGAACAAAAATGTTAATTGCTAATGTAAATAATAAATGTAAATATGTAATACATTATCGAAACTTGAAACAGTGTCTACAGCATGGATTGAAATTAACTAAAATTCATCGCGTATTGCAATTTCATCAGTCAGCATGGCTCAAACCGTATATTGATCTAAACAATAATTTAAGAACACAGTCAACAAACGCGTTTGAAAAGGATTTTTATAAACTCATGAATAATAGTGTTTTTGGAAAGACTATGGAGAATGTTGATAAACGAGTTGATGTAAAGCTGATAACAAAGTGGGAGAATGATGGTAAAAGGTATGGTGCGAGCAACTTAATAAGCAAGCCTAACTTTCATAGCTGTTCAATTATTCATGAGGATTTAGTTGTAATACAAATGAATCGTCTTAAAGTAACTTACAACAAACCCATATATGTGGGTTACACCATTCTGGAATTATCAAAAACACTTATGTATGAATTTCACTATGATTATGTAAAGAGAAACTATCTTGATAATGCTAAATTACTCTACACAGACACAGATTCTTTTATTTATGAGTTTAAAACTGATGATTTTTATGAGGATATCAAAACTGAGCTAAATAGGTTTGATACAAGTGACTATCCCGAGGATAATATTTACCATTTACCTCTAGTAAACAAAAAGATTCTTGGGAAATTTAAGGATGAATGTGCTGGTGTTATTATAGACACCTTTGTAGGCACAAAATCTAAATCATACAGCTATATGACAATTGATTATGTAGTAGTAAAAAAATTAAAAGGAGTGAAAAAGAATGTTGTTAGTAAAGAGTTAGATATTAGTGATTATAAAAACTGTATAATTAGTAACCCACCTGTATTATATAAGAAAATGAGTGTATTTAGAAGTAAAAATCATCAGCTACATACAAAGTTGCTTTAAGTAATGAAGACAACAAACGATTCATTATACCCAACACATTTGATACTTTTGCTTGGGGAAACAGTCGCATTGACGACTATTACTTTACTTAAGTCTAATGATCACTATATTGTAATATTTGTAGTGTGTTTTATATTGTAATATTTTTTTGTAAAAAACTGTAAGTAGAAGGTATAATGTTAGGCTACTGTAGTTTAGTAAAAATAAGATAAGTAATACATTTTAGTGTAAAATGTTTGCTTTTGTATATTACGAAAAAGATTTTTAAAAAATGTACAGAATGTGTGAACTAAACAAGGGAAATGTAAAAATGTAAAGTGGAAAATTGTAAATATCCATGTGTGAAAAAGTGAAATAGTTATCACCATTTTAAAATTAAAAGACATTGTGATCTGGTAAACCTTGTTTTTATTTCACAACAACAAAAATGTACAGAATGTGTAAACTAAACAAGAAGAATGTAAAAAATGAAAAGTGGAAATTGTAAATATTCATGTGTGAAAAAATGAAAATAAAGAAATGGCTATCACCATTTTAAAATTAAAAGACATTGTGATCTTGTAAACCTTGTTTTTATTTCACAACATATATGGCTTTACAAAATAGAATACAAAGAAATACCATTTCCTCAATCCTTTTCAATGTTCATGTCCACTCATCATTAACTTCCCTTTTATAGCAGTAATCACAATGAGGGCTGCCAACCTCTCCCCCACTGAGCCATTATAGGATGTCAAACGTTGCTTAGCTTTTCAACGATACTTTATCCACTACACGTATTAAAGCATAATGACTATGACGATAAGAAAGGTCGCGTTCTTTACATGCTTAATCCAAAGAAATAATAGGTATTTACTTAACACAGGGTCTTGAGTCCATGAGTTTGGTACATGTTGCAAGATTTCTTTCACGGCATTGACTGTCACAAAATAAATGAAAACTTGGAGAGCACCAATAATTCATCTTTGGTAAGACTATCCAGGATCTTGAGTCCATGATTTTGGTATAAGTTGCCAGATTTCTTTCACGGCATTGACTGTCACATAATAAATGAACAACTTGAAGAGCACTAATAATTCTTCTTTGGTAAAACTATCTGCATATCGATGACAGATAACCTTTTAGTTCCACCCTTAAAACAACAACACTACCTCTTGCATAATATGCGATGTTGATGGCTCTTGAGACGTGAAAGATGGATTAAACATAACTTTTACATCAACAGGAGTTAGACTTTGCTCAGTAAACAATGCACTGTCATGAGCCACAGTTTTTTTTCTTGGACTTGCTTTTTTCTTTTCTTTATAAGTGTTTGAAACGGTGTATTAAAAGAGAATGATAAACATCCAAAGGGTAAATAGAGTAACAAATAAAGAGAAATGAAAATGATACTTCCATATCAATTGTCAAGCATGAACTAATCTCTAGCAAAGTTCACTCAATACTATAAATAATAGTTTAAAGTGGGTGCAAAAGTGGGTGCAAAAGTGGGTGCATAAGTGGGTGCATAAGTGGGTGCAAATGTGGGTGCATAAGTGGGTGAAAAAGTGGGTGCATAAGTGAATGCAATAGTGGGTGCAAAGGTATGTACAAAAGTGGGTGAAAAAATGCCCCCCTTTTTGAATCTCGCTATTTTTAATCTATTTTTTGAAATTTTGACAAAGGGTCTAAGTGCACTTTTGTTAATATCTCGCGAACCAGTCTCTGTTAACGGGTCCTTGTTGACTAGTCCCTGTGGGCGGGTCCCTTTGGCATAATTTGGATAAAATGCATGGGCCAGTCCATAGGGATCAGTCCAAAGGACCCGCCCACAGGGACTAGTCAACAAGGACCCGTCAACAGAGACTGGTTCGCGAGATATTAACAAAAGTGCACTTAGACCCTTTGTCAAAATTTCAAAAAATAGATTAAAAAAGGGGGCGTTAGCGAGATTCAAAAAGGGGGGCATTTTTTCACCCACTTTTGTACCTACCTTTGCACCCACTATTGCATTCACTTATGCACCCACTTTTTCACCCACTTATGCACCCACATTTGCACCCACTTATGCACCCACTTTTTCACCCACTTATGCACCCACTTATGCACCCACTTATGCACCCACTTATGCACCCACTTTTGCACCCACTTTTGCACCCACTTTAAACTATTATTTATAGTATTGAGTGAACTTTGCTAGAGATTAGTTCATGCTTGACAATTGATATGGAAGTATCATTTTCATTTCTCTTTATTTGTTACTCTATTTACCCTTTGGATGTTTATCATTCTCTTTTAATACACCGTTTCAAACACTTATAAAGAAAAGAAAAAACCAAGTCCAAGAAAAAAAAACTGTGGCTCATGACAGTGCATTGTTTACTGAGCAAAGTCTAACTCCTGTTGATGTAAAAGTTATGTTTAATCCATCTTTCACGTCTCAAGAGCCATCAACATCGCAGATTATGCAAGAGGTAGTGTTGTTGTTTTAAGGGTGGAACTAAAAGGTTATCTGTCATCGATATGCAGATAGTTTTACCAAAGAAGAATTATTAGTGCTCTTCAAGTTGTTCATTTATTATGTGACAGTCAATGCCGTGAAAGAAATCTGGCAACTTATACCAAAATCATGGACTCAAGATCCTGGATAGTCTTACCAAAGATGAATTATTGGTGCTCTCCAAGTTTTCATTTATTTTGTGACAGTCAATGCCGTGAAAGAAATCTTGCAACATGTACCAAACTCATGGACTCAAGACCCTGTGTTAAGTAAATACCTATTATTTCTTTGGATTAAGCATGTAAAGAACGCGACCTTTCTTATCGTCATAGTCATTATGCTTTAATACGTGTAGTGGATAAAGTATCGTTGAAAAGCTAAGCAACGTTTGACATCCTATAATGGCTCAGTGGGGGAGAGGTTGGCAGCCCTCATTGTGATTACTGCTATAAAAGGGAAGTTAATGATGAGTGGACATGAACATTGAAAAGGATTGAGGAAATGGTATTTCTTTGTATTCTATTTTGTAAAGCCATATATGTTGTGAAATAAAAACAAGGTTTACAAGATCACAATGTCTTTTAATTTTAAAATGGTGATAGCCATTTCTTTATTTTCATTTTTTCACACATGAATATTTACAATTTCCACTTTTCATTTTTTACATTCTTCTTGTTTAGTTTACACATTCTGTACATTTTTGTTGTTGTGAAATAAAAACAAGGTTTACCAGATCACAATGTCTTTTAATTTTAAAATGGTGATAACTATTTCACTTTTTCACACATGGATATTTACAATTTTCCACTTTACATTTTTACATTTCCCTTGTTTAGTTCACACATTCTGTACATTTTTTAAAAATCTTTTTCGTAATATACAAAAGCAAACATTTTACACTAAAATGTATTACTTATCTTATTTTTACTAAACTACAGTAGCCTAACATTATACATTCTACTTACAGTTTTTTACAAAAAAATATTACAATATAAAACACACTACAAATATTACAATATAGTGATCATTAGACTTAAGTAAAGTAATAGTCGTCAATGCGACTGTTTCCCCAAGCAAAAGTATCAAATGTGTTGGGTATAATGAATCGTTTGTTGTCTTCATTACTTAAAGCAACTTTGTATGTAGCTGATGATTTTTACTTCTAAATACACTCATTTTCTTATATAATACAGGTGGGTTACTAATTATACAGTTTTTATAATCACTAATATCTAACTCTTTACTAACAACATTCTTTTTCACTCCTTTTAATTTTTTTACTACTACATAATCAATTGTCATATAGCTGTATGATTTAGATTTTGTGCCTACAAAGGTGTCTATAATAACACCAGCACATTCATCCTTAAATTTCCCAAGAATCTTTTTGTTTACTAGAGGTAAATGGTAAATATTATCCTCGGGATAGTCACTTGTATCAAACCTATTTAGCTCAGTTTTGATATCCTCATAAAAATCATCAGTTTTAAACTCATAAATAAAAGAATCTGTGTCTGTGTAGAGTAATTTAGCATTATCAAGATAGTTTCTCTTTACATAATCATAGTGAAATTCATACATAAGTGTTTTTGATAATTCCAGAATGGTGTAACCCACATATATGGGTTTGTTGTAAGTTACTTTAAGACGATTCATTTGTATTACAACTAAATCCTCATGAATAATTGAACAGCTATGAAAGTTAGGCTTGCTTATTAAGTTGCTCGCACCATACCTTTTACCATCATTCTCCCACTTTGTTATCAGCTTTACATCAACTCGTTTATCAACATTCTCCATAGTCTTTCCAAAAACACTATTATTCATGAGTTTATAAAAATCCTTTTCAAACGCGTTTGTTGACTGTGTTCTTAAATTATTGTTTAGATCAATATACGGTTTGAGCCATGCTGACTGATGAAATTGCAATACGCGATGAATTTTAGTTAATTTCAATCCATGCTGTAGACACTGTTTCAAGTTTCGATAATGTATTACATATTTACATTTATTATTTACATTAGCAATTAACATTTTTGTTCGTGATGTGATGTATGGAGATTTCATATTCTCAGGACAAAATGGTAAATCATTATGATCATCATGTAACTCTTTAGGGTACTCAAGATTTACCTCTAAAATATATCCTTTATCATCGTTATCATTAAGAGTGTCAACATGTAAGACATCAATTTCAGGTTGTGTCAGCCAGCGAAAATCTTTCAGTGGTAGATATTGACTCATAGCCCAACCATATTGGTTATTTGCATCGAGATAGACAATATACTTTGACTCTTCACAAGGGTTGTAGCTAGGCATGTATTTATTATTCGCTTTAGAGTACCGTCCACTACATTGACTTAATCCACCTCGAATTGGTGATTTTATAAAATTGATCATGTCTATATCAGTCATTAATTCTAAATTTACTTTCGTTTTTTTCAACATTGAACTGAAACTTAACCCAGGAGCTGTGAAATACTGACAAGGATCAAGGTCATAAGTTTTCATACAAACATTCCGAAAATTTTCAAAAACATCTGCTAATAACAACACATCTGTCTTCAAATATATGTCTGAAAATTCTCCTAAAGTTTGAATGTTAAACTGTGCCCATACACGTTGTGCATGTAAATATTCCTGATCACTGATATGACTTGTGTTTAAGGAACTGTAAAATGCATCTTTCGGTGGTAAAGAACACTCCTCAAGACGTTCCACACAGTTAATATATTCGTAAGGGAATATACCCTTTTGACAAAACAAATTAAAATCATTTTCTTTAGGAAAGACACGTTGAATTTCATGAAACCGATCTGATTTTAAATTACTAGCCAGCTTATCAAGACTACTCGGCATAAAGCGGAATGAATCTAAAAATCGCAGTTTAATGGTTTTCTTATTGTCAGTTTTGATGTATTTTGTGAACGATATGTATTGTTCCTTATTATTTGCAATCACATCAATTTTCACATCTGAAGCTCCAAATTCTTTAACGATAAAGTGGTTATCGTATTTGCTACCGTTATGTAGAATGACCGGAATGAATTTACTTACTCTATAATTTAAATTACATTCTTGGTGAGCAGCACCACGATATTGTCCTGTTAAATGGTCATGATCGCGAACCCTGTCTGTATATAAACATTCACCACATATAAAACAATTAGTTTCAGTTTCAAAATTCATTTGCTCTAATAAAGTTAGTGGTTCCATTGGAATGATCGTATTTAAAATAGAGGATATACGGATGGCATCTTTCTCAAGCCTTTCCATAAAAACTTTAGGTGCATCAGGTCCTCTATAGAGCTCAAACTTATTTAAAGAGTCATCATAACTACATTTAATATAATATGCAAAGCTAAAAGGTTCATGAATGTGAGTAGTGTTGGTAAAAGGTTGGGCTGGATTCGATGAACATGTATTAAATGGTTTTAGCAAAGCCTCGAAGTCAGCATATATAACAAATGGTACTCGAAGCTGTTTCTCATAATCCTTAAATTTTAGAATGTTATTTTTAGGAGTCGGTAATACCGTACGAACATGATTACACCCCCATTTTTGATGTTGAGTTAGTTGGTCCTCTTTTCTGAAATATAGCAAACAGCCATCGCACAACCACTTCTTACCTTTGTATTTTGATAGTTGACTACCAACAAGTCTACATAAATGTTTTATCCAACAATAGTGAGCATTTTCACCTTCGGTTATGTATAGTAAATTTACATGAGCATCCTTTTTTTCCTGAGTATAATATAGAGGACCAACTATACTCTTATTTTCAATTCCATAAACATTAATACTCACATTGTTCAGCTCTTCAAAACGTTGAATGTCTTTTATCGCCATAGGAAATTCTATTTCTTTTAAATCTAACACTGAAGAATAGTGAGGATAAGATGATGATCTATCCATATGCTCCACTGCTGGATGGAGAGCTGAAGTTACAGCTCACGCAAAACATGCGTCATCATTATTCAAAACGTTCACAACAGCTTTCTTTCGTTTAATCCATCCTGGTAAATCAATGTATGATGATGCTCGAAGGGGGTTGTATTTATTCATGTTGGTTTCTAAATAAAGTACTTCAACCAACGCCCAGCCTGACTCCCTTTCCTGGAACTCTTCACTCTTCACAATGATAGCACTTGAAATATTTTGATATATATCACTAATATTAGCTGATTCGCTAACAATTATGTTTTTTGTATTAAAGGATTTGATATCCGTAATTTCACCTTCGCTCCCAGTTTTTACATAGAGTCCAAAAAGTTCAAAATTCATTTTAATTGTTTTATGCTCTAATAAAACATTTTCTACTAAGCCAAACACAGTAGGTTGAACATTTTTTAAAAATGATTCAATACTTTGAGTTTTTTCTTTACTATAAAGTCTATAACTAGCAATTCGACTTTTAAATGCACTACCAATTTGTTGAACATTTCCAGAATTTCTTTCATGGCAAGCGTTATTTTTATGTTGAATACTGCGTAAATGTCCATGAATGATTGAAGAAGGTATATCAATATTACATACATCACAATGTGTTATTGAAGGTTCACCATTCTTTTTTCTTTTTGTTGCACAACTATTTTCACAATCTTGAGAACGTTTACGCTTTTGGGCATCACATTCATTTAAAGGTTCCGTGCTAGTTGATGGTTTTACAGATTTCAATTCCTGTTGTTCTCCATGTACTTCAACCATGTGGAATTGATATCGCTTTACAGCAGAAAAACCAAGATCGCAAACTGAACATGAAAAAGGTGCTGAACTGACATGCATTAAATTTACATGCCGTCCAAGACTATCTTGTCTGTTAAATGTCATAGCACAATGACTGCACACAAACATTTTAATGTCATGTTTAGCATTTGCGTGTCGTTGAAGGTTGTCAGGTCTTGAGAACTGTTTCTTACAGTCACCACACTTGAACATGATGGTCACTTTTGAAATTACCTATAAAAGAAAGAAATCATAAATGTTAATAAAAATAAAACAAAAGTACAATATAGATAGTTTAATTCTATTCCAGTCAATGGTTATAGCAGGGTATTTAAATCAATCATCTGTGAACTCCTAGCAAGTCTAACTTTATGTAGTTCTAACTGGGGGTTACTATATACCACTGTCACTGACACCTAGCAGTGAACATTAGAACTTGATAGAGTGGTAGAAACCAGCGGTCGTCAGTTAAGTGAGCTAAGTGTGGCGTCATAGCCAGTCTTAAAACAAGTCTAAACTTGTAGAACATGTCACGTGATAGAAACCAGCGTTCACCAGTTAAGTGAGCTAAGTGTGACGTCATAGCCAGTCTTAAAGCAAGTCTAAACTTGTAGAACATGTCACGTGATAGAAACCAGCGATCGCCAGTTAAGTGAGCTAAGTGTGACGTCATAGCCAGTCTTAAAACAAGTCTAAACTTGTAGAACATGTCACGTGATAGAAACCAGCGATCGCCAGTTAAGTGAGCTAAGTGTGACGTCATAGCCAGTCTTAAAACAAGTTTAAACTTGTAAAACATGTCACGTGACAAGGTTAAGTTAGGTAAAGTTAGGTTATGTTAGGTGAACTGAGGTTAAGTCTTTAAATATTCCCTCTGTCACTGACACCTAGCAATGAACATTCAGACTTAATAGAGCGGTAATCAAAATCTAACCTACAAAATTAGCTTTACACACCATGGTCAAGTAGTTCCATCTTTTGACTGCCAAATATACCATTTTCACTAACATGTAGGAGTGAACATTGGAAACTATCACTCTAACTGTTTAAAAGTTATTAGAGGGGGCACTTACCTTTTTATAATTTATCAACTGCTGTCACTGAATGAACAGATTGTAGGAATCTGGTAACCTACAGGTACCCAATTATCTGTAAACAAATCAATCAATCAATCAATCAATCAATCAATCAATCAATAAATAAATAAATTCCAATCAATAACTTCTACATCAATTAGTAATAAAAGACTACAATCCATTAATAATAATAAGTACTTACCTTGCAAAATAATTTAATGATTTTCTACCAAAACGGCTTTTTTTTTACAACTCTTGAGCAGTAATAGAGCACTGTTCACTCAAAGCGAGTAATAAAGACTGACAGTAGGGAGATATATGACACCCCTCTTATATAAACTCTCATCGCTCGTGTCAGCAGTTTTTTGCAGATCATTGCTATTCCTTTCCCAATACAGTTGAGAGTCCAAAGTACACTAGGAACACCTGTGTGGTATCCAATGACTGCTGACTTTGCATGATCATCACCCATTGTCTTAATCAACATATGGGGTTTCAAATTACTGCAGCGTCAGTCATAGCAACAGCAGTGTGCGCTCTCTGGTATGTCAGCAACATGACACCGGAAGGAACACCTGTGTAATATCCAATAACTGTTAACTTTGCATGATCATCACCCATTGTCTTAATGAACACTTGCGGTTTCAAATTACTGCAGTGTTAGTCATAGCAACAGATCTGCGCGCTCTCTGCATGTCTGTAATATGACACAGGAAATAACAAGACGTCTTACTGCACGTGCCATCTCCCCAGTTTTAACATCTTAAGAGCATGTATTATTCTCTTTCAACTACAAATGACTCGTTGGAACACATCCGTCCACCAAGTTAGATCCCTTGTATGTTCACATGTATTTCGCCACTTTCCTTTCATATCGTTATCCCTTTATAGTAGTGGGGGATTAGTGAACAACGTCAGTTCAACACACGCGAAATGTAGTTAGGCCCTTTGACATAATTTAAATAAATTCATGAGCCAGTCCGTAGGAACCGGTCCAAAAGGGGTCAGTCCAAAGGGACAAGGACTCATCCACAAGGACTCGTCCACAAGGACCTGTCCACAAGGACTTGTCCACAATGACCCGGCAACAATGACCCGTCCACAGGGACCTGTCAACAAGAACCCGTCCACAGGGAACCGCTCCCCCACCCTCTTCAAAAACCATGAGTGGGCATGTTAATTCATAGTGGCTTTCCACCGCACACATGTCTCTTGTGTAGAACAACTTTTCATTCCATATTAGCATTCAAACTCTCACATGTTGCAATTGGAAAGAGAGATTCTCTAAAAAATTACAATTTCACCCCCTAGTAGGGTAGATTTTATTTTTGGGGTGGAAATATGTTGTCCATTGGAAAGGGAGTGTCAGCCCGAGTTTAATGACACCTCATTCGTCAAAATACGACCACGGGTTCGGGAGTTATCGGGCTGCCGCCATCTTGTGTGGAGGGTGTGGAGGTGGAGGGTATAGAACCCCTCAAAAACCACTACTGTCATGGTATCAATTTCCGACACCGCGCGCTCATTGATTCTCTTACCACTGCCAGCTGGATCTTAGCTGGTGCTACCTCGATCATTCCGATCCACTTCCGTCCCATTTTTCAAAACCACTCCCACAAAAATATCCAGCAACCGAGTGGAAAGATGTTACACATCAAAAGAGGTTCTACTGATGAAATAGTCTCTTGACATATGTAATAAAATCCTGTGATTATATTAATGTGAAATCTTTAAAAATAACAGCCAAATGTACCATGTCCTGAAAGGAATTGTGTAGGAAGAACAAGGTTAGTTGAAAATTGATTTCAGTTTAGTCTCTCGTGTATTGAAGAAAAGGTGTTTTGTTAATGTACCTGTACTACTACTAACTTAATCCATTGCTCATTCCATATTTGAATAGTTTCCCTCATATACGAGGCATGTTTTTGAAGTAAGTACCGTTGTGATATTACGCCGTTGCAGCGCTGCGGTCTGCATCCCGTGTACGTGCGCTGTATAGCTGCATCTATTGGCAAGGCTGAGACGCCATTACGGCAACAGTCGCCCATGTGTACGTGTGTTGACAAGCTTTTGAAATGGCATCGCAGATCGGAAGTCCCACCGACTGATTAATGTCATCGTAGACAAGAAAGAAAACTCCCCTGTAGGATATGCTGACATTTGGCCACCACTGTCAGGCAAATTGCATATGTGTTGAGGAGAACTCCTGGCCCTACTTCTTTCCAAGTCCCTCAATTCTCATTCTTCGAGTGTTGAGGGCATTTCTTATCCCTTATTCTCCCTTTTCGCACTTTTCAACTTCTAGCCCATAAATTAGTTGTAAGTTGTTGTTAGTTTTAGTTCTAATGTTTATTTCATCATCACTATCACGTAGACCATTAAGGGTCGATAACCTCAATATTAGGCTCCTTAAAGCACCAATTATCATCATCAGTTATGATTTATGAACAAGCAGATCGGGCTCTGCATAGTGTGTTTGGGCTGCAGTGGAATGTTGCTGTGTACGATGTAAGGAAGCGGCATGCTGAGGTTATTTTAAATTACGGAAGCAGGCGAGTTATTCTGGGCGCTTCCCTGATCTACGGCCATTCATGACTACACACGTCTTCATACTGCAAGAGAACAACACGCTTCAGAGATAGCTGTCTTACGGGGAGAATCATCGAGGTCATCTGCTGAAATGATATGGGTGATAATGATCCTTATACTGGTGATGATATGGAACTACTGCGACGGTTACAACTACTTCTTACATACTAAAAAAGAAGAAATGTGGGAAATGAAAATTTTAAAAAATAATTACGAGCCTTACAGTAGTCGCAGATGATGTGTAACATCTAACATAGAAGAAACCTCACGTGAAATTGTTGATACACCGGTATTTTATACTATTATTGGCACAAATATTATTCCATTGTAAAATGGAGTGTTTTACAGATATTGTAGTTTATAATACGGAACTCATTTTATTGGATGATTTGTAGCTTCCACCAGCACTAGCCTAAACAAAGAATACGATATGGATCAACTAGATTAATAGATGCGACACCGCTCATAACCTTAAATTCCTTATAAACAGGTCCTCTTAATTCACAGACCAACACGGAATTAAGTTTCATTTATATTTGGCTTGTTTCGATAATGTTCCTGTGTGAAATTGAGTTTAAAATGCCTTATGAATAGGCTCTCTTGTGAGTAAAGAGAATGTATTCAGTAATAGTTCATGAAGGCTTGCTCAATTCTCGTATAACCACAACGATTATATTATATTGATGACTGAATTACCGTTATGTGGGTTAATATTTGAATAGCCATTGTGCAGAAACATAATAATGGCAATGCCGACTACTTACAATGTTTGATATTAAGGCATTTTACCATTTAAATATTGACACGAAGACTTCGAACATGTACCATGTTATTTGTTTCAATCACTTGACACCAGATTTCACATGAGCGTTTTCCGTTCAGTAAGCCTATGTCATATACACACATCAAAAAAAGTTTTGCATCACCTCGGTTCCCAGATCTCCGGCATATAGACGTTGACTGTGTATATTGTATCCAAGATACAGTCCCTTTGACTGTTCATAGATGTCACTAAAACTGCTCAAAGATGTAAACAACCATGCATGAGCAGGGCCTATTAGACGGAGGGGGTACGACAGCCGATCAGTTCCAGTCATTCCACCAGGACGAAGGTACGCTGCTCATGTTGTCTGTAGTTCTACCATGCCTAGAAGGTCAATACCGCAGTTCGATCGCGTCCGCATTGTTACTTTGTGTCAAGAAGGGCTCTCAACAAGGGAAGTTTCCAGGCGTCTCAGAGTGAACCAAAGCGATGTTGTTCGGACATGGAGGAGGTACAGAGATACAGGAACTGTCGATGACAGGCCTCGCTCAGGCCGCCCAAGGGCTACTACTGTAGTGGATGACCGCTACTTACGGATTGCCGCTCGGAGGAACCCTGACAGCAATGCCACCATGTTGAATAATGCGTTTCGTTCAGCCACAGGACGTCGTGTTTCAACTCAAACTGTGCGCAATAGGCTGCATGATGCGCAACTTCACTCCCGACGTCCATGGCGAGGTCCAGCTTTGCAACCCCGACACCATGCAGCGCGGTACAGATGGGCCCAACAACATGCTGAATGGACCCCACGGAATTGGCATCACGTTCTCTTCACCGATGAGTGTCGCATATGCCTTCAACCAGACAATCGTCGGAGACGTGTTTGGAGGCACCCTGGTCAGGCTGAACGTCTTAGACACACTGTCCAGCGAGTGCAGCAAGGTGGTGGTTCCCTGATGTTTTGGGGTGGCATTATGTGGGGCCGACGTACGCCACTGGTGGTCATGGAAGGCTCCGAAACGGCTTTACGATACCTGAATGACATCCTCCGACCCATAGTGCAACCATATCGGCAGAATATTGGAGAGGCATTTGTCTTCATGGACGACAATTCTCGACCTCATCGTGCACATCTTGTGAATGCGTTCCTTCAAGATAACGACATCGCTCGACTACAGTGGCCAGCATGTTCGCTAGACATGAACCCTATCGAACATGCCTGGGATATGTTGAAAAGGGCTGTTTAAGGACGTCTTGACCCACCAACCACTCTGAGAGATTTACGCCGAATTGTCGTTGAGGAGTGGGACAATTTGGACCAACAGTGTCTTGATGAACTTGTGGATAGTATGCCACGGCGAATACAGGCATGCATCAATGCAAGAGGACGTGCTACTGGGTATTAGAGGTAGTGGTGTGTACTGCAATCTGGACCACAAATGCTGAAAGTCTAGCTGTATGATGGTACAACATGCAATGTGTGGGTATCATGAGCAATAAAACGAGCTGAAATGTTGTTTGTGTTGATCTCTATTCCCTTTGTATTTAACGGTTCCGGAACTCTTGGAACCGAGGTGATGCAAAACCTTTTTTGATGTGTGTACATTCCACATGGCCGAGAGTACGTCATGGTATCAATTTCAGACACCGCGAGCTCATTGTTTCTCGTACCACTGCCAGCTGGGTCTTACCACTGCTCGCTAGATCGATCGATCGAGCGGGCAGTGCATACTTCCGTTTTCCACCACTGCCAGCTAGTACACTTCCATTCGATCGATCGAGCGGGCAGTGCATACTTCCGTTTTCCACCACTGCCAGCTAGTACACTTCCATTCGATTGATCGAGGGGGCAGTGCATACTTCCGTTTTCCACCACTGCCAGCTAGTACACTGCCGTTCGATCGATCGAGCGGGCAGTGCATACTTCCGTTCGATCCACCACTGCCAGCTCGATCGTTCCGATCCACTTCCGTCCCCAATTTTCAAAATCACTCCCACGAAACTATCCAGCAGCCGAGCGGAAAGATGTTACACATAAAAAAAGGCAGAGAAAAGAAATACCCTCAACCCTCAAAGAATGAGAACTGGGTGACTTGGAAAGAATTAGAGCCATGAAGGACAGATAGGGAAGGCAAATAAGAGAAAGTTCACCACAAAGTCAGCGGAAAAGGGGACAAATCTGAACCCAATTCAGGAATCCCTCGGGGTCGTCAACTCTCGAACTCACCAGCAGTGATCATTTGAGGGTGTAGCACTATCCAGGGTGGGGATACATCCTGCCTCCTTTAGGGCCTTGTGTAGGATGCAGGAGATATCATGAAAAGAAGAGAAGAAGTCTGACACCTCAAAGAATGAGTTTATCAGGAAAGATGAGACAAGGTCCAATCAAGGTGAGAAAGCGAAAAACTCCCTAGGCCTAGGATGCCATAATACCGTCTGGATTGGAAGTGAACAAGAGTTGACCAAGACAGGTCGGCAGGAACGATGATAGAGAAGAGCCCGGCACAAATAAGCGGAAGCTATTGTGGACTCAGCTGGAGTTCCATGGTCACCAAGCCACGTCCTACTAGTTTGAGCACCTTGGGGGGACTCTGGTTGGAAAGAGCAGTATTCAATTCCCGGCTCTGACAAGAAATTAGTTTATTGATGTTGTTTCATTTAGTGGCTTTGGACATCGTGGTTATTTCAGCCCCGTGTACATGGGTGTGTGTAGGATTTGTCTGATAACCTGTGTCATTGTGTAATCTGTAGTAATGTGTATATTTGTAACATTAAGATAAGAATTGGGGGAGGAGGTGACCGTGGGCTTAAGTTAGGAACCATCCCAGCAGTAATACAATATTATTGAACACACTGCTTACGCTTGCTTGTATTTACAGTTTTACTTCTTCGTCAACATATCAGCAGAGTTGGTTGGCTGGTTCCTCAGTTTATTTATTTACTCGTGTCAGGAACAAAAAATATTACATAAGAAATTATGTACAAAATGGGCAACAAAAATGACAAAACTTGACCATGTCACGTCCATTTGGTGTAGCCTTCACCAGATCCTCCATGGTGCACAGTATTGACGTACGAAACGGGGGAGGAGCTTACGGTCAGCTGATTCCAATATGGCGGCGAGATAGTGACGAGAAGTAAGCAAGACAGTGATTGGGTGTGCGTTTGTTATGGCTTTTAATTTATGATGGCAAAATACTACATATTTTCTTTTATTGATAGAAATATTTTTATAATCAATTTAAATGCAGTGCTTAATTACTACCAGTTAAAAATATTACCCACCTGTAGATAGTTAATTTACTGTCTGCCGTTACATTTATGAAGTCTGTACTTGGGAGCCTAGCGGTATCGATGTTTTTATTAATTTCACTATATATATATACATATCTCACATAACACAAAGGACGACTCGCTGATAATAAATTGAATCCAGCAACCTTGAATTTGCATGAATGTTTTGGGTTCAAAGATGCGTTACTTGGGATGCTCAAATCATACTTCAATATTGCTAATATTGACCTACAGACTTGCTGTTCAATGGCAAGAATATAAATTTATTAATCTCTTGCCACAGGCAAGTTAAAATGGAGGCATCCTCCTTATCAATATATGTAATTAAATATTTAAAATACAGATATTTAACAAAGCGGGAGTCTCCATTTGAACTTGTCATAAGCAAACGGAACAGATCAAAAACAACACTTTAAGCCAAATCAAATTCACTCCTCAGCTCGACATAAACCATAATACCAATTAAAACCTCTACAAAACATACTCTCCTTACTGTTGTACAACTTTCAAACCAACTATTCGCACTCAAAACTGAAAAACACTGAAATGGGAACTAATTAAAGTTAGAATAGCCTAGGCCGATCAGGTCTCCTGCTACATTACCGCATATGTATACCTAACATCACTATAACTTCTAAATTACGACTAAGGGACCTATCTGCCTGAGTAGTATAGGGGTTACCGGCCTGCCTGGGATGATGGGTCACCAAACCGGTACTTAAAACTAAGATTTTACACATTAATTAACTAAATTCAACAGTAAGGAGATCATAGACAAAAACACAATTTAAGCCAAATCATACTTCAATATTGCAAATATTGAGCTACATACTTGCTGTTCAAAGGCAAGAATATAAATTCTCTGGCAAATTAAGGCTAGGAACAGCATTTTTCCTAAGTTTTCTAGCCATTCGACTATTGTCAATCGGAAGAACCCCTAAAATAAGTTTACGAAGAGTGGATTACATTCGGTTCTATGTAAGGCACGGAAGTATTAGGCTACAAGTTTATCAGTATTTTTGATGTAGCTAAATCCTTGTGAATACAAATTAGAGACAATAACTATCAATAATCAACAGTACCGTGGAAAGAAGTCGTCTTCACAAAAATGCAGACTGCACACTGTCATGTAACGTGTAACACGTTTTCCAATTGACAGCGCCGAAGCCCATCTTTCTCTCTGAACTTTTTGTACAGGAAAGTAGTGAAGAGATTTCGTACCCATTTTATACGATTTGCAACCGTATACAGAGCAGTACCTCCTCGAATTTGACAATTTCCTTTCTGTTACCATCACGGCATCAATGCTTCACCATGAAAATAAACCTCACCAGTCACAATGTTACAGCTTCAACATTCTACCGCGTGGCTGCGCCATCCAACTTTTCTGACGTCAATAGGACACAGACTTCACTGCAGTAGATGCCCCAAAGTCTGTTCTTCACCGCATTCACAAAGGACCGAGTCGCAGCAAAAAAAAAAAAAAAAAAAAGAATGAATGTTAGACTTGGACCTGCCAACCCCAGATCGCAATCTGTTGAGAGACTTCCAAGTTGTCCAAGCCTCTGTATGTCCTGCTGGGAGCCTTTCAGATGGAACCATCCACTGAGTAATGTGGGGGCTTCTGGTCAACCAAGATGTAATCCTCAAAACCTGAGGTTTGTCAGTTAGGCACTCAGTTGTGTGAAGAAAGCTTCTTCTTGACTTCAGTCGAGAGTGGGCTGGTCGAAGGCTATACAATGGATGTGCTTGGGACACATCAACCCTAGATCTCTCACATTTAGCTGCAACTTCTCTTCTGATATCTGGGGGTGCAATGCCTGCTAAACAATACAGTTTATCACATGGCGTGGGTCTCAGGCAGCCAGTGATGAGCCTACACGTTTCATTTAATGCAGTATCAACCTGCTTGGTATGACACGACCTATACCACACAGGACAAGCATATTCTGCTGCAGAGTAACAGAGTGCTAAAGCAGTGGTTCTTATTGTTGCGCTTGAGTCCCCCAGCTGGTACCAGATAATTTGCGAAGGAGGCAGTTTCTTGCGGATACCTTATTTTTGGTGTTTAGACAATGTCTTTCATACGCGAGTGCACGGTCCAATGTAATCCCTAAATATTTGGGATTCGCACAGTGATTCAACAGCATGCATTCCCACGTTACATGCAGTTTCCTCTTTGCCTGTCTGTTCTTGAAATGGAAAGCGCAGACTTGTGTTTTCAAAGGGTTTGGTTTCAATTGGTTTCCTCTATAATAATCACTTAGTTCCTCTAGAGCTTCAGATAGACGTATTTCCACAACTTCAAATTGATCCGCCTGGACGGTAATGGCACGATCATCCGCATAAATAAAGCTTCAAGTACCTACTGGTATTGGCTGGTCATTTGTATATATGTTAAAGAGGATAGGAGCCAGAACACTACCTTGAGGCAATCCATTTCTTTGATTCCTCCAACGGCTGTGCTGCCCTTGAAAGCCTACAAAGAGTCTACGATTTTGAAGGAGATACCTGACTATTTCACTTAATTTATAGTCCTTTGTCATCAAGTAGAGTTTATTCAGCAGTAAGCGATGATTGACTGTGTCATAAGCAGCAGTTAAGTCAATGAAGACTGCCCCTGTGATCTTCCGGTTCTGGAATCCATCTTCCTCAGTTTAGGGGCTACGACAACGTGGTCATGTAGTCCCGTGTACTTCGGTTGTGTGTAGAATCTGTCTGATAACCGGTGTTAATTGTGATGGCTGTATTAGTGTGTGTTATCTGTGATTCAGGTAAGGACTGCAGACGATCAATTTCAAGTAGTTCCTACATATGCTACAAAATGTTACCGTAAACGACACCTCCGAAGGAAGGTATCCTGAGGGATTTTAACGCTCTTAACAAATCCGATGACTTCGCTGGGTTTGAACCCGCGATCTTGGACATAGAAGCTCAGCATGCTACCAACTACGCCACCGAAGCCGCATACCAGCAGAGTACTGCATATTTTTAAAGACTTTGCTGCGTGTTCGCATTTGCGAAGGCTACAAAAACCTTAAGTATTAATTTCATTTTTTCGTATTTTTCGAGAGAAAAAATAAGAAAATTGAGACGTCATTTTTTTCTTAATCTATAAATGTGACATGTGCTTACACGTGTTTTACGTAAACTTGTTTAAATTTATATAACCTTTTCTCTTAAATTATTTATTATATTCTACACTTACTGGTTCTGTATTCAGAAATACAAGCTTGTAAGACACTCTTTTTAGGATTGTTACAGTATAATTTACAACTCCGATTCCTAAAAACGTGTGATTTTAAGTGACAGCCATCTTTCCTCTTTCTTCGCTCTCATTGGTCGCCTGTTCTGCTGACCAATAGCAATTCTCCGTTCATCGATGGTTCTGGAATACGTCGATCTACTGCTATATTTTCCTGCCTCTTCACGATTACGACTTCATTCTACTCGTCAACCATTTGTTGCCGATTCTCAGTCCTGTGGACTTCGAGACTACGTGGAAACTTTCGACATAAAATACTCTTTGGATAACCAACGTGCTTTGAAAGTACTTAGTGCAATGTAGGCCTTGCACCTATTCTTCAAATTAAGTTACACTTCTTAGGAACTTCAAACTTCATCGTCAGCATGTCGACGGTTTACTAAGTGTTTTAATCTTGCAAGTGATTACTTGTGCAGGTGTTCTCCAAATGGCGACGGTTAAAGCTGGTTGCTTTTTACTACAAATGGCAAACCTCCTGGCGAGGTATCAATTTTAAATGCCACCTGGTCTTTGTTGTTTTCATCTGGTGCTTCACTTATGGTTAAATCAACCAAAGGAACTTCTCTTCGAGAAATGGATAAGTAAAACTGTGTCATTAACTTTCTCCGTATAAATACCTTCAAGAAAAACTCACTTACAAACTTTTCTTCTGGGCTCTATGATCAGGCCGGACAACTTTGTTTTTCGAGCTTTTCAGCTCAATAGTTCTGTGCCAACTTTTCTTAATTAATGGCTTTAAAATTGCCTGTTCTGTGGACAAAAGAATTTGTCAAGTATGAATAATCAGTTCTTCATTTCAGTTTTCTTGTAATGCACACAATTTTGGTGCTAAACCTTACATTGAATCTTCACTGGCAGAAACCTGTTGATATGCTAACTGCTAATTATTTACATTGTTTATTGTTTAAAAATAATATTGTCAAACTTTATAAATATTTATGGGTTTATCCCTTCTTGTTACATACTTTACTTACTTTACATGTGTAATAAAATCACAATATTTAAGCAACTTGTTCTCTCTTTACAATTGCTTTGTTTTCCGTTAAATGTTCAAACTTGTGTTTGTAATGCTCAACTTAATCTTAACTCAAAGTATCCTTTTGAGTTCTTTCCGATACGGGAGGTCTTAAATCGACCGATCCGTACTAACGGATTGGTGTTGGAGGGCCGTAGCCGTTTGCGGTTGACATTGTGAATTTTGTTAGTGATTTTTAGAGCATATTTGTCTTGTATATTTGAATTTGTTGATGTTCGCTTGACGAGCGAAACATGTCATCCAATTAATACCACATTTGTTGGATAAGTGTGCTAATAAGTGTATAAATAATTCATGTAATATTTATTTCTGGTACACTCGTGTTCACCGACTGAAAATCAACTCTGGTTACAGCTGGTTGTATCTTTCAGCGTAACGGTTTCTTATTACAGTATCATCACATACCGGGTGATTCAACAGCCCCTTCCAATATTGTTTGCCTCAACCCAATTAACGCGTATTGTCAGTAAGGTCCATATTTCTCTGCTTGCATCCCGTGTGGTATTAATGCACTGCAAGCATATCCTGCAAACGATACTGAACACTATTATTTTCCCTTCATTTACCATTCATCTGAATGCGATGAAACTTTGGTGAAAGTTGTTGTTCACGCTCCCACACATCTTTCTGAATTAGTAAATCCATTTTATAAAAGTTAAGAGGCAGTTAACGGAAAAAGAAAAATATATATTTTGTGCCCAAAAGATTTTCAACAAACAAAGTTACAACACCACTTTCTTTGATTAGCATTGCAATGCATGCCGGGTACAGCAAGTAAATAAATAATTAAATAAATAAATAAACAAACAAACAAAAAACTTAATAATTAATTAATTAAATAAATCAACAAACAAACAAGCAAATAAATTAATTAATAAACAAGTTAACAAATAAATAGATAGGTAAATAAATCAATGAATCAATCAATCAACAAACATATAAACAAACAAACAAACAAACAAAGAAACAAATTAATTAGTAAATAAACAAATAAATATAAAAATAAACAGACAAATAAATAAATAAATAAATAAATACGGAAAATAAATAAACGAACAAATTATACACATATATGTATAAATGGATAAATGAATAGGTAAATAAATAAATAAATAAATAAATAATAAACAAATTAATTAATAAATAGATGATTGAATGAATGAGTGAATGAATGAATAAATAAATAAATAAATAATTCCTATATACTCCTAGTCATGTTTCTTTTTCTATTACATTTCCATAATTTAAATGAAGCCACTCCATGAATTTATCTCACTGAGTAAGGAGAGCAATTAGTGAGGCTCACAGGAAGCTCTGTGGCGATGACTCCAGTTCATTAGATCTGTGGTGACCTGAATTTTAATTGGCGGACAGGAAGAGGCCAGCGCTGCTGATAAATCTAATGGTTGTCAGCCACGAACCTCCAAACCGCAGACATCATCACGGCACTTGTACATATTTCACGATTACGGGGTTGTTACTTGTTTTAAGGGACATAAAAACTAGATTATCGGTCCTGCTTATCATTGTGAGAATGAGAACTAATTTACTTATACAGTCGAGCTTGGTTAGTTCAGAAGCCATCTTTCAGTGTTGCCTAGTTCTATAATAGTTCCAAGTTGAAAAGATCGACAAAAAGAATCGAATTATTCAAGATTTCATTTCAGACATGTTTAACTTTCATTTCTAGGAATAGCGCTTTGAAGCCATTTCTCATTGCTACCTTATTAACAATTAATATTGTAATTTTCAGTTGGTCAACACAAAAGCATTCCAATTACTGGAATATGCGAGAAAATAACCTTCTTCTATAGTAGCCTACATAACAAATATAGGTATATACAGTAGCCTACATAACATATAGGTATATACTGTAGCCTATATTTATATACCAGGTGAATTAGCTGCCCCTAATAATATTGTTTTTTGCAGCCCAACTAACCCGTATTGTCAGGAAGGTCGACATTATTTTCTCTGCTTGCATCCCGTATAGTGGGGTGAGTTAGCTGAAAAAAGATTCAAATCTGGCAAACATTGCGCCCTTTTGGATTCAGATAGTACATGGGTAGACGAGTCTGAAAAGCCCGGGAAACAAATTTTCCTGGCCATCTAGCAGTGTTGGTGACGTAATCAATATGGCCGCCAACATTTTGAGACACGCTTCCACATTCCCCATTATAACTCAGTTTTCATTTTCGATATTGACATAATAATTAGTGATTATGAATCAGGAGAAAACGCACTTTCCAACGGTATATTTGATTTCATTGTTTAAGTTCACAATATCAAAAAATATGAAATTTTATACTTTATTTTGATTTTGATTTTTTCAACACACTTTGCCAAATAACTAGAAATCCGTTACATGTAGCTGAAAACGTGTCCGACACTTTTTTATTCATCAAGTAATTACCTTTCCAACGGTATATATGACCACTGTTTTATCGTGAACAGTTGCTAAAAATCTGCCAAAACAATGTAGCGTAGCACGAGTCGTTATCGTAACTATGCAATTTATATAGGCTAGGCCCCGAAAAGTAATAGAGCGTCTAAATAACTATTATATTTAACTAGTAGCAAATATAATTACTGCATTTTTAATGTATATGTAAAATAATAATAATATTAATAATAGTAATAATAATAAAATAATACCTTCTAAAAACGTGAAAAATGTAATAATACATAAGATTTCATTCAGTAATACTAAATGTGTATTTCTTTTTCAGGCAGACGTTGTGTGAGGAAGTTCAACATGCAAAGACGATATTGCTTTCGTGTATGTAATAGAAATTACTCTATCATGTCACGGAAGAGGACACATGAATTGGTTGATGCTACAACTGACCCAGTGGTGGCTCCGTTTGTAATGGACCTGTGTTTGTTATGCCAGAAGAATTTAAAAGAACGCTTAATTATCCCAAAATATGAAGGGTATATATCATTGGCGAATAATCTTGAAATTTTTGCGTAACATGGTCAGAAGTTTGGACCAGTTGAATGATGGACGTGGTCTTTAACAGACATTTGTAGCCCATGGAGAAAATAACATAAAATCATGAACAAAAAAAGTATAGGTCACGTTTTCAGCTCGGTCTACATGTAACGGATTTAAAGCTATTTAGCAAAATGCGTTGAAAAAATCAAAATAAAAGTACATTTTAAAATTTCATTTGATATCGAAAAGGAAAACTGAGTTATACGAGGGCAGATCAAAAAATAAGTTGCACTTCCCAGTTATGGGCATTTATTACACCACCTATACAGCAACAACACGCCTATAACGACATACAATGTATCGTCACTTTTCCTCATAGTTTCCAAGAGACTCCAAACATTTCTGCGAACGCACAACCAACTTGTCGATGCCGGATGCATAGAAAGTTCCTCCAGCACTCTGCAACCTCACGGAGACAGCGGCCTTCGCCTCCTCATCGGTCTGGGAATGTCGACCAACGTTCTGTGTAATGATCGCATTCACACTGTTGACATTTGCACGGGTCCTGGACGTTGCGGGCCTGCCCTCGCGATATCCATACGTCCGGCTTCGAATTGCTGACACCACTTTACGATCCCTTGCCGGGAAATGGCCCGCTCCCCATACACAGCACTAATTTCACGATGAATGTCCGTGCAATTCTTCCTTTTGGCGCATAAGAATCGGATTGTCGCACGCACCTCATATTTGGAGTGAACGTCCAGTCGACACGCCATTGCTTTTGGCCGCCATTCACACCATACAAGACGAGACACCACAGCGACCTGCCTAACAGATGTGTGGGCAGTGTCTGTCCCTTTCTCCGCTGTGCCCACGTTTGCGACACACAGCGCGCTACCGCAGTGCGTTAGTGCAAATAACTTTTTGATCCACCATCGTAACACTATTATTTTGTTCCCTCGTATTAGTCTGTAGCCACATGGAAGGAATAATAATAGTGTTTAATATCGTTTGCAGGATATGCTTGCAGTGCATTAATACCATATGGGATGCAAGCAGGGAAATATCGACCTTCCTGCCAATACGCGTTAGTTGGGCTGCATAAAACAATAGTATTAGGGGCAGCTGATTCACCTGGTATATACTCGTACATTTACATAAGTCCGTAAAAACTTGTGTAATGCGTCAATCTTATTTACAGATAAAATGCATAATAAGGCGCGTTATTTCGTGATAAATATCTATGTATATATCTATCTACACTGTATATATAATGTTTTCAATGTTAGGGCATATAAATACTTGTTTTCCCGTCTAATGAAATTGGGCACAACATTTGTTGTGACCGACTGGAAAACTTTCTTTATTATTTGATCATACTGTGAGCAGGAGTAAGGGGAAGGGAATGTTTGATCAACTGTGTGGCGTCAAGGTAAGGAACAAGACGATGGATGAGTAGCCCATGCCTAAAGCCCTGCACGGATGTGGATATCCGCGGATAAACCCGCGGATATCCACAAAAATTTTCGCCATGCGGATATAGTTTGCATGGCAGTGCGGATAGCGGATAAGCTGTGGATAATGTTGATATAATACAATCCGAACTTGTTGAATATCTTTACTAGGACCCGGATGTTTATGACATAGCCTATCATAGTTTACCGTTATGTTTATTTCTTTCATGACAAATATAAGATGATGATTTAAGTTAATCTAATTCAAATTATGTCATTAAGCATAATTAACATCCCGAACTGAAAAGGGTTGCAAGCCTAGCTGTATAACATTCATTTGAAACATAGCACATGCCATAAAAAGCCTACGGGAACGACTCTGTCCTCAAATGTCTAAATGTGTTTCTTTAATACTTCATGCTTTATCTAACATTATTATTGTAATTCGGATAACAAACGTGTGGATACGGATAAAAGTCGTGTGGATGCGGGGCGGATGTGGATAAAGTTTTGTTTACTCGCGCAAGACTCTACCTATGTCCTCGTGTTGTAAGGAATTGTATCCTCATTTGGATTGAGATGCTTGGTGCAACTTGAGCCCGCTTGACCGAGGTCGGGCCTGCTATCATCACAGTAGTGAACAACTAATCGAGTGAAGTGGCCAGATGCTTCTCTAGTAGCCAAGTGCTTCCTGGTCTGATTGTAGCCCGAGTTCATTCAAAATAAATGACCTACTCTGCCTACTCCGCGTATCCGGATATTAATATTGCCAGAGGCAGATGACCTCATTATTCTTCTATTTAAAACAACAATAACTAACTAACATTATTATTGCGATGATGTCCAACTCAGTAGTCCAGCTGTCTTCAGTGCGTCGGTAGCATTCGGCGCAAAATAAATAAATAAATGATACACAAGCATTCTTGGCTGTCGATCGGAAGGTCCGGATTCGATTCCGGACTATACCAAGAAATTTAATTCTGGTCTGAGGGCTATAACGGCGTCCACTCTGCCTCGTGTGGCAAAACTGAGGATAGGTGGGTACGATTCTCACCTCAGCCATCCTGGAAGTGGCTTTTCTGTGGTTTCCCTCTTCTACCCCAGGCGAAAGCCGGGGAGAATGCTAACAGCCGCTTTCTTCCCGATCCTTACCTGAATTACTCACTAATGCAGCCATCAATAACACAGGTTGTCAGACAAAACTCAACACACACCTAAATACACGGGTCTACATGAGTAGGGGAGTAGTGATGGTTCTATTACACCCATTTTATTTGTACCCGACTGTACATGTTAAATAATTAATATCTCGCGACCCCTTGGTCCGATTTTGACATGCGACATATCGTTGGACTCGGGTTGACACCCTATTTCCAATGGACCACTCATTTCAACCCCTAAATAAAACCTACCCCTACTAGGGGGTGAAATTGTAATTTTTTAGTGAAAGTCTCTTTTCAAATGCGACATGTATAAGGTGCGCTGCTAAAATGAACATAAACGTTGTTGCTCATATAGCGCATGCGTTTTGCTGGATGCCGCTATGAATCAACATTTTTGTTTTTGTTTTTTACGCATGCGCACTTGGGATTTTTGTAAGAGGGATCTTTGAAAAAATGATTTATAAGAAGGGGTTTTGGTGGTGAGGAGAGAACCAGATAGTCGCCTACCTTCCTACGATGATTGCCGATATCTCTCGAACGCAAGGTCGGATTTGGACGTGAGACGTGTCAAATCGCTTGTCTCGAAGCCCTATATATTTTATTAATAGGTTAAAGTTTTGGGAATGCTGGGACATGTTTTTTGGGGTAAAAACGTGATTTTAGACTTTTTCCGATATCTCACGAATGCATGGTCGGATTTGGTCCTATGACATGTCAAATGGCTTGTCTCGAAACCCACTTTATTATGGTAATAGGTTAAAGTTTTGAGAATGAGGGAAACAGAATTTTTTGGTGTAAAACTGTGATTTTAGACTTTCTGTTATATCTCACAAACCAATAACGCCAGAGACGTATACGAGGGGTCGTAGGACTCGGGGTGACCCCCCCCCCCCCCGCACACTACTCCCCCTTTCGAATATAGTATTTATGTTCTAAAAAAATTGCGAAAGGGTCTAACGACACTTTTGTTGAAAACATTTTAGTTTTTAAAACTTTTTTTTAAATCTGTCTAAAATGTTCATGAAGAGTGGTTGTAGATAGAAAGAGACGATACCACTGGGCACGTGTTTCAACGAGGCTATTACTGACCACGGTGGTGATATACCAATACAGTATTCGCTATTTCGATGAGACGGCGGGTCGAGGTTTCGTTTTCCGATTTTTCCTATGATGGAATTCCTAATTCCTAAACCCCCTGAAGGGGGTCTTTAACATGTAAACGATTATGAGTGACATGACAAATGATAATTCCTTGATCAGATGAAGTTGGCTTTAGATAGAACAAACAGAACTTGGTTATATGTTGCTTGAAGTGAGTATAGAAAACAAACTTGCTGGGGCAGACTGACAGGATGTGGATGTTATTTGAGCTTATTGGAATGCATTGACTTGACTTGACAACAGGGCAATGAAAAAAGCAAAGAGATGCTGAGGACACTTGAAGGTCAAACGATATGGCAACCATGGTGGGAGGGGGAAGCGAGGATGATGTCGCCGATCATGTTCAATGTTCAATGGATGAATTTATATTTTGAGAAGCATTGTTCGGAGAGGGTCATGTGACGACTTGTTTTAAGGGTATTTATTTTTCTGATCTCTCCTATGGTGGACTCATTGATTGAAATAATCCAAAACTGCTAGGGCATGGCCTTGAGATTTTATAAACTGATAATGGGATTTGACATACAAGGTCCTCCCAGAACTTGACATGATGTCATTATTTTTATGGATTATGAAGTTCCCCAAAAAAGACCCAAAAACAACAAGATCATGGACTTTTGCTTTTCTTAATATATTGCAAACCCATAATTAAGGATGTTTACTGTGAGTGACGAAACCTAGCTAGGTTAAGAAAGAATTATTGTAAGCTACATGTATGGTGACTGACACATCTTTGACCATTGGAACTTGTTTTCAGATCTGACTGTAGTACATAGGGAGTATAGGTTGTAGGCATAGCTTGACAAACTGTGTACACAAAATTCAATTTATCGATTCAAGAATTAAGAGTAGACTACCATTAATTAATTGGTTAAAGAGTGTAGCTAAAAATAAAAAAGTGGTGACTACATTAAACTAAACTGAACCAAGTCGAATCAAAAACAACTGAACCAAACCAAGCCTAAAGCAAACCAAACCTAATCAAGAACAAGCCATGGGCTTAAGTGTAAAACTTGTGGGGGAATGCAGTCATTGGCAATGTCCAAAGGAAGGGATAACGCTCTACCTCTAGAGGGTAAGGTAAAGCTAGCGCATGGTGCTAATGCATATTCCAAGTACATGAACCACACACACACACAACTATCCTATGCTGTTTTTATGAGTTGACTGTTAAAACTAACTCAGTGGTTACTGAGCAAGATGGTCGCTACACACAACAAGCTTTAATTGTTTGAGGCTAATAATCTATATACACACACACACACTCGCTTGTTCTAAACTAAACTGCCTTGCTGGCAGTGCTCACACAGTAGGCAAATGACAGAAATGCTTGGCTAACAGAAATACAATCATTTTCGGTTGTCTAATGTTACCAGCTAACCATTACATGCTATAGTGGTGAGCACATGTGCCTCTTGCACTGGAGATCGTAACTCGATTTCTAGCTCTAAGGCCTAAAACGAATCAAACTAAGAAAGAAGGTTATGGTGACGCAGTGGTTAAACTGTTAGCCTTTCACTAAGGTAGACTAGGGTTTGATTTTAGGTTAATATACATGTCATAAACAAACAAACCAAAAAGCAGAGATAATGTTTAAAGCTGATTGCACTTGTCTCTTTTCAAATTATTACTTAGATTACAAATACAAAGGTGGACTGGGTTTGATATACAGTTAATGCTGCCTATCGCATACTAGCCTGTAAGAAAGCCAAACAAGCAAAAGCGTAGGTAGAGCAGTGGTAAAATCGCTATGTGTAGAGAACTACCTAACGGTTTTATGAACTGGCAATGGTATGTCGCATAAACAGTGCAGGATACAATCCAGCAACCATAATTTTTATCTTGTGGAACAGAGAAAACATATATAGAGAGAGATATATAGAAAGCTTGTGTATGTATGGGTAGCATTGATTGTTTGACCAGAGAAAATACAGTGAGGTAGGGTGGGGAGAGGGAGAATTAACACTTACATATGAATGGTAAATAGTATTTTTTTCAATAGTTTTGTTTTTCAAATACAGTGGTAGATAGCCGTTATTTTGTTAAACATTCTTACTTGCAGTAGTAATAAGCCTCTACGGTTCCGCTAACACATATAGACAGACTGCACTATTGCCATGGTCAAGCACTCACATTAAGATCATTTACAAAAAAAATGAAAAATAAAAAATCTTGTTTTGGAAATATCGTTTTTCAACAGACACAAATTAAATAAAAAATGTGTAAACAGCAAAATGGAAAATCCTTGTTTTCATATAGACAAAATTTAAAAACCTTAAACGAACATTTCATATATATATATATATATATATATATATATATATATATATATATAAATGGGAATTGACAAATGTGTAAATATGGAAAAGGAAAATCCATGTTTCCATATCATGAAATTGAAAAAAACATCAAACTGTCATTTTAAAAAATGCAAATGAAAAATTGACAAATTGCAATGTGTGAAATGTGAAATTGAACAAATGGTTATCATTATTTAAAAAAAAAAAAAAAAAAAAACACAGTGCCTTATGGTTGAGGTGTGAATCAAACCCTCTCTACTTATTTTGGACCACCCGAGACTGAGTAGACTTGTTTTAATCCTCATACCACTTTTAAAATTTTGTGTTAAAGCTAGGAATTGAACTCAAGAGCTTGTAGGGGGAGACCAAGGTTAGAATATGTTAAACAGATAGTCTTAATTGTAGGGTGTGGTAGCTATATAGAGATGAAACGATTAGTTCGGGACAGGGGCATTGAGATCTGCAGCAAACCAGTCAAACGACTAAAGACTCAAACAACAACATGTAAGCTCATCAAAATAATGTTGTGTAACGGTAAATGTTAGTCAACGAACAGTAATGCATTACTAAAACCCATGACACGATACCTAAGAGCCTTTCTAAAGTTATTTTAAAATGCCTTTAACCCTATATTAAACACCCAGTTCACAATATTCGTAACTGCAATGTTATGGTAAAACAAAACAAAATCTATATTACAAAACAAGCAAGTGGTTTAGTCAATGTATACTGGGAAAAGTTTTGTAAACACTCAAGTCCACAAGACTAATTAAATTAGTAACTGTCAGGTTGGCCGAGTGGTTAAGGTGTTTGACTTAAGATCAGATTTCCTGTACAAGGAAGCAAGGGTTCGAATCCCTTACCTGACATAACTATTGCCTTAACATGGCTTGTCTACACTGAATTATTATGATACTTGCTACACAAACCATAGACAGAGTGTATTGTTTAAGGCACTCTCTTTATGAACATAGTCAGAGACTGTTGATGGTTAACAATTGCATTAATAGTGGGACATGGGGATAGCAATTAAGAAAAACAGCCAATACACATACAATATTTTTATTCATTTAGTTATTTTTTACAATAGTTACACACTGAATACAACTTTTTATCTTTTTATCATTGTTTGATATAGATTTTAAACACAACGCTTGTTGTAGATCCTTTTATAACATTCTCCAGGTACTCTTGTTCTTAAAAACTGGGCAAGCCGCAATGGTTTTATAGACATTAAACCCTCATCCTCTTCTTTTTCATCTTCCCCCAGGGGCTCACATCTTGTGGGCGTGGGTTGGCGACCAAGGGGCCCCAGCTGAGTCCGTCATTGCTTCCACTTACTTGTGCCGGGCTCCTCTCTGTCTTCTTTCCTGTCGACCTCACTTGGTCAACTCTTGTTCTCTTCTGACCCCGACGGTATTAGGGTATCCGAGGCCTAGGGAGTCTCTTCCTTTCCCGCCTTAATTGGCCCTTGTCTCATCTTTTCTGATACCCTCCTTCTGCGAGGGGTCAGCCTTCTTTTTCTCTTCCTTTACCTCCTGCCTTGTGCTCTAGGCCCTTAAGGAGGCAGGGTGTATGTAGCCCCACCACTTCTGGTGCGCCCTAGATAATGCTACACCCTCAGGGGCTCACGGCTGGTGAGTTCGGGAGTTGGCGTCCCCGAGGGATTCCTGAGCTGGGTCCGTTTTCCCCTTTTGTCCCTTACCTTTGGGGCGGACCCTCTCCTCTTTCACTTTCCTATATGCCTTTCATGGCTCTCCTTCCTTCCAAGTCCCTCAATCCGCCTTCTCCGAGGGTTGAGGGCATTTCTTTTCCTTCTGTCCTTTTATTTGCCTTATTCTCCTTTAGTTTTCCATTTCTTCTTCTAGTATGTAGGTTAGTAGTTAGTTTTAGTTTTAAGTTCGATTTTCATCTTCACGATCACCCAAACCATCAGGGGCCGATAGCCTAGATGTTAGGCCCCTTAAAACAACAATTATCATCATCATCATCATCTTTTTCATCATCATCATCATCATCATCATTATAAATATTATCATCATAATTATTATAGTCATTGTCACCAACATCATCATCATCATCAACATCACTAGAACTATCCAATTCCTTTTTTTCCTTTTCAAAAGGGACCTCTTGAAGAGTCTGTGTTGCTTTTGATAGTGTTAAGGGTTTTTTTGAACGTTGACAACTGTCCTAACATGACTTTTTGAGGAGATGATAATTGCTTATCAACAAACAATGCACTATCTTGAGCAGCAATATCATTTTTTTGAACTTGCTTTTTAGCATTTTCATGATATTTTGTTGACAGCAACAGTGTTTTATCTGGTACACTACATTGATGATTACCCACACTTCAGACCTTACCATTCTTACTTTTTAGATGACCTAAACATTTTGTTGTCCTTTGTTTTGAGCACTGCCAAAATATGATTCCATTCACATTTTGCCGCTTATTGTTATTGGAGTAGCCATGATACAGTGCACGTGGTTTGCCTTTATTGGTTACTAGCTGAAGTACCCGTGCTTCGCTACGCGTTATAAATAAATTTTGAATGTGAAGGTGACAGTTAAAACAGGGGATAGGCGAGGTGCTGCGCTGAGGGAGATTAAGGATGGAACATTTTGTCCAACTACCCCCCTCGGCGTTGACCGTGTTTTATAGCACAAATTTATGTTTTACTCGCTAACCGTTGGAGATACCTTTCGGATAGAAAATGTAATTTTAAACCTCGTATATGACATCAAAAGTTTGCTATTTCTTAGCGTTCTCTTTTTATTTGAAATGGAAATATGAAAGTTTGAAACCAAAGGGTGTAGTGACAGCACTAAAATGGTCGCCATCTTTGAATAGTGCTAAGTATTGAAATCAAAAGTAGCCTATATGTTAACCAGGTAAATCAGCTACTTCCATGTAAAATTCATGTAAATCGGACCAGTGGTACTTGCGTGATTGAGTAATACAAAGACACACACCATTTCATTTTTAGTCTCGCTTCGCTCGCGTCATAGTCGTGTCATATTATTATTCAATGAAATGGAGGTTTAACCCCGTTAACACCCCTTTAGAACATGAATATCGAAAAAGCCCTCCTTAGTAGACGTTTTCGACATACAACAAACACATCCCCAAAATATCATTCTTCTAACTTTAATAGTTTTGGTTGGTCGATGAGAGTGAACATCCAAATATCCTTCCTTAGTGGACGTTTTTCTTCCAGAATTTCACCCCTCCCCACAGGCCCCTTAAATTTGATTTATGAAAAAAAAACGGTCGAACACCTATTTATTTTATTTATTTATTTATTTATTTATTTATTTATTTATTTATTTATTTATTTATTTATTTTTAAGCTGATTGATTTCCTCCGAGTTTCAAACTCCTCGCCTATGTCGTTTAAGTGATACACGCTCCGTTAGGAATCTTTCAACCCCCACTTTTCATCCCTTTCTCCTCATAATATACACTACATCGAAAAACCATTAGACATGTGTCAGCTTATTTTTAATGATTAGTATATATGCCAAGTGTCACATCCCCAAATGAAACCACTCCTGAGATATTGTTATTCAATGAAATGCACGTTTACCCCCTTATCACTTCTTTAGAACTTGAATATCCAAAACTCTTTCCTTAGTGGACGTTTTCGATATAGAACGAACATATCCCCAAAATTTCATGTTTCTAACTTCAATAATTTTGGCTGGGCGATGATGAGTGAGTGAGTCAATCAGGACATTTTCTTTCATTTATTTTTGATAATCTCACCCCTCCCCATGAACCCCTTAATTTGGATTTATGAAACAAACGGTCGAACGCATATTTACTTATTTAAAGCTGTTTTTCCCCTGAGTTTGATGAGTGAGTAAGTGAGTCAATCAGTTAGGACACTTTCTTTCCTGTTTTTTTTCCCCCAGAATTTCACCCCTCTCCAAGGGCCCCTTAAATTCGATTTATGAAAAACGGGTCGAACAACTATTTACTTGTATTTTAAGCTGTTTTTTCCCGCCGAATTTCAAACTTCTCGCCTATGTCTTTTCAGAGATACACGTTCCGTTAAGAATCCCTCAACCCCCAATTTTCACCCCTTTCACCTCATAATATACACCACATCGATAAACCCTTAGACATATGTCTGATTATTTTTAATGATTAGTTTATATACCGAATATCACGTCCCCAAAGAAACAACTCATGAGATATCGTTATTCAATGAAATGCACGTTTACCCCCTTAACACCTCTTTAAAACCCGAATAAACAAAAATAATTCCTTAGTTGACGTTTTCGACATACAGCGAACGTATTCCCAAAATTTCATGTCTCCAACTTCAATAGTTTTCGCTGGGCGTGATCAGTGAGTGAGTCAGACAGGATAATTTCTTTCAGTTATTTTGACCAGAATTTCATCCCTCCCCATGGGCCCCTTAAATTGGGTTGATGAAAAAACGCTTGAACACCTATTAGCTTGCTCTTTAAGCTGTCTTTTCCCCCTGATTTTGATGAGTGATGAGTGAGTTAGTTAGTCAGTTAGGACACTTTTTCTCCTTTTCCCCCAGAATCCCACCCCATTGGCCCCTTAAATTAATTTATGAAAAAATGGTCGAACACCGATATACTTACTTTTTAAGCTGATTTTTTTTCCGCTGAGTTTCAAATTTCTCGCCTATGTCGTTTAAGAGATAGGCCTACACGCTCCGTTAGGAATCCTTCAACCCCCACTTTTCACCCCTTTCACCTCATA
The DNA here is from genome assembly GCA_946902985.2 of Meconema thalassinum. Lineage (NCBI taxonomy): Eukaryota > Metazoa > Arthropoda > Insecta > Orthoptera > Tettigoniidae > Meconema > Meconema thalassinum. The sequence continues at coordinate 310,480,929 of OX336392.1, read as the reverse complement.
ATAATACACCACATCGAAAACCCCTTAGACACATTTCTGCTTATTTTTAATGATTAGTTTATATGCCGAGTATCACATCCACAAATGAAACCACTTGTGAGATATTGTTATTCAATGAAATGCAGGTTTAACCCCCTTAAGACCCCTTTAGAACATGAATATCCAAAAATCCTCCCTTAGTGTACGGTTTTGACATACAACGAACATATCCCCGAAATGACATGTTTCCAACTTCAATATTTCTGGCTGGGCGATGATGAGTGAGTGAATGAGTCAGGACATTTTCTTTCAATTTATTTTTCTTCAGAATTTCACCCCTCCCGATGAACCCCTTCAATTTGATTGATCAAAAAACTGTCGAGAAGCTATTTACTTACTTTAAAGCAGTTTTGTCCCTGAGTTTGATGAGTGAGTCAGTAAATCAGTTAGGACACTTTATTTCCTGTCCCCCCCCCCCCCCAGAATTTCACCCCTTCCCATTGGCCCCTTAAATTGGATTTATGAAAAAACGGTCAAACACATATTTACTTATTTTTATGCTGATTTTTCCCGCTGAGTTTCAAACTCCTCGCCTATGTCGTTTAAGAGATACATGCTTCATTAGGAATCCTTCAATCCCCCCTTTTCACCTCTTTCACCTCATAATATACACCACATCGAAAAACCCTCAGACACGTGTCTTCTTACTTTTTAATGATGAGTTTATATGCCGTGTATAACATCCCCCAATGAAACCAATCGGGAGATATTGTTATTCAATAAAATGCAGGTTTAACCCCCCTAAAGACCACTTTAGAACCTGAATATCCGGAAATCCTCCCTTTGTAGACGGGTTTGACATACAATGAACATATCCCCAAACTGGCATGTTTCTAACTTCAATAATTTGGGCTGGGCGATGATGAGTGAGTGAGTGAGTGAGTGAGTCAGGACATTTTCTTTCAATTTTCTTTTTTCAGTACTTCACCCCTCCCCATGAATCCCTTAAATTTGATTTATGAAAAAAAATGTCGAACAGCTATTTACTTACTTTAAAGCAGTTTTTCCCCTGAGTTTGATGAGTGAGTCAGTCAGTCAATCAGTTAGGACCCTTTCCAGAATTTCACCCCTCCCCATGAGCCCCTTAAATTGGATTTGTGAATAAACGGTCAAACACATACTTACTTCTTTTTATGTTGATTTTTTTCCCGCTGAGTTTCAAACTCCTCGCCTATGTCGTTTAAGAGATAAACGCTCCGTTAGGAATCTTTCAATCCCCACTTTTCACCCCTTTCACCTCATAATATACACCAGATCGAAAAACCCTCCGACTCGTGTCTTCTTATTTTTAATGATGAGTTTATGTGCCGAGTATCACATCCCCCAATGAAAGAAATCGGGAGATATTGCTATTCAATGAAATGCAGGTCTACCCCCTTAACACCCGTTTAGAACCTGAATATCCCAAAATCCTCACTTAGTGGGCATTTGCGGCCCTTGGGGAAGCTGCATACCAAATTCCGTTCCAATCCGTTTGGTGGTTTCTGAGATTTCGTGATGAATGAATGAGTGAGTGAGTGAGTGGTATTTGACAAATATATAGTAGAAGATAGTGTCAAGTCTTTGTTATGCTAAACTCGGTTGACAGTGCTATGTGAGTAGTTGAGTAACTAACGGGATTTCAAGTAAAGATCCTCATTTTCTATACCGGTAGTGTAGAGCGCAAATGGCATCCAGTCGGCCGTGTCTCGACTTGAGCTATGTTGCCATGGAAACTATCTGCCTTGCCATTCCTTCATGAGTATATTTTATGATTTGATTAGCCTGTGCTTGAGTGCAAAAGGGCCGAAATCAGAAGAATGAGAAAGACTATCGAAAATTCATGTAGCCAGCGGTTCCTTCTGGGTCCTAAACTATGTGTATGCAAAATTTGGTTGAGATTGGTGGAACGGTGTAGATTTGTATACGGAATCGATCCACATACATACATACAGACTTTCACTTTTATATATAAGATTATAGTATATTCCATAGTAGTAACTGACTTGTCAAGTTGATCTACCTACTACAAAGGTCAGAACAATTCTGGTGAAAGTGTGATTTTGTGTTGACGTTTTATATAGGATGATGTTGGTGGCTTATGTTGGTGGCTTATGTTGGAGGCTTATGTTGGTGGCTTATGCTGGTGGCTTATGTTGGTGGCTTATATTGGCGGCTTATGTTGGTGGCTTATGTTGGTGGCTTATATGGTGGCTTATATGGTGGCTTATGTTGATGGCTTATGTTGGTGGCTTATGATGGTGGCTTATGTTGGTGGCTTATGTTGATGGCTTATGTTGGTGGCTTATGTTGATGGCTTATGCTGGTGGCTTATGTTGGTGGCTTATATTGGTGGCTTATTCTGATGGCTTATGTTGATGGCTTATGTTGGTGGCTTATATTGGTGGCTTATGTTGGTGGCTTATGTTGATGGCTTATGTTGGTGGCTTATATTGGTGGCTTATGTTGGAGGCCTATGTTGGAGGCCTATGTTGGTGGCTTATGTTGGTTGCTTATGTTGGTGGCTTATGTTGATGGCTTATGCTGGTGGCCTATGTTGGTGGCTTATGTTGATGGCTTATGTTGGCGGCTTATGTTGGTGGCTTATATTGGTGGCTTATATTGATGGCTTATATTGGTGGCTTATGTTGATGGCTTATGTTGGTGGCATATGTTGGTGGCTTATGCTGATGGCTTATGTTGGTGGCTTATGTTGGAGGCTTATGTTGGTGGCTTATATTGGTGGCTTAAGGTGATGGCTTACGTTGGTGGCTAATGTTAATGCCTTATGTTGGTAGCTTATTTTGATGTCAGTTTTTGTTATATAATGTATTTGTTCCATTCATTTATGACGTCATAGCCAGTCTTAAAGCAAGTCTTAACTTGTCCGACATGTTGGATTTTTTGTTCATGTGTGAAACTATCAAGTACCAATGATCAAGTGAGCTTCTTTCTCTCTAATCCGCAGTTCTGCCCCATAGCATTGAGAATATTTATTGTAGTAGCCTATAAAGAAACAAAAAAATCATGTCTAATACAGTTTAGCTATAAGTGACCAGAACCACTATATATAACATTTTATTGTAAGAGCTTTCCATAATGATAAGAAAAAAGAACTTACCAAAATGATGGATAGTGTAAGTAAACGTCTTTTGCTGCTTGATGCCACTACTAAAGTGATACTCATACAACAGACAAGTGAGTTCATGTTTTGCTGACGTAATCGTATGTTCCCCCGCATGCACACGCCTTCCGCGAAGCAGGCGCACATTATGTTGGTGGCGTATGTTGGTGGCTTATATGGTGGCCTATGTTGGTGGCTTAAGATGATGGCTTATGTTGGCGGCCACCAACATCATAAGCCATCGACATAAGCCACCAATATAGGCCACCAACATAAGCCATCAACATAAGCCACCAACATATACCGCCAACATAAGCCACCAACATAAGCCATCAACATAAGCCACCAACATAATCACCAGCATTAGCCATCAACATAAGCCACCAACATAAGCCACCAAAATAAGCCATCAACATAAGCCACCAATATAAGCCACCAATATAAGCCACCAACATAAGCCATCAACATAAGCCATCAACATAAGCCATCAACATAAGCCACCAATATAAGCCACCAACATAAGCCACCAGCATAAGCCATCAACATAAGCCACCAACATAAGCCATCAACATAAGCCACCAACTTAAGCCACCATCATAAGCCACCAACATAAGCCATAAACATAAGCCACCAATATAAACCACCAACATAAGCCACCAACATAAGCCATCAACATAAGCCACCAATATAAGCCACCAACATAAGCCACCAGCATAAGCCACCAATATAAGCCACCAACATAAGCCACCAATATAAGCCACCAACATAAGCCACCAACATCATCCTATATAAAACGTCAACACAAAATCACACTTTCACCAGAATTGTTCTGACCTTTGTAGTAGGTAGATCAACTTGACAAGTCAGTTACTACTATGGAATATACTATAACCAATAAAGGCAAACCTCGTGCACTGTATCATGGCTTCTCCTATAACTATAAGCGGCAAAATGTGAATGGAATCATATTTTGGCAGTGCTCAAAACAAAGGACAACAAAATGTTTAGGTCATCTAAAAAGTAAGAATGGTAAGGTCTGAAGTGTGGGTAATCATCAATGTAGTGTACCAGATAAAACACTGTTGCTGTCAACAAAATATCATGAAAATGCTAAAAAGCAAGTTCAAAAAAATGATATTGCTGCTCAAGATAGTGCATTGTTTGTTGATAAGCAATTATCATCTCCTCAAAAAGTCATGTTAGGACAGTTGTCAACGTTCAAAAAACCCTTAACACTATCAAAAGCAACACAGACTCTTCAAGAGGTCCCTTTTGAAAAGGAAAAAAAGGAATTGGATAGTTCTAGTGATGTTGATGATGATGATGATGTTGGTGACAATGACTATAATAATTATGATGATAATATTTATAATGATGATGATGATGATGATGATGATGATGAAAAAGAAGAGGATGAGGGTTTAATGTCTATAAAACCATTGCGGCTTGCCCAGTTTTTAAGAACAAGAGTACCTGGAGAATGTTATAAAAGGATCTACAACAAGCGTTGTGTTTAAAATCTATATCAAACAATGATAAAAAGATAAAAAGTTGTATTCAGTGTGTAACTATTGTAAAAAATAACTAAATGAATAAAAATATTGTATGTGTATTGGCTGTTTTTCTTAATTGCTATCCCCATGTCCCACTATTAATGCAATTGTTAACCATCAACAGTCTCTGACTATGTTCATAAAGAGAGTGCCTTAAACAATACACTCTGTCTATGGTTTGTGTAGCAAGTATCATAATAATTCAGTGTGGACAAGCCATGTTAAGGCAATAGTTATGTCAGGTAAGGGATTCGAACCCTTGCTTCCTTGTACAGGAAATCTGATCTTAAGTCAAACACCTTAACCACTCGGCCAACCTGACAGTTACTAATTTAATTAGTCTTGTGGACTTGAGTGTTTACAAAACTTTTCCCAGTATACATTGACTAAACCACTTGCTTGTTTTGTAATATAGATTTTGTTTTGTTTTACCATAATATTGCAGTTACGAATATTGTGAACTGGGTGTTTAATATAGGGTTAAAGGCATTTTAAAATAACTTTAGAAAGGCTCTTAGGTATCGTGTCATGGGTTTTAGTAATGCATTACTGTTCGTTGACTAACATTTACCGTTACACAACATTATTTTGATGAGCTTACATGTTGTTGTTTGAGTCTTTAGTCGTTTGACTGGTTTGCTGCAGATCTCAATGCCCCTGTCCCGAACTAATCGTTTCATCTCTATATAGCTACCACACCCTACAATTAAGACTATCTGTTTAACATATTCTAACCTTGGTCTCCCCCTACAAGCTCTTGAGTTCAATTCCTAGCTTTAACACAAAATTTTAAAAGTGGTATGAGGATTAAAACAAGTCTACTCAGTCTCGGGTGGTCCAAAATAAGTAGAGAGGGTTTGATTCACACCTCAACCATAAGGCACTGTGTTTTTTTTTTTTTTTAAATAATGATAACCATTTGTTCAATTTCACATTTCACACATTGCAATTTGTCAATTTTCCATTTGCATTTTTTTAAATGACAGTTTGATGTTTTTTTCAATTTCATGATATGGAAACATGGATTTTCCTTTTCCATATTTACACATTTGTCAATTTCCCATTTATATATATATTTTTTAAATGTTCGTTTAAGGTTTTTAAATTTTGTCTATATGAAAACATGGATTTTCCATTTTGCTGTTTACACATTTTTTATTTAATTTGTGTCTGTTGAAAAACGATATTTCCAAAACAAGATTTTTTATTTTTCATTTTATGTCTTTGTAAATGATCTTAATGTGAGTGCCTGACCATGGCAATAGTGCAGTCTGTCTATGTGTGTTAGCGGAACCGTAGAGGCTTATTACTACTGCAAGTAAGAATGTTTTACAAAATAACGGCTATCTACCACTGTATTTGAAAAACAAAACTATTGAAAAAAATACTATTTACCATTCATATATAAGTGTTAATTCTCCCTCTCCCCACCCTACCTCACTGTATTTTCTCTGGTCAAACAATCAATGCTACCCATACATACACAAGCTTTCTATATCTCTCTCTCTCTATATATATGTTTTCTCTGTTCCACAAGATAAAAATTATGGTTGCTGGATTGTATCCTACACTGTTTATGCGACATACCATTGCCAGTTCATAAAACCGTTAGGTAGTTCTCTACACATAGCGATTTTACCACTGCTCTACCTACGCTTTTGCTTGTTTGGCTTTCTTACAGGCTAGTATGCGATAGGCAGCATTAACTGTATATCAAACCCAGTCCACCTTTGTATTTGTAATCTAAGTAATAATTAGAAAAGAGACAAGTGCAATCAGTTTTAAACATTATCTCTGCTTTTTGGTTTGTTTGTTTATGACATGTATATTAACCTAAAATCAAACCCTAGTCTACCTTAGTGAAAGGCTAACAGTTTAAACACTGCGTCACCATAACCTTCTTTCTTAGTTTGATTCGTTTTAGGCCTTAGAGCTAGAAATCGAGTTACGATCTCCAGTGCAAGAGGCACATGTGCTCACCACTATGGCATGTAATGGTTAGCTGGTAACATTAGACAACCGAAAATGATTGTATTTCTGTTAGCCAAGCATTTCTGTCATTTGCCTACTGTGTGAGCACTGCCAGCAAGGCAGTTTAGTTTAGAACAAGCGAGTGTGTGTGTGTGTGTATATAGATTATTAGCCTCAAACAATTAAAGCTTGTTGTGTGTAGCGACCATCTTGCTCAGTAACCACTGAGTTAGTTTTAACAGTCAACTCATAAAATCGGCATAGGATAGTTGTGTGTGTGTGTGGTTCATGTACTTGGAATATGCATTAGCACCATGCGCTAGCTTTACCTTACCCTCTAGAGGTAGAGCGTTATCCCTTCCTTTGGACATTGCCAATGACTGCATTCCCCCACAAGTTTTACACTTAAGCCCATGGCTTGTTCTTGATTAGGTTTGGTTTGCTTTAGGCTTGGTTTGGTTCAGTTGTTTTTGATTCGACTTGGTTCAGTTTAGTTTAATGTAGTCACTATTTTTTAAATTTTTAGCTACACTCTTTAACCAATTAATTAATGGTAGTCTACTCTTAATTCTTGAATCGATAAATTGAATTTTGTGTACACAGTTGGTCAAGCTATGCCTACAACCTATACTCCCTATGTATAGGTTCAGATCTGAAAACAAGTTCCAATGGTCAAAGATGTGTCAGTCACCATACATGTAGCCTACAATAATTCTTTCTTAACCTAGCTAGGTTTCGTCACTCACAGTAAACATCCTTAATTATGGGTTTGCAATATATTAAGAAAAGCAAAAGTCCATGATCTTGTTGTTTTGGGTCGTTTTTGGGGAACTTCATAATCCATAAAAAGAATGACATCATGTCAATTTCTGGGAGGACCTTGTATGTCAAAATCCCATTATCGGTTTATAAAATCTCAAGGCCATGCCCTAGCAGTTTTGGATTATTTCAATCAATGAGTCCACCACAGGAGAGATCAGAAAAATAAATACCCTTAAAACAAGTCGTCACATGATCCTCTCCGAACAATGCTTTGCAAAATATAAATTCATCCATTGAACATTGAACATGATCGGCGACATCATCCTCGCATCCCCCTCCCACCATGGTTGCCATATCGTTTGACCTTCAAGTGTCCTCAGCATCTCTGCTTTTTTCATTGCCCTGTTGTCAAGTCAAGTCAATGCATTCCAATAAGCTCAAATAACATCCACATCCTGTCAGTCTGCCCCAGCAAGTTTGTTTTCTATACTCACTTCAAGCAACATATAACCAAGTTCTGTTTGTTCTATCTAACGCCATCTTCATCTGATCAAGGAATTATCATTTGTCATGTCACTCATAATAGTTTACATGTTAAAGACCCCCTTCAGGGGGTTTAGGAATTAGGAATTCCATCATAGGAAAAATCGGAAAACGAAACCTCGACCCGCCGTCTCATCGAAATAGCGAATACTGTATTGGTTTATCACCACCGTGGCCAGTAATAGCCTCGTTGAAACACGTGCCCAGTGGTATCGTCTCTTTCTATCTACAACCACTCTTCATGAACATTTTAGACAGATTTAAAAAAAAGTTTTAAAAACTAAAATGTTTTCAACAAAAGTGTCGTTAGACTCTTTCGCAATTTTTTTAGAACATAAATACTATATTCGAAAGGGGGAGTAGTGTGCGGGGGGGGGGGGGGGTCACCCCGAGTCCTACGACCCCTCGTATACGTCTCTGGCGTTATTGGTTTGTGAGATATAACAGAAAGTCTAAAATCACAGTTTTACACCAAAGAATTCTGTTTCCCTCATTCTCAAAAACTTTAACCTATTACCAAAATAAAGTGGGTTTCGAGACAAGCCATTTGACATGTCATAGGACCAAATCCGACCATGCATTCGTGAGATAACGGAAAAAGTCTAAAATCACGTTTTTACCCCAAAAAACATGTCCCAGCATTCTCAAAACTTTAACCTATTAATAAAATATATAGGGCTTCGAGACAAGCGATTTGACACGTCTCACGTCCAAATCCGACCTTGCGTTCGAGAGATATCGGCTAACTTCGTAGGAAAGTAGGCGACTATCTGGTTCTCTCCTCACCACCAAAACCCCTTCTTATAAATCATTTTTTCATAGAGCTCGCCCTCTTACAAAAATCCCAGGTGCGCATGCGTAAAAAACAAAAACAAAAATGTTGATTCATAGCGGCATCCAGCAAAACGCATGCGCTATATGAGCAACAACGTTTAAGTTCATTTTAGCAGCGCACCTTATACATGTCGCATTTGAAAAGAGACTTTCACTAAAAAGTTAAAATTTCACCCCCTAGTAGGGGTAGGTTTTATTTAGGGGTTGAAATGAGTGGTCCATTGGAAAGAGGGTGTCAACCTGAGTCCAACGATATGTCGCATGTCAAAATCGGACCAAGGGGTCGCGAGATATTAATGATTTAACATGTACAGTCGGGTACAAATAAAATGGGTGTAATAGAACCATCACTACTCCTCTACTTACATGACCACGATGCCTAAGCCCCTCAAATGAAACAACATCATGTTTTTTACACTCGTAGATGTGTTTTGAGTTTGGAGAAAAAGTTATGGATTTTAATGCAGTTATTTCGATCGCGACAGCCTCCAGTGTACACGGATTGTTTCTGTATACCTTTGTTTGAGGTTACCCCTCAAGTAAAAATCGCACGACGCTGAAACACAAAAACACATTTACGGGAAGACTTCTTCTTGTTCACGGGATACGAGATAGAAAGAAGCTTGTAGTTTAAATAATCTCGCGATCATGAGCCACGGGACCTCCTTTTTACGTGGAATACGAAACACAAGACAAGGCATTTCACTTCGAAAATCTCACATGCATTGGCCGGGAATCGAACCCGGGCCGCCGCCCTGGTGCGAGGAATACAGCTTGACCGCTGTGCCACACGTCCATTCTCAACTAAGGTATGTGGACAGCTCCGTATGTAATAAATGCAATGGCAGCATTCGGGGCTTCCCGACGAGCTGTTCTGTAACGGTAGATGCTAGTCAAATGGCGTTGACTCAACACGCTGTCCCGTCCCACGGCACAGGCGAAGCTCCGTTCTATAGAGAAGACTCTTGCTGTATTAAACGTGCTAGGCTATATTAAGGACTGTGTTAGCTTTTTATGAGTATCGACAACACTTGGAGTGTCTTTAAGCCAATATCACAATTAATATTCTAACAAAATGACCTGTCTGTAGTAGTAGCAGCATTCACCGCGCCAAGGCGTAGTCGTTCGCTTTAAATCGCTCCCCACACCCGCGGTGGAGGGCTGCAGAAAATCCAGCGATATTAATGTTCACACAATATTGACACCGACCCCATTTTAGAAGCCACTGACGTGTGAAATTTAGTTGACAGGGAGCAGCCATGGAGATAATTGAACATTAATCTCTGGACCAGGAAGTGCTATGTTCAATCTTAAATGAGCGCTTTTCTAAGAGCTTTACGATAATCTTTCCTTTTTTGTACGAAGAGCTTTCCGTTTATTAGTTTCGATACTTTACTTCATAGGGAAACTCTATCACAAAGTGATGAATGACATGGCCGTAACAGGAGACAAATCTATTTCCCCGTAGTCGTATAGTGAAATTAATTTCAAGAAACACTGCGGTAAACTGGGATGTTCAGATGTTCCCTGGTGAGCTGGGATATTTCCAGACATTTAGCACGCCTTGGTCTTTAGGGTAAAGTGGTGCACACATTTCTCATCCTAATGAGGAAAGTATCAGATAAGACAGGTTGAAACCTATCTTGAAACTTTGTGGACTCAATCGTTGTACTTTAAGAGGACAACGTGCGGAAAATCAGCCGCCAGATTAAACTGCAAGGCTCCGAAATCGTATCTGACATCCTGGTACGCAGGCATGATAGCTGGCGGAGCTGGACATCCCTGTGGCACTCGGAGTAGTAGCGAGGCGGGGCGTATATGCTGACAGGAACGTGCGGTTCTTTCTCACCGGCCTTGAGTGCTTGGGCGGTCAGGGCTATCCATTCCAACATGTACGTTACACGCTACTTCCCATTGATTTATATGAGAGTTGTGCCACATGATCTTGGAGCCTTACAGTTCAATCTGGTGGATGATTTTCCACACGTTGTCCTCTTATAGTACAACGATTGCGTCCACAAAGTTTCAAGATAGGTTTCGACTTGTCTTACCTGATACTTTCCTTGTTATTAGGAAGTAATTGGCCTCACGCTCGTACCCTTGCACGGCTATTGCCATTCTTCCAGCCTTGTGGTCAGGGGTGAGCTATCTCAGCAAACATCTTGCCAACAGTCTCCGCGGAGGCTCGGGTTCGGTTCCCGACTCTGCTAACAAATTTAATTCTAGTCTGAAGGCTGGCAGTGGGTACACTCAAGCCTCGTGAGGCAGAAGTGAGAAGAGTCGGGTTTGATTCCTACCTCAGCCATCTTGGAAGTGGTGTTCTGTGGTTTCCCACTTCTACTCCAGGCAAATGCCGTGATGGTTCCTTAAGGCCACGGCAAGCTCCTTCTCAATGCTCACCAAAATTACAAATATACACACTAATACAGCCATCACAATAACACAGGTTATCATACAAATTTCACAGAGAGAGAGAGAGAGAGAGAGACACACACACACATTGAGTACACGGGCTACATGACCACGATATCACAAATCCCCTAAATCAATCAACAACATCAAATGATGGACCGTGTTTTCGGAACGTCCCTCGTACTTCGTGTGGCCTATCTTAGAAAAGAAGAGTGAGCACCTTCTTAGTTCCGTTCCGGCCTGCAATCCTTGCAATAGAACCTCCTGATGTTGTTATTGTTGTTGATTTATTTAGGGGCTTTGTGAGATCGTGGTCTTGTAGTCCCATGTAATTGGTTGTGTGTGGAATCTGTTTGACGGCCTGTATCATTGTGATGTCTACAGGTCTGAGGAGAAGAAGGGACAGTCCTGAGGCCCTGGGTGGTAGAACAGCCCTGAGTAGACAAAATCAATCAGTTTAATATTCATAAATAATTGACATTTTCTGGCGGGCCTTTACTCATTGTAACTTAATCCAGTGAATAGACTTCAAAATATCATCAACAAAACATAGCATGTGAATTTTGTAAATATGGATATTTACCAATTTCATGTAAATATAGTTATTTACAAAATTCAAGTAAATATGGATATTTACCAATTTCATTTAAATATGGTTATTTACCAATTTCATGTAAATATGGATATTTACAAAATTCATGTAAATATGGTTATTTACAAAATTCATATTATGTTTTGTAGTCTATTCACTGGATTAAGTTCGAATCTTTGTTTCTTCTCTAGCAGTGATGATACAAAGATAAAGGTTTATGTTTGTATCTTCTCCGCTAGAAAAATATCGAAGTTTCCAATGTTGTTAAACATTTCTAGATTATGTTTCCTAAATCTGACTTTTACTTCATCTTAATTGTCACGTGTGTTATATAGGAAAGAAATCAGGTGACTTTATAGGCCAACACCTTATGTATACTCACCACCCATTGGGAAATCGTGTGGTCTGCATACCTTAAATATCAGTTAAAGACAAGAGTGTCTTTTACAGAAGTGAGATCAGGCGACCTCATAAGCCAACACCTTATGTACAGTATACTCTCCACCCATTGGGAAATCATGTGGGCCGCACTCAGTCTGGCGTATGGGTTCAATAGTAAGTGTGCTTTATAGAAGAGATATCAGGTGACCTCGTAGGCCAACATCTTTTATATACTCACCACCCACTGGGGCATGGCGCGAGCCGCGCGCAACCTGGTGGACGGGTTGGATATTGCCATTGGGCGCCATCTCTCGCTGCCCGAACTCTGCAACACATAAAAAATACGAATATTAAGTATCCTGTTTAATAGTAATAAAATAATCAACAAATTCTGTTCACTTTTTACTTAAACTGAAATATCTTGACAAGTAATTGCACTACCACGACGTTTGTTGTGTTACCAGCACGTAATAAGAATTCAACAAATTTTCATTCGTATATTTTTTAATTGTTTATTGCTTAATTTGGTGATGCAGATTATGTATATAAAATAGGTTTACTCTAATTTCAATATTTTGGACGCGAAGATGTAGTTTTCAATTTTCTTAAAAGTTAGTAATATTACATGATTATTTAATACAACCAGAGCCATTTGGAAACAATCTAATATCCTGTACTTCAAAATTTGGTACGAATAATTGCAAAAATACTGAATAAAGCTGGATTTTCACAGAACAATGGTGTCATTCATAAATGTCCATCCGAAGGGCTTCTCTCTTATGTTATTTTGACTCCCCTGCACGTTCTATACCCCCCCCCCCCCCCATAAAGTTTCGCAATCCCAGAATGCAGAATATCCTGGTGAAACCGTTGACCGTGTCCTTCGCTTATAGCTCCTAAATGAGAATACGAACAGTGCATTACACTGACATTCACATCCAAACACATGGTAACTCTGTATCAATATAATTCTCACGTCTTTTGTTGGCCAAAAACCATTTCACTACCATTCTGAAAGATGCTCAAGCATTTCTTCCTTCAAGAGTCATTGAATGTACAAGTTCTTTATATCGTAACATCACACGAATCTGAATTTCGATAAAAATCTTATCTTTCTTTTTTGCTTCGGATAACTTGTGGAACATTTGTGTGATGAGATATTTGCGAGAAATTACACTCTACGTCGAAAAAAATCACATGTCATTTTTCAGGTAGAGTTCAATTACCTACCCAATCTAATTAGGCACAAGTACGTGTTGACCGACTGCAAACATTTGAACTACAGTAATTAAGCAGGAGGTGTTGGGTTCGACGCTGACCGATACCCTGCTACAAGCTGAGTAGCACTGTCGACAGCGCGTCAATCTCACTGCTCCTTTCATCATTTCTTCGCTAGCAGAAATAAATATGACCCGCAAAGATCTCAGGCATAAAGAGACGGTTCGGCTCTGTTGGAAGAATGTGATTGAATGAGATCGGCCTCCAATGTACATTTACTCATGTTCAATTATGTTTCCTAAAACGTGCAATTTTACAACGCTATCTTAAGAGAACCTATATTGGACTATTCTCGGAAATGTGCGAAGCTCGAGTACAGTCTGAATTATGTTATACACATTTACTACCAGAAACACAACTAAAAAAGAAGAAAAGGGAGGGATAGAAGAATATATTTTTCCATACATTAGTTAAAAACAAAAACATTTACTATTTTAGGGAAAAGTAAGAAAATTGACGAATTGATTAATAGATAATTAATTAAAATGCTCCGCCAATCGATGCAAATGCTATTCAAATGTTAGTACATGTTTCGATATACGATCATACCTTCTTCAGCGTTTATACAATATTTAAAATAAAATAGATATTCATACAAATAAATAAAGGTTCTAAATATTTAATTATAATTTTCAAAAGCATTCTGGAGATGCAGTTTCTCCATTGACCAGTTTAGAAACAGCATCTCCAGAGTATTTTTTTTAAAATGATTATTGTTGATTTACGCCCACTAAGGAGCTCTCTTTCGTTCCCAATACCTCGGCTGCTAGTTTTTCCTTTCTCCCCTGTGCGAGGGGTTTCCTACACAGGCACTTTGGGTGGTGAGGACCAACAGTTAACCATATCAGCAAATGTGGAGCGATGTTGGACATTAAGGTCAGAGATATTTAGAACCTTTATTTAATCAAATTACAGTAGAGCTTCGATAATCCGGATTATTTGTGATCGGACTCTGTCCGGATCATCAAAATGTCCGGATTTTAGTAAAGAACCAAAAGAAGGTCGTTTGAGTTCATAACAAAAACAAAACTTGCTAAAACCGTTAATAATTCAGTTTAAATAATTGGAGCAGATAAATAATACCATTTTTTTAGCGTATGGCTTTTAGTGCCGGGAGTATCCGAGGACATGTTCGACTCGCCACTTTGTAGCTGCTTCTATGCGGACACCCAATGGGTGAGCTACATGTACCGTCGCGTGTGGAGTGTTGTCTCGGGAGGAAAGTTTGAAAGTAAGGACGAGGTGTTGGAAGGTAGCGGCTGTGGCCTATAGTTAGGGACCAACCCCGGCATTTGCCTGGAAGGAAGATGGGAAACCACAGAAGACCATCTTCAAGGTTGCCGGCGGGGGGATTCGAACCTCCTCGCCTCCCGGATGTGAGCGACTGCCAGCAGTCATGCCGTAACGACCATGACTAACTCACCCGGTATAATACCATGAATTAATATGAACTTAATGAAATAATATACAAACACATTATCTAATGTACAATATGTACATATTTACAGAATACTGTACAGTTTATACATTGTCAGAGCTCTTTTAAAAAAAAGCTCTTCTTGAACTGCAGTAGTGGTTCGTCTTTTTTGCGGCGAAGTCTTTGATTCGTTTTAATAGAATGAGCTGGTTGGTGCCCTATCCGTCTGTTTCTCAAGCCATGGCATCAGAATTTCTGCTGCCTTAAAGCTTCCGAATGTGTTGGCCCTGCCTCTTCAATTTAATCTTCACTTTCCCCATCTGACTCTTTATTTCGTCCCCTTTAGACACTATGGAAACTATTTCTTGGTCGCTCAAAATCTGGTATGTATCTATGTTTCCACTTCAACTTTTTTTCACTGGAATTGAATCCGGATTATCGATGGTCCGGATTTTTGACGTCTGGATTATCGACGCTCTACTGTGTTTGTAAGGTTACCCATTTTATTTTATTTTAATATTTTATAAACGCTGAAGAGGATACCATCGTATATCGAAACATGTACTAGCATTTGTATCGATTGGCGGAGCATTTTAATTAATTATCTACATTAGTTAAGAATATATTTGCGGAGCTTAATGGCGCAGTGGCTTAGCTGCTCATCTTTCACCCAGACGGCCGGGATTCGAATTCCGGTGACAGTGGGGTGGAATTTTCACCTGAAAAATCACGTGGCGTCAGGAAGGGCAACCGGCCTTAAATCCCCGGCCAAAACTAAAATGAGCCTGGTTGGGTCTAGTGACCCCAATTAATTGGGAAAAGTCGAAGAAAGAAAGAAAGAAAGAAAGAAAGAAAGAAAGAAAGAAAGAAAGAAAGAAAGAGAGAAAGAAAGTTAAGAATATTTCTGTAAGATTTTCATTTTGCCATAACATTTTCTTCCCTTTTCGCTCTATTTCTTATTACTAATCTCCAATGGTGGATATTATAGAATCTCTTTAGTTTATTATTTATATTTCTTTCGTTCATTCTACACCAACGACCAGCCTCGCCCGCAGGGGACGAAGAGCTTTATTTATGCAGATGATGTCGCTCTAACAGTTCAAGGGGAAACGTTTGAGCTTGTTGAAGAGAAGTTATCCTATGCTTTACAAATCCTAGGTTGTTATTATCAACAGAATCTACTTAAACCAAATCCATCAAAATCACAAGTCTGTGTTTTCTACCTCAAAAACAGACAGGCTGCAAGGAAATTGAAAGTGTCATGGGAAGGTAAGCAAATTGCTTCGCTCCCAAATATCTAGGTGTAACTCTTGACCGAGCACTTACCTAAAGATCACACTGTTTGAATACCAAAAGGAAGGTATCTGCAAGGAATAACATTCTACGAAATTTATCGGGTACAGCCTGGGGAACGCATCCTCATATCTTAAGAACTTCAGCCCTTTGTTATTCATCTGCAGAATACGCCTGCCCTGTTTGGTGTCGATCTAGCCATGCTAATCGAGTGGATGTCGCCTTAAAAGAGACCTGTAGACTAATTACAGGGTGCTTGAGATCTACACCACTTGACAAACTCTACTGTCTAGCAGGTATACCTCCTCCAGAGATTCGTCGTGAGTGTGCATCCAGACTAGAGAAATCTAAAGCACAGAATCTGACAACCCATACTTTATATGGGTATCAACCAGCAACACAAAGACTCAAGTCAAGGAAAAGCTTTCTCCATTCAACAGAAAGCCTTTGTGAATCACCGATGAACTTCAGAGTGGACTCATGGCGTTCCAGATCCAGGCAGCTCGCAGGATGGATGATACCCTCTGAGAGCCTCCCTCCAGGTCACCAAGAAAGTTGGCCTACATGGAAGACACTGAACAGGTTGCGCTCAGGAGTCGGAAGAACAAAGAGCAACATGCAAAAGTGGGGATTTGCCTGTGACTCCACACTCTGTAACTGCGGTGAAGAGCAGACAATGAGCCATCTTCTTGTCTGCAGGTTGTGTCCAACTACATGCTCTCCCCAGAATGTAATTGATGCTACCACAGAAGCATGTGAACTTGCCTCATATTGGCCAGGCCAAATATAATTAAATTCATATTTGTGTGGAACAACTTAATGTTTATCAGAAATGACAATGTCTATAGTACCAGTTCTTAATTTTATCCTTTTCTTGTAATTGTAATTGTCTTGTTTCTCCTTTTTCTGTTATCTTTTGTTGTTTTTAATATATGTTTTGACACGATTATATAAAAAAAATCCTTTGACAGCAAATCAAACTTCAGTGTCCTAATAAGCATTTTCCCTGCTACTCCTAAAACACAATAGGCTATATGATGTTTATTACACTTTGGTTTGATCAGAAAGTAGCATATTGGTTTTCTTCCCAATTTCATATATTTTAAAAAAACTTTTCTCATCTCCAGGCATATTCTCTTCTAACCCTACAGATCTCTGTCGGAGGGATGAGATTGACGAAGCTGGAAGCTTGTAACATAACGCACAGAGATGCGGAATCCTAAACAATACTGAGCTCGCGGGCGCCAGAAAACTATTTTAAGTCCGGTTGTCGACCCCTCACACGGAAGTTCTGGCTCCACTGGGTCAATAGTTACACTCATACATGTGAGTGCTTCCCATTCAAACCTTGGCGGAGGTCATTGTTGCCTTAAGGGAAGGAGCATTGAGGTTCAACATGAGCACCATTACCAACTTAATATACGAAGAAATGAACAAAAAGGGTGGGTGTTCTTAAATGCCCTTGACCAACATCAAATGCGCACTTAGGGACTTGCAAGAAAAGAGAACTTTGAAAGGCAAATGGGAAGATAAAGAGAAGAGGAATCAAAATCATTGGGAAGGGAGGGGGGAAAACGGGCCCATGTCAAGAATCCTTCAGGGTCGCCAAATCCCGAGTTCCCGGGTCAGACTTCTTCGTATTTTCCATGCTGTCGTAAGATACGTTAATTGGGCATGATGCCTGTAACCCATCATTTACGGCACACTGTCAACGTTACACGTTTAGTGATATTAATTCCCAGATATTGTTGCACTGGATCCGTTTCATTCTCCCCAGCCCCAGGGGCTCACAACTTGTGGGACGTGGGTTGGCGACCACGGGACCCCAGATGAGTACGGCAATGCTTCCACTAACTTGTGCCGGGCTCCCTTCAGTTATCCTTCCTGTCAACCTCCCTTGGTCCACTCTTGTTCTCTTCAGACACTGAAGATTTTAGGCTATCCGAGACTTCGGGAGTCTTTCACTTTCCATCTTTAATTGGTCCTTGTCTCATCTTTCCTGATCCCTCATTTTTCGAGGGGTCTGACCTCTTGTTTTCTTTTCTGGTATCTCCTGCCTTCTGCTGAAGGCCCTAAGAAGGCAGGTGCTGGTACACCCTGGATGGTGCTTCACCCTCAAGGGCTCACGGTTGGTGAGCTCGGGGTTTGGCGACCCCGAGGGATTCCTGAGCTGGGTCATGTTTTCCATCCTTTTTCCATTGTCTTTGGGGTGGACCCTCTCCTCTTTCCCTTTCCCTTTCCCCTCCACCTTTCATGTCTCTCCTTCCTTACAAGTCCCTTAATGCTCATTCTTCGAGGGTTGAGGGCATTTTCTTTCCTCTTGTCTTTTATTTACCTTATTCTTCTTGTTCTTTCTTCCACTTCCTCTCGTAGTATGTAAGTGTGTAGTTAGTTTTAGTTTCCATTTCATTTTTCATTTCCACTATCACCCAAACGAGCCTCCGTGCCCTAGGCGGCAGCACGTCGGCCTCTCACCGCTGGGTCCGTGGTTCAAATCCCGGTCACTCCATGCGAGATTTGTGCTGGACAAAGTGGAGGCAGACAGGTTTTTTTCCGGGTACTCCAGTTTTCCCTATCACAAATTTAATTCCAGCAACACTCTCCACTCTCATTTTATTTCATCTGTAATTTATTTAATCAATGCCCCAGGGGAGTGCGACAGGTATCGGCAGCCGGCACAGTTCATATCTTCGCCGCTAGATGGGGGCTTCATTCATTCCATTCCCTGACCCGGTTGGTAGACTGGAAGCAGGCTGGGGATTTTCACTATCACCCAAACCATTAGGGGCCGATAACCTAGATATTAGGCTCCTTAAAACAACAATTATCTTCATCATCAATGTCTACATAATTAAGGGGCCAATAACCTAGATTATATGTTCCTTAAAATAACAGATACCATCAACAGCAGCACAAAAGACAAGCTGATAAGGGAGTTCAGGTGCAGGAGGCACCGGTAAGCAGCCTCAAACTTCTTATTGACGTGGCAAGCCCAGTCCCGGGTCACGCTGTAGGCTACATGGAGCACACGCCCCTTAAATTAGAGGGAGTCGGAAATGTGAAGGTTTGGCAAATGAGTGCGACATGCGACTTTATTCTCAACAGTATTGCTGATCGATAGTTCATGACTCTCAACACGAGGATCGAGACTAAGCTGTGTCCCGCAAAGCATTTACAGTAGGTGGTAATCATGAATAATAATAATAATAATAATAATAATAATAATAATAATAATAATAATGATAATAATTGAATTGGTTGGTGCTGAAAAGCATTAAGTCAAAAATGGTCATATTTTAAACAATTGGTATTCAGAAGTATTGGCCCAAGGGCCTTGGGACGACATAGGAAAGAATTAAGTCAGCCTTCTGTTTAAGCCAGAAACCACTGCTACATGTAGCGCGATCAGAGGAGAAAAGCATAAGTCAACGACTTGCGGCCTTTCAGCGCCGTATTCCAAATTTAATGTTGGCCGCACTGCAAGATTCCCGCGTGTTACAGTGCTATTTTAAATTACATTTGTACAGAGTTTAGGTGATTTTTATGTTACACATCGATTATAATAGTACATTATGCAACGAGCCTATAATGGCTATAATTAAGACACGAGTATTTTTATAAAACGAGCGTATGCGAGTTTTATAATTTCCATACGAGTGTCTTAATTACCATTATAGGCGAGTTGCATACGACTGTTTATGTTCGACGATAATTATAACTTTATTATATGTTTTAACATAAATATTCATAAATATCTGTTGAGAGTCAGCTACGGTACTTGAATTTTGTGTTCGCAGAGCGAGCGTTGGGTGTTATATCTCTGTCTTTCAAGATCTTTGAACGACCGACGCATGCGCGCTGTGTGCTTGCAATGCCATATGCAGCCATATGTTTACATCAGCCGTCCCTCAGTAATATTGTCACCCGTGTCATTTGAAGACAATGCGTTGTGCAGAAATTAGCGTTGGTGATTTTAAGGTACAGTGCTATTGCTTGTCTCATATTCGCCAGTTTATTTACGCGAAGATATGGACGGTGCGTATTCCATGTCGGTAATTTATTATAGTTCGATGTTGTGTTTATGTCCGACATGTTGGATTTTGAGCGCATGCGCGAAGGTATCGTTACCTAATTGGTCAATGAACGAGCTCTGATTGGCTGGAGAAACTGTATCATAATGGAAAACAGTGTTATAATGACCATCATTATGATACAGTTTTCTGACACGTAATAGTGAGGGTCGAACATAAAATGAAATATCATGTGAAATATTCATTCTGGATAGCTTTATGCCGCACTAAACTGACCACTGAGCTGAAAAATTGATTTGAAAACTATGTATATCAAATTAAAATTGACATTCCGCTAACACAACATAGATGACTAATATAATGTGTTCTGTCTCCTGAAAAGTACTGAAAACTGACTGAGTGCTTTTCAGCTCCGGCCGATTAATTGTTTCAGAAATTTCTAGGTCCCAAGAAATTACCTGACGGTCAAATAAGTGTGAAGTGAGAAGTGTGAAGGGATTTCTGTCAGTATGAGAAAAAGAAGATTAATGCTCTATGGGAATATAAACGATTGGGAACTGAGAGGTTAGCTAATAAAATTCTCAACCTTCAAAGTGGAAGATACAACCTCCATGGCTTCAGGAGGTATATCAAGACTTAAAATGGGCAAATATCGGACTGGTTGAAGTGTGGGACAGGACAAGATTCAGAACTAAAGTTTCAGGAGTGAAGGATCCACCCGAAAGAAGACTCACATTTTCAGTGGAAGAAGGATTGATAAGGTGAAGATTGAAAAATCTCTGGCAGGAAGCTAACAAGACCTGAATAATAATTGTTGTCTATTTGTAGTAGTGGCTTCGGTGGCGTAGTTGATAGCATGCAGAACTGATGTTCCCAAGCTTGTAGGTTCAAACCCGGCCGAAGTCGTCGGTTATTTTTAAGACCGTTAAAATCCTTCAGTATGCCTTCCTTCGGAGGGAAAGTAAAGCCGGCGGTCCCATGTCATAGATTTATGGCATGTAATAGATCCATCCACTAACTAAACTTGTCTGAAGCTAAATGTATCGGTTGGATTTCGTTGAAATGCTCTATCAAAGTTCAAACGTTCACCACTAAGTGTCAGTGTGATCTGGTAGCGGAAGTTGGAACTACTTGCAATTGAACGGAACTTGTAGCTCACCCCATGGGTGTCCGCTTGAAGCAGTTACAGCCTCTGGCGAGCCGAACATGTCCTCGGACACTCCCGGCACTAAAAGCCATACGATAAATAAATAAATAAATAAATAAATAAATAAATAAATAAATAAATAAGTAAATAAATAATAAATAAATAAGTCCATAGATGGCTGTATCGAATTAATAATAATAATATTAATAATAATAATAATAATAATAATAATACGAATAATAAAATATCTATATCCTTGAATGCAAAAACCAAACATTACTGCACTATCATCCTGCCAGGAGCTTTATACGAGGGTCATTCCATAAGTCATGGCAACTATGTTATATCTTTCGATATCTTTCGATATGGCATCACGGTAATTCCAGTGTAGACATTTGAAACCCTGCGGCAAACAGCACAGAATTCACCCGACAGAGGCGACTGTAAGTGCAGGTGGCTAGGTACCAGCGCCAAACACGTTCATTCTATGCTTGGCCGTGCTACAAGATGGATGTAAGCTGATTGTAACAGTGATCATTCGTGAAAATTGCTTTTCCGGTGGCAGAAATGCTACACAGTATCATGCAGCACTATGTGAAGCTGCTGGTGATTACCGAACAGTTGCACGTTGGCTGGAGGCTTTCCGACATGGACGCGTAGCAAGTGCAGACTCGCTGCGAAGTGGGCGCCCCTTGTCTGCCCAAACTGACATGTCTGTGTCTGTTATTGAACAGTGTTCCAATGCTTGGAAACGGTGCCCTGGTTGTTAACTGATTGATTTGTGTTCCATTTGTACTAGTGCAAAACAAATTTCAAATGTACTAGAACCCTATTTTCTGTTGGCATTGAGATATCACATGGCCTTAACGGTTCAATACACATCGTGGTTTTCCCATGCTGTAGCATTATCAAAAGATATAGCATAGTTGCCATGACTTATGGAATGACCCTCGTTTGCAGTGGAATGTCTTGCCATGAACAAGAAAAGGATAATGGAGAAATTAGAAACCAAGGGAAGGAAGATTTTGAGGAGAATCTTAGTTCCTAACAAAGAGAACGGTGAGTTTAGAGGACGGCATAACCAGGATGTATGCCTACACATGTGAAGAAAATTACTGACGCGATGCAATGACGTCAACACGATTAACCTATCGCAGTTATTCTCTTTTCTCCAAAAGGCAAAGGGAGTCTGGTTCACTAAGATACAAATAATATGCACGAGATTGGGATCTCAAGAGATATATCCAGGAGAGTGACCAGCTTAAAAGAAAACTCTTCAAACATTAGAGTTTCCAACCAAAGCCGACGCTGAAAACTGGAAAGGCGTGGGCAAAGGAGAGAGAAAGGAACAACACCGTCTACGAATGGAGGAATACCTGGGCTTAATATAAAGCTAAGAGTTGAAATGACGTAGTCCTTAGCAGGCCGAAACGAAATACTATAGTGCGCCCGGGAATGTTCTCCGCTGCTGCGAGAGATTACGTCACCAGTTACGTTGACAGCACGGCTGTAGCTTTTATCATAACAAACAAACAGTAAAATGTATACTCACCACAGCCATTCATAACTGATGCTAGAAGTGCTGATGACACACTTGCTGGCTTATTGCAATACCACTGACGAATTCGACAGCCCACAGCCCACACATGTGGTCTTCACCCTATCAAGGACACTACTACTACTACTACTAATAATAATAATAGTATTATCTATTCTGTCGAGGAAGGCTCATTTCATGGACCATGCTTTACCAAGCAGCCCTATCTTGCACTCTTTCAGTTGTTCATTCCTATGTTGGTGTCAGTCAATCGGGTTCTGGGGTAGTCTGGTCATCGTACACCGCTTAATGTTCCCATCATAACTGATGAGTTCAACCATCCAGCACGCATTACATGTTAAAATATACTAGTATGATGATGTTAGTGTTGTTTTGTTTTAAGGGGTGGAACAGCGAGGTCACAAGCCCCTAAGTGATGCAGCGTAAGGGCGTGGAGTGTAACCACGCGTGTTGAACTACACGTGCCCGGCCGGCTTAGCTGCATCTTACAACAGGCAGAGAATGCCAACAGGGAACAAGAAGACGAAGAGTTCTGACGACTCCAACAATGACAGTTTTAACGAAAAAAAATGAAGGGTCAATTACGGCGGAAGAAAGATAGGTACCGTACCCTACGTCTCGAATACCTTAGTGCCGCCAGGCTCGGAAGAGAACATCAATAGACCAGAGGCGATCGACAGGAAAGATGAGACTGAGTGGTAGCAATGCCTGACTCCTCAACCAACGTCCCACTTGTTGTGAAGGAAGATTAACCGGTACACCATTGACCAAGGAACACCTGCCCAGGATACTGTTTCCCTGGGCTCGAGTCGAGATTCTGAGCTGTAACTAGCATTCTTCACCCGTTAGGTCTGGGTTTGATTCCCGGCTCTGTCAAGAAATGTAATTTTGGTCTGAGGGCTGTACCGGGGTACACTCAGCCTCGTGAGGCAAAACTGATAAGAAGTGGATTCTATATTCCCCTCAGTCATCCTGGAAGTGGTTTTCCGTGGTTTCCCACTTCTATTCCAGGCAAATACCGGGATGGTTCCTAAATTAAAGTCAAGGCTGTCTCCTTCCCAATCAACACACTAGTACAGCCACCACTATAACACAGGTCATCAGATTTTTTAAATATACATATTTACACACACACTCAAGCACACGGGGTTATACGACTACGACGTCCAAACCCCTCAAATGAAACAACAACAGTACCGGTAATTAAAATACACACACTTCACCAGTTACCAGACGGATTCTACACACTCATGCTAAAGGGGTTGATGACCGATAAGATGAAATCCACTAAAGTTACTAATAAAAATAACAACAACACCACACACATCCTAATGTCAAGTGGCCTACAGCTACTACTGAGTCGCCTGACGAGTGCTACCGACTACCCGCAGTACTCTTATGTAGACAGAGTAGCCTGCCCGTAAGGCACTGCGTGCAGTCGTGTTACCTGGCCGTCTGCATGCTGGTGACTGGAGCGGAACTTTCCCGACAGTTCTGACAGCATACGGGATCTCGAGAGATCACCAAGACACTTGGCAGAAATGTAAAACTAAGAGTGTTTCAAACGTCCTGGATAACTCTTGTTCCCTTCCGGCCCTGACGGAATTACAGTATCTGAGAACGAGGGTGTATTTCATTTTTAAGTCGGGATTGGTCCTAGCCTTTTCTTTCCTGATGAGTTCATTTTTGAGGGGTCAGGTATTTTCTTTCTTCACGGTATCCCCTGCCTACTTTAAGATACCCTAAATGGTGCGGGGTGTGTAACCCCACCCGGGATACTGCTAGCCTACATGCCCAAGGGCTTACGACAGGTGACCTCGAGGAATTCTTGAGCTAGGTCAGTATTCTTATTTTTTCCAGTGACATTGTCACGGACCATTTGTCATTTTCCCTTTCCAGGCCGAAGCCGTCAGACTTTTTAAGAGCGTTAAAAAACCTCAGTATGCCTTCCTTTGGAGGGGAAGTAAAGCCGGCGGTCCCATATCATAGGTTTATGGCATGAAAAGGAATCTTCCACTAACTAAACTTGTGTGAAGCCAAAATTTGTAGGTTAGGTTTGCTTAATGCTCTTAAGTTCCAACGTTCTTCACCGGGCGCTGGTTGCGATGGCATCTAGTAGTAGCGAAGTTCACAGCTAGGTGTCGTGGACGGTAGCATTTGGTAGAGAAAGTAGGAACTACTTGAAATTATCGTCTGCAGTCCTTACTTGAATTAAAAACAGACAACACACACTAATACAGCCATTACAATAACACCGGTTATCAGACAGATTCTACACACACCCAAAGTACACGGGGCTACGTGGCCTCGTTGTCGCAGCCCCTAAGCTGAGGAACCAACCAACTAACCAACCAACCCTTTCCCATCAACTTTTCATGGCTTTACTTCCCTCTAAATCCCTCAATCATCCGCCTTTGGGGGTTATCGCATTTTTTTTAAGAAGTTCATTTATTCCTATTTTTTGTCCTTGTCCACCTCGTTGCAAAAATACACACACTAATACAGCCATCACAATAAGACAGGTTATCAGACAAATTCCATTCACACCCAAGTATACGGGGCTACATGACCACGAATGCCTTGCTTGACTTTTACAAGAGCTGGCAAAGTACTGTGTCTCCATTTCAATCCAGATGAATAAGGGTTTAAGATATTATTAGAATGCATATACAGTATTCATAACACTGATCACAGGCGATCTGTTCTTTCCCAATTGCACATAGTAAACTTATTGGCCTAGTCGCTGGAAATCTATTTAGCGTATAATGCTTACATGACACCCCACAGGGGCTCACATCTAGAGGGACGTGGGTTGGGGACCACGGGACCCCAGCTAAGTCCAGCATTGCTTTCCGTCTTCTTTCCTGCCAGGGGCACTATCTATCGAGA
Source organism: Meconema thalassinum (assembly GCA_946902985.2). Classification (NCBI taxonomy): domain Eukaryota; kingdom Metazoa; phylum Arthropoda; class Insecta; order Orthoptera; family Tettigoniidae; genus Meconema; species Meconema thalassinum. The sequence continues at coordinate 310,455,126 of OX336392.1, read as the reverse complement.
ATTTGTGGAACTGTTCCAGAGGCTCGGCATAGAAAGGAATAACCTGATCACTCTTGTTGGTGAGTTAGGGAGTTGGCGATCCCGAAGGATTCCTGAGCTGGGTCCGTTTCTTCCCCTTTTACCACTGACATTGGTGCGGGCCCGCTCCTCATTCCCTTTCCTATCTGCCTTTCATGGCTCTCCTTCCTTCCAAGTCACTCAATCCACATTCTTCGAGGGTTGAGGGCATTTCTTTTCTTCCTGTCCTTCATTTGCCTTCTCCTTTATTTGTTTATCATTTCTTCTTCTAATATGTAAGTCTGTAGTTAGTATTAGCTATAGTATACATTCTCATCTCATCTTTCACTATCACCCAAACCATTAGAGGCCGATAACCTAGATGTTAGGCACCTTAAAACAACAATTATCATCATCATCAAGCTTACACGACATCCTTCATAAATTACAAAATAATAACTTAAATACTAGTAGACTATATAATTGACTAACCAAAGTAATAGAAAGAATTAATTATTAAGGAAAATTAAGAAATCGACTGGAGAGTTTTGGAATGCCTCTAATATTGTGTCGGGTAAATCACCAAGTGCTGGGCACAGTTCAACATCTGCAATAAAACTGGCATTAGGAGATCTGTATTCCTTTCCAAGAGCGTAACAGATTTATCATATGGACCCACAGCTTGTCAAGTTATCCTGAATATTGCTAATTTAATGTCCTTTGGCCGAAATCGAATTCTTCCTGTCGGTCAGTAAATTTTCCCTGCAGTGGGCAGTAGACGACAAACTCAATGACTGTATTTGAAAGCTGATACACTTTAATAATGTATTAAGCTCCCCGGCGCTCATTGCTAGATTCTTGTGTCTGGATTTTCCAGCACCAAGAGTCATCTCAGCCCTCCACAAAACCGATGAGTGTTTGGCTGAATTTAGTACTCAATGCATGTAACGTAGCTGCGAGTGACGGATAACTTGGTTGGTTGGTTCTTAAGTTTAGGGGCTGCGACAACGCGGTCATGTAGCCCCGTGTACTTTGGGTGTGTGTAGAATCTGTCTGATAACCGGTGTTAATTGTGATGACTGTATTAGTGTGTGTATCTGTTTTAATTCAAGTAAGGACTGCCGACGATCAATTTTCAAGTAGTTCCTACTTTTGCCGCCAAACGCCACCGTCAACGACTACTAGTTCAGAACTTATCATCACCGCAGTCGGTTCTTGGCAACAAACGTAGGAATCTAAGGGCGTTGTTTACATTCTTAACCTATACAATTTAGCTTCACACAGGTGTAACTAGTGGAAGGTTCTTTAACATGCCATAAATCTATGACATGGGACCACCGGCTTTACTTCCCCTCCGAAACGGATAACTTGCTGCGTTATGTTGTGTAAGAGGTTATATTCTGCAATTTCGTTAGGTTTCTTTGCTCTGTTTTATTATTCTAGCTCTGTTTCGACTTTTTATTTGCTTCGAATATCAAAAAGGAATTTACGAGGGATCTGGAGGAGCAAGACTTCATCAATGTGAGAAGCGTTCCCCGAACGTTTGGAATTATAGAGTCGATACCAGCGCTTTTGTTCTTCAGTTTGAGAATTCTTTAGATTCTTGGAAAACAGTGGTAGAGGAAGAAAAGTTTGGTCAAAATAGAGTCAAGCTTTCCCGAGTTTACAAAGCGTCAGTTTTAAGTAGGTAGCACTGTCTTATAGTTGGCAGCAGTAAAGTTGACTAAAAGTTCAAGTCAGATGAATGTCTGATATCAGTATTGCTACCACACAATATCGGAGGGGAGTCAGACTGACAGACACGCGTAAGACTACCTTGTACTTCTCCACGCCTCTTCCTTTAGCGGTATGGCTGGACTGACTTGTGCATTACAGAGTTCTTGTGACAGGTCTGTATCGCATTGTGTCAACTGAACCGCAGTAGACTAAATGTCAGTAGTGTGCTTTAAAGACCAAAGGAGATGTAGCCCTTGACCCAACGAGGCGTGTACGCCTGTGATCTGCCGGGAATAGCCCTCCAGCTGTAAGATCTGTCAACTGAGCAGTCCTGCTTCACTGCATCTTCAACCGCATTATTTTGTTAGCCTATTTTCATTTTATGAAAAAAAAATAGACTTATGAGATCACCTTTTGTCCGTGTGTGTGTGCATGTGTGTGTGTGTGTCCCCTAATAACTTCTAAACGGCTAGAGCGATTTCAATGAAACTCGGTAAGGTCATACTATTTTGGCCGACCCCGACCATGCCCTTCAAAATTTATTACGTCTCACCAATCCAACATGGTGGCTGTGCGAAATATTTCACCTGCATCCTATATCTCCGAAACTATTACTGATACCACCCTGAAATTTTGTACAGTGATGAAGCGCACTACTAAAAGTTCAGCTATGGAACTCTCAAAAATCTGGTAACTACAAAACGAACATGGCGGCCAAGCGAAGTTGACACTTTTAAATAGACCTTTATCGCGATTTAACCATCCAAACGCAATGAAACTTGGTACAGCAAATGTTTATGCACATTGTAATGCACTGACATCTAATTTAGTTCAATTGTTTATATAACTTCAAGATGGCGGCTGTGCGAATTATTTCACCGGCATTCTACAGTATATCTCCGAAACTATTACTGATATCACACTGAAATTTTGTACGGTGATAAAGGGTAGGCTACTACTAAAAGTTCAACTATGAGACTTCCAAAAATCTGTAAAATACAAAACGAACATGGTGGCCAAGCAAAGGTGAAATATACTTTTCTCGCGATGTGAGCGCAGTGAAATATGGTACAGTAAAAGTGTACACACAATGTAATGTACTGGTATTTAATTTAGTTCAACTGTTCACATAACCTCAAGATGGCGGCTGTGCACAATTTATTGTTTATTAACCATGTGATCCAAGTGAACGTTTGAATAATGAACCCACGCAATAATCATCATCTAATAGTACATAACTCTATGGCCGACATATTATATAAAAATCCAACATTGCGACCATCCGAAACATTTAGACGGTACTCAATACCTATTAATCTATGATAGCAATCAAACTGAAATTTGTATGTTGATAGAGGCAATTGACATAAGTAGGATATATGAAAATAGGCTGTATAGTTCTTCACGGAACAACTTGTTGTTATTGGAGTAAAAATGAAAGATAAAAATTAATCAATGATACATAGATACACGTATTATCTCTTTGATTTCCCCTCCCAGGGGTTCACAAGAAGTAGACGTGAGTTTTCGACCTCGGGGACCAGCTCCTCTCTTTCGTATTTCCAGTCAACCTCTCTTAGTCATCTCTAGTTCTCTCGAATCCAACGATATTTCAACATCCTCCTTTTTGGAGGGTCAGACTTATTTAATGCTTCACGGTACCCCCTTTGCCTTTGGAAAGAGGCCTTAAGGGGGCAGGATGTGTATAGCCCACCAAGCATGGTACATGCAGGGTAACACCATGCGGTTCATACCTTAAAGTGTTTGTAAGCTCGGGAGTTGGCAGCCCTGAGGGATACCTTGGCTGGATCCGTTTGTCTCCTTTATCCAGTTACTTTGGGGCGGACCCTATACTCCTCCCCTTTCCTATCTGCCTTTCATGGCTCCCCTTTCCTTGAAGTTCCTCAATCCTCATTATTCTGGGACTGGCTGCGTGGTGCAGCGGTAAAGTTCTTGCCTGCTGTCCCCAAGGTTGCAGGATCGAAGCCTGGCTCCGTCAGTTGACATTTGAGGGTGCGCAAATGAGAGGGGGCTGTGCCAGTCGATTTACTATCACTTTAAAGGTCCCCTTCGGGGCAAAATTATGGCAGCCCAGCGTCTCTAAAAGCTACAGAGTTAAAAGGGACGTTAAACCAATAACATTATCATCCTTCGGGGACTGAGGACATTTATTTTCCTTATTCCTGTTTCGTCCATTTTTTCTTAAAGTACGTAAGTTTGTTGTTGTTGATTTATTTAGGTTTCCCTTGCCAACGTGGTCACGTAGCCCCGTGTAATTGTGTGTGTGAGTGGAGTTTGTCTGATAACCTGTCTTATTGTGATGGCTGTAATAGTGTGTCTATTTGTAAGTCAATTGAGGATTGGGAAGGAGACGGCCGTGGCCTTAACTTAGGAACCATTCCGGCATTTGCCTGGAGTAGAAGTGGAAAACCACGGAAAAACACTTCCAGGATGGAAATCGAACCCATCTTTTCTCAGTTTTGTCTCACGAGGCACTCGGACCAGAATTACGGTTAATATCTTGACAGAGCTAGGAATCAAACCCGGACCTGCAAGGCGACAGCCAAGCGTGCTAGCCACTATACCACGCAAGTTATATGTAAGTGAGTAGTTAGTTGTAGCAGGTAGTTTTCATTCTCATTCGTATCATTAGGGGATGATAACCTAGATGTTAGCCCCCTTAAACCGACAAATATCATCATCATCAACAACACTAGTCTAGTCATCACTGAAACACAGGTTATCAGACAAATTGAACACACACACCCAAGTACACGAGGATGATGAACAAAGTTGATCCAAGCCCCTAAACTTAATGAACCACAAGTAAGTAATGGGAGCGATGGCTCGCTCAGCTGAGATCGCCAACCCACGTTCCACTGGTTGTGAGCCCCTTGGGTAGACTGATCCCCCCAGCACACTGTTGCCGAGGGGACGACCATGTGCCTGGTGACTGCTATAGTTAGCTGATAACAGCTGTTATCTTCAAAGTGAAGGACAGCAACACCTGTGGTACACATGACTACAGCAATACTCTGTAAGCTGGGAGAATGTGATTGACAGTTCTCGTCTCGCCATGTGGTCTGAGGACGGGGTTGCAAAACTGTACAAGCCAGAGATACAGCTGACCAGGCACTGAAGCACGTGGGCTGTAATATTGCAACGTAGAGTATTATGATATCAACTATGCGAACAAGGATTGGTCAAGAGGCACTGATGTGGAATTTCCGGCCAAATGTCAATCCCTTTCCCCAAGCGTACAGAGTAATAGCAAAGGATTGAGATGGTTAGTGCACGTGGAGATGACACAAGAAGATCTGCAGAGGTGGTAGAAGATTAAAACGAAAGCTGTTGGATGATGGATGATCTGGAGAATGATTTAAGGATGATGGGAATGAGAGCGTGCTGAAGATCGCGAAGACTGAGCTAGAATTGTTGGAAAGGCTTTAGCGCCGAGGAGTAAGTACTGTAAGTAATAATGTTATTGGTTTTATGTTCGTTTTAACTACTGCGGCTTTTAGAGAGTGTCGGTATTTTGTCCCAAAGATGATCTTTAACGTCTCAGTAAATGTACTGACACGGCTCCCTCGCTTTTGCACACCCTCAAATGCCAACTGACTGTGCCAGGATTCGATCCTGCAACCTTGGGGACAGCAGGCGAGATCGTTACCGCTGAGCCACACTGCCAGTCTAAGTAAGTAAATACGTAACTAAATAAGTAAGCAAGTACGTACCCACGTTTGTAAATAACTAAAATTATACAAGTACGTAAGCAAGTTACTGTGGAGGTACCATTTACTGTAGAGACGTGGCACAAGTTTAACATCTCAATTTTACATGGGATTTAGTTAGTTGTTGTTGCTTAAAGGGGCGGAATAGCGAGGTCATCTGCCCATAAACAGGACTGTGAAAAAACTGCCCTAACGAATAAATTATTGATATTTTTAAAACTACAGTTTCTCTTTTTCAATTGGCTAATGGCTAGTGCCTATTTTCCCAAGATGGATATATTACAGCTGCACACTATAAACGAAAATAAATAGAAGTAAAGAAGGAATATTGACCTTTGCTTCCTTTCTTCGGCACCACAGCATTGGTCCACAAGAATCATGATAGTGAGGCTATCAGGATAAAGCTCCTTTCCGGGGGAAGGGGATATAGAATCAATTAAGGTAGAGATATGAACATTGTCATAGGCCTCGCATACCATCGGGGTTGAGAGAGAGAGAAGTGTTGTGGTCAACAGAAAATATGAAAGAGAGGAGCCAGAAACAAGTACTTCGGAAGCTATAGGGTCCTATTGTCGCTTGAAACCCATAAAGTTATATAACGCAGATAAAGTGATGACTGGTGTATTGTAACTTCAATGGCTTCATATACGAGCCTGCAGCCCAATCAATAGCCACATCACCGCTGCACCCCCCCCCCCCCCCCACCTACATACTGGGGGGCTCATAACTACTGCGGACGTGGGTTGGCGACCACGGGACTCCAGCTGAGTCCGGCACTGCTACCACGTACTTGTGTCGGGCTCCTCGCTTTCTTCTTTCATGTCAACCTTCCTTGACCAATTCGTGTATTCTCTCGACCCTACCACGACGTTATTAGAGTATCCGAAATCTAGGGTGTCTTTCATTTTCCCGCCCTAATTGGTCCTTGTCTTTTCTTTCCTAATACCTCATCTTCGAGGTTCCAGACCTCTTCTTTTCTCTCTCTGGTACACCCTGCTTACTGGTCAGAAATAATGTGATCTATGATCTATTGTTGTGTCAATTTTGAATAAAATCCATTAGTTAGTATAGAAGTTACATGCATTTTAAAATTGGACCTATCAGCAGGCTTAGAATCATGTTGGCAGCACTGACATATATTAGTTACTCCATATTAATCTAGAATGACAGGTACTATACGTGTGCAAAGTTCAGAGCTATTGGCTTGCATACTTTCTGATATATTGATATTAGGGTAACGAAAATAGAGACAGTATTTATTAACAGTTGGCAGCCCTGGTTAATCTTAAGAATCGGCATAGACATATCTGTTATGGTACACATAGCAACACGAAATTTGGTTGAAATCCAAATGATAGTATAAAAGTTACATGTATTTAAAGTTGGACCTCTCAGCAGGCTTAGAATCATGTTGGTAGCACTGACGTATATAAGTTACTCCAAATTAATATAGAATGTCAGGTACTATACGTGTGCATAGTTTAAAGCTGTCGGCTTGCATACACTCTGATAAATTGGTATTTGGATAAAATAAATTGAGAGCATTTATTAACAGTTGGCAGCCCTGGTGGATCTTAAGAATACGTTCAGTCATATCTGTTTATGTACACATAGCGCATACGAAATTTGGTTGAAATCCAATTGATAGTGTAGGAGGTATATGCATTTAAAATTTGGACCTATCAGCAGACTTATAGTCATTTTGGCAACACTGCGATATATGGCCTCCTGAAAATTAAACTGCAATATTATTATCTATACTTGTGCCAATTTTGAAATAGCTCCCATTCATACCTTCCAAGATATCCAACATGGAGCTCAAATTTCAATTGCGATTTTTCAGCAGTTGGTAGCACTGACATCATTTTCAAATATGGCCGTGACATATTCAGGTATAGATCTTTACTCCTACCAAATTTTGTTTCGATTGCTGCAGCCGTTTAGGAGTTGATAGGGGGTGACACACTCACAGCCAGACAGACAGACAGACAGACAGACAGAAGGACAGACAGACAGTCAGACACACATTTGCCCGATCTCATAAGTCTACTTTTTCCTCATTTTTGCAAAATGTGAAAAGTAGGCTAAAAACAGGAACCTGCTGGATTGGCGCCACAAGATGAGAACTGAAAAACTCAGGGCAAGATGCATAAAGGGTCCGAGAGTCGACCTCAACTGAACGGATAATGAGGACGATGATTATTGACTTGGGGTAGCTGCGAACAGTATCGTGCAACGTTATGCGGACAGGCTATCTACAGTCTATGAAGGGCTTATTTCTACCAAGTGACCGCTGCCCAGCCATTTGGCCAGCAGATTATATGGTAATGCATGGTTAGCGCGTCGGGTCCCCTCGGCCGTTATTCTTGGTCTCCGTAACCGGGGCGCTGCCTCACTATCAGACAACTACTCAATTGTCTTCACGAGACTCAGTGCGCCCCGTTCCAGACCTCACGTCAGTTTCTAAAATCCCTGGCGGAGCTGGGAATCAAACCCGGGGCCTCCAGGTGCGAAGCAGGCTTACTACCCCAACACCACGGGAAGATTCAGACATTTAATATAAAATATGTGGGTTCGATCCCTGTCGTCGGTCATGCTTGAAATGATCCTCCATGATTTCTCACATTAAAGTCCAAGCAAATGCCGGGATAGTACATTCGAATAGGTCACGGCCTCTTTCCTCTCACTCCTTGACCTATTTCATTCTCTTCATAAACTTCACTACATGTCAGTTTCTTTTATGTAATGCAGTGTGTATCATTTATTTACTTAACTAGCAACCCACCCCGGCTTCGCCCGGTGTCTTTAAAGGTTTACCCAGCGTAAGCTTAAAGGGCGCACGTGTGGCAGGTCCCAGACGCAATTCCGAAAAGCCGAGGTGAACAGTAAATCTTCAAACACACATGCTACACTCTTCTCTGAAGTATTAACTCAACACGACTCGACAGTTTGATGCTGGTCGAAGCTGGGGTGATAGATTCTTTCGTTAGCTCGTAAACTCAACCCGAAACTGGTAATTTAAATTTACACTGAATGAAGATTGTTGGAAGAAATGAAAACGTAAAAACACTTATAGTGGGCGTTGTATTAAAGATAGAGCAATACTGTCGCGGACATTTTTGAAGAACTTTTCATGCTGAACAATTCTTACACTCATAGTACATAGATATTTTTACGGTTTACTGAGCATTAGCTTAAAAGGCGCACGGACGGCGGGTTTTTCTTCGACTCGATTCAGAAATCGTTACTGCTCAGCTTCGCCTGGTCATATATGAATGTTTTTCTACAGAAACCTTCCTCGAGAAATCCTTGACAGAATGGGGAAAACAGCATCAAATCCATCCAGTGTTTTCAAGATTACCTGTTACATCCAAGAATCTGGGACTTCGTTTTATTCTAGGTAGAGATTCAGGTAGCCTACTCTCTCTGCACGTGTTGATCGACTGCATACATTGACAGCTGCGGCTTCGGTGGCGTAGTTGGTAGCAAGGTCGCGGTTTCAAACCCGGTCGAAGTCGTCGGATTTTTAAGAGCGTTAAAATCCCTCAGTATGTCTTCCTTCGGAGGGGAAGTAAAGCCGGCGCGGCGGTCCCATGCCATGTATTTATGGCATGAAAAAGAACCTTCCACTAACTACACTTGTGTGAAGCCAAAATTTGTAGATTAGAATTGCTAACGCTATATTAGTTCCAACGTTCGCCGCCATGTGCTGACTGCGATGGTATCTAGCAGCCAAGTTCGCAAGCTAGGTGTCGTGGACGGTAGCATTTGGTAGCAAAAGTAGGAACTACTTGAAAAAATTGATCGTCTGCAGTCCTTACTTCAATTAAAACAAGTAACACACACTAATACAGCCATCACAATTAACACCGGTTATCGGACAGATTCTACACACACCCAAAGTACACGGGGCTACATGACCGCGTTGTCGCAGCCCCTAAACTGAGGAATCAACCAACCAACTACATTGGCAGCACAAGTAAGGAAATATTAATTTAATGAATGCAGCCGATGACCAATAGGATATACAATAAAGGCATAAGCTAACCAGAGGTACAAACCTTGAGTAACGATTCCTGCTGTATTTACAGCTTCTGACATAATATCGGTAATCGACAGCAATAGCTTAACTCTCTAACACGAGGCCCTAGCTCTCTACGAAATTTCTAGACGTGGGTTCGAACCCCACCGTCGGCCGTCCATGAAAGAGTTTTCCCATTTTCAACTCCAGATAAATACGGGATGGTACCTTCTAATAGGCCACTGCCGCTTCCTTCCACATCATTGCCCAGTTTCATTCATCATTATTCATTTCATCTCTCAAACACTCCTATAATTCGATTGGCGTCAGGAAGGGCATCTGGACGCAAAACCACCCATCACATAGCCTTTCACGGTATCTCATCCCTGGCCCCGTTGATAACTGGACATACTCGCACATGATATCGGTCAGTGTTCCTTACATAATTTACAAATACAGTTTAAGGCATTGCATAGTTCACTGCGAAACGTGTTCGTTCTTTTGCAATCCGTCGATAACATCCCCCCAGGGGCTCACGACTAGTGGGACGTGGTTCGGCGACCACGGGACCCAAGCTGAGTCCGGCATTGCTTCCACTTACTTGTGCGGGCTCCTCACTGTCACCTTTTCTTTTGGCCTCCCTTGGCCAACTCTTGTTCTCTTCCGTCACCGACGGTATTAGGGTATCCGAGGCCTAGGGAGTCTTTCACTTTCCCGCCTTAATTGGTCCTTTTCTCATCTTTCCCGATACCCTCATTCTTCGAGGGGGCTAGGCTTCTTTTTCTTTTCATGATATCTCCTGCCTTCTGCTCAAGGCCCTGAAGGAGGCAGGGTGTGTGTAGCCCCACCATTTCTTGTGCACCCTCAATAGTGCTACACCCTCAAGGGCTCACGGCTGGTGGGTTCGGGATTTGGCAACCCCGAGGGATTCCTGAGCTGGGTCAAGTTTCCCATTGCCTTTGGGGCGAACCCTTTCTTCTTCCCCTTTCCTCTCTTGGCTCTCCTTCCTTGCAGTCCCTCAATTCTCATTATTCCTCCTGTCTTTTAGTTACATTCTTCTCCTTTTTGTTGCCAATTTCCTCTTCTAGTTTGTAAGTCAGTTGTTAGTTTTAGTTGTAGGTTTTATTTGATCATCTTTCATTTTCACTATCACCCAAACCATTAGGGGCCGATAACCTACATGTTAGGCCCCTTTAAACACCTATTAACATCATCATCACGGCGTTAACATTGCATCTGTTGTGTAGCATTCATTCCAGATTTCACTTCTCTTCGAGCACTTTCGTTGAGTTGACGGTAAATGGCTGATGGTACTTTTTTTCTGAGATCTTCAATTTAGGAATGATTCACTTGTTCTTGTGAGCGTATACTGTATAGTGTATTTGGATAGGCCGAGAGCAGATTTTAGTAGTTTGTTGTTAATTCATTTTAGAGGCTTGGGAAATTTTGGTCATCAGTCCCGTGTTGTTACGGTTGTGTTTAACTTGTCTGATAACCTGTATTTATGTGATGGCTGTTGTAGAGTGTGTAGCTGTAGTAGGGACGGAAATGAGGTAGGCTCCCCGGGACTTGAAGTAAGGTACTATCCCGGCATTTACCTGGAAGGAGTGTGGGAAAACCCGTAAAACACACTCAGGATAGCCGTTGTCATCGCTGGGATTCGATCTGCGATATCTGGACTTGCTGCAGCTGCTCTCACGGCCGTGATGCACGATTTAAAGAGCAAGGCTATGCCACGTACAGTAGTCAGCTTTCCGGTAGCGAGTTTAACCTTCTCTATCTGGTATTTAGGTCTTTCACTGATAATTTCAACCGGAAAATTTCAAGGCCATATGTTGGCATTGGCAATATCTTGGCGTAGAATAAGGTCATGGCCATTGATCTGTCTTTAACACGGGCTTTGAATGAAGTAATAATATTGTCATCATCAAAGTGGTGCCAAAAGACTATCGACAGCGGGTTGTCCTTCAATGATAGTTTGTCCAGTGCTATAGTTCTTTTCCCCGTTTGGGTGTATTTGAGTCGTCAATGATGCAACTCTCCATGCTCCCTGCCGTGAGCTTAACGTTTCATCTCTACCACACCTTACATCCGAGACAATTCTTTTAACATATTCTAACCTTGGTCTACCACTACAGTTCTTGCCCTCGACCCTTCCTTCCATAACTAAGTTTGCTTTTCCTGGGTGTCTTCTTATGTCTCCTGTTAACCTATCTCTTCTCTTCATTAGCAGTCGCCAGAGACATCTCTCTTCTCCCACTCGTCCTAATACCTCTTACTCTATCGACCCATCTGATCTTCATAATTTTCCTGTAACACCACATTTCAAGTGTTCCTTTTCCCCTCTTTTCTGCTGCACCAACAGTCCAAGATTCACTTCCAAAGAGATCAACGCTCCACACAAAAGTTTTCGAAAATAGCTTTCTAATACCTAAATCCCTGTCTGAAGACAATCATAGGAAGTGTGGCGCGCCACGCCCAACAAACTGAGACCCATCAAGGAGACAACGAAGGTGTGGAAATCTTCCTTCCGATCAAGTTGGAAGGAAGGCGTGGTACTCTGTTGACTCCATATCGGCCATGGGATTTCTACACACTCCATTTGTTACAATATAAAGCCCTCCCTACCTTACCGTGGCACACACTCTCTTAAAGCGTGTGGACCTGGCCGATCTGCGAAGAACTCTCAAACTGCCTAACACCCTCTCCCTTGTTCTACGTGATGACGCCCGTCCACGATAGAGCGTGGGTACTTATTTAAGTTTTAAAATAGTTTAAGACCTTTAGTTTAGGTTTAGTCTGTTTTATGTTTTTACTGTTTTTCTTATTGTTCTAAATGACTTATTTGTTTTATTGCATTTTATTATCGCCGTTTTAACTCTTTTTTTTATCCAAACAGGGCGTAATTGCTGGGGCCCATTGTCTGTTTTATACAAATCATTTTCGTTTTCATCTCTGGCAGTGGGCATCTTCATTCTTTCATTTCATAACATTTGATTTCATTAGGGGCCGATAACCTAGATGCCCCTTAAAACAAGAATTAACATCATCATTATCATTGGTGTTAGTAGTGAGAAAAAGAACTATGCCCTTATAGATAAGGTCATGACGGGTCAATGTGTTCAGTCTGGCCGGTGACCAAGACAACGGATGTTTTCATCACGGAGTCACTTGGCAATGGTAAGGATAGGAAGAGGAAGGAAGACATATTATGTGACTAGTTGGAGGTCAGAACCACGGTCATCCTATTGGTGTCTTAAGGAATTTATCACGATCTACGAAATTCGCCCAAGTACTTTGATTTAGTTCGCCTCATTATGTCTAAGTGAAGCGAAGGTTATAAGCGTGTGGTGTTGTGATGCAGGTCGAGAGGTGCCAATTGGACTCGGTCCACGACCATTAAAGCTCTGATCATCACCAGACTGTTCGCCGTGTACAACAAGCTTCTGCAGTGGTACAAATACCGCTAATTAAAAAATAAACATTGGAAAAATATTACCAAATTTGAATATGTCATGCACAGCAATAATCGAGCTCTCGAATCAAACCATATCACGTCACGTGTTGTTCTGGTGGATGCCATTTTATAATTTTATAAATGCAGCCAATGACCATTACAGGAAGGGGCAGGCAAGGGATTTTGGAGGGAAATCGGCCGTGAACCTATTGAAAGGAACCGTCTCGGCATTTGCCTGGTGGAGAAAATGGGAAATATGTATGACATTTTCAGATTTAGTAATATTGTTTCAATGGCTTTTTATGGGTACGTTTTGAATTTGATGTCAAGGATACTGTTAAAATAAAATGAATAACGCAAGTTTACGTATCTGACACCAATATATATTTAGCTTGCAGCATTTAAATAGAACCCTGTAACGATTATCATGCTTCTTGTTTCATTTGAACAAGAACAAAAATTATGTACATGATGGCAACAACAAAAGAACAAGTCCAAAACATAGCAGCAGTAAAGACACGTCACTTCAAGTCAACTAAAGAGTCCGAAGAAGTAACCTGGAAGAGAACTTTGATTTTCCAACTGATACTGTTGTATCCCAAATGTCTTGCGGTCCACTTTTACTTTGTTCTGTAATCGTTCAGACATCCTGTTAAGGAATTATGTCCTCTTATATTGATTATCCCTAAATTTTAGACACTGCACAGGTGGCCAAATTATTATGGTAAATCTTAATAGAACCAGATTCTTTATTGTCAATCGGTTCACAGAATCGTCAAAAATGTATAGATTTCCTGTGCCCTGTTGAAGAGAATGTGTTTTTGTGGCACATGTCAGATCCCTTAGTTATTATTATTATTAATACTATTATTATTTCCTTCTTTTTAACCTATTTTCAATTTTGAAAAAATAGGCTTATGAGATCACCTTTCGTCCGTGTGTGTGCGCGCGCGCGCGCGCGCGTGTGTGTGTGTGTGTGAAGAATGTGTGTGTGTGTGTGTGTCCCCTAATAACTTATAAACGGCTGGAGCGATTTCAATGAAACTCGGTAAGTTCATAGCACTATTCCGGACGACCCCGACCGTGCCCTTCAAATTTTGTTACGTCTCACCAATCCAACATGGCGGTGGTGCGAAATATTTCACCAGGATCTCCGAAACTATTCCCGATATCACCCTCGAATTTTTTACGGTGATAAAGGGAACTACTAGAAGTTCACCTATGTGACTTTTGAAAAACTGGTAACTAAAAAACCAACATGGCGGCCACGCGAATTTGCGACTTTTAAATAGACGTTTCTCGCGATTTAACCAACCAAACGCAATAAAACTTGGTACAGAATATGTCTATACACATTGTAATGCACCGACATCTAACTTGGTTCAATTGTTTACATAACCACAAGATGGCGGATGTGCGAAATATTTCACCGGCATTCTATATCTGTGAAATTATTAGCGGTATCACCCTGAAATTTAATACGGAGATAAAGTTCATCTATAAGACTTTCAAAAACCGGTAAACTACAAAACGAACATGGCGGCCAAGCGAATTTGAAAATTTTAAATAGACCTGTCTCGCGATTTAATGTTCCAACCGCAATGAAATCTGGAACAGGAAATGTTTATACACATTGTAATACACAGGTACCTAATCTAGTTCAATTGTTTACATAACCTCAAGATGGCGGCTTTGCGAATTTTAAAATTAAGTTTTTATTTCTTGTGTCGTAATCATGCGATCGATGTGAAAGTTTGAATAATGAACCAACGCAATAATTTTCCATTGCTGGTACATGACTCTATGTCCTATACATTTAACAATCCAACATGGCGACCATCTGAAATATTTAGACGGCTCTGAATATCTACGAATCTATTGTAGCAATCAAACTGATTTTTTTTATGTTCATAGGGGCTATGAACTTAGGTTCACCTATAGGACTTTAAATAACCCGGTGATCACAAATCCAACATGGCGGCGACGCGAAGTATAAATATTCACATGGACGTTTCTCGCAATTTAACCATCCGAGTGCAGTGAAACTTGGTACAGCAAATACTTATACGAATGCTAATTCACTAGCATCTAATTTATTTCAATTGTTTCCATAACCACAAGATGGCAGCTGTGCAAAATTTTAAAATCTCCTTGTTACTTCTTGTGTCCTAATCATACGATTGAAGTTTGAATGCTACCCGTACACAATAATCTTCATGTAACAGTTCATAACTCTAGGACCTACATATATAAAATCCAACATGGCGACCATCCGAAATATTTAGTTGGTTCTCAATATCTACGAATCTATTATAGCAATCAAACTGAAATTTTGTATGTAGATAGAGGCAATTAACAAAAGTAGGTTATATGAAAATAGGCTGTATAGTTCTTCACGGAACTAATTGTTTTTAATATGCTATCCTCCCAGCTCGGCTACACTCACGGGCTCTGCGAGGGATCATTCCTCTACCGCCACAACGACGGTGTGTGGGAGCTGAGCACACTTTGTCATCAGATACAACTGGGGATGGTGACAGGTCGATCGCCCAGGTGACCGCTAAATTGTGTCTAATCAAGGAAGGGTCAGGGAAGGGATTTTGGAAGGAAGTCGGGCGGAGACCTGTTGAAAGGAACCGTCTCAGCATTTCCCTGGGGTGAACATGGGAAACTATGAAAACCATTTTCAGGACAGCTGAGGTGGGAATCGAACCCACGCGCTCCCAATGCCAGAGAGCCAGGAGTTAGCGCGTTAGCGCTCTCTGCCATTGTGACCGGTATTTCTTCTTCTTCTTCTTCTTATTATTATTATTATTATTATTATTCATATTATTAATAATAGTGGTGGTTTCAAGAGGCGGAATATCTTTGACATCAGTCCTGTGTACATGGGTGTGTATTGAATTTGTCTGATAACCTGTGTTTCTCTGGTGACTTAGGGTCTAGGAATAGGGTAAACCTTGGGACTTGCATTGAGAAAGTATGGAAAACTCCGGAGAAAAACCACATTAAAATACATTTAAAAAACACATTCCAAACACCGGCCCTCCAGCTCCATTGTATATCTAGTTGCTCATAAAGCACATGCTCCGACGATGTTAGAACATTTGAAGATCCTTTAAGGGGTCAATTTCAGTAGTCAACCCTTCACTTCATATCTGCAGCGTTTTGAAATGGAAAGTAAGGACAATGTTAGCGGTGTCCTGATTCTAAAATTACTATCGAGGCTACACAGTGGACATTTTGCCAGGTCGCTCCTTCGTTTGTTTCCTGTTTCAGGGGAGTAGATGTCTCCTAAAGTATGGTATAGATGAAGTTGTTTAAGGGATCTAACATCCGTTTTAATTGCTACTACTAGGTAGTCTGCTTGCAACTAAATAAATAAATAAATACAATAAGTGAACAAATGAATAAGTGAATAAATTAATATCTTATTGGTATGAATAATAAATAAATAACTGAATATATAAATAAATAAAACAAATAATTATTTTATGAGAACAAATATAAATAAATAGAATAAGCAAATAAATATAATAAATAAACAAATCAAAATAAATAAATAAATAAATAAACAAATCAAAATAAATAAATAAATAAACAAATAAATTAATTAACAAGTAAATAAATAAACAAATAAATAAACAAATAAATAAATAAATAAACAAATGAAATAAACAAAAAATAAATAAACATATAAATAGAATAAATAAACAAATAAATAAACAAATCAAAATAAATAAATAAATAAATAAATAAATAAATAAACAAGTACATAAACAAATTCAATAAACAAATAAATAAACATATAAATAAATCAACAAATAAATAAATAAACAAAATGTATGAATAAATAACTTAAAATAATAAATAATTTAAATAAATATAGATTATAATAAATAAATTAAATAATTAATTAATTAATTAATTAATTAATTAAATGAAATGTACTATAACTTAGTATATGGATCGTGGACGAGTGGCTTCGGATCCCACCATCGGCTGACCTTGAAATGGTTTTCCATGTTTTCCCATTTTGAAGTTCATGCCAATCCAAGACGATACTTCTTATTAACAAAACAACTCCTCACCCTATTTCATTTCACATTAACTCATCAAATGAGGTTGGCGTCAGCGATGGCATCAGGAGTCCCTCTCACACCGTAATACCACACCATGCAGTTAAGTA
The DNA here is from genome assembly GCA_946902985.2 of Meconema thalassinum. NCBI lineage: Eukaryota > Metazoa > Arthropoda > Insecta > Orthoptera > Tettigoniidae > Meconema > Meconema thalassinum. Next base: position 310,438,015 of record OX336392.1, on the reverse strand, counting down.
CAATCACTTCTCTCTACAGGACAATGTTACTGTACGTTTGTCCACCTGGTGGTGTAGTGGCTAGCATTCTTGGCTATCACCGTGAGGGGCCGCGTTCGATTCCCAGCTCTGCCAAGAAATTTAATTTTGGCCTGAGGGCTGGAAAAGGGTGCGCTTAGCCTCGTGAGACAGGACTCAGAAGTGGTGGGTTTGATTCACACCTCAGCCATCCTAGAAGTGGTTTTCCAACATTTACTCTTAAGAAATGCCGGGATGGTACCCTAAATTAAGACAACGGCTGCCTCCTACCCAACATTCTTGCCCCAATTACCAAAAATGCTCACGGTACAGCCATCACAATGACACAAGTTATATTAGACAGATCCCACACACACCTAAGTACACGACGTCACGATGTCACAAAGCTCCTAAAAGAATCAACAACTACATTGCTACTACCCACGGCCTAGCCGAGCGCATTAAATCACTCACAACGACTGTGACGGGGAGCTGAGGCAAGTCCGAAGGTTGGAAGTTTGAATCCCAGTGCTGCCAGCGGCTATCCTAAGTGTGTTTTTCCTGTGTTTTTCACACTCCCTTCAGGTGAATCCCGGAATGGTCACGGGGCAGCTACCCCAGCTACCACAGCTACACACAGTACTACAGCCATCACAATGACACAAGTTATATCAGACAGATTCCATACACACCCAAGTACATGGGGCTACGTGCCGCGTCGTCTTGCCGAGAAGAAAAAGGAAAGAAGAAAAAGAGATTAAAATTTATCTTAATTACAAAAGCTTAGATCAGGTGGACACCGTTAAATATTTTGGAATTATTTTCGACCACAAACTTACATTTAGAGAGCACATTAACTATATGACTGAAAAATGTAGAAAGTTGATATTTAGTCTCTCAAGATTTACAAAGCTAAACTGGGGTTTAAAGCATACGGCTCTGAAGGTAATATACAAAGGTGGAATCTTACCTCTAATTTTGTATGGAGCACCGGTATGGATAAAAGTTATAGAGAAAACTTGCTATAAAGTAAAATTGATAAGAGTCCAAAGGCTGATAGCTAAAGCTTATCGCACTGTATCTAATGAAGCTCTCTGTGTGATAACAGGATTAATTCCAATTAATATTCAAATTGAGGAGACGGTAGCATACTAAGATCTTATTAAAGTTAATAGTAAAGAAGATCGCTCAATTGACATGGACATGGAAGTAAATCAATGGTCTCACCCTGCTGACTTTGTTAAAATTAATGACGAAAATTATGAACAGATGCGTTCTTTCAATGTTTACACTGATGGAAGTAAATGTGAGCATGGAGTAGGATCTGGAATTGCCATATACAATGGAAACGAGTTCATCCAACAGCTTTAATATAAACTAGACAAACGATGTTCTAATAATCAAGCAGAACAGCTAGCTATCGTTAAGGCATTGCAACATTTAGAATCCATGGACACGGAGCAGAGAACCGCATTCATTTTCACAGACAGCAAAATTACAATAGATGCACTTAAAAACTACAAAAACCATACATTTCTCATAGAGGAGATTAGAAGAAAAGCAATTGAAATGGAGAAACAGAATTGGGTGATTGTCTTCATTTGGGTTAAGGCGCATGACGGAAATGAGGGGAATGAATTAGCGAACCAGCTGGATAAAGAAGCAACACAAAGCGGTTTAAGCGAGTGCTATAATAGAATTCCAAAAAGTAATATGCTAAAAGAATTAAGTGTGTTTAGTTTGAGAAAGTGGCAGAATGAATGGGACAATACATCCAAGGGTGAAATTACAAAATCATTTTTCCCTAGTGTACAGGACAGACTAAAATTGAAAATGAACATAACGCCCAATTTTACGGTTATGACAACAGGACACGGCAATATTAAATCATTCTTATACAGATTTAAAATTATAGATAGTCCAACATGTATATGCAATAACGGTCTTCAGACTGTAGATCACTTCCTATATGAGTGTAAGTTATTAGGGAAAGAAAGAGATATATTAATAGCACATGTTTTAAGATCAGGAAACGGGCCTATAAAGAAAATAGAACTTGTTAGAAACTACCTTAGGGAATTCATTAGTTTTGCAAACTCTATCTCATTTGAAGCACTAAATAGATAAATGTTATTTATATTTTCTTAACTGCTAATGTTGACAGGTATTATTTTAGTGACACAAATTTGATTTAACAGGCCGTAGATATAAAAGATGTAGTATTACTGCTGTGAATAAAATAAATTTAAAAAATAAAAAACGCTAGGACGCTACTGCAAGTCGTGAAGTCGCGTGTTGGCTCACATTTACCGCAAACCTCTGTCGTGTTCTCTGAAACAAGGTCAAAGTTTATGGAATCGAAGACATTTCGCAGTGTTCTCCTTTCTCACAGTTATCTGTCATCTTTCCTGTCTACCTCCCTTGATCACCTCTTGTTCTCTTCCGATCCCGACGGTATTAGAATATCCTACGCCTAAGGAGTATTTCACTTTCCCGCCTTAATTGGCCCTTGTCTCATCTTTCCTGATCCCTCATTCATCGAGGGGGCAGACTTCTTTTCCTTTTGATGATATCTCCTTCTGCACAAGGCGCTAAAGGAGGCAGGGTGTGTGCAGCCCCCATCACTCATGGTGCACTCTGGATAATGCTAAATCCTCATGAGCTCACGGCTGGTGAGTTCGGGAGTTGGAGACCCCGAAGGATTCCTGAGCTAGGTCTGTGTTCTCCCCCCTTTTTCCACTGTCTTTTGGGCGGACCCTCTCCTCTATCCCTTTCCTATCTGCCTTTCAAGTCCCTCTATTCTCTTTCTTCGAGGGTTGAGGACATTTACTTTCCTCCTATCTTTTATTTACATTCTTCTTTTAGTTTCCCATTTCCTCTTCTAGTTTGTAAGTGAGTATTTAGTTTTAGTTGTAAGATTCATTTGATCATCTTTCATTTTCACTATCTCCCAAACCATTAGGCTTCTTAAAACGACAATTATCATCATCATCATCATCATCATCATCACCGTCATCATCATCTCACTGGCTGAGGTACACATTGACCTCAACCCGTCTTCCGGCCTTAAATAGCATAATAAGCTACTGACAGAAATCCACAGTCCAGGTGCCCTGCACAACCTAATCCATGTTGTAATTCCCATGTCACACTTAAAAAACGTATTTCAACTGCATTTTCACCCCAACTTCGGAATAAAGACACAAATTGTACGTCTGGGGAGCAAAACATCATTCGATTTATCGAAATATTCCAATAATAGAACTTGAATTATACATAAAACATGACATATAATTGTGTAAAACTTCACCGGAAAATTAAAATTAATTCGAGATATCGAAAATTCGAGTTATAGAAGTTCGACTGTATTATAATTAACAAGCACATGTATCAAGCGAGGGTCGCAATAAATAATACTCTCGCCCGAAACTGTGGCAATCCTATTTTCAGATCGGTGGGCATTCTAATTCCAAATCCTTGTTTTAAGTGGAGTTGTGTTCCTTGTAATACAGTTGCGTCGGTTCCTCCACAAAATATCCCCAATACGCGCCTGTTTCTGGATAGGTAAACTCGTGAAGCCCATTGACGTGGTGAAATTCTTTGAAACTGACAGCGCTTGGGTGTCGGCGATACCTTAAGCCAGAATTAAACTGCATGGCAGAGCTAGAAATTGAACCCGAGTCTCAGGGGTGGCAGCCAATAAGGTGTACTATTTCTAGGATATCGATGATAAATTATTGCTGTCCCTAAGGAACGATCCAGTATCTAATAAGATCCGCTCCGTTGAATTTTGCAATGCGGGCGGTCGGGCGGGCGGTCTCCCCAGATGCAATACTGTGTGCTACACTCGAATTCCAGTGGCGTGCTCGTATTGATCAGGCGATGTGATGAATGCAGCGTGCGATGTAGCAGTTCAACTTTAGGAGAGTCGCCACTTTGTCAGAGCAGTAGGAAATATATTGCCACATATGATGCAAATGCCCTCGGGGGAAAAGAAAATATATTGCGACTTATAACGCAAATACCCTCAGGGGAGGCGGCTTCGATGGCGTAGTCGGTAGCATGCTGAGCTTCTATTCCCAAGATAGCGGGTTCAAAACCGGCCGAAGCCGTCGGATTTTTAAGAGCGTTAAAAATCCCTCAGTATGCCTTCCTTCGGAGGGGAAGTAAAGCCGGTGGTCCCATGTCATCGATTTATGGCATGTTAAAGAACCTTCCACTAATTACACCTGTATGAAGCTAAATTGGAAAGGTTAAGAATGTAAACAACGCTCTTAGGTTTCTACATTCGTTGCCAAGAGTCGACTGCGGTGGCGTCTAGTAGCTAAGTTCTGAACTTGGCCTAGTAGTCGTTGACGGTGGCGCTTGGCGGCAAAAATAGGAACTATTTGAAAAATTCCAAGTTGCAGTCTGTACTTAAATTAAAAAACAGATAACACACACTAATACAGTCATCACAATTAACACCGGTTATCAGACAGATTCTACACACACCCAAAGTGCACGGGGCTACATGACCGCGTTGTCGCAGCCCCTAAACTTAAAAACCAACCAACCCTCAGGGGAATGGAAAATGTATTGCAATTTTTATGATAATACCCTCAGGGAAATAGAAAAAGCATTGTGACTTATGATGAAATATCTATAACTTGGGGGACAGATATCCTTTAATACCTGACGAAAATGGTTCCGGTTTACCATGACTACGTTTTCTATGGAGATTTTTCTCAAAGAACAACATCTGTGTTGTTGTTTCTTCATTTCGTTGCTTGGAACGTCTTGGCTATATTGTACATTGGGTTTGTCAGCCTACCCATCAGCAGTGTGTATTCAATAGGGTACAGATTGTGGGAATAACATCGGGACTTCCTGGGATTGCCTGGAGGGGAGAAACCCGCAGGAAAATACATTCAGAATACGAATATACTAAGGTTTTGATAAAAATGTAATGCTTTTCAGTCGGTCAACACAATTATACCCAATTGTAATGGGTGTTTCCTTAATTCTTAAAAAAAATGCGTAAGTTTAATTAATAGCCTATACTTGGATGACCAGTTTCGATCGTCAACTGATCATCATCAGATCATTTACACTCAGGCTATTAATCTACGTCTAGACGTATGTTGGTGATGGTATTTATAATAACTTATATATACAAATTTTGTTACAGCAGAGCGGCTTCGGTGGCGTAGTTGGTAGCATGCTGAGCTTCAATGCCCAACGTTGCGGGTTCAAATTCGGCCGAAGTCGTCGAATTTTTTAGAGCGTTAAAAATCCCTCAGTATGTATTCCTTCGGAGGGGAAGTAAAGCCAGCGGTCCCATGTCATAGATTTATGGCATGTAAAGGAACCTTCCACTAATAAATTACACTTGTGTGAAGCTAAATTACAGGTTAGATTTGACTAACGCTCTTAGGTTCCAACGTTCGTCGCCTGCGGTGGCATCTAGTAACCAAGCTCAGAACTAGTTGTCGTTGACGGTGGCGTTTGGTAGCAAAAGTAGGAACTACTTGAAACTGATCTTCTGCAGTCCTTACCTGAATTACAGATACACACACTAATACAGCCATCACAATTAACACCGGTTATCAGACAAATTCTACACACACGCCCAAAGTGACGAGGCTACATGACCGCGTTGATGCAGCCCTTAAACTGAGGAACCAAACAAACAACATTAGTTAGAGCAGTTTTTATAATCAAGCATAACTTGTCAAGATTTGTTAGTTATATGTGACTTTTCTTTTGTTAAGATATTGTTAGTGGTACAGGGGTGTGAAAATTATTAGACTCAAATAAGGAATATAAATCAGTCACTCATTTTTATTCAAAATCATTTTATTTTATTTATGTTCGACCCTGACTATTTCAGAAAACTCGACTATAATGAGACTCATTATAACACGATTTTTCATTATGAAACAGTTTCTCCCACCAATCAGAGCTCAAGAAACAGTTGTTTGACCAATTAGATAATTAGATGCGCTGAGTTCCACGGCCTTCTAATTTAAATTTCACTGCCTGGCCTAGTGTCATAGTAGGGTAATCGAGGAGGCCATGGTCAAATACAAGGCATTCTCTGAGTCTCATGTGCTCTGTTCAGTACATAAAACTGGCAAAATCTCGACAGATATTTATGAATATTTATGTTCGAACATAAAATAGTTATAATAATTATCGTCGAACATAAACAGTCGTATGCAACTCGCCTATAATGGTAATTAAGACACGTATGGAAATTATAAAACTTTCTTACGCTCGTTTTATAAACATACTCGTGTCTTAATTATTGCCATTATAGGCTCGTTATATAATGTACTATTTTATTACCCTACTTAATGATGCTTTCTCCCCTATGGACTTACAACTCTTCACATAAGATATTACGTCTGGGAATTTTCAAAAAAAAACAAAAAACTGGCGAGGCGAACATGTCCTCGGACACTCCCTGCACTAAAAGCGGCAGTGCATATGATTCCCACATCCACATCTGGGTCCACAGCCGGTGTACACTGACAGAACATACGGTTTAATACGGGCTCAGGGACAACAGGATCGTTGGTTGTAATAGGCACTAAAATATGATCGAGCTTGCGTTTCCAACCCCAACATCAGGAGACAGTTCATTTCCCTAATTTGAATGTACTTGGATGTGTATAGAATTTGCCAGATAACCTGTGTTATTGTGGGAGTGTACTATTGTGTGAATTTGTAATTGAGGTAGGATTTGGGTAGGAAGTGGCCATGGCCTTAAGTTAGGTACCATCCCGGCATTTTCCTGGAGTAGAAGTGGGAAACCACGGAAATCACTTTCAGGATGGCTGAGGTAGGAATAGAACCCTCCTCTTCTCTCAATTCTGTCTCACGAGGTTGAGTGTACCCCGTTCTCGCAATAAATGAGGTCTGATCCTTCTACGAAAAAAACCACCTTTTCCCACCCCATTGGTCAATGGTCGGTACGGTACTATAAAAAAACTCTTCAAACATAAATTTTTGGGCTTTATCCGACACATAGTATGAACTTTGAACGGATTCGATATTTCTCATATTATGAGAGTTATAGCAATATTTCACTTTTTCGAAAAAAAAAGCCCCCCATTTTCACCCCCTTCGACCGATTTAGCCCAGTAACGAACTCGACCGAGATTTTATAGGTACACATATTCGGTAAAAAATTCAAAGTGATTGGTGAAAAATTACGGCAGTTATCGTGTCCACAAGAAACTGATATATATATATATATATATATATATATATATATATATATACATACATAAATTATATATAAACTTTTGAACTGACAGTGGTTTTGGGGTCTGGGGGATGTGAAACGCGAAGATATGTCGAAATTTTCCGGAAGTCGAAACATGGTACTGTACCCGAAATACCTACCATCAGCATGTTGGAATCCCACGAAGACAGCTGGATCGTAGAGCCTGGAAACCCCGGCTATAAAATTTGCCAGATTCTACCCAACATGAGACGAGGAAATGGGGTACAGGAATTCCTAACTGAGACTACGTTAAGAAAAACCCAAGGTGAACGGCATAAAAAAACTCAAAAGCACAAGAATAACAATGAACGCAATCTCAGGTGTGTGGGAAAACCACTGAAATACCCACCGCTGGCCTTCTTAACGTGTTCTCTTATCGTTTCTATAAAGTACCACACTTCGAAGATTTTAAACTGATCAAAGAAAAATGTATTCAGGAAATGAAAATATAGTGTAAGTCACTATAATATACTTCAAAGCAAAGTGCCCAACTTCCATCCGAAGTTTCATGAACATGGAAAAAAAATATGCTAGCCCCACATTCATCAATGTCATTGACTGCATTTTACCCAAGAATAGGTGAACACCAATCATATGTATATTCCAACATAGATGCTGACAGCAATTGCAACATTTAAAAATAAAGCCTGGAAATTTTTATATTTACAAGACATATATCAATTTATACCCTGAAAAAAAAATTAATTATTTAAAGCTATATTACAAATGTACAGTCATTTTTGTAACACCTTCTTAGCGTGTTTCTTTTTATAGGATTCAGAAGTGACATCTTCCACATAATTTATTATATTTATGTTTGCTGTTTTTTTTTTTTATTTTTTATTCATCTCTTCTGACCGAACAATAAAGCTAAGTCAAAAATTTAATTTCTTTCATTTAATTTTAACACCCTTCAAATGAACTGTCCTCGCCAGACCGGAATTAGTGATTCTTAAAACGCCTGTTAAGCATTGCATTGATACAAATAATCGAAAATTTTACCAGATAGGTTTATTTCAACATGCCTGAAATGCATGAATTTCACAACAAATTATTTACTTGAACTGATAGTGAAGTAAATTGCCCTAATTTCACAATCTATCTGAGTGGATTACTTTCTATATTACAACTTGGAATATTCCATTGAATACCCTTTTAATAATCAAGGACATTAGCCTTAACATGGCTTTGCCATTTAATATCATGCTATATTAAGCATTCATCTTATTCATATTATCAGGCATTACTACTATCTCTTTAGCGCTTCAACTAGTTATCTTTCTTAGTGAACAAAAATTCAGCTTAATTGACAAGTCACATTCACAGTGAAATATTGTTGCTAAATTTATACAAGTTTCTTTACAGTTCAATTAATCACTGTTAAAATATTATTTCATTTGCTCTTATGTTATTATTATTCACGATCAATATGCATAGCTTTTAGTAAGTGTTAAATAACAATTGCATTTTTGTCGATATATCTATTTCCACATAAATCTAGTCTGGGATTCGCGTTAATAACATAGGGTGAATGTATTCAAATGTCTTCAAATTATGTTTAAAACATCTGTCTAGTCCATTAATAATGGATCTTGATCGAATCTAATAAAGCAAACGTGATGTAAGATCTCAAAAAAAAAAAAACGTTAGAAAGAACCTGGATCAAGTCAAAATTGCAAATCAAAGCAAATCCGCTTTCTTCACTGAACTCGCTTCCTAAAGCTTACTGCAATATTCGAAAATCAACCTGAATACTGAAATTTCACTTTTGAGTGTATAACAGTCCTCTAAATAGGCTTACGGAAGTAGAAACTCCAAATTGAGTCTACTCAAGCTCGAGTAATGTCATATGAAGGCATAAAACTAGTGTTCATTTTCAATATAAATCAGACACGAAAACTGATGAATCTTGAGTGGCCTAAAGTTCCTCTTCTCTACATTAAATAAATCCCCATAAAATGAACTTGAATTTACAGTAATCAATAGAAAATTACACTATAATGCAATTAATTACAATGGGTGCATCCTTTTAGTAGAATCAAAACCCTGTCCAGAATAGAATCAGTCTTGACACTGGGATCAAGCCTAAACTCCATTCTTAGACATTCTACGAAAATTCCCAAAAAGAAAATAAATGTGGCAAGGAGACAACGTTAGAATGAACATGCTTAGCTACGATTGAAGATGGTTAATTCAGTACCTTAGATGATTCTTGTAGATCTCGACACGACACAGTCATGTCCATTATGACTGTACCCTCCATGCAAGCAATGGAAGTCTTCACTGTCCAGGAAAGCGAGAAACGAACCCTGGATCTCCAGACATCGCCCATCCAGACTGAATGTTCCACTCTAATACCAACGACAGTTTCTTTCATCTTCGGATAACGTCCCATCAACCGCAGCACGCAATGATGTCTATATCGGCCCGAACACCAAAGTTCATCGCCCCCGCGTAATCGGATCATTTTGATACACACTGTACTGCCAAACAACAGCTGTGTTCGCAGTCACCAGCACGGGCCGCGCGACGTATAGCATCGGAATGCACGTAACTTCGCTCGCATAGTGACACTCATGTTTAAAACATCTAGCCGCACATGTTTAAGTCACTGAAGTTCATAACAGCCTTTCCTTTCGACAAGAACTTGCTCAACATAGTTGCAAGATCACAGACATATGAGTTAGGCCATTTATAAATATAAAAAGTATATACAATATCCAAGCACTTGTATTGAGAAATACTTCTCAAATGAAGGTGCTAATTGTTCTGACAACAAACACGAAGTAAGTGTATCGTTACAGCCAGTTCCAACGCGAAGAATGTCTACTGAAAGAACATTATGACTGTGTTCTTGTTAAAGCAAGTATCCACCTTTCATGCGAACACTATATGGCTGGCCTATAAAGAACAGCTATCTATCAAGACAAGCTGCGTTTTCATTTCGATTGCCATTTCCTAACCAGAACTAAAATTGGAGTCCTTTCCGTCACTAAGGCAACTCTCCTCGATACAATGATAGTACACAACTCAAGACAAACTTTCACTCACGGTGCACGTGACGTTTCTCCGCCGGTCACCGGTATATCTCAAAACATGTGTGTTCGTGCGTGGCTTAAACCAATCTACTCTACTCGTTGTTCACGTCAGAACGCGACTGACGGATCACCTACCGTCGCGCCACAAGCGCTCAAAACTGGAACTGATAAGATGCAGATATCTTATTTGTTCCCAAGAGTACAATTATTTAAAAGAAGTTAATAATCCAACACCTGCTATAATTACAGACATGTTAAACTATGCCCGAACGTATAAAAGACTTGAATTCCCTACCACAAAAGCATAGTCTATCTCTTGTTGCTAATCGATGAAATAATCAATACTCCTAACCAATCAGCTGTGACCACAGTACATGCAACGCATGCGCCCCGCTTCTCTCGTCGAGATCGCTATCCAAAGTCAACTTGTGGGTCGCGAAACATATGATCCTGTCTCGCCATTCTTGTTCACAGGTAAAAACATATTACCTTCCCATAAAGGCATTCCAGTCATGAGAATGAAGGTACAGTACCCATTGTAGTTAGCTTTCTAGTGAAATCTACCTAAAACAGTACTATAATGACCATCATTATGATACAGTTTTATGACGTATAATTTTTACATTTCGACATCGTCGAACATAAAGAACTAAATAGCCTATTTTCACATATCCTAATTATGTTAATTGTCTCTATCAACACACAAAATTTCAGTTTGATTGCTGTAATAGATTCGTAGATATTGAGGACAGTCTATATATTTCAGATGGTCACCATGTTGAATTTTTATATATGTAGGCCAAAGAGTTATTTACTATTACATAAAGATTATTGCGTACTTGTATAATTCAAACTTCAATCGCATGATTAGGACACAAAAAATAATAAAAACGAGATTTTAAAATTTCTCATAACCGCCAACTTGTGGTTAAGAAAACAATTGAAATAATTTGATGTCAGTGGATTAAAGTTTGTACAAGCATTTACCGTACCAAGTTTCACTGCGCTCGGATGGTTAAATAGTGAGAAACGTTCTTTTAAATATTTAAATTTCGCCTCACTGCCATGTTGGATTTGCAGTCACCAAATTATTGAACAAATAATGTAATGACCAACGCGGGAAGTCAACAACCCACCAAGAGTATTCTGGTAATAGCAGACATGTATAAGGGTTTGTTGGCCAAAGCATTAGATAAAGATGTAATGATAAAAGGGGTTGACTTTACAAAAGGTCGCATAACAATTTAGCAAACAGGTGGAGGACCAGACAATATCACTGTCACCAAGTAAGGAGGTCCAGGAAGGCATAAAGGACACAACACAAACAATAACTAATAATAAGATATATTATCAAATAGGTGGCACATAAAGTAAATATTCAAAGATGGCACACAAATATATGAGAAACACTGGCACAAATTTACACAATTGAAGAAACACTCGCATGGAATTAACACACGTAAGGCTTGAGCCTAAAACACATAAATTGTCTTGAACGTAGCTGCAGATCAGTACATCAAGGAGCGGCATGCAATACAAGGCGGTTCCAAAGAATGGTATAGTTTAAATATGCAACACAAGTGGAGTTGCAACAAATAATGAAAAACAGGTCGCATGGAACGAGAATGTGTCGTCGAACCAGGACTGACTTACAGTGATGTGCCGATACCGTAAGCCCAAAATGAATTGTTAATTAAACAAATTATGTGTGAAATGCGGGAAGTTAAAGTAGTTGATGTCATACAAATACCGGGATATGCCAATCGCACGGTATTGTCACAAGTAAAGTAGTTGAGCCCAGTGTCAACCTCCATTTCAGTGATGGTGCAGGAAGATAGTGCATGGCCTTGTAGCACATGCCTCAAGACAAACGATGAATTACTTATCACACGAAACAAAATCATTATTCGTACGCGTGATGACAAATTGTTAGGCAGTAAATGAAGATCAGAATTAAACATGTTACAACAAACTATCCGACACCGCGGATTGAAGGATTCGTCAACATGTCGCGTAGCGATAACAAGCATGGTCTGATGAGAACGAAAATCACCAAAATGTCACTGCCCTAACAAAATATGAATCATGTGCAAGGACATGATCACTAAGCACGGTTACTATGAAGATAGCACCAATTATAGAAGTGATTAACTGGATATTCGTCGATAGATCACAACCAGTGTCAAAGCACAACATTTGGTCATGGCTACAAGCTTAAAGAACGAAGAAGAAAAAACGTGATTGGTCGCTACAAACAGCAAGGAGGCCTCTGATAGGCTGAAAGCAGCCAATCACAGCAGAGAGTTCAAAGACAAGTCAAAGAGAATACAAAGAGAAAGAAGAAGAATCAATGTGGCCAACTTAGAATACCAAAATACCTTCTAAGCAAAAATATCCCACTGGAAACACCGGCAGTGGGAATACAACATGTAATCAAAACAAATGAATCATGACGACTAACCAACATAAACAAAACAAACTTGACAATGAATAAATACAATGAAGACAAATAATAAAGATATGTACAACCACACAGAGTGGAAACAAATAGGGATACACAAAACTGGTTTGCCAAGACAGTGGCCGAACCATATTGCCCGCACAGAAACAACAGACAGGTTGTTTCTGAGATACAAGAGGGTTTAGTTCTGCGGCAACAAGGGATACACCTTAACTATGGCACGTTTCAAGAGTCAAGAGGTGGTGTGTAGAGAGACCACACGAGCTAGGCCATCCTTACCACAGTGAACCTCAAGAATGCGTCCAAGTCGCCAGTAAGTAGGAGAAACATTGTCATCCATAATAAGCACAAGCGTGCCAACCTTGAAGTTAGGAGACACACGGTTCCACTTGTGACGTTGTTGAAGGGAGAGTAAATGATCTGTGGACCATTTACGCCACAATGAAGTCATAATCTGTTGAAGTAATTGCCATCTAGACAACCTATTGATGGGCACTTCAGAAACGTCAGGAATGGGCAAGGCATTCAAAGGTCGTCCAACCAGAAAATGACCTGGCGAGAGATAGCACAAGTCAGTAGGATCCTCAGTCATAGGTGAAATGGGTCTAGAATTTAGAAAGGCTTCAATTTGCACCACGAGAGTGGTCAATTCTTCATACGTAAGTATTTGAGCCTTCATGATTCTTATTAAATGTGATTTCAAAGATTTGATGTTTGACTCCCATATTCCACCAAAATGCGGAGAACTAGAAGGAATGAAGTGCCACTGAATTAGTAGCGATGAGGTAGAATCTTGAACAACAGATTGAAAATCTGCAGAGGAGAGCAACGAACCAAGATCAGCAAGGTCAGACTGTGCGCCTTGAAAGTTGGTACCATTGTCGGAATACACTTGAGCGGGAACACCCCTTCTACTGCAGAAGCGAGTAAAGGCTACAACGAAAGCATGACTGGAGTGGGAGGTGACGACTTCAGTGTGCACAGCCTTCGTAACCATACAAACGAACATTGCGATGTAGGCCTTAGTAGAGACCTTTGACCTGGGACCACCGTACCTGATAGTGAATGGACCACAGTAATCAACACCAACGTGATTAAAGGGAAAGGTTTGATGGAGGCGAACAGCTGGGAGTTGACCCATTAACTGTTCAGAAGGACGTGCAGCGTAGCGCACGCAAGTAACACAAGAGCGAGATAGGCTACGAACACGTTTTCGTAGTGACGGTATCCAGAAGCGTTGTCGGATAGTCGCAATCACAATCTGGACCCCGCCATGAAGCAACTTCAAATGGGTATGTCTGACCAGGACTTTAGTGAAATGATGGTCATTGGGCAAAAGTATCTGGTGTTTTGTATCAAATGGAAGGTCGGCCAATTCCAAACGGCCTCCCACACGAATAGTGCCATCAGAGTGAAGCAAAGGGTGCAAATTGCTGATGGTGGAAGTGGATGGCACTTGCTCATTCTTCATTAGAGCAGCAAGTTCAGTAGAGTAGCACTGAGCTTGAATCATTTTCACACATGTAAGTAGTGCAACATCAATTTCAATGGCAGTGAGTGGACCACTGATCCTAGTGGTATTTCTACAATTAGAGACAAACCTAATACAGTAGGCTATGACCCTCAACAATCTTGTGTAGGAAGAAATATTATTTAAAAATTCAATGTCAACAGGTTTAGATACATTTGCACACGAAATTCTACACTCAGGCAATTCGGACACAGGAGTGTCAAGGATATCTAAAGTACTGGGGCTTGTAAAGGCCTTCAACCATGCTGGACCATGCCACCATAGCTGATTATTTTTCCATTCTGAGGGCATACAGCCTCGGGAAATTATGTCGGCTGGATTGTCACGGGAAGAGACATGTTTCCAGGCGCAGTGAACAGTAAGCCTTTGTATTTCAGCAACTCTATTGGCTACAAAGGTTTTCCATTTTGAGGGGGGCGAAGCCAACCAAGACAAAACAATAGTGGAATCTGTCCAACAATAGACGGATTCAATAGGCAAGTTCAAAGCGGGTTGCACCTTTGCAAGCAATTTGGAAAGCAAAAGTGCGCCACATAACTCAAGTCTGGGCAAAGACAACTGTTTAAGAGGAGCAACCTTCGACTTAGCGCACACAAGTGCAACAGTGACGATGCCGTTGGTATCAATTGACAATAAATAGAGACAAGCTCTATAGGCCTGCCGACTGCTGTCGCAGTAGCCATGAAGTTGCATAGATTTGATTTCTGAAGCAGGCTTAATCAAACGTGGAGTAGAAATCTCAGAAATCGCAGGTAAATTGCTATAAACATTCAGCCAAGCTTGCGTGATTTCTATTGGAATGGGGTCATCCCAACCGAGTTTGTGAATCCACAAATCTTGGAAGAGAATCTTACAAGTAACCACAATAGGTGACACTAAACCCAAGGGGTCAAAGATAGAGGCAACAATGGACAAAAATGAACGCTTAGTAAAAGTAATTGAAGTGTCACAGTTCACGATAGGTGACTGAATCCGCAACAAGTCATCGATAGGTTGCCAATAAAGTCCTAGCGTTCTAGCGACTGTTTCTTCACCATCGCCGAAACTACGCAGTTGTTGTTTCTCTTGATGATCAAGAGGAATGTTATCTAATCGAGTCATGGAGTTTGAACTCCACTTACATAGTTCAAAACCACCTAATCTCAAAAGAATGGTCAATTCATCATACAGAATGAGTGCGTCATGCTCGGAATCACATCCCGAGATACAATCATCAACATAGAAGTCGTTTAAAACAATCAGAGTGGCAGCTGGAAAAGCTGTGCCATCAGTGAGGGCGAGCTCCTTTAGCACACGAATGGCTAAGAAGGAAGCTGGGGCAGTACCATATGTAACGGTGTTTAATTGATATTCTACTATTGGGTCTGAAGGAGAGTCTCTCCAAAATATTCTCTGTAAGTCACGATCTTTGTGATCTACAAGAATCTGTCTGTACATTTTACTCAGATCAGCTGCAAACGCTATCAAGTGAGTACGGAACCGAAGCAAAATAGAGAACAAGTCCTGCTGAATTACAGGGCCCACCAACAAGGTATCATTAAGGGAGCACCCAGACGTAGTAGCCATCGAAGCATCAAATACCACTCTGAGCTTTGTAGAAGTACTGTGCGGCTTGAAAACAGGATGATTGGGAATGTAGTAAACTTCACCATCAGTCGGGTGGGGGGCGACTTGCATATGGTTTAAGGCTAGATATTCATGCATGAATTCAGTGTATTCTAACCTTAACTCAGGGTTACAAGCCAAACGTCTTTCGAGAGAGTGAAAACGATTTAGTGTAGCGTAGCGAGAGGCACCTAGAGGCTCCGAGTCTACCTTGCGAGGGAGTGTAACCACAAATCTACCATCGTCTTGGCGAGTGGTAGTAGCAACAAAGTGTTCTTCACATATGGATTCGTCAACAGACAACACTGGGGTTTCAACTTCTTCAACGTTCCAAAACGCTTCCAGCTGTTGTTCTATATGAGGGCGTGAGAGTGTAAGTGCTGATACCACGCGCGATGGTTGCGTGGTGCTTGCACTGGGCAGCTTCCCAGAAAACACCCAACCCACAGAGGTATTTTGAATGATGGGCAAATCACCAACTGGTATGATTTTACCAGGACATAACAGGTCAAAGAAATATTCTGCACCAAGAACAAGGTCAATAGGTTTAGTGCAATTGAAATCAGGATCAGCTAAATCAATATGTGAAGGAATGTTCCATTCAGAGGTGTCGAAACCAGCAGCGGGTAGCTCAAGTGCAATATTGGGAACCACGAGACATTCAAGCTTAGCAGACCAATTAGTAGCACAGGCAAAAACGTTCACATCAGCAACAACAGTAGCAGTGCTTTGATTTTGACCAACACCGCGAATGTGTACCTTCATAGGTTTGGTTTGGAGTCTTAATTTCTTAATTAAGTGTGACGAAATTAAGTTACAATCTGATGCAGAGTCAAGTAGTGCAGTGACAGGTACACGTAAGCCATTGCCAGCTAATATATTAAACTTGGCAGTGGGTAACAGCGTCCTTGAAGATTGATTGTCACGAGCGACGTTACTGCAACTCGTGTTTACCACGTTAGCATGAGCTTGAGAAGCATCATTACTAGTGCCACTGGAAGGCTCACAGTGAAGAAGAGGGTGGTGTTTTCGGGAACAAGTGGTACAAGAGTACTTCGAACATTGATGATTAGGCTCGAAATTACGCAAACAATTGTAACATAATTTTCGAGACCTGACAAAATCCAATTTGGATGTGGACGAAAGTTTAATAAAGGTACCACATTTCGACAATTGGTGATCAATGCTCCTACAATATGTACAAACGAAATTTGGTAGTAGTTAACATGGGTTTCTGAGGCGAATGACCTTCAGCTTTAAGTTTGGTTACAGCAGTATGTAATGCAGGCCTGGACCCATTCTTTTCAGTTATTTCCAGTACCTTGCATTTTTTCTCTAAGAAGCTAACCAAGTCCTGGAGAGTGGGAATTCTCCCAGAATCAACATGATTCTCCCATTCACGGATGCTATCATTATCTAGTAGTTCCAATATAAAATGTGACAATAACAAGTCTTGAAGGGAGACCCCGTTAAAGTCCAAAGCTTCCAACGCATTGCCATGAGAAACAAAGTGGTCGATGATGGCACGCAAGGACACTGAATCATTACCGTATGCAGGGGGCTTGAAAAGCTTGGTGACATGGTTGTGCGCTATGAGCCTAATGTTATTGTATCGAGTTGTCAGCAAGTTCCATGCGACCATAAAGTTTTCATCTGACACAGTAATGTTCTTTAGGAGGAGCTTAGCCTCGCCACTAAGACTAGAATTAAGGTAGTAGAACTTAACAACATCAGAAAGAGCATGGTTATCAATTACTATGGCCTTGAAGCTATCTCTGAAATTCAGCCAGTCTGTGAAGTCGCCACTGAACTGCGGAATTTGAATTTCAGGCAACTTTATATGCGCTGCAGCTAGGTTAGCATTAGGAAACTGTGCACTCTGCAAATTATTCAAAGGGTTATCACTGTCTGTAGTGTTGGATTTTTTGAAATTGTCACAATGTAGTTTAGTTTTAACAATCAACTCAAAATACTTATCTTCGAAGTCACAACGTTCGGCAGTTTCTTCGTCGATATTGTCTGCAATATCCTCTAAAGCGACTTGCACTTCGTTATATTGTTTATAAATTTCCTCGCATTTGTGTTTGCGAAACACTAACTTTTGATATTGCTCTTCTGTAATGTCCTGAGAGTTACTAATTACTTTTTCTTGTGAGGTAAGAATGCCCTTAGTGACTACACGCTTCCTAACAAAAACTCGCTTTTGGGCATCCTCCATAATGACTTTAGGATTGCCCGCCTAGATGTAATTACCAGAGTTGCACACCTAACTAACACAACCAAATAACTAACACAAAAAATAAACACTAAGACAATGGTCTGGATTAAGTTGTAAACAGACATCTGAACATAGAATACTGTATTATGTCCTTAGGAAGTTAATGGGAACGTATACAATGTTAAATTTATGTCCTTCCTGGTGAAATAGCAAGAAACAAGGGCCCAACATGGCCAAAACAATGCTTAATAATTCAAAATAGTAAACAGCTCAATATCCGGCCCGGAGGACCAAATAATGTAATGACCAACGCGGGAAGTCAACAACCCACCAAGAGTATTCTGGTAATAGCGGACATGTATAAGGGTTTGTTGGCCAAAGCATTAGATAAAGATGTAATGATAAAAGGGGTTGACTTTACAAAAGGTCGCATAACAATTTAGCAAACATGTGGAGGACCATACAATATCACTGGCACCAAGTAAGGAGGTTCAGGAAGGCATAAAGGACACAACACAAACAATAACTAATAATAAGATATATTATCAAATAGGTGGCACATAAAGTAAATATTCAAAGATGGCACACAAATATATGAGAAACACTGGCACAAATTTACACAATTGAGGAAACACTCGCATGGAATTAACACACGTAAGGCTTGAGCCTAAAACACATAAATTGTCTTGAACGTAGCTGCAGATCAGTACATCAAGGAGCGGCATGCAATACAAGGCGGTTCCAAAGAATGGTATAGTTTAAATATGCAACACAAGTGGAGTTGCAACAAATAATGAAAAACAGGTCGCATGGAACGAGAATGTGTCGTCGAACCAGGACTGACTTACAGTGATGTGCCGATACCGTAAGCCCAAAATGAATTGTTAATTAAACAAATTATGTGTGAAACGCAGGAAATCAAAGTAGTTGATGTCATACAAATATCGGGATATGCCAATCGCACGGTATTGTCACAAGTTAAGTAGTTGAGCCCAGTGTCAACCTCCATTTCAGTGATGGTGCAGGAAGATAGTGCATGGCCTTGTAGCACATGCCTCAAGACAAACGATGAATTACTTATCACACGAAACAAAATCATTATTCGTACGCGTGATGACAAATTGTTAGGCAGTAGATGAAGATCAGAATTAAACATGTTACAACAAACTATCCGACACCGCGGATTGAAGGATTCAAATAATGTATTGACCAACGCGGAAAGTCAACAACCCACCAAGAGTATTCTGGTAACAGCGGACATGTATAAGGGTTTGTTGGCCAAAGCATTAGATAAAGATGTAATGATAAAAGGGGTTGACTTTACAAAAGGTCGCATAACAATTTAGCAAACAGGTGGAGGACCAGACAATATCACTGTCACCAAGTAAGGAGGTCCAGGAAGGCATAAAGGACACAACACAAACAATAACTAATAATAAGATATATTATCAAATAGGTGGCACATAAAGTAAATATTCAAAGATGGCACACAAATATATGAGAAACACTGGCACAAATTTACACAATTGAAGAAACACTCGCATGGATTTAACACACGTAAGGCTTGAGCCTAAAACACATAAATTGTCTTGAACGTAGCTGCAGATCAGTACATCAAGGAGCGGCATGCAATACAAGGCGGTTCCAAAGAATGGTATAGTTTAAATATGCAACACAAGTGGAGTTGCAACAAATAATGAAAAACAGGTCGCATGGAACGAGAATGTGTCGTCGAACCAGGACTGACTTACAGTGATGTGCCGATACCGTAAGCCCAAAATGAATTGTTAATTAAACAAATTATGTGTGAAACGCAGGAAATCAAAGTAGTTGATGTCATACAAATATCGGGATATGCCAATCGCACGGTATTGTCACAAGTTAAGTAGTTGAGCCCAGTGTCAACCTCCATTTCAGTGATGGTGCAGGAAGATAGTGCATGGCCTTGTAGCACATGCCTCAAGACAAACGATGAATTACTTATCACACGAAACAAAATCATTATTCGTACGCGTGATGACAAATTGTTAGGCAGTAGATGAAGATCAGAATTAAACATGTTACAACAAACTATCCGACACCGCGGATTGAAGGATTCAAATAATGTATTGACCAACGCGGGAAGTCAACAACCCACCAAGAGTATTCTGGTAATAGCGGACATGTATAAGGGTTTGTTGGCCAAAGCATTAGATAAAGATGTAACGATAAAAGGGGTTGACTTTACAAAGGGTCGCATAACAATTTAGCAAACATGTGGAGGACCAGACAATATCACTGTCACCAAGTAAGGAGGTCCAGGAAGGCATAAAGGACACAACACAAACAATAACTAATAATAAGATATATTATCAAATAGGTGGCACATAAAGTAAATATTCAAAGATGGCACACAAATATATGAGAAACACTGGCACAAATTTACACAATTGAAGAAACACTCGCATGGAATTAACATACGTAAGGCTTGAGCCTAAAACACATAAATTGTCTTGAACGTAGCTGCTGATCAAGTGGAGTTGCAACAAATAATGAAAAACAGGTCGCATGGAACGAGAATGTGTCGTCGAACCAGGACTGACTTACAGTGATGTGCCGATACCGTAAGCCCAAAATGAATTGTTAATTAAACAAATTATGTGTGAAACGCAGGAAATCAAAGTAGTTGATGTCATACAAATATCGGGATATGCCAATCGCACGGTATTGTCACAAGTTAAGTAGTTGAGCCCAGTGTCAACCTCCATTTCAGTGATGGTGCAGGAAGATAGTGCATGGCCTTGTAGCACATGCCTCAAGACAAACGATGAATTACTTATCACACGAAACAAAATCATTATTCGTACGCGTGATGACAAATTGTTAGGCAGTAGATGAAGATCAGAATTAAACATGTTACAACAAACTATCCGACACCGCGGATTGAAGGATTCAAATAATGTATTGACCAACGCGGGAAGTCAACAACCCACCAAGAGTATTCTGGTAATAGCGGACATGTATAAGGGTTTGTTGGCCAAAGCATTAGATAAAGATGTAACGATAAAAGGGGTTGACTTTACAAAGGGTCGCATAACAATTTAGCAAACATGTGGAGGACCAGACAATATCACTGTCACCAAGTAAGGAGGTCCAGGAAGGCATAAAGGACACAACACAAACAATAACTAATAATAAGATATATTATCAAATAGGTGGCACATAAAGTAAATATTCAAAAATGGCACACAAATATATGAGAAACACTGGCACAAATTTACACAATTGAAGAAACACTCGCATGGAATTAACACACGTAAGGCTTGAGCCTAAAACACATAAATTGTCTTGAACGTAGCTGCAGATCAGTACATCAAGGAGCGGCATGCAATACAAGGCGGTTCCAAAGAATGGTATAGTTTAAATATGCAACACAAGTGGAGTTGCAACAAATAATGAAAAACAGGTCGCATGGAACGAGAATGTGTCGTCGAACCAGGACTGACTTACAGTGATGTGCCGATACCGTAAGCCCAAAATGAATTGTTAATTAAACAAATTATGTGTGAAACGCAGGAAATCAAAGTAGTTGATGTCATACAAATATCGGGATATGCCAATCGCACGGTATTGTCACAAGTAAAGTAGTTGAGCCCAGTGTCAACCTCCATTTCAGTGATGGTGCAGGAAGATAGTGCATGGCCTTGTAGCACATGCCTCAAGACAAACGATGAATTACTTATCACACGAAACAAAATCATTATTCGTACGCGTGATGACAAATTGTTAGGCAGTAGATGAAGATCAGAATTAAACATGTTACAACAAACTATCCGACACCGCGGATTGAAGGATTCAAATAATGTATTGACCAACGCGGGAAGTCAACAACCCACCAAGAGTATTCTGGTAATAGCGGACATGTATAAGGGTTTGTTGGCCAAAGCATTAGATAAAGATGTAACGATAAAAGGGGTTGACTTTACAAAGGGTCGCATAACAATTTAGCAAACATGTGGAGGACCAGACAATATCACTGTCACCAAGTAAGGAGGTCCAGGAAGGCATAAAGGACACAACACAAACAATAACTAATAATAAGATATATTATCAAATAGGTGGCACATAAAGTAAATATTCAAAGATGGCACACAAATATATGAGAAACACTGGCACAAATTTACACAATTGAAGAAACACTCGCATGGAATTAACACACGTAAGGCTTGAGCCTAAAACACATAAATTGTCTTGAACGTAGCTGCAGATCAGTACATCAAGGAGCGGCATGCAATACAAGGCGGTTCCAAAGAATGGTATAGTTTAAATATGCAACACAAGTGGAGTTGCAACAAATAATGAAAAACAGGTCGCATGGAACGAGAATGTGTCGTCGAACCAGGACTGACTTACAGTGATGTGCCGATACCGTAAGCCCAAAATGAATTGTTAATTAAACAAATTATGTGTGAAACGCAGGAAATCAAAGTAGTTGATGTCATACAAATATCGGGATATGCCAATCGCACGGTATTGTCACAAGTTAAGTAGTTGAGCCCAGTGTCAACCTCCATTTCAGTGATGGTGCAGGAAGATAGTGCATGGCCTTGTAGCACATGCCTCAAGACAAACGATGAATTACTTATCACACGAAACAAAATCATTATTCGTACGCGTGATGACAAATTGTTAGGCAGTAGATGAAGATCAGAATTAAACATGTTACAACAAACTATCCGACACCGCGGATTGAAGGATTCAAATAATGTATTGACCAACGCGGGAAGTCAACAACCCACCAAGAATATTCTGGTAATAGCGGACATGTATAAGGGTTTGTTGGCCAAAGCATTAGATAAAGATGTAACGATAAAAGGGGTTGACTTTACAAAGGGTCGCATAACAATTTAGCAAACATGTGGAGGACCAGACAATATCACTGTCACCAAGTAAGGAGGTCCAGGAAGGCATAAAGGACACAACACAAACAATAACTAATAATAAGATATATTATCAAATAGGTGGCACATAAAGTAAATATTCAAAGATGGCACACAAATATATGAGAAACACTGGCACAAATTTACACAATTGAAGAAACACTCGCATGGAATTAACACACGTAAGGCTTGAGCCTAAAACACATAAATTGTCTTGAACGTAGCTGCAGATCAGTACATCAAGGAGCGGCATGCAATACAAGGCGGTTCCAAAGAATGGTATAGTTTAAATATGCAACACAAGTGGAGTTGCAACAAATAATGAAAAACAGGTCGCATGGAACGAGAATGTGTCGTCGAACCAGGACTGACTTACAGTGATGTGCCGATACCGTAAGCCCAAAATGAATTGTTAATTAAACAAATTATGTGTGAAACGCAGGAAATCAAAGTAGTTGATGTCATACAAATATCGGGATATGCCAATCGCACGGTATTGTCACAAGTAAAGTAGTTGAGCCCAGTGTCAACCTCCATTTCAGTGATGGTGCAGGAAGATAGTGCATGGCCTTGTAGCACATGCCTCAAGACAAACGATGAATTACTTATCACACGAAACAAAATCATTATTCGTACGCGTGATGACAAATTGTTAGGCAGTAGATGAAGATCAGAATTAAACATGTTACAACAAACTATCCGACACCGCGGATTGAAGGATTCAAATAATGTATTGACCAACGCGGGAAGTCAACAACCCACCAAGAGTATTCTGGTAATAGCGGACATGTATAAGGGTTTGTTGGCCAAAGCATTAGATAAAGATGTAACGATAAAAGGGGTTGACTTTACAAAGGGTCGCATAACAATTTAGCAAACATGTGGAGGACCAGACAATATCACTGTCACCAAGTAAGGAGGTCCAGGAAGGCATAAAGGACACAACACAAACAATAACTAATAATAAGATATATTATCAAATAGGTGGCACATAAAGTAAATATTCAAAGATGGCACACAAATATATGAGAAACACTGGCACAAATTTACACAATTGAAGAAACACTCGCATGGAATTAACACACGTAAGGCTTGAGCCTAAAACACATAAATTGTCTTGAACGTAGCTGCAGATCAGTACATCAAGGAGCGGCATGCAATACAAGGCGGTTCCAAAGAATGGTATAGTTTAAATATGCAACACAAGTGGAGTTGCAACAAATAATGAAAAACAGGTCGTATGGAACGAGAATGTGTCGTCGAACCAGGACTGACTTACAGTGATGTGCCGATACCGTAAGCCCAAAATGAATTGTTAATTAAACAAATTATGTGTGAAACGCAGGAAGTCAAAGTAGTTGATGTCATACAAATACCGGGATATGCCAATCGCACGGTATTGTCACAAGTAAAGTAGTTGAGCCCAGTGACAACCTCCATTTCAGTGATGGTGCAGGATGATAGTGCATGGCCTTGTAGCACATGCCTCAAGACAAACGATGAATTACTTATCACACGAAACAAAATCATTATTCGTACGCGTGATGATAAATTGTTAGGCAGTAGATGAAGATCAGAATTAAACATGTTACAACAAACTATCCGACACCGCGGATTGAAGGATTCGTCAACATGTCGCGTAGCGATAACAAGCATGGTGTGATGAGACCGAAAATCACCAAAATGTCACTGCCCTAACAAAATATGAATCATGTGCAAAGACATGATTACTAAGCACGGTTACTATGAAGATAGCACCAATTATAGAAGTGATTAACTGGATATTCGTCGATAGATCACAACCAGTGTCAAAGCACAACATTTGGTCATGGCTACAAGCATTAGAGAACGAAGAAGAATCAAAGTGGCCAACTTAGAATACCAAAATACCTTCTAAGCAAAAATATCCCACTGGAAACACCGGCAGTGGGAATACAACATGTAATCAAAACAAATGAATCATGACGACTAACCAACATAAACAAAACAAACTTGACAATGGATAAATACAATGAAGACAAATAATAAAGATATGTACAACCACACAGAGTGGAAACAAATAGGGATACACAAAACTGGTTTGCCAAGACAGTGGCCGAACCAATGTAGGCTATAGAGTTATGTATTATTCAATGACTATTTTTGCGTAGGTTCATTATTCAAACGTTGACTTCGATCGCATGATTAGTACACAAGACTAAAACACCTTTGAAATGAAAATCCACAGCCTGCTTCCAGTCTCCGACCGGGTCAGGAATGGAATGAATGAATCCCCCATCTAGCGGCGAGGATATGAACTGTGCCGGCTGCCGAGGCCTGACACACTCCTCTGGGGCAATGATTAAATGAATGACAGATGAAATGAAATGATAGTGGAGAGTGTTGCTGGAATGAAATGTTGACAGGGAAAACCGGAGTACCCGGAGAAAAACCTGTCTGCCTCCGTTCTGTCCAGCACAGGTCTCACATGGAGTGACCGGGATTTGAACCACGGACCCAGCGGTGAGAGGCTGGCGTGCTGCCGCCTAAGCCACGGAGGCTTACACTTAAACACCTTTAAATATTTTAAAATTTTGCACAGCCGTCATCTTGAGGTTATGTAAACAATTGAACTACATTACATTACAGTGTTTATAAACATTTGCTGTACCATGTTTCGCAGCGCTCGGATGGTTAAATTGCAAGAAGAGTCTATTTAAATGTTTCAACTTCACTTGGCCGCCATGTTCGTTTTGTACTTAACAGGGTTTTGAAAGTCACAAAGGTGAACTTCTAGTAGTGCTCTTCATTACCGTACAAAATTTCGGTGTGATATCAATAATAGTGTCGGAGATATAGAATGACGGTGAAATATTTCACATAGCCGCCATGTTTGATTGGTGAGACGTAATGAAATTTGAAGGACACGGTCGGGGTCGGAGAAAATATTACTATGACCTTACCGAATTTTGTTTAAATCGCTCGAGCCGTTTTTTATTTTATTAGGGGGACACCCACAGACACGACAAGGTGATCTCTTAAGTCTATATTTTTCATAAATGAAAATAGGCTAAAAATGAAATGTTGGAAAACTGGCGTTCAGTCTTTGCACACCTCTGTAATTGATATTCAAGTTTGCTTGCTTTTTGTGATGTCTGTGATGGTCAGGTTAGAGGAGATTGTGAACATAACTGATTGAGTGGTATGAGGTTCGTTCTCGCTCAGTTGATACCAACCACCACAACCACAATCACAGTTATCACACTGAGGAAGCAAACTTGAGGTCAATAACCACTAACAATATCTTAACAAGAAAATCAGTCTCATATAACTAGCAAAACCTGACAAGTTGCGCCAGTTTAAAAACTGCTGCAACTAAATGACAGATTGTAAATACCGTAGCCAACACAATAACGGGAGAGATCAGAAAACGCCGAGCAAAGTTTTACACACACATCTACAGGTTGGAAAACTCCAGAACGGCAAAGAAACTACTCAACATCATAATTCATTACAAAGAGTAATGCGGCACGGAATGGCTGAGGGTCCAGAGGGATCTACAACAGATCAACATAGAAAATCTCGAGGACCGCACCGAGTGCCGGAATAAAATCACAAATTAAAACTCAGCAATTTTTCTAGGTTTGTGCCGTGTCTTGTGTGGGGTTTTGCCTCATCAGCGAGCTCTTGGTGTCCCCGCCTGCATCCCCACAGGAGTAGCGAACTGCGTCCTACCTCCCATTTTATGAAGCGCACCTGCGTCTCATTACTGCGAGAACTAAAAGCTTAAGCAGCCATAACCTCCCTATGAAGTTCGCTACTCCTGTGGGGGGTCCGGGCGGGGACACCGAGAGCCCGCTGATGAGCCAGCTTGGTGTCCTAGGCGGAACCCCACACAAGACACGGCAAAAACCTAGACAAATTTCTGAGTTTTAATTCACTGGCCGTGAAAGCCAATATAAAATTACAAATGTTAAGTTTGAGCAAAGAACATCACGACAACCTGCAAAAGAATGGACAACTGAAGAACAGAAGAAGGAGCCTTCCGAGAGGATGAAGAGATTTTGGGAAGAAAGGAGGGGAAACGCCCGAAGATGAAATCGTGAATACAAGTTCAATCGCTCTCCTAAAGGGGACCAATCGATATAATATGTAATACTGTAATAATAAATACCTGAGCCCACATACTCGTAGACATTGATTTTGTCCGCCTCGTTGCGTAGTGGCTAGCATTCTTGGCTGTCACCGCTGATTCCCGGCTATGCCAAGAAATTTAATTTTGGTCCGAGGGCTGGAACGGGGTGCACTCAACCTCGTGAGACAGAATTGAGAGAAGAGGAGGGTTCTATTCCTACCTCAGCCATCCTGAAAGTGGTATTCCGTGGTTTCCCACTTCTACTCCAGGTAAATGCCGGGATGGTACCTAACTTAAGGCCATGGCCACTTCCTACCCAAATCCTACCTCAATTACAAATTCACACAATAGTACACTCCCACAATAACACAGGTTATCTGGCAAATTCTATACACATCCAAGTACATTCAAATTAGGGAAATGAACTGTCTCCTGATGTTGGGGTTGGAAACGCAAGCTCGATCATATTTTAGTGACTATTACAACCAACGATCCTGTTGTCCCTGAGCCCGTATTAAACCGTATGTTCTGTCAGTGTACACCAGCTGTGGACCCAGATGTGGATGTAGAAAACCAGGAATCATATGCACTACCGCCTGTCACTACTGCCGTGGAGACTGCTTTAAGAGTCCACGACCTGTTGAGGAGGAAGCCCTAATGGAAGATGGAATGGAAATCAACATATTTTGAAATTTCCCATTGAAATTCAAAATGATTACGGACTTGAGTATATTGTCCAATCATATAACATTGTATGTTACGCATTTTTCATTTTTGTATGGTTTTAGTTATTAACAATTGTCATTTCTTGAAGTTATTGTTCATTCTTTAATTCACCTGACCAAAACATTAATTAACACTCGTTTAAGTTTAAGTTAACTAGGTATAATGTGCCGTTGAGCCGCCTATGGCACTGATGTGACTTAAGTCAATATTCTTCAGTTTTTGAATGAGATTACCTCGTAAACTATTGACTTGGAGATGAAATTAATGTAACCATTATTGTAGATAGTTAATTTTTTTATATTTGTGTTCTGATTAATTTTTCTGTAGGTCCAATAGATTACGAGATATTTGTAAAAAAAAAGGATACCTTATTTTACCTCCCCGCCCCAACCCCCTCATCCATCAGGACATTTAGTATGTTCATTAGTAGACCCTCCCAAACACAAGGTTTCAAAACTTTGGGAATTATGTCCCAAAATGGCCTAAAATCTTCATAATTTGACTTGGACTTTGACTACGGTGTATGAAACAACAACATATGCCTCTGTATTTGAATCACAATAATCAGACACACTGTAAGTGTCAGACATTAGCACTGCGTCCTCGTGGCAAAATGCAGCACTAACGCTTTGTGAATGTAGTGGGGTAGAATTTATGTAAGGATGGAAAATGAGACATTTTAGTTGTTTTTAAAATGTGAATTAACGTCCTACAGAATTCACTCTAATAAGAGCCATGTACGATTTGAAGAATATTACAAAGCTTTCTCTCACGATGATTATGACTCTGTTTCACGCTAAACTACTGTGGTGTCAACTATAGAGAAAGTAAAAGCCCGCTTCATAAAATGAGCCTTGGGAATAGGAAAAGCTGCACCATCACCACTTGCTTACGAACTTGCAAGAGAAACCTTCTTTACGGCGGACTTGATATGCCATTTAGTGCTACCTGCATCATTGTAATAATGTTATTTGTTTTACATCCCTTTCAACTGCTGCGGCTTTTAGAGACGCCAGGGTGCCGGAATATTGCCCTGAAGGGGATCTTTAACGTGCCAGTAAATCTACTGACACGGCTCCCTCGCATTTGCACACCCTCAAATGCCAGCTGGCTGCGCCAGGATTCGATCCTGCAACCTTGGGCACAGAAAGCGAGAACGTTACCGTTGAGCCACGCAGCCAGCCTACCAGCTAGAGACTAAACTTTTGATCCTCCAACGAGATAAGCGCAGGGAAATATAAGAACATTTATATGCTATAGACGCTATGATTGATAGAGAATAGGCTGATGAAAATCACGATATGATATCTGCACTGACAAGACTAGCAATACAAGGTTTTCACCATAGAATTTGTAAAAATAGAAATACTATGATGCAAAGAAAGACAGTTTATGTAAGTTTTGTGATCAGTTCTGTGATGAATACCACTTCTCTGCGAGCAAGAAATGTAAAAAATCTTTAATGGACTACAGTAAATACTACTGTAATTCATTTATCTCATGAAAAGAGACAGTCAAAATTTGCGACTCGCAAAATCAAGAAAAAAATAAAACAAATAAACATTGGTTTAGAACATGTTTACATAAAATCATCATATATGTTATGCGGATGACCTCCAAATTTACTGTCACGTTGGTATCAAAGATATAGCGAACGCGATACGAGATGTAAACACCGACCTGTAACAACTCAGCGCGTATGCTGGTGATAACGCTCTCCTTCTCAACCCCAAAAAGAACCAAGTTATTATAATCGGTTCGCAGGGATTATTGAATTCCATGTATAAAAACTACACTATCCCTCCTGTGACTTTAAATGCAACCGTAATTCCATACAGTAAAACAGTGAAGAACCTCGGTATGACTCTGACTGAAACTCTTGACTGGTCTGCACATGTAAGTAATACTTGCAGGAAGATGTACGCGACGCTACACCCACTCAAACGGCATAAGGACATTTTGACACAAGACGTGAGGATAAAACTGAAGACTCTGATACTACCAATACTTGATTACTGCGACGTGGTCCTTGTTGATGCAACTAGCGAACAAACTAAAAAACTGCAACGGGCATTGAACTCTAATCTTCGGTTTGCTTTCAATTTGAATTACGATTCTCACGTAACCCCTAGCTACAAAGCTCTTTCTTGGCAGAAACCTGAAGGGCGGCGAATTTTTCATATATTGACGTCGATATATCGAACCCTAGACGAAAATCTCCCACTGTATATTTCTTCAAAATTTCATTTCCTGTCCTCATTTCATAATTTTAATACTAGATCTGGCTCTTCCCTCGCCATTCCCGTTAACCACTCTTCCAAGTACAATAAATCCTTCGTTGTGACTGGGTCGTGACTTTGGAATACACTCCCAGCTGATGTAAGGAAATGCAAGACTTATACAAAATTTAAGACTGCTTGCAGAGATTTCCTTATGAACACCGCTGACTGTATCGTGTGACTGGTGATGTATGGTAGACAGCATGATTGAGCCATTATGGTATGTAAATAACTTTGTCATTTCAATATTAAAATACGCAGTTATTTACCAGATCTAACACTATCACTTATTATTATTATTATTATTAATAATATTAGTATTAGTATAATATTGTTTCACGTAACTGTTTAATATGTTTCTTTGTTTGATGTGCATTGCTATCTTTATTTTTATTTCCTGTATTATTCTAACTTAATTTCTAGTTTACGTATCTTATTCAATGGTAGTATTTGTGTATTTTATTATAACTATGTGGTTAAGTGTAAGAGAGGGCCGCGAGCCCTAACTTCGCCACTGCAAAATACATGAATAAATAAATAAATAAAATTACACGTTTGACCTCGCGAAAAATCTCAAAAAATCTATGACTCGCAAATTTAGCATCTCTTTTGTCGTTATTCGCGAAGAAAAACGGAATTTTTCGGCAATTATAAATAAATTAACTAAGTTTGAAAATGTTAGATTTTTTCATAATATTTATTGACCTAGTTACAAAACAGAACTGTTTTCTGCCTTGTCATATCTGAAAAAATCCACAAGGTTTGGAATGTTGTCGCTAGATGGTATGAGTTGAAATGGTTCGTATATAACTAATTATTATAATACCAACATAATAACTTAATAAAGCAGTGTGAAAAGTTCAGTTTCACTCAAGAATTTACAATTTCACTCAATAAATTTTACCCTTATTTACTAAGACCACCGCTTGCATACATCACACAGTTAATGACAGACACGAACACAAAATCATATCGTGAATTGAAGAGGATGGCGGAGAATAGAGAAGATTGGCGAGTTGCTGCAAACCAGCCCCAGGGCTGTTAAACTTCATTCAAGAATTTAGACTGCCTCTACTCAGATGTACCTAGGTACATTTGTAAGATCTCATGATATTAATTAAATGTGAAATAAATATATCGTATGGATCATAAATGTTAAGGTGCAAACTTAAAACGCAAAGCGCAAATAGAAAGTGGAAAGGTTCGTGCTGTTGTATTCTCATCCCAGAGGGACGGTGACGAGTTTTGCCAAATAGTCTTGAGGCATGACTCATGCACGCGCTGTGGGTCAGGTCAGTCGTCCTCCCAAACATTCGTGCTAATGTGAGCCAAAATTCAATATTTTCCTTGGAGGCAGCGACCCTCTAATATGACCAAAATTCTTCTAAAATCCCTTCTCAATGTGCCAGTTCCTGCCTGATGAAGTCTCCGATTGTGTGGTTATATACGATACGTTACTGACGTAGGCTTTCTCCGCCGGCGTAAGAATCTTCTGAGAATCTCAGGAGCCCATTAAACCGCTCTCGTGTGCAGGCGTGTATAAAATGCCTTGTACATTCGGCCAAGGGTACATTGCTATAACTAACAGCGTAAAAACAAGAATCAAAGGACATTCCAAATCCAAACACTGCAAACTTCCAATAAGCAGAAATATCTGCTGTCGCTGAACATGCCTGGGAAGATTACGTATGACGATTTTAAGACACAGAAATTTTGTCTATCATCGAACGACCACGCCAGATTATTCTGAGTGTATAAGCATTCACATAATCTCAATAGAAAAATGGAGACTAAACACGTGAATAGAATTATTGAAGACCACCTCGTGGTGTAGTGGCTAGCATGCTTGGTTGCGCCCCGGAGATCCGGGTTCGATCCCGGCTCTGCCAAGAAATGTAATTCTGGTCTAAGGGCTGGGGAGGGGTACACTCAGTCTCGTGAGACAAAAAAAACTGAGATAAGAGGTGGGTTAGATTCATATCTAAGTCGTCTTGGGAATGGTTTTCCGTGGTTTCCCACTTCTACTCCAGGCACATACCGGGATGGTTCCTAACTTAAGGGCATGGCCGCCTCATTCCAAATCCTCACTTGACTTACAAATACACACACTAATACAGCAATCACAATAAGTCAGGTTATCAGACAAATTCCACACACACCCAGGTACACGGGGCTACATGACCACGATCTCGCAAAGCCCCTAAATAAATCAACAACATAATTTTTGGACCACCATACAGCCAACCAATCACAAAGAACAACAATAATAACTTAGCCCCCAGCTAACAAAACCTGGGAAGAACTAAAAGAAGTTACTATAATAGAATTCTTTACATGTTCTGTGTTAATTTCCGAACATTCCAACAAAGTAAACCCCACTGGAGCGTCGATTCAAACAATTCCGATCTAATCTTTGGGAATTGCAGTTGCACTTACTGGTGGAACGTTAGATATCATGAAGCACAGAACACGGCCCAACAACCCAAAACCTTGTTTTGAAGATTATATGTACGGTATATACGTTGCGGTAAATGTGATTATGTATAATTGCCGGTTATTATACACTGTATATAATCAAGTATCACCACTGAATTTAGTAAATGTGATGAATGTGATGTATGTGATGAACTCGCAATGGCGAATGTGATGAAAGTCAGTTGGACATGTTCAATGATATGTGTTAATAAGGCCTTACATACAAACGCAAACCTAATCTGGGGATTATGCGCCAAGATATCATTGCTTGTAGTACAAGCAGTGGTTTTCATCCAGATAGTCGTCTAACTTAATAGCGACCAATTCTTTTATCTCACCACGGTTTTAGAGGATTGAGGTGCAACCTTTGAAATAAATTATTCACATTCGCCATTATGAGTTGAGAATTATATACATTCGCCGGTTAATTTGATACATATTAAATACTTTATCGTATTTACTAAATTTAGTGGTGATTATACATAATAACTGGCAATTATATATAATCTACCATTTATTACATTTACCATAGCATATATATGTTACTATGAATGTTGCTAAATTGGCGTACCATCAACATAACCCAATCAATTCTTCTGAATATCGGACGTCTTAGGAAGAAAAATTACTGCTTTCCATCAGTCACCGAAGAATCGCCACAAACTTGAATCTCTGTGGGTGTGTTGATAATGAACCTAACCTAACCTGAGACTCACTACCATTCTCAGTAGCTGCCCCAATTTTCTACAAAGCTGAAAACTACCACGTGAGATGCGTGAATATGTTCCAAATAAGTTATTACCAACACACGCGACTGGTTGTTGTTTCATTTCAGGGGCTTAGATATCGTAGTCATTTATCCCCGTGTACTTGGGTTTGTGTAGAATGTGTCTAATAATATGTGATAAGTATAAGTGCGTGTATTCGGGGCTCACGTTTTGTGGGACAGCGTTGGCGACCACGAGACCCCAGCTGAGTCCGGATTGCTTCCACTTAGCCTACGTGCACTGGACTCCTCTCTGCCAACCTCCCTTGATCAACTCCCCGGCGGTATTAAGGTATCCGATGCCTAGGGTGTCTTTCACTTTCCCGCCTTAATTGACCCTTCTCTCATCTTTCCTAATACGTAGTTCCGCCCCTTAAAACCTCAATAACTAACTAATATTTCCTGACACCCTCATTTTTCGAGAGGTCAGAGCTTTTCTTTTCTTTTCATACCTCCTGGCCAAGGCTCTAAAGGAGGCAAGGTGTGTGTATCCCCACTACTTATGGCGCACCCTGGATAAGGCTACACCCTCAAGGGCTCATGATTGGTGAGTTCGGGAGTTAGCGACCCCAAGGGATTCCTGAGCTGGGTCCTGTGTTTCAGTTTTTTCCAGTAACTTTGGGGCGGGCCCTCTCCTCTTTCCCTTTTCTATCTGCCTTCCAAGCCCCTCAATCCACATTCTTCGAGGTTTAGGGGCACATCTATTCCCTGTCATTTATTTCCCTTTTTCCTTTTGTTCTCCATTTCTTCCTCTACTATGTAAGTCCGTAGTTAATTTTAGTTATAGCTTCCATTACATTATCATTTCCACGATCACGCAAACCATTAGGGGCCGATAACCCAGATGTTAGGCACCTTAAAACATTGATACTCTTGCAGTGTTGTATATACTCCAGTACTCTACCACGGAAAGGAACGACAGACTTGGCGCAATGTTGCCAATGTTTGATACTCTTGCAGTGTTGGATATACTGCAGTAGGCTACTCTACCACGGAAAGGAACGACAGACTTGGCGCAGTGTCGCGGAAGATGAGGCTGTGCTCAGAATATCCCACACGTCAGCTCGTGAGTGCTCACAACACGTAATGAAGGTCATTAGTAACAGTTCAACACTCAGTTCATGTGTGCACCAAGGCCATTGAACACTTCACTTCATTAGAGAACATTGCTTCAATTGAGGCTAGGTATATCTATGGTCAACAACCCCACAATCATAATCTGTTCTTTAAACGTAGATTCTCAATAAGGTAAACGAATATTAATTCATGTATTCGCTTGTACCCACAGGAACTTGTCGTGAAAATGAGAGTGAATAGTATACTTTTAATTTGCATTTGATTCGTTTCATTTTACATTGCATTACAATTAGGAACATAGAGTATTATTCTATGCGACACCCTTGGTTTTGTGACCTTATATTGAGGAACGTATGGATATATCGCCTGGTGTTGGAGTTCAGACGCTCTTTTGAATACTGTCTTGTTTAAGTACCAGGGGCGGGTTTGCACGAGAACCTTTACAACAGTGGCAGGGATTGTAAGTATATTACTCTCAGTTGTTACTGTAAGCTCAACAACTAAACAACAACGCTAAAAAGAAAGAAAGAAAGAAAGACAGAAAGAAATAAAGTGAGGAAGAAAGTAATAAAGTAAGTGAGAAAGTGAGAATGTAAGTAAGAAAGTTTAGGAAGTAAGTAAGAAGGTAAGTAAGAAGTAAGCGATTAAGTAAGTAGGAGAGTAAGTAATAAAGTAAGTAAGTATGTAAGAACGAAGGTAAGTAAGAAGTAAGTGATAAAGGAATGAAGAAAGTAATAAAGTAAATGATAAAGTAAGTAAGAAGTAAGTGATAAAATAAGTAGGAAAGTAAGTAGAAAAGTAAGTACGAAAGTAAGTAGGAAAGAAAGTAAGAAAGTAACTAGAAAAGAAATTACTGTAACTAGAAAAGAAAGTAAGTAGGAGATTAAGTAAAAAGTAAGGAAGAAAGTATTAAAGTAAGAAGGTAAGTAAGAACAAAAGTAAGAAGTGATAAAGTAAGTAAGAAAATAAGAAGTGATAAAGTAAGTAAGAAGAAAGTAATAAAGTAAGTAAGAAGAAAGTAATAAAGTAAGTAAGAAGGTAAGTACGAAGATAAGTAAGAAGTAAGTGATAAACTAAGTAAGAAAGTAAGGAAGAAAGTAAGAAACATAGAAAGAAAGTAAAGTGAGAACACTGCGCTGATACCAAGAATGCTTTTATTGTCTTTAAGCGATTGGCCCGATATCCACAAGTTTTATTCATATACCCCTACGCCGCTAATTCTACACTTCGCCACTAGAGGCGTTATTGTTATCATTTCTCTTTAAAATTAAGTTTCACAATCTTTAATTTTTCAGAATTTATTGAAAATGTTTCTCCGTTTATTTACTTTAACTTGTTCTACGTATTATTGTTGAAGTTAAAATAAATCCAGTATCCTATAATTTACTGGACAATGTCCTTAACCCTGTCCCGCAGTATTCCACTTGCCCCTCCCCCGTACGCGAACCCGATGCCCCTTGTAACACTGTTATTCCTGAAATTTGCACTTACAGACTCCTGAGTTTGGGATTCGTTTCCAGGCTCAGCTAATAAATGTATTTTTTGTCTAAGGGCTAGAACGGGGTGCACTCAGCCTCATTAGGCAAAACAGAGAGCAGGTGGGTTCGATTCCCACCACAGCCATGAGTGTTTATTCGTGGTTTTCTCGAAGAATCAGGAAGTAAGGCAATAAAAGGGAAGGAATAGGCGTTCCCGTGAGTCACTGGGAAGGAGAATAAGGACCCAGCTCAAGAATTCCTCGGAATCTCTAATTCCCGAACTCTCTGTGAGCTCTTGACGGTATATACCTAACTAATACTGTCTCTTATGACGCTTCTTACAATAGGCAGGTAGTACCATAGGAGAAACAGGTCTGACTGCACCAAGGATGAGGGTATCCGGAAAGAAAAGACAAGGTCATATTAAGGCGGAAAATGAAAGACTCCCTAGGCCTCTGGTACCCTAATACCACCAGGATTGGAATAGCACAACAGTTGACCAAGGGAAGTCGACAGGAGCGATGAAGGAGAGGTACCCCACACATGTAAGTTGAACCATTATTTTTTTCAATCGGTCAACACGATTGTTCCCAAATTGTAAAAGGCATTCTTCCCTAAACCTGAAAGAAATTATATGAGATCAATTATTACACTTGGATTCTCCAAGCAGTCAATAATCTACACCTCATCAAGGAACCCGCAATCTTGCGGACTACCTCAACATAAGTTAAACATCGAACGTAAAGATAACGAATTCTGCTATCCAATCTTCCGCAAATCTACACAAACATCGCACGCAATTGACAATACTCGAACCATCCTAGCACACACAAATTAGCGGGATTCAATTCTATGGTACACAGGGCATTAAGTATACCATTGTAAAATGAAAATTACAACAGAGAAATCAGAATAATCAAGCAAATAAGCAAATAAAATAATTTCTCACCCAACAAAATAGCCAGACATAGAAATAAATAATTCAAAAGCCGGACAATAATGAGAATAAATTCGCGTGGTTTAATTTCATGCACGCGTTTACATACAAAATCACCAATTTATTAAAGAAGCAAGGCATCAAACTAGCGTTCAGAACGAACAACACAACCGGCAAGCATCTGCACAATAGTTTATTATATTACTACTAGCGGACCCGCGCGAGAAATCTCGCATGCTCAAAAACCACACTTTTCCCCAATAGGTTTATAATGAGAGACAAGGAAGAAGGTTATGCTTTTATTTCAACCAAATGATTATAGAACACTATTTACATTTCAAGATAAAGGGAAGACCTCAGAATGTTAATATGACATGAAACAGGCGTCACAGCGGCTCGTGGACAGCAAGTAAGGAGTGGATTTGCAAATCGCACACTTCGTACAATTTTTTTAAAGTCATTCTTTAAAGAAATTATAGATATTTATGAAATTATAGTGCAGTAAATCACTGCTAATGTCTATTCTCCTTCATTTGAATGCTCATTTGTCACGATCGGTCGCTTGTGAGCGCCGCAGGAGGGATCTGTATTACTGAAATAATATATATGATGATTATTATTAAATATATCGTTACTATATATAGCCTACTGTTTACAAAATTCAGAAAGACTGTACGCATTTCATGATTTTCCTTTCAATTCATATTTAGTTGATTAACTTATAAAGGTTATTTTTGAATTATATTGTTACAATATGACAAAAACGTGTGAACATAGGATATAAAATTCATACAGAGCAGGAAAAGCAATCACATATACCACTAAATGGTACAACCTTATTTCTTTAAAATTGTACAATGGCTTAGTGGAATAACATGTTCTATTTATTTATTTATGTATTTATTTATTTATTTTATGTACTAAAAATAATGTATAAGAAAGAAAATTAAAATATGCATGTGTATTAACTTGTAGGCTCAACTAATTATATTTTCATTTTAAATTTTGGTTTCCCTGATAAAATGTTTCATAAGCATCTTCAGGTGTTTATGATTTCCTTAAAATTCTTTTGATTTAATTGCGAGAATGTTATATAATTTTGGTGAGAAACGCAGAAAGTTACGTTTTGCTATACTTAACTTAGATTGATATAAAATAGAGTGATACGCTATAATAATTCTGGTTTCATACCCGTCATTTCCAACTTGAATTATATTTCCATCTTCAAAAATATATTTTTATAATGAATTTTAAAAGCATACAATTGTTTAATGTTGAAGACCCTAGTCTCGGCATACAGTCTTAATTTAAATAAACAAGACCCGTACTCAATATCAGGGGGCATCCTTGTCCAAATGTAATAATTAATATCGTGTAATTTCCTTCAGATTTAGGGAATAACACCAATTACAATTTGGGTACAACCGTGTTGACTGACTGAATTAAATGAAAATCCACAGCCTGCTTCCAGTCGACCGACCGGGTCAGGGAATGGAATGAATGAAGCCCCCCATCTAGCAGCGAGGATATGAACTGTGCCGGCTGCCAAAGCCTGTCGCACTCCCCTGGGGAAATGATTAAATGAATGGCAGATGAAATGAAATGATAGTGGAGAGTGTTTCTGGAATGAAATTGTGTCAGGAAAAACCGGAGTACCCGGAGAAAAACCTGTCTGCCTCCGCTTTGTCCAGCACAAATCTCACATGGAGTGACCGGGATTTGAACCACGGATCCAGCCGGCGTACTGCCGCCGAAGCCACGGAGGCTCCGTTGACTGACTGAATAACATTTACATTTCATTTACTAAGGGAACACTGATAAATGGCTTCCAACATGATAGCGTAAGTTGAACCAATTTCGACTCCGCTGGAGTCCTGTGGTTACCAGCACATGTCCCACTAGTTATGAGTCCCTGGGGAGTCCTGTGGTTACCAGCACGTGCCCTACTAGTTATGGGCCCCTGAGGAGTCACAAATAAGATGAGACATGAGTCTCTGCACTTCCTGAGACGATTGTATGAAGCAGTCTGAAGACTCGGCAGGCGGGCGTCCGCTGACAGCTCTAAACCCATTCATAAACACAACTTCAATTTCCGTGATGGATCCTGTCTTTATAGCCCTTTGTAGAGCGAGACTTGCCTCAAAGAACATTTTTATATCTTCCTGTCTGTTTGGAGTTTCGAATCACTTTGAAGATTTCAATCTCACAAGCAACCTGTGAAACAGACACGACGGTCGGGTCTCCACACCAGTGATAGCGAGCATGAAATACACCTTAGTGATACAGTATGTAGCACTTCCCTAAATGACTTTATTATTGTATTGTTATTGTTTTAAGGGGCGGAACAGCGAGGTCATCTGCCCCTAACTCGATGACTTTGTATACCTACCTCTTAGTGTACCTCCTTTATCAAGGGCTCATGAGGATGTGCGTTGGTGACCACGGGACCCCAGCTGAGTTCGGCATTACTTCCACTTACTTGTGCCGGGCTCCTCTCTGTCATCTTTCCTGTCGACCTCCCTTGGTCAACTCTTGGTCTTAACCGACCCCGACGGTATTAGGTTATCCGAGGCCTAGGGTGTCTTTCTCTTTCCCGCCTTAATTGGCCCTTGTCTCATCTTTCCTGATCTCTCATTCTTCGAGAGGTCAGACACCATCTTTACTCTTCTTGATATCTCCTGCCTTCTGCTCAAGGCCCTTAAGGAGGCAGGGTGTTTGTAGCCCCACCACTTCTGGTGCACCCTGGATAGTGCTACACCCTCAAGGGCTCCCGACTGGTGAGCTCGGGAGTAGTGACCCATAGGGATTCCTGAGCTGGGTCCGTGTTCTTTCCCCCTTTTTCCATTACTTCCGGGGAGGACTCTCTCCTCCTTCCCTTTCCTATCTGCCTTTCATGGGTCTCCTTCCTTCCAAGTACCTCAATCCTCGAGGGTTGTGGGCATTTCTTTTTCTACTGTCGTTTACCCTATTCTTCTTTTTGTTTTCCATTTCCTCCTCTAGTTTGTAAGTGTGTAGTTAGTTTTAGTATAGACTACATTCTCATCTTCACGATCACCCAAACAATTAGGGGCCTATAACCTAGATGTTAGTCCCCTTAAAACAACAATTATCGTGTAGATTAAGGCTTTCACGGCCCGGATTACTATTCAAATTACTGTATTCATGTTTTTTGGGCTAATGCCGTGTGAAAATAAAGTTAAATACCACCAGACGTTCCTTCGAAACGACAGTTCCTTTGAAACGCCAGTTCCTTCGAAACAACAGTTCCTTCGAAACGTCAGTTCCTTCGAAACAACAGTTCCTTCGAAACGTCAGTTCCTTCGAAACATCAGTTCCTTCGAAACGTCAGTACCTTCGAAACGACAGTTCCTTCGAAACGACAGTTCCTTCGAAACGTCAGTACCTTCGAAACAACAGTTCCTTCGAAA
The DNA here is from genome assembly GCA_946902985.2 of Meconema thalassinum. Classification (NCBI taxonomy): domain Eukaryota; kingdom Metazoa; phylum Arthropoda; class Insecta; order Orthoptera; family Tettigoniidae; genus Meconema; species Meconema thalassinum. The sequence continues at coordinate 310,397,693 of OX336392.1, read as the reverse complement.
CGTCAGTTCCTTCGAAACAACAGTTCCTTCGAAACGTCAGTTCCTTCGAAACGACAGTTCCTTCGAAACGTCAGTTCCTTCGAAACGTCAGTACCTTCGAAATGTCAGTTCCTTCGAAACGACAGTTCCTTCGAAACATCAGTTCCTTCGAAACGTCAGTTCCTTCGAAACGACAGTTCCTTCGAAACGTCAGTACCTTCGAAACGTCAGTTCCTTCGAAACGACAGTTCCTTCGAAACGTCAGTTCCTTCGAAACATCAGTTCCTTCGAAACGTCAGTTCCTTCGAAACGACAGTTCCTTCGAAACGTCAGTTCCTTCGAAACGTCTGGTGGTATTTAATTATATTTTCACACTGCATTAGCCCAGAAAACACGAATACAGTAATTTGAATAGTAATCCTGGCCGTGAAAGCCTTAATCTACATTGGTAGACGATGGCACATGGACTTAATTTAATTTGCACGCATATGAACATGTACTCATTTGCACACAGATGGAACATATATTTACTTTGCACACATATTAACATGTTTTAGACACTCATATGAACACGGAGAGGCCAGGTGTAGAGAGTCAGTCACAGGCTCTGCTGCTCACACATTTAAAAATAATTATTGTGCTGGCTCCCATCCCGGAAGTTAGTCCGTGCTATATTTATGTGGGTTCTATCTAAAATACGGGCTTCAACTCATTGTATCAACAAGTGAAACTGGATGAATATTATTATTATTATTATTATTATTGTCCATATGTTCACCTTATCATTGGGTACAATTCACCATTTCGTCGGCATTTGTTGCCAGATGGAGTGGAGTTCTCTATATTGATAGGATGAGAAACAAACGAACTATGGAGCAGATCTCTAAAACAACTGCTTTCTGCATACTGATATGCAGATTATCGTGGAGCCCCAGGTTATCGAGGATGGCCTTCAGCGACTTCGGTATGATCCCTGTGGAGGAGATTATGATAGGCAATACAGTGACAAATTCCTGTCGCCACATCTGTCGGATCTCTTCAGACAGAGACAGGTATTTCGTCACTTTCCAAGCATAAATGTGTTGGATATTATGCGAGTTAGGGACGGCGATGTCTATTAGAAGAGTTTTCTTCTGCACTTTATCAATAACAATAGCCTAATGTCTGACCTGTTTGCTGATATAGGTCTATCTGTGATCACTGACCTGTCCCTGAGTAGCTTGTGTGTATCATTCTCCAGAACAGCATCAGGAATATATTGATAGTAAAGCAGAACATTATTACTTAAGGAGTGCTTCTTTGCTAGGTTCAGGTGGATTATCTTGGCGTCTTGGTCATGCCTCTTCAAGCAGTGCGAAGATGAAATTGTTGTACAGATCCCTGTGATATGCTGGATGGTCTCCGGTTTGCGATGGCATCTCCTACATTTGGCATCTGGCACGTCTGGCTTTAGGATGTATTTTAAGGAGTTCTTTGTTGCCACTACTTGATCTTGTATCGCAACCATAAACCCGTAAGTCTCAGGAAATAGATCTGTATGGGTCAGCCAGTTATTCGACTCATGTATGTCGACATATTCTTGACTGAGATCACACGGATGACGGCCGTGCAGTGCTTTGTTATTATTATTATCATTATTATTATTATTATTATTATTATTATTATTATTATTATTATTAGGGCCTTAATGTATAGTTCATTCAACACGACACATCACTGAAACATATAGTCATTCACAATTTTTCTGCGGTCAATGCGATATAAATGATTTTTTGTTCTGAAGACAATAAATAGTGAAAAACGATTTGAGACTCCCTCTAAACTCCCGCCACCATCAAAAGGGAAGTATCAGGTAAGACAGGTCGAAATCAATCTTGAGACTTTGTGGACGCAATCGTTGTACTATATGAGGACAACGTACGGAAAATCAGCCACCAGATTGAACTGCAAGGCTCCGAAATTGTACCTGACATCCTGGTAAACAGGCATGGTGGCTGGGGGAGCTGGACATTCCTGTGGCACTCGGAGTAGTAACGAGGTGGGACATATATGCTGACTGGACCGTGCGGCTGCTTCCCACCGGCCTTGAGTGCTTGGACGGTCAGGGATGTCCATTCCAACAGGTACGGTACTCGCTACCTCCCATTTATTTATATGAGAGATGTGCCACATGATTTCGGAGCCTTGCAGTTCAATCTGACGGCTGATTTTCCGCACATTGTCCTCTTATAGTACAACGATTGCGTCCACAAAGTTTCAAGTTAGGTTTCGGCCTGTCTTACCTGATACTTTCCTTGTGAGTATTATACAAATAAGTTGTTAAGTCGTTCTCTTGTGAGGTGGGCCCACCCCAACGTCACTAGAAATAGGGGAGAACACCCACCCCGCTCAGGAATCCCTCGAGCTCACCAGTCTTGAGCCCCTGAGGTGCAGCTGCACACACACACTGCCTCCTTTTGGGACTTGTGCAGAAGGCAAAGGATACCATAAAAAGAAAATACGAGAATAAGGGTACCAGACGGACGAGACAAGGGCAAATTAAGGCGGGAAAGTTAGAGACACCCTAGGCTACGGGATATGTTACTACTTATTTATTTATCGTATGGCTTTTAGTGCCGGGAGTGTCCAAGGACATGTTCGGCTCGCCTGAGTCTGTAGCTGCTTCCAGTGGACACCCTTAGGGTGAGCTACAAGTTCTGTTCAAATTCAAGTAGTTCCAACTTTCGCTACCAGATATTAATAAGTGGTGAACGTTGGAACTTTGATAGAGCGCTCTGACGAAATATAACCTAACAATTTAGCTTCACACAAGTTTAGTCTGTGGAAGGACCTTTTACATGCCATAAATCTATGACATGGGACCGCCGGCTTTACTTCCACTCCGAAGGAAGGCATACTGAGGGACTTCGGCCGGGTTTGAACCCGCTATCTTGGGAACAGCAGTTCAGCATGCTACCAACTACGCTACCGAAGCCACCACTAATAATACTGTCGGGATCGGAAGAGAACAAGAGTTGTCCAAGGGATGTTGACAGGAAATATGTCAGACTGGGCCCGGCACAAGGAAGTGGAAGCAATGCCGGACTCAGCTGGGATTCCGTGGTCGCCAACCCACATCCCACTAGTTGTGATTCCCGAGGGGTACTATAGAGTTTGAATGGAGAAACAAAACAGTATATTTGTATGTTGAAAGTTCATCAGCAATTTTAATGAAGACATGGGGTCAGGCTAACTTATAAGACTAGTGGATTCGAACCCGGCCTTTCTGGAAATGGTTTCCTGTGGCTTCCCATTCTCAACTCCAGGCAAATATCATATCATGTTATAGCAGCTAGCATTCTTGACTGTCGCCTCGGAGGTCCTGGTTCAAATCCCCGCTCTGCCAAGAATTTGAATTCTGGACTGAGAGATGGAACGGGGTACACTCATGAGGCAGAACTCAGAAGAGCCATCCTGGAAATGATTTTTCGTAGTTTCCCACCTCTACTCCAGGCAAATGCCTGGATGGTTCCTAACGTAAAGCCACGGCCGCTTCCTACCCAAATTCTACCTCGATTAGTAATTCACACACTAGTACAGACATCACAGTGACACAGGTTATCAGACAGCTTCTACACACACCCAAGTACACAGGACTACATGCCTACGATGTCACATAGCCCCTAAAAGAAACAACAACAGTATGCTAATTAAGTAGCCATATTTATTGTTGGTTTTTCATTTAAAGATCTGAATGTCGTGGTCATCAATCACGTGTATTTTGGTATGATAAACTGTATTATCGTGGTGTCTATAGCAATGTATATATTTGTAATTGAGGCTAGGAGACGGCCGTGGTCACACGTTAGGATCCACCCCGGCATTCACCTGGAAAAGACGTGGGAAACTATGACAAACCACTTCTAAAATGCCTGAAGTGAAATAAAATCCACTCCTTCTAAGTTTTGCCTTACGAGGCTGAGTGTACTCCATTTCAACCCCCAGACCAGAGTTAAATTTCTTGATAGAATCGGGAATCGATATCGTACCTCAGGAGTTGCAACCAAGACTGCCAGAAATTACATCACGAGGTGGTCATGCAATGGATGAAGCAATTCTTCTTCTTCTTCTTCTGCTTGGCGTTTCGGCCAGCTATGGGCTACGTTAATTCAACTGCTCTCTTCCTCAAGCTCCAACATTCGCTCAGTAACGCCTCATGCTGCTGTTTCCTGGCTTCAATCCACATCTTGCCTCTTGTTAGTTTAGGCTTTTCCTGGAAACTCTGGTGTTCTTTTAGTTTCATCTTAAGGGGCGTACGCATCTGAATATCGTTGTATGTAATTCCCACTTCTTTTAAATCCTTTTCTACCTCTGTGAACCACGCTGCCTTGGTTTTCTTATACCCAGCAAGTAAGTAAAGATTTTGTTTGACAATCGCAATCATTATTATTATTATTATTATTATTATTATTATTATTATTATTATTATTATTATTATTATTATTATTATTTATTTATTTATTTATTTATTTATTTATTTATTTATTTATTTATTTATTTATTTATTTATTTATTTATTTATTTATTTATTTATTTATTTATTTATTTATTTATTTTGCGCATGCGCTTACACATTCTCAGCATTTGCTGGAAAGAAAACATTTACAATCCCAGATACCGTACATATCACAAGGAGCAAATTCTTGGTGACTGCATTGAGTAGTAGCTTCATATTTCCCTCACTGCTTCAGGCCTGATTGCCCAAGAACAGCCTTACTAAGCGACACGTAGAAAGTATGACTGTTTTCTGCATCAGTTTGAAAAGGCCTGGGTCTAATTTCAACGCCGTGAGCGATTCCTTTAAGTTGTTGGGAATCACGCCAGTGCTGGAGATAATAATAGGAACTGTCCTGACTTGTGGCATGTGCCATTGCTTCCTTATCAGTTCTGAAAGCTCTGTGTATTTTGACAGCTTTTCAACATGCTTTGTTAGTATGTTGCCACTGTTTGGGATCGCCACATCTATGAAGGTGGTGTGCTTCGTGTATTTGTCAACAAGAACTAAATCAGGTCTGTTATTATTATTATTATTATTATTATTATTATTATTATTATTATTATTATTATTATTATTATTATTAACATCGGACCGTGAATTATGACGGATGTGGAACCAGTTTCAATACCACATCGCTCAAATAATCAGCTAAACTCTTTAATCCATATTCAAGTTACAAACACCGACCCGCCATTTACTAGCCATTACAGTTTATCACACTAAACAAGTTAACTTGAAGGTCAATAGACGCTAACATACCAAAACAAAAATCACATACTATTAACAAACCTAACAAGTTACGTAAGTTTAAAATAAAGTTCTGTAACTAAAATACTGCAGTGTATACTAGCGGACCCGCGCGTGAAATCTCGCATGTTCATAAACAACACTTTCCCCAATAGGTTTATAATGAGAGACTTAAGGAGAAAGCTTGTTATGCTTTTATTTCAATCAAATGATTATAGAACATTATTTACATTTCAGTTAGAATTCCAAGATACGATAGGAGTACTCAATCAATTGATTTACTGTTTCTGAAAACCATGCGAAATGATAGAAACCTGTAAGAGAATTAACGTTTAATAGTTTTAAGGTTTTAGACGACAACTCATAATTGCAGCATGTTAGAGCATCAGTATTTGCAAATCGCACACTTCTTACAAAAATCGATATTTCTGAAATTAGAATGCAATTCGTCACTGCTAATACCATTTGTGTGCTGAGTCCATTGATTGACAGCGAACCTGTAAATGAATTAACGTTTAATAGTTTGGACATGAAACAGGCGTTCCTACGGCCAAAATGCGAACTGAACAGCAATGATATCGCGTATTTTCCTACATCAACAGTATTTGCAAATCGCACACTTCTTACAAAAATTGATATTTATGAAATTAGAATGCAATTCGTCAATGCTAATGCCATTTGTGTGTTGAGTCCATTGATTGACAGTTTAGCTGTAACACTCACCGGTTATTCGATATTTACGAAATTATACGATTCACTGTTCCTGAAATCCATGTGATAAAGGAAAGACCACAGGATGTTAAAATGATATGAAACGGGCGTCACAGCGTCCAAAATGTGAAGTGGACAGCAATTATGGAGCGTATTTTCGTACAGCAACAGTATCTGCAAATCGCACATTTTTTAAAACTTCATTTTTTAGGAAATTATAGATATTTATGAGATTAGAGTGCAATTCGTCACTGCTAACATCTATTCTCTTTCATTTGAATGCTCATTTGTCACTATCGGTCGCTTGTGAGCGCCGCAGGAGGGATCTATACTACTGAAATAATATATATATATAATATATAATATATAATATATATAAAATATATAATATGTATCTTAACCCACATAGATTAATAGCCTAAGTGTACTGATGATGATTGCTTGACGATCGAAACTGGTAATCAAAGTGTATAAATTAATATTTTTTCAAGTTTAGGGAATAACACCCATAATAATTTGGGCACAATCGTGTTGACTGAAAAGAATTCAAATTGCATTATCATTATTCTTATTATTCTTCTTTAATCGTATCGGCCAACTAAGGACCACGTTATTTCAACTGGCTTCTCTGGGCTTTGATCTTTGCCCAGTGTTCCTTCATACGTTGCCGGTGTTGCTCTTTTCTTTCTTCCGTCCACATCTTTCCCGTCTTCAACTTCGGTTTTTCCTGAAAACCCTGGTGGTCGTGTAGTTTCTTCCTGAGGGAATTGCGTTCATGAATATCCCCTCAGGTAATTTCCATCTCTTGCAGGTCACTTTCCACCTCTTCGAACCACTTGGTCTTCTTATTTTTAAAATAGTTAAAGATCCGGTTCGTCAATCGTGTGGGTTTCATTCTAAGCAAGTGGCCATAAAATGCAATCCACCTTTTCCTCATTACATCAGAGATCTTCTGGACATGAATATACAGCTCATAGTTATGCCGCCGTCTATATTCACCGTTGTCTTTAATCGGGCCAAGAATTTTCCTCAAGATCTTTCTTTCCTTGATCTCCAATTTTTCTACCAGGCTTTTCTTGTTCATGGTGAGGCATTCCGCTGCGTACAGAGCCTCTGATCGTATGACAGTACAATAATGCCTAAGTTTTGCGTTCAGGGATATTGACTTTTTGTCGTAAACGTCCTTGGTGAGTTGGTACGCCATTTCCATTTTGTTCATGCGCGAAGTGAAGGTTTCTTTCTCACATACGTTGGGTTCTACCCACTCGCCAAGATATTTAAACTTATCTGTCCGTTTGATTTTCCCCTGGTTTACTTTTAGTTCCCTTGGTGCTGGCTTGATGTTAGTTAAGAAGTGTGTTTTCTCCAAAGAGATCTGAAGACCAACTTTTGTTGCCTGTACCTGCAGCTGGTTAATTTGTTTTGTGGCCATATCTAAAGAGTCGGAGAAAATTGCAAGATCATCTGCAAAAGCTAGGCAATCAATAGAAAGGTTCATGTTCTTGTAACCCAGTCGTACTCCATTTTGGACCCCATCGTTCATTTCTTTGCGCCACTCGCGGATGACTTTTTCAAGTGCACAGTTGAAGAGCAGGGGTGAAAGCCCATCTCCCTGCCTAACTCCTGTCTTAATTTCGAAAGAGTCTGAAATTTCTCCTCTGAACTTGACTCTGGAGGTTGTGTTAGCTAATTTCTGTCGAATGATTGCCCTGGTTTTATTATCCAATCCAAATTCCTTTAGAATTTGAATAAGAGCTATTCTATCAATCGAATCATAGGCCTTCTTGAAGTCGACGAAGGTTACCACAAATTTCTTGCTCCTTTGCTTCAGATAGAAAAGGATGGATTTCAGATTCATATTTGTTCGGCACATGAGCGCTCTTTCCTGAACCCTCCTTGGTACTCTCCTAATTGTGGATCAAGTTGTTGTTCTGCCCTAATCTGTAGAGCTTTTGAAATAATTTTGTAAGTTATCCGTAGGAGGGAAATGCCGCGGTAGTTGTTAACGTCCGTTTTGTCACCTTTCTTATGCAGGGGATGAATCAAGGCAGAAGTCCAATCACGTGGAAGTTTCTCAGTTTCCCAAATTATTATTATTATTATTATTATTATTATTATTATTATTATTATTATTATTATTATTTATTTGCTAAATAGTCAAAATAAAAGCCACTTGAGCTCGAAATCCTCTAACGATAAGTTCACTCTTGAACATTGAAGCTTGAGAATTTGTCGATAAACTATTTAAAACTTATTATAATACCACTCCATTTATAACGAATCGCAGCAGTTGGTAGGATTGCATTACCCGACGTATGCATGAGACATTCAATGTTCGGAAGGGTAAGCATAGGGAACAGTGTCTATTAGCAGACTGCGCACTATCGCAATGCGCAGGTCACGTGGCTAGAACTCGCAACTCTATTGTTTTGTTGTTATTGTATTTCACTTTAGAGACTTGAGACATTTTGGTCATTAGCTCCGTGTTCTTGTGCGTGTGTTGAATTCGTCTGATCTTTATTCATGTCACAAGTACCTATCCTATATCTTAATATGCAGAGTTAGGAATATAAATAAGAACCAAGTTAACGCATGAGTAGGGGTGGTGTTTTTTCGCAAATGTGATAAAGCGCGAAATGCTCATAAAGGCTTGTGCTCATGTATTTCCATTTTTTACGACCAGTAAGCCACCTTTTAATGTGTTTTGAAAAAGTTATAAAATGCGAAATTGACTCAAAATCCGAAAATTATAATAAAATGCTATGTAAATGCAAAATCTACGAGTATGATTTCAAATGAAACATCTTTCTTTCTTTTCTTCCAAAAACTTCAAGTGAGGATATTTATGACGGCTTGACCACCGAATTGTAATGCGAAAAGTAAAACCTCCTGCAACTCCTTGCTCACCCGTTGCTTTCATTCCCTTCGCGTAGGTCAAGTCAAAAAGTGCTAAGATGGTGAGATCGAAAATATCGATAAAACAGCTGGCAGAAAATTATAAATTGGAAACTTTGTATATCAGTGATTGTGGATTTTAACTTGTATGTTGTGTAATTAGCGCCTGAAATGGCAAAAGAAAGAAATTTTAGACAAGCACGTCAAAAATTGGGAACGTGTCAATGTAAAAGAATGTTTTAACAATAAATCCGAAGAAGACCAATGATGCAAGATTATGTCAAAAGTGCAAAATCTTAAGATAAAGTAAAAAGGCTATTGTTGACGACACAGTGAAGGTGTTTAAGTACAAGTGTGATTTTAATTTCGCGTTAATGTAATTCCTAAAATACATTACTCGTTTATCTGATTTAGTCTAACCCAAATTAAATGTTTTCTCCAAAATGCTATGGAATGCTACATTATATTATCATAAATGCTACCCACAGGCGTAGCTACGCTCACTGAAGCGCAGCTTTCTGCTGACTCGGTAGACGCGGTTTCAAGCCCCACCGTCGGCCGTCTTTGAAATGTCTTTCCATTGTTTCCCATTTTCAACTCCAGGCAAATGCTGAGACGGTACCTTCTAATTGGCAACGGCAGATTCCTTCCACATCCTTGCCCACTTTCATCCAGTCATCTTATCTCTCATGCGGCGCGCAGGTCGCCCACGGGCGTTTACTAGAAAGACCTGCACTCGTCCTCTCAGGAAGCCACACGAAATATAAATTATAAATGCTACAAAATGCTAAGTGCTCGAATCAAAATGCTAAATCTGATAACCTGTGTTTCTGTGTTGACTGTAGTAGCGTACGTATCATTCTGTAATTATTAGAGCCGGGAACGGGGCAGAGTCTTCGGGACTTAAAATAAGGTACCATCCCGACATAGCCGCTTTCAGCCCCGGGATTCGAACCTCCAAAAGCTGGACTTGCTGCCGCTCCCCACCGCGGTCGTGGTGAGTGATTCAAGGCACTCAGCTACGCCGCGGGCTGTGGATTTTAGTGCAACCAATATTATCAACTTGTGGAATTGAACAGTCCGTCAACAAACATAGCCTAAACAAGTACGGTAGTTCCGTGAAGAACCATATAGCCTATATTCATATATCCTACTTATGTTAGTTGCCACTATCAACATACACATTTTCAGTTTGATTGCTGTAATAGATTCCTAGATATTGAGAACCGTCTAAATATTTCGGATGGTCACCATGTTGGATTTATGTACATATATATATATATATATATATATATATCTTAAAATTATGTACTATTACATGAAGATTATTGTGCAGGTGTATTATTCACACTTCAATCGCATGATTAGGACACAAGAAATAAAAACGAGATTTTAAAATTTCGCGCAGCCGCCATCTTGTGGTTATGAAAATAATTGAAATGAATTATATCCCAGTGGATTAAAATTTATATAAGCATACACCGTACCACGTTTCACTTCGCTCGGATGGTTAAATCGCGAGAAACGTCCATTTGAATATTTAAATTTCACGTCGCCGCCATGTTGGATTTGTGCACACCAGGTTATTGAATGTCCAATAGGTGAACTTATGTTTATATCCTCTATCAACATAAACAATTCAGTTTGATTGCTGTCATAGATTAATAGATATTGAGAAGCGTCTAAATAATTCGGATCGTCACCATGTTGAATTTTAATATGTGTAGCCCATAGAGTTATGTAGTATTAGATGAAGGTTATTGTGTAGGTTCATTATTCAAACGTTGGCATGATTAGGACACAAGAAATAAAAACTTAATTTTAAAATGTCAAACAGTCGCCATCTTGAGGTTATGTAAACAATTGAACTAAATTAGATGACAGTGCATTGCAATTGGTATAGCCTCGTCATTTGCTGTACCATGTTTCACTGCGTTCGAATGATTAAATCGCGAGAAAAGTCCATTTATATGTTTCAACTTCACTTGGACGCCATGTTCATTTTGTAATTAACAGGTGTTTAAGAGTCACATAGGTGAACTTCTAATAGTGCCTTTTATCACCATACAAAATTTCAGGGCGATATGAGTAATAGATTCGGAGATATGGAATACCAGTGAAATATTTCGCACAGCCGCCATGTTGGATTGGTGAGACGTAATAAAATTTGAAGGGCTCGGTCGGAGTCGTCTGAAATAGTACTAAGAACTTACCGAGTGTTATTGAAATCGCTCCAGCCGTTTAGAAGTTATTAGGGACACACACACACACACACGCGCGCGCGCGCGCGTGCGCGCGCGGACATAAGGTGATCTCATAAATGAGAATAGGCTAAAAACTAATAGGCCTATCACATGAACAACGGATGTAAATACTCAACTAAATAATAGTAATAAAACGTAGCGGACCCATGTATAAACCACTCGCCCAGCTTTATTAATGTGCGGGCTCGACGCGACACGTTTTTGGCAGGGACTATTGTCTTGTTTATTTGTTTAATCGCACTTGTTAAACACATTATTGATATTTATGAAATCAGAGCGCAATTCGTCACTGCTTTGGATAATTCTCTTTCTTTTGAATGCTTATATGTTACGATCGGTTACTTGTGTGACTGACTGCGGTGGCGTCTAGTAGCTAAGTTCTGCACCAGTAGTCGTTGACGGTGGCGTTTGGCGGCAAAAGTAGGAACTATTTGAAAAATAAAAATAAAATAAAAGTCCTTACTTGAATTAAAAAACAGATAACACACACTAATACAGCTATCACAATTAACACCGGTTATCAGACAGATTCTACACACACCCAAAGTACACAGGGCTATATGACCGCGTTGTCGCAGCCCCTAAACTTAAGAGACAACCAACCAATCAACGTGTGAGACTGGCAACGTGATGCAGCGGTAACATTCTCGCCTGCTGTTGCCATGGTTGCAGGATTGAATTCTGGCAGGTCAGTTGGCATTTGAGGGTGCGCAAATATTAGGGAGCTGTGTTAGTAGATTCACCGGCAAGTTAAAGATCTCCTTCGGGGCAAAATTCTGGCACCCCGGTGTCTCTAAAAGCCTCAGTAGTTATGAGGGACGTTATATCAACAACATTATTATAGGTTACGTGTGTAGTCTAAATACCACCCGCCCGTCTTTACTGCTATGAGGACTGGACGCAACACTGTTCTGACAGGGACATGCATTTCCAGGCATACAGTAGGGTATGTTCATATGAACATTTTTGTTCCTTTTCCTTTCAGGAAATGTCCACAAATGGTATCGTTTTAGGTCTACATTCCCAGCCTTTCCAAGTCTGATTAGGATTAGCCACCATCAGTTTCAAAATGAAAATCCACAGCCTGCTTCCAGTCGACCGACCGGGTCAGGGAATGGAATGAATGAAGCCCCCATCTAGCGGCGAGTATATGAACTGTGCCGGCTGCCGAAGACTGTCGCACTCCCCTGGGGCAATGATTAAATAAATGACAGTGGAGAGTGTTGCGGGAATTAAGTTTTTGACAGGGAAAACCAGAGTATCCGGAGAAAACCCTGTCTGCCTTCGCTTTGTCCAGCACAAATCTCACATGGAGTGACCGGAGCCACCATCAGCTTAACATAAATAAATAAATAAATAAATAAATAAATAAATAAATAACTTAATTATAAAATTAAATGGTAATTTAAAAAAATAATTAAATAATTGATAATTAATAAATTAATAATGTATACATCGCAGCTACTGGGCAGTGAAGGTCGGAGCCATGGCGCATGTTTGACACTGCAATGCTACTCACATTCAAGTCGGGTATACCTTATCATAACACCCTTTATATACTGGGCAGTTGAAGGTCAGGCATACCTTATCATAACATCCTGTATATACTGGGCAGTGAAGGTCAGGTATACCTTATCATAACATCCTGTGTATACTTGGCAGTGAAGGTCAGGTATACCTTATCATAACATCCTGTGTATACTGGGCAGTGAATGTCAGGTATACCTTATCATAACATCCTGTGTATACTTGGCAGTGAAGGTCAGGTATACCTTATCATAACATCCTGTGTATACTGGGCAGTGAATGTCAGGTATACCTTATCATAACATCCTGTGTATACTGGGCAGTGAATGTCAGGTATACCTTATCATAACATCCTGTGTATACTTGGCAGTGAAGGTCAGGTATACCTTCTCATAACACCCTTTATATACTGGGGAGTTGAAGGTCAGGCATACCTTATCATAACATCCTGTATATACTGGGCAGTGAAGGTCAGGTATACCTTATCATAACATCCTGTGTATACTTGGCAGTGAAGGTCAGGTATACCTTCTCATAACACCCTTTATATACTGGGCAGTGAAGGTCAGGTATACCTTATCATAACATCCTGTGTATACTTGGCAGTGAAGGTCAGGTATACCTTCTCATAACACCCTTTATATACTGGGGAGTTGAAGGTCAGGCATACCTTATCATAACATCCTGTATATACTGGGCAGTGAAGGTCAGGTATACCTTATCATAACATCCTGTGTATACTTGGCAGTGAAGGTCAGGTATACCTTCTCATAACACCCTTTATATACTGGGCAGTGAAGGTCAGGTATACCTTATCATAACATCCTGTGTATACTTGGCAGTGAAGGTCAGGTATACCTTATCATAACACCCTTTATATACTGGGCAGTGAATGTCAGGTATACCTTATCATAACACTGGGCAGTGACACTAGGGTACTCACATTCATGTCGGCAGCAGGTGTGGAACATCCCAGCGAGTAGCACTGATCAGACCGACACTTTACGTTCAACTAAGCTCTGCTCTGCCTTGCCCTGCCCTCCTGGTTGCTAATTTTGGTGTTTCAGTGGCCGCTGTTTTGAGAAGCAGCCAAGTTTTCTGTCTTGTGCTATCCAACGTGAGCATTCCACCAATTGGTAGGACTTGGGCTTAATTTAAACCCGGCGCAACGCTGTACTGGAGCCACCGTCTCTCTCCACCTGCTCCATAGCATTGTCTCACAATCGAAACTCGATAATTCGAATCGTTAGGAGATAACACAATAAATTCGACTAATCTAAAATCGAGTTAAGGAGATACGCAGGAAGAATCTAAACATTTGTGATATTCCCGTCGGAAAATATTGTATGTAGGCTTATAACTAGAGCCATGAGCGGATAAACAAAACGTTATCCGCATCCGCCCGCAACCGCACGGCTGAAATCCACATCCGCCCCGCATCCGCACGATTGTTATGCGCATCCGCCCCGCATCCACAAGACTTTTATCCGCACGTTTGTTATCCGAATCTACTGGCATTACAATGAAAATGAAAATCCACAGCCTGCTTCCAGTCTCCGACAGGGTCAGGAATGGAATGAATGAAGCCCCCATCTAGCGGTGAGGATATGGACTGTGCCGGCTGCCGAGGCCTGACGCACTCCTCTGGGGCAATGATTAAATGAATGACAGATGAAATGAAATGATAGTGGAGAGAGTTGCTGGAATGAAATTTTGACAGGGAAAACCGGAGTACCCAGAGAAAAACCTGTCTGCCTCCGTTCTGTCCAGCACAGATCTCACATGGAGTGACCGGGCTTGGAACCACGGACCCAGCGGTGAGAGGCCGGCGTGCTGCCGCCTAAGCCACGGAGGCTTGTTGGCATTACAATAGTATTTTTAATTAGATAAAGCATAAAGCAACACATTAAGACATTTCAGAAGAAAGTCATTCCCTTAGGCTAAGCCCCCCAGGGGCTCACGACCAGTGGGACGTGTGTTGGCGACCACGGGGCCCCAGCTGAGTTCGGCATTACTTCCGCTTACTTGTGACGGACTTCTTTCTGTCATCTTTCCTATCAACCTCCCTGGTCAACTCTTGTTCTTTTCCGACCCCGACGGTATAGGGTATCCGAGGCCTAGTGAGTCTTTCACTTTCCCGCCTTACCCCCAGGGGCTCACATCTAGTGGGCTGTGGGTTGGCGACCAAGGGGCCCCAGCTGAGCCCGTCATTGCTTCCACTTACTTGTGCCGGGCTCCTCTCTTCCGTCTTTCCTGTCGACCTCCCTTGGTCAACTCTTGTTCTCTTCCGACCCCGACGGTATTAGGTTATCCGAGGCCTAGGGAGTCTTTCACTTTCCCGCCTTAATTGGCCCTTGTCTCATCTTTCCTGATACCCTCCTTCTGTGAGGGGTCAGCCTTCTTTTTCTTTTCCTTTTACCTCCTGCCTTGTGCTCAAGGCCCTTAAGGAGGCAGGGTGCATGTAGCCCCACCACTTCTGGTGCACCGTCAATAATGCTACACCCTCAGGGGCTCACGGCTGGTGAGTTCGAGAGTTGGCGCCCCCGAGAGATTCCTGAGCTGGGTCCGTTTTCCCCTTTTGTCCCTTCCCTTTGGGGGCAGACCTTCTCCTCTCTCCCCTCTCCTCTCCTCTCCTCTCCACTCCTCTTTTCCTTATATTTACTATTCTCTTTAAGATTCCCGCACTGTTTTTGTTACTTGGTTCACTGTGTGTCTAAATTCCCTTCTAGCGAATTTTAAGGCATTTTTAATCTACGTTGCATTTTGTAAGTTTTTTCGATCTAAATTACATCTCGCGATTGTTTTCAACTTCAATTGCATTTTGTAAAGATTGACAATCTAAATTGCTTTTTGGTAAGTCTTTCAATGCAGGTAGCCGGGCCTTTTAGTGAGAATTTTGAATTTCAATTGCATTTTGTAAGTATTTTCAACCAAAACCGCATTTCGCACGAATTTTGAATCTAAATTGCATTTTGTTTGGTGGGCATTTTGCACATATTTTGATTCTTAATTGCATTTTGTGGGTATTTTGAATCTAAATTACATTTTGTCAAGTATTTTCAATCTAAATTGCATTTTGTAAGTATTGTCAATCCACATAAGTCGTTTGAATCTACCATACATTTTGTAAGCATTTTCAATTTCAATTGCATTTTGTAAGTATTTTGAATTTTAATTGCACTTTGTGAATAATTTGGATTGGAACTGGGATCTTTCAATCTGAATTGCATTGTGTATTTTCAATTTCAATTGCATTTTGTAGGTATTTCGACGCTACATTGCATTTTGTACGTATTTTCGATCTCATTTGCATTTTGTAAGTATTTTGTATTTCAATTGCATTTTGTAGGTATTTCGACGCTACATTGCATTTTTTACGTATGTTGAACCTAGCCTTCATTTTGTGGGTATTTTTTCAATCTATTCCTTTTGTGAATCTTTTCGTTCTAAATTCCCTTTTGTAAGAACATTTTGTGAGTTGTTTCAATCTGAGTTCCTTTTTGTAAGTATTTTCCGTCTCACTTAATTTTCGTTCTGGTTTCCGTTTCATTATCATTTTCGCTATCACCCAGATCATTAGGGGCCGATAACCTAGATGTTTGGCCCCTTAAAACAACAATTATCATCATCATCATTTCCCTCCTTAATTGCCCTTGTCTCATCTTTCCTGATACCCTCATTCTTCGAGGGGTCAGCCTTCTTTTTCTTTTCATGATATCTCCTGCCTTCTGCTCAAGGCCCTTAAGGAGGCAGGGTGTATGTAGCCCAACCACTTCTGGTGCACCCTCGATAGTGCTACACCCTCAAGGGCTCACGGCTGGTGAGTTCGGGAGTTGGCGACCCCGGGGGATTCCTGAGCAGGGTTCTTTTTCCTCCCTTTTTCCTTTGCCTCTGGGGTAGACCCTCTTCCCTTTCACTTTCCTATCTGCCTTCCATGGCTCTCTTTCCTTCCAAGTCCCTCAATCCTCATTCTTCGAGGGTTGAGGACATTTCTTTTCCTCCAGTCCTTTATTTGCCTTATTCTCCTATTGTTTTCCAGTATATTAGTTAGTAGTTAGTTTTCGTTATAGTTTACATTTCATTATCATCTTCACGATGACCCAAACCATTAGGGACAGATAACCTCGATGTTAGGCCCCTTAAAACAACAATTGTCATCATCATCAACCTAGGCTATGTATGTCATGTGGAATGTTTAAAATGAATGTTATACCGCCAGAATTGCATCCCTTTTCAGTTCGGAGTATTAACTGCGCTTAGTGACATAATTTAAATGAGATTAGCGTAAATCATCGTTCGTTAATGAAGAAACATAACGGAAAAATATGCCATAAACATCCGGGTCCTTGTAACGATATTCGACAAGTTCGGATTGTGTTCTAAGAACTATCCGCAAATTTACTCCAAACATTGTCGCAGCTTATCCTCTATCCGCACTGCCATTCAAACTATATCCGCGTGGCGAAAAATGTTGCGGATATCCGCATTTGCGCAGGGCTTTACTTATAACATACAGTATGTCTAAATCGATGTAATGAATTGGTTGTTCGTCATGAAGACAGATTTAATATATTAAGATTGAATAGGAGTTGCATACGGTTGACTAGAGTACCGTAGCCTAATCGGTGGAAAATTCGAATTAAATCTCCGAATGAGACAAGTTGCACTGCTATAATACGTCAATATTCGAGATAAACGAACAAGTGTGAGTGTCAGGGATATAATTTAAGATTTAAGATATCGAAATATTCGAGTTATAGAAATTCGACTTTAATGAAAGAGAAAATAAATACAAGTAAATTAAAGGAAGTTTGTTCGGGAAATAATAATTACTATGAGTTATCAAAAATCGAGTAATGGAGATATGGAGGTTCAACTGTACATTATCGATTGTTAGAAAAAGTTCTCCATAAGAAATTCAAGGACCTTGCAGGGAAATATCGCACGCCATAGAGTCCTATACGAAGGAATGTCAATTACGAACATCTTGGTGGACCCCCCCCCCGCCCGGGCTCATGACTTGTGAGACTTGAGTTGGTGACCACGGGACCTCTGCTGAGTCCGGTGTTGCTTCCACTTACTTGCTCCGGGCTCCTCTCTTTCATATTTCCTGTTGACCTGCCTTGGTCAACTCCTCTTCTCTTCCGGCTCCGCCAGTATTTGGGTATCCGAGGCATAGGGTTTCTTTCAATTTCTTGGCCCTTGTCTCATCTTTTTCTGATGCCCTCTTAACCCTTTATAGGTCCTTGGGATACTATCTTCCCACCATGTATTTATAGAACGGTGTTAGGGAGAGAATCTTCCCACCCATTTCACTTAAAGCAGTTCCACTTGCATCCACAAGCTAGATGCAGAGAAATATTGAAAACCCATTAATTTGATGTATACAGTCATCAGAAACCGAAGGTGGGAAGCATGTATCCCAGTGTTCTCCACAGTGCACGTACTCGCCAGTTCGGTTGTGTTGAGTGAAAGAAATGCATTGTTTTACAGAAGAAGGTGTTTTTATTGAAGATAAGAGATTTGTAAACGCTGGTATATAGCTGAAATACAATGTTAATAATGGTTCTGGTCACTTGAGTAAATATATTTCAGCTAGAATGGAAATTATTATAGAATAGAAGATTTTAAAATTTAATTTTCTGAGTTTTTAATAAATAATATTTTGAAAATATTGAATTATATTCGAATATACTAACTTTTAACATTCCAAAATCACTTTTATATTTTTTGTGCAGTTTTCGGCAAAGATGATATAGGTCACTGACCTTGTTTTGCGAGGGAATTACGGGTTTTTCTTAAATTATAGAGCGTGATGGGTGTTTATATACATTATATCCTGTTAAATAAACCTCATTATTGAGTGATAAACAGAGTATCATCATAATTTGGAGGTGGGAGATTATTACACCATTGCTCATTTAAGAAAACATACTGTCGTGTGTGGGCAGTGGGATAATAATTTCCCACCCCATATTTCATAAAATAGAATCCACACCCATAAAATTGTTGCATATTCCTATTCATCTATCACCCCCAATTACAAATGTGCAAAAAAAAGCAAATATTGTATACCCCCAGTCTTTTGTCCTATAAAGGGTTAAATCGAGAGGTCAGACCTCTATTTCTCCTTTCCCCGTATCTTCTGCATTATGCGCAAGGTCCTTAGAGGCAGGGTGTGTGTAGCCCCACCATTTACGGTGCACCCTGGATTGTGTTACACCCTCAAGGGCTCACGGCTGGTGAGCTCAGGAGTTGGTGACCCCAAGAATTCGTGAACTGGGTCCGGTTTTCTCACTTTTCCCATAGACTTTCGGACGGACCCTCTTCTTTCTGCCCTTAACCATCTGCCTTACATGGCTCTATGCCATTCAAAGTCCTTCCATTTTCAATCTTCACGGGTTGTGGGCATTTATTTTCTCTATTCTTTTAGTGTCCTTATCATCTTCAAGTACGTAAGGTAGTTCACTATCACCAAAACAATTAAGGGCCGATAACCTAGATGGTAGGCACCTTAAAACAAGTTTTTTAAAAATCATATCTACCCTGTGGCGTAGCCGTGCGCGTTAAATTACTCACTTTGACTTTGGTGGGGAGCTGCAGCAAGTCCGGAGATTGGAGGTTCGAACCCCATGTTGACAGCGGCTATCCTGAGTGTGGTTTTTCCACACTTTCTCCAAGCAAATACCTCATTTCCAAGCCACTTATCCTATTCCTGACTCATATAATTAGAGTTGCACACAGTACTAGAGTTACCACAGAAACCCTTATAAAACGAATTAACAACAACTCTTGATATCTTCAGCATGGTGATAAATTACGGACTTTTAACGCCTAAAGAAACTTGTCGATAGACATCAAATTAAGTGTCTTGCAAATGTGTTCTGTAATTCTCGAGCCATGAATTCAAAAACCTCACTGAAAATGTTCGTATATTTTTGGAATAGTTCATATTTTACTGTTGTATTTATTTAATTATTTACTTATTCATTCTATTTTTTTTTTACCCTCCAGGTTGGTGGAACCCACGGACTCAGCGAGGGAACTCCCCACTACCGCCCTACGGGCAGTGTCCTAGAGCTGGGAACATCGAATCGGAAGGGATAAACTGGTGAGGTGGGATTGGCACCTCGCCCAGGCGGCCTCACCTGCGAAACGAACAGGGGCCTCATGAGGGAAGGTAAGGGATGGTGAGGATGGATAGGCAAGGAAGAGGGAAGGAGGCGGCCGTGGCCTTGAAGAAGGTACTGCCCCCGTAAATTGAATTATACTGAGACCACGGTGGCTGTATTGGCATATGTGAATAAAGTTATGGCCGTCATAGTTGTGACGTGTATATTCATGACGTAGGCACGGATGACGCAGACTTCATGCAAGTAGGCTGGTTGAGCTGAGATTCTTGGTGACGTCATGATTTTGTTCGAGAAGGATCTGAGATTTACGACGCAGTCGCAGGGAAGCAAGGAATTGTGCTGAGGAAGAAGTTACGCTATTGGAGGAGAGGCTCGAACCAATGAATGATAGTTTGGAGGGAGACGGAGATTACTGAAACTACCATATTTAATTACTTTTGGCATTCAGAATTGTGGAAAACTATTTTCAGTTATGGCATTGATTTGGAATTTTGAAGAAATTAATTATGAGTTTTTGAAATTTGAAAATCCGTCAAGTATAGCCAAAGTTAGAACTTCTAGCAATGACGGAGGAACAAGCTATGGTAGGGATGGATACGCCCCTTAAGAAGTTGATAAAAGGCCTTGCACAGCAGAGAGGAAGTTCTCATGTCTCATGTCTCAGGGCTCATGGCTCATTTTCTCATTCTCATATTGTCAGACTTCAAGTTCTTAATTCCGATAGAACAAGTATATATTATTCAGTGAAGCAAGTCGTCATTAGCAAGTGTGGTAGAACCCACAGCATCGAACAAGCACTGAGCGTGCAGCAGTGCAATTTTACGGTTACTAAAACTAGGCGAAGTTGGAGCGCACATATAAACGAGTCTACAAGATTATCTATCAAGAGTTAGCTACTGCATTTATGCTAATTCAATTGTGCATTACAATATTGAGGCGTGTACGAAAGTTGAACATTTTCACTATTATACTTTGGAAGATATTCGCATTTTAAGACTGCAGACAAAAGTGATTTTCTCGACACCTGAGAAGCACTTTTGTAATACCACATTCTACGCTACGGCTGACACATGTATTGCAACCGTGATACTGAAGATTACATTTGGTGATACAACGCTACATTCTACAATGGAACTATATAATCTGGCAGTACTTTCGACTATTATTATAACGGAAGTGGAGATGGAAGACTAAAACTTTAATGCAATTGGGACATACATCGATGGAGTGAAGTGGCAACATGGAGCTTCGTTAATCGTCATTCTACAAAAGCGAGCATGTAGTGAACATCCAACTACACTCATGCATCGTAATCCATCGCTGAATTACATCAAATGGCAGTGGAAATATCTTCATACTCCACAATTATGAACATTTCTGCGGAAATAATTGCAATAAACTTCATGGCGAATTTCTACCAGAACTTCAGGGAACTTTCAAGAGAGGCCAGGGTGGACCCGGCTCACACAGAAGAGTTTTGCCAGAAGGATGTCTATCGTCTACACGGAGCAGTGCAATTTCCGGAGGAGGAAGCAGTTCTATTCTCCGAGGGCGCAGGTTCCTGGTTCGAGGTCGGAGCACATCTTTACGGTGGTGAAATGGAACCAACAGCAGTCTTCTTTGGAAATTTTCCTCTAGAACTTCAATCAACAGATAAGGTAGTCGTGAACGTTTCTTGATTTATTTGAGCCATTTAGCGATATCTGAGCAACCATTTTTCCCATATTTTCTATCCCATATATTTTGCCCCATATTCTTGCTTGATATTTCTGTACTCTGTACACTTTGCTGATTTATGCCTTTTTCTACGATTTATTGAGACAGTATTATATCATTGGCATATTTATATAATTTTGGATCAGTTGAGACTGATATATATATTCTTTCAGTAATTTGCATATTTTTGTAGTCACGATTTGACTGTAAAGTTAACGATTTTCTATGGCAAATTTGAATTCAGACAGCGTGTCATTTTATTAAAGTAATTCTATTCAGTAAATTACTTTGACCAATTTTCTGTCATCCTCAAGAAAGAAGAATGATTAAAAGATTTTAGAGCGTTAAAATCTACTACTTTATCGACGATCTTGGAAATACTAGTCGTTTTATGAACATGATTGCAACATAGACATTTATCGTCAATTCTGAAATACCATTGCATTATAGACAATTTTATGAAATATGAACTTTGAGTACGATTTATTGAGTACACTATAGTAATGAACATTTGATAGGAGTTTTTCTCAATTCTAGATTGGAACAATAATGTTTGCAGTCCACAGTCTAATTGTATTCTATTCGACTATTTATGCAGTTTAGATGGACTTTGATTGAAGATAGTATTCTTATACTGCGATACTTTGATGATATTAATCTCAATTTTGATAGACCAGGGAGGCGTGTCTAATCGTATTTGCTATTAAATTTATTTGTGACTGGCAAATTTTTACTTCATATCGCTTTATGAATGAAACCCACGAAGGTTAAATATAATAACAGTTTTCGATACAATTGATGAATATAAGAAATTTTAAAGAGGAACTATGGATGTATAATCGTTAGTTCAGTGGACGTGTAAAAGTCGCTGATGAATAATGCCCTTTAATAAGTGAAGGAGGTTCCCACAGTAATATTGATGATGATGATGAATTTATAAGTGGAGTTTTTTTTTGTGTGTATTGTGGAAGATTTTGATGCCATATATAATGAGATATATGATGAATTATGGGCCAATTTTGGTGCAATTTTGTGCGTTTTGAGCGAGGTATTTTTCCGCTGAGTGTATTGTTCAGGTCCATTGAAAATTATTCATGTGAAGTTACTGTTAAAATTAACAAGAGTGTTTAAATAATTTGAGATAAAGATTTTGAATGGAGGTTACCGTCACAAATAATAATTATTATTAAATCTTATTAAACCTGAATCTAAAATTTAAATATAACTAACCTTTATTGGTCGATTATATCACCACGATTTATGTAATTATCAACCGGATAAACGTGTGGTTTAATGTATTTCTAATATAAATAATATAAATAATGTAAATAACTATGTAAATATCTTTAATAATAATTTGAAACGAACGGGATTAATTGAGGCGTGTATAAATTTTTCAATTCTCGTTTGACAATGTTATAAACAATTTAAAATGTTATAAATAATTGATGAACATTTTGTTATAAACATTAAGCATTTTCATTATTATACTCTAAACAACGCTAGTTCAACAATTGGAATATACAATTAAACAAGATTTGGGATTATTAGAGTAATCCATTGATATTTGAACGGAGCATTTAAAAGATTTGCGTGATAATATTTGAGTTGAGATGTGAACATTTAAAGTGTTTTGAAAAGGAGCTAGGCTCTGAGGTAACTAGCATATGCTAACATTGGTCGGACAGGTGCGTCCATTTGACGAAGCAAGCATGCGACACGGTGCAGGGTGTATTGCAGGTGGCCAGATAACTGAATGATAGAGGCCAAGGTCATCTACATAGCAGCCTTGCGGTTATAAATAAAATGTGAAGTTCATGAACAAGGAAACAAATGCTTTATGTCTCGTCCCATCTCCCTTATCCATTCCAATGTGCATTGTTGTTATTATTACGTTCTTTTGAGCTAGAGAAAGCTGAATTTTTGTATGTGAAGTCTACAAGTCCTACAGGAGGACATGGTTGCATTGGCAATGGCTTCTGATTGCCACGTATATTTTGTTGTTAAACTTTGTTAAATTATATTTTTCTTTATGTGAAATAAATTATTGTGCAGTTTAAATTTTCTTGTTTCGACTTGGTTCATTTTAAATATCGTAGTGGAGGTTATTGTGAGGGCATACTATTAAGTGATCCAGTTGAAAACCCAGACCCGAGATTAAATTGAATAGGTAAGTAAAAGGTAAGTATGAACCCCCGTATATTTTGGTGTGTTCCACAATAATTTCATGTTAACTACTGTGCTCTAATCTCGGTAGTATCTGTCAGTGCCATTTTCATTGATGTAGCTGTGCCGGTGCGATTGATTATTGGCAATCCGATTGAGGGGACGGATTTCTGACAGCCTACTATCCGGATTATCGGGGACAGTACCATCCCGGCATTTGCCCGAAGATGAAGTGGGAAACCACTGAAAACCACTTCGAGGATGGCTGAGGGGGAATCGAACCCCCTCTACTCATTTGGGCCACCCGAGGCTGAGTAGACCCCGTTCCAGTCCTCGTACCACTTTTCAAATTTCGTGGCAGAGCCGGGAATCGAACCCAGGACCTCCGGGGCGGCAGCTAACCATGCTGACCGCTACGCTACGGAGGCGACATTCATTATTCATTATTCATTTTTATTATTTATTATTTATTATTTATTATTTATTATTTATTATTTATTATTTATTATTTATTATTTATTATTTATTATTTATTATTTATTATTTATTATTTATTATTTATTATTTATTATTTATTATTTATTATTTATTATTTATTATTTATTATTTATTATTTATTATTTATTATTTATTATTTATTATTTATTATTTATTATTTATTATTTATTATTTATTATTTATTATTTATTATTTATTATTTATTATTTATTATTTATTATTTATTATTTATTATTTATTATTTATTATTTATTATTTATTATTTATTATTTATTATTTATTATTTATTATTTATTATTTATTATTTATTATTTATTATTTATTATTTATTATTTATTATTTATTATTTATTATTTATTATTTATTATTTATTATTTATTATTTATTATTTATTATTTATTATTTATTATTATAACAAACACTGGTTTCTCCACCACACCCAACCGTTTATATCGTAGTTACGAACGAGAAAGAAAGAAAGAAAGAAAGAAAGAAAGAAAGAAAGAAAGAAGTAGCAGAGGCGGTATTTTTGGATGCCCCACCAGGCCGCGCCGCGTCGTTACAAAGGTCCCCGTCTCACCCCAGGGCTGAATTACGATGGCAGTGGCTGAATGGTTACTGGCAGCGCCTTGCTCGAGACTCAGCTAAACATAGGAATCAACAAACACTGCTGCTTCTGCTAATTGTTGTGGCTGCATGGTGCAGCAATAACGTTCTCGCCTGCTGTACCCACGGTTGTGGAATCGATTCCTGGCACAATCAGTTGGCTTAAATACTAGGGAGCCGTGTCATTAAATTTACAGTATTAGCACGTTTAACATCCCCTTTGACGCAAAATTCTGGTGTCTCGAAAAGCCGCAATAGTAAAGCGGCATGAGCCCTGAACTCATTCTTCTTCTCCTTTCTTCGTTTTGCCCACTTAGGGAGCGCGCTTGAACTTGTTGACTCGGGTTGATGGAGCTTTCCTCTTCTTCTCCTCCCAAAATCTACTCATGAACTCACTATGCCCCTTCTTTTTCCTCCGTCCATTTTTTTTCCAGTGGTCATTTTAGCTTTTTCGGTGATTGAGTGATTTGTAATTAGAGTTCCAAAATTCTTGCGATTTAAGATGATATCTTCCGTAAAGCTTGTTTCTTTTAAGTCCTGTTTGATGTCTTCTAACCAATAGATTTTGACCTTCTTTGAATTAATTATATCAAGCAATTTTTTTTTTTTTTTTTTTTGCATATCTGGTGTTGTCCATTCTGCAGATGTGACCATAAAATTGCAATCGTCTCTTACGCACGGTATCAGTGAACTTATTGATTACTGCATACAAGTATGTGGTTCTCCTTTTAATCCATATACCATTTACATAAATGAGGCCATATATTTTCCTGAGAATTTTGCGTTCCTGGATTTCGATTTCACCAATTCGAGAGTGGCCTCCGAGAGATATAGTTTCGGACAAGTACAATGCTTCAGGAAGGACAACTGTCTGGTAGTGCCGTGGTTTTGCTTTTCGTGACATCACTCTTTTATTATAGTGATTTCATGTTATTCGGTATGCTTTCTGGAGTTTGGCAGCTCTCTCTAAATTGGCTTTCCTGTCCAATCGGTATAATAATTTCTCCTAAATATTTGAAGGAAGGTACGTGTCTAATTATTCCATAGTTCGTCTGTAGTGGGGATCTTGGGATATTCTGGTGTCCATTTACTATGAAATGCGTCTTCTTATACGATATTTTGAGTCCTGTCTTTAATGCTAACTCATGTAACTTCTCTATGGCATATTTGGTTTCTTCACTAGTCTTGGTAAAGATATCTAGATCATCAGCAAAAGCTAGGCATTTTATTTTGATTTTCTGTCCCAGAATACCAATGCTTATGCCTTTGATGTTGTTTCTCCACTCCCCAATGACTTTGTCCTACACTATGTTAAAAAGCAGTGGGGAGAGGCCGTCACCTTGTCGAACTCCTGTATGTACTTCGAAAGGCTCATCTAGAAACTTCACTTGAGATGTTGTGTCAGTGAGAGTCTGGCGGATTAAATCCCTGGTCTTCCCGTCCACTCTGAGCTCTTCTAGGGTGTCCAGAACAGTTTGTCTGTCAATTGAATCATACGCCTTCTTAAAATCCACGAAGGTGACAAATGTGTTGGTACTGCGGCGCATCCTTAATATCGTCTTTAGGCTCCAAATCTGCTCCGAACACGATCTACCTTTCCTAAATCCTGCTTGGTATTCACCAATCAAATGATCAGTTTGCTGTTCAACTTCGTTTAAGAACGCTTTATATAATACCTTGTATATAATTGGTAAAAGTTATATACCTCTGCAGTTGTTGGGGTTCGATCGGTCGCCTTTTTTAAGCAACGGATGAATAATGGCATTCTTCCAGTTCTTCGGAATTATTTCGCTCTCCCATATTTCTGTTAGGAGTGTATGAATTCTCCTTATGAGGTCATCTCTTCCTATTTTCAACATCTCGGCAGTTATGCCATCGTTCCCAGGGGCTTTCTTATTCTTTTATTTCTTGAGTTGTTGGGGGAAGTGAGTCTGGGTTTGTTACAGGTTTGTTACAGGTTTTTCCACTGGAGGATCACAGTTCAGTAGAGTTTGGAAATAATCAGCCAGTATCTTGCAGTTCTCTTTACAGTTTGTTTCTAGTCGTCCATTAAATCGACGGAAACTTAATGTTGGTGGTTTGTACCCTGACAAGTCCTCACGGAATGTCTTGTAAAATTTTCGAGTGTTGTTCTTCTGGAAATCCTGTTGTAACCCTGCGAGTCTGACTTTGTGTAGGCACGTTTTTCGCGCCGGATTGTTTTAGAGGTCAATTTTTGAGTTTTTTTGAAGTTCTCCCGTCTTTCCACAGTTCGATGTCCATTCCATTAATGCCACGCTTTGATTCGGTCATTGACGGCTTCATCACAGGTTGTGTTCCACCATCTGTGCTTTCTTTTGCTAGGTGGTTGTCCTAATTTCATGGCTGATGACTGTAATGTTTTACGAAGGTCTGGCCACTCCCTAGGATTTTGTTCCTGTAAGTCTCGTACGAAAACCTCGACGTTCTTTCTCAAGCAGTCCGGATCAACTCTTGGAAACCGGTTGCCTTTATGTTTGGATCTGTTTGGTTGAAACCGAACCTTGATTTGCGCGAGGTAGTGATCCGAATCTACCACTCCCTTCCATACTTTAACATTCTGAATCTCAAGCATATTCCTTGCGGACATAGCCACATGATCTATCTAATATTCCCCTAATAATGGGCTAGGTGATCTCCAGGTTTTCTTTTTGTGTAATGGTCTCATAAAGTGCGTGGACATGAGTCTCAGCATGAATGATGTACAAAAGCTTATTAGACGCTCTCCATTCTTATAAGCCCGCCGATGTGCGGGATGGAGTCCTACTATTGATCTGTATATCTTATCTCTGCCAACCTGTGCTTTGAAATCCCCCAATAAGATTTTCACGTGATGTTTTGGGATTTTATTTATAGTTTCCTCTAGTAATACCCAAAAATCTTCTACAGTCTTTGGGTTTCTCTTATTGTCTATGTTAGTGGGAGCATGGGCATTTATCAAGTCATATGCCTTGTTGCTTGATTTTACTGTAAGCACTGAAATTCTTTCACATGGTGATGTGAAATTGATAACTGAATATAAGATAGTTTTCCTCACTGCAAAAGCCGTCCCAAACATTAATAAATTGCCTTTGATATTAATGGCTGGTTTACCCTTAAATATCCTGAAGTTTTCAGAGTCGAAATGGTTCTCATGTTGGAATCGTGTTTCCTGAATTGCTAGGATTTGAATATCAAATTTGTCCAGGACGTCAGTCAGTTGTTAGAGCTTTCCTGTTTTCAACAGGGTATTGTTGTTAATAGTACCCAAGAAATTCTTTTTCTTGGGGAGAAGAGATTTTGAGAAGCTCTGATCCTTCTCTGAAGCATGATTTCGTTCCCAGTAATAATAAAAATAAAAATAATATTTTCTTTCGTTTTGGTCAGATATTTCAATTGCTTTATCCCTCAATCCCTCACATTAGCCCAGTTCTCCCGCATTCTTCTTCGGTGAGCTTCCTTCTGTTTATTGGGCCACATCTTGCCCGTTTTCATTTTAGGTTTTGGCAGAAAATTCTTTTATTTCCCCTTTCTTCTTCAAAGGGTCACGTTCCAAGATTCCTCATATGATATCCGCAGTTATTGTAGGTCTCTATCCACCTATGTAAAGCAGATACCTTTTTTTTCCCACTAAGTAGGCACAGATTCGATTGGACAAACTTCCAGAGCTCATTCATGTCAAGTGGCCATAGAAAGAGTTTCTTATTTTGCGTATGGTGTCCGTTATCTTCTCCACGTGAAGATATATTTAATTATTATTAGTAATAATATTATTATTATTAATTATTATTATATTATTATTATTGTTTAAGGTACCCAATATCTCAGCCATCGGCCACTAATGAAATGACAAGTTAAAGCAACCCACTGGCTGGAACGATAATGGCAATACAAAACAGACAGCCCCAAAACTAATGACTTAATTGAATAAAAAGCAGATAAAATGGGCCTAAAACATCAAACAAATAAGTCATATTGATAATTCAAATACATACGGGCTAGAGAACATATGGCCCCATCTTAAATACAAGAACCTAGCAGACCTAGAAAAGATCAATAGTAACTTTCTGAAGGGAACCCTATGCCTCTCAAAATTAACCCCAGCCCGGCTGACGTGTGCACTGGCAAGAGATCCGCCGCTTATTGAAGACTTGAGACTCAAACTGCTCCTTCCATCAACTCCCAGCTATGAAAACTTAAGAGCCGGCCGGAGTGGGAACGGCCGACCGCCAGCCCAGCACTTGTTGTAACATGGGTGAAAAGTTTGTGAAACGTTTTATAAAGAAACGGGACAAGGTAAAATTATTTTGTTCCTATAGCCCGCTGTAGTATTTTATACACTTTTCGTCGGTGCAAAAGCATATCGAACAGGAATACAAAGATAGTTATAAAAAGTGTAGTTAAAATCACAATTCTCCATATAAAATAGAGTTCTGAACTGCAATTTTCCTAACCTCTTCAATGCCTTCAGATGATGTTGAAAACAGAAACAAACTCCACTGCAAGACAGCTTATAGTTTTCTCTATTGTGCTACTGAATCATATTTTCAAATTAAGAACTCTGTATATGTTTAATCGTGATTTTAGAAAATGTCAGCATATTGAGTTGCTAATGCTAGCCGTGTCGAGGTGCTGGCAGTTCAGGCAGTTACCGTCAGATACCGCATCGTCGCAAAGTCATGTCCTTGAAACAGGGTGAAGTAAGACAGAGCCGGCTTCTGAGAGATGGTAATCTCATGCCAGGAAGTGATGAAATCAGCTCATGTCCAGGTGCTGTCAGTCGCTTCATTACAATCAGTGCCGGATCCAGGCTTTGCGGTGCCCTGGGCGATATGATACGGTTGGGTCCTCAACAATAGAAAATATAAAAAATATCAAATCAAATGGAAAATAGTTTTGTAATAATAATAAAATAAAGAATAGTTACAATATTTTGAATACACTACGGTACATTCTTTTAATAATATGAAAGAAACCCTTAAGTCCCCTTGAAGAAGATTATGTAAACTATGAAATATTAAAATATTACTTTGCGACTCTTTTTCTCGGATGAAGTCTTCCATCATTTCACTGAAATCTATACTTGCTAAACGGTCACGGGAGGTCATAGCTGCACTGAAAAAAGAATATGAATTATAAATTAGTTTGAAAAGTATAATTAATTAATCAATTAGACTTAGACAACAGATGTTTGAGCAGACTCCCAAAGAGAGACAACCGGGAAAGAAGTGGAGGGAGGAGAGACAGAGGAAGCATAGTGTGTGTGTATGAGAGGTTTTTGGGGAAAAAAAGAAGGACCAGAATTAAACATGAAAATTGATTGTGTTATAACGCTCTCCTTATGGAGAATTAACGAATAAATAAATAATTAATCAATTAAATTTAAAACAATCCATGACCCCCCCCCCCCGGACCGCGGGGCCCTGGGCGGTCACCCTCCCCTAGATCCACCCCCGATTACAATCGTCTGCTTTCTAGATCATCATATTATGGTGTGTGGCCTACAGGTCTTTTGCAGTTCCAGTGTTTATTATGAGCTTTTTAGTTCTTTCTAACATGTCTGTAATATAGTATAGGCTACTTTCAAGATTATGCCATTGTTGTACTGTAAATAGAGTTGTTGTTGTTGTTGGAGGTGGTGATTCGTTTAGGAGCTTTGGGACATGGTGGTCATGTAGCCGCGTTCACTTGGGTGTGTGTATAATGTGTCTAATAACCTGTGTTATTGTGATGGTTGTATTAGGGTGTGTATTTTTATTAGGGACGGGTTTTGTATATGCGGCGGCCGTGGCCTTAAGTTAGATACCATCCCAGCATTTGCCTGAAGCATAAGTGAGGAAACAACTTCCAGGATGGCTGAAGTAACAATGTAACCCTTCTCTTCCCAGTTCTGCCTCACAAGCCTCAGTGTATCCCAATCCAGCCCTCAGCTCCTAAACCTGGACCTCTGCGTTGACAGCTAAGAAGACTAGCCACTACGCCACGAGGTGGATTGTAAATAAAATGTTGCTTTGTCAGTCTAAATATGATGTAGCGACTACTGGGCTTTTGAAGTTACAGTAATTATTATATGAGTAGCAAGCAATCACTAGTTAGTAACCATCACTAAAGTGGGCCTGAATTTCATTAAATTAATTTGTTTATTTATTTATAATTATTTGTTTGTTTATTTATAGTTCTTCTAACAGGTTACAACCTAATTACGAGAAATAACAATATGAATTACACTTAATATTTTTCTTACACTAATATAAAATGATACTTATAATACGTATGACTAAATATTATTCTAGTAAGTATTGTATTTGTAATTATGTTAAAAGTCACTGATAAGGAGCGTATGATATTAAGTGATTTCTCTACAAAACAAATGAACAAAAGGTGCTGTCTGATATATGGAAATGTGTGCATTTTTTTTTTTTTTTTTTTTTTTTTTTTTTTTTAGATATTGAATGTGTTCGATACAGGCGAATGTTTATATTACTCTGTATTGGTTCTTGGACAGTGGAATATTATAAGTTTCGGTCTCATTGACCGCGAAGGAGCATATAGTTCAAATTCAGATGGCAAATAAGGTCTATCAAAGATGTTATCAAATTATTTAATGTAATAACCTGCCTACTTTTCTCTAAAGTCTTTAAAGAAAAAGTTCCATTAATAAATTATGCTTAGCATTTTTAAAGGAAATGTGTAGTTTATGTTATCGTCAATCTCGCGATCAATAGCCACGGGACCTCCTTTTTACGTGGAATCCGAACTACTGGACATGACGTTTCACTTCGAAAATCTCACATCATTGACCGGGAACCGAACCCGGTCCGCTGTGGTGAGAGGCCAACAGCTTGACCACACCACTGGGCCACCACATTCCCGCTTAGCATATTTAGGATATACATTTGTCCTTTTGTATTCCAAGAATATAGGGAATTTATTTTTTATCGATTCAACTCTATAGTTAGCATTCGCACATCTTGGGTTCCAAACTATTGAGCCAAATTCAAGTCAACTTCATACGAATGCATTATACTGTACAATCTTTAGCAATGTACAGGTTCCTAAAATAAAATGTGCATCTTCTTATAAATCCCAGCATTTGGAATATATCTCAAAAATTCGATCAATACGGTGAGAAAAGGATAACTTTTTTTTTTCATAGTATAGCCTACCATAAACCTAGATGACTTGAGATGGGAACTACATAGGAAATGGTGGTGTTTTATATCAAAGTTTTCGTGTAAATGCAATCGGATGACACTTATAAATCGAAACAATTTGTTTTGTTCCAATTTATTGTTTCTTCATCTTTTGGAGCAGCATACAATCCCATACCGAATAAATGTATTTAAACGATTACACGACATTTGCAAATAATAATAATAATAATGATATGTTGGCATCCCGGAGATGGTTAATTAAGATAAGATTACAGAGGCACAAGATTCGATCCCAGGGGAACACCAGAGGGTGAATGGAGCTTTTCTCTATGATACAAAGTGTTGCGTCTTACATACTGTAAGTATGATCCGTAATAGGACATTTTCGTAAGTTGTAGGCTACGTCATGGTTAACTCTACCAATAATCTGTATATATTACATCGACTCGTTATCCTTTAATTTAAACCAGATGACTCCTGATTCGTGAAAATTGGTTATTGTTGATCATCGAGGGATGAATCCGTGTTATGAATCGTGAATAAAATGGCATGTATGCCTGAATAATACATTAGGCCTATGTGTTCATGAAGTGTTTGCTCGTAAAGTTAGTTTGGGGCAAACTTAGTAGCTACCGGTACTGTTCGGTAGTTAAGAATTAGTGAAATCTTACCCGACTTGTGAATATGACTGACTTTAGTAAGTTTCCATTTCTCTGGAAATATCAAAGACTTGATCGATAAATTAAATTTAATATCAAGAGGATAAGTTAAGCTCCGTGGCTTAGGCGGCAGCACGCCGGCCTCTCACCGCTGGGTCCGTGGTTCAAATCCCGGTCACTCCATGTGAGATCTGTGCTAGACAGAACGGAGGCAGACAGGTTTTTCTCCGGGTACTCCGGTTTTCCCTGTCAAAATGGCATTCCAGCAACACTCTCCACTATCATTTCATTTCATCTGTCATTCATTTAATCATTGCCCCAGAGGAGTGCGTCAGGCCTCGGCAGCCGGCACAGTTCATATCCTCGCCGCTAGATGGGGGCTTCATTCATTCCATTCCTGACCCGGTCGGAGACTGGAAGCAGGCTGTGGATTTTCATTTTTCATCAAGAGGATAAGCTATTTTTTTCCCGGATCGTTTTTTAACAAATATGGAAGAATAACCTTCTTGTGTCCCATATATTCATCGTAAGTATCGGAGTGAGAATGTCACTACGGGTTACCTCATAATAATTAAGATGTCAATTTCGAGATGACTTTCTAGGTTATCATGCGTTAAAATGTCATAGTTGGATCCATTTTGGCAATATACTGATGAGTAAGGCTAGGATTTTAATGTAATATCTATTATCATCATAGCAAACACTCATATCGAGTAGATTGGCCTTTCAATCCGGAAGTCTCTCATTGGTGAGTTCGGAGGTGACTATACAGCCCAATGCGGGAGGCACACGATTTGCCGCAGTGATGACAGATGGTTCCACGTGGGGCATCTGCGTTCCTTCCATTTCTTCTATGTAATATTACATTAAAAAATTTGAAATATGTAACATTGATTTAATTTTTATATAAATCATATACATTACACATGATATTGCTTGTAGATTCTTCATTTTATTCATTATATTTTTTGCAAAATAAAGGATGGTACACTAATTAATTAATTAATTAAGCATGTTCATATTATAGCAAATTTAAATAAATTCCATGATTATGTATGCGTACGGAAGAGTACCAAGGGAAAAGAAACTGACGATTCTGAAGTACAGTATTATGGCATCCAGGGAAGGCTGCTACAGGCAATCAAAAGTTCCGTATTTGTGTTTATAATGAAGCTGCGGTAAGAGTTGATGCTAGGATGAGTTTCTGGTCTAAGTTGTTACAGGAATAGGCTGAAATCTTTCACCGCTACTACTGATTTTTTATATAGGCTATAATATTGTCTTTTGTAGCTTTTCAGTCGGTCAACACGACTGTGCCCAATGAATGGGCGGGGTACAAGATATAAACATGTAAATACACTCCAGGAAAAAGTAACATGCATTTGTTAATTATCACAATTGCCCCATTTAATTGCACCATATTTGTTCATGAATAGTGATGTGATAATCGTGGGAAACGGATCTTAGTTTTCTTTCCCTTGAGCAACTGAATTTGTAGTTTCTGGACATTTTTTGGTTGTTGATGAGGAAAAGGCAATGCGAAAGGAAGAGCTGAAGCAACTCAGTCCTGATAATAATATGCTATAGCTTATCGTTGAAGTTAATCCTGTGTGATGACTGATGAGAAATGTAATTTCAAAAAAGGTATTCTACATTTTTTTAAATATCGCCTTTGTTAAGAATAAAAGAAAAAATAACTTGTCATGGTTACTTACAAAAACACGTAAATATAATTCTAGGAAATAAACAGCAGTTTTTCAGCATACTACTAAGTTACAGGTATACTAGGAAGTAGGCTTCCTTACGTATCTTTTCCATGTTATCGTAAACACGATGAGTTATATTTTGAAATATTCAAACAGAAGTGTTGAAAATTTACTTTTCAACTCTTTTCAGGAATTAGTTTAGTCTGAAGGATTCTTTATCACAATTAAGGTTATTATGAAGATAAAACAAAAGTTCGGTGCTTTTCAGTCGGTCAACACGAATTTACCCAAAAGATTTGTAAATTTTTCGGGATTAGGGTATAATTCAACTCTTTTGGGTACATTCGTGTTGACCGACCGAAAAGCACCAAACTTTTGTTTACTAAGGGAACACTGAAAAATGGCTTCAAACCCCATAATGTCAGTATGATGATGTTTATGAAAGTAAATGATTGAATATACACAATCTAATTGAGCATGAGCAACAACAACGACGGCGTGAAACCTTATTGTGTTTCGGTTTCGAACTTCGCAACATAGGCAGTTTTATGTAAGGAAGGTCTGTAAGGAAATGGTAGAGCTTGAAGAATAACATTTTATTTCTTTCTGCGTTATCACATTCTGCATAACATACTGTTTTAAAGACCATCTCGTGGTGTAGCGTTCTTGTGTGTGACCCCCGGATGCAAGGCCTTAGAGAGTGGTGATGGGCCCTGGGGCTGGAGAATCCTGCACTCCCTCACCTCTATTGCCAAATTATGTAATATTAATTTATAATCCTCCTAAATAAGCAGAAACTGATAGTAATTTTAGAAATAATAATAATAATAGTATTAATAGAAGCCGCCGGTGGTAGAGAGTTCAACATGTGCTCCCCCCCCCCTCCCCCCACATGCAAGATCCGGAAAATATTTTTATTATTATTATTAATAATAATAATAATAGTAATAAGACGGCTGAGGTG
Source organism: Meconema thalassinum (assembly GCA_946902985.2). Lineage (NCBI taxonomy): Eukaryota > Metazoa > Arthropoda > Insecta > Orthoptera > Tettigoniidae > Meconema > Meconema thalassinum. Next base: position 310,362,434 of record OX336392.1, on the reverse strand, counting down.
GGATTCAAACCCACGCTCTCTCGATACCAGCGTGGTACGAGGTAGTGCGTTAGTGTGTATATTTGGGATTCAGATGAGGATTGTGAAGGAGTCGGCTGCATTTGTCTGGAGTAGAAGTGATGATAATAATAATAATAATAATAATAATAATAATAATAATAATAATAATAATAATAATAATAATAATAATAATAGTAATAATAATAATGTTATTGCTTTACGTCCCTTTAAACATCTGCGGCTTTAGGAGAGGCCGGGGTTTTGAAAGTTTGCCCCAAAGGGGATCTTTAACCTGCCAGTAAATTCACTGACACGGCTCCCTCGCATTTGTGCACCTTCCAATGCCAGCTGGCTGTGCCAGGATTCGATCCTGAAATCTTGGGCACAGCAAGTAAGAACGTTACCCCTGAGCCACGCAGCCAGAGTAGAAGTGAGAAACCACGGAAAACCACTTCCAAGATGGCTGAGATGGGAATCGAAACCACATCTTTTCAGTTTTGCCTCACGGGGCATTCCAGCCCTCAGACAAGAATGAATCGAATTTCTTGTCGGCGCCGGGAATCGAACCCGAACCTCTGGGGTGACAGCCAAGAATACTAGCCGCTACAACACGAGGAAGGCCAAGGATATTTCAGTCACTTGTGAATTCCGTAATCCGTAGTTTAACTATTAGCTTATCTATAGCAAAATATTTCGGCCATTCAATTGGAAGTAGCCTATACAGACTATCACTTCGAAATTTCTGGTCGCGATATTCTTGAAGCGCATTGCCACGAGATTGCATTTCCCCAGTGTTTGGACCCCGGAGCAGTTAGAACTTTCTCGCACGCGCGACCTTGAACCACCCTCACCACAGTAATAGTAGGTAATCTGTGCTCACAGTAGGGGGTAATCCGTGCTGATACCTATGTACGGGCCATGTAACTACTAGGGGACAGCGACTACAACGAAACTAGTGGCAACGTTTTGAAATGAAAGGTGAAATATGAACTGACTCCGGCCGCCTCTTAAGACAAGACTTAATCCTTCAGTGCATGGTGTAGCTTATAAGCTACGCATCATATTTCTCCCAAATATCGTGCATGGATTTTATTTTTAATCGAAAATGCATTATGTAGCTGCTTGTATACGATCTCATTCGTTTACTTAGTACTAAGAATGGTCACAGGTGGCAGGCCAGTGGCGTTATAATCGATTGTCGTACGAGCTGCGTCGATGATTAGCTGTGCATGGTGTTTGGTGAACATTCGGCAGTGGAAGTTGTGTTTTTACACAGATTAGGTCATTTGAAAAATGCTTTTTGCAGTTAGCAAGGTATGTAGATATTAAAATCATATATTTATATGCTTCTACCCTATGGAAGGTAAATACAGTGATATTATGTTTGTTGCATATCAGCTACATTATGCATTCACTGCATTTCAGAACATAACCTAACTATGTCAAAGGAAGATCAACTGAAGGATTTTATGGAGTGGCTGGAGATACCAGAAGGTAGTGAAGATGACCTAGACTACTCATCTGATGTCTCACTACAAGACATAACATTCACACCGACTGTATTGTGCCCGTTTAGACCGGAGTCCGCACGACCACATATGCATTTTACCAATAATCAGTCAGCACGAGAGTCAAAATATCCCGGAGCGCCAGATGGGTTAAAGCAAATCGCAAAAACGACATCAAATTAAAAAAATGCTTTACTGATTTTTGGCTCAATGCAACAATAAGGATAGAAGGAGATTTAATTGGGTGTAACACATCTGGTAAAATTATCTCAGTTTATTTTAAGTTAAAATCTGACTGCAAGAATGCTCAAAGCAGCATCATCCACGTGTGGTGATCCACACTCTTATTTACACACAATATACAGAAATTTTCCAAACACATTTGACAATCTTTTTGGAAACACAAGTCCGATTAATAGTCCTGTGGACTGTGTTCCAAAATTATTAATATTTAACTCCAGTTCAAAATTAATTGTCTATACTGGAAATAACGTAGATCACTGTTTGACTATTTACATGATATTAACACTCGTAGAATAAATGTTTATAGAATTCTTAAACTTGCACTTGTTTTTCCAGTTTCAAAAATATATCGTCGAAAAAATATTATCATCATCGAAGCAACACAAATTATTAACACATATTAATAACATCTGAAAAGTATTTGACCTTGAGCATAGCATCGAAGAACTGTGCGAAGCACAACAACAATTAATCGTTCTTCTGACATTAAACATTCGAGAAGTGACTCGATTATGAACTTCAAGTTCCAAACAAAATACATGATTTCTGAATCATCAACTTGATCAATAAATGGTTGAACCATTCAACTATTAGATTTTCCACTTGGAATCATTATGAAAAAAATATTTATATTTATGTCCATTTTTAGCAATTTTCACAACTTGCAATTCTTCGACAGAATGCGGAAATAAGAATTGTAGTTTTATAATAAATTCATTTAGTTCATGGCACTAGGATTGAAAATATCCTTCAAATTATTCGTGGTTAAAGAATTATTTTAAATTGGCAGTGGCCCATTCTACTATTTGTGTAAGAACACAATATTACAACAACAACGGCAAAGGTCTTCCTCTGAAGAAGAATAAACTACTATCATGACAAAACCGGGTTCTAGCAAAATCAAAGTCTAAATGGAATTCGTAAACAAGGTTGAAATAAGAACTGATGGTTTCAAAGAAATAACCTTCGGGTTATTCATACGACGAAATGTGTGGCTCCAATACTCCTACTATAAACCTGAGCCATCGAACCTGCTATTTGATTGATGCTCGAAAAAACCTTCATTCCTGCGACTTAACATGCGCACCTGGGAATGGCATTTCAACTACTCCACACACATAAATTATCTTCCCAAAATGTATACAATAAATCAAGCCTCTGCTTGTTATCAACACTGGAAGATTAATAAACTTACAAGTTTATTTTACTTTACCATTCAGTTCAACCCGTGAATTTACCATACTTATGAAAAGCTTTATTTCACTTTCGAGTGTATTTACGTCATGATTTTATATAAATACAAAACTATCCTATTTGATACAAATATCAATTGCTTCCCGTTTCATGCCTCTCCGTTTTATCTGAAACATATACTTTACTCATAGCAAATATCAACTGTTCAACCAGAACTGAAATGTTGGTTGAATGCGGGCTTGCGCTAACCACTCTCCTTCGGAAAATCTCCTGTTCCAGACTAGAAATGATTAAACTACTTCATAGGCTCTTTCTCAATACATATGATTATTATAAAATATAATATCCAAGAATTATTTAGAAAAATTATGAAAATTATTATTATTATTATTAGTGGATTATTATTATTATTATTAATTATATTATTTTAAATATGTTTAATTATCATCTCATTATGTGAGAATCCACATGTTCGAACCTTCGAATATGGAAAAAAAATATCCATTCCTCAACAAAAATAAATTCAACTTTTACAGTTACATCGGGGGTTTTCCGTGGTTTCCTTAAAATATGAAAAATTCAAATAAATCTTCGAAATGCTCGGTCATCGATCCTAAACTGTTCTGAGTGCTGAAAATGCTCAGAATAACTCTAACAAGTCTTGCGTAAATCATTGCAAGCTTTAAATACGACGAAAAAAATGTGTTGGTCATCTGCAGAAAAATAGTTTGTTCCAATTAGCTAGGCATAATATAATTCAAATGTGGCTTACATTTCTTGATGGTCTTGAAGCGTAGTAAACCTGGTCTGTACCAGATTTATCCGTAGACATGCCCTATCGGACAAGCACGTATAATCCTTGTATCGGCCGCCATTGTAGACCCACAATTCGTCTAGTCAGACATAGTGGTAGTATCTTTCGACGTTTGAATAAACTGTGGTTCCATTTTAATATGGGCTTCTATCAAAGCCATAACAGTTTGTTTAAATAGGGTCAGATCTAAGTGATCTCTTCTTAGATATGTCAGTTGTAACATAACTCACTGTAATCTCATCAGTACAAGAAAAACATTGACAGTCTAAGCAATTAACGGCTGTTCTGAAGATCGTTCCCTGGGCATGGTTTATTAATATCACCATCTGCCATGCGCTAGACAACCTGCAGTTTCCCTTGCGTAGACTAATGAACGCCACCGTTATAGACTAGTCTTCAGTGTACTGACAGATCGAAGTGGTTAACTAGTTACAAATAATGAAAACTGACTTGATATGGATTTAAACATCCAAGTATTAAGTTACTACTGGACTGTGACAAAATACTATTTTCTAGACAAAGTCTAGCATATGTCCTTTTGGAAATATAAATATTTCCACCAATGTCTGTAGAAATCAATCACCTCAGTGATTCTCCTCACCAGAAACTTACTAAGTTTCAACTCGAAGCGCAGCACTTTTCGTGACTATCACGACTTGAAAAGAACTTCTGCGTAGATACGGCAACCATGTGCCTTGGCTCAGCGTAGACGCAACTTGCTTGCCAAGTGCTTGTGTTAGAATGAGCTAACCATGCCTCCTCCAGCTGGCTTTTATTCAAAACGGTCAGGGTCACGCGTCATCGCCTGATATCTGGAAATCCTCATATCTCTTGAATCCCTGGTCCGATTTACTTGATACTAATTGCGTTCTCTTTCATTTGGCTGTGCCAGTAATCTGATCCCAGTCTCAAGTCTCTACTCCATAGTTAACTATTTAATCAATAAATAGCCTCCACCTCTGCTATTACTCGCTACGTCACTTGACATCCAACTATCGGTAAAATTCTTCTAAATGCTTCTCGAAGCAATGTAGCGCGATATTCAAATATCTGAACTTTCAAAAGCGGCTACAGCCATTCCCTTGATATCTAGGTGTCTGAAACTTGGAATACCCATTCCTAGAGTTGGGCACAGTATTGCAAGATAGTGACGAAAGCGATGATGAGTATTGCCAAAAAATGTAAATCACAAACTGTACTGTGACAACTTTTACACATCATTGCCTCTTCTTGCTTATCTACATAAGGAATCTATTGCCTTGGGACAGTGAGAAGAAATAGAGTGACAGACTGTAAAATGCCTACAGACAGCGAGTTGAAGAAACTAGAACGAGGTACATCCATGGAGCGTGTGGCAACTATTGAAGGTGTAGAAGTGTCAAATGTGGAATGGAAAGACAAGTCCGTTATGTTACTCTCTACTCTTTCTGGACAGCAACCAATGCAAGCGGTCAGTAGATATGACAAGGAAAAGAAGTCAAGGTCAACAATCACTTGCCCACGAATCATAAATTGTACAATAAACATATGGGAGGAGTTGATTTACTTGGCAGTGTCATGGGTATAATGAGATCTCGAAAGTGGTACCTTAGATTGTTCTATCACCTTCTGGACAGGGGAATTGTGAATTCGTGGATTTTATACAGACGGGTAGCACAGAGCAAGGGAATCACGAGTACCAGTACAATAAAACTTGCTGAATTTCGCATTGAAATTGCTCACTGCTTATGCCGTTCTGGCACAGTTTCATCAAAACGTGGGAGACCAAGTAATGAGCTGGAGCAGCAGATCCAAGCCAAGAAAGCTAAGGGACCTACAGCACATGCCCCTCCACGAGATGTAAGGCTGGACCAAGTGGGCCATCTGCCATTCTTCATGGAAGTGAGACAAAGGTGTAAAATGCCTCAATGTAATGGATTCTCTTGGGCACAATGTGACAAGTGTGCAGTTGCATTATGCTTGAACAAGAAGAAGAATTGCTTCAGGAAATTCCATACTCAGTTACTGGCCAGCTGCCTCAAAACAACAAAGTTCCTGAAGAAAAATGGCGCAGGTTTGCGAGAAATGACAGACAGAAACATTTTTGTAAACTAACTTTCAGACCATACAGTGGTCTCTATGTTTTAATTTTAATGGCCCTATTTTTCATCTCTTCTTCTTATCTAGTGTCTGTTTATTTGTAGTTGGATACCGGTACTTCAGTATCTAGGTCTAGGCTACCTGGTCAGTGTGTTGGAAGAAGAAGTACTGTGATCACAAGTGATATGTCAATATATGATAAATGCATTATGTAGCTCATGAGCTACAGACAATTATTCATTCATTGCCCATCATATTTTAATTGTGAATATTTTTTAAAATTATATTCTTGGTTTTTAGACAATACGAGGTATCAATGGTAATTTTTTCAATTTAAAATAAAAAATCATGCACTGAAGGGAAGACTTGAAGACGAAACAGAACGATCTTTGGAGCGACTTCTACAGCACGCATGCGATGATAGACAGAGACTGGATGCTAAGCCTACGTGAACTACGACACGTCACGACTCATGGGTTCCACTGCAAAGTGTGCATGAATAGGAAATACCACCAACTGGCATCCGAATGCGTGTGCTCGTGGTGCGGAAAGAAATGTGCGAGATACCACGCAATGTGGTGTGAACCGAGACAGTTGAGGGTCGAATAGTGTTTTACATACAAATGCATATGTTGCGCTCTATTCATTAATCATTCAAATACTCATACGTCAAAAATTCTTATATAATATATTAAAACGCTTCGTTAAATCAAGCCCTAAACTATAGTAAAACGTATCATAAACTAGATATCAAGGTCTGCTGACGAATAGCCAATTAGCCATCGCACAGGATCACGGAAATGGTATTTGGCAGTTTTATGTTCCTTTTTAAATCGGCCAAAAATACGCCAAGAGAATCTTTGCTGTTGTTAATTCATTATAGAGGTTGGGACATCATGGTCATCAGTCCCGTGTATTTGGGCGAGCGTTGAATTTGTCTGATAACCTGTATTTATGCGATGACTGTATTATTGTGTGTAGCTGTATTAGGGACAGGGATGAAGTAGATACCCCGAGACTTGAAATAAGGTACAATCCCGGCATTTTCCTGGAAGGAGTATGGAAAACCTCGGGGAAAATCCATACTCAGGATATCCCCTGTCAGCGCCGGGATTCAAACCTATTGTCTCTGGACTTACTGCAGATACCCACGCGGTTGTGGTGCGCGAAGAAATTCCAAGGCTCATGAGCACAACAGCATCCTTCTGGCTGGATCGGAAGGAGGATTTCCATTCCTTCATTGTCTCCTTGATAGCTCTCAGTTCGTACAGTGAATGCGAGGCGCGCCATTGCGCGTCCCAGAGAGACTGCATAAGGCACCATGAGCATTTTGACTATCTCTTCGCCGTCTGATCATCGAGCTCGTTTCCCTCCATACCAATCTGATTGAGAAGCCACGAAAATATGACTTCCCCAACAAGCAGGCCATGTATACGCTGGACCAGCAGATTGTTTTTTTTTCTTTTTTTTTTTCTTTTTGTGACACATCGAACGCTCAAAGACTGAGAACACTTGAAGATAGCGATCGTCAGATAGCTTGTACTGCAGGGGTTCTAAGACGACGTGGAGCATTGCTGTGTATACGCTACATGCCCCAGGTAGTGAAAACTGGAGCCGAATATACAGCCAACTTTATCGTTTACTTTATCTATGTTTAGACGCCCTGATTCTCGATAGCGGCTCACCACGAACAGGGTCTTTCACTCAAAGTGCGGCCGGCCCAGCGCTCTAGGTAGAACGTGCAGCTATAAAGGTCAGACGAGCATATCGCAGCGCGCTGCTGTCACAGCATATGTCATAATTAAGATAAGGAAGGAAGAGCTGTTGGACTGATGTTTCGGACTCTCGGCCCTAAGCTCAGTGTTCTTGCTGGTCTCCAACTTTATCACAAGTTAAATTAAAAAAGAGCTATTTGAAAGGAGGACATCTTTAATTCACAAAGAACAAGGTCCACGAAGAAAACATCTGAATGTCAAAGACATCAAAACTCAAAGACCAAACACTTCAAACATCACATCCTCCCACCTAAGCTAACTGAAATGGTATGAAGTTAGCTTACAATATGCACAAAAACAGAAACAATTAACTTACCAAAGCAACTAGAAACACATGGAAATTACGACATTTTAAACAAGAATCAAATAACAACTGTACACACTGCAGTAAAGCAAACACAAACTTCAAGATCTCAGTCCAAGTATCTTTTAGGTAACACAACTGTTCTTCCACTTCGTGTCACAGTTATATTGGCACCATCCTTTTTGGAAGTTGGTGGTGTCTTCACTTTCACTTGTAGCAGTTCCTCAATAGGCATGACACTTTCACTTTTAGCCTCAAGTATGGGGTAGATCCTCTGAATGGGTCGAAGTAGCTCTCCAGAGGCTGTTTTCAATTTGACAAGTCGAACTGTGCCCTCTTGATCTGGTAACAAGTCACTCACAGTAGCCAGAGGCCAATCTAACCGTTTATCACTGTCATTCCCAACAAGAACCACGTCACCAATATTAACATTAGGAAACTCTTTACCTTTGCTTCTCTGTACGAGCTGACCAAGGTACTCATTACGGAAACGTCTCCGCAAATCTTCCTTAATTTTGGCACGATACTTCAGTCTTTGTTCCAGATTAGTCGACTCAATCACATCACACTCGGACATTCCTGCTTGCCTGATGTCTTGAATGAACATTGCTGGAGTAATAGGTGTGGGTTGTAGGCCATCTGAATCCAATTGGTAGGTGAGTGGACGAGAGTTTAGGACACACTCACAATCACACAGCACAGTTTCCATCTCTGGATAAGGCAGAGATGATCGACGGAGCACCTTCTTCAGCAACTGTTTAGTTAAGCCAATTATTCTCTCCCACCAACCACCCCACCAGGCAGCTGTAGGAGGATTAAATTTCCAGTCTATTCTTTCCACTGAACAATACTCCAACACTTTGTCCCAATCAATTTTCCAAAATGCATTTTTGGCACCTGTGAAATTAGTCCCATTGTCACTAAAAATTCTCACAGGTCGACCTCTCCGGGCAACAAATCGTCTTAAAGCTTGCAGAAAACTGCCAGTTGATAAGGACAAAACGAGTTCCAGATGCACTGCCTTTACTACACCACAAGTAAAGAGACATACCCAAGCTTTTTGATTGTTATTGAGATAAATAGGCCCTGCCATATCTACGCCTGTAATTTCAAAAGCTGCTGCTTCTCGTACTCTGTCAACAGGTAAAGGGGGTGCCGGTGCATCCAGCCTTTTGGAGTTTTGCTTCCTACAAACGATGCACTTAGACACAACGGAACGAATAGTCTTTCTCCCACCCACTACCCAATATTTCTCTCTGAGAATTGCAAGAAGGCCTTGGACTCCCACGTGACATTGTTTCTCATGAATATGTCGAATCAGACGTTGTACAACAGGATGACTTTTGGGTAAGATCACAGGAAAACGGAAGTCCATTGAATCAGGGCGATAGGATACTTTATTCTTCAAGCGCAAAAGCCCACTTAGATCCTCAAAAGGTTGTAAAGCCGAGATGCACTTATCCGCAACACTTGAGAAACACTCACGTTGAACATATTTCCAAATTCTCACTTCAGCTTGCATGATTTCATCCACAGATAGGGAACCTTGTTTCCTGACAAAATGTTGCGACTGAGAAGCTTTGCAATTGTGAATGAACCTATACATCCATGCGTTCATTCGAACCAATTTTTCGAATTGTGAAAAGTACTTAAAATACCAGCCTGAACTAAGATTCTCAGAGACATTAGACATGGAAACCACAGTTGTTCTTCTTTCCTTAGAAATAATTTCTTCATCATAATTTACATCCAGGGACAACAACCAACGATCAGGTGATCCGCGAAGCCATTTTGGACCCTCCCACCAAGAAGACTGTAATAGCTTGTTCCCTGAACACCCTCTTGAAGGTAAGTCTGCTGGGTTTAAGGTGCCAGGTACAAAACGCCATTCTTCGACTTTTGTCAGTTTTCTTATTTCCATGATGCGATTCCAAACAAAAGGAGCCCACTGGTCTTTTCTTCGTATCCAGGCTAAGGTTGTCGACGAGTCACTCCAGAAAACAGATTGACAATCCTCCGGAAAGCTTTCCCTCACAGAGTGGTGAATTCTAGCACCAATAGTAGCCGCTAGGTACTCTAATCGTGGTATAGTCATCCTTTTTGTAGGTGCCAATAACTTTGGCCTGGATCAACTGGACGTTCACACCAAATTCCGTCTCTACTCGAAGAAATACAACAGCGGCATATGCTACCTCACTTGCATCACAGAATGTGTGCAAAGACCATTTGTGAACATTGCTTGATCCTGGTAACCACCTAGGAATCTTGATTTGCAAAATACTAGGCAATTCTTCCAGCCATCGTAAGAACTTTGTTTGGATTTGGCTAGGTATCTCTTCATCCCAGCTCAGTTTAAGTTCCCACAATGTCCTCAGTAAAATTTTCGGAAACAATGTAGCTGGACAGGTAAAGCCAATTGGATCAAAGACCCTGTGTGCGAACGACAGGATAATCCACTTAGTCACCTTAGTAACACAAACATTTAAGCTACCAGGGTTAATACTCAAGGATTCATTTCTTCTGTCCCATATGAGGCCAAGGTAGAAAGTTTTGTTTCTGGAGCACAGAAAGGATCAGAAAATTCCCATCCCCTAAGATCAAATTTACATTCACTCATTAGGGCCGTAGCTTCATTGGCAAGTCATTTTAGTTTCATCTCATCATCCACTGAGCTAAGAAGGTTGTCCACATAAAAGCCATCAAGTAATGTCTGAATTGTAGTTTGTGAGTATTGTGATCCTCCCTCTTCACACCTTGCAAGTGCCGTCAACAAGTGATTGCGTATTACCGCCCCAAGTAAAAAAGGGACTTGGCGCTACTCCAAACACAACCCTTTTGTGTCTAAATATTACAAGATTGCCATCTTTGTCTCGCCACAAAAATCTAAGAAAATCACGATCAGAAGGATTCAGACTTATTTGCAAGAATGCCCTTTTAATGTCAGCAACCACACCAAGTTTTTTCATGCGAAAATTTAACAACAGCGAAGGAATTTGCTCAATCAAATTTGGTCCCTTTTCTAAACAATCATTTAGCGAAGGAGCGTCTTTTTCATGAGCAGAGGCGTCAAATACAGGTCTTACCCTGGTTGTGCTGTTCTCCTTCAGGACATGCCTGTGAGGAAGATAATGACCTCCCTGTTCAAGATCAGACATTGGAACCTTCTCAATCACTCCCTCATCTAGCCATTCCTCGAAAACCTGCTGGTACTCATCATAACACTGGTCACCTTTTAGTTTTTTCACAGTGTTGTCAAGTCTATTAAGTGCTAAATTTAGGTTACTTGGGAGAGCGGAATGCCCATCCAACCATGGCAAGTGAACTTGGTATCTACCTGTATCATCCGTCGCAACAGTCTCCAAAAAGTGTCGCTCAGCTTCAGCTTGTAGCTCTAGCTTAGTCCTTTTTTCTGCTGGATCTCTAATTCCGATGAGATCCAACTTCCACATGTCGGCAATAGATACATCGTTGACTAGCATAGATATCACCATGAGAGCGGAATCAGTTCTTTCAGGTCTTTCAGATACCTTACCCAATACCGTCCATCCAAGACGGGTGTGTACAGCAAGGAGTCCAGGGGTAAGATCTTTGACTTTTCCTGTGAACAGCTTGCCTGCTACATCAGCCCCTAGCAACAGCTCAATGGGACCTGGATGCCTACTAGTAGCCCTTAGGATAATGTGATAGCTGTGTCTTTCAATTTCTCCAAGGTTTCACCATTGAGGCAAGGCAAATTGTCACAGATGTTGATCTGATCTAAAGCTTCAAGATTGCACTTGTATTGACCATCAAGACTACTTAATTATATTCTGTACCTGGTGTGGAAACAGTTATCACTTCTCTGACCTCCAAAGAGTGAATGAACGATTTGCTCCTCACCAACAGGTTTGTATTTCATCTCTTTGGCAGTGCTTTTCAAAACATAAGATCTCTGCGATCCCGTGTCCACAATTGCTCTCACTTCTCGCTGGTGGCTTTCTCCACGAAGGATGACCTTGAGTGTTGGTAGCACAACGCCTAAATCACATGATAAACTAGCAAGTACTTGATCCGTCTGGGCAGGACTTGGCTTATCAGATGCTGAAGCAGACTTGGCATTTACATTCCGTGGCAAATCAGGGCATAACAGAATCACATGTTTCCTGTCACACACTGCACATTTAGGTTTTGATTTGCATTTGGTTGACATGTGATTTGGTTTCAGACATACAAAACAGCACTTCTTATCTTTTATTATGCTCATTTTTCATCTATTGACATATCCCTGGCCCTGTAGCAATCCACGCTAACATGACTATTTAACTCGCAAAATATACGAGTAAAATGTGTAGTCTTACTCTCTGGCTTTGTGAGGAGTCCTACAGCGGTGTATGGAGGTTTTTCTATCACAGAATTCCTTGGCTCCTTCTTGTCGTGCGCCCTGACATGTGTAGGCTTAACCTCAAATCCTGATAAAGCAAGAGAAATACGTTCATCATTTTGCACTTCAAGTTTCATAAATGTCATCAAATTTGATAGCCTACATTCTGCCTGAGTCACATCACTACATGCTTGACTTCTCTGCCATGCCCTTAAAAAGTCCTCGGGCATACAAGATTCTATCAGTGGGCACAAAATAGATGCACATTTTCCACTAGATACTCCTAATGCTTCCAAAGACCTCATATGGCTCTCCAATTTGTCATATAATTTTCCAAGAGGTAGCCTATTGCTCTTATAATTCTGTAATACTAGGCCAAGTAACTCTCTAATGGACACTTCTATCAGGATATCCTCTCGGCCAAACCTATTCTTCAAAGCTTCTATAGCTAAATGATAGTTCTCTGCAGAAGGTGGATAGCTACTTGCAATGTCATTAGCACGTGAACCGGGAATCATTGCCTGCATGAGATACAAAAACGTGTCCTCTGGTGGTATATTTGAGTCTTCATGCACTTTCCTAAACTGGCTCCAGAAAGGAATCCATTCCCGCACATCGCCACCATACTTCCGAAACTCGATGACCGGGAGTTTGAATTTCCTAACATTAGTATGCGATATTTCACTTGCGTTACTGGTATCCACTTTTAGTAACCGATTTTCGAGAACTTTAATTTGTACTGGCTCACCTCATTCAAATGGGCCTCTAACTCGCCTTCCGTCGCGTCGTTCTCTAGCAGACTTTCGAATATTTCTTCGTCCTTTTGGTTTATGGTAAGCATACTGTCTTCAAAGACCCCGAATTGACTACGAACTTGCTGGCTGTCCACGCGTTCGGCATCGATAAGCTTCCCCAATGTTACGTACTGCGTAGTGAACACGCGTCTTAAAACTGCTCTAGACTTTTTAATCTTCTCCATAACTGATAAACTGAAGTAACACACTCAAGAAACATTAAACAAATTTTCCCACGGTTGGACGCCAAATGTTCTTGCTGGTCTCCAACTTTATCACAAGTTAAATTAAAAAGGAGCTATTTGAAAGGAGGACATCTTTAATTCACAAAGAACAAGGTCCACAAAGAAACATCTGAATGTCAAAGACATCAAAACTCAAAGACCAAACACTTCAAACATCACACTCAGTGAGCTGCTTCTACGCGCCGCGCTGCCGGCCGCACTTTGAGTGAAAGGCCCTGTAGAAGAGCCTCCGATACACGAAGTATTGGACCGGTTTTCGAATCCAGGATAATGTTGCAGCAAATTAGCGATAACACTAGAAATCACCTAATGTAGTGCTGGAAAATATTCTTTATTGATTGATTAAATCGACAATACACTAGACTATGTTTTTCTTGACAAAGTGAGACTATATAATTCTTTGTTCCAAAATATTGCAATTACATCAAAACACTATACATCCTAATTGCGTTAGTGTCTGTTACACTTATCTGAAGCAAATCCCCAATTCAATATAGCGTCAAAATGCCTTTGAATCTTATCTTTATATACAGTTTCCTACAAACATATGTCATTGTTGCAGCAAATGAGCGGTATTCTTATTGCTAGATACTAGGACAATACAGGAGATTGAAGGTATGCCGAATTATCGATAACATTCCCCGTGCGTATCATGTATCTGACGAATGCAGCATACAGCCGGAGATTGGGGTTATGGAATAAACAAGGATAGACTGGATGAAGTAGCATCTGCCGTATATTACAGTACAGTGGAGTCCCCTTATAACGAACTCCGATATAACGAATTCCCCGATTTAACGAATTTTTTAAAATCCCCTTCAAACATCCGTAACACTCCATGCTAAAAACACCCCTTTTTTACGAAGTTTTACTGGGTTTAGCTTCGGTATAACGTATTTTTTTGTGATTTTGTGGATTTTTTTAATATTACGAATATCCCAAATACGAAACCCCTACATAACGAACGTAACCTCTAAGTAACGTATTTCCCACGCTGTACAGAAGCTATGTAGTGACTCAGACGCTTGTCGCGACATGAAAACACCAGCGTCTACTTCCGGCCTGTCTTCCCACCCCCTCCCCACAGCCGTTCAGTCAGTGCAGTCTGTCGAGTTGAGCTAACGCGTACCGTGGTTGTGCTGTGTGCTTTATTTATTCAGTGTGATGGCGGGGAAAAGTTCAAGACAGAGCCATACTGTAGAATTTAAGCCTAAAGTAATTAAAGTGGTTGATGACAATCCGAAAAGGAAAAAAGTGGATATCGCGAAGGAGTTTGACATTACACTCACTACTTTGGCTACGATAATTAAGCATAGAGACAAGTATGCGGATGAGTTCGGACTTCCGAAACTGTGCAAGAAGGCGAAGAAAGGTGAGCTCCAGGATGTCGAAGAGGCTGTGGTGAAGTGGTTGAAACAGTGCCGCGATAAAAACTTACCAATAGGAGGTCCTGTACTTCAAGAAAAAGCTCAACAATTTGCTCAACAATTAGGCCACGATGGCTTCCGCGCTAGTAACGGCTGGCTGAGTCGATTTAAGAAAAGGCACGAAATAAGCTTCAAAAATGTGTGTGGTGAAGCCGCTGCTGTGGAGGACACTGCGTGTGAGGAATGGAAAGACAAACTTGCAAGCTTAACACAAGGTTACCATCAAGACGATATCTTCAACGCTGACGAAACCGGCCTTTTTTTTAAGTGCCATGCGGATAAAACTTTGACATTTAAAGGGGATCCCTGTAACGGAGGGGGAAATAGCAAAGAACGTTTAACAGTCTTACTTGGTGCTAACTGGTCTGGGACAACGAAACTGAAACCATTGGTTATTGGGAAGTCAACCAAACCAAGATGCTTTAAAAATGTGACAAGCTACCCTACCGACTACACTGCGAATAAAGGAGCTTGGATGAACGGGGAAATATTCAGTGACTGGCTGAAAGAAGCAAATAAAGAAATGAAAAAGAATATAATAATAATAATATAATAATATCGTATGGCCTCGGGTGCCTGGTGCAAGCTTTGTTAATTGACACCCAGAGGGTAGCTTGCATGTCGAATTTCGTCGTTCCTTTGAACGCTATGAAAGTCAAGGAGGTTAGATATCTAAACTCCTTGACACTACAGCGCTTTCAAGTAGAGAATGGAGGAACTTTGTGTTGGCGGAAAATCCCGAGATTAATTTTGCCATTGAACACGGCCTACTGAATTCAAATGGGTTCTTTAACATGCCAACAACGTATGACATGAGTGTCGTGATTTTTGTCGCCTTCAAAAATCACTTACCATGGCCAGGGGCGAACCTGCAATCTTGGGGTTGGTAGTCCGACACTATAACCACTCACCCACCGTGGCAAGCTATAGAAAAAGAATAAGATACTGTTATTTATTGACAATTGCTCGGCGCATGGGGACATTCCAAATCTATCGAATATCAAAGTCCTCTTCTTGCCACCTAACACAACTTCAAAACTTCAACTTCTCGATCAAGGTATAATAAAAAAACTTTAAAACTAACTACCGAAGAGAGGTTGTTTGTCAGTTTCTTAATGACATGGAACTTCAGACTCCTACCAAAATTAATGTATTGGACGCAATGTGGATGGTGACGAAAGCATGGAACAATGTAACACCCCAAACGATTGCGAACTGTTTTAAGAAAAGTGGGTTTAAAGAGAATGAACCGGACCTAGAAGCCCAACCACAATCTGTTTCTACCGTTGAAAGAAGCTGGCCGAGAGTAAGAGAAGCACTTAACATTGAAGTGGAGTTTGAAGAATTTGTTAACTTCGACGACGAACTTGCGGTGTGTGGCCAGCTCACTGAAGATGAGATACTGGCTTCAGTTACTGGAAACCCCGATGCAGATGGCGATGGCGAAGAAGAGGAGGAGGAAGACGACCTAAGTGACCAACCTGACCCTACATCAAAGGATGCCCAATAAGCGATATCAGTGCTAAAGTGTTTCTTCAAAAAAAAAAAAGTGCTTTGAGTGATAGTGTTGTTAATTCCATCACTGAATTGGATGTTGCTTTAGATACGGTAAAATTAACCACAGGTAAACAGTCCAAAATTATTGATTTCTTTACTCCTAATACAAGTAGCCCTGTTAATGCTGAATTGGCCTTGTACAGTACTTTAACGTAAAGTTTTGATCTAAACTGTAGATTTTAAATTCGTGTTTAAATAAGTTTTGGTATCTTATGTAGGCCTACGTAAACTTACGTTACGTATCTTACGTTTATGTATGTACTGTAAATTTAATATTTTAGCCTATTGGGGAGTAATAAGTTTTTACTGTACATAGTACACTGTATCTGTATTGTTTACCTTTTTTATTTACCTAAATACATTTTTATATGAAGACGTAGGGCCTACAGTTGAAAACAATTCGTAATATAGAGGTTGGACTCTGAGATATTCGTTATATAGGAGTTTACCATTCATCTTTGGGGAACCCCTGTGTAACGAATATTTGCCGAACTTAACCTCAATATAACGAACCTCAATTTGAGGAATATTCCGGTATAACGAATGTTTTGCCCGGTCCCTAGACATTCGTTATATCGAGACTCCACTGTAGTAGCCTATGTCGCAGGTGTAAGGGAGGAACACCAGCCTCAGCGAGCAAAGGAACCCAAGCATCACTGGGTAGGAGCTCCCCATAATGAGGTTATTTAAAATGAGGAATAAGGGCTTCAAGCTATTAGGTCCAGTAATGAACAAATAGTGCAAGCGATGCAGATTAAAGTTAGATTACTTAAGTGTCTGACCCCAGCGGGATTCGAACCCGCGACCTTTAGTTTTTATGCCAGTGCTCTGACCATTGAGTTTTTGGGGGAACTTTAATTCATATTTATTAATGCATTCATTTATGCATTTTAATCATTTATTTCTTATTTCTTGTTTCTTCTTTCTTCTTTCTTCTTTATTATTTATTATTTATTATTTATTATTTATTATTTATTATTTATTATTTATTATTTATTATTTATTATTTATTATTTATTATTTATTATTTATTATTTATTATTTATTATTTATTATTTATTATTTATTATTTATTATTTATTATTTATTATTTATTATTTATTTTATGTGCTAAGAAAATAAAAACAACAACAAAAATCATCATCATCACTCAACTCGTTTTGAATGAAAGCTTCAGACAGAGTTCTATTGTGTTTTTTTTAATATTATTTTGACATTCAACCCTATCGACGACGCAGTTAGGCTAAATATTGAATGGTATACAGTATTAATAAAAGAAAATGGGCCCAGCGAGACAGACCAACAACATCATTACCTACTTTCAGGAGAGGAAAACCAAATTGACCTGGTTCAGTGATCTGGATAAAGATCTCAAAGAAGTGGGATTACATCAACTGACGTTCAGGAGCGCATCCCACTCAAAACCGCTAGCATGCCAAAGATTCCAAGAAAATACGAATTTGATACGGTAAATGAAGGGGGGGGGGGGGGGACAAGAACATCAAAGCCCGAACAAGGAGACAGTTGGAATGATGCCGTCCACAGATGGCCGATACAAAATGAATGAAGGAGCACATTTTTATTCGTACTAGATAATTTAACTGACCGTGGTGACCGAGAGAGCTAACGCGTATTTTGACCACCAGGTTCCTTTCAACAGGTCCACTGAAAGCAGTCGCCTAATTGATCGGCCTGTCACCATCCAAGTTGTATCTTCTGAGAAAGTGTGATCAGCTCCTAAAGTTTATTCGCCGAGACGAGACAGTGCAGGTAAATACTTACACGTGATCACTTGACTGCCCGGACGGGGAAACACGCTCAGTTCACGTGATCGGCTCAGTCGGCCAGGGCTAGCCAAGATGATTCGAGATAGTTCATCATGCCGTAGCCTTAGAAACAGGGGCGTAGCTACAATGGGGAAAGCGGGGCACCACCTCGGGGCCCCCGATGTTAGGGGCCCCCAAACCCTAAAAGAAAAGTTATAAATAAATAATAATAAATAAAAGTAGTACTAGAAAACATATTTGAGAATTCAATTTAGTTCAGGGGCCCCAATTGTACGGAACTACGCGTCTAAACTTGTGTTTAGAAACTAGTCGCGTTCAGTGCAATCTGTATGTAAGATATATCCATCCATTTGTGAGGTATTCTATCTATGGGTATTTTTTGATAGCCGGGCGCCCGACCCAGGCGCCGGACAGACAATGCATTGTTCCCCATTCAGTGCATGACCATGACTCATCGTTCCACTCCTTCCCCCTCCACTGCGACATCACACCACAGCAATGCACAGTAGCAGAGGAATAGCAGTAGTGCAGTTGGCACGTCACCACAAAGGTTCCCGGTTAAGTGGCTGATCTTAAGTTGTGGCTTGCATTGTGCTATTTTTTTAACGACGCTATGAAACGCACTTATGAAAGTGGAGCTAAAAGAAGGAAGGATAAAAGAAAAAAAGAGGAGACAGTTCGTGCTTGTACTAAATCGTTAACTGCATGGTTGCACCCTCAAACTCAATCAGGTTTAGAGTACGTTTCGGTTCAGAAACAAGATCAAAACGAAGAAAATTAAAATAATGAAGGTAAGAAGATGTTATAAGTTGTTAAGCAAAGTAAAGTTATTGTTATTAAGAGTTCCAATAACAATTTGGTCAGGATGTAATATTTTGTAACAAACTAATATCATATTACGTTAATGTTATAAAAAGCATAGAATGTGTGATAAGAAAAACAATGAAGCGGTTTGCGAATTGCGACGGTTGATTCACTTCACTTGGACTGAGTGCATTCGTTTGTTTTTCACTTCACATCGGGTACACAGTATGCATCGTTTCAACGGACGTCTATCATTGGTGACACAGTCTTTTTGTCCCGTTAACCAACCAATAATCGGATAGTTGGCTTAGTTCAACAGTTAGTTGAATCTGTTTCTGCAAACAAAACACTGCAATGAACTATAAGCCACTACACTAAATGTTATTGCTCACTATTATTCACTACCTGTATGCATTATTTTCAGATGTTGACGCTCATCAACAGTCTCAAGTACCGGACCACTCATAGTGGCCTTTCATGTCTTGATCAGCCAGTCGATAATAACAAGGACTCAGTAAGCTTGACTGAAACTGGACACGATGAAAATTATGTTTTGCAAAACAAAATTAAATTTCCCAGTCCCATCAATAATCCAGAAATGAAAAGGTTAATCATAGCATTAGGATCTTGTCAACTTCGTGGTCCCTTTCCAAAACAGCCCGATGGACGAGGAAGTGATCATTTTCAACTAATTACTGCAGTTTTATATCAGGTTCTGGGATGAAATGTAACGGACTCTGGCTTTGCTATTCGCAAAAGTTAGACAATGTTGGCTGTTCCCACAACATTTAGACAACACTTTCGGTGGTACGGGACTAAACGACTGGAAACATCTTTCTGATACAGGGTCATTATGTGTGTGCGCGCCGGTAAACACGGCAAGCTAAGCCGGCTGTGACTAGCGCAAATCACGACTGCGTGCGCCCGGTTCAGCCGGCGATCGGGGCGCACTTTCACACTTTTACCAAACATGTT
The DNA here is from genome assembly GCA_946902985.2 of Meconema thalassinum. Classification (NCBI taxonomy): domain Eukaryota; kingdom Metazoa; phylum Arthropoda; class Insecta; order Orthoptera; family Tettigoniidae; genus Meconema; species Meconema thalassinum. The sequence continues at coordinate 310,342,568 of OX336392.1, read as the reverse complement.
CAATAATGTTTTCTTGCAGTGCTCATAGGCTATGCTGAAATTATCCTCCCTTTCTTGTAAGACACACCTGACATCTTCTGATGAAAGAATGTCTGTCATCTCTTTTATTATTTACGGAGCCTGTTTCCTTGAATCGTTTAGCGAGCCTCCTAATTGTACTGGAATTAGACACAGGTCTTCCTGGAAACTTGATTCGAAATTTTCGTCTAGTTTCAGAACAAGATTTTCTGCTTTTCATAAAATAATTATGGATATACACACGTTCGTGCAATGTGAATTGGTGTCTAGGTATGACCAACAATCACAGTAATCACAATTCTCACTAAACATGCAACACTAACGTCTAAGCTTTGCAAAAACACGCCCATATGAATGACAAAACACGTGTGAACTAACGATATGAGTCAGCGGAGCCGCCAACCGGATGGAGCGGGTGCGCGCGGCCGCGATCTGCGTTAGTCACAGCCGGCTTAGCTTGTCGTGTTTACTGGCGCGCGCACACAATGAACCTGGAGAATTAAAACTCAAGAACAATCAGATGACCACATATTTTCTTGTGTTTTGCGAAAAGGAGGAATGATGAAACAATGAGTGATGCTTTAGAAAAACAGTTAAAAGAAGAGAAAAGTTACTGGAGGAACGTTCTAGAATAGTTAATGTTTCATTAACTTTGGCCACCTGTAACCTTGCTTTCCGCGGAAGAAGTAGTAAAATGGAAGATCCAAATAAAGAAAATGTCTTGTCTATAATAGAACTTCTGTCAGACTATGACCCTGTACTAAAAACCCTTTTGCAAAAGCCAGCAGGAAGTGTAAACTATGTAAGTCTAGCATTCAAAATGAAGTTATTCTTTGATGGCAAATGAAGTACTGAAAGAAATCAAATGTAAAATACAGAGCTCTCTTTCTTTCTCTGTTATTATGGATACAACTCAGGATATAAGTAAAGTTGATCAGTTAAGTAAGGTTTTCAGGTACATCTAAGTGGTAAATGATGATGACAATAAACCCAAAGGAATAAAGATTTGCGAGACGTTTACTTCTTTTACAAAAGTTGAAGATCAAAGTGCATTTGGTTTGGCAAGTAAAATAGTGGAATCTATTAAAGATAAAGGTCTTGAATTGAAAACATGTCGTGGCCAAGGTTACGACGCGACGGCGCAAGCGTAATGAGTGGAGTAACTTATACACTGAAGTGCAGAAAAAGATTCAAGAAGTTGCGCCACATGCATATTTTGTACATTCTGCAAGTCACAATTTAAATCTGGTGTTGAAAGACGCTGTAGAAGCCAATCGTGAAATATCACAGTTTTTTGAGGACACAGTATCAAACGCTGGCTGGGGCTGCAAGATGCATCTGAAAATGCAAACATAACGTTAAAAACACTCAACCCAACTAGATGGTCGGAAGGTACGAAGCAGTTTTTTCTTTAAAGGAGAGGTTTGGCGATGTTTTAAGAGAGCTATCCAAACTTATTTTGACAAGTGATAAGGCAAAAGAAAGGAATGATGCAATAAGATTGAAAACGAAAATTGAAAGTTTTGAATTTAATAATTTTATTAATACAGCCATTGGCCATGTACTTTTCTTTTCAGGACGGGAAGGGATATTGAAAGGAAATCGGCCGTGGACGTATTAAAAGGAACCGTCCCGGCATTTGCCTGGTGGTGAAAATGGGTAATCACGAAAACCATTTTCAGGACGGCCGAGGTGGGATTCGAACCCACGCTCTCCCGATGCCAGCGAGGCACGAGACAGCGCTTTAGAACTCTCGGCCACCGCGGCCGGTTGAAGTTTTGAATTTGTGCTTCTGTTAGTTGCACAAACAAAGATTTTGCAGCAACTGAACATCGTATCTAAATGTCTCCAAACTGAAAAATATGGATATTGTTTCAGCTTTTGATCTATTAAAGTGTTACTGAACTAAGAAATACATTTGAGGACCTTGTAAAAGAAGCTTCAACTATGGGCTCCAAGTGCGGAATACCTTGTGAGTTTTCTGAGAAAAGACTAAAGCAAGTTAAAAAGCATTTTTATGAACTGACAAGGGGAGGATACGATGCGTGGGTCACCGATTCGAACCATCTTTAGTATATGTGTAAGACATGACCAGGCGTATACCAGGTGCAAGTAGTAAGGTGCGCTTCTCAACCGTTTCCGAGACATTAATTAATTGCAATTGCAGTGTGGCGTCTATGTGCGTTGTACGCTAGCAATACGCCAACGAGCAACGAACAAGGCTCTTAACCGCTGTACAACGCGTTCGTTGGTTTCTAGCTAGCGTACAACGCACATAGACACCGCACTGCAATTGTAATTAATTAATTTCTCGGAAACGGCTGAGAAGCGCACCTTACTACTTGCACCTGATATATGCCTGGACATGCCGTACACGTGTACTAAAGATGGTTCGAATCGGTGACCCATGCATCGTATCCACCCCTTGTGAGTGTAGATCACCGATTTCTCAATCCTGAAACTAGATTTCTGGTATCTGTGTTTTACCCCTTGATTGATACAATTATGGCTCAGTTAAACAGCAGATTTGAAGGCATGAAGTCAGTTATTAATGCCTACAAAGTTGTTCAGCCTTATTTCTTGAGCAATGCTTCAGATGACGAACTGATTGAAGAGGCTAAAGGTTTCGCTGAGACTTTTTTCTGATGATGTGTCGCCAACATTTCCTGCACACATTTCCAGCGTGCGTGCATCTTTTTCCTCTAAAATTAAGAAAATGTCGACTGTCAAGCAACTGATGGACCTCTTCTACATTGAAAATCACATTCTGGTTGCAAGCTATCCTGACATGTTGTTTTATGTTCTTAACTGTACCTATCACAGTAGCTAAAGCAGAAAGATCTTTTTCCAAGCTGAAAATTATCAAGTCCTACCTAAGAAGCACAATGAGCCAAGAACGTTTAAGTGGATTGGCCCTTTTATCGATTGAAAATGAAATAGCTTGAAAACTTACCTCTCACATGTAAATAACATATTTGCAGATGCAAAGAGTATGAAAAACGTTTTGTGTAAATTAGATTAGTTGATAAGTTTATTTGTTTTAAATAGTTTGTTTGATAAAGAATAACTCAACAAAAAAATTGTAAACAATGAGTAAAAATGTATAGATTTATTTTATTTCAAGTTATTTGTATAATACATTTATGATTTTGAGCTTTCGACCTGGCGTGTATTTTATTTTTAAAGCCTGGTAGGCCTACTTCATAGACAATCCCATCTGTTCCCTTTTGTTTTCTACTCTATCTTCATTATTGTCAATAATAAAAGAACAAATATGTGTACTTAGAGTATATATTTACAAGCAGTTTTCTTCTCTTTCTAAATGATATTTGTGTAAACGAAGTTTTCGTATTACGATATCACAATTTCAAAAATTGAAAAGCTATAGATATTATTTATCATAATTATTTCGGACATTTTATGGAGCTAACAGCCAAAGTATAAATTAAATATTTCTAGAGAAAGGAAGTGGCCAGTGGGGAGGAATTCGAAAAGTGCATAAAGTCACTTTGATAAGCTCTTATCTTCAAACATTATTAATATTAAAGGTCGGCAATTAGGTCAGGTTTAGGGGCAGATGACCTCGTAGTTCCTCCCCTTAAAACAACAATAACTAACTAACTAACTAGGTCAGGTTTTCAAAAGATAGTGAGGGGGCCCCATTTCATCTTCTTGCCCCGGGGCCCCTTCAGGTCTAGCTACGCCACTGCTTAGAAATGACAGTCTGTGCTGCGGCCTGGGCTAACTATTTACTATATAGTAACCACTATTGTCAATATATGGTAAACTACAACACACAGGAATCATGCGAAACATTTCATTACGTTCACGGTAATGTAATACAGTATATTGCGATAGTTACGGTTTTCAGTAGACTGTGTCTGACCAGCTGCTGCTGCAAGCATGCTTGGCATTTATAATTAAGCGGTCTTCAGTTTCTTCGATAATGTCATCAAGTTCCCACATTCCCACATCAGGAGACAATACGGGTGTTATTAGTCCGGAAGAGTCAGTAGAGCTTGACATTGCGTCTACAACGGAACAACGACTATATAAAACCCACGTACAAATGATCAAAATTAATTCTTGCCTTTACTAAGCAGTTTAGAACTAATTACATTATTACTTAATTAAATACATAAACTAACAACTAGATGAAACCCGTCAAAACATGACGGACAATGGAAAACAAAATTACTGAAGAAGCTTCTTATATAAGTTACATTCTTTGTACGATTACTTTTTAGCACTATTGCAACTTTAAGGGCGTCAAAAGATAGCACTCTCAGCATTGCAATATATTGCTGGTCATGACTGAAAACGTGATTAGGTCATCATCATCTTGCACAGTTTCCAGCCACTGGCCGGGTCTGTTTGGAACACAAGTCTCTCCAACGTCTTCTGTCTTCCCACCATCTCTCAGCCTCCACCCTTGTCCAGTCTTCTCCTCTCTTCTTCACGATTTCTTCCTTCCCCTTCACCCACCTGTCTCTCGGTCTCCCTCTTGGTCTCTTTCCTTCCCACTTCGTCTCGTGTATCCTGCTGGGTATCCTCTTCTCCTCCATTCGTTTTACATGTCCATACCATCTAAGTCTAGATTTCTCTATACCAGTCTGTAATGGTTCATCCTTCATTAATTCTCCGGTCCTCTCATTTCTTATTCTGTCCATCTTTGTAGCTCCAATACTGCTTCTCAAGAACCTCATCTCACTGGCCTGTATTTTGCTCTTCTCCCTTCCTTTCATAACCCAGGTCTCCGAGGCATACGTCAGGATAGGGACATTGTACGTCCGATATATGATCTTTTTGCTGTTCTGAGGGACATTCTTGCTCCATAACATGCTTCTCACACTGCTCCGGAATGCTTCTGCCTGTCTCCCCCGCTCATTTATTTCTCTATCGTTTCTTCCATTCTCTTGTATCAGGCTTCCCAGATACTTGAAACTCTCCAATTCCTTCGGCTGTTCCCCACCAATTGTTATTTCCGTTGTGGTTCTTTCCTTCTTCCTTGTGTGATCACCATCTCACTCTTATTTATGCTAAATTTCATCCCATAACCTTGTATTATTCCTTCCCACACGTCCAACTGTTCCTGTACCTCCTCCTCCTTGTTTCCCCAAATCATCAAATCATCTGCAAGCACCATTGCTTTCATCTTTCCTTCCCCAATTACTTGTGCCACTCGGGTCATTATGTCATCCATCACCACAATGAAAAGTAACGGTGACAGTGCACTTCCTTGTTTCAGGCCGTTTCTCTGTTCCAACCAGTCCGATCTCTCTCCTCCCACTTTCACACAGCTCACGCTTCCCTTGTACATCTCCTTTATCTTCCTTATAGTCCATTTTTATATTCCTCTATCCTCCAGGGACTTCCATACTTTGTTTCTGCATACACTGTCATATGCTTTCTCAATGTCCAGAAAGGCCATCAGTAGATCTGTTCCATACTCATAGTGCTGTTCTTGTAACTGCCTTACAGCAAAAATCAAATCCACTGTGGACCTTCCTGATCTGAAGCCATGTTGTTCTTCCCTCATCCCTCCTTCTATCCTTGTCCTAATTCTCCTTTCCAAAACTTTCTCAAACAACTTTGCACAATGACTCATCAGTGTTATTCCCCGATAGTTTCTGCATTCTGTTCTACTACCTTTCTTGAAGATCGGGACAATTATTCCCTTTTTCCAGTCCTCTGGGGTCTTCCTTTCCTTCCATGCTGTCTTCATCACTCGGTACAACCATTGTATCCCCACCTCTCCTGCTGCTCTCACCATCTCCACACTCAACTCATCCACACCCGGTGCCTTCCCTCCTTTCATCTTCCTCACTGCATCTTCCACTTCTTTCCATGTTAAGTCCTTTTCTATTTGCAGTTCATCTACTGTACCTCTTCCCCGATTTCTTCCTCCTCGCCGTGGTTTCCATTTGGGTTCAGGAGTTCTTCAAAATATTATTTCCACATTTTCTTCAGTTCTTCCCTATTTTCTATCTCTTGTCCCCTTTTGTTCACAATTCTAACATAATCCGTAGGATCCTTCCGCCTCTTATTCTCTACCATCCCAAACAGGACCTTTTTTGCACCTTCACTATCCTGCTGGTCATGACTGAAAACGTGATGAGGTAAATAGCCCAATACGTTCAAGAGTTTCTCCTTGAGCTTGATTGATTTTGATAAAGTAGGCCGAGCGAATAGGAAATTGTTGCCTATTAAAAGAAAATGTACTGTAGGCTACCTGTAAGTGTTTTATCGTAAGGTGTTAAATCAAGTCGTAGGATTTGAGCTCTCTGCCTATTATTACTGCACCTATTATATCCGAATCCAAGCGATTTCTTACAATTAATATATTACCATATATGAGTCCATGGGAAACGTTCAGATTTCTAAGAAGCATATCTACGGCTTAAACGTTCGAAGTATGTGGAGGCGAATCTCTTAATTCCAAGGAATTGAAAAATTCAATAATAGGGAAATGAAGTAGCTGGCTTTCATCTTCAGTATCCAATCTGTTAACGCTGATGTATGTGTTTGAACTGCTGGATATAAGTTCAATGACTTTTAAATTAATATCATTACATTGTTGCAGCTTGGCAAATATTTTATATTCCAGTAGATCAATTTTACCCTCACAACAGTAAAGACCAAAGTAACCACGCATAGATTTTACGCAAGAGAAATACAATGTAGAAAAATGTTTACATTTGATCGTCAAGGACCTTACAGTACACTGTATTGCATAATATCTGGAATTGTTTCTGAAATGGCCTATTTATATTGGATTTTAAATGTGGCTTCGTATTATTCGATAACACTATAGTGTCCTGCAATAACGGAGCCGCTAAATATTAAATGGCAAATAATACTTCCATTGCCGAAATCAACTACGTAGTTAGACTCCGTGCTCTAAACAAATAATCATTAAACAATTGTCTTATACAATGAAGTTCAACATGACCGTCCAGAGACTTTCATACTCAAGTTGGTTGGTGAGGAGAATGCGATGAGACTGATCGCTTAAAATAAATTCCTTATAATTGTTCCTGCCAGCGAAATTTTTTGCGATAGCTTGAAAACGCAGCTCAGAATGACGTTCTTCATTTTGTTATAAACAGTACGAAACTGCTCTAAATAAGCAATTTCCATCACCTGTTATAGGTTATGGCAGTACATTTTGCAGGGGAACATAGAATCACTTCACCAACTACTGGAATGACCATAGGCCTATACTCAATACTCACTTCGATAGTCACCCTAATGGAGGCAGTTTTTGAATTCTATGTCCCGTGCATGTCAAAAATCGTATTAACACATGGAGGCCCACCTATTCTTGTCTATCGCCCCGGAGACCCGGGTTACATTTCCTGCTCTGCCAAGAAATTTAATTCTGGTCTCAGGGCAAAATCGGGGTACATTCAGTCTCTTGAGGTATAACTAAGAAGAGGAAGGTTTAATTCCCACCTCGACAATCTTGGATGTGGTTTTCCGTGGTTTCCCACTTCCACTTAAGGCAAATACCGGGATGGTTCCTAACTTAAGGCCTTGGCCGTCTCCTTGCCATTTACCACCTTAATTACAAATACACACAGTAATGCAGCCATCACAATAACACAGGTTATCAGAAGAAAATTTCACACATACACACCCAAGTACACGGGGCTGAGTGACCAAGATGTCGGAGTCCTTCAAACGAATTATATTTGCCAAGTGTCTCTCATGGCGAAAGCAATTGTGGAGACGCGCGTGTGCCTGGAAAACTACTTTTTTCTTTAATATCGACGATGCATAATTATAACTTTTAGTCTAGGACGCTAATAACTTGACCACCGAAGCATTGGGAAGAAATTGCAATATTAAGGTACATAAACAACCTAGCCTACACATTCAACTGTCAGTTAATGTTCCTCAACATTTCCCTTCTTAAATATTCCCCTCCTTTATAATTTTCCATCACGTGAAAACATGCCATGTCTTGTGTTATAAATATATCGATGCAATGGTGTTGCCATCTGCTGTCAGTTAATGGAACTATATGGGCGAATTACTGCCATCTGTTGTCAGTTATAGGAACTGATTGCAGATATTTAAACGGCGTACTGCGGACAACAGTTTGCTCTTTTGATTACATGCTGCAATGCAATGGTAAAACGAAAATAAAACGTATTTAGAGGGAATGTAGAAATAAGTATCTTTAACAGACATAAAACCTTACTGTTACTCCTTGATTAAGCAATATTTCAGTGGTAAAAAAAAAAAACTGGCGAGGGCTAGGATCGAACCGGCGCTGCATGGAACCACAGTCAGTCGCCTTAACCACATGGCTACTCACGCACTCATGTATAGTAGCAGACGCAGCCATTCATTATATTCAAAAGCCGCTGTTTGAAGGAAATAATCAATTTCATTATCCAAATAAATCAATGTTGCACATTCGTATACGTTCATACTGTTATTATACTTTATTGTCAGAACTTGGTTAATGTATGTTTTCAATTACATGGAAGCTTATTAAATAACTTACATTTTAATGGAATTCTCACCGCCATTTTGTCATGACCTCAGGCGGATTGTGCGCATGCGTGAGGGCCAAGAATTCTGCTATTTTCTATATTAATTCAAAAATATACCGAGAGGGAATGTAGAAATATGTATCTTTAACAGACATAAAACCTTACTAATACTCCTTGATTAAACAATATTTCAGTGGTAAAAAAAATATATATATCGGCGAGGGCTGGGATCGAACCGGTGAACCTTGGAACCTCAGTCTGTCGCCTTAACCACATAGCTACACGCGCACTCTTGGTCGACAGCAGACACAGCAGTTCTTTATCATTAAATGCCGCTGTCTGAAGAAAATAATCCATTTCATTATCCAAATAAATCAATGTTGCACATTCGTATACGTTCATACTGTTATTATATTTTACTGTCAGAACTTGGTTAATGTATGTTTTCAATTACATGCAAGCTTATTAAATAACATACATTTTAATGGACTTCTCACCGCCATTTTGTCATGACCCCCAGGCGGATTGTGCGCATGCGTGAGGGCCTAGAATTCTGCTATTTTCTATATTAATTTAAAAATATACCGTAATATATTTGTTTATTTTAGAGACACTCTGCAAATCTGCATGCCAAGAGCTTTCGTTAGAATGTCTTACGAAGCCAATCGGTTAAGTCGTTTTCACAATCTCGTGTGTACAAAAAACAGCTTAGTGTTTTAAATATATAGATAAGCAATACAATCATAGCTCCGAATAAAAACAGAAATCACGCTGTACAAAGCAAACGATAACTTAAGCTATACACAGCACTGAAATCGGCGTACGTTCAACCGGCACAACTCTGCGCACCCCTTGAGTACAGCCCTGCAATCACGCGCACAGCTGTGTTTACTTCCACTGTCTCGACTCGGTGAACAGACTTTAGACACTGTGCTTGCGACGGTAGAGGAATTATCCCTCACAGAGTCCATGGATGACGTCGAGCTGCGAGTAAAAGAAAAAAGAATTAGATAATTTAATGAGGCTCGATTTGTAGAAATGACATATGATTTGTATACAGTCTAATATAGACAAACATGCATGCACGAGGCCGGAGTCGAACTGGCATCAAACGCCCAGAGTCACGCCTGACAGCTAACAGTAGTCTCTGGATGGAGAGGGTGTCTGACGGCTCGGAATAATGGGCGCCACATGTGAGAGCGCACTATGGAATGTTTCAACTCGCTAGCTCGATATAATTATCTCTTGTCTGTTATTTATAGACAGAACTTATGTTGAGATCTTAACAACTCTTCTACTCGTCTGTTTGATTACTGTTGTTTCCTTTTCGGGCTTGCGACATCTAGGTCATTAACCCCCGTGTACTCGTGTGATGACTTGTCTTATTTTGGTGTTGGTAGTAGTGTGAGTTACTTTTTGTTTTTTTGTTTAAGACTAAGCTTGGGAAGGAGGTGTCCGTGGTCTTGAGTTAGGAACCACCCCGAAATTGCCTCAAGTAGAAGTGAGAAACCAAATAAGACCACTTGTAGGATGACTGTGGTAGGAATCTCAGTTGTGCCTCGCCAGTTTGAATGGACTACAGTAAGATTACGAATGTACTGCATTGATCTAAAATGCATTGGATAACTTAGAAAGCTAAATAGGAGTCGAAATAAAGCAGTAAAAAGAGCCTCTTCCGTGACAGTGTTTTACCACTGCCGTGACCAGGATTCGAACCTGGGTTATTGCGGCCACAACGCAATGTCCTAACCACTAGACGATCACGGCTAAGCGAGGCTACAAGCAGCGTGGCAAGATCTCAACTATCTAGAGCAGCCACGAGTGGGGACGGAGGAAGTTATCGTTGATTGGGCCAGTCTACCAGCGCGCTAGATTTAAATCACCTTATTTTAATTGCGGCCCACATTTTATTATATACAAGTTGCATGCTGATGATGAACATATAAAGAGCGTTAGCCTATTATCAAATTATTCAAAACACACAAGCAACTAACATGTTCCTCTGTAAAACTGTTTGGTCACTTGTATGTTCATTCCGAATGCGTAAAGAATGTGTGCCTTTTCAGTCATAATGTTTAATAACAAATCTATTGAAGTTCTTTTTATTTATTTATTTATTTATTTATTTATTTATTTATTGTCACCTCCGTGGTCTAGTGGTCAGCGTGCTTAGCTGCCGTCCCGGAGGTCCATGGTTCGATTCCTGGTTCTACCACAAAATTAGAAAAGTGGTATGAGGACTGGAACTAAGTGTACTCAGCCTCGGGTGGTCCAAATGAGTAGTGGGGGTTCGATTCCCACCTCAACAATCCTCGAAGTGGGTTTCCGTGGTTTCCCACTTCGTCTCCAGGCAAATTTACCTAACGTAAGGCCACGGCCGCCTCCTTCCCTCTTCCTTGCCTATCCGTCCTAATCTTCCCATCTCTTTCCATCCCTCATAAAGCCCCTGCTCGCTTTGCAGGTGAGGCCGCCTGGGCGAGGTGCTTGTCCCACCTCCCCAGTTGTATCCCCCGACCCGATGTTTCAAGCTCCAGGACACCGCCCTGGAGGCGGTAAAGGTGGGGTCCCTCACTGAGTCTTGTGGAAAACCCAATCCTGCAGTGTAAACCGACTAAAATAAATTATTTATTTGTTATTCATCCTAATAAGATATATATACTTATATTGCGGATTTGGCTGAGTCTCCCCTACAAGGAAGCATCATACAGAGGAATCACTATAGGGAGGATAACAGCTGTAAGAGATCTCAGCTCTCGTAGCTAAGAAACGCAAGTGCGCTTCATATAAGGGGATGTAGTGCATGGTTCACTACCCCTGCACTGTCACCAAGATCCCGCTGATGAATCTGACTTGGTGTGCCTAGGCGAAACCCCGCAAAATTCACAGCAAAACCTAGAAGATTTGCTGAGTTTTAATTACTTGGCCATGAAAGCCAATCTGCCATATTTTTATTTTTAGAGAGAAATAAGAGTTTATTATTTAATGCTCTCGTTCGTTATTGAAGTTCTTGGAAGATTATGTAAGAACTTCTACTTCTTTATTGCAAGCAACATGTTCTGTGTAGAAGTTGTGATTCATAAACAATAAGTTATACAGGGTATATGGAAAATGAGCTTATTAAGGGTCCATATTCAGATATAAGCTTGAAAAATATGTTTCAACAAGTACGATTTCTAAATTAATGTAAGATGATGACAAGTAGATTAGTAGTAGATAAAAGGGAAAAAAACTTTAGTTTGCAACCTAAATTATGCCTATAGAACGGTTTTCTTTTAGTGGCTTTCTTGGAAAATGTGATTGGGTGGAGAAGTGCTGTTTCTGAAATAAACGATTCATATACAGAGTGTATCATAATTAAAAGTACAAAGTGTATCAGCTGTAAGTACACGATAGTAGAAGCAAAAATGTCTTAGTAAACATGGGGTCCATGTTGCCGTTTGCGAGATAATTTAGAATTCGTCGTGACCAGCCAGAACTGATCTCTACTAGGTGATCGTCTTATTCGTTATACACTTAAGGCGTACAAGAACGACACGTTGAACACTGTACAGTCATTGTAACATGTAACTGTACCTTACTAGGTAAAAATATTTTCTCATTCAATACGAACCACTGCACTTCGACCAAAATGTCTAATAACATTTCATCTTGTCTCTGTATCATGGATTCATTGCAATCGGATGAATGGTATATAAAAGTAACAATAAAGTTTACACACCACCAAGTCAGTGGTGATGGTAACCATCAATTTTCAATTATCTCGTCAACGGCTCGTTCATGGATCTGTGTTTACTAAGACTATTTTTGCTTCTAGTATAATGAACTTACAACTGTTTCAATTTGCGCTATTAATTATGATACAAGAGCCTCCGTGGCTTAGGTGGCAGCACGCCGGCCTCTCACCGCTGGGTCCGTGGTTCAAATCCCGGTCACGCCATGTGAGATTTGTGCTGGGCAAAGCGGAGGCAGACAGGTTTTTCTCCAGGTACTCCGGTTTTCTCTGTCACAATTTCATTCCAGCAACACTCTCCACTATCGTTTCATTTCATATGTCATTCATTTAATCATTGCCCCAGGGGAGTTTGACAGGCTTCGGCATCCGGCACAGTTCATATCCTCGCCGCTAGATGAGGGCTTCATTCATTCCATTCCCTGACTCGGTCGGTCGACTGGAAGCAGGTGGTGGATGTATATTTACGACCAGATGACCCTCCCACTCTTGATTGTATTCTTGTTAGTATACAACCCGTTTTGAATTTAAGCTGGTTGGTTCCTCAGTTTGGGGACTGCGACAACGCGGTCATGTAGCCCCGTGTGTTTTGGGTGTGTGTACTTAGGTAGAATATGTCTGATAACCGCTGTGTGTTATCTGTAATTCAGGTGAGGACTGCAGACGATCAATTTCAACAAGTTCCTACTTTTGCTACCAAATACTACCATCAACGACACCTAGCTGTGAACTTGGCTACTAGATGCCACCGCAATCGCCACTTAGCGGCGAATGTTGGAACTTAATAAAGCGTTAATCAAATCTAACCTACAAATTTAGCTAGACATAATTGTAGTTAGTGGAAGGTGATTTTACATGCCATAAATCTATGACATGGTCTCGCCGGCTTTACTTCTCTTCCGAAGGATGGCATACTGAGGGATTTTAACACTCTTAAAAATCCGACGACTTTGGCCGGGTTCGAACCAGCAATCTTGGGCATAGAAGCTCAGCATGCTACCAACTACGCCACAGAAGCCGCCGTATTAAAGCTTCAGACAGAATTCTATTGTGTTCTTTTTTTATATACATATATGATTAATTTATTATTATTATTAGTACGGTACTGTATTACTTTCGACCCTATTGACCACGCAGTTAGGCTAAATTGTGAATGGTATACAGTATTAATAAAGCGAATGAGCCCAGCGAAACATACCAACAGGAGAGGAAAACCAAATGGATCTGGTTCAGTGATATGGATAGAGATCTCAAATAAGTGGGGATTACACCACATTACATTCAGGAGCGCATCCCCCTCAAGACAAAACTGCTAGCATGCCAAGGATTCCAAGAAGAAAAAGAAAAAAACACACGAAATTGAAACGGAAAAGATTTGGACTCAGGAAAGGAAGGAAAAACACCGAGAACGAATGCGAGCGTACTGGGCAAACATCAAAGCCCGAAAAAAGAGACCGTTAGTATGATGTGGACCATAGATGGCCGATACAAAATTAATAAATGAATGAAGTAGCACATTTTATTCGTACTAGATAATTTGTTAAGGCACCGACCGCGGTGGCTGAGATCGTTAACGCACTTCCTCGTGCCTCGCTGGTATCGGGAGAGCGTGGGTTTGAATCCCACCTCAGCCGTCCTGACATTGGTGTTCGTGGTACCCATTTTCACCACCAGACAAATGCTGGGAAGGTTCCCTCCTATAGGTTCACGGCCGTTTTCGATCCAAAATCCCTTCCCTGACCCGTCCTGAAAAGAAAATACATGGCTATTGGCTGCATTAATAAAATTATAATTTATTGAGGCCCCATTTGTAGAATTGATACATGATTTAAATATACAGTACAAATACAGGTCGCCTCCGTTGCGTAGTGGTCAGCGTGCTTAGCTGCCATCCTGGAGGTCCGAGGTTCGAATCACCGGCTCTGCCACGAAATTTGAAACGTGGTATGAGGACTAGAACAGGGTTTACTCAGCCTCGGGTGGCCCAAATGAGTCATCCTCAGCCATCCTCAAAAGGGTTTCCGTGGTTTCCCATTTCGTCTTCGGGCAAATGCCGGGAATGGTACCTACCGTCAGGCCACGTCCGCCTCCTTCCCTCTTCCTTGTCTATCCCTCCAATTCATCTCCTCCCATCCCTCATGAGGTCCCCTGTTCGCTTTGCAGGTGAGGCCGCCTAGGCGAGGCACTAGTACCGCCTCCCCAGTTGTATCCCCTGACTTTATGTCAAGCTCCAGGACACTGCCTGTAGAGGCGGTAAAGGTGGGATCCCTCGCTGAGTCCGTGGTAAAAGCCTACCTGAAGGGTAACAGCTAACAGAACTCTCTTTATAGAGAGGAAGTCTGACATGTGTGAGCGCACTATGGAATGCAGGGCCGTATACAGCGGTCACGGGCTCTAGGTTGAGGGCTTCCGGGCCCCTCCACTTTTTTCAACCGGTGACATTATTTTGGAAGTATTGAACTTGAATTATCTTAACCCATCACAAAAACTCTCCACGGAAGTTTAGCATGTCTATATTAAATAGCAGTTTACTAGTGTTTCGGTTCTTTAACTTCTGTTCTTTTTGTCTCTCATTACTTGCTTTACTTGATGATTTTGATCACTATGCATTTAAAATTTCATTTTCGTCATATCTGACCGCGTTTGAGCTCAACAAGAATAAGCCTTGTATAACTTAGTGGAGTTTTGCAGAGATTGAATTAAAAACTACCGCCTCATATAAAGATAATCTTTAACCTCCGTACGTTATAAATTAAATGAACAACTCTGACAACCTAGCTAAGTTTATACAATGCATTGTAGTTTTCCTGGTAATGTTTCGGAAACTATGCATTGGTTGTATTTACATTGAACATAGTCTTATAAAAAAATAATTTGAATATAGTTGTCAGCTGTCAGCCATGCCGGGCCCCTCAGCATGTCCGGACCCCAGGGCTAGAGCCCCGCTTGCCCCAGTCTCTCGTCGGGCCTGATGGAATGTTTCAACACGCTAGCTGGATATATCTCTTGTGTTTGTTATTCTTTGTTATTTATAGAGAGAAATTCAATTTTGTTGATATCTTAACAACTCGTCTGCCTGATTACTGTTGTTTTCTTCAGGGCAGGGTCATCCAGACAGCACTCCCCGAGCGCTAGCGCTCCGGCCGCGCTCTAAGCCAGTGCTCCGAGCGCTTTGTTGGAAGGTAGTTTCAGAAGTGGTGGGAGGAGCTTGTCTGGCTTAGCACGCTGATGTGTGCAGCCGATCCATCAGTCGCTAGTCTAGTCCAATGCGCTTTGTTGGCAGCGTGTGGGTAAATCAGTTTCGCAGTGGTCATGACTGAACAGCATACCAAAAAAAAGGAGTGGTAAAGCAGCAGTCTTTATAGCAAAATGGGAAATTTCATTTTTCTGTACAGCTTATAAAGGGCATGCCAAATGTTTAGTGTGCAACAGAGATGCAATGTGTTAAAAAGAACACAATTTGTTGTTGATTTTTTTCTCTAATATGTTCACATTTCAGTTTGGAATAAATCACAATACTCTTTACGTAACACTTGTGTTCGTTTCCTGCACATTCCATACATCGGAGTACCATTCGATTTGTATATGCGGTATATTTATTATGGCAAAACAGCCCTATTAATATGTTAACAATACTACAAGAGCCGTCGGCCGCACGACTGTACGTACGTAGGCGTAGTCAGCGTGGTCCGAACATCGTCTGTCTCCTCGCTGCCACAGTGTAGTGATGGGCGAATGATACTGAAGTTCGAGCGGGCTCGCGCCGGCTCGATACTCAACGCAAGCTCGATACTGTATCGAACCTGTTCGAGCTGCCAGGCGACCCCACACATAAAGTATGCGGAGCGCTGACGGCCCAGACGATATTTACTACAAACTTTTGCCCGCGTACGGTATATGTGAACGTATTAGGCTATCAGTGTTTCGAATCCCACTGTCGGCAGCCCTGCTGATGGTCTTCCGTGGTTTCCCATTTGCACACCACGCACATGCTGGGGATGTACCTTTATAAAGGCCAAGGCCGCATCCTTCCGCGCCTAGCCCTCTTCTATCCCATTGTCGCCATACGACCTATCTGTGTCGGTGCGACGTAAACCAAATTGTACATAATAATACTGTATGAATATAGGTTATTCACTGCCCCCCATCTCTGATACGTCTTTGGCTTCTGGGAATGATGTACTACTGCCAAGGATATAAACAAATATATGTTCCTGAAACGGAACAAATTAATCGCATATGTACACATACTGTTGCCACACCATTGTACTAAGGAAGTGTTGTAACCCGTCGCCTTTGTTCTGTGCTCTCCAATGATGTTCTGTAGGCAGTTTGTATATTCTGGGGAGACATGTGCATCGAATCATCGCACAAACACAGGTTGTAGCTGTCTCCACATTACAGATACTGTTTGAAGGGGTAATATGCACAAACTATACAGCAGTGCACAGCAACAACATGACGAGTCGATTCTGCCTAGCACAATACTCTAAACACAGCCTTCTTGAGGTTTCTGGGTGATAAGAGCACGCCGATGGGTCGCGGTTCGCTTAAAAGCTCGCGCCAAGCTCGAACCAGTTCGAACTCCAACGGCATCTATTCCAGCAGCTCGAGCCGGGCTCAAGCGCATTACAAGTTCGAGCGGGGTCGCGCCAGCCCGATACGCAACGTAGGCTCGATACGGTCTCAAACCTGTTCGAACTGTCAAGGGACCACACACAAACTATGCGAAGCGCTGACCGCCCAGACGATATTTTATGGAACTACTAGCAACCCACCCCGGCTTCGCCCGGGAAAAGTTATGAATGTGCAAGGAATTCCTGTCAGACGTAATTTAAGAATGGCGAGGTGCATGAGAGACTAATCCCCCTTCCGTCCAAACTAAAAGCACTTATAGTGGGCGATGTATCGAAGATAGAGGTATGCTCTCCCGGACTTTTTTGTAGAATTTTTCATGCTGAACAATTCTTACACTCATAGTATATTGATATTTTAAACGGTTTGCCCAGCGTAAGCTTAAGAAGCGCACGGACGCCACGTTCTTTTTTCGACCTTTTCACTGAAATCTGAAATCGTTACTGCTTGGCTCCCTTTGATCATAAATAAATTATTTTCTACAGAAACCTTCCTCGAGATTACCTTTACAGAATGGTGAAAGCCGCATCAAAATCCATTCAGTAGTTCTCGAGATTACCCGTGACAGCCAAGAATCGGGTACTTTGTTTTATACTAAGTAGAGATTCTGTTGCGTACGGTGTGAATGACCTATTTGACTACTACTCTCAGTATATTGCTGTGTGCGGAGTGGTGACCATCAGGTGCTTTGTGCAGGGAAAAATAAGTTATACATAATAATAATAATAATAATAATAATAATAATAATAATATTAATAATAATAATAATAATAATGGTATGGTACACACTTACATCATATTACGGCTTAATGAAACATTGAAAAGAAAAAGGAGAACAGATAGTCTCATAATTTAACATCTGAATTAAAAAATATAGTCCGCTGATGCAGGCAGGAGTCACTGAGGTAAAATTAATTAATTAATGAATCGCATATATACACATACTGTTGCCACACCATTGTACTAAGGAAGTGTTGTGACCCGTGAATTTGTCCTGTGCACTCCAATGATGTTCAGTAGGCAGTTTGTATATTCTGGGGAGACATATCAATCGAATCATCGCACAAACACGGCTTGTAGCTGTCTCAATATTACAGATACTGTTTGAAGGGGTAATATGAACAAACTATACAGCAGTGCACAGCAACAACATGTCGAGTCGATTCCGCCTAGCACAATACTCTAAACACAACCTTCTTGAGGTTTCTGGGTGATAAGAACACGCCGATAGGTCGCGGTGCGCTCAAAAGCTCGAGCACAGCTTGAACTTGTTCGAACTCTGACGTCATCTGTTCGAGCAGCTCGAGCCGGGCTCAAGCACATCACTACCACAGTGTACAGTAGTGGTGGTAGGGGAAGGAACGCTAGTCTGACTGCCTAGTGCTCCCCGAGCGCGTCCGCGCTCCCGGAGCGCAATGACTGGATTAGGGGATTGCGACATCAAGGCCATTAAGCCCCGTGCAGTCGTCTGATGACTCGTCTTATTTTAGTGCTTGCAGTACGGTAGTGCGAGTTCTTTTGTTTGAGACTAAGCTTGGGAAAGAGGCATCCGTGGCTTTAAGTTAGAAATTAAATGTATTGGATAAGTTACCAAGTTAAATTGGAGTCGAAATAAAGCAGTAAAAATAGCCTCTTCCGTGACAGTGTTTTACCACTGCCGTGACCAGGATTCGAACCTGGGTTATTGCGGCCACAACGCAATGTCCTAACCACTAGACGATCACGGCTAAGCGAGGCTACAAGCAGCGTGGCAAGATCTCAACTATCTATAGAGCAGCCACGAGTGGGGACGGAGGAAGTTATCGTTGATTGGGCCAGTCTACCAGCGCGCTAGATTTAAACAACCTCCTTTTAATCATAGCCCATATTTTAATTAATTAACTTATTTATTTATTTATTTATTTATTTATTTATTTATTTATTTATTTATTTATTTATTTATTTATTTATTTATTTATTTATTTATTTATTTATTTATTTATTTATTTATTTATTTATTTATTTATTTATTTATTTATTTGTCGCCTCCGTAGCGTAGCGGTCAGCATGGTTAGCTGCCGCCCCGGAGGTCCTGGGTTCGATTCCCGGCTCTGCCACGAAATTTGAAAAGTGGTATGAGGACTGGAACGGGGTCTACTCAGCCTCGGGTGTTCCAAATGAGTAGAGGGGGTTCGATTCTCACCTCAGCCATCCTCGAAGTGGTTTTCCGCGGTTTCCCACTTCGTCTTCGGGCAAATGCCGGGATGGTCCCTTCTTCAAGGCCCCGGCCGCCTCCTTCCCTCTTCCTTGCCTATTCATCCTGACCATACATTACCTTCCCTCATGAGGCCCCTGTTCGCTTTGCAGGTGAGGCCGCCTGGGCGAGGTGCCAATCACACCTCACCAGTTGTATCCACTCCGATTATATGTTCCCAGCTCTAGGACACTGCCCGTAGAGGCGGTAGTGGTGAGTTCCCTCGCTGAGTCCGTGGGTTCCACCAACCTGGAGGGTAAACGACTAAGAAAAGAAAAAAAAGAAGATTTATTTATTTATTTATTTATTTATTTATTTATTTATTTATTTATTTATTTATTTATTTATTTATTTATTATGACACAATAAGGGGATATGCCTGTTCATTGATGCTCTATTATATTAAGGTATCTTCGCTCCATATGAGTAGTGTAGCTTTTAGGTGCGTGTGTGGATTTAAAATTATATTGCATTTTTGGGGGCTGGGAGTCTATCTGGAACTAGCGTAATTTCCCGACACCATGGTAACTCGTTATCTATGCACTGTATTCGGTCAGTAATGTGATCTATACGTTGCTATAACAACGTAAGCTCCTAGTTACATGTAGTTTGTACTACAGGGTGCCAGGAAATGTTCTCCGCAACGGCTACGTGCTGCTGCGAGAGGTAGCGTCAGCAGTTTAGTTGGCAGCACAGTGTCCTTGATAGGGTGAAGGCCACGTGTGTGGGCTGTGAATTCGTCAGTGTGTATAGATAGATTGGAAGAGTGCCACAGTATACAGTATACAGGTGGTAATGTTTACTACTGAAGAGAGAGCTTTTTTGGTGGAATACGCTTTTTGCGAAGGCGATCGGTTTACAGAAAATGTAAAACTAAAATTTCAGGCGCGGATTCCTAATTCATAGTGTTCAAACCGGGATACCGTTCGGGATTTGATAAGTAAATTTAGTGTGACCAGGTAACAAACAAATCCAAAATCGATTGAACTAAAAGTGAATATCATTAATTGTGTGCAGTCCAGTACGCAAGAAACTATAGTGAAAGTCTTCGACAATATGTGTAGACGTGTTGAAGTCTGTCTTCGACCACAAGGACAACACTTCCAGCATCTGTTATGAATGGCTGTGGTGAGAACAAAGTTTACCGTTTGTTTGTTTTGATACAAGCGACAGCCGTGCTGCGAACGTAACTGCTGACGCTATCTCTTTTAGAGACGCCGGGGTGGATACGCGGATTTCACAGCCACCGGCCAAAACCAAACTAAAAAAACTACTGTAAGCTGCTACAAGAACACAAGCTCTTAGTTACGTATTGTTCTTCCGTCACATATGTATTTGTTTCGTATAATATCGAACGCTGAAAAAGGCACGAAAGACAGATAGGATATGAAAGAGGAGATTGTCCACCCCATATTCAATGGAAAAAGGAAGAAAAACAGACCCAGCTCAGGAATATCTCGGGGTCACTAACTCCCCAACTCACCAGCCGTGAGCACTAGAGGGCGTGCCACTATCCAAGGTGCACCTTGTGTAGTGGGGCTACACACGACTCACCTCCATCAGGACCTCTTAAAATTTGCTGGAAATAACATGAAAAATAAATAAAAAATGGTCTGATCACTAGAAGATTGAGGGTATCAGAAAAGAAACAGACATGGACCATTTAAGGCAGGGAAATAAAATACATCCTCGGATGCCCTATTATCATCGGGTTTGAAAATAAAATTTACCAAGGGAAGTCGACAGGAAAGTTGAAAGAGAGGAACCTGAATCAGCTGCCCCTAATAATATTGCTTTATGCAGCCCAACTGGCGTTGTTATCAGGAAGGTGGGTATTTCTCTGCTTGCATCCCGTATGGTATTAATGCACTGCAAGCATGACCACCTAACAATACTGAACACTATTATTTTCCCCCTCTGTGTGACTACAGACTAATGAATATGAAAATCCATAGCCTGCTTCCAGTCGACCGACCGGGTCAGGGAATGGAAAGAATGAAGCCCCCATCTAGCGGCGAGGATATGAACTGTGCCGGCTGCCGAAGCCTGTCGCACTCCCCTGGGGCAATGATGAAAATGAATGACAGGTGAAATTAAATATTAGTGGAGAGTGTTGCTGGAATGGAATTTGTGACAGGGAAAACCGTAGTACCCGGAGAAAAACCTATCTGCCTCCGCTTGGTCAAGCACAAATCTCACATGGAGTGACCGGGATTTGAACCACGGACCCAGCGGTGAGAGGCCGGCGTGCTGCCGCATAAGCCACGGAGGCTTTTTTACTACGGATTAATACGAGGGGGAAATAATAGTGTTTAGTATCGTTTGTGGGATATGCTTGCAGTGCATTAATACCATACGGGATGCTCGGAGCGAAATATTGACCTTCCTGATAACACGCGTTAGTTGAACTGCATAAAACAATATTCTTAAGGGCACCTAATTCAGTCGGTATAATAATCACCAGATGTTGTTCGTATAACACAATTTATTAGGCATACAGTACATTCTTGCTTAGGGATAATGTGAAAATTAATCGGGTCGGGGATGAGGTGCGAAGAACTGCTATGTGGAGGGTGGTTCTTATGACTGGATGCATCATTAGAGGAGTTCATGAGAGATTAAATGATTGGATATGAATGGCATTGGGCAAGGAGTTGGAAGGAAACGGCCGTGTTGTATTAGAAGGTACCATCCCGGCATTTGCCTGGAGTTGAAAATTGAAAAATCATTAAAAGCTTTTTCAAGGGTGGCTGACCGTGGAGAATGAACCTACTGGCCTGCCGAGTTCGCGGATAGCTTGGTACTTGGCCTAGCACTCACTACACCTTAGCGATCGTGGCTACCACTGTCGGTACTTTTGGAACTAGCCTACTTGTAGTCAGTAAAATAAATCCAGAGATCCAGACGTTTTTGGACGGAGCGAAGCAATTTTACGATAATTTGAGTAAATGTGCTTACAAGAAAGTTCAATCACGGTGAATTTTTATTCTTCTTATCTTTTTATTATTATTTTATTTAATAGATAAATAAGAAAGTGAATAAATAATTCCTGTACGAGACTGAGTTTTAACGCGGTAATATATCAATAATGATCGTTTGGCTTCTGTTACCAGGCGCAAAACGATCTAAGTGATCTACTCTCAAATGCCAGCGTCCTGCTTGCACCGCCCACAGGTACTCTAAAAGACGACCCGTAATTTTGTCTTGTAATTACCAAATGCGATAAAAGTATTTCGTGAGCCGACATCATACGACTCGGTTTACTAAGGTTATTTCCCGTCCTTTGAAAATACGATTTTCTCAGTGGGGAATCGAATCGGTGATCTTTAGGATCGGCGAGCGTGCACTCGTGTCATTGATCCAGAGAGGAAACCTCTTTCGCCGTAAGGTAAATTTTATAAGCAACCCTTTAAACTCTTCAGTTGAGCGGGTAGTAACTAACCCCTGCACAAGGGTGAGCTAGGCCGAGGTCCTGTAGATCAAACTTGTAATCATTTTAACTTCTCTGTATAAGACACGAACGTTCTTTTCTGAGAATTTCAGGGTTTGAAGGCACAATAAACATTAACTTCACTATTTGTGGCCACTCATATAAATATTCCTCCTCCAATATGGGATCTGGTGACTTGCACTGAACGTAATGAATTTACGCGTATTTGTAAATAATACCGGTACGGTAATTTCTGAAGTTCGCAAGAAATTTCTATAACGGTGGATTGTTTTAACATTTAAAAAATAAAGGGCTTAATAGTGCAACGTAAGAGCTGCTAGCCTCTCATGAAGGTGGGATGGTTTCGATTCCTATTTAAGTAAGGTGACAATACGTCCAGTTTTGATCGGGAGAACCCCGTTTTATATATCTTGCCTGTTCCATCTGTTACAATCATTTGTTTCGTTTTTAATGGATTATTATTATTATTATTATTATCATCATCATCTATTCATCATCAACGTCTTGCCTTGTCAAACAGGTAGGTATTGCCTTAAACTAAACTTGTAACTGGTTGCCTGAGACCTACAACTTGTGATTAGCTATATCGCAAAGCAGGCATTGACGTGAATTGGAGCCAGATATGAATGATCAAAATCAGATCTATCTGAATCATATCCGTTGTGCGATTATCAACTTACTCATCAGCGATTGAAGTCTAGTAGTAGTTTCCTGCGTACGACAGAATGCATTAAGGATCCGCCTCAATCACCACGGGTAACAATCTGGAGATCTAGAAGCCCTCATTTGGACAGGTGGATGGAACCATCTGAAAATCTTTCAGCAGGCAATGAAGTGACTTGGTTTCTAAATTACGGGCTACCTTGCGAGTCGACCCATTGTGATTGCGGAGAGGAGCAAACCATGGCTCACCATCTCAATTGCTGCAGTTCCTGTCCTCTCGGACACCCAACAACCTGGACCTTGCGAAATACTGATCCAATGCCATTTAATCAAATTTTGTTATTTTAATGGATCTTTGTCACTATTTGATTGTGTATGTTACGATGTGCTGCTCCTGATACGAGCAAATAAGTAATAATAATAACACAGAACATTATGAACACCCTGTAGTTAATGCACGTGAGATTTATTAGGTGATAGGTCGCATCCGGTATTACGGATTCCTGGTTTTAAAAAAAGGAAGTCCCATGGTATATGATTGTGAAACTTCACGCACCTCCATTTTTAATTAATTACATAAATAAATGAATAAATAAATCAACAAACGAATCAACAAACAATTAAATAAATAAATATTCTGGTGAACCGTACTGAACTTGAAAGACGTATTCGTTCCACCCTTTGAAACAGCAACAACACAGTCGTATTCACGTCAAAAGAAGGTTTCATTCTACAACCTGCGCAAGAAAAGTGTATTGCTATCTCCTGCCGAGCTCTATCGGAGCACTTTCTAGAACAACTCAGTCTCACCTTCACCTTGGCATAATTTGGAGAAGGTGCGTACAGTTTGTTATCACTGGCCTGAATTACCGCACACCACTATCTCTTTTGTTGTGCCGCAATGCTGTTGTCCTGGCAACTGTGACGTGCAGTAAGCGTCCCTGCGCATGCGCCCGAGGGCTGGGGGATGGTCTCGGGAAAACTAAGCTCCTTGACTGGAATGGACAGCATTATCGAGTTGGCCCCTAGCCACTTGACATCGTCAGTGATTGGCAATGTCGTTACTGACTGACAGGCTACTGTCAGTATTCGTGTGTTTGGTGGGTGTTAATAGTATTACTACAGTGAAGAGTTTCGAAGAACAATCAGCAACGTGCGACATTGTATCGATCACATGATTCTCAGCACCACGACGTAAATAATCGCTTTACCGGTAAGTACTACCCACAGGGCATTATCTAACAAACCTGTGGTGAACGTGACATTTCAAACAGAAAAGCATGCTTTAATTCATCTTCGAGAATCACACTGGAACTGAAGAAAGATTCGTGGATTACATGAGTGTTATCTAAATGTATTAACCATTTCTATCTATCCAGGACATTACCTGAAAAGTAGGCTACAGCAGTTGTTGTTGGAGTCGAATAAAAATTGAAATGAAAGGAAGTCACAAATTGTATGTTATCAAATAATTATATCGTTGTTGTTGTTTAATTTGAGGGACTTGGACATCGTTGTTATTTAGCCCCGTGTACTTGGATGTGTGTATGTAGAATTTTTCTGATAACCTGTGTAATTGTGATATATGCAGTAGTGCTTTTATTTGTAATTCAGGTGAGGATTGGAAAGGAAGCGGCCGTGGCCTTAAGTTAGGAAACATCTCGACATTTGCTTGGAATGGAAGTGGGAAACCACGGAAAGCCACTTCCGGTGGAAGCTAAGATGGGAACTGAACCCACCTCTTTCTCAGTTTTGCTTCACGAGGCTGAGTGTACCCTGTTCCAGCCCTCAGACTAGAATTAAATTTCTTGGCAGAGCAGGGGTTCGAAACCGGACCTCCGGGAGTGTCAGCCAAGAACGCTTGCCGCTACACCAGGAGGTGGCCACAGTAATATCCATTCTCAGACAAAATGTTCGCAAAAATATCCTACACGTGTCTTAAAATGGTATGGTTTCTTTTCAGAAGACACCAGTTAACTTGAAAGTTGATTTGAGTGTTGTTGTTAATTTATTTAGGGGCCTTGCGACATCGTGGTCCTTAGCCCCATGTGCTTGGGTGTGTGTATATATCAAGTTTAAGTAACTACGTTACAGTTACCGTTATTTGCCAAAAAAATAGTAACGAAGTTACAGTTACCGTTACTTGTAAAATAGTAACGAAGTTACCGTTACCGTTACTTGTAAAATAGTAACGTAGTTACCGTTACCTGTAAAATAGTAACGTAGTTACCGTTACCGGTACTTGTAAAATAGTAACGTCGTTACCGTTACCGGTACTTGTAAAATAGTAACGTACAGTAGTTACCGTTACCGGTACTTGTAAAATAGTAACGTAGTTACCGTTACCGGTACTTGTAAAATACTAACGTAGTTACCGTTACCGGTACTTGTAAAATAGTAACGTAGTTACCGTTACCGGTACTTATAAAATAGTAACGTAGTTACCGTTACCGGTACTTGTAAAATAGTAACGTAGTTACCGTTACTTGTAAAATAGTAACGTAGTTACCGTTAATAGTAACGTAGTTACCGTTACCGGTACTTGTAAAATAGTAACGTAGTTACCGTTACCGGTACTTGTAAAATAGTAACGTAGTTACCGTTAGTTACTTGTAAAATAGTAACGTAATTACCGTTACCGGTACTTGCAAAATAGTAACGTAGTTACCGTTACAGTTACTTGTAAAATAGTAACGTATTTGCCGTTACAGTTACTTGTAAAATAGTAACGAAGTTACCGTTACATGTGAAATAGTAACGAAGCTACCGCCTTTGAAGTAACAAATTGTTAATTACTTCTTCGTTACTATTGTATAAAATGTAGTTGCTTAATAACGTTTTCCCCGCTACGATAATGTATTTGGTATGAACAGAATTGTGCATTCCGGTAACAAGGCTATGGAAAAACAAAATGAACTATCAATAAACAAAACTATCACAACAGCGCTACAACTACCTGGCACACCTCAAGCATTAAAATATTTCATTTCATGAAAATTGTAAGTATGCAGCATGCAGATTGGTAATAATAATTTCATTTACATGTTATTGCTAACATTGGACCACTACGAATACAATCAATTACCTACAGTACATAACCTTAGCCAATATAGGTTTCCATCCTCTCAGATGTTAACTTCTTGCCTGCAGCAGAAAACACCCTTCCTTTAGCTCTTTTATTAATTTTGGTTGGTAGTCTAATATGTGAGTCTTATAAAATTTTGATTCTGTCAGTTTTATTCTTCAGGTCGTCGAGTGTTATTTGGAGTTCCTTAATACAGTATCGTCTTTAATGTCTGTTATCCATTTAATCTTGGTATTGCTATTGCATAATTTCTCTACTATTTTTCTACTAATTCAAGTTTCCGGTGTTCAAAAAAGATGGCCGAAAAATGAGATCCGTTTCTTTCTAATTGTACTAAATACTGGTTCAATTTCCTTATAGACTGTATTATTTGATGCTCTTCTCTAATGACCGTTAACTTGATATTACAGTACTTATTTATGCATGTCGTAATATTCTTCGTTCTGATTTAAGTATTTTATCTATTTCAGCTGTTAGTAATTTTGAAAATAGTCTCACTAGCATAATTATACACCTCTGGCTGTGTAGCTGTTTTATAATGTCTTAATTTTGCTGCAATCGATGCGTTTCTTTAAATGTATTTTTGGTTATACTGTATAATTGGCTTTATGTTCGACCCTGACTATTATATGTCAGAAAACTGTATCATAATGGTGGTCATTATAACACTATTTTTCATTATGAAACAGTTTCTCCCACCAATTAGAGCTCAAGAAACAGTTGTTTGACCAATTAGGTGAGGATAGCAACGCATCTGCGCTGAGTTCCAAGGCCTTCTAATTTAAATTTTACTGCCTGGCCTAGTGGGGCAATCGAGGAGGCCATGGTCAAATACAAGGTATTCTGTGCGTCCCATGCGCTCTGTTCAGTACATAAAACTGGCGAAATCTCGACAGATATTTATGAAAATTTATGTTCGAACATAAAATAGTTATAATAATTATCGTCGGAGGTAAACAGTCGTATGCAACTCGTCTATAATAGTAATTAAGACACTCGTAAGGAAATTATAAAACTCGAGTTCGCTCGTTTTTTAAACATACTCGTGTCTTAATTATTGCCATTATAGGCTCGTTGCATAATGAACTATTAGTCAATGTATTTATTATATTTTGCCAGGTTGTTTCTTTCTTTTAGATTATAGGTGATCATTTCACCTAAATATTTAAATTTATCAACAATTTTGATTTCATGTTCATCAATATTTTCGAGTGGTGGATCAGTCAACATGTGTTCAGTTTTTTTCAAAAGAAATTCTAAGACCTATTTTTTGTGCATTATAATAAACCTAATAAAATTAATAACAACAATATCAAGCTATCGATTTACCTATGTCTT
Source organism: Meconema thalassinum (assembly GCA_946902985.2). Lineage (NCBI taxonomy): Eukaryota > Metazoa > Arthropoda > Insecta > Orthoptera > Tettigoniidae > Meconema > Meconema thalassinum. The sequence goes on along the minus strand of OX336392.1, from coordinate 310,314,911 downwards.
AACTGCATATGCTTCTCAAGTTCTCTGCGGAACTGCAACTGCTCTGAATTGTTTTTCCACCTGTGCGCACTTTACATTTAAGGGTATCATACTTCCCATCCGATTTTAAGAAATTAAATATACCGGCACATGACGGCCAAGGCATAATTTTCTCTTCTATCTGTAATGGCACAACTCTAGACATAAACACGTGTCTCACCAGTGACGTAATACATCATGGTTGATTTTAACAAGACATTTAGCGTACATCCTCCCTCCCCAAACTTTTTTAACAGGTCGGAATCAATAAAATGTTGCCTTGTGTTCTCAGGCTCTCTAGTAGAAAATGTGTTTCTCAGAATTGAATGCAGAATCATATCCGAAATATAGCTGCTATAGGAGCTATTTGACACGTTTTGTGACAAATTATTCGAGAGTAGTACATAAACCCTGATTAAGGTCAGGCTTAATCTGTTATAGAGCTTTTACATAGGCCGGGAAATGCATCACAGAAGATTGTGCAAAGTTTCATATTCCCAGGCCGCCAAGTAAATATTCTACATATATATGCCAGAATTATTGCGGCTCAAAGAGCATTTGGAACGTTTAAGGCACTAGTGCGGGCGTAATATAGAAGTTAAATGAAACTATACTCAATTTTATAGTAAGCTAATCAATTTTATATTCTTATAATAACAGGGAACATATAAGCACAAGTACTCGAACCTCTCAAATCCATCATAAATTCACGGTTCTCTCATGGTTATTGCTTGTGTTGAATATAGAGATGGGCGGGTGCCCACGTGTTATTGACAACTATCTTGATAAACTCCCCCTCTCCCTCTCCTCAATAATTTCAGGAAATAAGTCTGCTTAAATTCTTTAAAAAATCTAAAATTAATCCTTTTTCTGCCTTTTATTTCCCTTATTCTCTTTTAGGTAGGTTTCATTAGAAAGCTACTATTGCAATGGGTATCAGGTTTCGACTTCCGGAAAATTTCGACATATCTTCGCGTTTCACATCCTCCAGACCCCAAAACCACCGTCAGTTAAAAGGTTTATATATAATTTATGTATGTGCGAATATACGTATATACTGTATATCACTTTCTTGTGGACACGATAACTACCGCAATTTTGCGCCAATCACTTTGAATTTTTTTCATAAAATGTATCCCTTTAAAATCTCGGTCAAGTTCGGTAATGGGCAAAATCGGTCGAAGGGGTGAAAATTGATTTTTTTCTTTTCTTTCGAAAAAGTGAAATGTCGCTATACCTCTCTTAATATGTGAAATATCGAATCCAAAGTTCATACTATGTGTCGGATAAGGGCCAAAAATTTATGTTTGAAAATTCTTTTGATAGCACCAACCATTGATCAAATGGGTGGTAATAAGTGGGTTTATCAGGAAACGAAAATCAAATCTCTCTAAATAGGCACGATATCTAAACCGTATCAAGTGGACAATATTCCCCTAATAATTACCTAACACTTTTGTCTGAGAGAATTTTTGATATGACCCACCATTACGCCAAGGGATGAGCAAAATGATTTCGGAATTATAAGAAAATGCCAAGAGCCATGAGAGGTTGCCATGACAACGCCACTGCACGAGATCACATTCAGTTTTCCATCTGTCTCTGTGGGAAGCGACTTCGGTGGCGTAACTGGTAGCATGCTGAACTTCTATGCCGAAAGTCGCTGGTTCAAACCTGGCCGAAGTCGTCGGATTTTTTAAGAGCGTTGAAAATCCCTCAGTATGCCTTCCTTCGGAGAGGAGGTTCCAACGTTCGTTGCTGGTTACAGTGGCATCTAGTAGCCAAGTTCACAGCTAGGTATCGTTGACGGTACCATTTGGTAGAAAAATTAGGAATTAATACTTGAAATTGACCGTCTGCAGTCCTTACCTGAATTACAGACTAATAGAGCCATCACAATTAACACTGGTTATCAGACAGATTCTACACACACCCAAAGTACAACATGACCGCGTTGTCGCAGCCCCTAAACTGAGGAACCAACCAACATCTCTGCGAGAGATAAAATTTTGCGTGAAGAAGTAACAGACCGTTAGATAGTTACACATCAGTGTCGAAACCTTGCATAAGGACAGTGTGACCACAAGTATAACAAAATGGACCCCAAATGGCGAGAAGGTTACCGTCCTCATAAGACAATAAAATTTGAAAAATATGCATAAAAAGACGAAAAACTAAGTTTATTAAGCTCCAATTTTAAAATTCTTTCTCGAAATGAGGTGTATAAAATGAGGTCTGATCCTCCTATGAAAGCCTTCGAATTTTGCCTATTTTCACCTATCCCCTAGATTGCCCGGTGAAATCTACCTCCACCTTCCGGCGTGCCGAGAGGGATTTCTTTATTTTCTTCTCCTAGTAGGCCTACGCAATTTATAGTTAGTAGTTGTGGTTCTAGTTTTCCATTTCATCATCCTTCATTTTCACCCAGTCCATTAGGGGTCGATAACCTTAAAACAACAATTATCGTCATCATCATCTTTGCGTGTACCAATATTTCACATTGGAGAATCATTTCGATTTTACATATTGAGTTGAATCCGATGCAACCCATTAATTTATCTATTCGTTCTTGTTAACTGGACGACTTCTAAGCAAACTAAATTTTCACTACAAATGCCTTTTATAAAATCGAATTTGACTTGAAACTTTCATCCATTTCATTACATGTAATCTATAATTTCCCTTCACGAAGTGACGAAAATGTTTATTTCAGTATGTATTAGCGCTACTTGAAGGGATGTGAGTAATTCGCTAGTGGGACTGTATCACATTAATGCCACGGTATCACATCACAGTGACGTTAACTCCACGGATGGATGCGGACGTTACAAACAAGGTCAGTGCACAAGTTCATAACGTAATGTACTACACAAGGTCCCACGTACGTCACGTAACAAAACATCAGGCATATTGCTCTGTTCAGAACATTTGTGGCTAGTGACATTAATCAGCGGGTGTGCAGTCAAATAATATAATTTTGTATGCCAGTATTTAATGAATATCGTATGGCCTCGGGTGCCTGGTGCAAGCTTTGTAATTTGACACCCAGAGGGTAGCTTGCGTGTCGAATTTCGTTGTTCCTTGAATCACTATGAAAGTCAAGGAGGTTAGATAATAGATATACCAGTGTGAGATTACCAAGGAAGATCGACTGAAAAGATGAAAGAGAACTACTCTGCTCAAGTTGACGCAATGTAAGCTCAAATGGAAAGAAGCTTGTAATTTAACGTGACCGTTAATCTCACGATCATGAATCACGGGACCTCCTTTTTACGTGGAATCCGAACAACAGGACTTGGGATTTCACTTCGAAAACCCCACATGGATTGACCGCGAATCGAACCCGGCCCTCCCTGGTGAGAGGCAAACAGCTTGACCGCTGAGCCACCACGCCCCACAAGCTCAAATGGGTCCCCATGGTCTCCTAATACGTGCCACCATATTGCCTTCACCTCTGTCCGATGTAAAATAGGCGAGGCAGAGACACGTGAAGAAACACAGTCGCTTATCTGCTGGGAAGTGGTTAAAACGTGGTTACACTCCCCTCTCTGTCCTTGATGCTGTACGTGCCTCCAACATGCACGAGGACAGTTCAGCTTATTTCATTGAAGCATATGAATTGAAAAGGAGCCTGAATGTACCCCGTTCCACCCCTCAGACCAGAATTAAATTTATTGGCAAAGCAGGGAATCGTACCACGAGGTGCCCGGCATTTCCCTGGAGGAAGTGTTGAAGAAAAAAAAACGTGGAATACCAACACTCAGGATGGCCGCCAGGATTCCTACCTTCCGTTTCCGCGCTTCCAGTTCCCATTGCAGCCGTGGTGTGTGACCTAACCGCGGGGTGATTCCAAAGGAAGTTCAATGAGAAAGTGAAAATACGAGGTGTAATGAGACTGACATTTTACATGGTTTTATTACAATACCATTACAATTCAACACTGTCCCCTTCAAAGCCTTGGGAAGCCACACACCTCTGGAGGCGGTTCTTTCATTCCTCATAGTAGTGCTGGAACTCGGATACCGAAATCACCTTCAGCTGGTCGGTTACGGTCGTTTGAATGGTGTCTAGTGCCCTCGAAACGACGTCCCTTGAGGCGTGTTTTCAATCTCTAGAAGAGCAAAAAGACACAAGGACTCATATCAGGCGATTGAGGAGGCTGCGAGCCACAGGAATGTTCTTAATGGACAAATACTGGTTCATTGAAATCGTTGTGTGACAAGGCAAGTTGTCGTAATGCAATAACCAGTTCTGTTTGATCTCGCACGCATGACCCTTTTGCGAAGTCATTCAAGAACCTCTCGGCAAAAGTGTCACTCATTGTCAGAACGTACAAGCAAAACCTGCGTCAAAACAATCGCTACGGACAACCAACGAGACCTACTGATGGCGTATCACATGTGCACCTGCCTCCCTTCCAAGTCCCGCGTCACCAGTGTTGCCCGATCGCACACTACGCCACCAGTCTCATTACTTGATTTACACACTACATATTACATCATTCAAAGAATATAATGATTGAACCTCTATACTAGCTGCATTTGGAGGATCTATGGAGGCCACGAAACAGGCGAGGGGGACATCTCCGTTGTGTCAGTAAAGCACAAATAAGTCTTAAGTTAAAGGCAACCATCCCCGTGGTGTAGGGGTAATACGCTTGACTGTTGCCTAAGAGACCCCAGGTTCAATTCTCAGCACCATCAAGGATTTCATAATTGACGTGGGAGTTATAACGGGGTGCAATCACGAGGGGAACCCGCCAAGAGTAACAACCCGTTTTCCCAGAAACTTCGTCCATCTTCCGAGAAGATGACGGTCGAAGTGTGTCCGACGTGTTTTGCGTGTCTTTTAGTGCGTAGTAAATTTAACTGATGCGGTGGCTCAGTGGTTATCGCCACGGCTTTACACCCCTCTTTCACTGAGCGAAGTTTCTGGAAAATCGGTCTGTAACACTTGGCGGGTTCCCCTCGTCAGCCTCGTGATGACAACTGAGTACTTGCTTGATATAAGAAGAGGCGCCCCATGGGCGGTGGTGAGGCCGAGGGTATCGTCGCGCCGGCCACACGTTAGATCCAGGGACAATTCTCAGCCACGCAACCAAAGTAGACGGCCAGCATTCGAAAATATTCCTTGAGCCATTTTCATGTTTCCATTAAGGGGACATCGTATTATTTTGTATATCCCCGCTGCTGTACCGTAGAAAATCTTCAATGCTTAATGGGGCACTTAGAGGTGGAAATCGAACCCACCTCGTCTCATTTACGCCTTACGAGGCTGAGTGTAACCTATTCCAGCCCGAAGACCAGAATTAAATTTCTTGGCAGAGATGGAAATCGATCCCAGGACGATTGGGACCAGAGTCTCACTAAGTACCTCGACAGCACACAAGATAGCTACACTATAAAGTATCATAGACCCAATACGGCATACCTAAATGTTAGAAAAACTACTGTATACTGTTTGTACCAGGTGAATCAGCTGCCCCTAATAATATTGCTTTATGCAGCCCAATTAACGTTGTTATCAGGAAGGTCGATATTTCTCTGTTTGCATCCCGTATGGTATTAATGAACTGCAAGCATATCCTGCAAACGATACTGAACACTATTATTTTTTCCTCTATGTAACTACGAGGGAAGGTTCATTTCCCAGTTCTGCAAAGAAATTTACTCGTAATTCTGGTTTGAGGGGTCAACTCAGCCACGTCAGGATAACTGAGTACAGCGGGGATTCAGTTATCCTAATAACAGTGTTCCTTGGCTTCCCCGCTTCTACTTCAGGCAAATGCCGATATTATCCCTCATTTAAGACCACAGCCACCTCCTTCCCAATCCTAGTGCACACATTACTACAGGCACCACAATAACCAAACAAATTCCATTCCTACCCAAGTACACCGAATGCGTGCTAGTTGCGGACAACCTTAATTGATACCCTTTTGGTGCTAGGTGCAGATATTAGCTACCAATTAGCGACCGGAAATATGAAACAATAGTTCTCTGGCCAGGTGTAGCCATTCTACTTCATTGTCTTTACGCCGGTCTGGAAGAAGGGCTCGCTATCTGCGTTATTCTAAGGATGAACATTATGAGAGTTTAGTGTTTACCACGATTGGCTACCACCCCGGTATAACGGTTTCGATTCCACGCTCCACCAGGAAATGTAATTTGTTATAAACCATGTTAAAATTACTATTTTTATAAATCTCCCTCACGCTTTTTATCCAGGCTTGGGACTGGCCAAGGTCCACCTGGAGTGCTAGCACATTGACGGTTTAACGGCATTTTATATTTTTTTCTTTACATTTTATATTTTCAAGGTATCTTTTATTTTATTTGTACATTTTATGTACGGGAAAAATCTAATAAAGCTTCGTCATCATATTTAGAGTCACTAGTCCATCTTATTATGAATCCCCAGGGAATAACCGAGGCACCTGCCTGGCTTCCCGATCCTTGTCCGAAACTAGCACCATGTAAACATGATTTTCATACCATGTCCGCAACTAGCACTTCCGCAAATCGCACTACACCAGTACACCGGTTTGATTACTACGATGTCCAATCCCCTTGATGTAACAACAACAACAGGACCTATTTTGTTGAAGATACGAACAGTTTCATAACAAAATACACCAATATTACGATTTCTATGTTTTACGAATTGTTCTACATTTGTGAATGATCTCGGAAAATTTTTGTAAATGATTTATATTTTCGTATAGCCTACATTGAGGTGAACACATATCTCCTGCTAACGGCACCAGACTTTACATCATTCGTATGGTTTATTTATTGTATCAATGATTTATCGAGTGAGAATTAGCTTTGTCACTATACAGGTCCAACATATCATTTATACTAATGAGATTTCAGTTTCTTGGAAATTTTATGATATGCTACTCATTAGTTCATATTAATGTTAGTCCGCCTCGTTGCGTAGTGGCTAGCACTCTTGGCTGTCACCTCGGAGGCCTGGGTTCGATTCCCGGCTCTGAGAAGAAATTTAATTCCGGTCTGAGGGTTGGAACGGGGTACACTCAGCCTCGTGAAGCAAAACTGAGAAGAGGTGGGTTCGATTACCGCCTCAGCTATCCTGGAAGTGATTTTCCGTAGTTTCCCACTTCTACTCCTGGCAAACGCCAGGATGGTTCCTAACTTAAGGCCACGGCCGCCGCCTTCCTCATCTGAATTACAAATATACACACAAATACAGCCACCACGATAACACAGGTTATCAGACAAATTCCACACACACAAATACACGGGGCTACATCAACACGATGTCACAAAGCCGCTAAAAGAATTAGCAACATGTTAATGTTAAGAATTTCCGCAATTCTTTTGAAACATTATTCATACTACGATTTTATTTATTTATCGTATGGTATGGTACACACTTACAGTACATCATAATACATCTTAATGAAATATTGAAGAAAGAAAAAAAAAGAGAGAACAGATAGTCTCATTATTTTATATCTAAATTCAAAATGTAGTCCACTGATGCAGGAGTCGCTGAGAGAAAATCCATTAGGTTACTACCATAGGATCTTAGAGGACAGTCGTGTATGGTGTGCTTCATCGTTTGTCTATCGGCTCCACAGTCACACTTTGGAGAGGTAACCTGTTCCACTTGAACAAAGAGTCCGCACAAACACCAGAATTGGTCCTGATACGGTTTAATTTCGACCATATCCGACGAGGAAGATCAAAGCCAGGTACTTTAGAAGTGACAGATGGCATGTCTCGGCACTCCTGTGGAGCAAAAATCTTCCAATCATGAGACCACTGCTGGACTATGTCAAAGTTCCCATTGATAAGTCTCGTAGCTGTCTTCACAGGGGGCTGCCTTGAGCGAAGTCTGCGTAGACAAGCAGCAGGTATATCAGCATGAATAGGGAGACCCCGATTTTGAAGTATCTTTTGGTATGTTTTGACCAGAAAATTACACCTGCGGAGATACACCTCAAAATAACGGGCAATTACACACACTTGGTACCCTACGGTGAACTTTTGTTGAATTTCGGCATGACTAGTTTGGAGCCTCGAAGGCAAGTGAACTATATGAAATTCCTTTATAAAGTCATTAACGGTCAAATTGATAACTCATTTTTCCTATCGCTCCTAAATGTCAACATCCCTCGCTTAACTACAAGATCAACCATAACATTCAACAAAAATGATATAACCAATACCACTTCACATAACAATTAACCTGTATGGAGGCTTTGCAGTATTTACAACGATGCGATTCGTGTAAACTGGAAACTAGATTTCTGTCTCTCAATCAGACCGTTCTTGGAAATCATAATCCAGTCACTCTAATTCATACTTGAAATAAAATTATCACACAAAACAGAATCAACAATGTATATATGTGGATAGGCCTGTTCCCTAGTTATTAATGTTACCTTTTAGTTTATTAGGTAATAATTTCAAAACCTGTTTTTTTATTTCACATTAGATCAAATTTAGATTTAGTTTTTATATTATCTTCAGATTAAGCTTTTTACTACTATGCATTTTGATCTGTGTGAACTTCCTAGTTTTAAGATTTACATTAAGATATTAATACTTAATGCAGACATATCAGGAAATGTATTTTACTGTGTAGGTGCACTATTATTGGGGCACACACTGAGCCCTGTTGTGTACCATCAACAAATAAATAAATAAATAAATAAATAAATAAATAAATAAATAAATGTAGCTCAGAACAGGGAGCCACTGAATGGGAGTGCATTTAATTGTACCAGATATCAATCGCATGGTCTTGTTGATTTCAACATCGATCTTCCCTATGTGAGGGCTGTTTAACCACACAGGGGCACAATATTCAGCTACAGATAGAACGAGGCTAATTGCAGAAGATCGAAGAGTTAAAGCATTAGAGCCCCATGTTGTTCCACATAGTTTCTGGATGATGTTGTTGCGTGATCTCAGCTTAGCAGCAGTCTTCAAAAGGTGTTGTTTGAAGGATACGGTTCTTTCTAAAGTAACACTCAAGTACTTGGGATGCCGATTGTGTGGCAGAAGGACGTTATCAAAGTACACCCTGAGATCCATGTTAGCCATGCGATTATTCAAGTGGAAGGCACAAACTTCTGTCTTGGTCATACTAGGCTGTAGTCTCCATTTGCGAAAGTACTCCCCTAGGACACTCAGGTCTGTTGTTAGTGTGTTCTCAGTGGTTGTTATGTTTGAACTTCTTGTAGCTATCGCCCAGTCTTCTGCATAACCAAATGTCCTTGATTCCGCCCTTGGCATATCAGCTATGTACAAGCTGAAAAGACATACTAAGATAAAATTAATGTATCCAGGAGTTGTATTGAGTCCTCAGTTTTCTTTAGTGCCTGAATGTAGACTCCAAATTAGTGTAAATTAATCTTATTTGGTTAGTTCTTGGACATGGCACAAAAAATTATATTGTTTCAATGGGATTTAGTGTTACACTGAGAAATGCGTGTGCCATCTCTAGACCCTTACCTGCCTGGGTGGATCAGTGATAGTGTGTTATCATCATGAACTCAAGGTCGTGGGGTCTATCCCCGGCTGAAGAAGTCGGATTTTTGAAGGTCATCGAAATTCCATTCTATTACACTTGGTGGATACAAGACACACCTAATTATACTCAGCAATTTTTTCTAGGTTTATCGCCGTGTCTTGTGCGGGGTTTTGCCTAGGAACACCAAGATAGGCTCATGAGCGGGCTCTTGGAGTAGCCTTTCACCTCACCATAAAGGCTTTCATGGCCAAGGAATTAAACTCAACAAGTTTTTCTAAGTTTAAAGCCTTTATAGGGAGGAGAAAGGCTGCTTGAGCTTTAAGCTCTCCTTCATAAGAAGGGAGGTACTGTTGGAGTCCAGGCACGGACACCATGACCCTGCTGATTAGCCTATGTTGGTGTTCCTAAACCTCCCTTGTGTTATGCACTCCCATTCAAACACTCTGTCGTGGAGTGCTTTAGAGTTATCAGAAACACTTCGCCAAACATTCCTCATCATAATGTCCCAAACACGCTCACTCGGGTTCAGGTCACGACAGTGTGCTGGCCAAACCGGCGACCAAATTAACTATTTGGGACATGGTGTAATTGGTTTGTGCACTTGCCTAAAATGCAGGGGATTCGGATTTGAGTCCCAACAGCGGTCTTAGTTTCAACTCTTATGCTTTTAATTATATCTGCCCTCAGAGAGACTATTTTATACTCTAAACCCATTTTTATGAATTTTAAATGTTTTTCTATGTCCAACTACATCAACATACAAGATCAATAAAAGTAATTTGATTGGCCATTTACAGAGAGTATGGTGGACTTCCTAAGCTCCAATGCCAAAGACAGTGGAGATGGCCATCTGCGACACATCATGGGCAGAACTCATGGCATGCTCAAGTCTCGTCTGCTGTCGGTCATCGAGGGCAGCAACGACATTCTCACAGGGATCTCGTCCAAACTGGAGTCGGCTCTCAGTCTCAGCACAGAGTCCATCTCGGAGACTAGCAGTGTGGCTCCAAGTCTGGCCGACGTCGACTATCCGCCAACCCCACAGCCTTTTACCAGGAAGCTGCGTCTGCCACAGCTCGGCCCCGGGCTGTCCTTCGAGGACTACACCACCATCGCTCTGCACAAGCAGGATAAGGAGAGAGAGAAGGAGAGAGAGGATAGATCCCATACGTCAAGCGAGAGTACCAACGGGCTAGCCAAGTACAACCAGCCCATCGAGCTCAAGGCTACAGGACCTGATCCCTACGATAAACTCAAGTATAAAGCAGGTAAGTTATCGGTGTCTAGTGATGTGTTGGTTGGTTCCTCAGTTTAGGGACTGCGACAACACGGTCATGTAGCCCCGTGTACTTTGGGTATGTGTAGAATCTATCTGATAACCGGTGTTAATTGTGATGACTATGAGTGTGTGTTATCTGTTTTCAATTCAAGTGAGGACTGCAGACATTGAATTTTTTTCAAGTAGTCCCTACTTTTGACGCCAAACGCCACCGTCAACGACTACTAGTCCCGAACTTGATTACCAGATGCCACCGCAGTCGGCTCCTGGCGACGAACGAATGAACCTAAGAGCGTTTGTCGAATGTTTAACCTATATATCATTTAGATTCACACAGGTGTAATTGGTGGAAGGTTCTTTGACATACCACAAATCTATGACATGGGACCGCCGGCTTTACTTCCCCTCCGAAGAAAGGCATACTGAGGGATTTTTAGCGCTCTTAAAAATCCGACGACTTCGACCGGGTTTGAACCCGCGATCTTATGCATAGAAGCTCACCACTAGTGATGTGTGTTTCTACCCCTCATTATTCTGTTCTACATTGTTAGGGTTAAAGTAAGATGAGTTTTACACTTAGATGTCTTTTCTGATGACAACTTCATCAGAGGAGTTAATGAGAGATGAAATGAACAAAGATAAATGAAACTAGGCAAGGATTGGAAAGAAGATGACCTGGCCTATTAGAAGGTACTGCCCTGGCATTTGCCTGGAGTTGTTGAAAATGGGAAACCACAGCAAGGACTACTGACATTGGGTTCATACTGCCTTGTCTACCAAGTCCAGAAATAGCTTGGCTCCATAGCAAGTGTAAATATATCAAAGTCAATTTTCATGTAATATGTATGTCTACCCCTTATATTCCCGTTTTCAACGGGGTCGGGAATGAGATGCGTTGAAAGACTATGTGGAGAGTAGTTTTTACGGCCGGATGCCCTTCCTGACACCAACCTCATGAGAGTAGTCAATGAGAGATGAAATGAATGAAACTGGGCAAAGATGTGGCCTATCAGAAGGTGCCATCCCAACATTTGCCTGGAGTAGAAAATGGGAAACCACGGAAAACCATTTCAAGGACGATCAAAAAAGTAATAACATAAAACCCAACACTTTAGAAGTTTAATAGACTAACGGAATAAAAAAAAGTAATAATATTATTGTTGTTTAGAAATTCCAACTCTTTACAAAGTTTAAGTAAAACCTTTAAAATAATTGTAAATGCTGTTGTACATAAGTGTTACATAGGCTACATCTCCACTGAACCTAAATTAAGCCTAAGTGAGCAGAATCTAATGATGCTTGCTTGACGAACAAAACTAGTCATCCAAATTTAGTCCCACCTTTAAGGAGAAGTGTTTATTATGTGTATGAATAATTCATGTAATTTATTTCAGGCACTAGGAAATTAATTGTAATGCCCCCACCCATCTAATTTGGGCACACTTATGTTGACCGAATGAAAAGCTTCTAATAAGGGATTAATGAGAATCGCCTTTGTTGCCTGCCATTCTTCTTACGAGTAGCCTTTCTGATGCCATCTTGAATATTGTGGTTTCCTTCATTAGTTTTTGGTTTCTTAGTGTTCCATCTGTTCTCTTTTCTTGTTTTATGACATTTTGAGCCTTGGCGTTTAATTTAATTAGATTGTGGTTCAAGTATATATTTGTTCCGAGATAGGCAACTGACATTTTCATCTGATTTTGGTATCATTGTTTGATTAATATTGTAATGTTTCTTCCTTGGGCGGACTGTTCACCAGAAAATACTACTGTTAAGTTTGATATATGTTGGGCGCCAAGCCGGATACACTGTGTTCCAAGCTAAATTTATATACTTAATATCGACCCCTAGGGTGAGTAGAACGTATGAGAAACTCTTAATGACTAGGCCGTGGGATGATTGGATCATCAACCCAGACAACATTCGATTGTGGAGAAGGATGTGGTATTACAACTATTGCTACCTACTGGAATCAAAGAATCTACTTTGTAAAAATTGAATTTAATATACTTAGAAAACATGATAGCATCTTGTTTAAAATTAACACTATTAACGGAGCATACTACTTTAACCATTGCCACGAACAAAATTACTTAATACGCCGGTCGGGAGAATAACGTGAATTTAACTTATTTCCAAATTTATGCTTAAAGAATTTATATTGGCCCTATCGAAAAACAGAGAGTGTGTGTCGTAGATTACATGAGCTCACCAACGGAAACATTGTCTCCCACGTGCATGAAGTCCCGTTGCGTCTGATGTTCTTCATTGGAGTTGACGGCCTCAGGTTCTTCTTCGTAGATTAAAAGTTATCGTTACTGCTTGTGGTGGAGTATAATCCATGAACCACAACACGTCGCCTGGCTTAGCACTGCACGACGCGTGGAACCCATGATCTGATGTGATCAGCGGAGTTAGTGTGAATAAATTGTCCCACTTGGGACTTGCGAACAAAGTACGTGCTTACTGCACCAAGCGTAAAATCTTAATGAATGTCCCTCTCCTCAACCAGCGCGTTCACTATATGGACTTCCAGCTTCTCCCACCAGAGTCTAGTTTCACACCGCGGCCTCGCTGCTTCGACCAATCCGCGTGCGTCACGTTTCTCGCCATGCCCGTCCTAAGTTGCTTCTTCTTCCTTGATTGGCTGGTCACCTCACGTGGCTCTTCGCGCCATGAGGTTCCTTCCCCCGGTGAAGACGCGTCCCTGTACATTTTCCGTTTTACCGGGCAAGACGTAAATCATACCACGTTTTCTTGGTTTGAAGTGTTCCCTCGGATTTCGTAATTCTATTGTACTCCAGTCTATTCTCGTATTGAAATGGCTGTTTAGCTGCAATAAAAGTATTATTATTAAATAACCAGTGAGTCACACACCACTCTCTCTAGCCCTAATGAATCAAATCCCGTCTTTACGTATGAAATGATTTGCCGTGCAATTTATATATTGGAATCATCCAATATAGATACGGATTTCTACTAGTAGAAATCCTATCTGTAATCTTCCAAATTTAAAAGCTCAAAAAAATGACGTAATGAATATTATTATTATTAATAATAATAATATGAAATATAAAATTGAATAAACTGAAATAATTTAACTTGGCCGGATTATTGCCGCGTTTAACAAATATGATATAGTCCAACTAACTTGTGTTAGTGGCATAAAAACCCCTAGAAAAACATGTTACATTCACCTCGAATGATCATGTGCTTTACCATGCATATGGCACAGCACATGATGATTCCAGACACGTTAGAAAAAAAAACTCCAAAATACAACTTACACAAATGAAATGACCCTTTACACATATGAACACATAAAAACGCCCAATCATGCGCTTTGCGCTAATGTTCGTCTCGTTATGACGTGTTCTTATTTTGTCACTTCAAAATGTTTGTCATTCTCACGAATGTTCATTCTACCACCCCCTTCTCATCATTCTATGTGGGAAAAATTACATACATAAGTGTGTTCCCTCTGTATCCACAATTCACTACACACGCATTTATGGTGTTCAGTAGAAAACCACTGTGGAACTCTTCTAGAAATATTAGGTGCTCCACACCTACCGTATACCAATATCATGGTACACGATCTCACACTCGCGGTAGAGCAAAGTGATCTACTTCCCACCTTCTCTGTGAAATTTTTAATTAAAAGGAAAGACATGACTGTAAAAAAACAGTAAGTACCCATTACTTATAACACGAAATATTCCTGTGCCGTATGTGCCCTATCTTACTAAGTACATGTAAACTAAAACCCACCTTACTCTAGATCACAATTTCTCATATTCGTCGCTCAGCCAGTAGTTCACAACCCAGACCAGTCCACCTATCGAACCTGACCTAGTTGCCACAACTTTTTATCTGTTACTTATATACAACATCTCATGAGGTCTAGTACCTCGTACACAAACTACCTTAATTATATCCAACCCTGATCTCACATAGCTAGGTCGTAAGCAGGGATCACGTGTGCTTAAGTGTATGAGCTTCATGGAGGACTGTCTCGCCTTCTGATGGCCCATCTTTTATCTCGTGGACGCCTTAAGCTAACAGGCCCTATACAAGCGCTCCCCCATCTCTTGGAGATAAATGGGAATCCATCAGCGCTGCCAAAATGGCCTTGGTGCATCGAGACAATTTAGTGCTCAACAGCATCCTCCACTCCCTTCATCTTTCCCTGTGCCTTAAAAACTCTCATTTACTTACATACTACCCCCCTGTGTGACTTCTGATACGCCTGCCTGGAAGACCAGATCTTCCACGCACCAAATACCACGCTTACTCATTTGATAGGCTGGCTCGCCAGCTAAACACACTTATTTTATGACACATATTTCTTAAGACTATGAATATTATACGTTCCGTATAACCTTTTTCCCTGACCGTCCTCCAGCACATATGCTGTTTTGCCAATACGTTTGGAAACTATAAATGTTTCTGCGTCACCTGCTTCCAACCTTGCAAGTGGCTCCCTTAAATGAACGTCATCACGTTGCTCTACTTACCTATTTCTCAGTGTCTGTAACGATGCCCTGTTGCTACTGTCCACACATGTTAACCCTACTTTCCTCTGGTGTTACACCTCTACTCGACACTCTATGACCTAAAAATGTCACTTCTGACTGACAGAATGACGACTTGGACAGTTTCAGAGTGAACCCTGCCTGATCTAACTTCTGAATAACTATATCTAAATGACGTAGATGCTCCTCAAAACTGCGTGAACTAATTACCATATTATCGATGTAAATAGTTACAAACTCTCCCGTGACCTCTCCTAATGCGATGTTTAGAGCCCTAATTAAAACTTCTGAGCTACTTTTTAACCCATAAGGTACCCTGCAAAACAGATATAGGTTATATTTATGACTAAAAGCTGTAAATGGCCGATCTTCATACATAAGTGGCACTTGCCAGAAACTGGAACTTAAATCTACACATGTGAAATACTTTTTACCCTCAAATGTCTGCATCAACTCTTCAATGGACATGGACTTCAGCTGATCTGAACTGATTCTACTGTTAACTAAACGAGGGTCTAAACAAATTCGGACTGTACGATCAGCCTTCGGTACTGTAATTAAAGGATTAACATATTGACTGTTTGAGTACTATATAATGCCATCTTCAAGCATCTGGTTAATTTGTGCCTCCACTGCACCCTGATAAGCGAAAGGTATAGGATATCTATGTCCTGTGAATACTGATCTATCAATAACGTTCAATGAATGTGTATAGCAATTGGCCATGCCAATGCGATCCTCAAAAACTCTCATATTATACAATAACACATCATAGAGCAGAACACACTGGTCTACCTCTATATGCCCCTGAAATGCAGCATCACGTAACGAGTCCTCTAGACTACCGTTCGTAATCAAACTGCCCACAAAAATTTGAGTATCCCGCTCTTCGGCTGGAGATATCTCACTTAAAGAACAAATCACACCTACAACACTACTCCCCTGAACATTGTCGTTGAACGCTACCTCTACTTCAGAATTATTCCATTTAAATTTCAAACTACCTACTTCATAACATAAGTTACCAGACACTCTATTTAGCCAATCTGAACCCAAAATAACACTGAAAACTAAGTTTGGAATTACAAGACAAATCTGCTTTTCGATATGATTATTAATTTTAATGTCCACTAAAACTTGCTTAGAAATAACTTTAGACCTCTTCCCTACAGCTGTGATAACAAAAGTGCTTTTAATTGGCATCTCCTCAAAATTTACACCAGTTCCTTTCATTTTATCGTAATATGTACTACTTATGCAGCTCTTCATACAACCACTATCAATTAAAACATCGGTGTGCGCCTCGGACACGTTAAGTTTAATAATGGGGCTTTTACTAGCCACCTCCTGAATAATACGTTCATCATTTAATTCATGCAACAATTCACTTCTTACATTTAGGTCATAGTGTTCCTGTATAATTGTATGGACAGGGCATGCTACAGACTGAGATTCTGACCTTACTTCGCAGCCTGGTTCGCGTTTAAAGAACCGCTACAGCTGGCTGTAGTAGGCTACTACTAACTACAGCAATGGTCTGGTTGTTCTGGGCTGTGTTGTCATTGTTTGGCTGTATATTACTACCACTAGGCTGTCCTCTTCCTTGACCCCTATTCTGGTTGTAATTATTGTCATTATAATTTCTCCCTTGATTTCCCCTGAAATCATTATTTCTCCCTTGATTTCCCCTGAAATCATTGTTCCTCCCTAGATTTCCCCTGAAATCATAGTTCCTACCTTGGTACTGATTACCATAGCCATTTCCTCTGTTCAGATTTAGCTGATTATTATTTCTATTTTGAGCGTTGGCCCCTTCTCCACCGTTCCCTTGAACTTCCTGATGCCTGGCTTCATTAGGCCTATTATTATTATTACCCTGGTTCCTATTGAAATTGTCCTCATAACCCCCTCTCCCTAGTGCATCAAATGTGCTTAACAAATTTTCTACTTGTGATATTGTCTTTACATTCTGGATACAAGCAGCCTCCTTGATCCTATAGGGAAAGTGCCTAAGTAGCAACCTCACCACATCACTTTCCTCCTTCAAGCCATCCAGATATTTACACACTAATACCTGCCCTAAAAAGTATTCGGTCATGGTGGAGCTTCCTTTAGGGTTATATTTACCACACACTACTCCCTCACGATGCTGCGACTGATTAACCTCATTCCAGAACTTTTCACAGAATTTCATTTTAAAATCATTAATATCAGTAAACTTGTCTCTATAGACAGCAAACCAATTCCTCGTTTCCCCCACAAACACCTGTTCCAAGATCTCCACTACCTGGCACCACTCAATACTACCATCTTCCAATCTTTCCTTGAATCTATTCTCTATAGCATTCATGAATTCCATTGGCACCCCTGTCAATTGCTGAACTTACCCAGTTCTACCTCCCTGTGTGTGCTATTCACAAAAACTGGCCTATTCTGACTATTTTCTTGCCTGATCCTAGCTTTTAATTTTAATTCTGCGATTTTCTCCTCAGCCTTCCTCTCAATACTGTTTACTGTTAATTTAATGTTTCCTTCTGATTCTTCTACTTTATCATATAGCTTTGCTTGTTTCTCCTCAATCTTGCTAATGCTCTCTCTATTACTCTCTCTTAAATCATTTACTTCTGCAACTATTTGCGAGTGGACTTTCTCAATGTTCCTTAACCTCTTTAGTTGATACCTGAATCTTGTCAATTCCCCCCCATTTCTTTTTAACCTGCAGTGTCTCTAATTTAACTAATTCCTTTAAATTTTCAGCCTGTGTGCTGATTCTACTTACCAACTCCTCCTGTACTTTTCCTAATTTCTTGTCTACATCTGCAATGATCTCTTTAACCTTCTCTTCCATTACTCCTCTGATTTCTCCTCCAATCTGCTCCATTTTCACACTAATTTCCTTGTTGTTCTTATCTAATTTTGCATTATTCTGTTCTAATTTTTTTATTTAAAGCTTCTGTACTTTCTTTATTTTCCCTACTGTTTTGTTCTAATTTGGCGTTTAAGGCATCTGTAACTTACTTTCTTTATTTTCCCTACTGTTTTGTTCTAATTTGGCGTTTAAGGCATCTGTACTTTCTTTATTTTCCCTACTGTTTTGTTCTAATTTTGCATTTAAGGCATCACTACTAACTTTGTTCTGAAACATGAACTCGAGAAGTAAAGTTTTTAATTCTGGTTGGCCGCCTACACTCCCTGTTTCAGTATCGGGATTTACCTCCGCTACCCCGGTACTAACATCACTCGACATACTGCTCGTATCATCACTCTCCAGTTGATGACCACTACGTAACCTCATCTGTCTTTCTTTCTCATCCCCCATAATGATATACACTGATCAAGACAAATAACCCCCAAAATACCGGCACAGAAACATGTCTCCTTCTCCTTCCTCAAATGTTCCTGGGTTTTCGGCCCAACGTTGTCGGCGACAAATGTAATGTTTCCTACTTGGGCGGACTGTTCACCAGAAAATACTACTGCTAAGTTTGATCTATGTTGGGCGCCAAGCCGGATACACTGTGTTCCAAGCTAAATTTATATACTTAATATCGACCCCTAGGGTGAGTAGAACGTATGAGAAACTCTTAATGACTAGGCCGTGGGATGATTGGATCATCAACCCAGACAACATTTGATTGTGGAGAAGGATGTGGTATTACAACTATTGCTACCTACTGGAATCAAAGAATCTACTTTGTAAAAATTGAATTTAATATACTTAGAAAACATGATAGCATCTTGTTTAAAATTAACACTATTTACGGAGCATACTACTTTAACCATTGCCACGAACAAAATTACTTAATACGCCGGTCAGGAGAATAACGTGAAATTAACTTATTTCCAAATTTATGCTTAAAGAATTTATATTGGCCCTATCGAAAAACAGAGAGTGTGTGTCGTAGATTACATGAGCTCACCAACGGAAACATTGTCTCCTACGTGCTTGAAGTCTCGTTGCGTCTGATGTTCTTCATTGGAGTTGACGGCCTCAGGTTCTTCTTCGTAGATTAAAAGTTATCGTTACTGCTTGTGGTGGAGTATAATCCATGAACCACAACACGTCGCCTGGCTTAGCACTGCACGACGCGTGGAACCCATGATCTGATGTGATCAGCGGAGTTAGCGTGAATAAATTGTCCCACTTGGGACTTGCGAACAAAGTACGTGCTTACTGCACCAAGCGTAAAATCTTAATGAATGTCCCCCTCCTCAACTAGCGCGTTCACTATATGGACTTCCAGCTTCTCCCACCAGAGTCTAGTTTCACACCGCGGCCTCGCTGCTTCGACCAATCCGCGTGCGTCACGTTTCTCGCCATGCCCGTCCTAAGTTGCTTCTTCTTCCTTGATTGGCTGGTCACCTCACGTGGCTCTTCGCGCCATGAGGTTCCTTCTCCCGGACAAGACGCGTCCCTGTACATTTTCCGTTTTACCGGGCAAGACGTAAATCATACCACGTTTTCTTGGTTTGAAGTGTTCCCTCGGATTTCGTAATTCTATTGTACTCCAGTCTATTCTCGTATTGAAATAACCAGTGAGTCACACACCACTCTCTCTAGCCCTAATGAATCAAATCCCGTCTTTACGTATGAAATGATTCGCCGTGCAATTTATACACACATCAAAAAAAGTTTTGCATCACCTCGGTTCCCAGATCTCCGGCATATAGACGTTGACTGTGTATATTGTATCAAAGATACAGTCCCTTTGACTGTTCATAGATGTCACTAAAACTGCTCAAAGATGTAAACAACCATGCATGAGCAGGGCCTATTAGACGGAGGGGGTACGACAGCCGATCAGTTCCAGTCATTCCACCAGGACGAAGGTACGCTGCTCATGTTGTCTGTAGTTCTACCATGCCTAGAAGGTCAATACCGCAGTTCGATCGCGTCCGCATATTTGCTTTGTGTCAAGAAGGGCTCTCAACAAGGGAAGTTTCCAGGCGTCTCAGAGTGAACCAAAGCGATGTTGTTCGGACATGGAGGAGGTACAGAGATACAGGAACTGTCGATGACAGGCCTCGCTCAGGCCGCCCAAGGGCTACTACTGTAGTGGATGACCGCTACTTACGGATTGCCGCTCGGAGGAACCCTGACAGCAATGCCACCATGTTGAATAATGCGTTTCGTTCAGCCACAGGACGTCGTGTTTCAACTCAAACTGTGCGCAATAGGCTGCATGATGCGCAACTTCACTCCCGACGTCCATGGCGAGGTCCAGCTTTGCAACCCCGACACCATGCAGCGCGGTACAGATGGGCCCAACAACATGCTGAATGGACCCCACAGAATTGGCATCACGTTCTCTTCACCGATGAGTATCGCATATGCCTTCAACCAGACAATCGTCGGAGACGTGTTTGGAGGCACCCTGGTCAGGCTGAACGTCTTAGACACACTGTCCAGCGAGTGCAGCAAGGTGGTGGTTCCCTGATGTTTTGGGGTGGCATTATGTGGGGCCGACGTACGCCACTGGTGGTCATGGAAGGCTCCGAAACGGCTTTACGATACCTGAATGACATCCTCCGACCCATAGTGCAACCATATCGGCAGAATATTGGAGAGGCATTTGTCTTCATGGACGACAATTCTCGACCTCATCGTGCACATCTTGAGAATGCGTTCCTTCAAGATAACGACATCGCTCGACTACAGTGGCCAGCATGTTCGCCAGACATGAACCCTATCGAACATGCCTGGGATATGTTGAAAAGGGCTGTTTATGGACGTCTTGACCCACCAACCACTCTGAGAGATTTACGCCGAATTGTCGTTGAGGAGTGGGACAATTTGGACCAACAGTGTCTTGATGAACTTGTGGATAGTATGCCACGACGAATACAGGCATGCATCAATGCAAGAGGACGTGCTACTGGGTATTAGAGGTAGTGGTGTGTACTGCAATCTGGACCACAAATGCTGCAAGTCTAGCTGTATGCTGGTACAACATGCAATGTGTGGGTCTCATGAGCAATAAAACGAGCTGAAATGTTGTTTGTGTTGATCTCTATTCCCTTTGTATTTAAAGGTTCCGGAACTCTTGGAACCGAGGTGATGCAAAACTTTTTTTGATGTGTGTATTTGAATTAGCTCCCATTCATACCTTCCAAGATATCCAACATGGAGCTCAAATTTAAATTGCGATTTTTCAGCAGCTGGTAGCACTGACATCATTTTCAAATATGGCCGTAAGATATTCAGGTATAATAGATCTTTACTCCTACCAAATTTTGTTTCAATTGCAGCAGCCGTTTAGGAGTTGATAGGGACACACACACACACACACACACAGCCAGCCAGCCAGCCAGACAGACAGACAGACAGACAGACAGAAGGACAGACAGACACACATTTGCCCGATCTCATAAGTCTACTTTTTCCTCATTTTTGCAAAATGTGAAAAGTAGGCTAAAGAAGGAAATTTTGTGTGACAAATTAAAATATCCTCAAATTAATTGTTTTATCCCAATGGTTCTTTCTAGTGCTTTTCCTACCACTGGTAAATATTCTTCCACGAATTTGATAATGTAATTGTTGATTTTTCAGAAGCTCCAAGCAGCGGGTCAGCAAGCGATGTGGATGGCTATGGTCCCAGCACCAGTATTGATTCATCTGATCATGATGGGAAGAAATTCTGGGTCCGATCAGGTAAGAAACTGGTTTGATACAGTCGTCCAATCATGTGTTAATAGTGAATAGAGTATAAAGATCAGTGTAGAGAAAAGTAAGACAATGGTAATGACTAATGACAAGATTGTCTTTTGTAGCATTTCAGTCAGTCAACATGATTATGCCCAATGAATGGCGGGGTACAAGATATAAATATGTAAATACACTCCTGGAAAAAAATACATTTACAGTATTAGTTAATTATCACAATTAAAAAATGGCATGTATTAGATAATTATCACAATTAAATGTGATGTAATTTTTCCAGGACTGAATTTAATATTTATATCTTGTACCCCCCCCCCCCCCTCATTCATTGGGCACAATCGTGTTGACCGACTGAAAAGCTACAAAAGACAATTTATTTAGGCAAAACTGTAAAGAATGGCTTCAAATCTCCACATTTCTACAGTAATGACAAGAGGAAAGAAATGAGGAAAAGGGATTGTTAAAATTGGACATGTAGATCTGGAAGTAGTAGAGCACTTCAAATAGTTAGGAAGTGAATTGAAAGAAATGCAAGATTGGATATGAAGATCAACAAGAGAATACAATGTGGGAGTGTTTTCTATCATCAGGTTTGAAGTTTAATTTGGGATAAAGACATACCACTGAAGGATAAAGAAGTGATGTACAAAAGAGAGCACTTGAAATAATAACCTATGGAGCAGAAACTTGGCCGATGACGAGGTGAGATGAAAGTAGAATACAGGCAGCCGAAATGAAATTCCTGAGGAGTATGGTACAGAAGACTAGGAGAGATAGTGTGAGAAATTATGACATTCGAAAGGAAGTGAATGTACAGAAGCTGAATGACAAGCTGGAGCTGAATTGAGATTGTATGGACATGTGAAAAGGATGGATGATGAAAGAATGCCAAAACAAGTGATGGAGGGACGGATGACTGGAAGGAGAGGACAAGGAAGACCTAGAGTATGGTGGATGGATTTGGTGAAGGACAGTGTAAGAGAACGAAACCTGGAGTGGAGTTCAGTGGTTGAGAAAGGATGGTGGACAGGAGGAGAAGTGTCATATTTGCTCCAACCCGGCCCAAGCTGGAAAATGGAAATTGATGATGATGATGATGATGATAATGATGATGAGAGTATAAAGATAATTTCAGAAACTTGATTCAGTAACAACTCAAACTGCCAGAGAGAGAGAGAGAGCTGTTGCACAATTCAGCAAAGAGTTTAGCCTATTATTTGATTAGCTGTCTGGCCCAACTAGGAAATGTTGTTTAGTTTACCTAGTCATACCATAAATACTGTCACAAAGTTGTTATTAAATGTCCACCAGGTAATGAAATATATTTTACTAATATGATAGCAGTAGTTACATGGGTATATAAGGAACACACATAACAAATAATTTTTCAAAATGGTCACCTTTAGTACGCACACAGTCCTTAAGTCATTGAACCCACTCATCAATGGCATTATGCAGCAAATCAACGGGGAATTCCTCTCATGCTTTCAAAAGAGAGCACTTGAAATTGGCAATGCTCTTCTTGCAGGCCATTTCCTGAAGCACAGACCTTAATTTGCAGTCACGAGAGCTACCAGAGTGCCAATCAGAGGTGGAAATGAAGTCTGGTATATTTGTCGCAAGCCACTGCTGAGTTGACCGCCGCACCTTACGGGCTGGTGCAAAATCCTGTTGAATACTCCAGTCATTATCATGGAAGAGGGTGGTATTGAGATTCTTGACCAGTCCCTCCAGCACTAGTCTCCTGGTATATTTTTGCAGATGCTTTAACCTCTTTTCGCAAAAATTGGAGGTCAGTTGTGTGGTCATAACACAGTCCCCACCACCATGATTGGTGCAGGATGATGACCCCTTTGGGCTCTTCCTGGCAGCTTCTCTTGAACCTTTGGCATAAATCTGTAATTTTGAGCAAGGAAAGCCTCCTAACATTGAAAACCTTCTCTGTTGATATGCTGCATAATGCCACTGAAGGGTGGCCTCAAATACTTAAGGACTGTGTGCATGCTAAAGGTGGCCATTTCAAAAATTGTTTTGTTATTTGTGTTCCTTATATATCCATGTAACTACTGTTATCATGTTAGTAATCATCACCTGCTGGACATTTATTAACAACTTTATGACATGGAAGAGTGTACAACTCGAACCACTAGATGGTAGAAGGGGGTGTTGTCGCCCATTTTAACAGAGTGTCTGCTATTATATTTATAAGCATGTGCAAGAAGCTACAAGCATTTGAAATGTGGATGTACCAAAGGATGCTGAAGATTACCAAAATTACCAATGTAGAAGTTTTGCAGCATATGAACAAAAAACCTGAAATTCTCAATACCATCAAGAGAAGAAAGGTTGGTTGGTTGGTTCCTTAGTTTAGGGGCTGCGACAACGCGGTCATGTAGCCCCGTGTACTTTGGGTGTGTGTAGAAT
The DNA here is from genome assembly GCA_946902985.2 of Meconema thalassinum. NCBI lineage: Eukaryota > Metazoa > Arthropoda > Insecta > Orthoptera > Tettigoniidae > Meconema > Meconema thalassinum. Next base: position 310,290,487 of record OX336392.1, on the reverse strand, counting down.
TTGTCTGATAACCGGTGTTAATTGTGATGACTGTATTAGTGTGTGTATCTGTTTTTTAATTCAAGTAGGGACTGCAACTTTGAATTTTCAAATAGTTCCTACTTTGGCCGCCAAACGCCACCGTCAACGACTACTAGGCCTAGTTCAGAACTAGCTACTAGACGCCACCGCAGTCGGCTCTTGGCAACGAACGTAGCAACCTAAGAGCGTTGTTTACATTCTTAACCTATCCAATTTAGTTTCACACAGGTGTAATTAGTGGAAAGATCTTTAACATGCCATAAATCTATGACATGGGACCGCCGGCTTTACTTCCCCTCCGAAGGAAGGCATACTGAGGGATTTTAACGCTCTTAAAAAATCCGACGGCTTCGGCCGGGTTTGAACCCGCTATCTTGGGCATAGAAGCTCAGCATGCTACCAACTACGCCACCGAAGCCGCTCCAAGAGAAGAGAAGAAAGCTAGAATACTTTGGTCATATGATGCGAAACAGTAAATACCAACTCCTTCAATTAATACTCCAAGGGATAATTAATGGAAGACGTGGTCCGGGGCGAAGAAAGATATTGTGGCTCGACAACTTAAGCCAGTGGTTTGAGGTGACAAGACTCGAACTGTTCAGAAGAGCTATGGACACAAAACAGATCATGCTACTGATCACCAACGTCCTGAGAGGACATGGCACTTGAAGAAGGAGAAGAAGAAGAAGAAGAAGATGTGCTAAAACAGACCTGCAGCAGCAACAGGCAGCAAAGAGCCTTGGTATGTTTTCATCACGAGTTGCGACACAATACAAAAGTAATTAGGAAAATTATGGTGTCTAGTAAAATAATTGCTTTCTAGTCAGTCAACACAATAATGTGCCCAATTAAATTTGGCAGTGAATAACACTTACCTACCCACACTTACTAACCTGGAAAAATTACATGGATTAATTGAACACTTTTATAGACTTCTCAAAATAAGAATTTAAGACAATTTCAATGTCTTTGAAAACTGAAGAGCCCAATGCTGGCAAAATAGATTGGGAAACCTGGATCATTTCAGTTCCTTTGAAAATTGAATTAACATTAAGAACAACATACATGTATAGTATACTGTAGGATGCTCTGAAACCAATTTCAGTGCTGCCTAACTAGCAATTAGTTGATAACTTTTCAGTCGGTCACCAAGTACAGTATTTGTGCCCAATTGTATTACATGAGAAATATAAGACTACCTGAAAAATAATTTACATTTGATTAATCATGCAGTGGTCGCGCCCAAATCTCTCGCATAGAAGTTCGGGTGCATCTCAGAGACACCATTACCATTCTGAGAGATTTATTTAATTCCATGTTTCAAGTGAGAATTTAAATGAATTCCTGGACATTTCTGAAGTATTAGCGTCTATTATGTAATGTAGAGAATTTGATATAAAGGCAATTTATTATGTAATTACTTCTTATATATAACATGCAACAATTAATTTACAAATATGCAACTTTTAGTCCTCAAATCACTACAAAGTCTGTTATTACTGAAACAACCGGGCGAGTTAATCGTGGTCGTTACGGCATCATGGCTGCAGGCAGTCGCTCACATCCGGGAGGCAAGAAGGTTCGAATCCCCCCGCCGGCAACCTTGAATATGGTCTTCGGTGGTTTCCCATCTTCCTTCCAGGCAAATGCCGGGGTTGGTCCCTAACTGTAGGCCACAGCCGCTCCTTCCAATTCCTCGTTCTTACATTCACACTTTCCTCCCCAAGACTACACTCCACTTGCAACGGTACTTAAAGCTCACCCCAAGGTGTCCGCATAGAAGCAGCTCCTAACTCCAACAAGCTGAACATGTCCTCGGACACTCCCCGCACTAAAGCCATATGCTAAAAAAACAGAACACTGCATATAAAGAAATGTAAAGAACAGTGGTGGATTGCACCACGTCCGCTTGGGTAGCTGCAGCAAGTCCAGGTGCTGAGAGTGGCTATCCTGAGTGTGGTTTTCCCCAAGTTTTCCCACACTCTCTCCAGTCAAATGCCGGGATAGTACCTTACTTCAAGTCTCGAGGCATCTACCTCATCCTTGTGCCGATTACAGCTATACACAGTACTACCTTCATCACAGAAATATAGGTTATCAGACAAGCTCTACACACACACACCCAACTACATGGGGCTGATAATCAAGCTGTCCCAATCCCCTTAAATGAATTAACAACAACAAATACCGGTAAATAATTTCTTGCAATAATTATAAAGAAAATACGTTCAAAGAGAAACTTACTTTGTAACGGCGAAGTCAGACGCTGCGCGACCACTGCAGGGTTATTATGTGGATAGACTACAAGGATGGTATGTTTGGTTTGTCAAGCGATCATCATCGGAGCAAGGGTAATCAAATCAATGGTACATACATGCTAGTCTTGTATATATGATTCATTTGATTACCCTGGATCTGACGATGTTCGCTTGATGAATGAAACATGTCATCCTTGTAATCTCCCTCTCTTGTAGTCTGGATAAATAATAATTCATCACATTTTAATTTTTTCAGATAGTATCTTATATTTCCTGCCTAACATAATTGGGCATAAATACTTGCCGACTGACTGACATACATGGATGGGCGGTATTAATTTATTAAATATCGTTGTTACCATGACAATACCTCCTACTGTCGACCAAAATATTATGTGCACTCGAGTTTGAAGGTTGTTTGTGAAGTAACCAATAGACCTACATAAAATCCAATAACATTATCATTTTCGTCCTATTTTTCGTTAGTTCATGTAGGTTTGGAATTTTTAACTTATATTTTAATATTTTTTATCGCAGTTGAAACACAAAGAGTGCCCGTTTTTAAGCGTGTTTCAACCATGCGTCACATTTAAGAATTATTATCTCACAAACCCGTCATCGGATCGAATCCAAATTTTAACACAATATACATTGGAATTTTGTATAACTGGTTTATTAATTTCAAAATTTTGTATGTTCAAGAACGAAAGTTGTTATAATTTTTGTAAGATAACTTTTTCTCGACTCGGGGTCGTTGCAAATGTAGTTCTTGGTTGCGTTGTAATCCTTATACATCAAAAAGTTATGCTGTATGACTGTGAAATACGTAAATTAATTCACTTATTTTATATCGGTTTGTATTTGTACGGGGAATTAAGACATGGTTCACCAGCTATCCCCTCCGGGAAATGCTGTACAGCGTTGCTGATATGGAGCCTATCACTTCCGAGCGAGGCGCGGCATGACGCGTGATGGAGCCCATCTTGACAACGCTGTACAGCTTTCACCGGAACGGCTGACTGGTGAACCATGTCTTAATTCCCCGTACAAATATAAACCGATATAAAATAAGTGAATTAATTTACGTATTTCACAATCATACAGCATACCTTTTTGATGTATAAGGATTACAACGCGACCAAGAACTACATTTTCAAACCACCCCGAGCCGAGAAAAAGTTACCTTACAAAAATGATAACAACTTTGTTTCTTGTACACACAAAATTTTAAAATTAATAAACCAGTTATACAACATTCCATTGTATATTGTGTTAAAATTTGGATTCGATCTGAAGACGGGTTTGTGAGATAATAATTCTCTCATGGTTGAAACACGCCTAAAAACGGGCACTTTTTGTGTTCCAAATGCGATAAAAAATATTAAAATATAAATTAAAAATTCCAAACCTACATGAACTAACGTAAAATAGAACGACGAAAATGATGATGTTATTGGATTTTATGTAGGTCTATTGGTTACTTCACAAACAACCTTCAAACTCGAGTACACATAATATTTTGGTCGACAGAATGTGTGAAGTCCACAATATTTCAGGAAGTGGACAAAACTTTCTAAAACCTCCTTAGCCTTTATGAATCTATACTGTGTAGCAGCCTACTGTCCGTCCACCAGCTCATGATCTCGGGGACTGAAGGGGAGCGGAGAGACATTCCAGCTGCGTTGATTGAGTGGACGTGCCGCTGCAGATATTGCCAACTTAGCACCTATGTTATTCACGCTATGCTTAATCACTGCTACTTGCGTTTAGTTTCAATTGTGAAATCGTACGGGTCAGTAGTGTTATGTGAAGAAGAAAAGAGTGATACATTCTGAAGGTAGGGAAATAATTAGGAAAGTGATTGAGGGATGTGATGAAGAAGCACCGCAGGGCTGTTATCTGCATCAGCCCCACATCCGCACGACTGTTATCCGCATCCGCCCCACATCCACACGACTTGTATCCCAATTCGCACGTTTGTTATCCAAATCTACTGGCATTAAAATAATATTTTCGTTCCATGTTTAAAATGAATGGTATGCGCCTACAGCCAGAATTGAAACCCTTTTCAGTTAGAAGTGTTATTGTCCTTGACATTATTTTAATGAGATTAGCGTAAATCATCATCTTACATTTGTCATGAGAAAAAAAACATGGAATAATATATGTCATAAACATCCGGGTCTTAGTAATGATATTCAACAAGTTCGGATTGTATTCTAAAAACTATCCGCAAATTTACTCCAAACATTGTCCGCAGCTTATCCGCTATCCGCACAGCCATGCAAACTTGATCCGCATGGCGAAAACTTTTGCGGATATCCGTGGGTTTATCTGCGGATATCCGCATCCACACAGGGCTTTAGTTATAACCTAAACCGCATGAACTGAATAACGTTTAAGTTTCATATTTTTCAGCGACCTCTTTGCTTTCATCTTTAATCTAAGCGTGAATACACATTCTAAACTAGTACGATAATATTACTTAGAAATCTCACTGTGCTGTGTCAACACCATCCACATTAAAAAAAAACGTGTTTGCCACACAGCCTGTGGTGAGTAGAACGCATAAGTATCTGAGGTTGGCACCATTGTCGTTCACGCAGAGGCCAGCTGTCTACTGCTGACTCGTTGCATTCCTGCCACAGATCTTAAGCTGGTGGACGGACAGTAGTTGCTCTGTGACTATACAAACACTGTGACAGTGGTAACATGTTATTAAACAGCAATAATAATAAATTATATCACATTGGAGGTATTGCCTGTTATGAGTGGTATTGTTGGAGGTATTGTTGTGGCAACAACGATATACTCGGAATATCTGACCATGGATGTTTGTTCTAGGGTCAGAAGGCTCAGTTCAATCTTGGGCATCAAGCCTGAGCTTCGACAGTCAGTCAGACGAGAAGACCGCAGAAGCTGTGGAGTTCATGCGCAAGTTTGTAGGAGACCTCTTCAGAGACAGCTCAGCAATTCCCCTGGCCCAGAAGTCAAAGTTTGGCGAATTAGCACAGGTACCGACACTGATTAACCTACCTCCTACACTCGCAATTCAATTTGCCAAAGAGCCATTTACAGTCATTTTATTTATGGTTGTTTTAAAGGCCTTCTCCATATGATAAATATTACTGCATTTACTACTAGTCTCATGCCACACATCTTGATGGGAGTCTGCTCCTCAAGGTGGCCAGTTCAGATAGATCCTGTTGGAGCGTAATACAACCAGTGGATTAAAGTACCTGCATGAAGAGACCAAAACATTCTCTAAAGTGTACAAATATTGGCCATGGTCAGAGCATGCCCATCTGGACCTTGCTCCATTCTGTGCAACATTTCTATCCCATGAGATATCACACCCAATATCTCTAAAACAGCAGTAATAAAGGGATTTTAAGCACATAACATTGTTTACTCAGTGCCTTTCTTCTAAACAAAAAGGTTCCGATAATCACTATAAGATGAACTGTTCACATTGCAAAACTACTGTTAATTTACTTGACTTTTTGCAGCTTTTCAGTCGTCAACACGATTGTGCCCAATGAATGGGCGGGGTACAAGATATAAATATATCTTGCCCAATTTAATTGTGAATATTAACTAATACAGAACATGTAATTTTTTCCAGGAGTGTATTTATATATTTATATCATGTGCCCCGCCCATTCATTGGGCACAATCGTATTGACCAACTGAAAAGCTACAAAAGTCAATTTGTACAGCCAACACTGAAAAAAGAATGGCTTCAAATCTCTACATTGTTAATTTACTTACAACTAATCTTTATTAGCCTTAAGCTACGGTTCGTCTATGGCGATGATCACTGGGTGCACATCACTTGGGGCTAGTCAGAAGAGTAACTTCCCTAGCCAGTGATCATCGTCCTTGGCGTAGTTGGTAGCATGCTGAACTGCTATGCCCAAGATAGCGAGCGGGTTCAAACCTGGCCGAAGTTGTCGGATTTTTTAAGAGCGTTAAAAACCTTCAGTATGCCTTCCTTCGGAGGGGAAGTAAAGCCAGCGGTCCCATGTCATAGATTTATGGCATGTAAACGATCCTTTCACAGACTAAACTTGTGTGAAGCTAAATTTCTAGGTTAGATTTTGTTGGAACGTTCTATCAAAAATCCAACGTTCACCACTAGGTATCATTGACATCTGGTAGGGAAAGTTGGAACTACTTGAAATTGAGCGGAAATTGTAGCTCACCCTATGGGTGTCCGCTAGAAGAAGCTACCGCCTCTAGCGAGCCGAACACGTCCTCGGACACTCACGGCACTAAAAGCCATACGATAAATAATAAAATCGTCCTTTAAAAGAGTACAGAAAAACGTATTCTTTTCTGCTACATATTCTTTGGAATCTATCTGTTCTTGTAAATATCAATCAGCTGAATATGAACTGAGTTATAAAATTGCTAGAATTGCCTCAGGTCAAAAACACTAATATAGTTATTACTGGTTATTTCTAAGTTTAGGACAGTAAGATTATGATTGATTCAAGCAATAATGTATGTACATAAAATGAAAGTCTCCACATTCACACAGAAAGGTGTTTCATTGCAATATTATTTTTAAACTCGTCTGGAGCCTATATACCAAGTATGTAATAAAATAACAGTGTGGTTAAGTACACAATTTAATAACTCTCTTAATTGAATCCCGGTATAGGGTAAATACACGTTGCTTTGTACCATATTGATTTATAGTTATTCCTTTGTTTACCAAATGGTCAGCGTTCATCCCTGCTGAATTTAAATGAAATAAACCCCAGTGATGATTGCAGAGTACCATTGCATACTCCTGCCAAAAAAGCACTGTATATTAATTACAATTTTAGAAGTGATTTTTTTAAATACTTATTTCACTGATTTCAGCACGAGTCTGGTAGACTGTGGTTTGCAAGATTTGTCAATGCGCAGCGTGTACATAACAAGAAAGTTGACGAGTCTACTTTCTATAGCCTGGTTCAATATTTTGCCATCGTGCTGTTCGAATGCGCTGATGCTGATGACTTCTCTCCTGCTAAATCGTTAATGAACATGTGCTTTACCTTCTACCATGAAGGTACGTATCATGCTTATATAGAAACAATATAGAGTGCCCCAGAAAAATGTATAGGCTACACTCGGTTATCAAAAGAATCTGCCAGGACACGGGATACGATGATGAGATGCATTTGAGTTCCCTCCGCAATCACCAGATTTAACACCTATGGACTTAAAATCTATGTCAGACTTTGGAGGATATACCGTATATACCCGAATGTAAGACGAGATTTTTTCCTACTTTTTGTGTTACAAAAATTTGGGGTCGTCTTATATTCAGGGTATTAGAATTTTTTTTTTTTTTTTTAATTGTTATTATTATTTGCAAAGTAGTATGTGGTGTTGGCATCTTGTAACTTGCAACAAATCAATGCGTTAATGAAGATTAAAATATGGTTTGTTATGTTGAATTACCATGCATATACCGACAGTAGTGGCTACGCTGGCTAAAGCACTGCGTTAGGCCATGGTGCCAAGCTCTCTGCTGACTCGGTAGACGCGTGGGTTCGAGCCCCACCGTCGGCTGTCCTTGAAATGGTTTTCCGTGGTTTCCCATTTTCAACACCAGGCAAATGCTGGGACAGTACCTTCTGACAGGCCACGGCCGCTTCCTTCCACATCCTTGCCCGTTTCATTCATCTTCATCCATTCCATCTCTCACCCCGACGCGCAGGTCGCCCACGGGCGTCTAATAGAAAGACCTGCACTCGGCCTTTCAGGAGGCCACACGACAAAAAAAAAAAAACATGCATATACGAATAGTGTACATTTTGAGGTTAGGATTTACGCATACACATCATTTTAAGCGGATAAATTATATGTTCGAAAGGATACGGTAATATGTTTTAAAACAATCTTTACAAGAACAACCAGTTAATTTTTTCGAAGAGTAATTGAGTGATCAAAGTATCTTAATTTAATAACGTCTCCCATTCTTGAACAACGAAATTATAGAGTATGTCTTGGAAAAGCGGGCAGAGGGATTTCCGATAACACGTTATAAAAATGAAAGCACGGCCTTAAGGGTATATGTTGTGCAAGTTATGAGTTAGGGAGTATTTTTTTGAAAAAATCTGTAAGAGGCAGTTGATAACTAGGCCTCGTCTTATATTCGGGGTAGTCTTACATTCGAGTATATACGGGTTAATCACAAGAAACCGAGTGCATTGCGGGATATTCACGCAAATATTAGAGGCATGTGCAACAATCCCCATCAACACTTAAACCGAGGTTGCTCAATCAACTGCTTGCTGTTGTAATCGATGTCTAGCAGCTAACAACAATCGCTTTCAGCACATCCCACAACCGTACAGACACAGCAAACTTATATTCAATCAGCACAAAATATACTAAATGTAGTACCACAACATAAGTTTTCTTTCTTTCAATAACCAAATGTATACATTTTACTGGTGGACTCGGAACAGTAATGCATTGATTTAGAACTATGAAATGGGGCATTCCACAGTCATATGTGTATAGGGTAATCTGCTTATTTTTGGTAATGGATGCAATTGTTTTTTTTAAGACTGTCCCTAATGATGATAATGAAAATGATTACTGTTACTATTACAAAATGATACTACCACTAAAAATAACTTAAGTTACTAACTTAAAATTATCCTACATACTAGAATAAGAAATGGACAAAAGAAAAAGGATTAGCCTACAGGAGATAAAGGTAGAGGAAAGAATTGCCCTCAACCCATGAAGAATGAAGATCGAGGAACTTGGAAGAAAGTAGAGCTATGAAAAGCAGATAGAAAAGAGCACAGGGTAATGGAAAAATGAAAAAAACAGACCCGGCTCAGGAATCCTTCAGGGTTGCCAACTCTTGAGAGTACCAGTCATGAGCCCATAGTATTACCCAGTGGACAGTGCGCAGTGGACACTACACACGCCCTGCCCCTTTAGGACCTCTTACAATAGGCACGGGGATACTGTGGGAAAAAAAGGTTTGAACCATTGGTTAATGAGGGTATATTACGAAAGAAAAGGCCAAGAGACAATGCCTAAGGCCTCTGATGCCATAATATTTTTGAGCAGGGGCAGTGCATCATTAAGGGCCCACCCTTAAACCTTACCTTGGCATCGCTCGTGACGTCAATACTACTTGTATTTTGTGTCTTGCGATGGCCTTCTCAGTATGTGCTAGCCACGCGTATTGGTGAGGTGTGTCTGTACCAACTGATGAGCCCAACGGCACACTGGGGCGAAGCACTGGCATTTTATGTTTGAGTTAACCGGACTAATTTTATCATATTAATTGATTAAGTGATAATTCATCTGCTTAAACGGAAATAACAACATATTCCCATTCGGGAATATTCATAACCTATTTGGATTGCCAAGGTAAGGTTTTTGTTTTATGAAAGGGAGCTCGACTTCCATAGCACATTGGCATCGCTCGTGACGTCAATACTACTTGTATTTTGTGTCTTGCGATGGTCTTCTCAGTATGTGCTAGCCACGCATATTGGTGAGCTGTGTCTGCACCAACTGACGAGCCCAACGGCACACTGGGGCGAAATACTGGTATTTTATGTTTGAGTTAACCGGACCAATTTTATCATATTAATTGATTAATTGATAATTCATCTGCTCAAACGGAAATAACATCATATTCCCATTCGGGAATATTCATAACCTATTTGGATTGCCAAGGTAAGGCTTTTGTTTTATGAAAGGAAGCTTGACTTCCGTAGTACATTGGCATCACTCGTGACGTCAATACTACTTGTATTTTGTGTCTTGTGATGGCCTTCTCAGTATGTGCTAGCCACGCGTATTGGCGAGGTGTGTCTGCACCAACTGACGAGTCCAACGGCACACTGGGGCGAAACACTGGTATTTTATGTTTGAGTTAACCAGACCAATTTTATCATATTAATTGATAATTCATCTGCTCAAACGGAATTAACATCATGTTCCCATTCGGGAATATTCATAACCTATTTGGTTTGCCAAGGTAAGGCTTCTGTTTTATGAAAGGAAGCTCGACTTCCGTAGCACATTGGCATCACTCGTGACGTCAATACTACTTGTATTTTGTGTCTTGCGATGGCCTTCTCAGTATGTGCTAGCCACGCGTATTGGCGAGATGTGTCTGCACCAACTGACGAGCCCAACGGCACACTGGGGCGAAACACTGGTATTTTATGTTTGAGTTAACCAGACCAATTTTATCATATTAATTGATTAATTGATAATTCATCTGCTCAAACGGAAATAACATCATATTCCCATTCGGGAATATTCATAACTTATTTGGATTGCCAAGGTAAGGTTTTTGTTTTATGAAAGGGAGCTTGACTTCAGTAGCACATTGGCATCGCTCGTGACGTCAAGGACACAAGAAGCTTCACCTTTACAAATGAGGATATTTTTAGAGAAATCAAACTGCTTCAGCAAGGAAAAGCAGCAGGGTGTGATCAAATTACTGGGGAATTAATAAAGGCAATGGGGTGGTACATAGTGCCTTATTTAAAGTTTCTTTTCGACTATGTCATGAACAATAGTAGAATACCAAAGGAATGGAAGGAATCTATAATAATACCAATTTATAAAGGAAAGGGAGATAGAAATAAACCTGAGAACTACAGACCAGTAAGTCTGACCAGTGTAGTTTGTAAAATCTTGGAGAGTTTAATAGTAAAATATATTAGAGGGGTATGTGAAGATAAAAATTGGTTCCTGAGGAGCCAGTATGGATTTAGAAAGAAATTTTCTTGTGAGGCACAACTGGTGGGATTTCAGCAGGACATATCAGATCGGTTGGATCTAGGGGGACAGTTGGACTGCATAGCTATAGACCTTTCCAAAGCTTTTGACAGAGTGGAACATGGAGTATTATTAAAGAAAGTGGAGAGAATGGGATTGGACTCGAGGGTTGTACGTTGGATAGGAACATTTCTAAATTCAAGGGTTCAGAGAGTCAGAGTAGGGAATTACGTATCACAGGAAGAGAAAGTTAAGAAGGGAATTCCACAGGGTAGTAAAATTGGTCCATTGCTTTTCCTAATATATGCAAATGATTTAGGGAACAATATAGCATCAAAAATAAGATTGTATGCAGATGACATTATCATCTATAGGGAAATAAATAATATAGAGGATTGTAAAATATTACAAAGGGACCTCGACAGTATCCAACATTGGGTTGAAGAGAACCACATGAAGGTTAACGGAGGTAAATCAACTGTCACAATATTCACAAACAAGAGATTAAAAACTGAATTTCAATATACATTGGATGGGGTAATCGTACCAAAAGATGACAAGTGCAAATACTTAGGTGTGAGATTTGATAGTAAATTGCACTGGAAGGGTCATGTTGGAGACATTGTTGGGAAAGCATACAGATCGTTGCATGTCATTATGCGACTACTTAGAGGATGCAACAAAGAAATAAGAGAGAAAAGTTACCTAAGTTTGGTTCGTCCAATATTGGAATATGCAAGCAGTGTATGGGATCCGCACCAGGAATACCTAATAAGAGAAATTGAGAGTGTTCAAAGGAAAGCAGCAAGATTTGTGATAGGGGATTTTAGGAGAAGAAGCAGTGTATCAGATATGTTAGAGAAGCTTGGGTGGGAAACATTAAGTAAGAGAAGGGAGAAAAACAGACTTGTAGGGTTATATAGAGCATATACAGGAGAGGAAGCATGGGGGGAAATCCGTGAGAGGCTCCAATTGGAAAGTAATTATATTGGCAGGGCAGACCACAAATTCAAAATTGGACGGCACTTTAGCAGAAGCGATTGGGGTAAATTTTCATTCATTGGGAAGGGTGTGAAGGAATGGAACAGTTTACCAAGGGTGGTGTTTGATCCCTTTCCAAAATCAGTCCAGTTATTCAAGAGCAGAATAGACAAAACCAGGGAAAAGAAAGAAGTGGTATAACTTAGTGCTGTATTCCTAGAGACATTATACGTGCTATGTAATTCCTACAGCAGTTGTGAGAGGGGAGTTCAATCAATGTGTGAATAGTACATTAAGTTACTGTATTCTTTTAATATTGTGTAGTGTTTGTTACTGTATTCTTTTGGGTGTTTGTTACTTTATTCTTTTAATATTGTGTAGTGTTTGTACATTAAGTTACTGTATTCTTTTAATATTGTGTAGTGTTTGTAAAGTATGTACCTCATTTGCCACCGAGGTTGACACCTCATTGCAAATAAAGTGATTTTGATTTGATATTACTTATATTTTGTGTCTTGTGATGGCCTTCTCAGTATGTGCTAGCCACGCGTATTGGTGAGGTATGTCTGCACCAACTGACGAGCCCAACGGCACACTGGGACGAAATACTGGTATTTTATGTTTGAGTTAACCGGACCAATTTTATCATATTAATTGATAATACAAGTGATGCCATGCTCAGCCGGTGTCTCATTAGTTGTGAGCTCCTGGGGTTGGATGGGTTTAAGCAAAAACATGTAGCTAATATTTGGTCCCTCCAGCTAGAATATCATTCAACAAAAGGAATTAAATAAACTTTGAGGAAACAAGCCCAAGATTGTCCTCCTTGTTGAGTGTTCCCGCCACTTGGTGCAACTTATACAGTATTGTTTTGTCCTCCAGTCGATGTCCCAGGGTGCGAGCCATACAAGGAGTATCTGTACACATACCTACGAGAGCAGACAATCTGGCACAGCCTGCGCTTCTGGAATGCTGCCTTCTTCGATGCTCTGCAGTGTGAGCGGGTGCATCGACCTGTGGTAACTCGAGATGATATCATTCACAACAGCATGGAAGCTATTACAGATGAAAAACAGTACCAAGAAAATATAACTTTTGGACAGCTGGGGTGAGTAAATTCACTAACCTTAGAAGGGCAAATAAATGCAGGATAATTACATGAAAAGATGTCCTACGCCTTGGATACTCGAATATTTTTAATTAATTAATTCTATTTTGTGCATAGTTAAAATTAGCCAATTTAAGTTTTCCTTTCAAATTGCCAATATACCTAGGTATTGCCAAAATGTCATTGAAAAGGATAAAAACAAAAGGATTGTCGAAATAAACTGCACAATTTTACAATCTTTGGTGAATAGAGAACTGCAAAATATTGAACCAGAAGGGATTTAAACACTAGATTTTCTTTTTAAATTATTTATGAACAATCAATGAATCTTACTGTATTTTCCTACACAGATTTAATTATCTATGAACAATATGGTCAAATCTTGCACAACTGTCATTTTCAAAAGCTAGGTACAGTTCCAACATTGTGCATTAATAACCATTCCTTTTTTGTAATCGAAAGCTGACAATGTAAAATATAAATAGACATTGGGTGCTGTCATGACCTAATCCACACCCTAACAATCATTAAAGGCTTCTGTGCTTGAATAGAAAAATAACCTTTAAAATATTGTGATTATTGACAAAAGAACCAGTTGTATCTCGCAGATGTATTAATTGTTAGCGTATTCAGTTTCAATTAGTTAGTATAATGTGCACATGTCAAACTGGTCCTCATTCATCTAAATACAACCCAACTATTCAATTTGATTTTTCCATGAATCAACCAGAAGTAGACAAAGAGAAAAAGAGAATATATGAACCCATGATTACCTATCATTTAGAAAAATTTCAGATGAATACCATAGCAGTTACTGGATTAATTTTCAGCTCTAGGGGTACTATTTCAAAGTTATTTGTTAACTGGAGAGGGATTTACAAAATTGAAAGATAAGTTCAAGAAGAAATTGTTATAGCAATCCTCAAATCATCAGGAGCCATCCTAAGAAACCATTTGTATGGACCACTAGCTTTGTAATAACTCTTGTTTTACGATCACTGTATCTGCATGTTTAAAATTATGTATATTAGCCTTTCAAGATTTGATTGCCGCTGAACTTGGCTGCGCCAGCATTTGTTGTTTATTGCACCAGGAGCCTTGCGGGACGAGCAGGGAGGGACAGCGAAGGCAGAGTGCCGTCTGCACATAAGTCAAGCAGCGTTGCGTGCACTACTTGTGTTAAACAGAAGTTATATTGTGAATTATGAACGGAAAAATTAATAATGATGGGCGAATGGGTGTTTTCTAATATTGTTTCATTCAGGAATTAGGGAAATCACATCACAGGAGCTCATGTCACCACAAAGAATAGTTCCTATCTCGATCGCCAGCAATCAAATCCTGAAAGGCTAATATTATTCGGTGTCATTTGGCAAACGCCTAGGGGTCAGACAAATGAAAGATTCACAAACTGCTTGTTTCACAGTTGTCTCTGTTTCTTGTTTCTTTCAATCAAAGTGATTCTAATATGCTGTCTTTTTCTTACAGGACGTTCACTTACAACATGCATGCATTTGGTCTGAGTAAGGAGCTGTGCTTGGAGTTCTTAAGAAAACAGTGTACAATAGCCAACCTGAGAGGAGGTAAGAGTAGTAAAAGAAGTAAGGGATTCCAGGTCATCATCATCTTGCACAGTTTCCAGCCACTGGCCGGGTCTGTCTGGAACACAAGCCTCTCCAACGTCTTCTGTCTTCCCACCATCTCTCAGCCTCCACCCTTGTCCAGTCTTCTCCTCTCTTCTTCACGCTTTCTTCCACCCCCTTCAGCCACCTGTCTCTCGGTCTTCCTCGAGGTCTCTTTCCTTCCCACTTCATCTCGTGTACCCTCCTGGGTATCCTCTTCTCCTCCATTCGTTTTACATGTCCATACCATCTAAGTCTAGATTTCTCTATACCATCCTGTAATGGTTCCTCCTTCATTCCAGGTACTTTATTATTTTCATTTACAGTAAGCCTACACCAGATAGAAAATTTAGACCCACAAGGGGAATTTATACTGGTTGTGTTGTCATCATCAAAGGCTCCTAGCCCAGCAAACCAATATGTTCCCCACCAGAGGCGGCCGGTGATACTGGACTCAAGGACGCCGCCCTCCCACCCTCCTCATCAGCCCTAATGTTTTCTCTCCTCGCACCTAATGTTTTCCCATCGTGACAAAATGTGTGTAGTTCCTCTCCTTGTCTGCAGAGCGCACCAGATGCTCCCGAGGACTCATGAGAAATCGCCCTCGTTGTAATTTACGTTGCCATGACGATTGCCTCCAGTTATCCCCCCTCCATCCTCTAACGCGCTACGTCACGAAGTGTGTGGACTCAGTCAGTTTGAGTCTCATTCAGCCACTGGATAGCTTCCCTCCTGGCGTGCTAGGAAGCAGCACCAAGTCTCTGTGGCAGACAAGTTTTGTATTGATGTTAATGGCGGAGTTGGAATGTATTCTGAATGATTTTATAAAGGTGTACTGCTGCGTGCCCTTTTGTAAATCAGAACTGGGCAAGTTAGAATACCAGGGAATCTCATTTCATGAGATACAATCGGACAAATCATTGCGTGAAAAGTGGTTACGTGGGATTTCCAGAGAAGGTGACAAGAGAGCAAGCAAATGGTTACCTTCTGATATCTGTTTCTTCTAGTCTTCATTTTCTTCCTGAGAGCTTTAGATCACATAAATTATTATCAAATTGGTTACAACTAGTGGGATGTGGGTTGGCGACTATGGGACCCCAGCTGAGTTTCCTTGAGCTGAGCTCCTCTCTTATATCTTTCACGTCAACTCTTACCCCAACGTTATTAGGGTATCGGAGGCCTTAATTGTCTATTGTCTTTTTCTTTCCTGATGCCCTAATTTTTGTAGGATCAGACCTCATTTTGTCCTTTTTTTATGCCTTCGGTAAGAGGCCCTAAAGGAGGTAGGGTGTGTGTTGTCCCACCATTCACGGTGCACCTTAAATATCGATACACCCTCAATGATGGAGATAATTGTTGTCTAAAGGGGTGAACTATCTAAGTCATCTACCCTTAGTGGTTTAGGTGATGGTGAGAAATTATGATGAAATGAAATCTACAGCTAGATTTAACTAATTCCTGACTTACAACTAACTTATGTACTAGAAGAAGAAAACGACAATAATAAAAGAAAGAAAGGTATAAGGGAAATAAATGACGGAAAAGAAATGCCCTTCATCTTCGAAGGGCAGATGACGTTGCTGTTTATCCCCTTAAAACAAGAATCAATCTTCGAAGAATGACTATTGAGGTACTTGGAAACTACTAGAGCCATTAAAGGCAGGTAGAAAAGGGAAAGAGGAGAGGGTCCACCCCAAAGTCAATGCAAAAAGGGGAAAATTGATCTCTCTTTGGAACCCATCACGATCGCCAACTCCCGAGCTCAAAAGCTGAGCTCATGAAGGTGTAGCCCTGTCCAAGGTGCACCACGTGTGGTGGAGCTTCACACACCCTGCCTCCTTTAGGGCCTTGTGTAGAAGGCATTAGGTGTTATGAAACTATAAGAATAGGGCTGATACCTCGAAGAATGAGGGTATCAGGATAGATTATATAATGGTCAGTTACGGCAGGAAAATGAATGCCTCCCTAGACTTTGGATGCTCTAATGATATCCGGGTTGGAAGAGAACAAGAGTTGACTAATGGAGGTCGACAGGTAGATGACAGAGAAGAGCCTGGCACAAGTGGAAATAATAACCGCCTCGGCTGGGGTCCAATGGTCTCCAACCCAAGTTCCACTAAGCCTAGTTGTGAACCCTGGTGGTGGGGATACACCCTCAAGGGCTCATGGTTAGTGAGCTTGGGAATTGGCGACCCTGATGGATTCCTGAGCTGGGTCCGGTTTTCTTCTTTTTCCAGTGACTGGGAGCAAATATTTTTAATACCTTTGTTATTTCTTTAAAAACAGTAGTGTCTAATCCAAACAAAATAAGGAAATCAAGGTACAAAAATATGTGAGAAGAAAAAATCCAATTCATGTATGAAATTATCTCTGTCAATTACTGGAAGAGCATCACAAAAATGGTCGAGTCCCCCCTCGGTAAAATTCACGAGCCGCCACTGTTCCCCACACTATCTAGTGGCAGCACTGTTGACTGGCAGGTGTGTGCTCAGTGTCTTGCAGGCTGAATGCAACAAGGACTTTAGAGACTTGAAGAAGGAATAATCATATTTTAACTGTCAAAAGGGCATAGTATACAGGAGGAGACTGACTGTGTGTTTAAGATGTGGAAGGAAAATTCAAACTGTCAAACCATTGTGGTTGGAAGCAACAGAGACTGCCAGTATCAAACAATGGGTCCTCTAGCTGCTTTGCAACATGGCAACAATTGCTGGAATTCCTCACAGTCCAAATATATTGATTTCAGAGATGAGAGAGCTGCATTCCTTGTACATCTGGAGTAGGATAAATGAGGGGGGTGAGACAGTATGCACCAGTATGGAATACTGCCACTGGTTTCTATGGCCAAACACCATAATGTCAATGAACAAGTAAAATCCATCCCTAATCAGTGGAGACGCTACTATGTATCTGTTTGTTTCCTAGTTATGTTATTTTGTTCTGAAATTTATTGTTCTTAGTGTACAAGTTTAACCCTGACAAATATGTGGAGACATGGCTGGGACACCACGGTGGCCGAGAGCGCTAACTCATGCCTCGCGGGCATCAGGAGAGTGTGATTTTGAATCCCACCTCAGCCATCCTGAAAATGATTTTCCTGGTTTCCCATTTCCACCACCAGGCAAATGCTGGGACGGTTCCTTTCAATACATCCACGGCCACTTTCCTTCCTAAATCCCTTCCCTAACCCATCCTGAAAATAAAATTGGCTGCATTAATAAAATACAAGGGGTGTCACAGTGCTGATGGTAACAAATCAGATGTTGCTCCTCTCGGAGTAAAAGCAATCTGGGAATTCTCTATGACACCACAAGAACTAGACAATAGAGGATTGGAAACAGATATCTGGTCTGATGAGTCCCTTTACAGACTATACAGAAATTATGCCAGATATAGAGTGGAATGCTGACATGAAGACTACATACAAGCAGGAGGCAGGTCAGTTATAATCTAAGGACGACTTCAATCATAGCGAATTGGGCCCCTCTTGTCGCTGTTGGTATTTACTTGACGATGATGATATGACAATAATTGTCATTTTAAAAGATCTAACATCTAAGTTACCGGCCCCTAATATTCACTTGAACCATCAAGGGACGTCACAGTGCCAATGAAAACAAATCAGATGTTGCTCCTCCAGAATTAACATAGCTGTGTGCATTGAGTCTTAGCCTACATTACCCATTTGAGATAAGAGTGCCAGTGACCCAGTTGAAATAATAATAATGTTATCGGTTTTACGTCCCTTTTAACTACTATTATTTTCAGCAACGCCGGAGTGCCGGAATTTTGCCCCAAAGAGGATCTCTGACATGCCAGTAAATCTACTGACACGGCTCCTCGCATTTGTATGACTCCGCTCCAGTGGCCTCAGCCATCATTGTCCTCTCCGTGGTAACATGTGCTTAGCGGTACTAGACTTTTGTTGACACTGTGCTCCATCATCATTGTGTCCCCATTCTCATCCAAGGCTCCAGCTGCTACAAACAACAACCCCTAGCACACATTTCTGAAACACGTAATACCTACTGGCACAAGTAGCTCACCAACCTTTCCTGGCTCGAGTCCTATTGAAACCACTTAAATCAACAGGTCTAGCAAAACCAAAGGCATTCCAGGATTCTCGCATAACTTTGGGATTGATCAATGGCAAAACTTTATTCCTGTGAGCCTCTATGAAGGTAAACCATTTAGAGTTTCCTAGGGTATTCCCTGTGTGGTATGCTACAGAGACCCTGCCCTTTTTAGTTGTCTCTTACTACAGGTAGGGCATTCCATGAAATAAATAGCCTACCCATGGAGAGGAAGAAAAAAAGAAGAAAAGGTCTGACCCCTTGACATCTTAGGATGTTGGGAAAGAAAAGACAAGGGCCAATTGAGACAAGATAATGAAAGGGACCATAGGCCTTGGTTACAGTAATACAGTCAGAGCCAGAAGAGAACAAGAGTCGACCAACATAGGTTGACTGGGTAGGAAAGATGAAAGATAGGAGCACAAGTACAGTATGTGGCTGCAATGCTGAGCTCAGCCGGGACTTTTTGGTTGCCAATCCATATCCCACAAGTATTGAAGAATTAGAAGCCATTTTTCAGTGTTGCCTAGATTTATCACAGAAAGCTTTTTAGTCAGCCAATACAAATTGTGCCTAATTACATTAGGTGGAAAACAAGTACTTGTACGCCCTAATCTGAAAGAAATATTTATCACAAAATAATACACTTTATGTTTATAAATACCGTACTTGTTTTCCCATGTTATGTAATTGGGCACAATTTGTGTTGACCAACCGAAAAGCTTTCTATAATAATATCCCTCAAGTAGCGACTATTTTAAAGAAATTACATTCTCGAATATTCTTCAGTGCCAGCTATAATTCTTAAATACACACATAAAGATGAACCATTGACCAAAACATGGACCCATTCTCTCTAACATTTCAATTTGGACAGCCAACAGCTGGTTTGTGTTGGAGCGCAAGTGCAACACTAATTGACATCAGAGAAACTCTGATTTACATGGCCATCTTTGCCAAGACTGCAAACTAAATGTCACAAAAAAATTGTTTTCATCACACACCCAAAAGTATACAGGATGTTTCCACATCAAAGGTACAGACTTTCAGGAATGTTTACAACAAACACAAGGATCAATTTGAAATAGAAAACCCAAGTCCAGAAATATCTCCATGGCCTTGTAGACGTCCTTATGTATGTGGGACTTCTAGGAATGTTGGATACAACACCATACAAATCTTTGAGTGTAGATACACATATCATTTGTATTGCCTTATGAATATTTCCAATGCATCCCATCTATGGAAAGAGTACAACTACCAACAGTGGGGAAGCAGTGCTTGCTTGTTTGGTGAGGATGCTGTCAATCAGCATGTGATCCAATTGCAAGTCCAACGTGCGATATGTCCTTGAAGCATGTGATTGTAATGCAAGTAAATGACAGTATTAAACACAACAATTCGTAAGGTGTTTTAGTTCAAATTCTTAGGTACCACACACCCTGCCAGGCAACAGAATTGTTTCTGGACTGAAATCTGAAATGTATCCTTGTGTTCATCGCCAGCATACCTGAAAGTCTGTATCATTACCATGTCTAGTTTATCATATTGCTAGTGAAAATACTTTGTTTAAATTACAGATCAAGAAAAACTCTTACGAGACAACATTGAGAGGATGTACAGAGAAACAGACCCTTGGAGATAGTTCCTCTATGATGGTGATCGATTGTTTAAAGTCAATTTTATTTTGTTCTTCATGGACCAATGGATGGAGTCAATTTGATGGATCACTTAACAATCACATAATGGAAGAAGACTGATGTAACTTAATAACAGGATAAAACCTGAACTATATCATGCAGCTTTTATAGACAATAAAAACACTTGGTTTTGTTCAAAAACCAAAGAGACAGATACTGTAAGCTAGAGTGACTGAAATGATTAAGGTATTGGTATTTTGTTACAGCCATTTTATATTCAACATTTACGTGAAGAAACTATGAAGAAAATATTTCATTAATTTCTTTATATCTCAAGCAACTTTCATTACAATGATTGACAGAATTTGAAAATGCACAATTTAAAAAAAGCTTCTATTTTAACTATGATAAAAAGAACTGTAGAAAAATATGTACTTAATATAATCCCTGCATTATTTCTTTTTAATGACTAAGGGATATATATATATATATATAGAAAATCTTGTTGATAGCATCGCTGTTTGCATAGTTATAGAGAGCATAAAGGAATGATTCGCCTCCTTACAAGACAATAGTTTTACATTCATCACTTGTTTGATAATACAATCATTGATATGCTGTTCATTTATTATTGATTACATAAGAATATGTATAAAATGAAAGCAATAAGTCATATATTTGAGATGAACTCTTGAATGGTATGTAGATCTGATAAGGATTGGATAAAAATAAATTTAAATTATACAAATAATGTACTTTTTGAAAATGCTGTTTAGATTTTCCTTTTACATAAATAGATGCTTAATATATAGAATTATTAAAAACTGTACTGTGAATTGGAACGTACTTATTTGTATGTAAGAAATTTGTATTGTGATAAACCTATACCAAAGATGTATCATGTTAATCATGAAGTATGTTGCTGATGTAAAGCAATGAAATACAGTCAATTACATAAACAAGTTTTTTATTGAAAGTGCAATGAAATGGTGAATTATTTGTAATTGAATGGGTACCCTGAATAAAGATCTAACCCACAAGAAACCGAAAGTTGAACTTTCAGTGGAATCGTGCATGATCTGTGTGTAGTATTTCCCCTCAAATCTGACCTACATTTGTCTTATATTGCATAGAAGATTGAAGAAACGAATGATTTACTTATGAGATTTAAATCAAAATCAATGTTTAATTCCCATTGACAATAATTTTCTATTTGTGGGTTAGATCTTTATTCGGGGTAACCATTCAGTTGTTCCTTGTCGTAGAATGTTTTGTATCCCCACAGTTGGGTGCCACTTTGTATTAGTTCCTTCAAGTAGCCCCACTATAGGGTGATACTTGGTGACATTCTGTTGGATAGAATATAAATTGAATTTTTTGCTGGACAACAATCATTATTAAAATACTAAAATTTACTCAGTAGAGCAGTGGCGACTGCTGATTTTTATAATGTGTAGGACGTAATATGATAGGCTACTTATTAACTTAAGATAATTATTATAACTGAGCTAAATTGAGATATTCAACTCAGTCTAATATTAATATTATTCATTCGCACAGAACTATTACGAACACATTCAATACAATCGAATACCACTCCAAAGATGTGCACATGTCTATCCATTCTGAACGCGCAAAATCGTGACCAATAACTAAGCCCGTAGCGTTGGTTTAAATTCAACCAATAGCGAGAATTGAGGATCTCAGTAGACGACCTCAGAACGCCATTAAACAGACCGAACCTGCCCCTTCCCCCTCAAGGGCTCCCATCCATTTCTAAAGCTTTGAACACGTGCTTTGAGGATGCAATGGTTCCTTCCTCAGCTTGAAACGGTTATTAATGCCCCATGTTGGTAGCGACAAATGAAACGTCTTGACTGCCCCTAACTGTTGGGTGAGAAATGTAACTGTTTACCTTTGCCTAAGCTATGTTGTTTTAATGGGCGCCAAGACCTCAATGCAATGTTGAAATCTAAATTTGTATTTAACAACGTCTAGCTCTGGCAGAACACATTCAAGACTCTATTCACTCAGATCGTGGTATGATTTGATCATTAACCCAACAAACAATTGTATCAGGAGAAGGAATTGGTCTATATCTAATGCTACCTACTGAAAGCAAAGATTGCATTGTAAAAGAAATGAATTTATTATATAAAACAAGTATAGCAAAATTAATAATAACAATAAGTTTAAAATTTAAATTGGAGCGTTGTGATTTGAATATTACCGATAGAAAATTACGTGAACACGGAGTTTGATAAATTGATTTTACTCTTATTTCCAAGCTATGAAGTTACTGAAATGTGAAATGTAAAACAACGAGAAATGAGAGATTGCGTATTTCTGCGTCATTTGCGCTTACCACTGGAAATGCCCGAAGCCTTTCCCTCGTACTGGATGATGCTGTGAGCTTCCCACAGTCTCCTGGACGTCGTCATCTCGTCGATGTTTGATGATATACTCGTAGATTAGATAATTCTATGGTCCGTACATCGGACCCAAACACTCATATAACCACACTGGTTAAGTTTTACAAAAGTTAGTCCTCCAATCCACGGAACATCGGAGCGATTCCCGCGTACAACATACTCGTCAAGTATTTCACAGATTGTCCTCCTTCGACGGCGCGTCGAACGATATATGCACACGTTGGCTCCCCACTCCGGAGCCGTCTACTAGCTTACGTAGTCCTCATTGATTGGCTGAGCACGCCGCGCTATCTTCCCCTCCTCTGGGTCATTACACTCGGCGGGAGGGTTCCGTTTCAACAATTCGCCTTTCCTGGACGATGCGAGCCCGCTTGCGTAATTCTTCTCGACAGGAATCAGCTTGTATTTGAATTCCCAGTGAGTCATCTCTCTCAAATACCCTAACTGACAAAAACTCCGTAAAATTCCGTAATCAGATAATTTTCTATGATATCGTCGTTCGTAATAATTTGCATGATAGCGTTTTCTAAGACATAGAAAACCTATCTGAATGCTAATAATTTTTATAAAATGCTCCGAAAATATCTAAATAATAATTATAATAAATTAATAATAATAATAAATTAACATGAAAAATTCTCTTGGCTGAACAATTTGCCGCGTAAATAAATATAGAATGGCTTCCTACTGACTTATGCCAGTTGCATAAAACCCCACGAAAAACACGTTACAAGCTTTCTACTCCGGGCAGTGAAAGTCACACTCACCCATCTAGGGGTGAAATGTAGAACTAGTTACAAGTACTGAGTGACGGTGAAACAGAGCTTATCGAGAGGGTGCGCAAGGTAGCCCCAAAGACTACTGTATTTTACAAAACAATTAATTTAATTTTTTAACCCAGTTAAAGCTGAGAACTGACTGTAGGATGATCCTCACGTCCTACATGCAGGAATCGCCACTGCAGTAGAGCAACGCTCTTCTATCTCTCGAGGCGTGAGGCAAACGGGCTTGCTTGACAATACACGAACTATGTCTTACCTACACATCTAAAATAGTACATCTAATATAATCTAATAATACAATTAACAACGGCTTCGCTGGCGTAGTTGGTAATATGCTGAGCTTCTATGCCCAAGGTCGCGGGTTCAAACCCGACCGAAGTTGTTTTTTAAGAGCGTTAAAAATCCCTCAATATGCCTTCCTTTGGAGGGGAAGTAAAGCTGTCGATCCCATGTCATAGATTTATGGCATGAAAAGGAACCTTCCACTAACTACACTTGTGTGAAGCCAAAATTTGTAGGTTAGGTTTGATTAATGCACTTAATTTCCAACGTTCGTCACCGGGCGCAGATTGCGATGGCATCTAGTAGTAGCGAAGTTCACAACTAGGTGTCGTGGACGGCAGTATTTGGTAGTAAAAGTAGGAACTAATTGATATTATCGTCTGCAGTCCTCACTTGAATTAAACACAGATAACACACACTAATACAGTCATCACACTTAACACCGGTTATCAGACAGATTCTACACACACCCAAAGTACACAGGGCTACACGACTGCATTGTCGCAGCCTCTAAACTAAGGAACCAACCAACAATTAACAACACAAAAATCTGAATGCTGAAATGCAGATTTGTTATATTCTTAAACATATACAGTATTATCCGTACACCTGCTGAGACAGTATCTTTACAATGATAACATTCTAATAAACCACACAGAGTGTGAGTGTATAGTAAAGTGTGCTTCTGGTGTTTTACACTGTACCTTGATTGAAGATCTGAATCATTAGTACCGGTTTCTTGAGTTGTGACTGGTAGGTCATCCTCGATGTTGGTTCCATTCCTACCCGACTTCCGATAAGTCTTGGGAGACTGAATCTCCCTAACTTCCTATTTATTGCAGTACTTTGCATTATGTGAAGAAGTTATAATAAACTGGCATCGTCATAAAATATAATTCTGTCTAGTTTCACACAACAATATACACACATCAAAAAAAGTTTTGCATCACCTCGGTTCCCAGATCTCCGGCATATAGACGTTGACTGTGTATATTGTATCCAAGATACAGTCCCTTTGACTGTTCATAGATGTCACTAAAACTGCTCAAAGATGTAAACAACCATGCATGAGCAGGGCCTATTAGACGGAGGGGGTACGACAGCCGATCAGTTCCAGTCATTCCACCAGGACGAAGGTACGCTGCTCATGTTGTCTGTAGTTCTACCATGCCTAGAAGGTCAATACCGCAGTTCGATCGCGTCCTCATTGTTACTTTGTGTCAAGAAGGGCTCTCAACAAGGGAAGTTTCCAGGCGTCTCAGAGTGAACCAAAGCGATGTTGTTCGGACATGGAGGAGGTACAGAGATACAGGAACTGTCGATGACAGGCCTCGCTCAGGCCGCCCAAGGGCTACTACTGTAGTGGATGACCGCTACTTACGGATTGCCGCTCGGAGGAACCCTGACAGCAATGCCACCATGTTGAATAATGCGTTTCGTTCAGCCACAGGACGTCGTGTTTCAACTCAAACTGTGCGCAATAGGCTGCATGATGCGCAACTTCACTCCCGACGTCCATGGCGAGGTCCAGCTTTGCAACCCCGACACCATGCAGCGCGGTACAGATGGGCCCAACAACATGCTGAATGGACCCCACGGAATTGGCATCACGTTCTCTTCACCGATGAGTGTCGCATATGCCTTCAACCAGACAATCGTCGGAGACGTGTTTGGAGGCACCCTGGTCAGGCTGAACGTCTTAGACACACTGTCCAGCGAGTGCAGCAAGGTGGTGGTTCCCTGATGTTTTGGGGTGGCATTATGTGGGGCCGACGTACGCCACTGGTGGTCATGGAAGGCTCCGAAACGGCTTTACGATACCTGAATGACATCCTCCGACCCATAGTGCAACCATATCGGCAGAATATTGGAGAGGCATTTGTCTTCATGGACGACAATTCTCGACCTCATCGTGCACATCTTGTGAATGCGTTCCTTCAAGATAACGACATCGCTCGACTACAGTGGCCAGCATGTTCGCCAGACATGAACCCTATCGAACATGCCTGGGATATGTTGAAAAGGGCTGTTTATGGACGTCTTGACCCACCAACCACTCTGAGAGATTTACGCCGAATTGTCGTTGAGGAGTGGGACAATTTGGACCAACAGTGTCTTGATGAACTTGTGGATAGTATGCCACGGCGAATACAGGCATGCATCAATGCAAGAGGACGTGCTACTGGGTATTAGAGGTAGTGGTGTGTACTGCAATCTGGACCACAAATGCTGAAAGTCTAGCTGTATGATGGTACAACATGCAATGTGTGGGTCTCATGAGCAATAAAACGAGCTGAAATGTTGTTTGTGTTGATCTCTATTCCCTTTGTATTTAACGGTTCCGGAACTCTTGGAACCGAGGTGATGCAAAACTTTTTTTGATGTGTGTAATATAACAATCTAACACTTGTGCAGATTACCAAGGATGAGAACAATCTCTCTTATTAAAAAAGTGAGTCAGTCAGTCTGAAAGACTAGACTTTGTATCATTTTAAATGCTGAAAAATGCTAGAAAGGCTGGAGGCTTCTCGCTTCGCTCGAAGCCAAAGACTCTTGACATGTTAGAAAATTATCTGCATAATACTTATCTTGCTTATCTTGTTTCAAATTACTCGCGAACAGCAAGTGCAAACCAAGGGCAAAGCAAGATCAAGCGCGCGGGGACCTGCCCCTTCCATCCAGTCTAAAAACACTTATAGTGGGTGATGTATTGAAGATAGAGATATGCTCTCGCAGACTTTTTTGTAGAACTTTTCATGCTGACAAATTCTTACCCTCATAGTATATTGATATTTTTAACGGTTTGCCCAGTGTAAGCTTAAGAAGCGCACGGACGCTAAGTTTGTTTTCGACTTTTTCACTGAAATTGTTACTGCTTGGCTTCCTTTGATCATACATAAATTATTTTTTACAGAATCTTTCCTCGAGATATCTTTACAGAATGGTGAAAACCGCATCAAAATCCATTCAGTGGTTCTCGAGATTACCCGCGATATTCAAGAATCGGGGATTTTGGTTGGTTCTTAAGTTTAGGGGCTGCGACAACGCGGTCATGTAGCCCAATCGGGGATTTTTGTCTTATACTAACAAAGTAGAGATATTCGGGGAACACATGCACCAAGCGGTACATCACACACCTCAGTGCATTTGGGTACATTTCATCCCGTCACCGTAACGTAACGCCAGACCCCAGCGTAACGACGAAGTCGACACGATCATTTAAAATGATAATACTTAATAATTACTCGCACTGAGTACAATTACTTTACGAAGAAGACTGACTTGACAATATTAAGTCCACGCCAACAAAATTAACTGAGTGACGACACGCGTCATACTCCCACAGAACAGAATAATATCAGAAAAAAGGAATCATGACCAACATGGAGCACAATAATATAGTGATGCAATCCACATCCAGACGGTACCTTCCTTGCACTACAAACGCTGATGTCCAATAGTGTATTAGCATCCATCACTATGTAATCTAGCACCTATCATTAAAATCCCCTAGAAAGACCATTAACAGACTCCTTTCTCTTCCACGAACTGTTGATCAACTACCCCATAATAACTTGGAATAACAGATGACTTGCCTTTTTCTCAATTCCTCGACTTCCTTGTCTGCTTGCGTGAATGATCCCTACTAAGTTAATCAGCACTTCTCGATAAATTACAATAATTTACATTTATCACATAGTTTAAAGAAATACAAATGGATTTAGACGAATTGAAAACTACTAAGCATCATATAATAATGTTATTGGTTTTACGTCCCTTTTAACTACACTGGCTTTTAGAGACGCCGGGGTGCCGGAATTTTGCCCCGAAGGGGATCTTTAACGTGCCAGTAAATGTACTGACACGGCTCCCTCGCATTTGCGCACCCTCAAATGCCAGCTGACTGCGCCAGGTTTCGAACCTGCAACCTTGGGCTCAGTAATACTAAGCAACAAATTGAACATCGAGAAGAGAAACGGCTTCTGAATAACAAATACACTCGATTAACATTCAAAATTTGACAGCTTAAGCAATATGTTATATCTGCAGAAGAGCGGGCTGCAAGATCTTCCAGAATGAGGAAGTATTGGGAAAAAAAAAAAACAAGTATTAAGAACTGAGTGCTCCAATGTGGGCGTAAACAGTGTGGTGCTCCAATGTGGGCGTAAACAGTGTGAATAAATAAATAAATAATTTACATTTATATACATATATCTTCTGATGATGGTTCATGGTGTAGTCACGTCCTAGTTTGTGAACCATGGGCAACGGCTGAGGGGCCTAGTAAGCGGTTCTGACGGTCGGGATACCAGTTACTATGGATTAAGAGTGGCATCTTGGACATATTCCGAGTGCTTGTGCTCAGATGGCTAGAACTACCCAACTCACTTATTTGTCCCCAGAGGTGAAACTCAGGGGTCCTGTGTTAGTAGGGCTAGCAACCTGCTTCACTTGTACTTCTTAAACCTGCTCAAAATGTCATGAGCAAGCCTTGGACCTATGGGAGTGATGGAGTCCCACTCCCATCTCACAGATCAGGGACTTCGTGGAAACAAATATGCAATCGGACTGGTATTCGATGGGGTGCAATTAATATCAAGGGTGGTTATGGTAGGAAGAAAGTGAGCTAGCCGAGTTAGCAAGTACGATGGGATTGGATATTCTAGGTATTAGTGAAGTTCAGATAAAGGGAGATAGAGAGGAGGAAGTGTACGCTCCATATGAAGGGGCAGATCAGGAGGAACTAGACAGATTTTATGAGGCACCTAGTGATGTGGTAGCAAGAGTTAACAATAAGGATAGTGTAGTACTAATGGGGGATTTCAATGCTAGAATAGGAAATAGAACTGAGGGGTATGAGAAGGTAATGGGTAAGTTTGTAACGTGTTTTTCGTGGGGTTTTTATGCAACTGGCATAAGTCAGTAGGAAGCCATTCTATATTTATTTACGCGGCAAATTGTTCAGCCAAGAGAATTTTTCATGTTAATTTATTATTATTATTAATTTATTATAATTATTATTTAGATATTTTCGGAGCATTTTATAAAAATTATTAGCATTCAGATAGGTTTTCTATGTCTTAGAAAACGCTATCATGCAAATTATTACGAACGACGATATCATAGAAAATTATCTGATTACGGAATTTTACGGAGTTTTTGTCAGTTAGGGTATTTGAGAGAGATGACTCACTGGGAATTCAAATACAAGCTGATTCCTGTCGAGAAGAATTACGCAAGCGGGCTCGCATCGTCCAGGAAAGGCGAATTGTTGAAACGGAACCCTCCCGCCGAGTGTAATGACCCAGAGAAGGGGAAGATAGCGCGGCGTGCTCAGCCAATCAATGAGGACCACGCAAGCTGAAGCCGGCGGAAGAGTGGGGGGGCCGACGTGTGCATATATCGTTCGACGCGCCGTCGAAGGAGGACAATCTGTGAAATACTTGACGAGTATGTTGTACGCGGGAATCGCTCCGATGTTCCGTGGATTGGAGGACTAACTTTTGTAAAACTTAACCAGTGTGGTTATACGAGTGTTTGGGTCCGATGTACGGACCATAGAATTATCTAATCTACCAGTATATCATCAAAGGAAAAAGGAAGGAAGCTTGTAGTTTAACGTGACCGTTAATCTTGAGATCATGAGCCACGGGACCTCCGTTTTACGTGGAATCCGAACCACAGGACATGGCATTTCACTTCGAAAATCTCACATGCATTGACCGGGAATCGAACCCGGACCGAGTATATCATCAAACATCGACGAAGATGACGACATCCAGGAGACTGTGGGAAGCTCACAGCATCATCAAGTACGAGGGAAATACTTTGGCAATTTCCAGTGGTAAGCGCAAATGACGCAGAAATACGCAATCTTTCATTTTCTTTGTTTTACATTTCATATTTCAGTAACTTCATAGCTTGGAAATAAGAGTAAAATCAATTTATCAGACTCCGTTTTCACGTAATTTTCTATCGGTAATATTCAAATCACAACGCTTCAATTTAAGTTTTATACTTATTATTATTATTAATTTTGCTATAAAGAAAGTACAGATGCCTTAAACGCCAAATTAGAACAAAACAGTAGGGAAAATAAAGAAAGTACAGAAGCTTTAAATAAAAAATTAGAACAGAATAATGCAAAATTAGATAAGAAGAACAAGGAAATTAGTGTGAAAATGGAGCAGATTAGAGGAGAAATCAGAGGAGTAATGGAAGAGAAGGTTAAAGAGATCATTGCAGATGTAGACAAGAAATTAGGAAAAGTATAGGAGGAGTTGGAAATTAGAATCAGTACACAGGCTGAAAATTTAAAAGAACTAGTGCAACTGGAAACACAGCAGGTCAAAAAGCAATTGGGGGGAGAAATTGACAAAATTCAGGTAGCTACTAAAGAGGTTAAGGAACAGCTGGGGGGTAGAATTGAGAAAGTCCACTCACAAATAGTTGCAGAAGTAAATGATTTAAGAGAGAGTAATAGAGAGAGCATTAGCAAGATTGAGGAGAAACAAGCAAAGCTATATGATAAAGTAGAAGAATCAGAAGGAAACATTAAATTAACAGTAAACAGTATTGAGAGGAAGGCTGAGGAGAAAATCGCAGAATTAGAGTTAAAATTAAAAGCTAGGATCAGGCAAGAAAATAGTCAGAATAGGCCAGTTTTTGTGAATAGCACACACAGG
Organism: Meconema thalassinum; assembly: GCA_946902985.2. Taxonomy (NCBI): domain Eukaryota; kingdom Metazoa; phylum Arthropoda; class Insecta; order Orthoptera; family Tettigoniidae; genus Meconema; species Meconema thalassinum. Next base: position 310,259,839 of record OX336392.1, on the reverse strand, counting down.
GAGGTAGAACTGGGTAAGTTCAGCAATCGACAGGGGTGCCCAATGGAGTTCATGAACACTATAGAAAATAAATTCGGGGAAAGGTTGGAAAATGGTAGTATTGAGTGGTGCCAGGTAGTTGAAATTTTAGAACAAGTGTTTGTGGGGGAAACGAGGAATTGGTTTGCTGTCTACAGAGACAAGTTTACTGATATCAATGATTTTAAAATGAAATTCTGTGAAAAGTTCTGGAATGAGGTTATTCAGTCGCAGCATCGTGAGGGAGTAGTGTGTGGTAAATATAACCCTAAAGGAAGCTCCACCATGACCGAATACTTTTTAGGGCAGGTATTAGTGTGTAAATATCTGGATGGCTTGAAGGAGGAAAGTGATGTGGTAAGGTTGCTACTTAGGCACTTTCCCCTATAGGATCAAGGCGGCTGCTTGTATCCAGAATGTAAAGACAATATCACAAGTAGAAAATTTGTTAAGCACATTTGATGCACTAGGGAGAGGGGGTTATGAGGACAATTTCAATAGGAACCAGGGTAATAATAATAACAGACCTAATGAAGCCAGGCATCAAGAAGTTCAAGGGAACGGTGGCGAAGGGGCCAACGCTCAAAATAGAAATAATAATAATCAGCTAAATCAGAACAGAGGAAATGGCTATGGTAATCAGTATCAAGGGAGGAACAATGATTTCAGGGGAAATCAAGGGAGGAACAATGATTACAGGGGAAATCAAGGGAGAAACAATGATTTCAGGGGAAATCAAGGGAGAAATTATAATGACAATAATTACAACCAGAATAGGGGTCAAGGAAGAGGACAGCCTAGTGGTAGTAATATACAGCCAAACAATGACAACACAACTCAGAACAACCAGACCAGTGCAGTAGTAACTAGTACTACGGCCAGCTGTAGCGGTTCTTTAAACGCGAACCAGGCTGCGAAGTAAGGTCAGAATCTCAGTCTGTAGCATGCCCTATCCATACAATTATACAGGAACCCTATGACCTAAATGTAAGAAATGAATTATTACATGAACTAAATGATGAAGGTATTATTCAGGAAGTGGTTAGTAAGAGCCCCATAGTTAAATTTAACGTGTCCGAGGCGTACACAGATGTTTTAAATGATAGTGGTGGTATGAAGAGTTGCATAAGTAGTGCATTTTATGATAAAATGAAAGGAACTGGAGTAAATTTTGAGGAGATGCCAATTAAAAGCACTTTTGTTATCACAGCTGTTGGGAAGAGGTCTAAAGTAATTTTTAAGCAAGTTTTAGTAGACATTAAAATTAATAATCATGTAGAGAAGCAGATTTGCCTTGTAATTCCAAATTTAGTATTCAGTGTTATCTTGGGTTCAGAGTGGCTAAGTAGAGTGTCTGGTAACTTATGTTATGATGTAGGGAGTTTGAAATTTAAATGGGGAGATTCTGAAGTAGAAGTAGCGATCAATGACCATATTCAGAGGAGTAGTATTGTAGGTGTGATTTGTACTTTAAATGAGATATCGCCAGCCGTAGAGCGGGGTTCTCCATGTTTTGTGGGCAGTGTGATTACGAACGGAAGTCTAGAGGACTCGTTACGTGAGGCTGCATTTCAGGGTAATACAGAGGTGGAACAATGTATTCGGCTCTATGATGTGTTATTGTGTAATAGGAGAGTTTTTGAGGATCGCATTGGTATGGCCAATTGCTATACACATTCATTGAACGTTATTGATAGGTCAGTATTCACAGGACATAGATATCCTGTACCTTTCGCTTATCAGAGTGCAGTTGAGGCACAAATTAATCAGATGCTTGAAGATGGGATTATTGAGCACTCTAACAGTCCATATGTTAATTCTTTGATCACGGTACCCAAGACCGACGGCACTGTTCGTATTTGTTTCGACGCTCGTTTGGTTAACAGTAGAATTAGTTCAGATCAGCTGAAATCTATGTCAATAGAGGAATTAATGCAAACATTTGAGGGGAAGAAGTATTTCACTTGTGTAGATTTGAGTTCCAGTTTTTGGCAAGTGCCACTTATGTACGAAGATAGACCATTTACAGCTTTTAGTCATAAATATAACCTTTATCAATTTTGTAGAACACCTTATGGGTCAAAGAGTAGTTCAGCAGCTTTAATTAGGGCTTTAAACATCGCATTAGGGGATGACACAGGAGAGTTTGTAACCATTTACATAGATATGGTAATTAGTTCACGCAGTTTTGAGGAGCATCTACGTCATTTAGATATAGTTTTTCAGAAGTTAGATCAGGCAGGGTTCACTTTGAAGCTGTCTAAGTCGTCATTCTGTCAGTCAGAAGTGACATTTTTAGGTCATAGAGTGTCGAGTAGAGGTGTAACACCAGAAGAAAGTAGGGTTAATAAGATACTTAACGCAGAGGTGCCACAGAATGTTAAACAGTTAAAAACTTACCTGGGAATTTGCAACTTTTTCAGGAGGTTCGTTCTTAAATACTCTGGGTTGGTAGAACCATTCAGGGAATTGCTTAAAAGTGGGACTCGGTGGAGATGGGAGTCCAAGCATGATCAGGCTTTTAGAGCGCTGAAGGAAGGTTTTGAGAAAGCTGTAGTGCTGAAATATCCGTTAAAAGATAAGGAATATGTGGTTATGACAGATGCTTCACATATAGGCATTGCTGGAGTATTATGTCAGAGAGATGATGAGGGTAATCTGTGCATTGTATCTTTAGCCTCGCGAGGACTGACAGCAGCAGAGAAAAGATACACGATTACTGAGTTAGAGCCTTTAGGTATCGTTTTCAGTTTAGGGAAATTTAGAATGTATTTAGTAGGGGGGAAATTTGAGATCCACACAGATCACCATGCATTACTGTATATGAGAACTTGTAAACTCAGTTCTAACAGAGTTAGTAGGTGGATTCTTGCTCTGCAGGAATACGAATTCACAGTAAAATATATTAAAGGTAAAGATAACATTCTTGCAGACATGCTATCGAGGGACACTAATTTATGTAGGGATTATCCTGTGGTTAAAGCAGAGGATGGTATTTTAATATGTGCATGTGTGGACAGTAGCAACAGGGCATCGTTACAGACACTGAGAAATATGCTAGTGGAGCAACGTGATGACGTTAAGTTAAAGGAGCCACTGGCTAGGTTGGAAATAGGTGAAGAAGAGTATGTGAAAGTAGGACGGTTCACGTACAAGATGCAGGATGGGCTTCTTGCAAGGAAATGTAGGAATAATCGGTGGGCAATATGTGTTCCTGCCACTTTGCGGGAGGAGCTAATTTGGTTCATTCATAGGGAATTAGGACACTTTGGTGCTGCCAAAGTCTTGCACCGTCTTGTGCTTTTACATTAAACAAAGTAGCAGAGGCATGGTGAATACAGTGGAAGTAAAAACAATAAAAACTAAACAGGATTACGTAGGGAACGAGGAAGGAATACTTCTTTCGATGCGTGCTGGGCCCAAGATTTCGAATCGAAAGAAAGATGACTTCCACAGAAAGTAAACCAGAACAATGGTTTAAGGAAAATCAAAAGGAAAAATTAAACTTAAGTAATAGAGCAAAGGTTCCAGAGACCGTGTTAGTCGTAACTTCGCTGCAGTGCGAAGCCAAGACTAAGTTGAATCGAAAGACAAACGAGGAACTCAAATACGAGAAATCATAAGACAGAAGCAAATATTGTACTTACTGAATAAAAATATATTAATAATAAAATAAACACATGTGTACTGATTACAAATTAGAAATGAAAATAAAACACGAGCAACTTAAATATAAAATAAAAGGAATCTAGAAATAAATTCAAATCATAATAGCAACTAATTGGAAACGCGATTCAATAATAAAACTTAATAAAGATGAAGCAAAATTAAAGAAATTAAAGAAATTCGTGGGATAGATTACAAGAACGACTACTTACAGAGACGACATGATCTGGACTAGAATGTCCAGCGTCAAAAACAAAACTCAGACGCTCATGATGTTGTGAAATCATGGGGTAGGGGGGGTGAAAGTGGTAGGGATTGGAGGGGTGAGTATGTAGGAAACAGGGGTGGGGGATGACACGGAGTTACGTAATATAACGAAGCCAGAGGAAGCAACACAAAATTAACACATAAAAATAAAGGAAATGAAAATTACATTAAATTACGTGACATTACCGGGACAGGAAATAAAAAAAAATCAATCAGCTAAGAAATATGCTTCGTAGGAAGATGTAGGCTTACACAGAGGTAGAAATGCCGAATCACAACGACATACGATGAAACAAAGAAAGTAATGCGGCGCATGGACAGTGATTAGCACGATGACCATCGCTCACATACATTTCAATAAAACAGAGGGAGGATCTGACTGAAGACGTGAGACTCAGCTCCGTAACTTCGCCGATTCCATCCATAAAAACAAGGCTCTGATGCGATAATCCACCGGAGGTCGTCATAAAAGAACGCCGGACCAGGTGGTGACGCAATACAGAGCATAATTAAGCCTCGTAGAAAAATAGCATATATTTCAGACCTGAGAGATTTGGGTAAAAATAAAACCGATTACATGAAAGGTAGGGATGACAAATAAACACAGAGGCTTCGCTAAACTAACGTAAACAAAGGCGAAGGGACTTGGGTTCATGGATCGAATTCACATCATCATAAGGAAGGGAAATTGTAAGTGAATCAAAGGGGACACAAAATGAAAAAAATATGGAGAAATAGAAATTTAGAAAGACCTCAAGTTAGATAACTTCAATGACTGAATCGTACTTACATTTAGTTGCTTTCTGGGTGCGGGCAAAAGCCCGACACGTGCACACACGTCCGTCTTACATGACGGCCCAAAAATAGAAGGGAGCTACCTTCTCTAAAGGAAAGCAGTAACGCGCTCCGAGAAAAATAAGTCGTAGAAACATCCCCTCTCCAGAACATAAAGGGGGCCAATGGGAGAAGCAAAGCTTAGCAACAAGTTATGCTTCAACCAATGGTAAAACTGTGTCAGTAGGGGTGAAAAGTTTCACCATCTGACGAAACATTTACGCAGAATTACAAAGTTTGAACGCAGTAGGTAAGACAGAGAAACATATGTCACAATAATGCGACATGAAGGAAATGATGATAATAATAATAATAATAATAATAATAATAATAATAATAATAATATGACAAAAAATAATGAACCTGATAAAAACGGTTCAGTCTTCTGTGAAATTGGTCGTGACTTCATTTGGAGTAAAATGGGAAGGGATGTTAGGAGGATTTTAGCTAAGTGTGACACCTGTCAAAGGAGTAAATATCCAGTTAAATATTTAGTGGGGGAGAGATCTGCAGTTCTCACCAGAAGTCCCGGCGAACTACTGTGTGTGGATTTATTTGGCCCGATCGTTAAAGGACAGTACGGCTACGAGTACATTTTTATAGTTATTGACGCTTTTAGTAAGTATGTCAAGCTATATCCGCTAAGGAAAGCCACGGGACTAGCGTGTAGCCGTCTGATCATTAATAAGTATGTACCTGAGTTTGGCCTTCCTCTCAGGATACTATCTGACAGTGGACCACAGTTTACTGCAAAGAAATGGAGAACCAGTATGCAGGAAGCTGGTATAGCACACGTTCATTCCTCTGTAAGGTACCCTCAGGGTAATTCTGAAGAGCGTCCATTAAGGGAAGTGGCTCGTCTTTTTCGGACTCTAGTGCATGACAAGCATGCGGCCTGGGTTGGACATCTTCCCAAGGTCGAGACTTGGCTGAATTCTGTCCAGCAAGAGAGCACGAAATTGACGCCATACGAAGTTCACTTCGGAAAAAGACCACAAAATGAACTAGCGAGGGTGTTGGGATTAAATGAGGGTAAGCACCCGGGGATGGATTACATTGTCCAGTTGGCGAAACAGAATTTATCTAAGTCAGAACAAAAGAGAATTCGCCAACAAAAAGAAACTAAATTTGACCTATTCGAGCCGGGAGACAGAGTCTTACTTAGAGTGCCGAAACAGTCAAATAAGCTAGAGAAAGTCATGTCCAAGTTCTTTTATCTCTACGAGGGCCCATTTATAGTTTCCAAACGTATTGGGAAAACAGCATATGTGCTGGAGAATAGTGAGGGAAACAGATTATACGGGACGTATAATATACATAGTCTACGAAAATATGTGTCATAAAGTGAGTGTGTTTAGCTGGCGAGCCAGCCTATCAAATGAGTAAGTGTGGTATTTGGTGCGTGGGAGGAGCTGGTCTTCAAGGCAGGCGTATCAGAAGTCGCACAGGGGGGTAGTATGTAAGTAAATGAGAGTTTTTAAGGTACAGGGAAATATGACGGGATTGTCGGATGCTCTTGAGCACTAAAATGTCTCGATACACCAAGGCCAGAATTTGGTAGCGCTGGTGAATTCCCATTTGCCTCCAAGAGATGGGTGAGCGCTTGTACATGGTATTTTTGCTTAAGGCGTCCACGAGGCAAAAGATGGGCCATCAGAATGCGAGACAGTCCTTCATGAAACTCATACATATCAGCACACGTGATTTCTGTTTACGGCCTCGCCATGTAAGATTTGTAAGTGTGTAATTTAAGATAATTTGTACAGAGGTATTATTTGTGTGAGAAGAACTGATCTGTGTTGAGAACTAGTATTAAGTAGAATATGGTCTACGGGAACTTAACAAGACAGGGCGATTACGGCACAGAAATATTTGGTGTTATATGTAATGCACATTTACTGTTTTTTTTTTTCAGAAGTCAATATTAATTTAATCATCTTTAAAGAGAGATTAAGTATTATGGTCACGAGGTGCTGCCACAATAGTGTGATCGTGTGCTCAGTGATAAGTGAGATTAAATTTCACCATAAGGAAGGGACCTCCAGTGAAATTAGGAAGTTCTATGGTGATATAAATATATCAGAACACCTTCAATGCGTGTGATATGACATCATAAATACATAGTGCTCACACATTAATTATGTCTATTTCTCCAACATAGAGGAATTTGAGAGGCGGAAATATCCGTGGAACACTATTTTATATGAGAAACATTGGACTGGTTGCAAAGTGCAATCCATAGTGACAACAAACTTTGACGCAAAGTGCGTGAAGAAAAATTATGAGTGTATATATCTGTAATTTAGGGAGATTTCATTTATGTAATATGTATTTGGGATGGGGTTTATTAACGTGTCTGGGATAATCGGATAATGGACCGTCATCACGGTAAATCATCCGATGATCCGAGGCGAATATGTAACGTGTTTTTCGTGGGGTTTTTATGCAACTGGCATAAGTCAGTAGGAAGCCATTCTATATTTATTTACGCGGCAAATTGTTCAGCCAAGAGAATTTTTCATGTTAATTTATTATAATTATTATTTAGATATTTTCGGAGCATTTTATAAAAATTATTAGCATTCAGATAGGTTTTCTATGTCTTAGAAAACGCTATCATGCAAATTATTACGAACGACGATATCATAGAAAATTATCTGATTACGGAATTTTACGGAGTTTTTGTCAGTTAGGGTATTTGAGAGAGATGACTCACTGGGAATTCAAATACAAGCTGATTCCTGTCGAGAAGAATTACGCAAGCGGGCTCGCATCGTCCAGGAAAGGCGAATTGTTGAAACGGAACCCTCCCGCCGAGTGTAATGACCCAGAGAAGGGGAAGATAGCGCGGCGTGCTCAGCCAATCAATGAGGACCACGCAAGCTGAAGCCGGCGGAAGAGTGGGGGGGCCGACGTGTGCATATATCGTTCGACGCGCCGTTGAAGGAGGACAATCTGTGAAATACTTGACGAGTATGTTGTACGCGGGAATCGCTCCGATGTTCCGTGGATTGGAGGACTAACTTTTGTAAAACTTAACCAGTGTGGTTATACGAGTGTTTGGGTCCGATGTACGGACCATAGAATTATCTAATCTACCAGTATATCATCAAACATCGACGAAGATGACGACATCCAGGAGACTGTGGGAAGCTCACAGCATCATCAAGTACGAGGGAAATGCTTTGGCAATTTCCAGTGGTAAGCGCAAATGACGCAGAAATACGCAATCTCTCATTTTCTTTGTTTTACATTTCATATTTCAGTAACTTCATAGCTTGGAAATAAGAGTAAAATCAATTTATCAGACTCCGTTTTCACGTAATTTTCTATCGGTAATATTCAAATCACAACGCTCCAATTTAAGTTTTATACTCACTCACTCACTCACACTCACTCCGTTGGCTTTTCTGGGACGTGACGATCCCGTGCCGCTCTCACTATCTGCCTCCATTTCCTCCTATCCAGCGCAGTATTCTCCCATACAGTAATACCCATTTGTCTGCAGTCAGCGGTCACCTCATCTTGCCATCTACTCCTAGGTCTTCCAGGGGGTCTCGAGCCTTCGATCTTCTTCTCATACACCTGGCGAACTATTCTGGCAGCGTCCATTCTGATAACATGCCCCGCCCATTGCAGCCGTTTCGCTTTCATGACGTCCACTACTCTGGGTTGATTGGCCAACTTGTACAGTTTTATACTTATTATTATTATTAATTTTGCTATACTTGTTTTATATAATAAATTCATTTCTTTTACAATGCAATCTTTGCTTTCAGTAGGTAGCATTAGATATAGACCAATTCCTTCTCCTGATACAATTGTTTGTTGGGTTAATGATCAAATCATACCACGATCTGAGTGAATAGAGTCTTGAATGTGTTCTGCCAGAGCTAGACGTTGTTAAATACAAATTTAGATTTCAACATTGCATTGAGGTCTTGGCGCCCATTAAAACAACATAGCTTAGGCAAAGGTAAACAGTTACATTTCTCACCCAACAGTTAGGAGCTAGCAAAATGTTTCAAGTTGTGTGAGGATAGAGAAGCTAACACCAATGGGAAATGTTTATTGGACTTCTGTGCTATCATGGGGTTATCTGTTGCGAACTCATTCTCAAAGTATAAGGAGATTCACAGATACACATGGGAGGGTAGAGGAAACAGTTCAATAATAGACTACATCATTACTGACTTAAATTTAGGAAATTAGTCTGGAATTGCAGAAGTAGTTTTACATTATACAGTATTGAGAAACTGAGGCTTGAAGTTTAAAAATGTTAACAGTACTAATCAGAAACACACTAAATCTATACTAATATAATAAAGCTGAAGAGTTGGTGTGTTTAAACGCGCTAATCTCTGGAACTACCAGTCGGATTCGAAAAATTATTTTTGTATATGATAGCCAGATTCAAGAGGAATAGTTTAGGCTAAGTAGCATTATGCTACACCTCTCAGGTAACCTTAAAGATTGATATTTGTTCAGTAAGTTGGAAAAACAAGCGCTCCTGAACAGCTTCAATAATACCTAAGTCTATTGTTGCCAAGCAATGCGGGCTGCATCACGTCGCCCCCTACCAGTGTTCTGGTGCAGAATTGCGAGCTGCCTATAAATTGCAGTCAAGGGAAGTAATTAGTGCAAAAAGATTTCTTAGGCCCCTTAAAACAGTTATCCTCATGACAATAGTATGCCTCTGTATAAGGGCGATGGTGTTGGTGCAGTGTACTGAGGGTATCAGCTGCAATAAGCGTTGGTGCTTTCCGATACTTATTCTTGAGCGCTCCAGTTCTGTAGTAGTATTCATTATCAATTATCATGCATAAAACAAATAAATCCACCGGGCTAGTTTTATATAGACATTTATGCTTCATCTCGTAGCTAATAAGAATGAGTTATTACAAAATTTATTTTATACGCTGTTATTGCATAAAGCAGAAATATTATACATTGTCATCTGAAATCCCATATTCAGTTACCACAAGCAGGAAGTGATTCAGAAGGATCTGGTGTACTGCCAGTAAAACTGAAAATACACTGAAGAAAATGGAAATTGCAACACCATGAAGGCATTGGTCATTTGTGTTGATTTTCAAGATATGGAACGATGCCTTGTAGGTATGTAAACGATCAAAGTTTCAGACCCATTGGATTGTTGCTACAGGTCTCCCCACATGATTGGTCGCGGAGGAATCAACTCCAGTATACGGACTCTGGTGTAGCGTAGTTGACTTGCAGTCTGTGCAGTGAAGTGTTCCCCACCAAACATGCCTCGGCGACAGAGAACAGCACGCTATCAACAACTGTGGCCGTTTGAGAGGGTTCGGATAATTGGGCTGTGTGAGGCTGGATTATCGCTTAGGACTGTCGCTGCACGTGTTGGCCGACAGGCATCTACGGTACAACGTGTATGGCAGCAGTGGTCAAATGAAGGTACCCACACTCGCAGACCTGGCACAGGCCCAGCGCGACAGACAACTGTGAGAGAGGATCGCCGCAACATTCGGATGGCCCGGATGGAACCCCATGCAACAGCAGCGCAAATTCGAGCAGCTGTGGCACCCCATGTTACACAACAAACAGTTGGTAATCGCCTGCGTGCAGCTGGCTTACGATCCCATGTCCCTGCAGATGGTGTTTCATTGACCCCACAACAGCGACGTGTAAGGCTGGCCTGGTGTCGAGAACGATCGACGTGGGTCGACGAATGGCATAAGGTCGTCTTTAGTGATGAATCGCGCTTCTGTCTTGCCCGCAGTGATCGCCGGAATTGTGTACGCCGACGTACCGGGGAGAGGGGCCGCCCAGACCTTATTGTCGAGAGGCACACAGGGCCAACACCAAGCATTATGGTCTGGGGAGCTCTTGGCTTTAATGTGAAATCACAATTAGTGCTTGTTGAGGGCACTATGATTGCTCGACAGTACGTTGATAGGGTACTCAATCCAGTGGTTGTCCCTATGATGGCGAACATAGCTAATGGGATGTTTCAGCAGGACAATGCCCGGGTTTACACTGCACGCATCTCCAGAGAAGCTCTCCACGACATCACAACCTTAGAATGGCCCGCCAGATCCCCGGACCTCAGTCCTATTGAGCTTGTGTGGGACATGATGGGTCGACAACTGGCCAACCGTCCTCAGCCACCCACAACTCTGGATCAACTGACCAATGCAGTGCAGCAAGCATGGGCCACAATTCCTCAGGAAGCGATCCAGAGCCTTATTGACTCCATGCCTCGCCGAATTCATCAATGTATTGCAGCTCGTGGTGGGCACATCCTGTATTGATTGTTGTCCAAACTTGCGGTCAGAGGGACCTGAAAGTGTAATCATCGAATCACAACCGAACACTCGTCCTGCATGTTCAATTGCAGCAATGTAGCACCACTCCTTCTGGGTGTTGCAATTTCCATTTTCTTCAGTGTATTAAGTGGTATGAGAAAATCATGTTTGTATACGTACTGGTTCTGTGGAACCTAATGATGCAGCATGTAGAGATAAATAAAGATAAATTATCATGATTTTGGTATTCACGAGGTAATTGAAAAAAGTAACGCAATGTCAAAATCCAGATTATATACATTGGCATCTGCTTGGTTTTTTTTTTTTGGGTTTCCTCTTGTTTAGATCTTTTAAAGAATCATCTAGTACATGAAAATTATTGTTCAGAAAGGAATGTTTCTAATTTTATAGAGCTTCACATTGTCTTCCCTATAGGAGGCACCCTCAGAAATGTCTTGTATGTACTGTAATTATTATTCTCTCTCAGCAAAGAAGAAAAAGGGTGAATAATAAATATGGGGAAAAAAACTTAAATTTTCAAAACTGTTTTTCAGATGACATATTTTCGGTTTTGTTTGGCATGCCTTGCAACTTCTCTGAGCAATACTGGAAATAATGTGTAAAATGAGAGAAACTACGATACTCTCCTAGGAAAAAGGAATTAAAATCACTCATATGTGGGAGGATTTGTGTGAGCATTTTTATATACCCTCATTATTGTGGCAAGTAAGTCAAAATCCAGAAGATTATTTATATTATTTACAAAATCAGAAGACAGGATGAAATTTGGAAAATTTCCAAATAATTTGGAACCACCTGCATTATTGTGGCAAGTAAGTCAAAATCCAGAAGAAATATTATTTATAAAATCAGAAGACAGGATGAAATTTGGAAAATTTCCAAATAATTTGGAAGGACTGACAGGAATGCTTGTACCCAACAAGCTACTAAAGAAATTGGCTTTTGGGCTTCTTTCAAAAAACAACCTAAAATGTATGAAGAAGGCACTTTAATATCTACATAAAGGTACAACAACATAAATCACAAATTAAAAGGCAAGCACAGGCTGCACTTCAACTGCTAAAAATTAAATGAACATGTAACAGTAAAACAAATACATCTAAAAAACCTTTAGACTTATTACCATTCAATATATTAGAGATAACAGGAAAATATACTGTACTTCACTTTATGAAACAGTACAAGAACAAAGAAGCTCCTCGCTGATGAATTCTATTATGCTGCATTGAAATTGTGCAACGGTGCAAAAGTTAGTCCCAACAGGCCAGCCAAGTTAGCACAAGCAACTTTTCCTCCAGAAGGAAGAAAGATTAATTGAATGATCGACTGACTTACAGTGAGATCATATACCCGAAGGGTGCGCTAGCAAATTGTTTAACAGAACTGAACTTATTGTACTGAAGGTTTTATCTTACCTGTACTTCATAGCGGCTGTTGAAAAGGGGGGCCATTGGCATCCAAACACAAGCTGCAAAAACCCTGGATTTGTTTTCCTATTGTTTGCCTTTGGTAATATAGGGCATTGGATGAGAAACACAACCCACTGCAGGTTGCAGCATAACTGCTGTTGTTGGACTTTACCAGTCATTCACATTGCTTGAAAGAAGCCACCATAGCCAAGAAAGACAAGAGGGTCATAGAAGTAGTACTTTAACTACAGAAAGACAGCAAGCAAGTGCTAATGTAATGAAGTCACAATTGGAGAAACTTAGGGAAGATCATGAAACTAATAAAATGCATGGAGAATTATAAAGTTTATATAACGGATTATTTCAGTAATACAGTAGAACATCGTTTAACCGGACTAATTGGGACCGAAAGTGTTCCGAATAACGATTTTTCCGGATACTCAAACGTGCGATTAATTCATAGGAAAAAACAAGCACAGTACAATATGGTGATAACTACCAAGCTTCTCATTTAGCTGCAACCCTTTCTCCCACAACCAAGGTCCAGAAATGGGATCTCCCTTACTTCTTGTCTGAATAAACCATGTTACGCCGCTTCTTCCAATTTTTCATCCGTAGCTGATCTTATGTTTTTTCACTTTTTAGAACCTTCTTCACTATCTAACTTCGATGCATAATTCAGAATTTCATCTCTTCGGTTCTTCAAATCATAAATTGTGTATTTTCCAACGCTGTAAGTTTACATTAGCACTGCACACACTCACCTTTATCCAGTTTATTAATGATCTTCTCAATCGATAAAACATTGTGATTAATTTTTCCTTTTTGCACTCGTAGAAGCCATTTTCACAACGTAATACAGTACAGTACACACACTCACATACTGTAACACGTTGAAACATTATAAACAAACGGTAGGAGACAACAATTGAAAACGAGAACCAACTCGCTACTCTAGGCAGCGCGCACTTCCGCATAACAACAGTAAGCGCATGCTGCTCCGACTTTTTTTTTTTTGCTCGTCCAGATAATTTGCGTTCCGGTTGTTTGAAGTCCAGATAAACGAAGTTCTACTGTAATAATAATATATTAAACGTGACAGTAAATCTACTGACACTAGTCTTTAGCATTTAAGCATCCTCAAACACCAATTGACTCCAGCTAATTGGGCACAGCAGGCAAGAAAATTTCTTAATTCCTCAAAGAGGATATTCGAGGGCCTTTTTCTTAAAAATGTAAGACATCTATATCTTAACTGATGTCGCAAGAATGGTGATGAAAGTCCCCCATATGATCAGCTATAGCTGACAATTTATTATATTAAAGGGCTTTGGTTTACATCTTTGACACTCCCACTATAAATCTGTACTTCCCCTATTTTTTTATGTTACACATTGCCTCTTGTTCTAACATGAGTCTGGAGAACTCGATCCACTTCATTTTCACAAAGAATTCTGGATAGGAGGGTGCTTTCAGCACTGCTTGCACCTTTTAAGTTAAGCTGATAGATTCAATTCAATTGAGTCTATAGCTTTGAAGTCCCTAAAAGAACTGTTGGTATTCATGTTACACAAGTTTATGGAGGTAGGAATGAGAGAGGTTGCCTGGAGCTTGTTCAAGTGAAGCCAAACTGCTAAGCTCTAAGTGAACATAACTTGTATGCCTTAGGTGCATGTGACACTTGACTGTGAATTCTCTCACCTTAAACAATGTCAATAAAATGCCTGTGCTGATCTCACATCAATCTGTCAATTATAATTATGGCAGGGTATGTAAAGAAGTACAGTACAACACTAATCGCCAAGTTCCAAGCCCACAAACAGAATACCATACAGAACTAGGAGAGTGTATGCTATATTTTTGTGCTAATACGCACATCCTTTTCAAGTGTTCTAATGATTAATTTTAAGGTATGTGTAAATGAGTACGTAAGGTGAATAAAAATATAATACAAACTTGATTGTACTCAACATAGGCCTAGGCCTAAACAATAGATTAAGAATAATGCCTGGACAACAATAAAACTTGAGAATTGCAATTTGGTATCATTATACTGTAAATATGGTAATCATTCGACATCACTGTAGTAATCGTGAGTTCCCATAGTATTTCTCCATCGATAAAACTTTCATCTTCCAATGCCTGTATCGATTTCATCAGTTTTTCAGCAGTGTATTGTTACATTTTACTTATGAAACTAGCATTGGGTAGGTGCTCTATTTAAACTGGCGTTTAATACAATGCTACAGCTTTTTGTGTCAAGTGACCAGACACCAAGAGTGTGTCCTACCACTCTAAGAAGAACTTGAGTTGTCATTGTAGTTTTAAGCTCTAAAATCCAAGACTTAATTTAGTGTGTGTCCGTGCCCATATAGAGTTTTAGAGGATTACTTTTAGATAATAATTGAGCAGTTTTGAAGTTCCTTTTAATGTAATAACACCAGACTACTTACAATTCTCTCTATCTTTGCCTATTCATTTTTTTACCTGAAGGAAAAACTTGTCAGTAATAGCAGCCTTGTAAGCAAGAAGACAATGCATACATGTCTATTAATCATTTTATAAACAGACAAGAAAGCTTGGAATCAGTTGGAACAATACAGAATAGCTAATTACCAAGTTCTAGCATATATAATATGTGAAATTAAGTAAAACGTTTACATGTTGAACTCAAATCGATTTCAATACACTGGTGTACTGAATACAGTCATGTCAACAGAATTCAGATCGTACTGAGTTTCAAGGTTAATAGGACAAAATTGTGGGATCTAGTCAGTTGTCTGTCAGGAATGTGTACACACATATTGAACTGAAAGCATAAGTGATCATGCACATTTTTGTACTCATCAACTGCCCTTCATCAATTTTCTGAAATTTTATATTTGGTGTTCAATATGTTAGCTAACACAACCATATAAGTGTTAACCTCCATGACAGAATTTATTTCAATACAAACTGAAACTTACTCATGTAAGCAGCCATTATACTAAATACAGGATCATATTGAAATCCATTTGAGCTTGTAAGTAAACTTCTTGTTCTTGTAGTTTTTCTAGCTGATGTCATTAGTTACCTGTACTGTTTCATATGTATTTATTCTAGCTTAGTGTGGTTTCCTGAGCATCAAACAAAATAATATATTAAAAATACAAAATCAATATCACAATTTTCCTGCTCACTGTATCAGTAAGAATCACTATACACAAAGTTCCTAATGTCTCTACTAGAAAGCGCTATAGTGTTCAAGGAGCTTAGCTATCTAACCTCCTTGACTTTCATAGTGATTCAAGGAACAACGAAATTCGACATGCAAGCTAGCCTCTGGATGTCAAATGACAAAGCTTGCACTCGGCACCTGAGGCCATACGATATTATTATTATTATTACCATACATAATACATACTGTCGGGGAAATAAGTATAGATACTTGAGTTAAGAGGTCAATAAAACCTGTACCTTTAAGTCTTACATAAGAACAACCTACACCAAAATTTTCCTTGTATTAGTTGTCGTTTAACGATATAGAGTAAATATTTCCATTGTATCTCGTTAAAATTTGATAGCAGATTTGAACACAAAAGGTACCGGTTTTTCTTACCAAGTTCACGGAGCGCTCACTTAGAAAGATCATTACGTTAAAAGTATTGATCTGATCATAACGAAACTTTAATACGTCTTAAAGGAACTTATTGTTAACGCGTATATGAGGTTTTAATCTGATCCGACGTTTCTTTAAATAGTTGTTGCGAATTTTGTAAAAGAACTTTTTCTCGGGCCTGGGTGGTCATAAGAGTATGAACTATGGCTTGTTATGAGGCTCATAGCAATGCAAGGTGTAACGTAAAACTATATTTTATCTACTTGTGATTAATGATTTTATATGGATTGATACTTAATCGGACCATTGTGTGCGATGGTAGTACCGTAGCAGCCTGGCAATGTTGCCAGTTGACTACGGTATTTTGAACTCCCTACGCGCTCGTTCCTGCGCACACCAAACTCTCACCCTTGTTCTTCGTTGAGTCGTTAGCAGCAAAATGGCAACTATCCCTGTCTGTATTACCTATTGTTTGCACATCAATCAAGATGCCAGCCAAACCGCAGTAAACGGAGGGAGAATTTGCCTTGAATATAAGTGCAATATTTTTTTTTTAGAAGCGAGATAGAAATTAATAATGATAAGAGGTATCCGGTTTACCAGAAAGTATCCAAGTGTATTGGAAGGTCGATAGCCACGGTGAAGAGATGTGCCGCTGCTATGAAAGAGAATGATGCGGGATGTGGATCGAGCAAAAAGAGGTGTGTGAGAACGGGACGCCCGAAGATAAAGCTAGACGACTTTACACTTGGCGTTATTAGGAGGAGTATACATGACTTCTATCTAAACAAGATGTTGCAAGCTTATTGAAACTCTGACTGATTTTCCACGAATGTCAAAAAGAACTCTCTCAAGCATCGTCAACAACTTAGGATTCAAAAAAACAAAATCAGAAACCTATTTTGATGGAGTCAATGACAGTAGCTGCTTCAAGTCATACATATTTAAGGAAACTGAGGAATCTGCGCTCGGAAGGATACAGCATATTCTTTACCGACGAAACTTGGTGTGGCCAGAACCATGCAATGAAATATAGATGGACAGAAAATATCATAAGACGACTTAAACAACAGTTTTGAAAACTATAACCAATACAGAGGATACAGGAAATTTATGGGAGGCGAGGCGGTTTTCAAGACACTATCTGGAGCAGGAAAACGTGTAATAAAACTCCATATTGGAAATGAAGACGGGTTCTTACCCTAAGCAGAACTTTGTTTCATCGGAAAGAAGAGCACCGGCGACTACCATAATGAAATGAATTCTTCACATTATCAAGAATGGTTTCAGAAAGTGTTGACAATTTTGCCAGAAAAAATCGCTATTGTAATCGATCAGGTGCCGTATCAAACAATGGTAGATCCTGACACTAAAAACCCAACAATGTCTTGGAGGAAAGGTCAACTTATACCATGGATCATAGCTAGAGGTATTCCTCTTCCTCCCAGAATCCAAAAGTATGAAAGTATGACGAAAGCAGAGCTAAATGTTCATGCCAAACCTCACTTCAGGGCACCTAAAAAGAAGCTGGAACAGATAATCAAGAATGTTCGCCCTGACGTCGAACTCGTCTGGCTGCCATTGCTCATTGTGAGCTCAACCCCACAGAGCTGGTTTGGGCCTACGTGAAAAATAAATAGCTAAAGTGAATATGAGTAACCAGGCGGAGAGAGGAAGATCAATGGAGGTGATGCGAGATCTCTGTAAAGAAGCCTTGAGGTCCATAACTCCGGAGCTATGGAAAAAATGCATCGAACACACCAAAAAAATAGAGAAACATTACTGGGAAAAGGATGGGCTAACAGAAGACGTCCCCATTGTTGAGCCACTTGTTATAAACTTAAATGACAGTTCATCTGTTTCAATAAATGATAAAAATGGTCCGGTTAGCTCAAACAATGCCAGCGTTTCGCCCCAGTGTGCCGTTGGGCTCGTCAGTTGGTACAGACACACCTACCAATACGCGTGGCTAGCACATACTGAGAAGGCCATGCAAGACACAAAATACAAGCAGTATTGACGTCACGAGCATGCCAATGTGCTACGGGAGTAAAACTCCTTTTCATAAAAACAAAAGCCTTACCTTGGCAATCCAAATAAGGTTAATAAGGGAGCAGTTTTATAATCTCAAAGTGTAAATTACTTCAAACATTTAATCTTATAATAACACCATTTTTAAACCTGCCAATGGAGGTCCAAAGCCCTCATTAAAAAAGGCGATGGGAAATGTTTCACTTCTTGCGGAAATGGAATAAGACAAATTTCTCTAACTTGTAGGTAAAATTAGCAGAGGCTATAAGCGCTGTACATAAAGGATGCATATTTCAGAATATAAAGAAGAATTAAATAGTTAAATAGACATGAATGATAGTGTATTTTATATTTTTTTCTTAGTCGTATTACCCTCCAGGTTGGCTATTCCCTCGGACTCAGCGAAGGATCCCACATTTACCGCCTCCAGCTTGAAACTTCGGGATGGGGGATACAACTGGGGTTGTGACCAGCACCTCGCCCAGGCGGCCTCACCTGCAAAGCGAACAGGGACCTTATGAGGGATGGGAAGATTGGAAGGGATAGGCAAGGAAGAGGGAAGGAGGCGGCTGTAGCCTTACATCAGGTATCATCCCAGCATTTGCCTGGAGATGAAGTGGGAAACCATGGAAAACCACTTCGAGGATGGCTGAGGTGGGAATCGAACCCCCCCCTACTCATTTGGACCACCCGAGGCTGAGTAGACCCCGTTCCAATCCTCATACCACTTTTCAAATTTCGTAGCAGGGCTGGGAATCGAACCACGGACCTCCAGGGGTGGCAGCTAAGCACGCTGACCACTACACCACGGAGGCGAATATATATTAAGTTATAGTATTTGTAGTATAATTCGTCAATTTCACTTTTGGTTTTACAAGCGAGTGTAAATAAAACTTGATATTGACCTGCATCTAATATGACTGATACGAGTACATGTAACCATCCAGTTCACGGAAGTGTTTGGTTGGGGGAATGAGTAGAGCGCTCGACTACCGTGTTATATAGGTTATGAACATTCCCGAATGGGAATATGATGTTATATGTCATGTGTTATATGTCCGCGGATCGAATCCCAGTTAGTGCCTACTTTTTTCCTTCGTATGTTTCTATTTTCTTTGCTCGGGCAGTGGTTGTTTAGAACGTCATCATCACTCATTTCTTCATGATAATAATAATAATAATAATAATAATAATAATAAAAATTCTTATGGTCTCGGGTGCCAGGTGCAAGCTTTGTTATTTGATGCCCAGAGGGCAGCTTGCATGTCGAATTTCTTCATAGTTATTAATAATTAAATATTATTGTCATTTTTCAAGTCCTCGTACTGCAGCTCCTTCACCAAGATTTTACTCGTATAAAATATCTTCCTTGTCATGTGAGCGGCCCATGGTTTAACTCATAGACATTCACTTTATCTTTCCGTTTCTTTTACCCAGTACCGGTATTGACCTCTAAACTTGAGTATCTATACTTAATTCCCGGACAGTAGGTACTGAACAACTGAAACATTCATGGTACATTATCACAATACATTTATAGAACTCGGGATACTTAAAAATATATTATTGCAATGCCTCTTTAAGATGAGGATCTTTATGAATATGATGGATAGGATGGAACAATTTGTACTATGAAAGAAAAAATAGATATAGTACTATGAGCAAGGATAATACCTTAATTTCTAACAGTACAAAAGCCAGAGTCTGTTAACATACATGTTTTAATTTCCATCAGCAATACAAAACATACATGAATTACACATTATCAAATTTATATACCATACCTGCCAACTTTTGAAAAGGGCTATCAGTAAAACTCACGCGCGACAAAAAAAAAATCTAACGATTTTCGACATACCCCGGCTTGACGAAAATAATAATACTTCCGGGCTACAAAATACAATAATTCATGCTTTAAACAGGATACTTCAATGAAATCATATCTACTTACATGATTTGTAGATGAACATAACAATCAAGAAGAAATCCATGTTTATCAGCAGCAGGCGTGGTGAATGGTTTGGAGCAGACACAACAGGACTTCCTTGATAGATTAAGTTGATATACGATAATTGAAAAAGGCTTTAAACAATAAAACTTGTTTAACGTAACACAGGCAAGAAATAATATAATACACACTGCAAATCACATGCTAGTTCGACTTTTAAGTCATGGTTGTGGCCTTTTTAGCTTCCTGCAAACAGTCTTGAGAAAATGTTTTGTCATAACAGGGACCAGAACTCCTGGTCTTCAAAATAGAAATAGACTCCAGAGATTCATTGGACATGGATGACCTGAACTGTGTTCTATTTATC
Organism: Meconema thalassinum; assembly: GCA_946902985.2. NCBI lineage: Eukaryota > Metazoa > Arthropoda > Insecta > Orthoptera > Tettigoniidae > Meconema > Meconema thalassinum. The sequence continues at coordinate 310,239,396 of OX336392.1, read as the reverse complement.
TTCACAGGCTAAAAAAAACGTTCACATTCTGCATTGCTATGGGGTATGGTGAGAATAGAGAGCAATACTCTAGAAATTCGATTATACTTAAGAAGTCCATCGGCTCCACGAATTCTTGATATTTGTGCCCAACTGAAATCACTTGCAGCATCTTGATGTGCAGCCAAAGTGTCATCTACCTGAAGAGCTGTGAACTGCATCTGAAGCTCATTCACCACCTCATCTGTAGTTTCATTCTCTTCCTTGCATAACATGATAGGAAACTTTTCCAAGAAAAAACGAATGGAAGATAACTGTGCATCTTCAATTTTGTCCAACCTAGCAACTTGAGCATTCTTTAACACTTCATCCTTGAGTGGAAACTTGTTGATGATGTAGTCACAGGCAGTATAAAAGTAGTTTCTCACTGATGAAAAGAAAAGGGATTTATCTGTATCCGGTCCGTTCTGAAGGCAATTAACAACTTCAGATGATGCATTTTTTTGCCATTTTATTTACAATACATGTCGTTTTCGTGTGACCACAACTATATTTCTTTGCAACTTCTGATGTGGGAAACATCTTCTTAAATAAAGCACCAGCATGATCAGCCGCACTTAAGGGCACATTGTGTTCCACCAAAAAGGAAGTAAACAGACACTCGGCCCTAATTACGTCACTGTCAACGTTTCCTGACTTAGCATAAAAGGTGTTGATTTTCTTGCTATCTTCCTTCGATTCAACATAACTAATGTGTTTACCGCACTTCACATGATTACTTAAATCGTTTTTTCCACCATGTGCAATATTAATATCACACCCACATATCGTGCAAAAGGAAAATTTTTCTCCCTTTCTTGATTTTAGTATGCACGGAAAATCAACCGAGTATGATTCTTTAAATGTCTGGAAATACTGTTTCTTGTTGGATTTGTTCATTCTCGATATCTACTAAAACATCGAAAGGAACCTGGATCACTGAACGTCACATAAAATTATAACATAAAACACTTAAGACAGCCAACACTTCATTAAAAAATGTCAAAACACACAAAGTCTTAAGCCATTAAATGAACACGATGCCAACCTCGTGAAGAAAGAATATGCACATGGTAGAAAAAAACACACACACACACGTGGAACGAATGTAATTAATCCAATGAATACAGGAAACTGCGAAGCACGAAGTTATAGCACAAAAACTCGAACGCTTCATTAAAATATGCCATAACCTTAAAAGACGAAAACATTCAAGGAACGCCAACTTCGCGAACAATGAACAACTAACGTGGTCAAAGAATATGGTTTAAATCGCAACGAGCGAAAGGAGCGGAACAAAGAATATGCGAAGCAGAGCCTGTCGACACCTAAGATTCACATGGAAGAACGGTTATCCCGGCTTCAAATTCAATTACAGTGACGACACAAACATCACACGGTTAAAAGTACGAATCATATCAAAGAACGAGTTATCGACTATCGTGGACTTGCCTTCGACCCACGCAAACAATCGATTGTACGGAAGTGGGCGGTATTATCGAATGTAAATTATCGTTTCAAATTTTTGTCCGCGAAATCGTATAATGACACCGTTCATCCGTAAAACCGTAAAATGCTGCAATTTCCGTAAATTTTACGGATAAACCGTAAAAGTTGGCAGGTATGATATACATATTTGGCTTTATCATACTTATATTACTAGTTTAGTTATGGTTCTGAAATGTAATAATTTGCTGCAAAACATAAATCATATCACAGGATTTGACAGTCACATCCTTCTAGCTATCATATGTCTGACTGTATACTCTGCAGTACACAGCTTGAGACAATGAGCAGTATTCAAACATAATAGGAATCTCAACTATAGGGTTCGATGCCAGATCTCCACCATCATACAGCAGAATGTATTGGAGAATAAATGCCATGCATTAATTCCCCATTTGGGGCCTTGCAACATCATGGTCATTTAGCCCAGAATTTCTCAATCTTTATTAGACTGCAGCCCAGAAATTTCATTTTGAAAAGTCATGAGGTCCACCAGCAGTAAAAGTTTTATATTTTGGTACTGTATATTTTTAAATATAATATTCTTAACCAAACTTAGCCGGTTAAGGGTATTTGGGGTCAAGTATTATGTGTTAAAAGTGATGTGCTACCAAGATCTGCAAGAAAATACTACTTAAATAATGGTAGACTTGCTGTTTCATCATTTATTTATTTTCATTCTTGGAATTTTGGGGGAATTTTGAAAAGAAGTTGCAAGCCCCCACCCAGTTGAGAGCCTGAATAAAATGATTTCAATGGGCTTATTCACTACTAATTCAGAATGTGTTGGGTGGTCAAATATTGGATTAATCATGACAGTTTCATGGCTTCAAGAACAGCAGCACAAATTACACATTGAGGCTTTGGTAATTGTTAAGACAGGGCACTGTATGAGTCAAATTCTAAATAGCTGTCACTGTATTCTCAGTGTTATTCACTTCCATAATGGTCCGTATTGACATAGTTAATTATAAAAAGGATTTAATTGTCCACCTTTACAATACATTGAAAAGGCTAACAATTAAATCCTTTTTATAATGTCACTGTATTTACAACTAAACGTTGAAGTTTTCTTCTGTGTGCCATTATATTTCTGTCTACCCTGTGCATCCTTGAGATCACTATTACTTTTTGCCTGGAATGAAGAGCATCACTAGCACTTTTGATATGAGAAATCTTAACATAAAAATTGGACAAAAACTTTTTGTTGTTAATTCATTTTAGGGATTAGGGACATTTTGGTCATCAATCTCATGTACTTGGCTGTGTGCTGAATTTGTCTAATAATCTGTGCTTACATAGCAACTGTAGAAGTATAAGTGCAATTATTAGTGCTTGCCTAGGATAGGGGTAGGTACCTCGGGACTTGAACGAAGGTACCACCCAAGCATTTGCCAGGAGGTAGTATAAAAAAATCTGGGGAATACCACTCACAGGATGGCCGATGTTAATGCTAGGTTTCAAACCTTCGATCTCTGGATTTTCATTCTCCCCTTGCAAACCTACATTTAGCGAGCACAAGCGAAATTAAATACTTGTACTAATAACAAAATATTTTTCTTTCTCCCTCCCAACTGCTGACATTGAATGCCTTTACTCCTATTCTCTCACCAGGTGCATATAATCCCCGATATGAGAAACTACTTAGAAATTTTCGTCAGGCAGATCCTAAGTCCATTGCAGCCTTTCTACCTGTGTTATGTGAAGTTAAACCATTAAATCAGAATTAATGTTTTGGCAGAGCTGGGTATCAAACCAGGACCTCAGGGGTTACAGCCAAGAATGCTAATCATTCTTATAAATTACAGTAAGTGCATTGGCAAAATGAACCAAGTCAGATAAAAGGTGGCAACATGGGATTGTAGAAAATACTATTCAGATAGTATTTTTGAGAACTGATATGCTAAAAATATGTTATTTTATATTTTTCTTAATTGCCACTCCTCTGTTTGGCATTCAACCTTTTCATACCTTTCATCCTACTAGCATTTCAGTCTGGCATTGCCCAGATTAGGAATGTGAATAAAGATGGATCTGTGTTACAGAATATACCAAAAGTCAATCCAGCCCCAAAACTCCACTGAAAAACCCCTATGCCAACCAATCATCAAATATGTGCGAGGAAACCATAATATTTTCTCCCATGCTCAAAAAATATTCTGATAACGATATAGGTAGTAGTGTGATTATGTATTATACAAAATTATTTTGTATCTCCCAAAGCCCCAGTCCCCCCCATCAAATTCTGAGTGTGAAATAGAAGACATCTTTTTTTCCCCAGGGAGTATATATTGAGTTACCATACTGTAAAAGATTCACCAGGAAAATAATTGGTGATTAAATAGATGTATAGCCCCAAATCAACAACAAAACTAGTAATACAGTATATTTCTCCATACAAAACTCATCTGGATGTTTCAATTTTGTAACCTTTAATACTTTATTGTTGAAACTAATCAGCTGCCACCTTATTCTGTGAGCCCTTCCCCAAAATTTTTGAATAAATATAGGCTTTTCTGTCCATCCATAAATTTTCACTTTTTTCAGAACGTCTATTTGTACACCAATTCCCGAAGAGATGATTTTGACCCCAAGTCCTCCCCAGTCCCCTCCTGAATTTCTGAGCATAAAATAGAAGCTGCTTTGTGCTCTGGTTACATAATATTGAGATATGTATATAAACTCCCATTTGATAACCCTGATGCACACTAGGCAGCTCGACTCCTGTATTATGGTATACTACATGTGACACAGCTCTGGCAGGGGCTATTCCACATTAAAGGACCCCCGAGACTCCAGCCCCTCACACACTTTTCCATAAATTATGATTCTTCCTGAACTATAATTTGAAAGATTTTGGCACAACTGCATCTACAAACTTCCTCAGTTTTAGAAGTTTGAGTTTTGTGAAAGATATGCCTTGGTGTTTTATATATTAGGATACCGAGGTTGATATGTGAATTAATACTGCTGTGGTGATGATGGGACATTGAGGCCATCTGACTCAAGAGAATTGATCATACATTGAATGTTGCTCAAATAAAACCGTATCCATCATGAGAAAATGTATTTTAATAGCTTTCATTAGCCAAAGTGAATGGAATCCAATACTATTAGGAGCATAAAACAAGTATAAATTCAGGAGAAAAAGTCCTTCAACAAATACATTCATAAAAATTATGCTTTTCTATTAATGTTATTTATGTTTCATGTTAATTGTTTCTAACTGGCATCAGGCCCTCATAGCAGGAAAATGGGATGGGATATAGCAGTTCATTTGTAAAAACCCATACCCTAACAGTTTTCGCACCAGACATGGGTAACGATTTACCTTGAGAGTAAGAAATTTCAAATAATTTGCCCTCTCTCTCTTAGGATTCTTGCATTCTTGATAAGTAACTATCACAGAATAAGCCAAAAATCACTTCTATATTGCAAATTTCAGCTAAGTACTGGAAAAATAAAACCTACAAATTCAGATGTGTCCAAGACTATGAAGCATTATGTAGCTGCCTCCTGGTTTAAGCCTAGCTGTAAAAAATAACTCATATATTATAGTCAAAATTAATTCCATATATGAAAGCAAAAAGGAAGCTTTTAGTTTTACATGACCGTTAATCATGCGATAATGAGCCACGGGACCTCCTTTTTACGTGGAATCCGAACCACAGGATATGGCATTTCACTTCGAAAATCTCACATGTTTTGACCGGGAATCGAACCCGTCCACCTTGGTGAAAAGCCAACAGCTTGACCACTGCGCCACCACGCCCCCTCCATATATGAATGGCTCAGTGCCATAGGTGTTCACCCTACAATTCAATAAGGACTTTTCCCCTATGTACACAACATAGGAAAATAACCCTAAATGACAAGTAGTTTAGGCACCACATATATAAATCAGAAACTTATACCACCCACTGCTAAAATCCCATGCGAGCTTTAGCCCAACAGATGAATTATCAATGCAACGCTTCTCTCAAACATAAACCTTGAGGCGCTAATTCTTCTGCCAACTGCCTTCATCATGAGGCTGGTTCAGCCCCATTAAAGCCCACCTTAAATAATAAGCCAGGGCTATGAATCAAACTTCGGACTACCACATCAGGAAGCTGCAATGTGACCCCAAGACACAAGGAATGTGGAGATGGAGACCAACCTCCTTGAAACTAAAACTAGGCACAGAAAGCCCTGTAAATAATTAAAAATATAGGAAGTTCAAGCTTGCATGCACCACAGCTCTCCTCATAGGCTCTATGGGAACATGTTTGTCCATGCCTGAAAAATTGCAATCTCCCCAGTCAAGCTGTTAAGGAATTATTATTTCAAGTGACAACTACCATGTTTATTGTCAAAGTTATGCTTGAACATTAATGTTAAGAAGACCAAGGTGTTAGTTGTGAGTAAACATCCTGAAAGTATTCACACAAACATTAAGCTTACTGACAAGATAGTGAAACAAGTCACCAGTTTCTCTTATTTGGGAAGTCTAATCACCAATGACAGCAGGTGTAGTAAAGAGATTAGAAGGCGGATACCGCTCTCAAAACAGGCATTCAATATTAAGAAAAATCTTTTGATTAATGCAAATTTGGATATTGCAACTAAAAAGAAATTTGTCATGTTCTTTGTGTGGAGTGTGCTTCTGTATGGATGTGAATCTTGGATGATCAGAGGTCAGGATTGGAAGTGACTTGAAGCATTTGAGAAATTTGTCATGTTCTTTGTGTGGAGTGTGCTTCTGTATGGATGTGAATCTTGGATAATCAGAGGTCAGGATTAGAAGTGACTTGAAGCGTTTGAGCTGTGGGTCTGGCGGAGAATGTTACGGGTTAAACGGATTGAAAAGAGGACTAACATCAGCATCCTGCAGGAAATTAAAGGAAAGAGAGAACTGAGACCAACAATCCATAATAAAGGCCGAGGTCGACCGAGAAAATTTTTCCTGCAAGACATTATGGTTCCTACTATGAAATGAAACGAGATGCCGAAGACAGAGCAATGGTTATGGAGACAAGGCATTGCCTTTAGAAGTTGTTGATGAACTGTATTTTAAATTTTGCTGATCAAAGACAATACAGGTAGCTTTTTCCAGTCACGCACAGCACATTCTGTGCAGCATATTGGGATGACTCACCAGACAACTGAACGTCAATAAACTATTCAATGAAAGGTTATGGCTGGAGAAGCAATAATGTTGACCAAGTGCATGGGCCCAACCTACCATGTTTCAAAAGAGGAGAACTTTTCACTGTAGAAATGCCATTAACAACAAACAAATGGATGTATACAGATGAGGACTTGACTATTGTGAGTTATCATGTTACTTGGTATGCAACCTTCTCTGTCATTACTACCAACTCGAGCACTTTTAACAAGCAACACAAACAAAAAAACAATAGTTGAGAAATAAAAGACATCAAAGTTTGAGAACTAATATTTCATGAACCAAGAGGACATTTTCAGCACTGAAAAAGGCTAGTTAACATCACTATGAGATTTCTGAGAGCTAGATCCATGTCTGTTATCCAAAACGTCACATAAAATATTGTCATTATCTCCACTACAAAGCTATGAACTTTGCAATTTCAGGTTTGGAGTGAAATTTTCCACCAGACACACCCTGACACACAGGGCCTCAATTTCTGAAACACACTGTATATCACAGCATGCCCATGTCAGTGTGATCCACCAAGCAGTTATCTATTCCTATGTTATATTCCCTTCTTATCTCCTTCTTAGTTCTTTAAACCGAGTTGTACATTGTTAAGACAAGATGACTAGAATTTCACCTCAGGGGCCAATAAAAATACTAGTGAAAATGAAGTGCACCCTTAACACACACACACTTATTGCTTTATTAGAGTGAATTCCAGTAAAAGAAAACTAGTACAGAATTCTTCATTTGGTGAAGGATATAATATTAATCAGAGGTGGACATGAAAGGAATCCGATATAGAATTGTTAAGCAGTATAATGCAACCATTTACTCTGACAATACACCAATATAAAAAAAAAAGATGCAAACTTCATGCAACAAATACACATTTAATGTAATCAGTAAGATACAAAAATCAGCCGCACTCTCCCTAATATTATTGCATCTCTGAAACTTTCAACTGAAAAACTATTTCATGTTTCAATGTAGAATTACCAAGTTGATATGCGTCTTTGGCTGTATCAATTTAGATGATTTAATATTTTCAGTAAGAAAAGAACATGCAATCAATAGTGCTTTATGATTCTCCCACACTTCAACCCACAAAATAATGCAAACAATACTGCATGTAAAATTCTATTGAAGGTGAAGTTAATCACACATCAACAGTAGTGTGTACTTATGGCACAAATAATTTAACTATCTCTCTCACAATCACTTTGAAAACATGTCCTAATGATCCATTGGATCCTAAACATGAGAGGACAAATCACAACTTAGATGACCTCGTAGTTCCACCCCTTAAAACAACAAAAACTAACAAGTCACAACTTGTTCAAATGAGCATTGCAGCCAAAATATAACCAACAAGTGTGGCTGGTACACGTTCATAAAATATCTGTCATCCTGAAGCTAAAACTTTTAGCCCAAACAGCGAGTGCAACAAAAATAGTTCAAGACATTTGAACAAAATAGATACAGGAACCAATAAAATTCCTGAACCTCAAGCTACAATGAAATTCAGGAAAACTTTGCACTTGATTTATTATTGCAGCTACAGTATATAAATACCAGCATTCAAAATAAAACCTACAATTGGTACTTATTCAAACCTTTTATAAATTCTGTTGTGGACTACTCTCACTTCAAAGTCGACTAAGTTTCCTTTTGATCACCAATATTCCAAAACGTTACGTTCCTTCGTTTGACAGACCCAGGCACTTCCGAATCATTAAGTATGGTCCCTAAACAGGTAAGAATGACACAATTAGGAATAATTCTTAGAAAATAAAACACAGAATAATATAAGAAATATATAACTTAATATAATCAGAATCCCAGGCTACACAACTCCCAAGTATAGTTGTCTCCTTTCCTGGTTAACTAGCAGCGACTAAAACGTAAGACAGTAGCATGCGCCGACAATAAGCATTCTTTGCTACTGACCAATAGCTGACGGTTGTTGACCAATAGAATGCATCCTCTATCTCTTCGCCCTGGTGGCTAGCTCGTGTCTCCCGCAGGTATCTGCACGTAGTTCTGTCCAGTCTCGCTGCTTGCACTCAGTTGCTACGGTGGAAAGTTGACAACGCTGTGCCTCGCGCTGGAAAAGCCTTGGCTCCAGGCGCCATGGAATGTATATATATCCGCCCAGCTAGATTTCAAAGGCGAGCCGCACGTTAACCAGGAAAATGAGGCAACTATAGAACAGCTGATATCCAAATCGTCTGCTTTCAACTTGAGAGAAATAGCCCAGCAGATGAAAATGAACAACACATATTATATTAGTATTGTTGTGCCTGAAGAACTAGCTATGTAATAATAATATTATACCCTTCCATTCTTTTCCTTAAGACTGATCACTAAAGTGTGTATTGTTAATTGTATTTTTATGGACTTCCATACTTAATAACATGGTGTCAGGGATGTAATATAATGTAATCCAATTTTCTGTATATAATTTCCAAATGCCTTTCTTATTCATTTTCATATTTCTGTAATGAATTTCTCTAAAACATGACTGTACAGTCTCTGGACACATTATAAGCAGTGTTGCCAATTTGATGTTTCTAGCACCAGATCTGGTGTTTCTGAAGTTCATCTGGTGCCAGAAATGTTCTAATAGCGCCATAGCAAAATACTGGTGTTATTTCAAGAAAACCAGTACCAAATCTGGTGCTTAACGGATTTTTCCATGAAATTGTTTCCTATCACAAACAGGCTAAGTAAATCCTGGAAGCCATGTATTAGTTTTAATAAAGTTAATCAATTAAGACAGGCAATGTTCAGCCTTACACATGTCAAGGTCAAAACTCCAGCAGGGGAAGTCCCTAAAAATCTCATTCTCGTGCATAAGTGCTAAGTAAGCACAACATGCAGGGCTCAGTACAAGTGCACTTGTACAAAGAATCCACCTATCGTCTATTTTCTTCCCAGCCATGCGAAGGCAGTTTATGTACTTTCGCTCCCTCCCTCTAATGCAAATGTAGGGAGAGTGTTTAGCCAAGTTTAATTGGTGAAAACAAAGCAAAGAAATCGAATGACATTTCAAAAATTGCATTTCATTCTGTGTGTTTGGACTAAAAACAGAGGGAAAATGCTATCACGACTACGAACTTCCGAAGGATATAATAGTGGCCGAAATTGGAAGTATACAGAGCTACAGCAATACTACACCTTCCTGCTCTAAAGATGTAATAGCGTTAGCAGGCTCCGCAAGTGAAGAAGAAGACTTTTAATGAAAGAAATGTAAGTAAAATGCCGTTTACAGTATATATTTAAAATTTTTGGTGTTTTTCTAATGTTTTGAATCATAAAGAGTCCAGCTGGTGCTATTCTGGTGTTTTAAAGCGTAGGGTTTAGTTCTTTCTCATTTCAAGATTTGGCAACACTGATAAGATACATTTATATTTTCTAAATTGTTAATAAGTTTCTTTTTATCTGCCTAAACAATGGAATTTAATTTCTCTGAACTAAATGATCAATAATAAATGATAATATGCACAGTAATGACATTCATCATCATGCACTAAGTTTTGTTTTCAAATATATTCAAACTCAAACAAACTTCTAAATATTTTGTCAAGGTACCTTTGGCAGCTATTAATGCTTTCATTTGCCTTAGCATGTATAATCAAAACATGCCTGGAACATGTTACCACACTTCAATTATCTTCTCAATGAGGTGATTTTTCATGGTGATTGCTTCCTTTACCACCTCCCTCTTCACCAACTCCCAAACAATTTCAATTGGGTTCATGTTTAGTAAATTTCCTGACCAGGGTAACAGAGGGACAATTTGTTCTTGCAAAAAGGAGTTTCATTATGCATAAAAATAAAAGGTTCTCCATTAAGGAACAATTCTTTTCGTTGTGGACTGGTCCTAATGTGAGATTTTCGAAGTGAAATTACACGTCCTGTGGTTCGGATTCCACGTAAAAAGGGCGTCCCATGGCTCATGATCGCGAGATTAAAGGTCACGTTAAACTACAAGCTTCCTTTTTTTTCCTGATGCATCGTTCCCTCAACTATGTACAGACATCCAGTGCCTTTCTCATTGATGATAGACCAAATCATGACTTTGATGGGATGTTTCACAGTTTGCAGAACACAACCAGAACAGTACTTTTCAATCAGGGCACCTCTGTACAAACCAATATTTATTTGTAAAGATTTCAAATATACCTTTCATGAGCCATTAAAGAACCCCCCGCCAAAAAAAAATGGAAAAGCTAGGACCATTTGCAGAAGGAATACCTTGAACTCAGAATATACATTTCCCAAAAGGTAAAGATACTAAAATGATATATCGATTTCCAGGAGTCCAAATCTCAATGCTTGCCCTAGCAAGGCATTTTGCAATCAAAGCAGCAATTAATTTTGTCTTCTGGGAAGATATGTGGGCCTTGTGCCATACAGTTCTTTCATATTCAGGGATGACAATGTGCTTCAAGTTTGATTTTTATACCTGTTGTAGAAGCAAGCCTCTCATGGCATATCTTCTTTAACCCCCATGCTCGCATGCTCGACTATAATCGAATGGCAATCTCACTCAGTCCGCTGCCGTATTCAACTTTAGTACACAGCCTCAGATTTTATAACCGCTTGATACCATGTTCGTCTGAAGTTGAATAGGTGAGGGATTGCATTATTTGTACTGCTCTGCAAAGTGCTGCCACCCATTGGTAACACAAGAAAGTTCAGATTGAAAGGTAAGTGAATCACGCAACCGGCTTGCAGTTAGGCTGTTATATGTAATCCATTATTGTACTTGGATGTTATTTTATGTGGCATTTGCATTTAAACTCGTGATTTATACTGCTAAGGGTGATTTACTAGATTAATCATCCCCTACTATTGTAGGCATACATATTGGACAAACTGAGTGCACAACCAAAGAAAACCTGAGGAGGACATTATGGAGTATGTCTGATGTTGACATAGAGGATGATTTTTATGGTGATGAGAATAGTAGTTCTGATTTTGAAATCATTGATAATGACAGTAATAAAGAGAATAACAATGAGTCACATGAGTTTTCTGAATCTGGTGAGGTCCAGTTCTTTGTGTCAGGTGCTTGGAAAGAAGTCAAGGATGTGATGAACGGATCGGACATAGCTTTGGGTGATGTGTCTAACTTGAGTGGAATTTCAGGTGTTAAAAATATATAAGGACTTGCACCATTCCAATGTTTCATCAAATTGTTCCCTGAATCAATAACTGACTCAACTGTGAGATATACAAAGCACAGCCACTACTAGAAATGGACTTATGTACGAGAGGATATCAAGGCTTTGTTTGCTGCAGAAATAGGTATGGAAATGTGTCAGAAACCTTCCATTGAATCGTACTTTAGAAATAGATTTTGGCTAACCACCATTGGAGTTCTGAGATATTCTCACAAAATCAATACTAGCTGATAGGTCATTTTTGCACTCTAACTGCAACACTAATCAGGAAAAAAAAGAGGACTTGTTGGACATGATCCCCTATTCAAGATCAGACCAATTATGGATGTACCCCAACGAAAGATATAGCAATACTTTTGAGTGTGACATATCTCTCTGTTGATGAGAGTATGTTAAAATTTAAAGATAGACTATCATTCAAACAATATCTACCTAGTAAGCCTTCATCTGAGTGAGGAATAAAAACTTTGATCATCGTGTGACTCCTAAACAGGTTATTTACTGAAATACAATGCATACAATGGTAAAAGTGACTCACAAGTAGCACCAGGAGGCGACAGATTGTCTTCCCAAGTTGTAAAGAACTGATATCTGGTCTCATACATAAAGAACATATCGTTTATATGAATAAATTGTACTCGTGTGTACAGTTGTATAAAGACGTATTGGATTCAGGCATTGGTGCTTGTGGAACTGTTAGGATCAATAGGATGGGCTTGCCACAAAACATGAAGAAAGAGAAAATGAAGCAGGGAGACTTGCCTAGAATGTGGTATCAGAAAATCAAAAGATGCTGGCCTGTGCATGGCAAGATATTGGTAGAGTGAACATACTTTTTAAAGTAGGTACTGCTAGGGTCGAACAGGTGTAGGTGAATTCCAAGAAAGGAAAACACATGGTCCTGAAACCAAAAATGCAGGATGCAATAAAAGCATGGTGGGGTTGACCAGTTTCATCATTATTGTTCTACCTAACTATTTGATAGGTGTATGCTAAAATGGTACATGGTTATAAAGCATTTTATCATTTAAGTGGCTCTCATAAACAATAATAATAATAATGTTATTGGTTTTATGCCCCTTTTAACTACTCTGGCTTTTAGAGACTCTGGGGTGCAGGAATTTTTCCCCGATGGGGACGATTTTAACGTGCCAGTAAATCTACTGAAGCGGTTCCGTCACATTTGCACACCCTTAAATGCCAGCTGACAGTGCCAGAATGCGATCCTGCAATCTTGGGTACAGTAGGCGAGAAAGTTACCGCTGAGCCACGCAGCCAGTCCCTCATGAACAGTTGCATTGCATATAGCATTTAGAATTCAACAAAGAAATTGTCTCACAGATTATTTCGGGAGAAAACTACTCAAAGCCTCCTAGAAAAAGGTAACACACAAAAGGGGAAGAAAACACCCATCTCCTACACAGATGACCGGACTAACAGAGCACTTTCCAAACGAAAATGAGGACACAAACTCGATTGTACAGTGTGTTCCTTCATGCCAGCTCAGCAAACAAAGAATGGGAAAGGGTTGTGCCAGCGGAAGTAAACATCTTACTTTTGTGGGAATTGCTCATGAAATCTACGACTGTGTATCGTGCCATATTTTGAAAAGTGTCACACTTTGAAGTGTTACAAAGTGTGGCATTAGCACAAAATTGTCAGGGTTGTGCTGCTTTCTATTCTTTCAAAGTAGTTTAACATAATGTCAACATTTGTGTTACAAATATTTGTGAAAATATTCCTGTACAGAGTTCTGGAGTATGCCTGTACTAATAAAAAATAAATTGTGATTATTATTATTATTATTAATCTTGATTGGTCACATTGGACCACTTGAGTCGTTCCACAATCACTTCTTCTTTGAAGGTAGTACTGCTTGGTTCTTGCGCTCTTTCCAGTACTTTTTCATTCTTTCAGATCGGGATTTTCTCAATTCATCTGAAATCTCCATAGGCTTTCTGTGTGTCATTTCTGCAGAAAATTTGTGAGTTTTAAGAATGGTGTTAATTTTAGTTTTCTCCTCGGCATCTGTTATCTTGAGTCCAACTGCTTTGAGATCTTGTTGGATTTCTTGGATCCATTTTCCTCCAGTTTTCTTTCCTAGATTTCTCATCACCAGTTGGCGTACAATTCTGTTTTCTGGAAGCCGTAAGATGTGAAAAAAATATGAAATTCTTTTCTTCTTCATTGTGCTGGTGATTGGATCAATCTCACGATAGACAGTTTCATTTGGGAGAATCCTCCAGACTCCCTCAACCTGATACTTTTTATTTATGCACGTTCTAATGATTAATTAAGACTAAAAAATATTCTTCCACTTTTTTGCAGTTTACATATACAGTATGATACCTAGTTGGTTGGTTGGTTCCTTAGTTTAGGGGCTGCGACAACGCGGTCATGTAGCCCCGTGTACTTTAGGTGTGTGTAGAATATGTCTGATAACCGGTGTTAATTGTGATGACTTAGGGTATGTTATCTGTGAGTTAGGTGGAAGGACTGCAGACGATTAATTTTTTCAAGTAGAAAGGCATACTGAGGGATTTTTAATGCTCTTAAAAACTCCGATAACTTTGGCCGGGTTTGAACTCGCGATCTTGGGCATAGAAGCTCAGCATGCTACCAACTACGCCACCGAAGCCGCTACGATACCTAGTATCAATGTCATAATATTATTTTTCAGTGGTCTTGAGTGTGGATGTAATCAAAAAATCAAATTATTTGAGGTGAAAATAAAGATTACCTGCTTAGTTAAATCTTTTGAGAGTAAAGTTTACAATTTGACTCAGCAGCATAGGGGTGAAGCAGCATTCAGGCCTAGGTGTAAATATTGACTTCCCACACTACTTCCTCCTTTAAAGGGATAATTCCTCACCAAAACAATACAGATACATACAACCTCAAAAAAATCTCCCAATTAGAATAAATTCTAGTACCAATCAGAGCTGTAATCTTTCAAGGTGTCAGATTACTGATTAACCTATTATCTCTATAAATAAAGTAAGCTTTACATCTAAACATTTTGATTTTTTTGGCTATAACTCTGCATTTATCTAAGACGAGGGATATAATGACCAAATACATCCAAGATTTAATTTTGTCTGTTTGTTATGGTGTTTTTGTCAAAAATTACTAGAGTGAATGGCACAAAAATTTGTATTTAAATGGTAGGCATCCCTATAATAAAACCAGGCTACAAATTATTTACACAGCTGTAACGGATGAGGAGGTTAGAGGAAACCTGAACCATAAACCTGACTGAAGTGGTCCTATGCAGGCCATAAAATTAAAATAAATAAAGAATTAATCAAAAGACATAAAGAATGAACATCTCTCAGGAGTAAACTGAAGCAAATGAAGTTCCAGGACAAACCCCAAGGAAGAAGACAGGTGCCCTCTGGACAAAGGAGAGAAAGGAACAACACAGCCAGAGGATGCATGACTACTGGGCAAACATCAAGACCCACTCTAAACACAATAGTTGAATGCCATGGTCCGTAGTTGGCCTATACGCAACAAGAGAAATAATTAAATTATTAAATTTTGTTTAAATTATCAAACTATTACATTTGGTTGCCCCAACGTGGAGATCTTATCTAAGCAATTACATTTGGCCACAACAGTGTGACAAACCATTTCAATTATCCCCACAACGTGTGGTAACCATTATAATTGGCGCCCAACGTGGGGTAAGCATAACATTTGGCGCCCAATGTGGAGTAAACCATTTCAATTATCCCCACAACGTGTGGTAACCATTACAGTGTAAGCAACAGTCGAAGGATGGGAAGGTGAACCTGTAGTCCAGTGGATGCCACATTGAGACATGGTGAGTGTGTGTGGGTGGGGGATGAGACACTAGGTATTGTAGAGAGTTCAGATGGCAGGCATTGCCATGAGGTTGCATAACACTGTATTTCTTCGCATAATCGTCGCCACCGCATAATCGTCGCACCGCATAATCGTTGCACCCCACTTTTCAATCACTAAAATAGGATTATGAAATTTCCTCGCATAATCGTCGCATAGCATATTTGTATTTGTGCGCCAGTCAGTTGCACATGCTGCCGCGACTTTATAACCTTGCGCGACTTTGTCAGAAGAAAAAATATCTCGTCTTTATGCTTGTGGGCTATGAACTGTGACGCGAGCGGCAAGCTTCGTCACTTAGCACATTCCGCGAGCGTACAATCTGGCGTGATCTTGTCAGGAGAAAGTAATCTCGTCTTTATACCTGTGGGCTATGAACCGCGACACGAACGTCCAGCGCACATTCCGCGAGCTTACAGGCCTAATCTGGCGTGATCTTGTCAGGAGAAAGTAATCTCGTCTTTATGCGTGCGGGCTATGGACCGCGACGCGGACGGCCAACGCACATTCCGCGAGCTTATAGGCCTAATCTGGCGTGATCTTGTCAGCAGAAAGTAGGCCTAATCTAATGTTTATGCCTGCGGGCTACGAACTGTGCGAACGGCCAGCGCGCATTCCGCGAGGTTATAGGCCTAATTTGGCGTGATTTTGTCAGCAGAAAGTAGGCCTAATCTAGTGTTTATGCCTGCGGGCTACGAACTGTGCGAACGACCAGCACGCATTCCACGAGCTTATAGGCCTAATTTGGTGTGATTTTGTCAGCAGAGAGTAGGCCTAATCTCGTGTTTATGCCTGCGGGCTATGAACTGTGACGCGAACGGCCAGCGCACTCTCCGCGAGCTTATAGGCCTAACCTGGCGTGATCTTGTCAGCAGAAAGTAATCTCGTCTTAATGCCTGCGGGCTATGAACTGTGGCGCGAGCGGCCAGCGCACATTCCGCGATCTTATAGGCCTAATCTGGCGTGATCTTGTTAGGAGAAAGTAAATATCGTCTTTATGCCTGCAGGCTATCAACCGTGACGCGAACGGCCAGCTTCGTCAGAACATTCCGCGAGCTTTAACCTTCCGTGACCTTGTTAGAAGAAAGAAGCCTGTTTCTCACTGTGGGCTATGACTCACGCCAGACTCACACTACGCGAATGACTGGCCCGTGCAGCAAATAATGATACAGTATATTCTTTGAACTTAAATATTCTTCGCATAATCCTCGCACCCTGCTTTTTTCCACGAATTTTAGGCTCAAAAATTGCGACGATTATGCGAGGAAATACGGCACTTGCCGCACAATTCGACGATACTTTCTTGGTGTGAGCTAACTAAGAATGATATGTGTGTAAGAGCACCCATAGGATCCAACATCAGGCCAGTGTGACATATGTATTCCATTCTTTACCTACTGTACCAGCCAATTGCATCATAGGACCACCCAGCCTCATACAAACCCATAATCCGATCCCTATCGGACTCTTGTCAGGTGCCAGTAATCTTGTGGAGGTGATTATTGCTGTAAGTGCTAGAACATAAGGTCATCTGCCCCTGGTATTGTTGTCTAATATGCCTAGTAGATATGCCCCCTCCCTCCTTCCCCGTATCTAGTGACCTCCATCATGGTGTTGATCAATAAATCAGACGCTACAGCAACTTCTCGATATTACTGTACCAGCTCTCCAATTGTAAAACACATTTCATGTCCCTGGTGACCATTTTCAACACACCAGCTCCTTGGAAACTGGATCATTGCCAAACCAATATTGTGGTATACATTATAATCAAATCCAACCATTCTTTCTAAGTGCTAAACATTTTGGCAGCTAGTGTATAGACCTAATAAACACTATGAACATAAAGCACTTGAAATATACAATGGCTGCACTTCATAAACAACTGGCAAGCACTGAAAGATGTGCTCAAGAATCAGGAACATAGGAAAATTCATTGTTTTTGTTCTAAATTGTTGCGTTGATACCCTATTATTGCTCTTCGGCTAGAAAATGTAAAAAGGAAGAAAGGGTTGGAGGAGGGAAGCTTTTAGTTTTACGTGGCCGTTATATTGAGGTCATGAGCCACGGGACCTTCATATTTACATGGAATTCTAACCACAGAACGTGATACCTCACTTCGAAAATCTCACATGCATTAACCAGTAATCAAACCCAGTCTGCCTTGATGAGAGGCAAGCAAGCTGGCCACTGCACTAACATGCCTCCCGAGTGAGTAGGGCTCTCTAACTTGTAAGAGACAGTTTTTATACAGAACTCACAGCACTTTGATGATGCTAATAGGTAAATAATGGAAAGGAAAATCAAATAATATTGTTGAATTGCATTGTTCCCGTGTTATTGCTCTTCATATCACGTCGAGTTGGAGAGAGCCCTACAATTTTGATTGTTGCTTTTATCATAATCATCATGAAGTAACAGCTCCAGTTTCCCGGGTGCTGGCGACGAGCTTCTTCCACCTTCCTCTATCCGTATACAGCTCCTCCTCTTGGATTCTATCCACTGAAGACCACGTACGAAGATGTCCTTCTTAACCACATCGATCCATCTCCTCGTTGGTCTTCCAACAGGTCTTTTCCCAATCACAACCATTTCAGTGTACTTTTTAGCAATTCTTGTTCTGTCCATCTGCTGTACATGACCATACCTACTTAGCCTACTTCGCTGTAATTTTTCCAACACACTAAATTTCAAACCTGCTTCCATTCTATTTGTTTCATTCCTTATCTTGTCCATTTTTGTTTGTCTTAGCATGGATCGAACAAACTTCATTTCAGCAGCTTGAATCTGATTGTTTTCTCGTTCTGTCAAGGCAAACTTCTCTAATGCAAAAGATTGGAATGTAGTATGTATTGAAGATGGTTAGTTTTGCCTTACGGGGTACTTGATTATCCCACAGGAGATATCTTATTTGGTTGTAGAATTGGGCAGCTTTATGCGTACGGTTTAGAACTTCACTTTGAGTTGAATTTTTACAGTCGATCACACTGTCCAGATACGGAATTGTGGAACATTCTCCAGAGATCTTCCATTTATACATTTTCTAAATGCTACCAGAAGCGTGGTATCAACACAACAGCTAGTACAAAGAGCAATTTATTTTCCTGCGTGTTTACAACTCCTGAGCACACTTTTCAATACTCGCCAGTTGCTTTTCAAAGCTGTAAAGAAAAGGCAATTCATTATTTAGTATTCACTGTATTACAAAGAGATGGCCCAGTAGCGTTGGGGTAGCATGCTCGCCTCTCACCCAGAGGCCCCGGATTTGATTCTCGACTCCGTCAGGGATTTTAGAAACTGACGTGAGGGCTGGAACGGGGTGCACTCAACCTCTTGAGGACAACTGCATAGCTGTCTAACAGTGAGGCAGAGCCTCAGTCGTGGAGACCAAGATTAATGGCCAAGAGTCACAACGCACTTACCACCCATCACCCCGCAATCTGTAGGCCGAATGGCTCAGCAGCAGTCGCTTGGTAGGCCAGGGCCCTTCATGAGCTGTGGTGCCACGGGGTTTAGTTTGGTGTATTGTAAAGTACAACTCAGTATTATACAGAAATATAGAACTTTGATGATGCTAATGGGTTACGAATTGAAATGAGAGGAGGAGGGCTGATATCTGCTGGAATAAATCTCCTAGTATACATTATGGTTCTGTACATTTATCATATTTACATGCAGCGGAATTATCATCTACAAACTATAAGGAAATCATCTTTGGTGGCATTTCATCCCTAAACCAACTTGGGCCATCTCTTAAAAGCCAGAATTGAAAGTGACAATTTCAGGGATGGAGTTCATATTACAGTAATATTACTCGTACATCGAAAGGAGCCATTTACACTGACAGGTATCGTATTGTAAGGGGAAAATGTTAATTCTTCACAGCTAAACCATCGTTAATTTTAACAGAATTTAATATTTTATTGAGTTGTCACTTATGATGAATACTCTGGCTTGATACGTTTTTCCCTGACCTGAAATATAAATGTTTACAAAGAACAGTCATAAGAATATCATATAATCAAATTCAGAGTTCAACTTTCTAAAACATTCTTTACTATTTTATCATGCAAAACCAAAAACTGCCTACCTGGACTTCACAGATCATTCAACTCTAAACAGCAACATATCTTAATCAAAACACTAACAGTTAGTCTGAGCAAACCAAAAGTAACACAACGAAAACACACCATCTTCCTTCAAAACACAACAAATTAAATCAATCAGAAAAAAAATAAAAACACCAAAGGTACCATTCAGTTGTGAAACAATAGCACAGTATAATTTAACTTTGTCCAATTTTGAGCATCAAGTGTAATAGCATACCTATGTTTTCAGTGGTTTTTGATTCTAGCTCAGGCTGATGATCTATAAAACCAGTTTCAGGAGCTTTGCAAGGAGAAGAATCCCTTGAAACGTCAGCCTCACTCTGAAAAGAAATTCAGTGTTGCTGGATACAATTCCTGAATGTTATGTCAACCAACTGTGTCAATTTGTGTCATTTCTATGTGAATATTAAATACAAGCTACGCCCAATGTGTGCAACTCAATAGACTTAATATCAATAAAATAATAATGCTACTAGAAAGAGAATGGGTGTATCTCACAGTGTATACCTCCACTAATATTTACATTGATAAATTTTATTTTATTTTCATTGTTTTCCGTATTTAATTTATTTTAATTCGTAATGACTTTGAAGAATAGAAATATTTGATTTCATCACCTCGAAATTGTATAACTATAAATAGAATCAAACTTCTGGAGTAAAATACAAGAAAATCTTGAATAATTAGAATAAATCCTGAGGTAAAATATTTCTTCACTGAAATAAAAGTCAATTCTTTTTGTGAATGTTCTGTAGAACATCCTAAACTGAATAGGTGAGTGCAAGGAAGGACTATTTCTCCACAGAACTATAAAACACTCTAAAGATGTCCTGCAACATAACAGCTGTTCCTTCCAGAAGCCTCAGCACAAACTGCTGCTGTTTTAATGGTTGTAGCAAGATTGTAACCCTTGGATACATACTGGGCATCTGCTCCAAAAGTGAATGATAAGACACTACTGTATATAGATAACACTGGCATACTGTAGTGCCCTGAATAAAGGCAAGTCTTTGAAGAGGTGAACTATTGGTCATCATGCATCTCCAACAGAAGAGCTGATAATGTGACATTAGGCTGTGTGTGGCATATGTGTTAGGCCCAATTGTCTGGTTTGAGAACTGCATTCGGCAGGCACAGGAGGTTGATTCAAAGAAGAGACAAATATACGAGCCATGTCTTCTGTGCCTTAGTGAACATTACAACATCCAGAAATGGAAAACACACAGCAGGAAGTGAAATGCCTTAACTTGTGTGGAACTTCCTCTCAGAACTGATATACTCAGCAGACATCCTTCATGATGTCAAAATATTAATAAAGGACTAACTGAACACCTATATTTTTAACACATGGGGAGTAATCTTGTAACATTAGAAATTACTTCTAAAATTGTGTAATAGCCTACTTTTAGAGCTATCCCATCTGGCTAACTGTATCAACAGTCAGTTGAATATATTTATTTTCTCGCGATCATAAAAGAGTCAAATATAACTTTGCAATAAAAACAAGGAAAAACATTTTTCACTTCATAAGAAATTAACAAAGTGCCAACACCTATCTCATACATTTTTACTCCAGATAAATTTACGAACTATGACAAATTCAACTCATACACGATCTCAATTTGTTATTGTACTCATAATTCAGAGAACTTTCAAGATTTAAATACTACTTTTCAAGTGTTCTATGAGCGCATATGTAGAATATTTAAAGCATAACAATTTTTATCAAGCTGCATAGTGGATTTCCATACTTCTATTGATAATAACTGTCAACTTGCATCCAAAGAAACTCTGTTCAGAATATATTAAAACCATTTCATATATCATAATTCTTCATTTTTTTTTAAATTATTTTTCCTGCAAGATAGCTTGTTGGAATGTTATCCAAACTAAGTAAAACCAGTATGTTAACAAAGTGCAACATGTGGCATAACATACAGTATATGGATTGAGTGAAAGTGAAATTTTAATGTTTTTATGTTACGGTATTAAAAACCGTGTGAAATCTTTTCAGAAGTTAAATTTCTGCGTAGGAAATTGAAGGAACTGTGAAAAGTCATAACCACTGAAATTTAATAATAATAATAATAATAATAATAAAATAAAAATAATATTGATAAGGGTGGTTGATTTCATTTAAGCACGTAACACATGAAGACTCAATTTTCTCAAGCATGTACTGCACTTTTCTATTTGTTATATAGGCCTATTCCATGTATGAGAAGCTATTCTCCAAAGTCATTTCTAAATAAATAAGTTAATTAATTAATTAATCAATATGAATTCAAGGTTATCGAAAAAGAACACCCATATTTTAAACAATTGCTGCTTCAAGTTGGAAGAACATGTTGAGACAACTGTGGCCTTATAATGAAGAGGAAAGATGGAAAGCTGTTAGTAGTCATTACCAGACCTTGACCAGGTGATGTATTCCTCACTGAGAACAGAAAGGCACATATGCACGTGTGCTGTTCAACCATGCCAGGCTAGTAAGACATCGACCGACCAAATAAATGGTTTAGTTCATGCTTTGGTTTGCGGAATTCAAATCAAATGTGCTTGAAGATAACTTAAGAACAATTTATCAGAGAAGCATTGTTTCGAACCACAAAACTATTCACCGATGGTATAATCTATTTAAAGAAACGAGATGTGCAACCAAAGGAAGATTACCAGGCCGGACACAAACAACAGAGAGTATTCGCTTATCGAAGTACTGAAGTCCCAAGAAATCTATGGCTTTTATTGCTCTCCTGGTCCGCAGATTCGATGATATTGCAAAGAGAAAAAAAACTTTGTTCCCTCGTACTACCAAAAGTTAGACGTTTGTTCACAGCTTTATATAAATACTGATATACTGCGTATAGATGTACAGATTAGTGAGTCACGAACAGGTTGCTTGGGTCACATCCTGCATCCCGGATTTTATTCTACACGTATTACATGTATTCGCCTCGCTTTGCAGAATATGTCGTTGTTGTTATAGAAAAATAATGGAATAGCAATACCAGGATTACAGAAATTAAGGATAATATCGAAGGACTCCATATAATACTAGACGATCTCAAAAGATTCTACATGACTGGCTGCATGGCTCAGTGGTAACGTTGTCACCTGTTGTGCCCAAGGTTACAGGATCGAATCCTGATGCAGTCAGTTGGCATTTGAAGGTGTGCAAATGCGAGGGAGCCGTGTTAGTCGATTTACTGGCATGTTAAAGATCCCCTTAAGGACAAAAAGCTGCAGTAGTAAAAAGGGATGTAAAATCAATAACATTATTATTAATATTCTACACGACTCACATGTGAGACTCCAAACCAAAATAAATACAAGGGCAAAAGGAAGGGTGTTCTCCTCTGAAGAAAGGATGTTGAAATCTGAGAGGATGAAGAAATATTGGATGCATAGAAAGGCAAAATTGTCTTTGTATAATAGATTGCAGTGGTCCTATGTTGGTCATAAAATATGAAATAAATAATTATTATTATTATTATTTATTTAATCGATTGTTCCCCTTTAGGAGAGCGATTGAACTTGAATACATGATTTCATCTTCTGGCGTTTTCCCGCTTCTGTTCCCAAAACCTCTTCATCCTCTCAGAGTGCTCCTTCTTCCGCTCAGCTGTCCACTTTCTTCCAGGCTGTCGTGATGGTCTATGATCAAACTTAACATTTTTGATTTTATTCCTGCACTCGGTGCGGTCCTCAAAATTTTCAATGTTGACCTGTTGTAGGTCCCTCTGAACCTCTGTCAGCCACTCCGTGCCACACTTACTCCGTGTTATAACGTTGAGCAATTTCTTCGGTGTTCTGAAATTTTCCATCCTGTAAATGTGTGTATAAAACTGTACTCGGCGTTTTCTGATTACTTCCGATATCGTGTGGATCTTTTGGTAGAGTTCGCTTTGAGGTCTCTTCATCCAAATACCGTTATTATTAACTGCCCCGTAAATCTTTCTGAGAACTTTCCTTTCCTGTTTTTCTATATTTAAACACAAATTGTGCTAAATGTTCCGGCATAAATCAACAAAATGACAGTGTTTTGCCCCGGTGTGCGATTGGGCTCTTCAGTTGGTTAAAGCACACCTCACCAAGACACTGTCTAGTACACACTGGGAAGGCCATTGCAAGACGTATTTGATACATGTGTATCCATGTCACGAGCAAAGCCAGTGCACTATGGGAGTCGAAACTCCACTCCAAAGCAATTATAACATTACCTTGGCATTGAATATATATTTTCGAAAGAAAAATATGTATTGTCCTTTGAGCCATTATATATTTAAACACAAATTGTGCTAAATGTTCCGGCATAACTCAACAAAATGACAGTGTTTCGCCCCGGTGTGCGATTGGGCTCTTCAGTTGGTTAAAGCACACCTCACCAAGACACTGTCTAGTACACACTGGGAAGGCCATTGCAAGACATATTTGATACATGTGTATCCACGTCACGAGCAAAGCCAGTGCACTATAAGAGTCGAAACTCCACTCCAAAGCAATTATAACCTTACCTTGGCATTGAATATATATTTTCAAAAGAAAAATATGTATTGTCCGTTGCTTTGGAGTGGAGTTTCGACTCCCATAGTGCACTGGCTTTGCTCGTGACGTGGATACACATGTATCAAATACGTCTTGCAATGGCCTTCCCAGTGTGTACTAGACAGTGTCTTGGTGAGGTGTGCTATAACCAACTGAAGAGCCCAATCGCACACCGGGGCGAAACACTGTCATTTTGTTGAGTTATGCCGGAACATTTAGCACAATTTGTGTTTAAATATATAATGGCTCAACGGACAATACATATTTTTCTTTCTAAAATATATATTCAATGCCAAGGTAAGGTTATAATTGCTTTGGAGTGGAGTTTCGACTCCCCTAGTGCACTGGCTTTGCTCGTGACGTGGATACACATGTATCAAATACGTCTTGCAATGGCCTTCCCAGTGTGTACTAGACAGTGTCTTGGTGAGGTGTGCTTTAACCAACTGAAGAGCCCAATCGCACACCGGGGCGAAACACTGTCATTTTGTTGAGTTATGCCGGAACATTTAGCACAATTTGTGTTTAAATATATAATGGCTCAACAGACAGTACATATTTTTCTTTCGAAAATATATAATCAATGCCAAGGTAAGGTTATAATTGCTTTGGAGTGGAGTTTCGACTCCCATAGTGCACTGGCTTTGCTCGTGACGTGGATACACATGTATCAAATACGTCTTGCAATGGCCTTCCCAGTGTGTACTAGACAGTGTCTTGGTGAGGTGTGCTTTAACCAACTGAAGAGCCCAATCGCACACCGGGGCGAAACACTGTCATTTTGTTGAGTTATGCCGGAACATTTAGCACAATTTGTGTTTAAATATATAATGGCTCAACGGACAATACATATTTTTCTTTCGAAAATATATATTCAATGCCAAGGTAAGGTTATAATTGCTTTGGAGTGGAGTTTCGACTCCCATAGTGCACTGGCTTTGCTCGTGACGTGGATACACATGTATCAAATACGTCTTGCAATGGCCTTCCCAGTGTGTACTAGACAGTGTCTTGGTGAGGTGTGCTTTAACCAACTGAAGAGCCCAATCGCACACCGGGGCGAAACACTGTCATTTTGTTGAGTTATGCCGGAACATTTAGCACAATTTGTGTTTAAATATATAATGGCTCAATGGACAATACATATTTTTCTTTCGAAAATATATATTCAATGCCAAGGTAAGGTTATAATTGCTTTGGACTGGAGTTTCGACTCCCATAGTGCATTGGCTTTGCTCGTGACGTGGATACACATGTATCAAATACGTCTTGCAATGGCCTTCCCAGTGTGTACTAGACAGTGTCTTGGTGAGGTGTGCTTTAACCAACTGAAGAGCCCAATCGCACACCGGGGCGAAACACTGTCATTTTGTTGAGTTATGCCGGAACATTTAGCACAATTTGTGTTTAAATATATAATGGCTCAACGGACAATACATATATTTTTCTTTCGAAAATATATGTTTTTCTATATCCTTAATTTTGGAATGACCGTCGATCACCATTGTTTCGGCTGCGTAAGTTGCTTCCGGAAGAATCACCGTTGTATAGTGCCTTAATTTTGCGTCCAGCGAGATGCACTTCTTGTTGTAGTGAGCCCACGTTAGCTTGTAGGCCTTCTGTAGTTTGGTGATTCTTTGTTCATTGGCGATTCGGTTTAGTCCTGAGGACTGTATGATTTCACCAAGGTATTTAAAATGGGGGACTTGTGTTATTTTACCGTATTGTGTGATTAAAGAAGAGTTATTTTCTGGCCGTCTTTCCATATAATGGGTTTTTTCATAAGAAATATGTAGTCCTGTTCTTTGAGCAATTTCATGTAATTTTTCCACTGCGTGTATGGCTTCATGTCTGGTGTTAGTGATAATGGCAATATCGTCCGCAAAAGCGAGGCACTTGACTGTAAGACGGTTCTCTTTTTTTATTCCAATTTGAATGCCTTTTACATGAGGTTCCCATTCCCTAATGATCTTTTCTAGAACAATATTAAAGAGCATTGGGGATAATCCGTCCCCCTGTCGAACTCCAGTTTTGATGAGAAAGGGCTCCAATATTTCACCCATGAATTTCACTTTGGACATAGTTCCTGTAAGCGTCTGTTCAATGATTTTTCGGGTCTGTCTATCCCGAATTCTTTCATGATCATAAAAAGAGTTTTGCGGTCTACAGAGTCATAAGCTTTTCTGAAGTCGACGAATGTTATTACTGTATTTCTACATTTTCTCATTTGTAATATTGTTTTTAAGCTCCACACCTGTTCAGCACATGATCGCCCTTTTCTGAATCCAGCTTGGTATTCACCAATTAGCGGATCCACCTGGGGTTCTAGCCTGTTTAAAAGTGCCTTGGAGAGGATTTTATAAGCAATAGGGAGCAGGGAGATTCCTCTGTAATTACTCATGTCTGTTTTATCACCCTTTTTGTGTAACGGATGAATTAGAGCACATTTCCAGTCTTCTGGTATACGCTCCATCATCCATATGTCAGAAATAAGGTGATGAAGTTTCTGCGTAAGTGTAGGATCGTTCAGTTTCCAGAATTCAGCAATGATCCCATCTTCTCCTGGTGCTTTGTTATTTTTGAGCTTTTGGATGATCTCCTGAATTTCTTCTAGGTCAGGGGGTTGTGAGTCCGGGTGTGTGGAAACCGGAGGAGTGAAGGCAAGTTTTTCTTGGGGTGGTTCGCAGTTAAGAAGGGAGTTGAAGTATTGGGCTAATATTTTACAGTTTTCTTTCGCGTTAGTTTCCAACGTGCCATCAGGTTTTTTGAGGCACATGCTGGGCGCCTGATATCCCTTTAAGTTTTCTCTAAACGTCTTGTAGAAGTTTCTAGTATTATTTTGGGTGAAATCCTGCTGGATTTCATGGAGTCTGTTGTTGTCATATCCTCGTTTTTCTTTCCTAATTGTTTTGGAGGCATATTTTTGGGTTTTAAGAAAGTTCTCGGTTGTCAACTGCCCAATCGCAAATTGTATTCCACCAACGATGTTTTCTTGTGCGAGGAGGTTGTCCTAGTTTCATGACTTCCTGAATTTTCTTCGTTATTTTCTGCCAGTCTGTTGATGTCTCCTGATTAATTTCCATTATGATTTCTTCTTTGTGGAGTTTCAAGTACTCTGGATCTGGTTTGATATTTTTGGGTGGGCCTTTTTGCTTTCTATTGGGTTGGAATTTCATCTTAATTTGGAGTCGATGATGGTCTGATTCAAAGGCGCCTTTGCGAGCTCGGACGTTTAAAATTTCTTTTGTGTTTTTCTTGGAAATTGCGATATGGTCAATTTGGTATTCACCCTGTCTAATATTGGGTGATCTCCATGTGGTTAACTTGTGTGGAGGTTTTTGAAATTGTGTGCTCATGATCTTAAGTTCAAAGTTTCTGCAGAAGCCAATTAGTCTTTCACCATTCCCGTAGGTACGTTCGTGCTTAGTATGGGGGCCTGTGGTATCACTAAATTTTCTTTCCTTACCTAACTGGGCATTAAAATCGCCCAATAAGATTGGCAGAAACAAGATGGAAAAGAGAAGGTCGCAGAGAACTGAGGAAAGGGTACCGGTTGTACTGGAGTGGGAACAGTGAAGGAAGGAGCAGCGGAGTAGGAGTAGTTGTGAGAGATGGAATGAAGGAAGAGGTAAAGGGAATAAGTGACAGGATCATGAAGATCAGAGTAACTGTAAAGGGAAGAAGCCTGGAGATAGCCCAGGTATATGCCCCTCAAGTTGGATGTACAGCTCAAGAGAAGGGAGACTTTGAGGAGGAGCTACAACAGCAGTTGAATGGTCAGAGCATCATTGTCATGGGAGATTTGAATGCACATGTAGGAAGTGAAAGGAAAGGATATGAAAATGTATTGGGAGCAGAAGGATGGGGTAGCAGGAATGAAGAAGGGAGAAAGTTGCTGGATTTTTGCAAGAGAAACGGTTTAGTGGTAGGCAACTCCTGGTTCCGGAAGAAAGAAAGCCTCAAGGTAACGTGGTACAGCAGTGATTTAACAAAGAAATCTTTGGTAGATTACATGCTGTACGACTGGGAAATGAAGAGAAGTGTCAGAGATATAAAGGTAATACCATCAGAGGCCTTAGATAGCGACCACAGAATACTTGTAATGAACCTGGGAGTTGTTAAGGATAGCAAGAGGACAGAGTACCAGGAAAGGAGAATCAAAGTATGGAAACTCAAGGAAAATGAAGTCAAGGAAGAATTCCAGAAGATAATAAGGGAAAAGATGCCAACAGGCAATCCTAAAACAGGGGAAGAGGAATGGAAGCAATTCAAAAACACAATGGTGGAAGCTGCAGTGGCAGTATGTGGAAGAACAAGCAACAGAAAGCGGTGTAAAGAGACACCATGGTGGAATGAGAGAGTAAAAGAAGCTGTGGGAAGGAAGAACAAGGCTTTCAGAGTGTGGTTCCAGGAAAGAACTGATCTGGCAAGGGAAGATTATAAGATAAAGAAGAAAGAAGCAAACAAGATTGTCGCAGAGGAGAGGAAGAAGTGGATGGTAAAGTGGACAGAGATGATGGAGGAAGACAGCAGAGGAAATAAGAAAGTACTTTATGGGATGGTCAAAAGTAAGAGAAGAGGTCTGCGAGAGGATGTGGTAATGATGGACAAAAACGGAACTGAGGTACACAACAAAGAGACACTCAAGACAGTGTGGAAAGAGTACTTGGAGGATTTGCTGAATCCAAATGGTCATAGGGAGGAAGACAATGTATTGGAAGATGGAGAAGACAACACAGGAATGGAAAAGGACCTGACTTGGAGAGAACTGGAAATGGCTATAGACAAGATGAAAGGAGGAAGGGCACCAGGTGTGGATGAAGTGAGTGTTGAAATGGTGAAGGCAGCAGGGGAGGTTGGGAAACAGTGGCTGTACCGTGTGATGAGGGTGATATGGAAGGAGAAAAAGACCCCAGAAGATTGGAAGAAAGGATTAATTGTCCCAATATTTAAGAAAGGAAGCAGAAAGGAGTGTAGAAATTACAGGGGAGTCACACTCATATCTCACTGTGCCAAGATATATGAAAAGATATTAGAAAGTAGAATACGAGCCAAAGTGGAGAGAATATTGAGAGAGGAACAGTATGGATTCAGACCTGGGAGATCAACAGTGGATCTCATATTTTCAGTGAGACAGCTCCAGGAACACCACTACGAATTTGGAGTGGATCTGTTGATGGCCTTCCTGGACATCGAAAAGGCCTATGATAGTGTGTGTAGGGAGAAGGTTTGGAAAGCAATGGAAAACATGGGAGTGGAAAAAGAGACTGTAGGCAGAGTGAAGGAGATGTATTGTGGAAGTGTGAGTTGTGTGAAAGTTGGAGGGGAAAGAACAGACTGGTTCAGACAAATGAGTGGCCTGAAACAGGGTAGTGCGCTGTCACCCCTTCTCTTTATTGTGGTTATGGACGAGGTAATGACACGGATAGCAGGAAAGATAGGAGAAGATAAGATGAAGGCAATGGTGTTTGCAGATGATCTCATGGTCTGGGGAAACAAGGAGGAGGAAATCCAGGAGCAACTGAAGGCTTGGGAAGAAACAGTGGGAGAGTACGGATGGAAGTTCAACATCAGTAAATGTGAGATCCTGTTAACGACCAGGAAAAAGGACAGACCAATGAGTGGGATAACACTTGGAGGTGGACAGCTGAAGAAGGTGGAAAGTCTCAAGTACTTGGGAAGTATAGTGGAGGAAAATGGGAGAAATGACAAAGAGATTACGGAACGTGGCAGACAGGCAGAAGCATTTCTGAGAAGCATTAGGAGCTTAGTGTGGAATAAAGATGTCCCACAAAAAAGCAAGGAAGTGTTATACAGAAGCTACTATATCCCGATACTGACCTATGCTTCAGAAACGTGGACAATGAAGAAAAGAGACATAAGCAGAATACAGGCAGGTGAAATGAAGTTCCTGTGAAGTAGGATCGGAGTAACAAGAAGAGACAGGGTGAGGAATGAAAAGGTCAGGGAAATGGTGAAAGAGGAGCCCTTGCAAGGTAGGATTGAGACATCAAGACTGAGGTGGTATGGACACTTAAAGAGAATGGATGAGAAGAAGATTCCCAAGAGGATACATGAGATGCAGATGCAGAAGAAACAACCAAGGGGAAGACCAAGAGATCGATGGCTGAAAGGAGTGGAGGAATGTGTCAAGAAGAGAGGCGAGGACTGGACCAGAGTGACAGCGGAGAGATGGTGGGAAGAAAGAAATAAGTGGCGAGGCTTATGTTCCAAACAGACCCAGCCTGGGGCTGGAAACTGTACAAGAAGATGATGATGAATAAGATTTTCACATGGTGCCTTGGTATTTTGTTGGTTGTTTCTTCGAGAGTTTCCCAGAAATTGTCCATAGTTTCAGGATCGGATTTGTTGAGTTGATTTATGGGAGCGTGGACGTTGATCAGTGTGTAAGCTTTATTGGCTGACTTTACTGAGAGCAGAGATACTCTTTCGTTGGGAGAAGAGAAATCGATGACTGAGTCGAGTACGGAATTGTGTATGGCGAAACCGGTTCCCAGGAGTGGTAGTTTGCCTCTAACTTTTATGGCAGGTTTGCCTTTATAGATTCTGAAATTCTCCGTATTAAAGTGTTCTTCATCCGTGAATCGTGTCTCTTGAAGTGCGGTGATTTTGAGGTCAAATTTTTCGAGGGCGTTAGTGAGTTGTTTTAATTAGCCTGTTTTAGTGAGGGTGTTCACATTAATTGTGCCAATAAAATTCTTGCGGCGAGTTTTGAGAGTGTGAAGAGTTCTTGAGAAGCTCCGATTCTTCTCCGCATGGTGACCCTGATCCCCCCGAATCCGATGATCAGGTGTGTCCAGTATATTGACTGGTGCCTGGGGTAGTGATTCTGTGATCGTCTTTTCCATCATGCGCTCAAGTTGAGTTTTGTTTTTTGTGGTGATCTCAGTTGAGACCACAGGTATACGACTCGATTTTTGAGTTCGAGAAGATTTTAGTGCAGCCGCCTCAATTAGAGAAACAGACGCTGACCACTTTGCCGCTTGTTTCAAGTCAGACGCAATGTGGATTTCGCAGAATGGTATGCCTCTTCCGCCAGTTCCGCCGTACCGAGATCCATTCTCTCCGCCTTCACTGCCGTTGAGGTCTTCGCTGTAATCCTAGCAAGGAGCCCTTACAGGGTGCTATCACTCGGGCCAAGTGAACCCTGGTTTTTTAACGAGGTTGTTACTCCTCCCCCTCCTCCTTCCTTGTCACTTACGTGACAAGGCCCCGGGCTTGGGACCGGCATAGCGGAGTTATTATTATTATTATTATTAGAACTAGTTAAGTCTCCTTAACCTGGTCCCTGAGATTAGTGTCTACATGGATAATTCTCGTCAGGCGCATCCACGTCGTGGGGGTGGGCAACGATACTAAAGTCGGAGCTACAGTAGCGGCTAAGTTCTGATGAGAACCCAGTCCTATGGGGTATAACATAGGCCCCATGCACAGGGATACGTGCGAAGACCTCAACGACAGTGATGGCGGAGAATATGTAATTCGGTGCGGCAGAGCTGGCGGAGGAGGCAACCCATCCTTCTGGGGCTGGTACAGATGGAACCCACTGCCTTGTGGGAGAAGGGATTCTCAAAGGCTAAGGGAGTAAACCCTAAAAGAAAAACTTCGGCAGCGTTAGGCCTAGCGAGCCAGCAGTTGAATAAATATACTTGCTTTCAATGGCAGAACAAGCCTCGGATCGAGTGTTGATAACACATTAAGGAGAAGGCTGTTGAGAGCTGAGATTATCAATAAGACCACTATCATCTTCATCACCAGAGTCCTTGTCTGTTAGTGTAATTACATCTGGGGGTTCCACAAAAATGTCACCATCGAGATCTTCTGTTAGAAAATTCCTTCCTACAAAAATGATGTGTCAGATAGGATAAAGTAATATGATCTGACAGCTGTAGCAGTTTTACCGAGTATAAACACCTAGCATTGCCAAATTTCATGCCAACACTAGGCAACCCATAAGATTCCATGAGCACTACAACATCTCTAAACGCTCATACAATTTCAAATCCTTACAACATATGTAATGAAGTGTGTAAAATTAAATTTATCAAGATATATTAAAAAAACTTCTATCTTTCCTCTGCAGTTTGATACTATAATCGCCTCAATATGTTTATCCTACTTGAGACAGCTATCTTTTAAAGTATGGGTATTATTTTGTGATGACTATATATCTGGTGAATCACCTAAATCATTTGGAACATTTTTCTCTCATCTGGTTTAAAGTATATAGCATCAGATTAGTTTCAAGTCTTGTGGAGTGTATCAGTGATAGAATAATCAAACTCGCCGTTACTTGGAACGGACATAAACTCCATCTACTACAGGTCTATGCCCCCCAGGTGGATTGCTCAACTGGAGACAAGTTTGACTTTCTAAATAAGTTGGAAGACAAAGTGGACACCAACAACTTAGTTGTAATGGGAGATTTCAATGCACAAGTCGGAAGAAATCAAAATGGATGTAGGACTGTAATTGGCCCCACAGTTTTGGAAATCAGAATATAGAAGGAGAATACCTCCTTAATTTTTGTGTAAGAAATAGCTTGGTTATTGGCAACAGTTGGTTTGAGAAGAGAGATGCTCATAAGATCACACGATACAGCCCATGTTTAAGACATTTTCAATAGAGTTCTTTTAATGTAGAGTCTGAATTAGCCCAAATAAACAATGGCCATGAGCTATATCTTGCAACATCAAATTAAAATATAACTTTATAAATCGTTATGTTTCCCATTACAAACAAAATTGGGTTTGAAGTACAATTTCATTTGACTAATCAATACAGTGACATCAGATTAGTCTACAGTGTTATCAAATCAACTTGATTCACAGCGATCGAGCAACAAGAGTTAAAAGTTGTATTTCAAATAGAGGCTTAGCAAGGCTAGTCTCCCCTGTTCCATAATCTTGCTGTGTCTTTCTTTCAACCAGATTTCACTTATAATGGCAAACAGAAAGATGAATGTCAAAATGTAGCTGATGGTCAGTGTGTATGATTGACTTACACCCTACACAATAAGAACTCGTTTGAAAATATTTTCAGAAACACCGGAGAAAAAAGCAGCTGATGCATCAGTATAATTTACACCCCCCAACAGAAGAAAGTATGCATTAAACTTTCACTGATTTCAAGAAAAGTGTCTGCTTGTCAATTTTAAATGAAGAATTTGTCCAATAATAGTTTAAGTGAATAAGGAGCTTGAGAGAGAAATCAAAGCAAACTCATGCAAACACAAGCATAATCCAAGCATAATTTATAAATGCAAACATGCAAGTAACTTCCAATAATATAACAATTAAAAAAAGGAAAAGAGAACAAATTGTCTGGAAAAAAAATGTTTGGAAACAATATTCTTGACAGATTTAGATGTAAATATAATACCGATGATGCTATCAACTGGCTGAATACACTGTACATTGTGTTTTAAATGCCTGAACTATTGCCTACAATCTACCTACTTTGTAAATATTGTATATGGTACTTTAAACTGATTGTTGTGTGTTTATTTTCAATTCTTTGACGTAATGTATCCTCATTTTGCCATCTGAGCGCATAATAATTTTATTTTAAACTAGAGTATTCTTTAATCTTCACTTAATACTATTCATCATCATCACCACCATCCTTCCCTCTTATCCAGTTTAAGGCCAGGTCAGGGCGTTTATGGTACTCCTCCACCTTCTTCTGTCCCTCAACTCTTCTTCCTAAAGTCTGTTCCAGGCCATATTCCGTCTACTTATGCTAAACTCAATCAAGTCGATTCATCTTGGTCGAGGTCCTCCTCTGGCTCTCTTTCCTTCCCATGTATCCTCCAACATGTGTTTCGGGATTCTTCCACCTTCCATTCGTTTGACATGTCCAATCAATTTTAACCTGCTCCACTCGATTCCATCTCCAATAACCCTCCTGACTTCGTTATTTCTCACTTTATCTCTTCTCGGTTCTTCTATCATACTTCGTAAGAACTTCATTTCACTGGCCTGAAGTTTATTCTCCACTCTTCTTGTCACTGTTTAGGTCCCTGCTGCAGATGCCAATAGAGGAGAATAGTACATCTTATACATCACTTCTTTACATTTAATTGGAACGTCCTTCTTAATACTATTAAGAAGGGAAATTCACCTGCATGAAAAATGGAATGGTAAAAAATAATCACTGTTCCTATACCAATGATAAGTAGAATCACTAAGGGAGGGATAAACTGTGATTTTTTATTATCTTTGTATTGAACAACAAACAACAAGAATAGTAATAATTCAGGCACCCCGGCATCTCTAAAAGCTGCAGTAGTTAAAAGGGATGTAAAACAAAGAACTTACAACCACAATATTAGCAGTGATAATTATGTGACGTTGATTCAATATCACATCACCAAGCAGGTTCAGTTCCTTAAGCCAAAAGAAGACTACAAATTTTTGAACTTATGTGTAAGTTACTGTTTTTCCATTCAAATTTGAACGTTGTATAAATTATGATCCAACTTGCTTAAACAGTGGATTTACCTTAACAGAGATGAGAATGAACCTGGGTCACAGGGTATAATTTGTTTACAAACTTGATCCAATCATTACACAATGCCTCGTCTTTTCACAAAGCATGGTAGTTCAAATAACAAGCCTTTGGCATATTTTAAAAATAAAGATATTAAACTTATGGGAACAAAAAAAGCAATTACTTCAAGATTAAATACAAGGACTATGGAGGCATCTTATAAAGTTTAGGAATTGCCCAGGAAGGAAAGTCACATTTGACTTTGCCTGTGGCTTAAGATATTGTTTTATCTGTTTTGGGTGAAATGTTGCCATCACAGTCTAGAAATGCACCACGATTTAGATAATTTAGCTATTCCCAGCGGTCCATCAAGGGCGTCTTCAAAACTGTACAGTAGCTTAAAATTATAACTCACAGCACTCCACAACAAAAATCATGCTTGCATACAAAATGTTTATTGTATCGATTCTGGTTTAAATCTCTACATCAAGAGGCCATTCTTTAATTGATCAGCAACCTAGGTACCTTAATAGTGGGACACTTTCAGCCATACTTCCATCCAAGGTTAAGATGGAGTTATCTATTCTTCTATTTTCCACTTGCTGATAACCATGGTTCTTGTCATCTAGATGTTGATTTCGAGTTCCAAAATCCTTGCGGATACTGTAGATCCTATCAAGAAGGAACTAGGTCTTCTAGGTTGTCAGCAAATTTTAGGATAGCATCTGCACAGTGGATGCTGTTTATGTAACTTGGCATTGATATTTATTCTTTTATCAACTTCACCCAGAACATTTTGAAAAATTGCTTCAAAAATTGAAGAGGCTTGAAGACAATATACACCCTTGCCTCACATCTTTTAAAATCTTGATTTAATCAGTAATGTGATCTCTGTCCTATATCTGTGCAGTCTGATTCCAAGAAAACCTGTATGTGATGTTAATGCCTTTGCTGTCAAAATCGATGTGTTTCAGCAGAATAAGAATGTCATGCTTAATGCTGCCAAATGCTTTTTTTAAAATCAGCACACCGTCCTCTCACTGCTGGGTCCGTGGTTCAAATCCCGGTCACGCCATGTGAGATTTGTGCTGGACAAAGCGGAGGCAGACAGGTTTTTCTCCGGGTACTCCGGTTTTCCCCATCACAATTTCATTCCAGCAACACTCTCCACTATCATTTCATTAATTTAATCATTGCCCCAGGGGAGTGCGACAGGCTTCGGTAGCCGGCACAGTTCATATCCTCGCCCCTAGATGGAGGCTTCATTCATTCCATTCCCTGACCCGGTCGGTCGACTGGAAGTGGGCTGTGGATTTTCATTTTCATTTTTTTCAAAACAAAGATATAAGTCTGTTAGTCAAGACATTCATGACTAAAGACCTGGTTATATAACTGTAAAAACCTACTGCATTATTAGTGCAAAACATTGGCTTGTTTACAAATATATTTCAGCACATCCCAAAAGCCTAAAACTTCTTTTATTTCTCTTGACTTGAAAAAAAATGGCACCTTTTTCACCAGACAATTTGTTCATTAGTGAAAATAACTGTACCAGAAAAGAACTCAACTTATGAAATCAAAGCAAATTTGAAAATAACAGGGGTTAAGTTACATGCTCACATAACCCGCTATTTGATGGAGTTGTCAACATACCTGAAAGTAGCGATGCCACAGAACGCAGCCGTATACACACAAAATGGAGAGCAGTAACTGTAATAGCAGCCATAATATTATATTTATTGCTTGAGTCTGTTCAAAAAGCTCTTTGCCATTTTTGATACACAAAATTGCCTCACTAACCATGATGGCACCATACACCCAGCACTGCGTACCCACACGCTTACACTGAGTGTCTGTTACATAGCTGTAGTATTGCCTGTAAAGTCAAATATATGCATATTATTATGTTATTTTAATTATGTTCCTTTCTATGTATTTCTAGTTGTCTATATTGTATCCCAGTCAAACCATCAAAGAGAAGAGAACCACAATAATAATCTAATAGCACTTGTTTCTAGGCATGGAATAACATTCCAAATACAAGATAATGGAAGAAACGATAGAGAAAAAAATGAGCGGGGGAGACAGGCAGAAGCATTCCGGAGGAGTGTGAGAAGCATGTTATGGAGCAAGGATGTCCCTCAGAACAGCAAAAAGATCAGATATCGGACGTACTATGTCCCTATCCTGACGTATGCCTCGGAGACCTGGGTTATGAAAGGAAGGGAGAAGAGCAAAAACAGGCCAGTGAGATGAGGTTCTTGAGAAGCAGTATTGGAGCTACAAAGATGGACAGAATAAGAAATGAGAGGACCAGAGAATTAATGAAGGAGGAACCATTACAGGATGGTATAGAGAAATCTAGACTTAGATGGTATGGACATGTAAAACGAATGGAGGAGAAGAGGATACCCAGGAGGATACACGAGACGAAGTGGGAAGGAAAGAGACTGAGAGGAAGACCGAGAGACAGGTGGCTGAAGGGGGTGGAAGAAAGCGTGAAGAAGAGAGGAGAAGACTGGACGAGGGTGGAGGCTGAGAGATGGTGGGAAGACAGAAGACGTTGGAGAGGCTTGTGTTCCAAACAGACCAGGCCAGTGGCTGGAAACTGTGCAAGATGATGATGATGATAAAGTCATAATTTGTCCGTATTGAATTGTTGCTAATATTGAAGCTTTTTTCCACTTTTCAATACAATAATCTTTTTCTTACACTAGTGGTAGTACATGTTTCGGTCTAAAAGACCTTCTTCAACTACACTAGCAATCTCTTATACATAAAAAATGGATGAAAAGAAACATGAATTTGGCAATATAGACACTGATATGAAAATTCTTCACATAGAAACTAAAGGGAAATCTTTGAACATTTTCAAAATCATTGAAATCCAAGCAGCGCATAAACCACATCCGATAAAGAATATAAACGATATAACATTCGCCAATAACATTCAGTCATCCCTCGTTATACGAGTTTTCACTATAACACAATTAAAAAATGTGCATAATTATAAAAAATAAAAAAATATACAAGTTAGGTTGCAGATTCACAATCACCCTGTGGGACGATTTCGTGATCGAGTGTGCAGCGCTGGAAGGCGGTGTGTAGTCAGTCTCAAAGAGAATGCTGAGTAGCGTTGTTTCAGTGTTGACTGGTGGCATGTGGTCATTATTAAAGAGAAACAAGCTGTGTTTTATTGTTTCTAAAAATATTATGGTGAAAAGAGAGTGTGATCAAAATGCTTCCAAAGGCAAAAAGCAAAGGAAATCAGTAATACTTGAAGAAAAGCTGGAAGTTATAAAGCGATAAGAACTCAATAAGTGGACTGTGGAGATTGTCAGAGCTACAGACATCTCAGAATCAATTCCAAAAACAATAAGAAGTCAAGCTGAAAATATTAAAGAAGCTGCAAAAATGCAACCAAGATGACGTCGTCCATAATAAGGGCGCCAATGGAGAAAATGGAACAAATGTTAGTTCAATGGTTTGAACATCAAGCTAAACGTACTATCTCGATATCCACCATGGTTATTGAGGCTGAAGCAAAATCTCTGTTAAAAGAACTGAAAGCTTCCTATCCAGTCTCTGAAGTTGCATCAGTTTAACACTCGCAGACTATTAATTTTTCCTTGAAATAGTCCCTATCTGCTATCTAACCCATGTTATAATACATTCACTTTACGCGTTTTCGTATTACGCGATTACTTGGAACGAATTCATAGCGTAAATCGAGGGATACCTGTATTGTTCAACACCGTAACAAAATCTAGGACACAACTCAAAAAGCACAATTCAAAACATGCGCCTCAAAGTAATAACAACACCCCTCATAAAACCAGCCAAACTACTTCTCCCATTCAAGTCGTACGTTCACCTCCCTCCCCTACCTAGCAAAGCATTCCTAACAACCGACAGGACGCGAAGCATACCTCAGTCGGAAGCAGGCAGCTGACGAGATCTCTTTCAACGCACGACTCCTGACAAACGTAAGTCACAGATTAAAACACAAAGTTAACATATAAATTTGATTATTTTAACACAATTATATTTGTTAGATTTCCATTTTTAGACAACAAAAAGTGCAATTTACTCCATATGACGTCTCAACCTCATCAAAGTTTGTCAAGCATAGAAAAAATTAAAACCGCTTCCCATTTTCAAAATTCAATCAAAATCGACACAAGAATAGCTACATAAGAAAAAATTGGACCTTTGCTGCAAAAAAAAAAAAAAAGCTTTCTTACTTGCAATATTTTATCACTTCAATTTGAGGCTTTATTCAACAATTTTATTTACACAACATTTGGAACGTAATCTAATGGCACTTGTTTATAGACATGGAATAACATTCCAAAAAGGAATTTTAAGTATATTTTTAATTGTTTAACCTTTCTTTATTTCTAATTTTTATTTTTTATCATTGTAAAACATATGACAGTGTTTTTAACTTACATATGAGGCAAAATAATTGTATTTCATAATAATTTTATGTAGGCTATAGGAGATTACTGCCGGCCCCGTGGTGTTGGGGTAGATCGCCTGCCTCTCACCCGGAGGCCCCGGGTTCGATCCCCGGCTCCGTCAGGGATTTTAAAACTGACGTGAGGGTTGGAACGGGGTGCACTCAGCCTCGTGAGGACAATTGAGTAGCTGTCTGAAAGTGAGACAGTGCCCCGGTCACGAAAACCAAGATTAACGGCCGAGGGGACCCGACGCGCTGACCACGCGTCACCCCAAAATCTGCAGGCCAATTGGCTGGGCAGCGGTCGCTTGGTAGGCCTAGGCCCTTCAAGGGCTGTAGTGCCACGGGGTTAGGTTAGTTTTATAGGAGATTACTACAGTGTAGCTGAAGGTCCATTAGACCAAAACATGTTCTACTAGTGTACGAAAAGATTATTGTATAGAAAAGTGGAAAAAAGATTGAATAAAATACAATTCCTTTCTATATTCGTAGGTTGTAATGAGGGCACAGGGCACCAGATATATTACAGTATTTACAAAAACATTGTCTACAGATGGTGGTGGACAACGAATTAGGAATTCCCAAAATAATCTTGTATTTTACGATTTCAGTTTGAGCTTACAAGGAACACTCGCCTTATTTGAAACCGGGACTTTTTAATATCATTTAAATGAGAATTGTTTTATTGTTTTTAGTGTAAGAATGCTGATATTGATAAAAAATAGTATTTGTTATGTAATGGTAAAAATAATAGGCTAATGAAGGCACGTGTGCCAAAACATGTACCTGTGAGATGAACATATAACTTGTATTGAAAAGTGGATATGTATACTAGTTAATATAATACTCAATATGGAAATAAACAATCAAAAAATGACTGAAGTCATAGACATACATTCATGATTTAAATAAAAATAATATTGAATTTTCCAAGTAATCATTTCTCTTTTCTTTTTGCTGGTCAGTGTATTTCACATAAAGCCATTTTTGTATGAAGTGATTATGATTGTGCAAAATGTCTACAACATAAAAATTGATTGATTTTATAAAATAATTCAACAGTGGACATACCTAACTGAAGGTGCAACAAAGACACCAATTAGAACAAGTCTCACCACCACTATGGGATGCGAGGGTGGCATTTCAAAAATATGCTTCAGGAAAAAAGTATTAAGTTCTGACACCTGCCAGAATATCACCATTTGGCACAATGCAAAAAAGCGCATGTATGTGCAAGTTGGATCAAGCCATCTCACATGGGTCCAACTACCAGGAGTGAACTGCAAGACCGCTCGTTTTATTTTCCCTGAGGTAGAGTGAATGTCTCTGGAAAAGATACAAACTGCTTTAATCATAGAATTATATATCATAAACTATATATTTAAAATATTAAGTTCAATCTTTTTGACTTCAGTGAAACTTATAATCAACCTTTCTTCTTTAAACAAATAGAAGACATGGCACAAGTCAGTATATCCTTATATTAATAAACAAAATCACACTTAAAATTAAACAAGAAGGAAATCAATAATATTATTAGTAAGGGGCTCAAGACTAGTGGGACATGATGATGATGAGGATGATAATTGTTTTAAGGGGCCTAACATTTAGGTAATCGGTCCCTAATGATCTGGGTGATAGCGAAAACGATAATGAAATGGAAACTAGAATGAAAATTAAGTGAGATGGAAAATACTTACAAAAAGGAACTCAGATTGAAACAACTCACAAAATGTTCTGACAAAAGGGATTTTAGAAGGAAAAAATTCACAAAAAGAATACCCACAAAATGTAGGCTAGGTTCAAAATACGTACAAAATGCAATGTAGCATCGAAATACTTACAAAATGCAACTGAAATTAAAAATACTTACAAGATGCAAATGAGATTGAAAATACGTACAAAATGCAATTGAGGTTCAAAATACTTAGGCTACAAAATGCAATTGAAATTGAAAATACACAATGCAATTCAGATTGAAAGATCTCAGTTCCAATCCAAATTATTCACAAAGTGCAATTGAAATTCAAAATACCATACTTACAAAATGCAATTGAAATTGAAAACGCTTACAAAATGTACGGTAGATTCAAACGACTCATGTGGATTGACAATACTTACAAAATGCAATTTAGATTGAAAATACTTCACAAAATGTAATTTAGATTCAAAATACCCACAAAATGCAATTGAGAATCAAAATATTTGCAAAATTGAAAATACACAATGCAATTCAGATTGAAAGATCTCAGTTCCAATCCAAATTATTCACAAAGTGCAATTGAAATTCAAAATACCATACTTACAAAATGCAATTGAAATTGAAAATGCTTACAAAATGTACGGTAGATTCAAACGACTCATGTGGATTGACAATACTTACAAAATGCAATTTAGATTGAAAATACTTCACAAAATGTAATTTAGATTCAAAATACCCACAAAATGCAATTGAGAATCAAAATATTTGCAAAATGCCCACCAAACTAAATGCAATTTAGATTTAAAATTCTTGTGAAATGTGGTTTTGGTTGAAAATACTTACAAAATGCAATTGAAATTCAAAATACTCACTAAAATGCCCTGAAACCTACATTGAAAGACTTAATAAAAAATTTAGATTGTCAATCTTTACAAAATGCAATTGAGGTTGAAAACAATCGCAAGATGTAATTTAGATCGAAAAAACTTACA
Source organism: Meconema thalassinum (assembly GCA_946902985.2). Classification (NCBI taxonomy): domain Eukaryota; kingdom Metazoa; phylum Arthropoda; class Insecta; order Orthoptera; family Tettigoniidae; genus Meconema; species Meconema thalassinum. The sequence goes on along the minus strand of OX336392.1, from coordinate 310,197,336 downwards.
AAATGAAACGTAGATTAAAAATTCCTACAAAAAAAATTGCTAAAGGGAATTTAGATACACAGGGAACCAAGTAACAAAAACAGTGCGAGAATCTTAAAGAGAAAAGGAGATATAATGAAAAGAGGAGAGGAGAGGGGAGAGAGGAGAGGTGATGATGATGATAATTGTTGTTTTAAGGGGCCTAACATCGAGGTTATCGGCCCCTAGAGAGGAGAGGGTCCGCCCCAAAGGTAAGGGACAAAAGGGGAAAACGGACCCAGCTCAGGAATCCCTCGGGGTCGCCAACTCCCGAACTCACCAGCCGTGAGCCCCTGAGGGTGTAGCACTTTCTAGGGTGCACCAGAAGTGGTGGGGCTACATACACCCTACCTCCTTGAGGGCCTTGAGCAGAAGGCAGGATATTACAGGAAAAGAAAGAGAAGGTTGACCCTTCCCAGAAGGAGGGTATCAGGAAAGATGAGACAAGGGTCAATTAAGGCGGGAAAGGAAGAGACTCCCTAGGCCTCGGATACCCTAATACCGTCGGGGTTGGAAGAGAACAAGAGTTGACCAAGTGAGGTCGACAGGAAAGGAGACGGTGAGGAGCCCGGCACAAGTAAGTGGAAGCAATGCCGGACTCAGCTGGGGCCCCGTGGTCGCCAACCCACGTCCCACTAGATGTGAGCAATAAGTAAAACCTGAATTTCCCGCCGAATCAATACTTTACTTAATAGAAAACTCTATGGGTACATGTTTCGGAGACCCTCTGTCTCCTTCCTCAGCCCTCTTTTGGTACTACAAACATCATAAAACACATTCGAAACCCCCAATAAAACAACATAAAACACACATCATAAATTACAAAGCCACAACATATTAAAAAATACACTAATTAGAATTCAACAACAACCATAAATAAAGCATGTAATGCTCCTCGCATTTTCAGTCATTCACTCCTTGTTTAGTTTGTGTCTTTGGACACATTAAAATATTGTTTATGCACAACCATTTAATTTGTTCAAAGTGTCTTCAAACTCTAAAATAAATGTAATCAATCAATGGAGACTCTTGCATAAGTAGGGCTTGTTGAATTGAAAACATCTAGAATTTGCCTATTGTCGATGGACACTTGTTGTTTGAGGTAGGACAACAAATATTATGGTGTTCCCTATCTAGAATACTTAACAACATGCTGTAGTGAAGCGACTGTTGTTTATGAATAACAGTCCAATTAGATAGCTAGTAGAGAATTGAAGACAGTCAATTCAGGGCTTCTTAGATGATGGTTAGCTGACGGTCGGCGGCATAGATTATAAATATTCATTACTATTGTTTTGGTCCTGAAATGAATGAAGTACGTTTTAGAAATTTGAATGCCAAGAATCTGAATGTTTATCAAGTCATCTAACCGGATCAAAAATAAAAATAAAATAAAGACTTACGAGGAACATTAACAAGTTGACACCTCGTCTTATTCGTCATGGAATGCTGAACAGTACCAAATATTCTGAAGAAAAAGAACATCAGATAACGCCTTTGTTAGTACGTGTTTCCATAGTTATTGTATGGAAAAACATTCTTATGGATAATTAAAACGGCACAAAGACTTACCGGACATATGTGATCTTGTCAATACCACAACCCTCACAGAGGTCAACTTCAACTGAACAACGCCTGAGACATAACACAGCTGCTCGCTTGCAGTGAATCGGCCTGACGCGGTGGCGGGGAAGGGCGACGGGGAGGGGAAGGGGTAAGACATGAGTTTGCACAGAGAGGGGGGAGTGGGTGTGTAGTTGGCAGAATTTGAACGAATCGGGAACGTATGAGATAATACCAACTGCGGCGGGGGTTGTGGGGGCGGTTTGCGTTGTTTATTGTTTAAGTAATCTGCTATTGTATCAAACAATTCGTTGGTTTCAAAATTGATTTCGTTTAGATTATTGCATTCATTAGATCTCTGGGAAGTATTGATATGAATATTTTCCAAGATGTTCATGTAGCTGCCCTTAGACGCATAATGCAAGATTGTGACGTCTTTGCTTATGTCGGTGAACTTATGTCCCGTTTCTTCCATAGAACACATAGAACACGAGAAAATTATCAACCAAATTAAAGGAATAGATTTCTGGGGAAGGTATGTTGACGAAGTTTTCATTATTATCGATAACCAAGTACAGGCAATAGAGCAAATAATGGCAGAGTTGAACAACATTGACAACAATATTAAATTTACCTTAGAATCAGAAGTTAACAATAAAATAAATTATTTGGATTTGAATGTGATCAGAAAAGACAATCGTCTACATTACAAAGTATACAGGAAACCATCGCAAACGAACACAGTCATAAGACAGGACTCGAATCATCCGGGCGGCCACAAAAACGAAATCAATTTTGAAACCAACGAATTGTTTGATACAATAGCAGATTACTTAATTACTTAAACAATAAACAACGCAAACCGCCCCCACAACCCCCGCCACAGTAGGTATTATCTCATACGTTCCCGATTCGTTCAAATTCTGCCAACTACACACCCACTCCCCCCTCTCTGTGCAAACTCATGTCTTACTCCCTCCCCTCCCCGTCGCCCTTCCCCGCCACCGCGTCAGGCCGATTCACTGCAAGCGAGCAGCTGTGTTATGTCTCAGGCGTTGTTCAGTTGAAGTTGACCTCTGTGAGGGTTGTGGTATTGACAAGGTCACATATGTCCGGTAAGTCTTTGTGCCGTTTTAATTATCCATAAGAATGTTTTTCCATACAATAACTATGGAAACACGTACAATAACTATGGAAACACGTACTAACAAAGGCGTTATCTGATGTTCTTTTTCTTCAGAATATTTGGTACTGTTCAGCATTCCATGACGAATAAGACGAGGTGTCAACTTGTTAATGTTCCTCGTAAGTCTTTATTTTATTTTTATTTTTGAACCGGTTAGATGACTTGATAAACATTCAGATTCTTGGCATTCAAATTTCTAAAACGTACTTCATTCATTTCAGGACCAAAACAATAGTAATGAATATTTATAATCGATGCCCCCGACCGTCAGCTAACCATCATCTAAGAAGCCCTGAATTGACTGTCTTCAATTCTCTACTAGCTATCTAATTGGACTGTTATTCATAAACAACAGTCACTTCACTACAGCATGTTGTCAAGTATTCTAGATAGGGAACACCATAATATTTGTTGTCCTACCTCAAACAACAAGTGTCCATCGACAATAGGCAAATTCTAGATGTTTTCAATTCAACAAGCTCTACGTACGCAAGAGTCTCCATTGATTGATTACATTTATTTTAGAGTTTGAAGACACTTTGAACAAATTAAATGGTTGTGCATAAACAATATTTTAATGTGTCCAAAGACGCAAACTAAACAAGGACTGAATGACTCAAAATACGAGGAGCATTACATGCTTTATTTATGGTTGTTGTTGAATTTTAATTAGCGTATTTTTTAATATGTTGTGGCTTTGTAATTTATGATGTGTGTTTTATGTTGTTTTATTGGGGATTTCGAATGTGTTTTATGATGTTTGTAGTACCAAAAGAGGGCTGAGGAAGGAGACAGAGGGTCTCCGAAACATGTACCCATAGAGTTTTCTATTAAGTAAAGTAATGATTCGGCGGGAAATTCAGGTTTTACTTATTGTAAACACGGTCAATACGGAACCTGAAATGAGTGCTGTACCTAATAACTAGATGTGAGCCCCTGGGGGAAGTGGGACATGGGTTGGCAACTACAGAACCCCATCTGAGTCCAGCATTGCTTGCACTTACTTGAGCTAGGCTTCTCTCTTTCATCTTTCCTATCGATCTGACTTGGACAACTCTTGTTCACTTCCAATCCCGATGGTATTAGGGTATTCGAGGGCTAGAGAGACTTATTTCCCGCCTTAATTGGCCTTTGTCTCATCTTTCCTGATCCCTCATTCTTTGAGGGATTATACCTCTTCTTTTGTTTCCCTGATATCTCCTGCCTTCTGCTCAAGGCCCACTACTTATGGTGCACTTAAGATAGGTCTACACCCTCGAGAGCTCATGGCTGGCGAGTTCAGGAGTTGGCCACCTTAAGAGTTTCATGAGTTGGATCAGGTTTTTCCCCTTTTCCATTGCCTTTGGGGTGGACCCTCTCCTCTTTCCCTTTCCTATCTGCCTTTCATGGCTCTCCTTATTTCCAAGGGTTGAGGGCATTTCCTTTCCTGCTGTTTTTTACTTTCCCTCCTCCCTTTTTTTGTTTTTCATTTCTTCTTCTGGTATGTAAGTCTGCAGTTAGTTTTATTTCCATATTTTCATTTCCACAATCATCCAAACCATTAGGGGCCGATAACCTAGATGTTAGGCCCTTAAAACAACAATTATCATTATCATCATCATCTCATTAGAGGCACTTAAAAGGCAAAGTGTGTTTGGTCCACCACAACTTGCAGTAGTGACACCCCATGCATACCCACTGGACATGCATGCAATTGATCCTCAGCCCCCTTACAAATGTTTCTCGCCGAACTGGGGAATGGCTGCCTTTATCACAGTTATTCAATTCAATAAATACGACAAAGAGAGAAAACATTCTACAGCTAATACAAAGTAATCTGATAAATATATCAATACTCATCATGCAATAAACCAAACCAAATCCCATGGTACTACAGCCCATGAAGGGCCTAGGTCTACCAAGCAAATGCTGCCCAGCCATTTGGCCTACATATTATGGGGTAACGCGTGGTCAGTGTGCCGGGTCCCCCCAGCCGTTAATCTTGGTCTCCGTGACCGGGGCGCTGCCTCACTGTCAGACAGCAACTCAATTATCCTCATGAGGCTGAGTTCACCCCGTTCCAGCCCTCACGTCAGTTTCTAAAATCCCTATCGGAGCCGGGAATCAAACCTGGGACCTCCAAGTGCAAGGCAGGCGTGGTATCCCAACACAAAGGGGCCAGCTAATCATTATGCAATAAGCAGGTATTATTAATGATTGTCCTTCAAGATGAAAGAAGTCTGGGTGACTCTTCAAGGTTAATAATCGCTTTCGTGAATAAACACGTAATGTTAAGGTAAAAAAAAATTTAGCACTGAGCACTCAAACAAGCCACTCTGTGGCGATATTGTTATATTGGATGGCTGGTGGTAATATTTCAACATTATGATGGGAACGTTAAAATTCAAACCCCCTGTGTTCTATTATTGAATGCTGCAATGACACCAATCAACACATAATCCTCAGTAACTTGGCAAGATTTTGACACATTCCTTTCCTGCACTGTCTCTCATCATCATCATCATCATCATCATCATCATCATCATCAGAATGAACACGTGCTGGCAACGTATTGTGATAGCTGTCCAAATCCAGCCAATAAGAATCCGCCAGAGGTCATTTTATATCGCTCTCGCCAAATGATTTAAGATTTTTTTTGAAATACAGGGTAAAGTAATGCACGAAAAGGAGAATTATTATTTCAACCCTCAAAAAGAAGAGGATATCAGGAAAGTTAGTTATTATTGTTTAAAGGGGCATAACAGCGAGGCCATGAGTCCCTTCTTTCACAAAAGGAACAAAAAGAAGAGAAGGCTGAAAAAAGACACCCAAGCCCTCAGAAGGCTTAATACCATCAGGTTCAGAAGAGAATAAGAGCAGAGAAGAAAGGCTGACAGGAATGATGAAAGAGCACAATGGAAGCAATGCTGGGAGTCACTATCCATGTCTCACTAGTCGTGAGCCTCTGAGGTAAGTTACATAAGAAATTCTCACCATTTTTTTTTTACTGCCCTTCAAGCTCAAATAATAAATATAATGGGCAAGGTATCTAAATTTGGAAAAGCAGATTTTAATGCTTGATGCTATTCAACAATCTTAAAAAACTTTTTAACAAAATGAGGATATCAGGAAAGTTAGTTATTATTGTTTAAAGGGGCATAACAGGAACAGGCCTCGGAAAGGACGGATGCAAACGACGACGACCCGGATATGCTAATGGACTACGAGTTGGGACATTAAACATACAGACACTGACAGGAAAGGTGGAGGAGATTGTAGATGTGATGGAGAGAAGAAAACTGGATGTACTGGGCTTGGCAGAAACAAGATGGAAAGGAGAAGGTCGCAGAGAACTGAGGAAAGGGTACCGGTTGTACTGGAGTGGGAACAGTGAAGGAAGGAGCAGCGGAGTAGGAGTAGTTGTGAGAGATGGAATGAAGGAAGAGGTAAAGGGAATAAGTGACAGGATCATGAAGATCAGAGTAACTGTAAAGGGAAGAAGCCTGGAGATAGCCCAGGTATATGCCCCTCAAGTTGGATGTACGGCTCAAGAGAAGGAAGACATTGAGGAGGAGCTACAACAGCAGTTGAATGGTCAGAGCATCATTGTCATGGGAGATTTGAATGCACATGTAGGAAGTGAAAGGCAAGGATATGAAAATGTATTGGGAGCAGAAGGATGGGGTAGCAGGAATGAAGAAGGGAGAAAGTTGCTGGATTTTTGCAAGAGAAACGGTTTAGTGGTAGGCAACTCCTGGTTCCGGAAGAAAGAAAGCCACAAGGTAACGTGGTACAGCAGTGATTTAACAAAGAAATCTTTGGTAGATTACATGCTGTACGACTGGGAAATGAAGAGAAGTGTCAGAGATATAAAGGTAATACCATCAGAGGCCTTAGATAGCGACCACAGAATACTTGTAATGAACCTGGGAGTTGTTAAGGATAGCAAGAGGACAGAGTACCAGGAAAGGAGAATCAAAGTATGGAACCTCAAGGAAAAGGAAGTCAAGGAAGAATTCCAGAAGATAATAAGGGAGAGAATGCCAACAGACAATCCTAAAACAGGGGAAGAGGAATGGAAGCAATTCAAAAACACAATGGTGGAAGCTGCAGTGGCAGTATGTGGAAGAACAAGCAACAGAAAGCGGTGTAAAGAGACACCATGGTGGAATGAGAGAGTAAAAGAAGCTGTGGGAAGGAAGAACAAGGCTTTCAGAGTGTGGTTCCAGGAAAGAACTGATCTAGCAAGGGAAGATTATAAGATAAAGAAGAAAGAAGCAAACAAGATTGTCGCAGAGGAGAGGAAGAAGTGGATGGTAAAGTGGACAGAGATGATGGAGGAAGACAGCAGAGGAAATAAGAAAGTACTTTATGGGATGGTAAAAAGTAAGAGAAGAGGTCTGCGAGAGGATGTGGTAATGATGGACAAAAACGGAAATGATGTACACAACAAAGAGACACTCAAGACAGTGTGGAAAGAGTACTTTGAGGATTTGCTGAATCCAAATGGTCATAGGGAGGAAGACAATGTATTGGAAGATGGAGAAGACAACACAGGAATGGAAAAGGACCTGACTTGGAGAGAACTGGAGATGGCTATAGACAAGATGAAAGGAGGAAGGGCACCGGGTGTGGATGAAGTGAGTGTTGAAATGGTGAAGGCAGCAGGGGAGGTTGGGAAACAGTGGCTGTACCGTGTGATGAGGGTGATATGGAAGGAGAAAAAGACCCCAGAAGATTGGAAGAAAGGATTAATTGTCCCAATATTTAAGAAAGGAAGCAGAAAGGAGTGCAGAAATTACAGGGGAGTCACACTCATACCTCACTGTGCCAAGATATATGAAAAGATATTAGAAAGTAGAATACGAGCCAAAGTGGAGAGAAAATTGAGAGAGGAGCAGTATGGATTCAGACCTGGGAGATCAACAGTGGATCTCATATTTTCAGTGAGACAGCTCCAGGAACACCACTACGAATTTGGAGAGGATCTGTTGATGGCCTTCCTGGACATCGAAAAGACCTATGATAGTGTGTGTAGGGAGAAGGTTTGGAAAGCAATGGAAAACATTGGAGTGGAAAAAAGGACTGTAGGCAGAGTGAAGGAGATGTATTGTGGAAGTGTGAGTTGTGTGAAAGTTGGAGGGAAAAGAACAGACTGGTTCAGACAAATGAGTGGCCTGAAACAGGGTAGCGCGCTGTCACCCCTTCTCTTTATTGTGGTTATGGACGAGGTAATGGCATGGATAGCAGGAAAGATAGGAGAAGATAAGATGAAAGCAATGGTGTTTGCAGAAACAAGGAGGAGGAAATTCAGGAGCAACTGAAGGCTTGGGAAGAAACAGTGGGAGAGTACGGATGGAAGTTCAACATCAGTAAATGTGAGATCCTGTTAACGACCAGGAAAAAGGACAGACCAATGAGTGGGATAACACTTGGAGGTGGACAGCTGAAGAAGGTGGAATGTCTCAAGTACTTGGGAAGTATAGTGGAGGAAAATGGGAGAAATGACAAAGAGATTACGGAACGTGGCAGACAGGCAGAAGCATTTCTGAGAAGCATTAGGAGCTTAGTGTGGAATAAAGATGTCCCACAAAAAAGAAAGGAAGTCTTATACAGAAGCTACTATATCCCGATACTGACCTATGCTTCAGAAACTTGGACAATGAAGAAAAGAGACATAAGCAGAATACAGGCAGGTGAAATGAAGTTCCTGCGAAGTAGGATCGGAGTAACAAGAAGAGACAGGGTGAGGAATGAAAAGGTCAGGGAAATGGTGAAAGAGGAGCCCTTGCAAGGTAGGATTGAGACATCAAGACTGAGGTGGTATGGACACTTAAAGAGAATGGATGAGAAGAAGATTCCCAAGAGGATACATGAGATGCAGATGCAGAAGAAACGACCAAGGGGAAGACCAAGAAATAGATGGCTGAAAGGAGTGGAGGAATGTGTCAAGAAGAGAGGCGAGGACTGGACTAGAGTGACAGCAGAGAGGTGGTGGGAAGAAAGGACTAAGTGGCGAGGCTTATGTTCCAAACAGACCCAGCCTGGGGCTGGAAACTGTACAAGATGATGATGATGAGGTGTTTAGGTAGGGCAATCCAAGCAAATATCTCAAATAAATAAATATTATTAAAGATAACATTTGAAAATATTTCCTGTGTGTTTATTAACCGTTTTACTAACATAGAAAAACACACGAACATCTTACACACCTCTCAAACAGGTTAATTAACCCACGTTCACTTGCATCTAATTTTGTCACACCAAGCCTTAGATAACGTCTAACATTCTCTGATTGGATTTATTTTTGTTTGAATTAGATGAATGAATGTATGATAAAGATGATAATTGATGTTTTAAGTGGCCTAACATCTCAGTCATCGAACCCTAATGGTTTGGGTGATCATGAAAATGAAATGGAAACTAAAACAAAAACTAACTATACACTTACAACTAAAATTAACTACAGACTTACATCCTAGGAGAGGAAATGGAAAACAAAAACAATGAGGTAAATAAAAGACAGGAGGAAAGGAAATGCTGGTTTGTTCCTTAGTTTAGGGGCTGCGATTACGCAGTCATGTAGCCCCGTGTACTTTGGGTGTGTGTAAAATTTGTCTGATAACCGGTGTTAATTGTGATGGCTGTATTAGTGTGTGTTATCTGTGAATCAGGTAAGGACTGCAGACGATCAATTTTTCAAGTAGTTCCTACTGAAAAATGAAAAAAAATTCACAGCCTGCTTCCAGTCTCTGACCGGGTCAGGAATGGAATGAATGAAGCCCCCATCTAGCGGCGAGGATATGAACTGTGCCGGCTGCCGAGGCCTGACGCACTCCTCTGGGGCAATGATTAAATGAATGACAGATGAAATGAAATGATAGTGGAGAGTGTTGCTGGAATGAAATTTCGACAGGGAAAACCGGAGTACCCGGAGAAAAACCTGTCTGCCTCCGTTTTGTCCAGCACAGATCTCACATGGAGTGACCGGGATTTGAATCACGGACCCAGTGGTGAGAGGCCAGAGTGCTGTCGCCTAAACCCCGGAGGCTTCAAGTAGTTCCTACTGTTGATACTAAATGCTACCATCCAAGACACCTAGCTGCGAACTTGGCTACTAGATACCATCGCAACCAGCACCTGGCGATGAACGTTGGAACTAATATAGGGTTATCAAATAATTTCACCTTTTGGCTTCACACAAGTGTAGTTAATGGAAGAATTTTTTCATGTCATAAATCTATGACATGGGCCCGCCGGTTTTACTTCCCCTCCAAAGGGAGGCATACTGAGAGATATTTAACGCTCGTTAAAAATCCGACTATTTCGGCCAGGTTTGAAGCCATGACCTTGGGCATAGAAGCTCAGCATGCTACCAACTACACCACTGAAGCCACCAAAGGAAATGCCTCAATCCCTGAAGAAAGAGAATTAAGAAAGGAGAGCCATGAAAGACAGATAGGAAATGAGGAGAGGGTCCACCCCAAAAGGCAATGGAAAAAGGGGAGGGAAATATGGACCCAACTCAGAAATCCCTCGGCGTCGCCAATTCATGAACTCACCAGCCGTGAGCCCTTGAGGGTGTAGCACTATCCAAGAGTGCACCATATGGGTGGGGTTGCACTTACACACACACACTGCCTCCTTTAGGGCCTTGAGCAGAAGGCAGGAGATACCATGAAAAGAAAAAGAAGTCCTTCAAAGAATAAGGGTATCAGGAAAGACGAGACAAGGGCCAAAAAAGGCGAGAAATTGAAAGACTCCCTTCGCCTCGGATACTCTAATACCGCCGGGGTCGGAAGAGAACAAGAGTGGGCCAAGGAAGGTCGACAGGAAAGATAATAGAGATGAGCCCAGCACAAGTACGTGGAAACAATACTGGACTCAGCTGGGGTCCTGTGGTCGCCAACCCACATCCCACAAGTTGAGAGCCCTTGGGGGATCGAAGAATGAAGAATGAGAGACTTGGAAAGGTAGAGCCCTGAAAAGCAGACAGGAAAAGAGGAAAAGGACTGTCCCAAAGTCAATGGAAGAGGGGGGAAAACGGACACAACACAGGATTCCTTGAGGTCGCCAACCCCCCAGCCCACTAGCCGTGACCCCTTGAGGGTGTAGCAGTATCCACGGCGTACCACAAGTAGTGGGGCTACACATACCCTGCCTCCTTTAGGGCCTTGAGCAGAAGGCAAAGAGAAAAGAAGAGGTCTGACCACTTGAAGAAGGAGGGTATCAGGAAAGATGAGTGAAGGGCCAATTAAGGCAGGAAAGTGAAAGACACCCTAGCCTCGGATACCCTAATACCGTCGGGATTGGAAGAGTTCAAGAGTTGACCCAGGGAGGTCGACAGGAAACATGACAGAGGAGCCCAGCACAAGTAAATAGAAGCAATGCCAGACCCAGCTGGGGTCCGTGGTCGTTAACCGACGTCCCACTAGTCATGAGACCCTGGGGGAGAAAAAAATGTATGAATTCTTCCCAGTAGTTCACGAATTAATTTAATTTATTATTTTTCCATAGCATACCTGCAAAGTTGACAACATCAACGAAAACTCACCAATGATAATTGCACTTTCTTTTTTACATGTGTCAAGAAAAGATGTATTTAAGGCCAAATAAATAGAAATTCCTACAGTATTCGAAGAAATATATTTTTTTGCAAGTGGGATCACATTAGTCATAGTGCTGGAACTGTTTTGCACATCACTGTGTAAGATTGATCAAATGCATACTGATCTATATAGGTTTAAAATTGTGTATTATGCCTGATTCAAATATATTGTTTATATGGTGTGTTATGAAAAAGCCTCCGTGGCTTAGGCGGCAGCACGCCGGCCTCTCACCACTGAGTCCGTGGTTCAAATCCCGGTCACTCCATGTGAGATCTGTGCTGGACAAAACGGAGGCAGACAGGTTTTTCTCCGGGTACTCCGGTTTTCCCTGTCAACATTTCATTCCAGCAACACTCTCCACTATCATTTCATTTCATCTGTCATTCATTTAATCATTGCCCCAGAGGAGTGCGTCAGGCCTCGGCAGCTGGCACAGTTCATATCCTCGCCGCTAGCTGGGGGCTTCATTCATTCCATTCCTGACCCGGTCGGAGACTGGAAGCAGGCTGTGGATTTTCATTTTTCATGGTGTGTTATGAAAGGCAGAGTTGTTGGAGATCTTTTTACAACTTCGTTGACAGTGTAGGTTTTCCTACCTGTTATATCATTGATAACTTTCCACATTTCTTTATTGTCACTTTTGCAATTATTTATCTTAGTTTTGTAATACGGATGTTTGGTTTTAACGACGACATGAGTGATGGAGGAGTAACACATTGTTAAAAACCTTGGACCAGCTGGTCCGGCTAAGGGTCCCTTGACAGGGTTTAAGTCAAGATCTTATTGATATATACAATAGAGAAGGTGGACTTGAGAACAGTGTAGATGGCAGAAGTGACTTAGTGCTCAGATGGATGAGAGTAAAAGGTATATGGTGGACATACCTCAATTTCAAGGGCACAATCGTCATGATAATATAAACTTCAGGGCTAACAACTCACCACCCATTTAAGTAACCTCACATATATACAGTGTGTTTTATTACACATCCAAGCCAGACACGCTGTACTTGCTAGACTGAACATGAAATGAGATTTAATAATAACAGCGAGAATACCCCCACTTTTGGTGGTGTACACACATCATCCCACCCGAGGGGACCTACTAATTCATGTTCCCTACCGTTCCTGACTCCATGTACAGTATACTACAATGGAAGAATAAAAGAAACATCGCCTACCTGGCTACAATTAATATCAACTTCTTCCTAAAGGTAGGTAAGCTGAAACATACCCTTGTTGTGCTGGACAAGTACAACATCAAAATAGCAGCATTACAAGAAACTAGGTCCACGGACAAAGAAGCAAGAGAATACCTAAGATGTAGGATTTACAAAGGGAAACATGGTACAAGGGTGATGCAGTCAATCCCACATCTACTCGATCGACCATCGGACTCTTTTCTCCACCCTGCGGGAACTAGGGCTAGATATGAAGACTAACCAGACCACTACTTCCCAAGTCAAGTTTAGAGGTGAGCCCTCCGAGAGCTTCCTCATCCAATTCACCAACTGAAAAGCTTTCTATAATAAAATCAGGCAACACTGCAAAATGCCTTCTAATACTTCAATAAGGTATCTCCACCATAATCCCATAGAACTTGCATCAGATCAGTCTAAAATACATGAAGAATATATCCTAGTGTTATGATTAAATTTATGAAGAGAAGACAGTTCACAAATTTAATCGTTTTATTTCTTCCATTTATAAAGAGCACAATAAGAGAACAAATGATAAGCTGGAGCAAAACAGATTGCTATGGTATGGACATGTGAAAAGGATGAATAATGAAAGAATTCTGAAACAAGAGATGGATGACTGGGAAGAAAGGACGAGGAAGACCTAGAGTATGGTGGATGGATTTGGTGAAGGACAGTAAGAGAGAACGAAACCTGGAGTGGAGTTTAGTGGTTGAGGAAGGATGGTGGACAGACAGAGTAAAGTGGAGGAGTGTCATATTTGCTCCGACCCAGCTTAGGCTGGATAGCGGAAATTGATGATGATGAAAATTGTTTAACAGATTATTGAGTATACACTTCTTAAGGGGAGGTCCTCTATCAGGTCTTCAAGAACATTTATATGTATATTTACTTTAATTTAAAACTAAGTACTGTATATTCTGTCAAAGGTGCAAATTTATCAGTCTATTTTTTGCTAACATAACAGTAAGAATTTCCTTAAAAACCTCCAGATTCATTACATAACTCCTAAACAAATAAACAAATCCATTTGAAATCTAGAGCTAATTGCCTACTGTAACGTGTTTCTCGAGGGTATTTTACGCCACTGACATAAGTCAGTAGGAAGCCATTCTATATTTATTTACGCGGCAAATTGTTCAGCCAAGAGAAGTTTTCATGTAACTTATTATTATTATTAAGGTACTTTTTGGAGCGTTTTCTTTATAAGATTATAAGTATACAGATAGGTTTTCAATGTTATAGAAAACCCTATCACGCGAATTATTACGAACAACATTATCGCGGAAAATAATATGATTACGGAATTTTACGGAGTTTTGTCAGTTAGGGTATTGTGAGAGAGATGAGTCACTGGGAATTCGGCTACAGGCTTATTCTAGTCGAGAAGCATGACGCAAGCGGGGTTGCTGCTTCATGAAAAGGCGAAATGGCCTGGACCGGTTTTTTTTTTTTTTTTTTTTTTTTTTTTTTTTTTTTTTTTTTCGTGTAGCCTCCTGAGAGGCCGAGTGCAGGTCTTTCTAGGCGACGCCCGTGGGCGACCTGCGCGTCGGGATGAGAGATGGAATTGATGAAGATGAATGAAATTGGGCAAGGATGTGGAAGGAAGCGGCCGTGGCCTGTCAGTAGGTACCGTCCCAGCATTTGCCTGGTGTTGAAAATGGGAAACCACGGAAAACCATTTCAAGGACAGCCGACGGTGGGGCTCGAACCCACTCGTCTACCGAGTCAGCAGAGAGCTTGGCCCCTTGACCTAACGCAGCGCTTTAGCCCGCGCAGCCACTACTGTCGGTGCCTGGACCGGTAATGGACATCATCGTCGCGCCGAGTGTAATGACCCTGAGGTGGGGAAGATCGCGTGGTGGCTCAGCCAATCAGAGGAGAGCGGGCGAGAAGAAGACGGCACCAGAGAGGGGAGGTGACGAGTGCATATAGGGTTTGCGCGCCGAGGAGGCAGGGCGATTATCTTTGTAAAACTTGACCGTTGTGGTTGCTCGAGTGTTGGTTCCGGTGTGACCGGACCATAATATAACATTACTACAAATATTTCTACAACTAACGAAGAAGATGACGACGTCTAGAAGGCTGTGGGAAGCTCTCTTCAGCATCCAGTATGAGGGAAATGCTACGGCAATTTCCAATGGTAAGCGCGAATGACTCAGAACTACATAATCTCTCGTCTCTTTGTTTCATATTCAGTATTTCAGTAACTTGGGAATAATAGTAAAATCAGTAATTCATCCGACTCCGTTTTCACGTAATTCTCTAGCGGTAACATTCAAATCGCAACGCTCCAATTTAAATTTAAAATATATTATTATTATTATTTTTGCCATACTTGTTTTATATAATAAATTCATTTCTTTTAACCATGCAATCTTTGCTTTCAGTAGGTAGCATTAGATATAGACCAAATTCCTTCTCCTGATACAATTGTTAGTTGGGTTAATGATCAAATCATACCACGATCTGAGTGTAAAGATTCTTGAAGGTGTTCTACCAGAGCTAGGTGTTGTTAAATATAAATTTAGATTTCAACATAGCGTTTAGGTCTTGGCGCCCATTAATACAACATATCTTAGTCAGAGTAAATATTTCAAAGTGCAAGGCACGGCTAGTAGAAACATTACACTTGTCACCCAACAGTGAGGCCAATAGAAAACGTTTCACTTGTCGCTACCAACGTGAGACCGAAAACCTAATAACATTTGTGGAAGGAGAAGGGTATATATTTCTGTGCCTGTATTTTGGGGGTTTTTCATTTATCGGTGTGTATCAGCATGGGTAGTGTTGAGGAAGAGATGAAGTTGCGTAGTGGTCACCAGTTGGATAGTGAAGATACGAGCAGTATGGCTAGTCTTGGAAATGAAAGCGGTACAGGGATGTCGGAGTTAAATCCCGATACTGAGGGGGGTAATCAAAACAGTCAAGCAGGGTTAGAGAGTTTGCTTCTTCAGTTTATGCAACAAAATAAAATTAGCACAGATGCTTTAAACGCTAGACTCGAACAAAATAGTAGGGAAAATAGAGAGAGTACTGAAACTTTAAATGCTAAATTAGAACAAAAACAGTAAACAAATTAGCAATAAATTAAATGAGAAATTTGAGGAGAACAATCTAAAATTAGATAAGAAATTCGAACTGATTAGAGGTGAGATCAGAGGGGTGATGGAAGAAAAAGCTAAAGAGATTATTGCAGATGTAGACAGAAAATTAGGAAAAGTACAGGAGGAGTTAGAAATTAGAATCAGTACACATGCTGAAAATTTAAAAGAACTAGTGCAACTTGTAACACAGCAGGTCAAAAAGCAATTGGGGGGGAGAAATTGATAAGATTCAGGTACAAACTAAAGAGGTTAAAGAACAGCTGGGGGGAAGAATTGATAAAGTACATGCAGAAATAATCACTGAAGTTAACGCTTTAAGGGAGAGGAATAAGGAAAGCATTAATGAAATTAATGAGAAACAAGCTAAGTGGTAAAGTTGAAGCATCGGAAGGGAGCATTAGGTTAACTGTAACTAATATTGAAAGAAAAGCTGAGGAGAAAATTGCTGAATTAGAACAGAAGTTGAAAGCTAGAATTAGGCAGGAAAATAGTCAGAGTAGGCCAGTTTATGTGAATAGCACACACAGGGAAATAGAACTAGGCAAATTCAGTAATCGGCAGGGTTGTCCAATGGAGTTCATGAATACAATAGAAAATAAATTCGGGGAGAGGTTGGAAGATGGTAGTATTGAGTGGTGCCAGGTAGTTGAGATTTTAGAGCAAGCGTTTGTAGGGGAGACAAGAAACTGGTTTGCTGTCTACAGAGACAATTTTGAGAATATTACAGATTTTAAAGTTAAATTTTGTGAGAAATTTTGGAATGAGGTAATTCAGTCTCAGCATCGTGAGGGAATTGTGTGTGGGAAATATAACCCGAGAGGAAACTACACTATGACCGAGTACATTTTAGGACAGGTATTGACGTGTAAATATCTGGATGGTTTGAAGGAGGAAAATGATGTAGTCAGGCTATTACTAAGACATTTTCCATATAGAATCAAAGAAGCTGCCTGTATACAAAATGTTAAATCTATTTCACAAGTGGAAAATTTATTAAGTACATTCGATGCTCTGGGAAGAGGTGGTTACGAGGAGAATTTCGGTAGGAACCAGGGTAACCATAATAACAGGCCTAATGAGAATAGGAATCAGGAAGTTCAAGGGAACAGTGGCGAAGGGGCCAGCGTCCAAAATAGGGGGAACCAAAATAATAATAATAATAATAATCAGCAAAACCAGTACAGAGGAAATGGGTATGGTACGAACTACCAAGGTAGGAATAATGATTTCAGGGGAAATCAAGGCCAAAATAATGATTTTAGGGGTAACCAAGGGAGGTATAATAACAATAATAATTATAACCAGAACAGTGGTCAAGGAGGGAATCAGCCCAATGGTAATAACGGACAGAGAGATACCGTTAACACAACCCAGAACAACCAGACCAGTGCAGAAGTGAGTAGTACTACACCAAGTGGTAGCCATACTTTAAACACGAACCAGGCTGCGATGTAAGGTCAGTATCTCAGTCTGTAACATGCCCTGTCCATACACTTATACAGGAACCCTATGACCTAAATGTAAGAAATGAATTATTACGTGAACTAAATGATGAAGGTATTATTCAGGAGGTGGTTTGTAAGAGCCCCATAGTTAAATTTAACGTGTCCGAGGCGTACACAGATGTTTCAATTGATAGTGGTTGTATGAAGAGTTGCATAAGTAGTGCATTTTATGATAAAATGAAAGGAACTGGAGTAAATTTTGAGGAGATGCCAATTAAAAGCACTTTTGTTATCACAGCTGTTGGGAAGAGGTCTAAAGTAATTTCTAAGCAAGTTTTAGTAGACATTAAAATTAATAATCATGTAGAAAAGCAGATTTGTCTTGTAATTCCAAATTTAGTATTCAGTGTTATCTTGGGTTCAGAGTGGCTAAGTAGAGTGTCTGGTAACTTATGTTATGATGTAGGGAGTTTGAAATTTAAATGGGGAGATTCTGAAGTAGAAGTAGCGTTCAATGACCATATTCAGAGAAGTAGTGTTGTAGGTGTGATTTGTACCTTAAATGAGATATCGCCAGCCGTAGAGCGGGGTTCTCCATGTTTTGTGGGCAGTGTGATTACGAACGGTAGTCTAGAGGACTCGTTACGTGATGCTGCATTTCAGGGAAATATAGAGGTGGAACAGTGTGTTCGGCTCTATGATGTGTTATTGTGTAATAGAAGAGTTTTTGAGGATCTCATTGGTATGGCCAATTGCTATACACATTCATTGAACGTTATTGATAGGTCAGTATTCACAGGACATACGGTAGATATCCTGTACCTTTCGCTTATCAGAGTGCAGTTGAGGCACAAATTAACCAGATGCTTGAAGATAGGATTATTGAGCACTCTAACAGCCCATATGTTAATTCTTTGATCACGGTACCCAAGGCCAACGGCACAGTTCGTATTTGTTTAGACGCTCCTTTGGTTAACAGTAGAATTAGTTCAGATCAGCTGAAATCTATGTCAATAGAGGAATTAATGCAAACATTTGAGGGGAAGAAGTATTTCACTTGTGTAGATTTGAGTTCCAGTTTTTGGCAAGTGCCACTTATGTACGAAGATAGACCATTTACAGCTTTTAGTCATAAATATAACCTTTATCAATTTTGTAGAACACCTTATGGGTTAAAGAGTAGTTCAGCAGCTTTAATTAGGGCTTTAAACATCGCATTAGGGGATGACACAGGAGAGTTTGTAACCATTTATATTGATGATATGGTAATTAGTTCACGCAGTTTTGAGGAGCATCTACGTCATTTAGATGTAGTTTTTCAGAAGTTAGATCAGGCAGGGTTCACTTTGAAGCTGTCTAAGTCGTCATTCTGTCAGTCAGAAGTGACATTTTTAGGTCATAGAGTGTCGAGTAGAGGTGTAACGCCAGAAGAAAGTAGGGTTAATAAGATACTTAACGCAGAGGTGCCACAGAATGTTAAACAGTTAAAAACATACCTGGGAAGTTGCAACTTTTTCAGGAGGTTCGTTCTTAAATACTCAGGGTTGGTAGAGCCATTCAGAGAATTGCTTAAAAGTGGGACTCGGTGGAGATGGGAGTCCAAGCATGATCAGGCTTTTAGAGCGCTGAAGGAAGGTTTTGAGAAAGCTGTAGTGCTGAAATATCCTTTGAAAGATAAGGAATATGTGGTTATGACGGATGCTTCACATATAGGCATTGCTGGAGTATTATGTAAGAAAGATGATGAGGGTAATCTGTGCATTGTGTCTTTAGCCTCGCGAGGACTGACAGCAGCAGAGAAAAGATACACGATTACTGAGTTAGAGCTTTTAGGTATTGTTTTCAGTTTGGGGAAATTTAGGATGTATTTAGTAGGGGGGAAATTTGAGATCCATACAGATCACCATGCATTACTGTATATGAGGACTTGTAAACTCAGTTCTAACAGAGTTAGTAGGTGGATTCTTGCTCTTCAGGAATACGAATTCACAGTAAAATATATTAAGGGTAAAGATAACATTCTTGCAGACATGCTATCAAGGGACACTAATTTATGTAGGGATTATCCTGTGGTTAAAGCAGAGGACGGTATTTTATTATGGGCATGTGTGGACAGTAGCAACAGGGCATCGTTACAGACACTGAGAAATATGCTAGTGGAGCAACGTGATGACATAAAGTATGTGTCATAAAGTAAGTGTGTTTAGCTGGCGAGCCAGCCTATCAAATGAGTAAGTGTGGTATTTGGTGCGTGGAAGATCTGGTCTTCCAGGCAGGCGTATCAGAAGTCATACAGGGGGGTAGTATGTAAGTAATTGAGAGTTTTTAAGGTACAGGGAAATATGATGGGATTGTCGGATGCTCTTGAGCACTAAAATGTCTCGATACACCAAGGCCAGAATTTGGTAGCGCTGGTGGATTCCCATTTGTCTCCTAGAGATGGGTGAGCGCTTGAACAGGGTATTTTTGCTTAAGGCGTCCACGAGACAAAAGATGGGCCACCAGAAGGCAAGGCAGTCCTTCATGAAACTCATACATAACAGCACACGTGATTTCTGTTTACGGCCTCGCCATGTAAGAGTTGTAAGTGTGTAATTTAAGGTAATTAGTACAAAGGAATTATTTGAGTGAGGAGAACTGGTCTGAGTTGAGAACTAGTATTAAGTAGAATATGGTCCACGGGAACTTAAGAAGACAGGGCGATTACGGCACAGAAATATTTGGTGTTATATGTAATGCGCACTTACTGGTTTTTTTTTTCTTTTCAGAAGTCAATATTAATTTTGTATTATATACAGAGAGATTAAGTATTATGGTCACGATGCGCTGCCACAATAGTGTGATCGTGTGCTCAGTGAGATCAGTGATATTAAGTTTCGCCAGAACGAAGCGACCTCCAGTGAAATTAGGAAGTTCTGTGGTGATATATATATATATATATATATCAGAACACCTTTAATGCGTGTGATGTGACATCCTATATACACAGTGCTCACACATTATTTATGTATATCTTTCCCAACATAGAGATCTTTGAGAGGCGGAAATATCCGTGGAACATTAATCTAAGTGAAAAACATTGGACTGGTTGCACAGGGCAATCCAAAATGACAACAGACTTTGACACAAAGTGCGTAAAGAAAATTATGAGTGTATATATATGTAATTTAGGGTGATTTATTTTATGTAATATGTATTTTGGATGGGGATTTATTAACGTGTCAGGGATAATCGCATGATAGACCGTCGTCACGGTAAATCATCCGATGATCCGAGGCGAATATGTAACGTGTTTTTCGAGGGTATTTTACGCCACTGACATAAGTCAGTAGGAAGCCATTCTATATTTATTTACGCGGCAAATTGTACAGCCAAGAGAAGTTTTCATGTAACTTATTATTATTATTAAGGTATTTTTTGGAGCGTTTTTTTTATAAGATTATAAGTATACAGATAGGTTTTCAATGTTATAGAAAACCCTATCAAGCGAATTATTACGAACAACATTATCGCGGAAAATTATATGATTACGGAATTTTACGGAGTTTTGTAAGTTAGGGTATTGTGAGAGATGAGTCACTGGGAATTCGGCTACAGGCTTATTCTAGTCGAGAAGCATGACGCAAGCGGGGTTGCTGCTTCAAGAAAAGGCGAAATGGCCTGGACTGGTAATCGACATCATCGTCGCGCCGAGTGTAATGACCCTGAGGTGGGGAAGATCGTGCGGTGGCTCAGCCAATCAGAGGAGAGCGGGCGAGAAGAAGACGGCACCAGAGAGGGGAGGTGACGAGTGCATATAGGGTTTGCGCGCCGAGGAGGCAGGGCGATTATCTTTGTAAAACTTGACCGTTGTGGTTGCTCGAGTGTTGGTTCCGGTGTGACCGGACCATAATATAACATTACTACAAATATTTCTACAACTAACGAAGAAGATGACGACGTCTAGAAGGCTGTGGGAAGCTCTCTTCAGCATCCAGTATGAGGGAAATGCTACGGCAATTTCCAATGGTAAGCGCGAATGACTCAGAACTACATAATCTCTCGTCTCTTTGTTTCATATTCAGTACTTCAGTAACTTCATAGCTTGGGAATAATAGTAAAATCAGTAATTCATCCGACTCCGTTTTCACGTAATTCTCTAGCGGTAACATTCAAATCGCAACGCTCCAATTTAAATTTAAAATATATTATTATTATTATTATTAATTTTGCCATACTTGTTTTATATAATAAATTCATTTCTTTTAACCATGCAATCTTTGCTTTCAGTAGGTAGCATTAGATATAGACCAATTTCCTTCTCCTGATACAATTGTTAGTTGGGTTAATGATCAAATCATACCACGATCTGAGTGTAAAGATTCTTGAAGGTGTTCTACCAGAGCTAGGTGTTGTTAAATATAAATTTAGATTTCAACATAGCGTTGAGGTCTTGGCGCCCATTAATACAACATATCTTAGTCAGAGTAAATATTTCAAAGTACGGCTAGTAGAAACATTACACTTGTCACCCAACAGTGAGGCCAATAGAAAACGTTACACTACTAAAGACAGTAAAAAAGAAGAAAAATGAAATTTTAAAAACATTTGTGAACACAGAGCCACTTTGATGAGAACTGAACTGTGAAGGTAAAGGGAAGAAGGAATTGCTGAAATTCCTAAGCATTACAATATAATTACCTGATGCTAACCCATTTGTATTCTCTCATTTCCAAGTATTTACATATCTTCAATCCAACCCAAATACCAAGCCCATTACACAGCAAAACATCCAATATTAGGGCATCCCACCAGCATTCTACAAAATTTGGTAGTAGGTGGGCAAATGCAATCTGAAAAAAGAGCATTCAGAAACAAAATTGGAAAAATGTTAGTTTGGAATCATATAAGAAAACAAAATTCATTAACAATCGTATTAGGAAGCTATACTAACCTCAGTGAACTCCCACATAATGCTGATAGCCCACAGAATGCCAAAATGCCTGACTAGGATAGCTTTGAAGGTCCAGCCCCAAAAGTGACCCCACGCAAACACGTCAACATGACTCCACACTCTCTCCACAGTGATGTCAGAGCAATTAACACCATACTCCTGAAAGATAAAGAGCAAGCTTATTGTTTTACATGGCCATTAATCTCACGATCACGAGCCAAAGGGTCTCCATTTTTACATGAAATCTGAACCACAGGGCATGATATTTCACTTCAAAAATCTCACATGCATTGACCAGGAATCGAACCCGATCCGCCTTAGTTATTGTTGTTTTAGGGAGCGGAACTATGAGGTCATCTGCGCCTCTTAACACAGATTAAAGTATACAAATTTGGAATGGAATTTAAAATTTAGAGGTGGACACCTACATTTGAAAAGACCAAAAATTAATCAAACAAAAAATTAAATAAAACTAATAATTATAAAAATGAACAACAATTACGGAACAACAAAATATTCAGAATTCAAAAAAGAACAAGTCTTTGAGTCAATGTACACTTGAAAATTTAGATTGCTGGCCCTAACTCACTCTCACTTATAAAGCAGATGATGAGATTAGCAGCCACCACATCATTGGCTAATAAAAAGTTTGATGATGATGATGATGATGATAATTGTTGTTTTAAGGGGCCTAACATCGAGGTTATTGGCCCCTAATGAAATGAAATGGCGTGAAATGAAAGGATGAAGATTTTAAAAAAATAAAAAAATAAAAACTTCCTGGATGAAACGAAAATGGTGTTTATAAAACAGACAGTGAGCCCCAACAATTATGCCTTATTTGAATAAAAATAGTAAAAGGGGGTGGTAAAAACAATAAAACAAATAAGGCATAGTAAACAATAAAATAGATGAACGTAATAAAAAACATAAAACAGACTTAGCCTGAATTAAAAGTCTTAACTGACATTAAAACTTGAAAAAGTAACCACTCTCCCTCATGAACCGGATGACGAGGTCTGCTGATGGCCCGTCATCACGGAGAATTAGGGACAGAGTGTTAGGCAGTATAAGAGTCCTTCGCAGATCGGCCAGATCCACACACTCCAAGAGAATGTGTGCCACGGTTAGGTGGGGGCCGCAAGTACACACAGGAGGGTCTTCTCTCTTTAGCAAGTGGGAGTGCGTAGCAATCCCATGGCCGATCCGGAGTCGACAGAGTACCAGAGCTTCCTTCCGAAGAGATCGGAGGGAAGATTTCCACACCTTCGTTGTCTCCTTGATGCCCCTCAGTTTGTTGGGTGGAGGCGTGGCATGCCACACTTCCTCCCAGTGCGACAGGATCGAATGCCGCAACTGAGAGCGCACATCACTAGCAGGCACCTTATACGGTAGCGAGGGCAGTGCGACTGCCTCTCTCGCCGCCTGATCAGCAAGCTAGTTTCCCGCAATACCCATGTGGCTAGGAAGCCACACAAAGGTCACTCCGGTTTCAGCGTTACACGCACTGACGAGCAGGTCGTGCACACGCTGGACCAACGGGTGCTTCGGGAAACACACATCGATCGATTGTAACGCACTAAGAGAGTGCTGGTGATCATCTGATAACGTGTACCGCAGAGACTCTAAGATGGCATAGAGCTCCGCTGTGTACACGCCACAGGCCTCGGGAAGTGAAAAGAGAAACCGACGATCCTCAACTACAAATGCACAGCCTACTTTCTCGTTTACCCGCGAACCATCCGTGAATAGAAGCCCTGATCCCGGATACCGGCTCACCACGGACTGGAACAGCCTCCGATGGACGGAGGAGTCCGACTTGGGGCCAGTGTGCAGATCTAGGATGATGTCAGGACGAGAAACCATTCACGGAGGGCCTTGCTAGGTACTCGGACAATACAGGAGACAGAGGGAAATCGGAACTGACGGTATAAGTCATCCAAGCGAATCCCCGCCGGCCGAATGGCTCGGGTAAGCGCAACATACAGCCGGCGATTCGGATTGGTGAACAAACATGGATAGCTTGGATGAAGTGGCATCTGTCGAATAGTTGCAGCATAGGTCAGCAGTACTTGTTGGCGCCTCAGGAGTAAAGGAGGTACGCCAGCCTCGACGAGCAAGCTGACGACTGGGCTCGTCCGAAAGGCACCCGTCGCCAGCCTCACACCGCCGTGGTGGACACTGTCCAGTTTAAGAAGCACTGACTTACGGGCCGAATCATATGCTACACTGCCATAATCTCATCTAGATAAAATCAGTGCCTTATAAAAACGTAGGAGCACCGCGCGGTCTGCCCCCCACGATGTGCTGCTAAGAAACCGCAGCATGTTGAGTTTCTTAGCACAGGCAGTTTTCAAACACCGCACGTGTGGTTCCCACGTCAATTTCCGATCGAAAAGGAGCCCAAGGAACCAGTACGTAGCAACAACAGGCAAAGCTACATCGCCCAGATAAAACTCAGGATCAGGATGGAGAGTGTGCTTTCGGCAGAAATGGACAACCGAGGTCTTTGCAGTTGAGAACCGAAAGCCATGCTCTAGTGTCCAGCGTTCCACTCTCCGAATAGCTTGTTGTAGCTGTCGTTCAGCGACCTCCATATTTTGCGCACTATAATGTAGAGCGAAGTCGTCTACATATAGCGACGGTACCACTGCTGGACCAGCAGCAGCGACTATACTGTTTATGGCAATCGCAAATAATGTTACGCTAAGCACCGATCCCTGTGGTACTCCGTTTTCCTGTATATGATATTGCGAATATGTCCCCCCTATTTGGACACGGAATAGGCGAAGGGACAGAAAATTCGCAATAAAAACCGGCAAGTTACCTCGGAATTTCCATTGATGCAGGGTAGAGAGGATGCCGTAACGTCAAGTGGTGTCATAGGCCTTCTCGAGATCAAAGAAAACAGCGACTAGGTGCTGTCTCCGGAGAAAAGCATCCTGTATGGCGGTCTCCAGGCGTACCAGATGGTCGTTGGTACACCGAGACGCCTTGAAACCACACTGGTATTCAGACAGGAGTCCTCGTTTCTCCAGGACCCACACCAGGTGCCGATTGACCATCCTCTCAAAGAGCTTGCACAGACCGTTTGTGAGACAAATAGGTCTGTAACTCCCTGTCAAATTGGGATCCTTATCGGGCTTCAGGATAGGTATAATGATACCTTCCTGCCATTGCGCTGGAAACACACCTTCCAACCAGATACGATTAAACACCCGGAGCAAATAACGAATGCTCTCATCGTTAAGGTGTTTAAGCATCTGGTTGTGAATATTATCCGGGCCGGGAGACATGTCCCTGCAGAGCGCCAGCGCTCCGCGGAGTTCCCACTCCGTAAAGGGCACGTTGTACTCCTCCGAAGCGAGGGAAGCAAAACTGAGCTGGAAACGTTCTGCCTCGCGCTTCAGGGCCATGAAGGTAGGATCATAGTTATCGTAACCTGATATATCCTCAAAATAAGATGCGAGATAGTTTGCAACGCTGTAAGGATCTGTAACCAATTCATTATCAATGGAAATTCCCGGTACAGTAGAAGATGTCTGAATGCCCGAAATGCGTCGTAGTTTAGTCCACACTTGAGAGGATAGACACATACCGTTCCGATGATTCTTTCTTACTCTGGCAGATAAGAAACCGTGCCTTGGCACGAAATTTCTTAAACGCCACCAAAATGGCCATGGTGGGACGCCGACGGTAATGCTTATGAGCTCGACGACGGTCTCTTATTGCCGCTGCAATATCCTCTGTCCACCAAGGGACGAGTTTGCGACGAGGAGTCCCAGAAAAGGATGGAATGGACTCTTCGGCGGCAGCAAGAAGCACATCGGTGATGTGCTGTACCCCGTCATCGATGCTCCGGCAACCAAGATCAACGAACGCAGCTCGTTCTTGAAACGAGGGCCAATTTGCCCGCTTAAGTACCCAATGACTGGGAAACTCCACGGGCTTCTGGTTCAGAAGTGCGAGAACGATCAGGAAATGGTCACCGTCACAGAGGTCATCGAGTACATACCAACCAACGCACGGCTACACACACTCAAGTCACTGTGTGAGTACGTGCCGTGCGCTAAGCTAAAATGTGTAGCTTCCCCTGTATTTAATAGAGATAAATCCAACCCTTGAATTAAACCCTCCACGTCCCTTCCTCTGGGGCAGGAAGTTGGTGATCCCCATTGGGGGTGATGTGAGTTGAAATCACCCACGATTAGGAAAGGGACTGGAAGTTGATCAACAAGATCAAAGACATCGTTAATATCAAGGGGCTGGTTCGGTGGAAGGTGCAGGTTACAAACAGTTGTCATAGCAGGCAAAAACACGCGAACTGCAATAGCTTCCAGAGGACCATTTTATCAAATTTCTTTGTGAATTTGTTAATTCCAGAGGAGTGGCGATTGGAAACTCCTCACTATAGCAGTCAGAGTGAACGAAGGTACAAACGCCCCCGGAAGCCCGGGCGGCATCTTGTCGCTCTTTAGAGTATAGTCGGTAACCTCTCAGAACAGTCTCGTGATCAGGTCTGAGGTTTGTTTCCTGTAGGCAGACTATACTCGCTGCATATTGTGCAATAAGCTGACGGCCCTCTGTCAAAAGCCTGTCATAACTGCTACAATTCCACTGTAACAGTGCCATTGTGTGAACTTATAAACTAGGGAATAAGTTGGAGCAGCAAGCTACAACTTAACCTCTGGAGGATCATCATCATCCAATACGTCGACCGCAGGTGAGGTCGTGGAGTGAATCGACTCAGCGGAAGATTTCCTAGACGCAGTTCAGCGGCAGGGGGATCTCCGTGGGGAGCGCGCAGATCTGGGGACTAAAACGTCCCCAGGCGCAGAAGCATCTGCAGGTGGTGGGGCGGATGGCTTCCCCTTTTTTGGAGAAAGGGAATGCGTAGAGCGGGCTCCCTTCTTCCCCGCCTCTTTAAGATATTTAGACGGGTCAGGAGATGAATTCCTGACCCTGGTCGACTATGCCGCCTCCGCCGGCTTCGGCGCGGCTTTCGCCGACCGTTTGGGTCCGGGTGGGGAGTGTCTTCAACTTCCTCCCCTGATGTGCGGGCGGAGCAGCCTTTACTCGCACAGCCTTCTTTGGGGCCGAAGGTGAGGTTGAAGTCACCTTCGGGCTCTCTTTCCGATTCTGGGGTCTAGATACAGATGTAGATGGCGGTGGTACATTAGAAGGTTTCACAGCTGAGACAAAAGATGAGGTAGCCGGGACCAAATTGGGTATTATAGCTCTATAATCAATCTTTGGAGAAGGCAAAATCGTGGTATGGTACTTCTTGCGGGCCTCCTGGTAGGTGAGACCATCCAGGGTTTTGATCTCCTGGATTTTCTTCTCACTCAGGAAAACCAGGGCAGTTCCTGTCCCGAGGAGAATGAAATCCAGGGCAATTAGTGCACTGATATGGTGTGGTGCACTCTTCCGCTTCGTGGGGTACCTTACCGCATGTGCTGCAGATTTGGGGGCTCGAGCATCGGGATAACATGTGCCCGAACTTCTGGCACTTATAACACCTCATTGGTGGAGGGATATAAGGCCGTAGGTCACAACGGTAACTTGTAACCTTGACTTTCTCCAGGAGCACCGAAAGCTCAAAGGAAATAATGAAAGCACCAGTATCCACGATTTGACCATTGACGTTGCGCGTAATGCGCCGGACATCAGTCACGTGACGGTGCTGCATATCCTCCTTGAGCTCCTCGTCAGTGTTCAGAATCAGGTCCCGGAGGAAAATAACTCCTCGGACCAGATTCAGAGACGTGTGCTTTTCCACTTTGACAGGGATATCGCCAAAGTGGTCACATTTCAGAAGTTGTTCAACCTGCTCACCAGTCCTAGTCCTGAGCAACAAGCTACCGTTTCTCATCTTTTGTACTTTCTCAAGCACACCATAGACCCCTTCTATGTGGCGAGAAAACAAAATAGACTTGACCATCTTGAAATCACCCCCATCCGTTCTGGTTGCGACCAGAAACTTGGGAGTGTTAGCACCCAGATTCTCACGAACAGACTGTTCCCAGGGGGTTGATCCCCGTAGGGAATCAAAAGTTAAAGACTTGGGTGGCGGACCACCCTGTTGGGAGATATTCCTTTTCTGTCCCATGGCCATTTCATCCTCCCTGAATGCCACCGACTCCAATCACGGGCTGTCTCTGTAGGCGCTACCCAGCCAAGGCAAGGCCCGCCTAGCTTGGAAGGCATTGCCCAGGGGTCCGATGTTTGACATGCCATACAGGCATGTACCCCTTGGCATATACTAGAGAGTTTTCCAGCACAGGCATGCAGCTGTGCGGGGACCTGCGTTGTCAGGCGGATACTACTGCAGGGTACATGGCGCACCCACCTGTCGGTGTGGCCAGACCGAACAGGCTCTCGAACATAGTCGCACACTTAGGTGGCCCTTCCCCTGACAGCATGCACATATAATTTTGAGTGCCAGACCTCGAAAACATGAACGGAAAAGGCGTGCGATATAACCTAATGTGAGTTATATCGCACAAAGTGGGGCGTTTAGAGCTGGCTGTCAAACCCATAAAGGGGACCTGGGCCAAGAAACCCTTTTCGTCGCCTTCTACGACTGGCAGGGTATACCTGTGAGTGTATTCCATCCCTCCCTCCTACGGGAGGTCCAATTCGCAAGACAAGCCGGAAACCTAAAAGAATAGCCAAGGTCGCCCCTTTTAGTCGCCTCGTACAACAGGCAGGGGATACCGTGGGTGTATTCTAAACCCACCACCCACAAGGGGATAAAAGTTTGAGTGTCCATCTGCAAACCAAGGTTTCTTCGTAAGTCAGCAAGATCCACACAATCGGTTAAAATGTGGGTCACGGTGAAAACGGCTCCCCAGGTACAAAGTGGGGGGTCTTCCCTTCTGATTAGGTATGAGTGGGTGGATCTTGTATGACCTATCCTTAGCCTAAACAAAATTACGGACTCCCTCCGGGACCGGCAAGAGCTCCACCACACGCGAGTAGTTCCCTTGATCGCTCTCAGTTTACTGGGCATTGGGTCAGTTAGCCACTGACTCTCCCAAAATGCCAGTACTTGTCGGCGTAACTGAGAGCGAATATCTCTAGCGGGTTACCTCCATTGGTGAGGTGGTGCCTCTTTTGCAGCTTGATCCGCTGACTCATTTCCCGCAATTCCCATGTGGCTTGGAAGACACAGAAAGGTGATTCGGGTGACAGCGCGGCTAAGCCCGTGTTGGTGATAGGCAAGCAGCTTGACCATTGCACCATCATACTGCCCTATACTCCTCAAAAGAACAGCAAATCATCAAACTAATGCCTAGGGACTGTAATTTTTGGTAATAGCGATATGCGCGAATTTCTTTCATATCTTCTTTCTTGCCAATATATGACCTTCTAGGTACTTAACGTAACGTATTTTAGCAAAATGAACTCTCGAAATATCACGAAATCTGATTTATTGCGCAAATTGCGCAACTAATCAAGAAATATACTCCACTTGGTACGAAAAATGCTAAATATTATCGAAAAAGCTCTCCAATAAACGTTTAAATGCTTCTGAGGAATTGACCGTCGTGGTTTCCTTCTCATCTGATTGATAGTGCAGCATATTCTCTACACAAATTCACACAAAGCCGGAAGTATGTGTATTCAGTTCGATATCTGCCATCGATTACATCAAATGGCGTTGTGATCGTAGATACAGCAGTGCGAGTTCGCGACTGATAACATTTTGTATAATTGGTTCATTTAATAACAAGAATAAATTAAGAGAGTGCTCTTCAAAACCCCTCATCACATAATTTGTTAGATTTACCTCATACTATATGGAAGATTTCAAATGAAACATCGATCATTATGACAATTTATTTCGCGAAATACCCACCGGAATAGTGTCAGTTTTACCAGTGAAATCCACAGTTTTATTTCACCAAAAAATAAGGCCCTTACTAATGCCCCTCTAAATAAATCATTAAAAAATTCAGAATGCAGGGAACTATATGACACTAAGCAGAGGGGGGGGGGAAGAAACAAGAAGTTCCGTGAAGAACTAAGGAGCCTACTTTTCTTAAAATTTAAGATTCGTGCCAGTGATTAATCTATATGGATCTATCTAGGATAATGACGAAATTAACTTGGTAATATCGAAATTTCTAATTAGTTTGAAATATAGCTGGCATAATGTAGCCCAATAGAGCAATACAGTTGGCAGGCCTGGTGACTGAATATATTCTTAGTCCCATTTCTTAAGGTACAGAATACAAAATTTGGTTGTCCAATGGATAGCATGGACGTTACATGCAGTTAGACATTGGATCCATCAGCATGCGTAAAATCATGTTGGCAACAATGTCATGCATGTATTGGTCAGAAATAATCTGAAATAATATGATCTATTGTTGTGCCAATTTTGAATGAGTTCCATTTGTTCGTATAGAAAATACCTGCATTTTAAAATTGGACCCATCAGCAGGCTTAGAATCATGTTGGCAGCACTGACATATATTCAGTGGCGTCACTAGGGTTGGTGTCACCCAGTGCGGTAACTCATGGTGTCACTCCCCCCCCCACGACACCCCATAGACCTCCTCCGAGTCTGCCAGTGAAACTAACGGAAACATACAGAATCCTTAGTAATGTTTATAAACATAGGTCCTATATTTACAAAGGCAATAGAAGAAAAAATTAATTTAAGGTCGGTTGGTAAAAGATTGTAAGAAGGTAAGAACTAAGAACTACATAGAAAATATGTTACTTTTTTAATTGTTATTTTAACATTAAATTGTATGTCATATGAATTCTCGACTAAATCAAAACTTTCCTTTCCTGGCCTTTAGAGCTGCAAACTTGTTAATTACTTCATCGAAATCAACTCCTTTCGCTAAATCACTTTCAATTGATAATACTGCAAGATCAGAAAGCCTTGACTGTCCCATGGTAGATCGCAAATAGTTCTTTATAAACTTAAGCTTTGAAAAACTCCTCTCACATGAAGCCACACACAGATCTTAAGAAATAATTGTAGGCTCACTGAGAGATATGGGAGAGATTCTAGGAAGTCCCATTCAGCTATGAATTTCAAAACGTCAAGTACTGACCAAACTTTGACTTCTTCAAAATCAATCTCTGCTGCCTTCAGGTGCCTTCTCAGCCTTGGTATTTATAATGAAAGCTCTTCCTCTGATAACTCATCATAGAAAGTGGTTAATTTTGGAATGGACACCAGTAACTCTTCTTCTGTGGCAGATATCAAACTCTTGGCTTGAACAGCCTCAAACATGGCTGTTATTTCCTTGATGGCTCTTGATCTGATCTGGAGTTCAGAATGGAAATGGTCAATACACTCAAACATCGCTCTCTTGTTTTCTTCTTGCAGAGTTAGTTCAGCATCTCTCTTCCTCTCACCTGTCAATACAATTTTTACGAACCGCCCAAATTTTGGTGTCACCCCTTGTGATGGTGTCACCCGGTGTGGTCCGCACCCCCGAGTGACGCCACTGCGTATATTAGTTACAGCCAATTAATCTAGAATGTCATGTACTATACGTGTGCAAAGTTTAGAGCTGTTGGCTTGCATACTTTATGATATATCGATATTAGGATAAAAATAGAGACAGCTTTTATTTACAGTTGGTAGCCCGGGTTGCTCTCACGAATACGCATAGGCACTTCTGTTGTGGTACACAAAGCACATACTAAATTTGGTTGAAATCCAATTGATAATATAGAAGTTATATGTATTTAAAAATTGGACCTATCAGCAGGTTTAGAATCATGTTGGTAGAACTAATATATTAGTTACTCCAAATTAATCTAGAATGTAAGGTACTATATGTGTGCATAGTTTAAAGCTGTCAGCTTGCATACTTTCTGATATATTGGTATTTGGATAAAAGAAATAGAGAGATCATTTATTAACAGTTGGCAGCCCTGGTGGCTCTTAAGAATACGCTCAGTCATATCTGTTTATGTACACATACGGAGTACATACCAAATTTGGTTGAAATCCAATTGATAGTGAAGAAGTTACACGCATTTGAAAATTGGACCTATCAGCAGGCTTAGAATCATTTTGGCAACACTGGCATTATGGCCTCCTGGAAATCAAATTGAAATGTTATTATCTATATGTGTGCCAATTTTGAAATAGCTCCCATACATACCTTCCAAGATATCATACATGGAGCTCAAATTTCAATTGCAATTTTTTAGCAGTTAGTAGCACTGACATCATTTTTAAATATGGTCTTATTCAGGTATAGATCTTTACTCATACCAAATTTGGTTTCGACTGCTGCAGTCGTTTAGGAGTTGATAGAGGGACACACACACACATTTGCCCGGATCGATCTGATGTCTACTTTTTTATCATTTTTGCAAAATGTGAAAAGTAGGCTTAAAAAAAACTCATGGTGTAGTGGCTAGCCCGAGTCTGGTCCTAACTCTGCCAAGAAGTTAATTCTGGTCTGAGGGTTGGAACATGGTATACTCAACCTTGTGAGGCAAAACAGAGAAGAGGAGGATTTCTTGTGGTGATTATTGTTTTAAGGACAACACATCTAACTGCCCAAATGGTTTGGGATATAGGGAAAATTATGATGAAATGAAAAACTATAAGTAAACCTAATTACTGATTTTTATTCTAGAAGAAACGGACAAGAAAAAAGGAATGAGGGAAATAAAAGACCCTCAACCCTTGAACAAAAAGGACTGAGGGACTCGGAAAGAAGTCTAGCCAGGAAAGACAGATAGGAAACGTAAAGAGGAGAGGGTCGGTCCCTAAGTCAATGGATAAAGGGACCCAGTTCAGGACCCCTCAAAGTCACCAACTCGCAAACTCGCCAGCCATGAGCCCTTGAGGGTGTAGCACTATCCAGGGTACACCATACGTGGTGGAGCTACACACACCCTGTCCCTTGAGGACCTCGTACAGAAGGCAGGAGATGTCAGGAAAAGAAAAGGTCTGACCGCTCGAAGAATGAGGGCACCAGGAAATATGAGACAAGTGCCAATTAAGGCGAGAAAATTAAAGACACCCAGAGATGAGCCCAGCACAATAAGTGGAAGCAATGCTGGGCGCATGGTCACCAATACACCTCCCTCTATTTGGGAGTCCCTGGGGGGGGGGGGCTATTCCCACCTCAGCCATCCTAGAAGAGGATTTTCATGGTTCTCTACTTTAACTATACGAGGCAAATGGTAGGATGGTTCCTACAATCACCTTCTTCCCAATCCAAACATACAGAGATTATCACACAAATTCCACACACAGCTCTTTGATACTTATGATCTTGAGGATGAGAATCCAGGTCTTACTGACATATATTGGTTCCTCTTTCCAGCCGTTAGGGGCAGATAACTTCGCTGTTCCACCCCTTAATACAACAATAACACCAGTTGAAACTATTGATGTATTTGTGATTCTCAATGGCATCCTGCAGTAACAGAGTGCAATAATAGACCTAGAAAATAGCACATCTGTGTCCTTGTAATGGAATTTGTTGCAGGCTAGAACAGAATACTCAGCAACCACAGACTTTTCTGTTTGTCCTAGATGAATGTGTCTGCCATTCTCCTTCAGTCTGCTGACAATGCTCTGTTTGGTGGTGCCTATGCACATTAAGCCAGCAATGATAGGGACCCTATAGTCCTGGCATTCTCAACCTTTTTGAGTCTGTGAGCACCACCCTCATGCCATACCAAGTACTGCTCGAGTCCAAGCTCTGTGAACTTGAGAGGAATGTGGATCGCGGACGATGAGATGTTGGGGGTTCCCGGTCCATGCATAGTAACATAACCAAATACATTGGTCGGTCACTCACTCACATAGGCAACGGCCCTATGTTAGCAGTATTGGAATAGACAGGAATTCCAGATAACACGGCGGGCTGTTGATAGGCCCTTCTCTTCCCGCCTCCCAAGTCACCTCACACCGCGAGTTCAAAGAGCTTGGACCCGAGAAGTAGCCAGCACCATTAAATTGAATATAATAATAATATTAATAATAATACCAATAATAATAATAATAATAATAAAAGTAATATAGTTATAATTTTCATATGATGCACACGCACAGACAGATAGGCTTCACTGAAAGAAAGTATGGTCAATTTCTATCCCCCCCGAATATGATCAATCAAAAAAAAAAAAAAGTTTTCAATTCCGACTACAGAATAAACTCTTATTTTATTTACATCTAGATAGATTTATCTTTTATTCCTGAAAATTTCTTCTTGCTTATAAATATAGTAGTGTAAAATAAGTAAATTTGTATACACAAAGTGTTCACTGGCAAACGCAATCCACCAATCTCTCGCCAACAGCATCCCATTGCAAAAGGCCTGTGCCAGTTTCTGCCAGGTGGACTAAATAGCCAGTGAGATTCAGCAACATTCTTCTATGATCAACTGTTAGCAGCCAAACCAGAGCTGAACTTTGTGCAAATCTGGTTCCACACTTGCCACAAGCAGCATTATAGTGCTGCTACCTGCAGCGGCGGGTTGCATTTCCTGGCAAACTCCCTGCAGTTTAGAAATGATAAATAAATAAATCATTCACTCACCTTCTCCATGTCTATGTGGAAATCTTTCAGTGAAGGATCCATCCATAATAATATATCCTTCACAGTTTTGTAGTTTTGAAAGAGAAGGAACAGCAAAGCCATCAGGTACAGAACGCTCATCCCAAACACTATCCTCCAGACGGCCGGATGGGGTCGTGTGAAGGGGCCATTTGGGAACGCAAGGACCGAGATGATAAGGAAGAAGAAGATAACACAGCATATTCCACTCCATATATTATCTTGTATATTTTGTTCATCTCTGAAAAAACAAAGAGTGAACAAACATGACAAATCTGAAATTCTCCTTAAATACAGCAAGAATATAAATTTAGGACAATATACAGGGTTATATGATAAATGTTCTTTATTAGAGAAAGCAGGATCAGAAATAAGACATGACATATCCACATTTCCTAAAGGTGGGATACTTTAACACCCTCTTTATTTAATTTCTAACACAAAGGTCTTCAACCCGCAGTTCACATGTGGTCCTCAGAGCTGAATTCAGCGACTCGCAGTCAAAGTACAATTCTACATATTCCCCACAAAACACACATGTATATTATGTTGGATTTACATTGCACAGTGGTCTAAGGGAATACAATCTTTCTAAGATATTTGTTCTTTTGCCCTAATGAAAATGGGCTCGCTTTCACAAGTGCATGTAAGTCTATTTCCATACTTCAGAAATTATTGACATTTAAAACTACATCATAAGGAATATCTACCTTCAAAGCTTGCACCCAGCAATATACAAACTAATGATAGGCTACACTATCATAATTTTCTACATATTTCACTTATGAATGGGGACAAAAAGTTATATATGCCTATTTTAAAAAAATCACAAAATACAGTCGAACTACCATAAGTCAAACTTCTATATCTCGAATTTTCCAGATACACTAGCACTTTCACCTGACATAACTTCCTGCACAATTCCGTTTCGATTTTTAAATTTATCAAGCCATCCTCTACTAGCCTGGAACGTTTCTATGCCTAACTCCTCAGCAAATTTATGTGCCTTTTCACGAAGTATGGAGCCTTGAAGTTGAATGTTTTTGTCCTTAATACACTTTACCCACTTAAACATAGCGTCCTCCAACTGAGGGTAACTTGAGCTCTTAAAACGTTTCCTCTCCGATGAAAAACGTGACTCCTGAATAGCACTAGCAATCTTGTCTTTATCTTTCATAATCATTGACAGTGTGTTAGCTGGAATGCCGAATTCCGCCGCAATATCTTTCTTCCTTCTCACATCCTTTTCCACTTCATGAATTAACTTTAATTTTTCACTTGCACTTAAACATTTCAGAACACGTTTCTTCTCCATGGTGTTTGCATTACTGAATTACACAGTAGGTCAGAAACTACAGGACAGTGCTCCCTCACCAGGCTTATCAGCCAAGGACACGAAGGGGGCGGGCATGCCATAAATAGCCGGATGATGATGATAATTGTTGTTTTAAGAGGCCTAACATCTAGGTTATCGGCCCCTAATGGTTTGGGTGATCATGAAGATGAAAATGAAATGTAAACTATAACTAAAACTAACTACTAACTTATATACTAGATGAAGAAATGGAAAACAAAAGGAGAAAAAGGCAAATAAAGGACAGGAGGAAAAGAAATGCCCTCAACCCTCGAAGAATGCGGATTGAGGGACTTGGAAGGAAGGAGAGCCATGAAAGGCAGATAGGAAAGTGAAAGAGGAGAGGGTCCGCCCCAGAGTTAATGGATAAAAGGGGGAAAACCGGACCCAGCTCAGGAATCCCTAGGGGTCGCCAACTCCCGAACTCACCAGCCGGGAGCCCCTGAGGGTGTAGCAATACCCAGGGTGCACCGAAGTGGTGGGGCCTCCTTGAGGGCCTTGAGCAGAAGGCAGGAGATAACATGAAAAGAAAAAGAAGACCCCTCGCAGAAGGAGGGTATCAGAAAGGATGAGACAAGGGCCAATTAAGGCGGGAAAGAAAGAGACTCCCTAGGCCTCGGATATCCTAATACAAATAGGTTATGTATATTCCCGAATGGGAATATGATGTTATTTCCGTTTGATCAGATAAATTATCAATTAATATGATAAAATTGGTCCGGTCAGATCAAACATGAAATGCCAGCGTTTCGCCCCAGTGTGCCGTTGGGCTCATCAGTTGGTATAGACACACCTGAAAGGGAGCTTGACTTCCGTAGCACATTGGCATCACTCGTGACGTCAATACTACTTGTATTTTGTGTCTTGTGATGGCCTTCTCAGTATGTACTAGCCATGCGTCTTGGTGAGGTGAGTCTGTACCAACTGATGAGCCCAACGGCACACTGGGGCGAAACGCTGGCATTTCATGTTTGATCTGACCGGACCAATTTTATCATATTAATTGATATCCTAATACAGTCGGGGTCGGAAGAGAACAAGAGTTGACCAAGTGAGGTCGACAAGAAAGAAGATGGAGAGGAACCCGGCACAAGTAAGTGGAAGCAATGCCGGGCTCAGATGGGGCCCCGTGGTCGCCAACCCACGTCCCACTAGATGTGAGCCTCTGGAGGGAAGAAAAATAAATTAATATACTGTGTACACAAATAAGTAAATAAATAACATTAATCAATGAGTTAATTAGACTGAACATTGGCTTAAGAGGCCAAGTAATTTAACTCCAGCAAACCTAGGTTTTTGCCATGTACGGTTTGGTGTTTCACCCAGGAGTACCCAATAAGGCTCATCAGCAGCCCCATCTGGACCCTGCTAGGGTAATCAAACTTGTGCTACAGCCCTAGTCTGAAGTGCATCGTAAAACAGACACAAAGACAGGCCTATGATGAAGGCTGCTACAACAACCAAAATGTTGGCAACCTTCACCATCATACAATGCAGCTCCATCTTGACAGCCTAAATAGTTAACTGATCACCAGCCGCAAAAGCCTAAACACATCGTAGTAGCCACCTCTTTGCTAGGGAAGCTAAGAGTTCCCTCAGTATTATCATCATCATAAACATCCTTCCCTCTTATCCAGTTTAAGGCCGGGTTGGGGCATTCATGACACTCCTCCACCTTCTCCTGTCCCTCCACTCTTCTTCTTTCAGAAGTCTGTCCCAGTCCATATTCAGTCTACTTTTGCAAGTCTTAATCAAGTCAATCCATCGTGCTCAGGGTCTTCCTCTTGCTGTCTTTCCTTCCCCACTGGTCTGAAGTTTAATCTCCTCTCTTCTTGTTATTGTCCAGGTCTCTGCTGGATAGGTCAATAGAGTCCATCTTGTAAAACACTTCTTTACATTTAATTGGAACGTCCTTCTTCTAAACTAGGTCTCTCTCACTCTGATAAAATAAGAGCTTTATATCTTCCCTAAAGAGGTACCAAGAGATGAGAAATATTGACTTTCACAGACTCCAGCGATTCACACTGTGTATGAGTAGAATTCAACCTGGGTTAAAACCCACAACACACAGCAGCACAAACTTAGTAAAATTGCTGGAGGTTAATTATTATTGGTAAATATTTAGATAAGTCAAAATATAACTTTGAAACTTGGATGTTAATTCTAATGATCCTAAAGTCTAAATATGATTGATGTTCTCGAAAGCATGCATGCGGCCTGCAAAGATTTCTCAAGCTAAAATGTGGCCCTTCAGCAAGAAACTATGCATTCTTCAGGGAGACTCTTTCCTCACTCCCTTGAATGTGCTCTCGATATGTTTCTAGGGCAGTGGGTGGCAGAATGACACAAGAGGAATGTGAGTGAGAGATGCAGGTGGCAAGAAGTGCATAACGAGCAGAGCAGCCATGCCACCTGGACTAGTGCCAAGTGACAAGTGCAGACAGTGGTTGCCAAATGACTAATTTAAACCTTCTAATGTTTGAAGTGACCTCGCCATCAGCTTGTTGTGGAGAATACAAGTGAAAAATTGCTTTATTAAGAAAGGATACTTTCAGTACCCATAATTTTATCACTGGCATTTCTATCACAGAGCATACAACACAACCTCACTAACAAAAGGGACAGTACAGCTGGTTCAGATGTTCTGTTTACATTTAATAAAGCACTATAGAATAATAATACTGGTCACCCATTGGATTGAACACATAGTTGCTTGGTAACAAGCTATAGGGCGCAGAGTAGCATGACTTGGTGAGATGGATCTTTATTTCTGCTCAGTACAACAAATCGCTCTCTATTTTATTTCTACTCTAGTTCTTAATACATTACTTATAAGGATATGATAAACTTCTTATGAATGTATTAAACAGTGAGTGTTTCTTTCATCACTATAAATTTTAAAAATCGTTTAACAGATGACAAAATCCAACTTCATTCCTGTTGACACAACAGTTTTTTGTCAAGGAGCGTTAACATTTCCATATCACTTCAAAATTTCCATTGGAACAACCCATGTAAGTTATAATCACATACATTTATTCTTATATTTCTTTCTTAATACTTCTTTTAACTGAATACTTTTTATTTCTTATCCTGAATGGACTCCTGTTTTTCCGTTTCTTCACACCAACTCATTTGCTTACAGGTTCCACTCTGCAAAGAGCCTTTATTCATCTCATAAAAATCACATCCTGTTGACCATTCCAAGATATTTTTTAAAGAATTTTTTTAGTCTATTTTTATAAGAAATATATAAACACACCAACTATTTAGATGTCATTTTCACAAAATTATTTTTATATTATCATCAAATTAAAGCCCACATTTGTTACAGATCTGTTTTGAACTATTTTTTATTAATTTTTCTTAGAAAAATCCAAGTAAAATTTTATTTGAAAAATTGGCTAATAATTGCAATAGTTTCTTTTCTTTTAAAAATCAATTACTGAAGAAGGCTATAATATCACCAAAACTGGTATTAATTACTGCATATTAAATAATAATATCATATGGCCTCGGGTGCCGGGTGCAAGCTTTGTTAATTGACGCCCAGAGGGCAACTTGAATGTCGAATGTTATCTCTCCTTGAAGCGCTATGAAAGTCAAGGAGGTTAGATATCTAAGCTCCTTGACACTAGAGCACTTTCTAGTAGAGAAATGAGGAACTTTGTGTTGGCGGAAAATCCCGAGATTAATTTTCCCATTATGAACCTGGCCTACTGAATTCAAAAGGGTTCTTTAACATGCCAACATTGTATGACATGCGTAACGTGATTTTTGTCGCCTTTCAAAAATCACTTACCATGGCCAGGAGGGAACCTACAAGCAGTCCAACACGATAACCACTCACCCACTGCGGCAAGCAACTGCATATTAATAAAATTTTATGGAATAAGGTGTAGTGAATTTGTCACATTTTCCCTTCCTTTTTTTAATTTTTTTAATGCCTGCCCCATAATATCAGCCTGTGTTATCAATAATTTCATGAAGAAGTAATCTCGAAATTTGTGGAAAGTTCGTAGAAATGTTTTCCTTGACGCATTCTTCTACTGCACAAACCATGTCTCCATTAACGTGGACCCCCACTTCGTTCATCATCGTGCACATGATCACATCCTTCACTGAACTATCGAACCCATCTCTTTACCATTGAATCACTTATCCATGCATTTTCTCCATACACCTTGTAAATCTGTTGATGAATGTCGACTGATTTAATGTTCTTCACATTCAGAAAACGAATGATAGATCTAACCTCACAAGCAGCAGAATTTTCAATCAACTTTGCCATTCTAAGCATAAAGCATAAACAGCAATCTCAAAAGGACGTCATCTCCTCGACTCAGAGCAACTACTGCACTGAACCACGATTGCAGCAATGCCAGGCCAATGGATAAAAATGGGACGTGTCTAATATTTAGGCTTTTCAGCTTAAGAGTTTTACTCTTCTTGACCTCTAAGCTGTGGAGTCATTAATGATTCTTCAAAAGAAATGCCACAATGGCAAGCAGATCTATACAATAGAGTGATAAAATTGGGTAAGAAGTTCTGCCTAGTCAATACCAATACCTCTCAAAAGGCATTGACTAGGCAGAACTTCTTACCTAATTTTATTACCCTATTATACAATTTGTCAATACGGATCCAGAATAATTCGAAACATTCCTACAGAGCTATGTAATTCAGGGCATCCTCATTCACTGAAGACCCTTAAGTAGTTCTTAACACACTTCTGTGTTGAGAAAGAACACTCATCTGAGGCATTAATAATAATGCTAAGGGTTTTACGTCCCTTTTAACTACTGTAGCTTTGAGAGACGCCAAGGTGCCACAATTTTTCCCCGAGGAGGATATATATTAAGATGGGTTGTATTTCCTTAACCATCTATAATTTATTTACCAATTTGATTAAAGACTTTCTTTAGCTTTGACTAAGTTTATTGGTGGGTTTGGTTATGAATTATCTAAATTTTGTTTATTTTAAGGGGATCTTTAACGTGCCAGTAAATCTACTGACACAGCTCCCTCACACGTCAACTGACTGCGCCGGGATTCGATCCCGCTATCTTGAGCTCAGCAGGCAAGAACGTTACTGCTGAGTCATCTGTGGCATTACGAACAGCTGTGCAGAGCAATATCCACATTGGGATATAGCCTACAGTTTGAAGACGGTATGATTAGTATGCTAAACACCTCTTCCTAAATTATTTAAGAAGTCTATAATGATTCTAAATGTGTCGCTAATTCAGTAGAAATAAGGGCGATTAGTCACAAAATTCTTCAGATTTTTTAAAATGAAAATAAAAAAACTGCTGCCGTTCTAAACACTGCATGTCTGTGGCCGTTTGGGAAAAAAAATGGCCCTGCCCTCAATATCAAGAGCTTCACTTCAGAGTTTTTCACTGTTGTAAATTGTATACTAACTTAAATCATTTAGTACCTAAGTTACCACCTATTCCTGTGGATTGTTCATGAGTGTCTATTAGGACAATGTACCCATCAAAGATGCCACCAGTCATTAGGCGTGTAGCTGCAATTCAATCATCGAGAGAAGCCCTGCCCCTGAACTCAACCACCACCATCTCCTGATAATTTCCAACTGTAGTGTAGCAGTTTTATCCACTTCTAAGGAGTGCTGTAATTGCTGTATAAAACCAAAATGTGAAGAGATAAGATATGAACACCCTTCCTTAGGTGCTAAAACTTTCAGACTAAATATTAGCTCCAACTATAAGCCATAACAGCATGCAAATCTTGTTACAGATTATACATTCCATTCCAATTTCAAAGCCAGACGAGTCAACGATATTCATACTAAAAGAAATAAATTGGCAAGAGAAACTGCCAGACTAAAACAGTTAGGCTACCATTTGACAAGTTTCAGTCCCTTGCCTTATTTCTTGTTGCCATAGAAAAGGAATACCGGTACTGCTATGGATACTGCATACCGGAAATGTGCGTTTGTTAAAGAAATCCAGTATGAGTCTACCAGGAATCTCTTGAATCAAGACATGATAAATACTTCTTAAATAAAGGTGTAGCCTACAACAGGACTGCCCACAAGCTGGAATCAACATTATGTTTCTTATTGATTTCCTGCCTATATGTTACAATGGGGGGTCAGTTTTCCTAATTTCTTTTCACTCCCAGTGTCAGAGTATGCCTAAATGGAACTTTGTCACACAGTTGGTACTCCTGCTTCTGGCCTTACCCAGCAACACCAAAAGTGGTCTTAATACTGAGTTTCTCTGCTGTGGCTGTCAGCCCAGAGGACGAAGTTCGATTTCTGGCTCTGCCAAGAAACTTATTCTGGTCTGAGAGCTGGAACAGGGTATACTCGGCATCATGAGACAAAACTGAGAAAACGCGTATTCAATTCGCACCTCATCCTTTCTGGAAGTGGTTTCCTGATTTTACTCCAGACAAATGCCGGGATGGTTCCTGATTTAAGACTAACTCTCACCTGAATTACACACACATTACTACAGACACCACAAGTAGTGGGCATCTTGGACATATTCAGAGACGTGGCCCTCCTTGTGCTCAGGCGGCTAGGACTACACACCTCACTTGTTTATTCCCTGAGGTGAAACTCAGGGTACCTGTGTAAGTAAGGCTAGCAACCTGCTTCACTTGTATTCTAAACCTGCTAAAATGGTCATGACTAAGCCTCGAACCTATGGGAGTGATGGAATCTCACTCCCATCTGACAGATCAGGAACACCTTAGAAACGGACAGGCAATCAAACTCGTATTCGATGAAGTGCTATTAATATTGAGGGTGGTTATGGGAGGAATCTATATATATAAAAATCAATGATACGGGATAGTTTGTATGTACAGTATGTCCCCTATGCGTTCATATACCAATCCATCCAATTGCGATGAAATCTGGGTGAGTTGT
The DNA here is from genome assembly GCA_946902985.2 of Meconema thalassinum. Classification (NCBI taxonomy): domain Eukaryota; kingdom Metazoa; phylum Arthropoda; class Insecta; order Orthoptera; family Tettigoniidae; genus Meconema; species Meconema thalassinum. Next base: position 310,154,484 of record OX336392.1, on the reverse strand, counting down.
TGTGTACACTCCAGGGAAGGTTTCTGGCTACAAATTATTCATATAACACAAAAGGGTGAGGGACTTAACCCTTAAATCCCACAGTAGCCCAATTGCACAATCTGTATACTTATCACACCACAATGCCAGGTGAGAGAATAGCTTACTGATTCATCGAGAGGTGACATGAGTTGACTGTCAGCAGCCTGCCGTGTTATCTGGTATCGCTGTCTATTCCAATACAGTTCACTTCATTTATAATGGGGTGGGGGGTCTCCGCCCAATCAATACTTTTTACTTTTTCTACTTTTTAAAAAGTATTGATTGGGCGGAGACCCCCCACCCCATTATAAATGAATTGTACACGTCAATATGGACCTTTTAATATGGAAAACCTTCCAGTTAATCTTGAATACAGTTCACGCCCCGGTTTTTGGCCGGAGGTTCATTATTATTATTATCTTCCATTCTATCTTTGAATGGCATTGCAACGCATGCCGGGTATAGCTAGTATAATATAATGTTATTGGTTTCATGTCCCTTTTAATTACTATGGCTTTTAGAGAAGCCGAGGTGCCGGAAATTTGCCCCGAAGGGATCTTTAACATGCCAGTAAATCTACTGACATGGCTTCCTCGCATTTGCACACCCCCAAATGCCAGCTGACTGCGTCAGGATTCGATCTTGCAACCTTGGGAACAGCAGGCGAGAATGTTACCGCTGAGCCTCACAGCCAGTTAATTTAATAGTAGACTACTGAATTATATACAAGTACTGACTTTTGAATTTAGTAAATTGATAAGGAATTGCAAGGTATTCAGAGGCTTTTTTGATAAAACAGACCACAAACTGATCTGCTGTGAATTAAGCATCTACATACAGTATTTTGCAAGAAAGAAGTTAGTGTAGCGACGAAACTCTCTACATCGCTTAGTATTTAGACCAACCTTGCCGTATGGAAGTGAGAACTGGTTAGACACAGGATATCTCATACATAGGCTAAGCTAGAGGTAACAGATATGAGGGTAGCACGAATGATATCTGGGCCAAATAGATGGGAGCAATGGCAAGAAGGTGCTCGTAATGAATAGATAAAAGCTAACTTAGAAATGAACACGACTGTACAAACCGACTCAGATGGTGGGGTCATGTGAAGAGATTACCTAAGAGGTTAACGAGTTCGGCTGTAGAGGGTAGAGAAGCAGAGGAAGACCTACGACGCGATGGTTAGATTCAATATTAAACGATTTCAAATTGAGAGGTGTAGAAGCAGAGGAGGCCGCAGTGCTAACTTCTAATAGGGCATCATGGAGGTGACTTGTTCGCAAACAGAGGCTTGCAGACTAGGCTGGACGCTGAAAGGCAAAAGGCAAATTAAAATGTATGTATGCATGTATAAGTAAATTAATTAAAAAATATACATGCATACATAGCGTACACCCTGGACCAAGGCAAGATCGGCACCGCGTGTGGGAGATGGCACACAGTGCGACTATTTTATGCTATCATTTTACTATTTCTATATCATATGGATTTTGCTACATTCGCTTTAGCCTTAAATAAGAAACTCATGCTGTATATGGTGGCCTCCATCAAAATCCGGAAAATTTTCTTTAGGAATAGGTAATCTGACTAAGATACAGGAGGTGAACGTTTTATCGCTAGAGGGTGTCAATGCATTTTTTCAGCAGTGCCTACATTATTGTTTGGAGCTGGTTTTGTTGCTTAGTTCAAAACATGGAATTGCAGTGATGAATGCAGAATGAGGCTTTACATGCAAGCACAAACTTAACCTGGGTTTTACGCCACAGACCCCCTTGCTTTTAATACAATTTGTAATTTTCGGCCAGTCATCTAACCTAGCACCGGCCAATGGTTTCATCTAGTCTTCGAACTAAGTAGTGACCAATGGTTTGGTCCAGACCGTCATCTAGCCAAGTTGCGACCAATGGTTTCGTCCAGACCGTCATCTAACCTAGTACCGACCTAAGGTTTCATCTAAATAGTCGTCCAAGTAGGAATCAATGGCTTTTGCCTCACCCAATTTGGTACATCAGTAATTTTTGTCCAGACAATCATATAACCTCGTTACAAGGGAGTGAGGTGAAGTGAAGTTGGCAGCATTGCCTGATAATTTACTATCCAACATGGCAATGTGTTTTTTGGTCAGTTTATTACTGTAAAGTCAAAATGTTCATAATTTCCTCATTAAAGTGTGAATGTGGTGTTTCTTAAAAGTCTCAATAACATGGCACAATAAGTACAAACAAGTTTCAGAGCGTTACTAAAAAAAAGAACAAAATTGAAACGGGACACCGTTCACTGCACAAGAGCCTTAAATAATATTGTATGAGAATTTTCCTTTGTATTCCAAAAGTGCCCCTACCCAAATTCTTGTCCAATGTAGGCCTATGGTGTAGTCAGATCCTCAAATAACCATCAATGTCCTGTATTCAATTTGATGACAACACTGCCACTTTTCTTCTTCTGCCTAGCGTTTTCCCGCCACTGCAGGTTCCGCTGTCCTAATATTAGCTTGCCATTTTGCGCGATCCTGGGCATCAGTTGGTCTTAAATCAACAGTCTTTAAGTCAGCATATACCGTATCTTGCGAGCTTTGCTTCAGATGTCCACATGGGCAGAATTGGGAACTGTTCCAGGTACAGCACGTAGAACGAGGTCGTACCATTGGAGGCGTCTTTCCCGTGCCCTCTCAGTGATGGATGCAATGCCCATTTGCTGGCGAATGGTGTCACTCTTGACATGATCGAGGAAACACTGCCATTTGCTATTTCCTTATTACAATTAAATAACCACTTTTTTTTTCAACTAGGAAGTTACATGCCTACCACAGATTTTCTTTTCCTACAGTCAAATTCCCAGAAAGTAGGGAACTAAAGGTGCATAGTAATTAATAAATAATAAATTGCACAATATAAGTGGGTGGCCGTCTAACTACAAATAACAAAACAGTACCCAAGGTGTTACATAGGCCTACTGTAGGGTATTTGGGCTGAGTGACAAGGTTGGTAATGGCGATTGTTGATTTAAGGGACATAACTTCTAGGTCATCTGCCTGTAAATCAAGAGTTAAATATGTCAAAGTCATCCCTTATGCATCTTTGAGCAAACTTCCAATGTAAATACGGGAAAGTAATGTAATCCTAGAGTATATTAACAGGTCTTCCAAAAAAAAAAAAAAAAAACTCACAAAGTACTGTAGGCCTAACATGTATCACAACAGACTTACCTTTTAAATGCTGAATATATTACAGCAGCTATTGAAACGGCCAATAATGTTATGGTGTGAGGTTTATAAAATAACTGCAAAGATATATCATCCACAGGACGTTCATTAATTGTGTAAAAACTATCCGGTGCTACTGTAGTTTTTGTTATACTTTGGCGTTTTGCCATTCTTGATTTGTACATTCCCTTCCAAAATATTTACCTAATCCATTCGCTAACACAAAACGCCCTGCCAATAAGCGACACTACTTATCACAATACACGGCATCGCGTGATGGGTAGACCGGGATAGACCAACAACTCATTAAACAAAAATATCATTATCACGCAAGAATTCTTGTGCTCTTGACTATTGCCTCATATTGCCCTTCGATTCGGGACAGATTCAGTACAACTTGCTTAGATTGAGCAAATATCTCTTTATGGCGGGGGAGAGAAGGCGTCAACACATATAGCAGAATCGAATAAAAATAAATATGGTATTACTCTTCGTTTTTTAATAAGACCTTCTTATAATCTATATAAATAAAAAAACTTTTCTACAAAACATTTGACAGAAAAGAAATTGACTTCCATAGGAAGACTTATCATTTTCTAAGGTTGGATACGGAAGAAAAACAAACAAACAAAAAAACTACTTTTCTACAGTATGACCTACACATGAAAGAAAAATATCAATGCAACCACATTTCGTAACTTTCCTTCATTACCAGCATCTACACCATAAATTGACATAAGAAAACGTTTCCATCCGAAATAATGATATCTACTGTAGTTGCTGTCAGAGGAATTATCTAATTCAAAGCTCAAAATGCATACGCACCGAAAGATTCATAGTATTGGCTTGCTTGGCATACGTGTTATATTAAAAAAAACAATTAATGAATAACAAAACAATTGCACGAGGATTTGTTGATGTTCGGTATTGGTGTTATAGGTTATGTGCGACCATGACTTCGTTGTCGAAGGTGTATTATTTAGTTGGTTACGTAGTTTAATTTACGTTCTACAGAATGGGAACTCTCGTGTTAAGAACCGTTATTAAAGCTGGAAACCGGATTGTATGGTGTAAATCTGTATCAAATAAACACATTTTACAGAGTACCTGCACTTCTTTGACTGAGGATTCATTCGCTTGTGTGCGGTACTTTTGCCATCAGAACAAACAGAAAATTGGACTACAAGCCCAAGATGCAGTGTACAATAACAACAAACAGTCCGATCTGACAGCATGTCATTCTCGTATATTAGTTCCTTTCGATTCCAATCAGTGGAAAGGAGGAGCTATCAAAGCAGAACATAACAGTGAAACATCTCAGTCGGTGGTGTCGAAGGATGACTTATCCATTGCCCCGTATTTTATGCCCACTTTCAATTTTGCTGCATATGCTAACGATTCCCCAACATTACAGCAACTTGTTAAACTAGGAGTTGATCTCTATAAATTGGAAAAGAAGAAAGGTATTGCACAGTTCATTCTTAAACTTGACTTTGACCGTGATATGAAACCATACATAAGGTAGGGGCACCCTTTTGTATTGGAATGCATAATGTATTGACAAAATAGCAATGCACTTCATACGTTTTCTGATTTAATTTATTCCTAATACCAGTGGTGGCTGGTGGATAATTGTTCTGGGTGTGGCAATATTTACATTGGGAGGTGGGGTAGGGTAAAAGACTGCTTGATATTTTTTTTTATACCAGAGAAGACGGTGTTAGCCTACACTCGTGCTTGGTAAAACTGAAGAGCAGTAGCTTACTCATTACGAATGGGGCAGCCCTGAGAACATCGCATCCACCTCGAGATCAATTGATTATTTGAAAAACTTCACGGGACCAAAACCGTGTAAGTTATAGGCTGCATTGAAAAACTTCACGGGACCAAAACCGTGCAAGTTATAGGCTGCATGATGTCGAGAGAGAACCACAAGTGTTGCACTCATCGCTTAAACAACATTGCGAGACATGGCAGTAGGCGGCAAATCTCGGATGTGTTTGTCCACCCCTCTCGGGCCTGGCAACAACCATATGGCAAGCGCTCTTATACAGTAGTGTTGGAGTGCTTCGCTTTCTCAAACAGTTCACAGTACTACACATTTCTGAATTATTAAATAACATGTGCATGTAAGAGATGAATGCCTTTCATTGCTAAAATATTATTCATCATCGAAGTGTCACTCCAGTCACCCAGGTGTGGTTTACAAGCCTCTTCCACTCCTTTCTGTCCTTCCATTTTTCCTGTTCCATTACTTCTGCCACATCCAATCTAGCTTCTCCAATGTCCTTCAAAATTTGGTCCAACCACCTTCTTCTCGGTCTTCCAACTGGTCTCTTTCCCTTGACTTCTCTTTCTAATTCCCTTCTTGCTGCTCTTTCCTTACCCATTCTTTTTACATGTCCATACCAACGTAACCTTGCTTTCTGTATCTTCTGATTTAACGGTTCCATATTTAACTCTTCTCTGATTTTAATATTTTGAATTCCATCCCTTCTTGTCTTTTTAACTGAAGTTCTTAAAAATTTCATTTCTACTGCTTGTATCTTACTATTTTGCCTTTTATTCGTTACCAGTGTTTCCAGTCCATATGTTACAATTGGTATGAAATACTGTTTATATATAATGTTAATTTCATTCTCTTGGGTACTTTGTCATCCCATAAAAGTTCTCTGACTTGATGATAAAATGTGGTACCTTTACATAGTCTGTTATTAATTTCAATGTTGATGTCATTACTTCCATTTATAGTGCTACCTAGATATGTTAACTGTTCTACATTCTCTAACCGTACCCCATCTTGACTTTTTCTTTTTCTCTTTTCCACAGTACATGACTACAGTTTTCTTTTTACTAATTCCCATTCCAAATGTCCAGTCTCTTTTGTACTTCCTTTTCTCCCTTTCCCCAAATCACCACATCATCTGCAAATACCAAAGCATTCACTTCATCATTACTGATACCCTGTTTTGCATGTTTTATAATTTCATCCATCAGTATAATAAATAATAATGGTGACAATGCGTTTCTTTGCTTGAGGCTTTTTTTTTTTTTTTTTATAGAATGTTACAGTCACCACTTCCGACTTGTACACTGCTTTTACTCTCATGATACAACATTTTTATCTTATTAATTAATGATTTCGATACATTCCTTTTCAGTAGGCACTCCCATACATGTTTTAAAATATTATTATTACATGGTATTATTATTTATTTTATAAATCTGGTTGTTGTGCAACACTGAAACCTTATTGCCGGCCGCCACTGCCTAATACCTTATCAGGGCTCCCAACCTTAGGAGTTGACGAAAAGCTGACATAGATATTAAGGAAAAAGACAGACTACTGACGTGGTTTCCACTTAATAGAATCCTCCCTAGCCATTTTATGCCCATTAGCCTATGGTCCATCCATAAAATAGTAGTGGTGAAAGATTTCGGCCTTCCTCACTCCTGTAACAACTTTAAACCAATAACTCATCCTACCATCAAACTCTCACTGAAGCCTGATTATCAATATGAATGCTTTTGATTGCCTGTAGCAGCCTTTCCTTGTTCCTGAGCATTTTTTTCCCCATGGTACTCCCTCCTACACCTTCTCTAGATCTACAAAACACAAACACAACTTTCTGTTCCTCTCGCAGCATTCCTCATTAACTTGGCACTTACTAAAAATATGATCCTGACTCCCTCGTTGTGGTCTAAACCCACACTGGTTTTTATCCATCTTACTCTCGGCCAATAATCAAACTTTCCTTTCCACAATGCCTTGAGTAGGCTACACTTCTCAAAGAAATGCCTATATAATTGTTGAAATTTTTCCTGTCACCTTACTTATAAATTGGGGCGATAACTGTTTTTGTGCAGCCAATTCAAAGGGTACCTTTCCTAAATCCCATGCCAATTCAATTAGGCTACCCTATGCAACCATTCCATCCCTGCTTTCCCACTATACTTTACCATTTCTGGCCGAATTTCATCTTCCACCGCTGCCTTGTTTATTTACCACCCTCTCTACTTCCTCGATCGTGATCTTGTTCCCATCACATAATCTCAAAATCTACCACATTGACAAATAAGTCTCCATTATCATTTAGTAAGTTTTCAAAGTATTCCTGCCATCTTCCCAGTTCTTCCTTGTCATCTACAATGAGTTTTTCATAATTAACCAAAACTCGAGGCTACTCATTTCTCTTTTTCCTACATTTTTAAGATTCCTTATAACACTCCGAAAGGCTATCTTGCCACTTGACCTAACGTTTCTAATTTATCTCCAAATTTCTCACATGATTTCCTTTTGTACTCGACAATTATTTGTTTGGTTCTGTTTCTTTCCAGTACATAAAGCTTTCTGTCAGCCAAATTTCTTGTGTGGAGCCATTTTTTTTACTTTTCTATCAGGATGTGCAATCTTTCTTGTCTTTACTCACTGCTGTCCCGAGACATGGCTTTGCTACTTATAGTACTACATCCCTCTATCCTGACCACTCCATTTCAGTGTCCTGCAATTCTTTACCATCTACTATTTGGAATTTTTCATCAATCATTTCCTTGTATTTCTGCCTAAGTTCCTTATCCTAGAGATTTTCAACCCTAATCAGTCTGCAAACAGCCTTCACTTTATGCACTTTAGGTCCAACTATGTTTAATTCACAGCAGATCAGTTTGTCGTCTGTTTCATCCAAACAGCCCTGAATACCCTACAATTCCTTATCAATTTTCTAAATTCAAAGTCAGTAATGATATAGTCGAGATATAAGTGGTTAAAACTCAGCGATTTTTCTAGGTTTGTGCCGTATCTTGTGTGGGGTTTTGCCTAGGACATCAAGCTGGCTCATCAGCGGTCACTTGGTGTCCCCACCCAAACCCCCACAGGAGTAGCAAATTGCGCGCTACCTCCCTTTTTATGAAGCACACCTGCGCCTCTTTACTGCGAGAACTAAGAGCTCAAGCAGCCATAACCTCCCTATGAAGGCTTCCAAAAAGATGATACATTGGCTTTAACGGCCAGTGAATTAAAACTCAGCAATTTTTCTAGGTTTGTGCCGTGTCTTGTGTGGGGTTTCGCCTAGGACACCAAGCTGGCTCATCAGCGGGCTCTTGGTGTCCTCGCCCGGACCCCCACAGGAGTAGCAAACTCCGCGCTACCTCCCTTTTTATTAAGTGCACCCGCACCTCTTTACTGCGAGAACTAAAAGCTCAAGCAGCTATAACCTCCCTATGAAGGCTTCCAAAAAGATGGTATATTGGCTTCACGGCCAGTGAATTAAAACTCAGTAATTCTTCTAGGTTTGTTCCGTATCTTGTGTGGGGTTTCGCCTAGAACACCAAGCTGGCTCATCAGCGGGCTCCTGGTGTCCTCGCCCAGACCCCCACAGGAGTAGTGAACCGTGCGCTACTCCGGACAGGGACACCAAGAGCGCGCTGATGAGGCAGATTGGTGTCCTAGGCAAAACCCCACACAAGACATGGCACAAACCTAGAAGAATTACTGAGTTTTAATTCACTGGCCGTGAAAGCCAATGTACCATCTTTTTAAAGTGGTTGGATCATGTGAAGCGGATGCATCCGACTCGAACTCCAAGCCAGTATTTGGAGATGGAGGTGCCAGGAAGGAGACCAATTGGACATCCTAGGAAGAGATGGACAGACCAGGTTAAGGAAGATGATATGAGGAGAGGAGTAATTGCAGTGGTGAGGGGAAAGCTATACCAGGACAGGACTAAATGGAGGCATATCATCCACAATGTTACTACCCGTCTTGCTGGAAGAATATCATGATGATGATGTTGACATTCAGTTGTCGACTTTCTGTCTAGTTATGTAACTTTGGAAATGTTTAAAAAGACATGTCCCAAGGTGCAAGATTGTAAGCCTGAAATATCAAAGTGAAGAAGTTATCTCTTAGACTTAGGCCTACAGAAGTCAAGAAGTCATCATCATCATCTTGCACAGTTTCCAGCCACTGGCCGGGTCTGTTTGGAACACAAGCCTCTCCAACGTCTTCTGTCTTCCCACCATCTCTCAGCCTCCACCCTTGTCCAGTCTTCTCCTCTCTTCTTCACGCTTTCTTCCACCCCCTTCAGCCACCTGTCTCTCGGTCTTCCCCTCGGTCTCTTTCCTTTCCACTTCGTCTCATGTACTCTCCTGGGTATCCTCTTCTCCTTCATTCGTTTTACATGTCCATACCATCTAAGTCTAGATTTCTCTATACCATCCTGTAATGGTTCCTCCTTCATTAATTCTCTGGTCCTCTCATTTCTTATTCTGTCCATCTTTGTAGCTCCAATACTGCTTCTCAAGAACCTCATCTCACTGGCCTGTATTTTTCTCTTCTCCCTTCCTTTCATAACCCAGGTCTCCGAGGCATACATCAGGATAGGGACATAGTACGTCCGATATATGATCTTTTTGCTGTTTTGAGGGACATCCTTGCTCCATAACATGCTTCTCACACTCCTCCGAAATGCTTCTGCCTGCCTCCCCCGCTCATTTATTTCTCTATCGTTTCTTCCATTATCTTGTATCAGGCTTCCCAGATACTTGAAACTCTCCACTTTCTTCAGCTGTTCCCCACCAATTGTTATTCCCGTTGTGATTCTTTCCTTCTTCCTTGTTGTGATCACCATCTCACTCTTATTTATGCTAAATTTCATCCCATATCCTTGTATTATTCCGTCCCACACGTCCAACTGTTCCTGTACCTCCTCCTCCTTGTTTCCCCAAATCATCAAATCATCTGCAAACACCATTGCTTTCATCTTTCCGTCCCCAATTGCTTGTGCCACTCGGGTCATTATGTCATCCATCACCACAATGAAAAGTAACGGTGACAGTGCACTTCCTTGTTTCAGGTCGTTTCTCTGTTCCAACCAGTCTGATCTCTCGCCTCCCACTTTCACATAGCTCACGCTTCCCTTGTACATCTCCTTTATCCTCTTTATAGTCCATTTCTCTACTCCTCTATCCTCCAGGGACTTCCATACTTTGTTTCTGCATACACTGTCATATGCTTTCTCAATGTCCAGGAAGGCCATCAGTAGATCTGTTCCATACTCATAGTGCTGTTCTTGTAACTGCCTTACAGCAAAAATCAAATCCACTGTAGACCTTCCTGGTCTGAAGCCATGTTGTTCTTCCCTCATCCCTCCTTCTATCCTTGTCCTAATTCTCTTTTCCAAAACTTTCTCGAAGATCTTTGCACAATGACTCATCAGTGTTATTCCCCGATAGTTTCTGCAATCTGTTCTACTACCTTTCTTGAAGATCGGGACAATGATTCCTTTTTTCCAGTCCTCTGGGGTCTTCCTTTCCTTCCATGCTGTCCTCATCACTCGGTACAGCCACTGTTTCCCCACCTCTCCTGCTGCTCTCACCATCTCCACACTCAACTCATCCACACCCGGTGCCTTCCCTCCTTTCATCTTGTTCACTGCATCTTCCACTTCTTTCCATGTTAAGTCCTTTTCTGTTTGCAGTTCATCTTCCTCTTCCCTGATTTCTTCCTCCTCACCATCTTTTCCATTTGGGTTCAGAAGTTCTTCAAAATATTATTTCCACATTTTCTTCAGTTCTTCCCTATTTTCTATCTCTTGTCCCTTTTTGTTCACCATTCTAACATAATCCGTAGGATCCTTCCGCCTCTTATTTTTTACCATCCCATACAGGACCTTTTTTGTACCTTCACTATCCTCCTCCATCATCTTTGTCCACTCTTCCATCCACTTCCTTCTCTCCTCAGCCACCACTCTCTTCGCCTCCTTCTTTCTTTCCTGGTACTCTTCCCTTGTCTCTACCGTCCTATTTTGATACCACCTCCTAAAGGCTCTATTCTTTTCCCTTACTATATCTTTTGTCTTCTCATTTCACCATGGTGTTTCCTTCCACCTCTTCTTACTACTTGTCCTCCCACATACTGCTTCTGCTGCACCTACTAGTGTCTTCTTAAATCCAGCCCATTCCTCTTCCACCCCTCTTTCTTCATCTATTGGAATTCCTTCCTTTACCATTTTGAGGTACTCGACCCTTCTATCCTCTTCTTTCAGTTTCCATATCCTTATACGTCTTTCCTGGTTCTCAGTCCCTTTCTTCTCCTTAGTCCCTCTCAGGTTCATTACCAGCAATCGATGGTCGCTATCCAGGTTCTCCGATGGTATAACCTTGATGTCCGTGATGTTCTTATTTAGTTCTTTCTCATACAGTATATAGTCGACCACCGACTTCCTGGTCAACTCATCACTGTACCATGTGATTGTGTGGCTCTCTCTTTCCTTAAACCAGGAGTTCCCAACTAGCAGGCTGTTCCTCTGGCAGAAGTCCAACAGTCTCTTTCCTTCCTCATTTCTTCCGCCCCAACCCTCTGGTCCTAGAACACTCTCATAACCTTGTCTTTCTCTTCCTACATGGGCATTGAGGTCCCCCATAACAATCATATTTCTTCCTACCAGCTGCTTCTGCAATTCCTCTTCAAACTCCTCCTTCTCTTCAGAGGCGCAGCCTACTTGTGGAGCATACACTTGCACTATTTCTACGGTCTCTCCTCTCAGTGCTACTTTCACTTTCATCATCCTATCACTTATTCTCCTCACTTGTTCTTTTAAACCATCTCGTACTACTACTCCCACTCCATTCCTCTTTCCCTCTTCGTTCCCACTCCAGTACAGTCTATAGCCTTTTCTCAGTACTCTCCTTCCTTCCCCTTTCCACTTTGTTTCTGCCAATCCCAATAAATCCAACTTCCTTCTTTCCATCATATCCACTATCTCCTCCACCTTCCCCGTCAGCGTTCTTAGGTTCAAGAAGTAAGAAGTGTAAAATATTACCTACCGGCTATTGCAGCTGTTGCAAATTTTGTTTAAAAAAATAATAATTACTGAACATTGTTGAAATCTGCATTGGAAATGAAAATTCCAAAGAACATATTTACCACCAAAAAGCAAAGCCAATTGAGGTCCATGGAGTAGTGGTAGGAAGGGACTAACACTTTTCATGACAGCAGTACTGTACCTCTTTCTCAGTTCAATATCTCCATCTCAAATTTGCCATTAGAACAGGTAGACCACTTCTCGTACCTGGGCAGTACCATTTCTGTGAGCTGTACCTGTGAGCAGGATGTGGATAAGAGAATTGGTGCAGCCCATGCAGCATATGGATGATTAGCGCACCGGGTCTTCATAAATAAAGATCTGTCCATGAGTACAAAGCTTATGGTGTACAAAGCAGTAGTCATTTCTACATTGTTGTATGGCTGTGAAACGTGGACCCTTTACCGACGTGATCTCAGGAAGCTTGAGCGTTTCCACCTACAAAAACTTTGATCAATCCTGAGGATTAAATGGGAAGACCGCATTACCAATATTGCTGTTCTGGAAAAGGCTCAAATCAACAGCATAGAATCATCCATAATAGGTCACCAATTTAGATGGATTGGTCATGTCCATCGGATGGATGATGTGAGATTACCTCGTCAGATGCTATATGGTGAGTTATGCTATGGCACCAGGCCTCTTGGTGGTCCTAAGAGGCGCTACAAGGACCAATTTAAGCAGACCCTGAAATTGATAGGTCTTGATTCACAAACCTGGGACATGCTGGGTGAAGACCGCTCAACTTGGTGCCGTACCATCTCGGATACTGTAAAGAAGTTTGAAAGGGATCGACGCACACATGAAGAGGCCAAGCGTCAAGCTAGGAAACTTCGAGCAGCCCAACCCTGTCCTCCTCCAGCAATACTATGTGACTTGGGTGGACGCTTGTTCCATGCCAGGATTGGACTCTTGAGTCACCGTAAACACATCCACAAACTGGACTGAAGGAAGAAGATTTATACTCGGATTCGAGTTAAAGTCGATGATGACTGTACTTGGTGGAATGGAGGTGTTTGCACCTTAGTTTAGTTATTGTTGATGGAAGGGGTGGAACTACGTGGTCATCTGCCCCTTGTTTGCACCTTACCTGGCCTCCTTTGCTCCCAGGAATTATCTTGGTACCATACTCATTTCTGTTGTACTGTAAGCTGAGTATGTCCCAGGGACATTTGCATTGCTGGAAGTGATGGTATTGTTTCTATGCCTAGATAGGAATTGAACCCACTCTCTAGAAACACAGATCCTGTACCAACTGAGTTATTATGTATGAATTGCAGCCAAATGGCCATAGCAGGGTATTTTAATTGAACGCCCGAGGGCTCCCAACAAGTTCAATTTCAAGTCGTTCCAACTTTGGCTACCAGATGCTACTGTCACTAACACCTAGCGGTAAACGTTGGAACTTGATAGAGCGTTTCTAATTGGCCAAATATAACCTACAAATTTTGCTACACACTACCAATATTGAAGTGGTATTTTAACATGCCATTAATCTATGACATGGGCCCGCCGGCTTTACATCTCCTCCGAAGGAAGGCATACTGAGTTATATAAATAATAAATAACCCCTGGCACTACAGCCCAAGAAGGGCCTAGGCCTACCAAGTGACCGCTGCCCAGCCATTTGACCTGCAGATATTGGGGTGACGCGTGATCAGCGCATCGGGTCCCCTCGGTCGTTAATCTTGGTTTTCGTGATCAGGGCGCTGCCTCACTGTCAGACAGCTACTCAATTGTCCTCACGAGACTGAGTGCACCCCGTTTCAGCCCTCATGTGAGTTTCTAAAATCCCTGACGGAGCCGGGAATCGAACCCGGGGCCTCCGGGTGAGAGGCAGGCGCTCTACCCCAACATCACGGGGCCGGCATACTGAGTTATGCAGCCCCATATAAACTCACCACCACAGTATAAATAAGTGTAGATTTTACATAAAAACTCACCAACGAGGGCTCACTAAAATCTTTTCTTATTTAACTCCCTGTCATGTCATAAATGTATAAATATGTAATGCAGAATATTGGCTGTCACTGCCACATAATTCAGGACACGTTACATCAGTCACTAAATCCCACAATCGAGTCTGTGTGGCCAATTGTTAATTAAAGAAGACAGTAACAAGCCATTTCTTTATTGGCTTAGAAATGCTCAGTAGAACTAAAGAAACTACCATACAATGTCTTTAAAATTATATTAGGAAATGGTTAAGCATCACAATACATTCTGAGTTCCGGGATATATTTTGTGTTCACTGTTCACAAGTAAAATGATCAAGGACTAAATAAATAATCCTAGTTACCCATACCTCAGCATCAAGTGATGATCTGACAAGGACATTGAATCTCCAGTGGGCCGATAACCTAGATGTTAGGCCCCTTAAAACAACAATTATCATCATCATTATTATTCTTGAATCTCCAGTGATATTCTTGATGGAAATTTGCCCAATATTGAGAAATTTGTATCCAGGGAAGGCATAAATCTGCATGAAAATATCTGAAGAGGGACTTTGGAATGAAAACTTGCTTTAACTTAAGGTTAAAAGTAAAATTATGTGCATTTTTATTGTTAATTACTAGTTGAATGTAATCTAATTAATAACACCATTTCCATGTGCTACTTTTAAAATGAACTACCTATACTTGTATGAAGGAAGCTTTTAGTTTTATGTGACCTTTAATCACCAAAGAAAAGTTTATCAGTTCCCCCTCGTCAATACAATATATTTAAAACTTCATGAAATAATCACATGTCACACTCTCCTAATGGTACATGTTTCAACACCTACATATATTGGCGTCATCATCAGCCTTATATCGTATTAGCAGCACTTTAAAAACACTTGGTAAAAACATAAGTTACAAGTAAAATATTGACATAAAACACTCAAAACACATATACACCGAACACATTAAAAGTTTCCTTAAAAAGTCGGCACTCGTTGCGAAAACCCTTAAGGTTTAAAAGCCCATCTTGAGGTATACACAGTTCAGTTCTTGTTGTTGTCACCTAACTTGCTGAAGGGTTTCCATTCACAAGTAATTTGCGGCAAGAGTCACACATAGCCGTGCTGTGCTATGTGGAGGCTGTGCTACACTGAATCAGAGTCAGCGTATATTGTATTGACGAGGCGGAACTGATAAACTTTTGTTTGGTGTTGGAAGAAGTCTTCAGAATTGATGCCAGTTGGGTGACTTGTACATCAGTGATACATCACATGGTGTACAAAATGGACTGTTAAAAGTTATTATGTTACAATTAATGCATCCCCAACCCTGCTTGTATGTTATATTATTAAGTTTCATTGTTGGTTTTTTTAATATATTTTTTTTTTATTATTCATTATTCTTTTTTACTAATATGATAGGGATAAGTTAGTTAGTAAATAATAATACTTATTGCAGCCAATGAGTTTAGTACATACTGACTACATTTCAATCTACTCATCATTAGTAGTAATACCGACCAAATTCTTCGCAACAGATGTGATGATCAACTGGAAATGGGCAGGACCAAACAAAAATATCCGCAGCGCAGTGACAAGACTGGCAGTGCATGGATACCACCATAAACGCTGCAGGAGAACAGACTATCACGACCCTCCACCAGCATGGGTGTGTAAATTATGTGACAAACCGTGTGCAAGATACCATTTTAATGAATGTGTCAAAAGAACAAAATCGCTGCTGGAGTATAGCAGAGACCAAGATTAATGTTAGTAGTACCGTTCGGCTACTTTTAATGAAATTAAGTTGTATTTTATGGCCATTGGCTGCATTAAACTATTATTATTAGTAGTACAGTGGAACTTGGATAATTCGAACCTCAAGGGACCATAATAAAATTCGAATTATCCAAAAATTCGAATTAGAAAGTTCTTTGAAAAGGGTAGAGAAAATATTCAAATTTTAAGTTTTCATCCAAGAACCTTTATTAAACATAATATTAACTTACCTCAAAAGTTTCAAATGATAAAATAAAACCAAAATGTACTATTCACCTATTTAACGACAGTAGTAATCCAGCAATCTAGTTAAGTCTTAGAGAAATCTCTGTTTTTCAAAAAAGTTTGAGATTTTTACCTGTTTCCTACAATTAAGTCTCACGGTCATCACTAAAGAATCTAACAAATTTAAGGAACGGAAAACAGAATCACTTACGTCATTTCTACTAAAAAGAAACCGCCAAAGTTCTGTGATGTGGTTTGTTACTTGGGCTGCACTCGGAACTTCCTCCACGAGTTCATCGCCAGATGCGACGTCACTATTTGTCTTCCGATCAGCTTTTTACACGTATAAACTGAACCCGATGGGGTTATGCTGACTGGAATCGAACATGGTTCTCAGAGACTGTGATCTCAGTAAAAAGGTTCCACCAGGGAGCGAACCAGAGATCTACAGGGAGTTTCTTGGTAAAAACCCCTCGAGAGAAATGTATAGTTAATCACTGGTGTGATTTTTGATGAAATGGCATTATTTATTAAAATAATGTAGGAAATAATGAGCAGATTATATCATTATAAGACGATTTGGTGTAAGCTATTGGGAGTTTGAAGCACAGAGGAGGGCAGAGCTGACATTTACTAATCGGCCCAGAATTGTGGGTTGGTCCCAGTGGAGCCACGTCCATCTCTGTCACCCCATTATGTCGTCTGGAGCAGGGGAGAGGCCTGAATAATGACACAGTTATTCCCCGACGGAGAATAGATTTAGAGGAGGGGCGGAGAAATGCCCAGAAAAATCATTGATTACTCGTGATTGGAGTAACGAATCGAGATGAGAGTTGCACACAGGTGAATATCTTGGCAAGAAGATAATTTTAGAGTCTTTTACCTGCGAAATTGGTGCATATTTAGTGATGTGCGTAAGGACTGTAAAACGACCATTGTTCGCGGATGGATGTGGAGATGTTGTAGGGGATTTCCCGACTAGGTAGCGTCCCACGCCATGGAGAAAGGAATTAATATTAATTAATTGAACGAGCGATTCCTTTGCACACAGATAGTTTTGGGACCTGTGAAGAGAGAGGAACAAAATGATCATGGTTTGAAGACCTGAATCATGCTGTGAGAGGAGCGAAGATTACGCGGGAAGATGTTGCTCTACTTTCTGTGGAAATCCGATATAAGGGAGTAGACCCCAGGAGGAGCTCTCAGTTGAACCTCACTTTGAAACTCACTCTGTTCTCAGTGTTACTCTGTTCTAACTCAGTCAAGCTCAGTCTACATGCCGCCAAGCGCAGTTACAGCCAGTTACAGTTTTACTCAATTGTCAATTGTAGCACAATGGAAATAAGTTGCAATCAGTATGCAGCAAATATGCAGCAGTACGAGACAGCGTGTAAGCCGCAGACAGAAGTCTTCAAATAAGCTACGTGCAGTCTTCGAGTGAAACTTCAGTCAGCTACAGCCAGGTTGAAGCAAGTTCGTCAAGGCAAAACGCATGACGATTCTATTCATCGAGACGCCGAACAAGGACTGGTATGTGTAAAAGAAACAGTAAACATGCTTGTATGAATAATAGTCGTGATACAGGCATAATTAGCAGCACGAACTATGACGTGTTCAGTTACGAAGCACCGTATAGACTAACGGTAGAAATATTGTATATAATTATTTGTGAAAGTGTTGAACTTTATTAAGCGCAGTGTGTATAGTATTAACTAATCGTATATGTGTGTAACAACGATAGAATGCGCTAAAGAAACCTTACTAAGTGTTTGGTATTGCCATGAGAGTACCAGATGTTAACGCTCATGTTTAGGAGCAAGCGTATTGATGTAACGCAGGACGCTTACTGTAGGAGTAATGATCGTCATAAAACTGTTGGAGAGTTCCGAGAGCAGATAACCAGACTTTCAATCAGGAGTTGGTAACGTCAGATGCCGTCGACACCTGCAATTTCGATCTCTGCTAGGGAATTTCAGCATTGAAGTGTGTATAAAGTGACGAGTGTTCAGTGTAATGTATATGTAAAAATATCATTTAAAGTAGTGTTTGATGAAGTGTTTCACATGTTTGGGGAGTGATAACTTCCTGAAAGGTATGCAACGTGTCGTGTTGGTGATAGAAATTAGGTGTAATCAAATGTGTGTAAACAAGAGAAATATGTCGCGTTAAACCCATTATGGCGGGCGACATGGAAGAATATGATTGGTCGGAGCCACCTTAGATGCCTATAGAGATGTAAGTACCCCACAAATTATGGTTATAATTATGTAGAAGTATGGACCGATGCATGTCTGTGATTCCGTAAAGATATTGTGAATTCCTTATAGATGCCAGTAAAAGTCAGTTAGGAGGCTGATCCTCCATGTTTAATCAGTAATGAGTTGATTTTTATAGAGTTGAAATGATGATTTGCATCATTAAGTGGAGTAATTATTCCCACTATGAATTAAGAATGGCAATCAGTTATGTAAATGTAACGAACGCGATTGTTCGAGTTTAAAACGTTTAGCTATGTCGGAAATTTTGGTAATTTATGTGAGAATAATAATAAATAATGATTTGGTCATTTATGTCAATGAGATTTATAATAATAAAGGATGATTTTGGTCATTTATGTCAGTGAGAAATGATGATAATAATAATAATGGTTATTAAGAGTATGAATGAACACATCAGGAAACAAATAAATTGTTGTAAGCGAGAATTATTAACGCTAAGTGCAAGACTTATCAATCTAAGCAGGAAGATGTTACAATGAGATTACATTTCAGTAATTATGGAAAGAAGTTTTATATCAGAATATTGCATATATTCGGTAATGATACCAGTAATGAAAGAGCTTTTATTGAATTGAATTTGCAGCTTAATTGAGAAGCTTATAGAGTAAATGTTAGATTTCTCTTAATATTAGAGGTCGGAATGTCGTAGCATGGAGCATTAGGGGCCAGATAGTCTATTCTACGTATGAATTCTCCTATGTCGTGGACATTGTTGGAGATATTATCTATTGCAGAGTTGTAGTGATGGACCCTAACTCTGAAGAAAGGATTGAGATGTGTTCCGGGTTGGAATCTTTATAAGAGTCGAGGAAACAGGGACACCTCGCGGCTCTATGATTTCCCGAGAACTTATAGATGAGTTATTTACGCTCGTGGCAGCGAAAACTCATGGCGACAGTGGTTTTGTGCGCCTATATTATACTTGAGACATCGGTCACCGCCAGGCTCATGCATTACGAACCCCGAACCTTCATGTTGAATGGACCCATGTGAGGCCATTAATTAATCGTTATCCTCGACTTAGGAATAATTACAAAAGCTCATTCAATACCTGTTGGCATAATAGTCAATTAAGATCCTTTGGGAACATATGTGTCGGTCAGGACACAGTATTTGTCTTGTAAATCTCCACTGCTTAGAGAGAGGGAAGCTTTCAAACTTTTAGAAAGGTCGAGATAATTGGTGGAACGACCCATCCCACTTTCTATTGTGTAGCGATTTCCTTAGCTGAGGGTCGATGCCAACCACCCGGACCGCTCAGGCAAGTAAAAGAGGGAAGAAATTCTAGACCTTGTTAAAATGACATATAATGCAAGATTGTTATGTTGAGTATTATAGCCATGTGGTTTGTGAACACATGGATAATTATAGTTAATCCTGATGGTTCATCAATTTAGCTATCTGACGAATAGTTACATGATATATTTGTACTGTCACTGGAACCAAGTCATGTAGTTGGTTACTAGATGCCAATCGCCATGAGCGCGAGGCAGTCTATCGTACAATCCGACATAAGCTATAACGTAACGTTTTATCTAGGAATCACAGACAGCACGCAGTGAAACCATATAATTGAAGGATGTGTAGGGGGTAGCTTACATAATTATGGAGTTGCACGTTGATTTTGGTGCAACGTCCAAATAGGTAAATGCATGCAAAGCATTTCATTGGTGAGAAGAAAAATATTAAAACACGCACGGCACACATAATTGTTTAATGTAAAGAGGTTTAAGGAATAATCCTTGTTGTAATATTAAAGAAGTCACATTGTATGACTGTTATGTTAATGGACAGTGTGTTTTGAAGTCGTAGGTGCATCAGCGCACTAGTATATCCTTGCGAAGTTCACAGAAGGGTAAAGCATTATGGCTAGGTATGACTTTGTTGTGATTTCATATTTGTTTATTTGTGGATTGTGGAAGTAAAAATTTTGTTTGCTTTATTTTATGCTTTTTTTGGGTATTGTTTTGTGTTTGAAGCCATGATTTATTTTACTGGATTAAAGTTTTAGAATAGAGTTGTGCCTTATCATTGTAGAGTTGATACCTTTTAGCCTCAAATCCAAAATATGCACTGCAAAATTGGGGTTACCGTACACGCCTGAGAGCTGATGCTAGTTGGAGGCAGATGCATATTATCCAACGAGATTACTCACATGGGTACAAAACTTCGAATTATCCAAAATATAATTCGAATTAACCACGATTTGTTAGCATTGATTGTATATAAAATGCTAGGGACCAAGAGAAAAATTCGAATTAAAGAAGATTTCGAATTATTGAAGTTCTAATTGGCCACGTTCCACTGTAATAATTGTCATCATTAGGGATGGTAATCTCATAGTAAGGCCCTTTAAAACAACAATCATCATCCCCAGTTCCAATATTATATCTTCCCTCATTGCCAGACATAGAATTTAATTCACTTTTTCATATGAGGCATTCCATATGCACATGTTCTCATGGAGGGCTCGCCGTTCTCTCACGGAACACCTCATATTTTGTTTGATTTTACTCTTTGATGATAGATGATTATTGACTCGTGTTATAGATTCCTACATGACAAGGGAGTGGATGCAGATGAACTGGGTGAATTCTTGACTAGAAATCCATTGATTTTCAAAGAAGACCTAGATGATCTTCAAGTAAGAGTAAATTATCTACAATCCAAAAAATTTTCAAAACTAATGGTGGCAAGAGTTGTATCCAAGAATCCTCATTGGCTCATGTTCAGGTATATTTTTTTTCTTCCCATGGGTATATAAAATAAATCTCATTTCTGTCCATACATTTTAAATGTTCAGCTTATACAAGCATTTTATTTTTTATCTCACTCCCCTCCAAAGGGTTTTTCACCTAGTGGGGCATTGGTTGGACACCAGCTGAGCTTGGCATTGTTTCCACTTCTTTGTGCCAGGCTCCTTTCTTTCAACTTTACTGTCAACCTCTTTTGGTCAACTCTTGCTCTCTTCCAATCTCAATCCAAGGTCTCAGTGAGCCTTTGTCTTACTTGATATTTTCATGTTTTGAGGGGTCAGACCTCTTATTTTTCCTTTTTCTCCCTGAGGGTGAAGGATCATCTATACCTACGGTAGCCTATTCTCTATCTCATGATGTATTAAGCAATCTACACCCTCGGGGGCTTTTGACTTGTGAGCTCCCAAATTGGCAATCCTAAGGGACTCCCAAACTGAGTTTGTATCCCCCTCCCCATTTTTCTCCTATCTATTCATTAGAGTTGCTGATAACTCAAGGCTATTTCCCCCCCAGTGGCTCACATCTAGTGGGACTTGGGTTGGCAACCACGGGACCCCAGCTGAGTCCGGCATTGTTTCCACTTACTTGTGCCGGACTCCTCTCAGTCTTCTTTCCTGTCGACCTCCCTTGGTCAACTCTTGTTCTTTTCCGACCCCGACGGTATTAGGGTATCCAAGGCCTAGGGAGTCTTTCACTTTTCCGCCTTAATTGGCCCTTGTCTCATCTTTCCGGATCCCTCCTTCTTCGAGGGGTCAGACCTCTAGTTTTCTTTTCATTATATTTCGTTTTCTCTTTAAGATTCCTCACTGTTTTTGTTAATTGGCTCCCCGTGTATCTAAATCCCCTTTAAGGATTATTTTGCATCTACACTCTACTGTATTTTGTAGGTATTTTCAATCTACACTGCATTTTGTAAGTCTTTTCGATCTAAATTGCATTTTGCGAGTGTTTTCAACCTCAATTACATTTTGTACTGATTGACAATCTAAATTGCTTTTTAGTAAGTCTTTCAATATAGGGGATGGGTTTTTAGTGAGTATTTTGAATTTCAATTGCATTTGTATTTTCGACCTAAACCGCTTTTTGCAAGTATTTTCCATCTAAATTGCATTTTGTATGCTAGGAATTTTGGAAGTATTTTGATTTTCAATTGCATTTTGTTGATATTTTGAATCTAAATTACATTTTGTAAGTATTTTCAATCTAAATTGCATTTTGTAAGTATTGTACATCCAATTGAGTAGTTTGAATCTACCGTGCATTTTGTAAGCATTTTCAATTGCATTTTGTAAGCATTTTGAATTTCAATTGCACTTGGTGAGTATTTTGGATCTGAAATGTGCGTTTTTTAATCTGAATTGCATTGTGTATTTTCAATTGTAATTGCATTTTGTAAGTATTTCGAACCTCAATTGCATTTTGGTGCGTATTTTGAATCTCATTTGCATTTTGTAAATATTTTGAATATCAATTGCATTTTGTAAGTATTTCGACTCTACATTGCATTTTGTACTATTTTGAACCTAACCTGCATTTTGTGCGAATTTTTAAATCTATTCCTTTTGTGAGTATTTTTGTTCTAAATTCCCTTTTGTAAGTATTACCGCACTCCGTTTTGTGAGTAGTTTCAATCTGAGTTCCTTTTTATAAGTATTTTCCTTCTCACTTAATTTTCGTTCTGGTTTCCACTTCATTGTCATTTTCGCTATCATCCAGACCATTAGGGGCCGATAACCTAGGTGTTAGGCCCCTTAAAAGAACAATTATCATCATCATATCAAGGCTATTTCTAGTAAAATTCCTTCCTTGAAAGCTTGAATGACCTTGTATGTCAAATTATTTTTCCCCTTCACTAGTTCTGTGCACAGAGTTAATCACCTAAGATGCTCCCTCAAATGTAAATAATAGAAACACTAACTGCATAATTTGGTATTATAATAAACTAATTATGAAGTTATAAACCAATTAAACTCACATGTTTGCCTCAGACTTAGCAGAGGACGATGGTTCCATCTGAAGTTAATGTAGGATTTCCATCAATCCACTGATGTAACAAAGTAGCTTTACAGTACTAGAATTTTCCTTCGTTATCCAAATACACTTACACTCACACTTACAAAACTACAGTGGTCAGGAAATTGCTAGGTTTTGAATTTTAGAAGAGCAATAATTGAATACAAAGATGAGTACCGAGTTATCAATAAGAAACTGTCTATTTCGTACTAAGCACATTCTTTGTGCATTCCCAGGCGGCATAATATTGCTTGGATTGTGTTGCTGCCTTGTAAAGTACACGACAAGCGCGGCATCGTCTCTACGGAGCATAAATGAAAATATTCTATACAAATAGGAATGCGAATGCCGGTTGAGCTATATCAAAACATGATTGCCTTCCTCTGCAAAAATAGTGGCAATAGAGCAAAAGCTCACCATTTTATTGAAACAAAATTAATATTTCAAGTAGAGAAAAGGTTATTTATGTATCCATATGCAAATATTAGGGAAATATGCAGTAACCCTTGTATATACATTTATATGCACTATAAAACTTCTCTAGATCACTCATATCATGGAACCCATTTATCTTTTCCAAGCATACATTTAACTTAAAAATCAGGCAAATATACAAGAATCAGCTTTCTATTAATCACCAAGAGTTTTTTTAATAGAACAATACTGTTATTAGCCCCCAGCATAGCAGTTCTTTATTAGACAAAACCTAAGAAGTGCTTTAGGAGAAAATGAGTATACAAACTTATCATTTCCCACAGGGGCTCACAAATATTAGGACATGGGCTGGTGACCACAGGTTGCCAGTTGAGCCCAGCATTGCTTCCTCTTACTTGTGCTGGGCTCCTCTCTTTCATCTTTCCTGTCAACTCTCGTTTGCTTCCTTGTCTGACAGTATTAGGCTCTCGGAGGGTGGTTTCCATTTTCCGGCCTTAATTTGCCTTTGTCCTTTCTTTCCTCATTTTTGAGAGGCCAGACCTCTCTCCTCTTTTCTTTTTTTCCATGGTGTCCCCTACCTACTGCAAGAGGTCCTTGAGTAGGTAATATACATGTAGCCCCAGCACCGTGCCCTCAAGGGCTCACAGCCGGTGAGTTGGGGACCTCGAGGGAGTCCTAAGTTGGATAGCTTTTTTCCCGTTTTGCTTTGACTTTGGGACAGATAGTCTGTTCTTTCCCTTTCCTATCAGCCCATTGTAGTTTTATCTCCTCAATCCTCATTCTTTGAGGTTGAGTGCATTTCTTTTCCCTGTTTTTTATTTCCCTTATTCTCCACCCCCATCCATTTCTTCTAGTAAGTCAGTAGTTAGTAGTAGCTTGATATTCTCATGACCTCTTGGGTGGTGGGCTACTTGACCAGATATGCTCGCTCCTCAAAGTATGCAGTTTTCAAAGTGCTCTTTCTTCAAAAGTATTTGTGTATGTCTGATTGTTTAAATAAATACACCTCTGAATTTGTATAGTTTAAATGTGCTCTATGGTATTTACAGAAGAAAGAGTAGTTCCATTTTTTTTTAAGTAAGTTGGTATGTGTGTCTCAGTGGATTGATAATGCCACAGAATATCACGGTTTTATGAGTGCCTTGTTACCTATCATACTAGAATGTAGATATTTGCAATGAATCAAAAGGTGTTTGATTGGGACAGGAAAGATGAAAGAGAGGAGCCCAGCACAAGTAAGAGGAAGCAATGCTGGGCTCAACTGGCAACCTGTGGTCACCAGCCCATGTCCTAATATTTGTGAGCCCCTGTGGGAAATGATAAGTTTGTATACTCATTTTCTCCTAAAGCACTTCTTAGGTTTTGTCTAATAAAGAACTGCTATGCTGGGGGCTAATAACAGTATTGTTCTATTAAAAATACTCTTGGTGATTAATAGAAAGCTGATTCTTGTATATTTGCCTGATTTTTAAGTTAAATGTATGCTTGGAAAAGATAAATGGGTTCCATGATATGAGTGATCTAGAGTAGTTTCAATCTGAGTTCCTTTTTATAAGTATTTTCCTTCTCACTTAATTTTCGTTCTGGTTTCCACTTCATTGTCATTTTCGCTATCATCCAGACCATTAGGGGCCGATAACCTAGATGTTAGGCCCCTTAAAAGAACAATTATCATCATCATCATCATCATCATCATCATATCAAGGCTATTTCTAGTAAAATTCCTTCCTTGAAAGCTTGAATGACCTTGTATGTCAAATTATTTCTCCCCTTCACTAGTTCTGTGCACAGAGTTAATCACCTAAGATGCTCCCTCAAATGTAAATAATAGAAACACTAACTGCATAATTTGGTATTATAATAAACTAATTATGAAGTTATAAACCAATTAAACTCACATGTTTGCCTCAGACTTAGCAGAGGACGATGGTTCCATCTGAAGTTAATGTAGGATTTCCATCAATCCACTGATGTAACAAAGTAGCTTTACAGTACTAGAATTTTCCTTCGTTATCCAAATACACTTACACTCACACTTACAAAACTACAGTGGTCAGGAAATTGCTAGGTTTTGAATTTTAGAAGAGCAATAATTGACTACAAAGAAGTATGACAGGTCACTCCATCCTGTTGAAAATAACCTTCTGTTCGTTCGACAAAAAAATCCCCTGATCTCACCTTGTCGGACTTTTTCTTATGTATGTATGCAATCTTCCAATTGTGTATTATCATCTCCCAAAGTTGCTCATGCGTCCCATTACTGTATTTGTTCATATGTTATGACTCATTAAAATGGTTCAGGTTTTTATGGATCGCTCTGTAATAGTGATCATTTTTTACTATCATTCAGATCATTTGAGACAGATAACCTCAATAAAATAAGTAGTTCCGTGAAGAACTAAATAGGCTATTTTCATATATCCTACTTATATTACTTGCCTCTATCAACATACAAATTTTCAGTTTGATTGCTGTAGTAGGTTCGTAGGTATTGAGAACTGTCTAAATATTTTGGATGGTCACCATGTTGGATTTTTATATATGTAGGCCATAGAGTTATGTACTATTAGATGAGGATTATTGTGTACGTTCATTATTCAAGCGTTGATTTCAATAGCATGATGAGAACTCAAGAAATATAAACTTATTTTTAAAATATCCCACATCCGCCATCTTGAGGTTATGTAAATAATTGAACTAAATTAGATGTCAGTGTATTGCAATTTGTATAGCCATTAGCTGTACCAAGTTTCACTGCGATCAGATGGTTAAATTACGAGAAAAGTCTATTTAAATTTTTAAACTTCGATTGGCTGCCATGTTTGTTTTGTAATTAACTGTTTTTTTTTAGTCACATCGGTGAACGTACAAAATTGTAGGGTGATAAAAGTAATAGTTTCAGGGATATAGAATCCGAAATATTTCACACAGCCTCCATGTTGGATTGGTGAGACGTAATAAAATTTAGAGGACACGGTCGGGGTCGGCCGAAATAGTAGTATGACCCTACCGAGTTTCATTAAAATCGCTCCAGCGTTTAGAAGTTATTATGAGGGGGGGGGGGGACGACGACACAGACAAACGTTCTTCACGTCCGTAGGTTTTACCCATTGCTACGTGTCCCCCGGGTAGTGCTAAGTAAGCAACAAAATAGAGATGAGACGGAACTGCCTGAAAAGGCCTCCCGGTCAACAAATACAGAGTAAACAGTCAATAAGTCCTTCTCAGGACGCACAAGTTCATATAACTTTATATGTAGTGTATGAACTTTTATTTTAACTCTGCATCATCATACTGTAACGGTTTGACTGCCCCTAACTGTTGGGTGATAAATGTAACTGTTTACCTTTGCCTAAGCTATGTTGTTTTAATGGGCGCCAAGACCTCAACGCAATGTTGAAATCTAAATTTGTATTTAACAACGTCTAGCTCTGGTAGAACACCTTCAAGAATCTATTCAGTCAGATCGTGGTATGATTTGATCATTAACCCAACAAACAATTGTATCAGGAGAAGGAATTGGTCTATATCTAATGCTACCTACTGAAAGCAAAGATTGCATTGTAAAAGAAATGAATTTATTATATAAAACAAGTATAGCAAAATTAATAATAATAATAAGTTTAAAATTTAAATTGGAGCGTTGCGATTTTAATATTACCGATAGAAAATTACGTGAAAACGGAGTCTGATAAATTATTGATTTTACTCTTATTCCCAAGCTATGAAGTTACTGAAATACTGAATTTAAATCAAAGAGAAACGAGAGATTGCGTACTTCTGTGTCATTCGCGCTTACCACTGGAAATTGCCAAAGCATTTCCCTCGTACTGGATGCTGCTGTGAGCTTCCCACAGTCTCCTGGACGTAGTCATCTTCGTCGATATTTGATGATATACTTGTAGATTTGGTGACTTTATGCTCCTAACATCGGAGCCATACCCTCGTACAACCACACTGGTTAAGTCTTAAACAGATAGTTCTCCACTCCACGGAACATCGGAGCGACACACACTTGCAACCGAACTACTCAAGTCTTTCACAGATTGTCCCCGCTCCACGGCGCGCCGAACGATATATGCACTCCACGGCTTCCCACTCCAGTCCCGACATCCAGCTTACGTGGTCTCCACTGATTGGCTGCTCCCCACGCGCTACTTCCCCTTCTCTGGTTCATTACACACGGCGCGCGGATGATGAAGTCGATTTCCGTTCCAACTATCCGTCTTTTCTTGACGCTGCGACCCAAGCTTGCGTAATACTTCTTGACAAGAATCAGCCTGTATCTGAATTTCCAGTGAGTCATGTCTCTCATAATATCCTAACTGACGAAACTCCGTAAAATTCCGTAATCACATAATTTTCTATGATATTGTCGTTCGTAATAATTTGCTTGATAGTATTTTCTAAGACATAGAAAACCTATCTGTATGCTTGTTATTTTTTATAAAATGCTCCGAAAATACCTCAATAATAATTATAATAAATTAATAATAATAATAATAAATTAACATGAAAAATTCTCTTGGCCGAACAATTTGCCGCGTAAATAAATATAGAATGGCTTCCTACTGACTTATGCCAGTGGCATAAAAACCCCTCGAAAAACACGTTACATATTCGCCTCGGATCATCGGATGATTTACCGTGACGACGGTCCATTATTCGATTATCCCAGACACGTTAATAATCCCCATCCAAAATACATATTACATAAATGAAATCACCCTAAATTACAGATATATACACTCATAATTTTTCTTCGCGCACTTTGCGTCAAAGTTTGTTGTCACTATGGATTGCACTTTGCAACCAGTCCAATGTTTTTCATATAGAATAGTGTTCCACTGATATTTCCGCCTCTCAAATTTCTCTATGTTGGAAAAATAGACATCATTACTGTGTGAGCACTATGTATAGGAGATGTCACATCACACGCGTCAAGGTGTTCTGATATATGTATATCACCCTAGAACTTCCTAATTTCACTGGAGGTTCCTTCCTTATTGTGAAATTTAATCCCACTTATCACTGAGCACACGATCACACTATTGTGGCAGCGCCTCGTGACCATAATACTTAATCTCTCTTTATAAAAGATGAAATTAATATTGACTTCTGAAAAAAAAACAGTAAATGCGCATTACATATAACACCAAATATTTCTGAGCTGTAATCGCCCTGTCTTGTTAAGTTCCCATAGACCATATTCTACTTAATACTAGTTCTCAACACAGACCAGTTCTCCTCACACAAATGAAACCATTGTACAAATTACCTTAAATTACTCACTTACAAATCTTACATGGCGGGGCCGTAAACAGAAATCACGTGTGCCGTTATGTATGAGTTTCATGAAGGACTGTCTCGCATTCTGATGGCCCATCTTTTGTCCCGTGGACGCCTTAAGCAAAAATACCCTGTCCAAGCGCTCACCCATCTCTTGGGGACAAATGGGAATTCACCAGCGCTACCAAATTCTGGCCTTGGTGTATCGAGACATTTTAGTGCTCAAGAGCATCCGACAATCCCGTGATATTTCCCTGTACCTTAAAAACTCTCATTTACTTACATACTACCCCCCTGTGTGACTTCTGATATGCCTGCCTGGAAGACCATCTCCTCCCACGCACCAAATACCACACTTACTCATTTGATAGGCTGGCTCGCCAGCTAAACATCCTCACTTTATGACACATACTTTCGGAGACTATGTATATTATACGTCCCGTATAATCTGTTTCCCTCACTATTCTCCAGCACATATGCTGTTTTGCCAATACGTTTGGAAACTATAAATGGGCCCTTGTAAAGATAAAAGAACTTGGACATGACTTTCTCTAGCTTATTTGACTGTTTCGGCACTCTAAGTAAGACTCTGTCTCCCGGCTCGAATAGGTCAAATTTAGTTTCTTTTTGTTGGCGAATTCTCTTTTGTGCTGACTTAGATAAATTCTGTTTCGCCAACTGGACAATGTAATCCATCCCCGGTTGCTTACCCTCATTTAATCCCAACACCCTCGCTAGTTCATTTTGTGGTCTTTTTCCGAAGTGAACTTCGTATGGCGTCAATTTCGTGCTCTCATGCTGGACAGAATTCAGCCAAGTCTCGACCTTGGGAAGATGTCCAACCCAGGCCGCATGCTTGTCATACACTAGAGTCCGAAAAAGACGAGCCACTTCCCTTAATGGGCGTTCTGCAGAATAACCCTGCGGGTACCTTACAGAGGAATGAACGTGTGTTATACCAGCTTCCTGCATACTGGTTCTCCATTTCTTTGCAGTAAACTGTGGTCCACTGTCAGATAGTATCCTGAGAGGAAGGCCAAACTCAGGTACATACTTATTAATGATCAGACGGCTACATGCTAGTCCCGTGGCTTTCCTTAGCGGATATAGCTTGACATACTTACTAAAAGCGTCAATAACTATAAAAATGTACTCGTAGCCGTACTGTCCTTTAACGATCGGGCCAAATAAATCCTCACACAGTAGTTCGCCGGGACTACTGGTGAGAACTGCAGATCTCTCCCCCACTAAATATTTAACTGGATATTTACTCCTTTGACAGGTGTCACACTTAGCTAAAATCCTCCTAACATCCCTTCCCATCTTACTCCAAATGAAGTCACGACCAATTTCATAGAAGACCTTGGCAGCACCAAAGTGTCCTAATTCCCTATGAATGAACCAAATTAGCTCCTCCCGCAAAGTGGCAGGAACACATATTGTCCACCGATTATTCCTACATTTCCTTGCAAGAAGCCCATCCTGCATCTTGTACGTGAACCGTCCTACTTTCACATACTCTTCTTCACCTATTTCCAACCTAGCCAGTGGCTCCTTTAACTTAACGTCATCACGTTGCTCCACTAGCATATTTCTCAGTGTCTGTAACGATGCCCTGTTGCTACTGTCCACACATGCACATATTAAAATACCGTCCTCTGCTTTAACCACAGGATAATCCCTACATAAATTAGTGTCCCTCGATAGCATGTCTGCAAGAATGTTATCTTTACCTTTAATATATTTTACTGTGAATTCGTATTCCTGCAGAGCAAGAATCCACCTACTAACTCTGTTAGAACTGAGTTTACAAGTCCTCATATACAGTAATGCATGGTGATCTGTATGGATCTCAAATTTCCCCCCTACTAAATACATTCTAAATTTCCCTAAACTGAAAACAATACCTAAAAGCTCTAACTCCGTAATCGTGTATCTTTTCTCTGCTGCTGTCAGTCCTCGCGAGGCTAAAGATACAATGCACAGATTACCCTCATCATCTTTCTGACATAATACTCCAGCAATGCCTATATGTGAAGCATCTGTCATAATCACATATTCCCTATCTTTTAACGGATATTTCAGCACTACAGCTTTCTCAAAACCTTCCTTCAGCGCTCAAAAAGCCTGATCATGCTTGGACTCCCATCTCCACCGAGTCCCACTTTTAAGCAATTCCCTGAATGGTTCTACCAACCCTGAGTATTTAAGAACGAACCTCCTGAAAAAGTTGCAAATTCCCAGGTAAGTTTTTAACTGTTTAACATTCTGTGGCACCTCTGCGTTAAGTATCTTATTAACCCTACTTTCTTCTGGTGTTACACCTCTACTCGACACTCTATGACCTAAAAATGTCACTTCTGACTGACAGAATGACGACTTAGACAGCTTCAAAGTGAACCCTGCCTGATCTAACTTCTGAAAAACTATATCTAAATGACGTAGATGCTCCTCAAAACTGCGTGAACTAATTACCATATCATCTATGTAAATGGTTACAAACTCTCCTGTGTCATCCCCTAATGCGATGTTTAAAGCCCTAATTAAAGCTGCTGAACTACTCTTTAACCCATAAGGTGTTCTACAAAATTGATAAAGGTTATATTTATGACTAAAAGCTGTAAATGGTCTATCTTCGTACATAAGTGGCACTTGCCAAAAACTGGAACTCAAATCTACACAAGTGAAATACTTCTTCCCCTCAAATGTTTGCATTAATTCCTCTATTGACATAGATTTCAGCTGATCTGAACTAATTCTACTGTTAACCAAACGAGTGTCTAAACAAATACGAACTGTGCCGTCGGTCTTGGGTACCGTGATCAAAGAATTAACATACGGACTGTTAGAGTGCTCAATAATCCCATCTTCAAGCATCTGGTTAATTTGTGCCTCAACTGCACTCTGATAAGCGAAAGGTACAGGATATCTATGTCCTGTGAATACTGACCTATCAATAACGTTCAATGAATGTGTATAGCAATTGGCCATACCAATGCGATCCTCAAAAACTCTCCTATTACACAATAACACATCATACAGCCGAACACATTGTTCCACCTCTATATTTCCCTGAAATGCAGCATCACGTAACCAGTCCTCTAGACTTCCGTTCGTAATCACACTGCCCAATAAACATGGAGAACACCGCTCTACGGCTGGCGATATCTCATTTAAAGTACAAATCACACCTACAATACTACTCCTCTGAATATGGTCATTGAACGCTACTTCTACTTCAGAATCTCCCCATTTAAATTTCAAACTCCCTACATCATAACATAAGTTACCAGACACTCTACTTAGCCACTCTGAACCCAAGATAACACTGAATACTAAATTTGGAATTACAAGGCAAATCTGCTTCTCTACATGATTATTAATTTTAATGTCTACTAAAACTTGCTTAGAAATTACTTTAGACCTCTTCCCAACAGCTGTGATAACAAAAGTGCTTTTAATTGGCATCTCCTCAAAATTTACTCCAGTTCTTTTCATTTTATCATAAAATGCACTACTTATGCAACTCTTCATACAACCACTATCAATTAAAACATCTGTGTACGCCTCGGACACGTTAAATTTAACTATGGGGCTCTTACTAACCACTTCCTGAATAATACCTTCATCATTTAGTTCATGTAATAATTCATTTCTTACATTTAGGTCATAGGGTTCCTGTATAATTGTATGGACAGGGCATGCTACAGACTGAGATTCTGACCTTACTTCGCAGCCTGGTTCGCATTTAAAGAACCGCTACAGCTTGCCGTAGTACTACTAACTCCTGAACTGGTCTGGTTGTTCTGGGCTGTGTTGTCATTGTTTGGCTGTATATTACTACCACTAGGCTGTCCTCTTCCTTGACCCCTATTCTGGTTGTAATTATTGTCATTATAATTTCTCCCTTGATTTCCCCTGAAATCATTGTTTCTCCCTTGATTTCCCCTGTAATCATTGTTCCTCCCTTGATTTCCCCTGAAATCATTGTTCCTCCCTTGATACTGATTACCATAGCCATTTCCTCTGTTCTGATTTAGCTGATTATTATTATTATTTCTATTTTGAGCGTTGACCCCTTCGCCACCGTTCCCTTGAACTTCCTGATGCCTGGCTTCATTAGGCCTATTATTATTATTACCCTGGTTTCTATTGAAATTGTCCTCATAACCCCCTCTCCCTAATGCATCAAATGTGCTTAACAAATTTTCTACTTGTGATATAGTCTTTACATTCTGGATACAAGCAGCCTCCTTGATCCTATAGGGAAAGTGCCTAAGTACAACCTCACCACATCACTTTCCTCCTTCAAGCCATCAAGATATTTACACACTAATACCTGCCCTAAAAAGTATTCGGTCATGGTGGAGCTTCCTTTAGGGTTATATTTACCACACACTACTCCCTCACGATGCTGCGACTGAATAACCTCATTCCAGAACTTTTCACAGAATTTCATTTTAAAATCATTAATATCAGTAAACTTGTCTCTGTAGACAGCAAACCAATTCCTCGTTTCCCCCACAAACACTTGTTCTAAAATTTCAACTACCTGGCACCACTCAATACTACCATTTTCCAACCTCTCCCCGAATGTATTTTCTATAGTGTTCATGAACTCCATTGGGCACCCCTGTCGATTGCTGAACTTACCCAGTTCTACCTCCCTGTGTGTGCTATTCACAAAAACTGGCCTATTCTGACTATTTTCTTGCCTGATCCTAACTTTTAATTTTAATTCTAACTCTGCGATTTTCTCCTCAGCCTTCCTCTCAATACTGTTTACTGTTAATTTAATGTTTCCTTCTGATTCTTCTACTTTATCATATAGCTTTGCTTGTTTCTCCTCAATCTTGCTAATGCTCTCTCTATTACTCTCTCTTAAATCATTTACTTCTGCAACTATTTGCGAGTGGACTTTCTCAATTCTACCCCCCAGCTGTTCCTTAACCTCTTTAGTTGATACTTGAATCTTGTCAATTTCTCCCCCCATTTTCTTTTTAACCTGCAGTGTTTCTAATTTAACTAATTACTTTAAATTTTCAGCCTGTGTGCTGATTCTACTTTCCAACTCCTCCTGTACTTTTCCTAATTTCTTGTCTACATCTGCAATGATCTCTTTAACCTTCTCTTCCATTACTCCTCTGAATTCTCCTCTAATCTGCTCCATTTTCACACTAATTTCCTTGTTGTTCTTATCTAATTTTGCATTATTCTGTTCTAATTTTTTATTTAAAGCTTCTGTACTTTCTTTATTTTCCCTACTGTTTTGTTCTAATTTGGCGTTTAAGGCATCTGTACTTTCTTTATTTTCCCTACTGTTTTGTTCTAATTTTGCATTATTCTGTTCTAATTTTGCATTTAAGGCATCACTACTAACTTTGTTCTGATACATAAACTCGAGAAGTAAAGTTTTAAATTCTGGTTGGCCGCATACACTCCCTGTTTCAGTATCGGGATTTACCTCCGCTACCCCGGTGCTACCATCACTCGACATACTGCTCGTATCATCACTCTCCAGTTGATGACCACTACGTAACCTCATCTGTTTTTCTTTCTCATCCCCCATAATGATATATACTGATAAAGACAAATAACCCCCAAAATACAGGCACAGAAATATATACCCTTCTCCTTCCACAAATGTTATTAGGTTTTCAGCCCCAAGTTGTCAGCGACAAGTGTAACGGTTTGGCCCTCATTTTGAGCGACTGAGTGTAACGGTTTTGCTAGCCCACACGTTGAGCGTACAAGTGTAACTGTTTGACTGCCCCTAACTGTTGGGTGATAAATGTAACTGTTTACCTTTGCCTAAGCTATGTTGTTTTAATGGGCGCCAAGACCTCAACGCAATGTTGAAATCTAAATTTGTATTTAACAACGTCTAGCTCTGGTAGAACACCTTCAAGAATCTATTCACTCAGATCGTGGTATGATTTGATCATTAACCCAACAAACAATTGTATCAGGAGAAGGAATTGGTCTATATCTAATGCTACCTACTGAAAGCAAAGATTGCATTGTAAAAGAAATGAATTTATTATATAAAACAAGTATAGCAAAATTAATAATAATGAAAATCCACAGCCTGCTTCCAGTCTCCGACCGGGTCAGGAATGGAATGAATGAAGCCCCCATCTAGCGGCGAGGATATGAAGTGTGCCGGCTGCCGAAGCCTGTCGCACTCCTCTGGGGCAATGATTAAATGAATGACAGATGAAATGAAACGATAGTGGAGAGTGTTGCTGGAATGAAATTGTGACAGGGAAAACCGGAGTACCCGGAGAAAAACCTGTCTGCCTCCGTTCTGTCCAGCACAGATCTCACATGGAGTGACCGGGATTTGAACCACGGACCCAGCGGTGAGAGGCCGGCGTGCTGCCGCCGAAGCCACGGAGGCTCAGCAAAATTAATAATATTAATAAGTTTAAAATTTAAATTGGAGCGTTGCGATTTTAATATTACCGATAGAAAATTACGTGAAAACGGAGTCTGATAAATTATTGATTTTACTCTTATTCCCAAGCTATGAAGTTACTGAAATACTGAATTTAAATCAAAGAGAAACGAGAGATTGCATACTTCTGTGTCATCCGCGCTTACCACTGGAAATTGCCAAAGCATTTCCCTCGTACTGGATGATGCTGTGAGCTTCCCACAGTCTCCTGGACGTCGTCATCTTCGTCGATATTTGATGATATACTTGTAGATTTGGTGACTTTATGGTCCTAACATCGGAGCCATACCCTCGTACAACCACACTGGTTAAGTCTTAAACAGATAGTTCTCCACTCCACGGAACATCGGAGCGACACACACTTGCAACCGAACTAGTCAAGTCTTTCACAGATTGTCCCCGCTCCACGGCGCGCCGAACGATATATGCACTCCACGGCTTCCCACTCCAGTCCCGACTTCCAGCTTACGTGGTCTCCACTGATTGGCTGCTCCCCACGCACTACTTCCCCTTCTCTGGCTCATTACACACGGCGCGCGGATGATGAAGTCGATTTCCGTTCCAACTATCCG
Source organism: Meconema thalassinum (assembly GCA_946902985.2). Classification (NCBI taxonomy): domain Eukaryota; kingdom Metazoa; phylum Arthropoda; class Insecta; order Orthoptera; family Tettigoniidae; genus Meconema; species Meconema thalassinum. The sequence goes on along the minus strand of OX336392.1, from coordinate 310,118,644 downwards.
CCTTTTCTTGACGCTGCGACCCAAGCTTGCGTAATACTTCTTGACAAGAATCAGCCTGTATCTGAATTTCCAGTGAGTCATGTCTCTCATAATATCCTAACTGACGAAACTCCGTAAAATTCCGTAATCACATAATTTTCTATGATATTGTCATTCGTAATAATTTGCTTGATAGTGTTTTCTAAGACATAGAAAACCTATCTGTATGCTTATTATTTTTTATAAAATGCTCCGAAAATACCTTAATAATAATAATTATAATAAATTAACATGAAAAATTCTCTTGGCCGAATAATTTGCCGCGTAAATAAATATAGAATGGCTTCCTACTGACTTATGCCAGTGGCATAAAAAACCCTCGAAAAACACGTTACAATACGATAAATAAATAAACAGACAAAAGGTGATCTCATAAGCCTATTTTTTCATAAAATGAAAATAGGCTAATAACAATCACCACTACCACTTTGTATGAATGGCATTAATTTTGTTTAATATTTTCAGTACACAAAGAATAGATCGGAGACTGGGACATTTCCAAAAGGTATTTGCATTAAACGGAAATGAGGTGAGAAGGCTAGCTGTCAAGCAGCCGCGCCTCATCACCTACAATATGAATCACGTACAGGTAATACACTGAGTGTCAAGATACAATAATTTATTTTAAATATCAACAGAGGGCAAGACTTTTACTTCTGTTCAAATGTTTGCATTTCCACTGTTGTAGATCAACACATTTGTCATTAAGGAGGAACTGGGATTCAATGAGGAGGAAATAAAACATTTGCTCCTGCAAAAGCCTAGACTTTGGATGATGCGTAAGTTTATCCTTTAATACTCACTTTTTTCTCTATGAGTGGTACAATTATGAGTAGTCCTAGATGGTTTCAATGCTGGCATTTTGAATACTCGTTAAATAACAATCACAGCCGGTAATGCAAATTCACCTAACACATGTATGGTTACACTGAGGTACTTAAACAGGCTGGCATTACTGGGCTACTGTAGTCTGTCCTGCTAATCTCACTTTCAACATCGCTTCCGGATTTGTTGTAAACGCAGGCATGTCTCCTTGAATGTGGATATTTCCAAGAAATAAGAATGAACAAAGTTACTTTAGTCTTCAGATCGACAGTGAGATGTGAAGATTCTCATGTCCGCACTCATCATTACTTTAAGTTCCGATAACATACCATGCACAAAAATGCATCAAATCATATGCAAATATGAGAAAATGACTAGTCTAATAAATTGAATTAAATGACCAAATAATGTATAATTTTAGAAAATTACATAAAAATAAAATATGACAAAAAATGAAGATATAAATTAGCATTTCTACAATGTGGGAACCATGATCAAGATTTCTGTATAGTTAGCAATGTCTGTGGTGAACCATTTAAAAGATGATATATCATAAGAATCTGGGCAATAATCATCACATACCGGTACATCAATTCTTCATTTACTTCCTTTGAAAGTTCTTCATTCTCCATTGCTCACAGGAGTTTATAGTACTTGATTTGTATTTGTTCTTAAATTTCAGATCAAGTGTCACTGAAGAGAAGGTTTGATTATGTCCACAATCAGATGAAGATCTCCCATGAACAGATCTTACAGCATCCGGAGGTTTTGGGCAGCCGAGAATTCCGTATCAAACAGCGTCATCTATTTTTGGAGTCCACAGGACGGGCTCAGTATGATCCTAAGACTGAAGGATATGTGTCTTTGAACAAACTAGTTTCTGGTACCGATGTTGAATTTTGCCAGAATATTGCCAAAACCTCCATTGAAACATTTAATACATTCTTAAAAACAATGTAATTTATAAATAGGATTTGCAATTTTTTAGCATTCATGATAGATGCGAATGCATCCAAAACTCATCACGTTTTGTATCTTCATGTCCTATGACCCCCACAAGTAATTTTTAGTGATAAATCGTGAAATTGGCCAAAAATGCGATCTACATTATTTTTAATTTTACTGTAGGATGAGTGTGTAATTATGTGTTTTCTGCAAAATAGAACAGCAATATTCTTGATTTTCTACAAAATATAAATATTTTAAGTGAAATAAATGAGATAAGTAAATTCACTTGGATCTCATTTAATTATTTTCAGGTTGCTTGCCATGGTGGGTGAGTGGTTATCATGTCAGATTACTAACCCCAAGCTTGCAGGTTCTCTCCTGGCCGTGGTAAGAAATTTTCAAAGGCGGTAAAAATCACAACATGCATGTCATACGATGTTGGCATGTTAAAGAACCCATTTGAATTCAGTAGGCCGTGTTCATAATGGCAAAATTAATCTCGGGATTTTCCGCCAACACAAAGTTCCTCATTTCTCTACTAGAAAGCGCTATAGTGTCAAGGAGCTTAGATATCTAACCTCCTTGACTTTCATAGTGCTTGAGAGATCAACAAAATTCGACATGCAAGCTGCCCTCTGGGTGCAAATAACAAACCTTGCACCCGCCATCTGAGGCCATACGATATTATTATTATTTTCAGGTTTAGAGAATTGGGTACAATTGTATTGACCGACTGAAAAGCATTTCAAAATCTTGTTTACTAATTGGTGGTGTATACCTTCTTAAAAATAGTAAGAATGTTTGAAATATTTATTGGTTAAAAATTCGGTGGACTGAGTTTGGAAATTTTCAACGGATGGGATTTCTTTCCCAATCAACATCCAGAATGCAAAACTTGACTAAACTGAATGTTTTTAAGAACAATTACAGTGTAAATTTGCATATTTTTGATATCTATATTTTGTATGATAGTTTCTTCTGTCTTAGTTGTCTATAATATTTTGCAAATAATGTGATGAACAACTTTATATTATTGAGCTTATTTTAGTCCTGATAGTAACCCTTTATTTTTAGCACACTACCTACAAAATATTTGTAAAATTGAAATGTCTTCAGAAAAACATTCTAGTTTGATATATTCCTGTTATACATCTGTTCCCATACAAATCAATACAGAACCATAAGAAAATGGAGTTTATTGCTTGTTATGTATGCATTCATCAAAGTCGTGATGTCTGCTATGTAGAAACAAGGTTACTAACACCTGCATATTTACATCTTATCAGGGCACCTGGGAATGTTTTGATATTACGTGACTTTCTTATGGTCTTGCCCTGTTGTCTGATGATATAAGTCCAGGACACTTTAAATAAGTTACTAGAAAACCAACATGGCCGCCACATTTGGTGTTGCCAACTTACATCATTTAACACCAAAAAGTCAGCACACACATCCATGTAACACGTATCGCAAATGATCCAAACTAAGTAAAGGCTCTTTTACGAAAATACGTTTTACATGAAGTTGTGAAGCAGTCCTTGCTCAAGTTAGGGACATCTTGGTCATCAGTCCTCGACAGTAACTCTTAAGCAGTATTATGGTAGTGAAGTTAACTTAAATTATCTCTTCTAGATTGATTTTTAAAGCATCATATAAAATGCATAAGAACAGAAACATTAATACTTACTCAATTATTTTTGCCAGGGAGCTAAAGATGAGCATGTTCATTTCTTCTTATAGGCTATATTTTTATAATTAGTCCAAAGATGCAGACCATTCTGTTTTAAGATGAGTGTTCAGAGAAGGATTTAGGAGTAGGAGAGAAATATAATAGTAGGGTACATATTAGCTTATTATTTCTTTATTTTTGATAAGTACCGTACTCATTTCTTGCATGTATTGGCAACTCAAACTAACACTTGGGGCGCTGCGGTCGGTCTGGATAAGTAGGGTAAAAATACTCAATAACACGCGTTTGATATGGAACACTTTTTATTTTTCAGTTATAATCAGTAAATGTGGTCCCTAAAATAATGACAGTGTTATTTTTGATTGTATATATGTATAACTGTGCGATACACGTGATCTAATTTGTGTGTTCCACTGGATTTTATGTGTCAATTGCATATTATCAAGCATCGGTTGTCTGCTGGTATCTGTTTTTGAGCAGTTCGAGTCATGGCGCTGTTACTTTAAAAGCTATATTTGAGTTTGCTCACTGTACCATAGACTGTAGAAATTATTTGCTGCTTGGTAGGGCGAAGGGATGAGTTTAACTTGTATTAAAGCTCGGGGGACACAGGAATTGATTGATTTAGATGATTAGCTGGTGGGTTTGGTGTAGAATATCGGACTGGTGGCAGGTTCTCGCAGAGTAGATATTTACCCTGCGAAGTCAAATTAGGCCTATATGACTCATAGTGGAATGGCTCGGATATCGCAGAGCGAGGTGATGGCGATTGGTAGGGTAATTGGAAATGAACTAGGGAGGGGGAAGGATACCTGACTGATGAAGCTTGGCTGTAGTCGGCTGGTGTAGGCCTAGCTGTCTTGGTACGGCTTGGCTCGGCGTAAACAGTGAATAACCCGTCCTGTCGTCAGTGAGTGTAGTGGTGAGTGGTCCAACCCGCTCCTGTTGCCCGTATTTATTTGGTATTGTCACCTTTTGGCTATTGCTATTTACATCTTTTGGAAAGTGATGAAAACTTATATCCGCAGCCCTCTTTTATGCATCGACTTACAGCCGTAAACTGAGCAATATACGTTGCTTTTACTCATTTTACACTCCATCAACTAGTAAAACTTATTACTTATGTATAAAGACACGAAGAAATTACCTCGATCTGCTTACGAATACAAGAAACCATATACAAACAGTCACCAAGTGACAAATGTACCCTACTTGGTAAGTTTCTAATTTTTACCGCTAGATGTTATATCAGATAGCTGGAGTTGCCAATAGGCCTACATATATGAAGGCAGAATTGAGACAAGCTGTTGGATAGATAGATATTTTATTCAATTAATTCCAAAGAGCCATAGGCTCATACAGAGGAATTGTACAGTAATATGTGTGTTTACACACCAAGGAAGAAAATTCTTAAGGTAACACAAATTGATGAATAAGGACATAGGCCTATTATAAGGTTGATACCATATCTAAGATTGTTTAGACCAAGGTCCCTTAAAATGATAAGCACTTACGATTTTTAATCTTATACATAACTTAACTTATTTGATGTATTAAGATGCATCGAATTTTTCCCACAATACTTCCATAGTTTTCCTCTTAAATACCGACAAAGTTGGTGCACTTTTTACTTCATCAGGAAGTTTATTATATGACTGTGATGCAGAGAACTTGAAACTATTTCTACCATATTTAGAAGAGTGAATGATATATAAGGCTACGTCCTTCGCATGCCTAGTTCCATAAGAATGATTGTCTGAGTTCAAGATGTAGGGAGAGCTATAGAGTATTGTGTTGTGTTTAATCTTGTATATTAGCATAGCTGATCAGAGTTCTGCACTTATGCTGAGGGGTAGAATTTTACTTTTGATGTACAGATCTTTTACTGGAGTGCAGTAAGGAAGGTTAAATATGTTTCTAATAGCCCTATTCTGAATAGTCATTAAATCATTCAGTGTGGATTTCCTGCAGTGAGCCCAAATAACATTTAAATATTGGAGCTTGCTATGTACAAGTGAATAGTAGATTTGTTTTACAAGGTTTAGGGGAATAAGATACCGAAGTTTCCTTAGGATCCCTACTACAGGTGAGAGTTTCTTAGCAATTCGTTCAACGTGTTCAATCCAGGTCAGGTGTTTGTCGATGATTAGACCTAAATACTTTGCCTGATTAACCTCTTTCATTTCAATATTATTTATATATATTTTGTCATGTGTGATTTCTTTCATGCTTTGTTTTGAAATTACCATGTAATTGGTCTTCTGTAGGTTCATTGTTAATTTATTGGCCTGGAACCATTGTGAGAGAGTATTTATATCTTGTTGCACATTTTGTATGATTTCAATTATGTCTTTCCCAGTGTAGAAGACATTTGTATCATCTGCATACAATTTGATATGCCCTCTCAAATTACATTCCACAATATCATTTATATACATTAAGAATAATGTAGGTCCAAGTATAGATCCTTGTGGAATGCCATGAGTTATATATTTTCCTGAACTTATGCATTTATTCAAAGCTACATGCTGCTTTCTTCCAATAAGGTAGCTTTGGAACCATTTTAGAGCTATACCTCGGACACCAGCATTTTCTAATTTTGACAACAGTATTTTATGATCTACTGTATCAAAGGCTTTTGTGAGATCAATAAATAACCCAACTGCAATATTATTTTTGTCAATAGTTTCTTGTAGCATTGTTATTAGGTCAATAGTTGCTGCCTCAGTACTAGATTTTTCCCTGAATCCATATTGCATATTATGAAAGAATGTATTCTTGTTCAGAAATGAAAGTAATCTTGTTTTTACCACTTCTTCCAGAATTTTTGAAACTACCGATAAAATAGAAACAGGTCTATAATTATTTGGTGAAAGCCTGTTGGCAAATCCCTATTGAGATGCAAGAAGATGGTTGATCCAATGCTTAGGCCTAAAACCATTCGAACTAGTCGTGGATTTTAGGGGCATTAGACTAATGGCAACTCGAAGATTTCGTCTTGGAATGGTAGAAAGCAGCAGTTGGTTGATTTTGGGGCTTTGTGACATCATGGTCATGTAGATCTGTGTACTTGGGCATGTGGAATTTCTGATAACCTGTGTTATTGTGATGGCTGGATTAGTGTGTGCATTTATTATTCAGATGAGGATTGGGAACGAGGTGGTCATGGCCTTAATTTAGGAACCATCCCGGCATTTGCCAGGAGTAGAAGCGTGGAAACCACTTCCAAGATGGCTAAGATAGGAATCGAACCCTCCTTTTCTCAGTTTTGCCTCATGAGGCTGAGTGTGCCTTGTTCCATCCCTCAGACAAAAATTAAAATTTCTTGGCAGAGCTGGAAATTGAACCTGGACCAACTGCCAAAAAATGCTAGCCGCACAACGCGAGATGGTTGGTAGAATAGTCTCCTGACCTCTCATCAACCGGCACATTAAAAGCCACTTGTAGAAAATTCAATGAATTCACTGAGAAATTGACGAGTTAAGTACAGGCGTTGAAAGGCAAGCTTTATTGACGGAGTAATATCTTGAAAATTATAATTATAAGATACCAACACAAAACAATTTTCTGTGGAGAGCTGAGTTATTTAAATTGCGAGAGCGGAATATATGAGAGGGAATTGAACTGAGGCAGGGTTGTCGCGAATGGGTACGTCCTCTACACTTCCACTCATTTCTACATGATCATAATAATAGCATTATCATGACGAATACAATACATAGTGTTATCACTGACCAAGTTCAAGTGCGCCCCGCTGTTAGCCAGCGCTAGTGGTGCAGATCCCCAACGCTACAGTCAACCGCAGTCAGCTGTTCAAAATCGGGATACGCACTGGCCTGCATAAACCTCTTTACGAAGGCTGCGGTTACGCTGATTACATCAAATTTTCAGTGCATATTCTAAAATAAAATAATAGCCTGCCTTCAACCAAAAATGTTCAAGGCAAAACGACATACGTAATAGAGGTAACACTTCAGGAGTGATGAACCAAGTAGAATACTTAACTTAGCCTAAATACCTTGTGTAATGATGAATAATAATTATGGAAGTGATGTTCTAATAGATGCTTTTTCCTTAGCTGTCTGTAACCCACCCGCTATGCCCTTTTATAAAAAAAACGACATATACTGTAGTGAAATTTCAGATTAATTCTGTACCATGTATCACTCCTATTTCTTTTTGCATTCACTTTGATAATATATCATTTTCATACCTTATTTCATCTTCTGGCGGGAGGGGGGGACATTATCAATTGTAACTACTAACCTTGTTCACTTCTGCACCGGATATATGTGCTAAATCACTTAAACATGTGTTTTTATTTATTGTATATTTATGTTCGACAGCATATTTGGTATGTGAAACTGCCGCAGTGAGCGATCACATTGACGTCATTAGTTACCAACATATACTAAATAGGCCTAAATTAGACGACACATGTAATGTTGTAATTATGTGAGAAAAAGAAATAAACGAGCTCTTCTTGGTTAGACGACTGACTGGACGAAACCATTGGTCGCTACTTGTTTAGACAACTGGACGAAAATTACCGATTGCACTACAAGCAAGGAGGTCTGGGCATAAGCCCCAGGTTAGGTTTGTTTTGTATGTAGAACAGTATTTACCACTGTAATGAACGCTGATCGCAAGAATTTCATGTTTCGAACTAATCGGGAAAACCAGCGCCTCACTGCCTAAAAGTTATTGGTCTAGGCACAAACCATGGATTTGGATGAAAATTATTGATGCGTGACAAAATCCAGGGGTGTTTGTATGGCCTAATGAATTAACAATTATTGGTTTAGACAAAAACAGCTTGCACAATCCATTGCGAACTGGTTCAAACTTGGCGCTATTTTGTTTCATGGTACCGCGCTTATACAAAGTAGTCCCGTAAGTGTGGGATTGGCTATACTGTACTTGTGCATAATTAACAGCGAAAATGGCAGACTCAGCTGGAATTCCATCTATATAGGTCGTGATCCTATTTGGGACATCCTGAGATCTGAAAAATGCACACTTTGTCACGAACCTGGAAGTAAAATGGATAAGGGGCACCTGCCACATTGCAACAAACTTGATGTGACTGCTAGAACTTCAGGAAACCTCACACATCTCTATTGGAATGCAAGAAAGCTGATGGATTGGAATCTGGGCTAGCCATAAGAAACAACAACAATGCTTTAAGAAAAATTGAGGTAACGCGGGCCGCGTTAGATAATATATAACACCCCCGGTTTTTGTCATGCACAGTGGGGGTAGTCAAGCATCAATAATCTTTATCCAGACCAATGGTTTTGCCTTTTATTTCATTATTCACGTCCAATGTCCAAGCTGTGTAGTATAGGCCTACGAGATCTATGAAATTTTTAGTTTTCTATTACCGTATAAAGTATAGCCTACTAATATCGTTACCTGTGTGCTACTAATTCTAGCGCAGCCATCACAGCATACAGACACAATCATGTCCGATGCAGGTGTATAAGCCACTTTCTACTTTCATTCAGAATTAATAATACAAGTAGGCTATAGCTGCGACCAATATTTATAACTTATTGCAACCAGTGGCTTCGCCCAAACCGTGTCATCTAACCAAGTAGCGAACAATGACTTTGTCTCTCCCAATATTAGTACATCAGTAATTTTCATCCAGACATTCAGTGGCGCAGTAACTTATGTCGAGAACTAAAAGAGAGCTATGAGATATTGTTGGTATTCTCTGAAAATTTGCATATGTGACTCAAGCGCAGTACATATACCATGCACATGTGAGTATATGGCTCTTCAGAATGATGATTGATTAATGTTGCACAACCCTTGAAGTTCGTTGAAGGGCATCACACTACTCTGTCGCAACCATGACTGAAACAAATAAAAATAGGCCTAATATAAATATTTTATCTGCCTACTACTAAGTAGGCTATAGGTCAGTAGCCAAGTACATAAGTTATAAGCTTCATAAATAATCACCAATACATTCACTACCACCAACCGAGTGCGAATCATAGACTAGGCCTACTTCCAAGCTTAAAGAGTTACATGTGCAATGTATTATAATATTATGGCTGACGGCATTTGGAAGTCGAGAATAATATACATTACTATATTAGAAGGCGAATTGAACCTAAGAATACATTCTCGAGAGAGAACTTACATAGGCTATATTTTAGGTTATGTTTGAATTAGACCTATACGGAAAATGCAGTCGGAAGACTATTTCAAAATTTCCAAAGACCATTAAGGTTTTTTATTATGTTATTTGTGCTCTGACTGAATATAAAAATAAATAAAACAACGATTAAATAACTCTGTACTTTAAATTGTGTAGGTCTAGGCTAGGCCTACTTACTTAAATTGTAGTGATCTTTGTAGAGTTACTCCAATCCATCTCCAATCTTGTTCTCATATTTTTTAGGCGTCATGATGAAATCTAAATAAGAATTTATCCAAAAATTAATTAAATAAAAGCTTCGAAACATCTCAGACAAGTGGATTTGACACACACATATCAAGAGTCTATAATAACTGTATAAACTGTTTTAATCGATGTATATTACTAGTACTTACCTTGTACAACTTCATTAGACTTGAATTTCCAAAGAAAACTGTGAAATTATTTAAATAATAAGTCATTAGTTACAGTCGTAATTATAATGTTGGCTGACTTTGTGAAAAATGCATTCTGGGAGTTATTGCCAGAAACATGTCGGCAACTGTGTGGTACGGAATTTTACTGGTATTATGGTCTTTGGAGATGCGGGATTTTAAGCAGGGTTGGCGACAATATGCTCGCACCTGAAAACAACTTACCTTCAAGAAATGCAACCATAAACCAACATTTACGTAGGCATAGGGGACGGCTGTTAATGTTGCCTACCCTGTCTTGATCTAGTAACTCATTTAAGCTGTCCCTCTTTCTTCATTTTCTATGCTGTTATATTTATTAAATGGTATTATTTTAATCCACATAATCATTTTGTATTTTTTTATTGCTGTTGTTGTTTGAGTCTTCAGTCTTTTGACAGGTTTGATGCAGTTCTCCAGGATGCCCTGTCCTGAGCTAATCGTTTCATCTCTACATAGCTACCACACCCTACATCCGAGGCAATCTGTTTAACATATTCTAACCTTGGTCTACCCTTACAGTTCTTGTCCTCGACCCTTCCTCCCATAACTAAGCTTGCTCTCCCTGGGTGTCATAATAGGTGTCCTATTAACCTATCTCTTCTCCCATGTCATAGATTTATGACATGTTAAAGAACCTTCCACTAATTACACCTTGTGAAGCTAAATTGTATAGGTTAAGAATGTAAACAACGCTCTTAGGTTCCTATGTTTGTTGTCAAGAGTCGACTGCGGTGGCGACTAGTAGCTAAGTTCTGAACTAGGCCTAGTAGTCGTTGACGGTGGCGGCAAAAGTAGGAACTATTTGAAAAATTCAAAGTTGCAGTCATACTTGAATTAAAAAACAGATACACACACTAATACAGCCATCACAATTAACACCGGTTATCAGACAGATTCTACCTATACACACACCCAAAGTACACTGGGCTACATGACCGCGTTGTCGCAGCCCCTAAACTGAGGAACCAACCAACCTATCTCTTCTCTTCATTAGCAGTTGCCAGAAACATCTCTACCTATATTTGATAGAATTTGCTCTTCATTAACTTCCCATATACAAATACTTGTGTGGGCAGATGACCTCGTAGTTCCACCCCTGAAAACAACAACAACAAATACTTGTAAATGTTAACAATAACGCCTGTCGTGTTTGTCCTTTCCCCACGTTTCTATACTTCTTTTCCAGTCCAATTGTACCTATGGAATTTTATCTTTATAAATAATTTAGATATACAGCTGAATGTGTTGCAATAAATTTTTATATAACAAAGAAAGATTTCTTAACTGCTCTTGTTTTATGCTCGCTTTGCATCTTTATTCTCACCAATGCCTGCACCAATGAGTTGGGTCATAAGTCATGACAATGATTTAATATTTCCACATTATGGAATTGTAGGACAAGATGGTATACTGTATATCACATGCAACCCTGGTCTCCATAGAATGTGATAACATGACAAAAGGGTATTTCGTGTTATGATTAATGCACACAAGAGTGCTGGTAAATCAGTTCTGAGTCAATTACCATGCAGAATGGATGTCACCAGATGTCAATATTATCACAGTAGTCTTTCTCTTGGTGAGAAATGCCAGAGAATGCTACCAAGAGTTGATAGAAGCTATCGTGAATAACGCTCTTCCATACCAAATGGTCATGAGGTGGGTAGCAGCATTTTGGTGAGGGGACAATGGACAAGTCAACCTGTGAGTGTGGATATGGATAAGTTGTGAGCTGTAATTGATTACCTGTTAGAGACTGAGCAATAATGGATGCTGCACGAGAGAGTGAAAGTGGCATCGAGAAAGCATCATTTTCAAGATTTTGCAGGAGGATCTTCACATGGCAAAGTTACAATGAAGCGAGCGCCACATGCACTCACGAAAGTTTAAAAGTGGACATGATTTTGTAGTACGGTATGTGATGACCACCTAGCTCACTATCAGCAGAAAGCTGACTACTTCCTTTCTAGATTTACTGCTATTGATGAATTTTGGTCCAGGGCATGCGATCTCAAGCTCAAACATCAGTCAGAGTAGTGACATGCAGGATCATTACAAAAGCAGTACTTTTGTCAAAATCCTTTCTCTGTGCAATTGATATGTTGCATATGACATCTGAAGAGTGGTTGGATGACACTTCGTTCCCCTTGGCACATCATTGATAGAAACTTAACACAGGGACTACCTGCAGCAATAAGTACGTCGTAATATTTGGGAGAAACAATGCACAACTGCACACAGGAGTCGGAGTTGGAAAGTATTAGAGCACCCACCATTTTCTCTAATATCTAAGGACAAGGAACCGGTTATTGTCTTGTACTATTTACGAAAAGAAGGAAAACAAGGATGCTCAGCTTCTCAGTTCTCCACATCCTGCCCATCCTGGTCTAACTCGAGAGGGAAGACCAGCTGTACAGGCCGACAGATCTTGGTCCCGTTGCCCATCGGAAGGATTAGGGTTCGTACCTTGTCTCTGTCTGGTCTCCTTTCAGTAATTTGCGCCTTCTGCCACATATGCAGGTCGTCCTGCAGTAGTTCGATCTCTCCTACTCGGCACTCCTTTGTCTGTTAATTTGGTGGCGTACTTTGTGGTAGCTCCTTTGATCAAGAAGATACACATTCCTCCATCTCATTACATGATAAAACGCACGATTGCGGAGTAAAGTGTTACTAGTAACAGTATCGAAAGGGTAATAAGTAACAGTAACGCTGTTACTATTTCAAGATGAGCAAACGATTGTCAATAGAACATGGGAATGGAATCAACAGTGTCATTATGAACCAGCCCAGCTCTGTATTCAAGACAAACAATGACCATAAACAAACAGCCTATTATGCACAATTTTCAACATTTTGCAGGAGGATCTTTACGTTGTAAAGGTACAATGAAATGGGTGTCACATGCACTCACGGGAAGTTCAAACTGGACACAATTTGTAGTATGTGATGACCACCTAGCTCACTATCTGTTCCTTTTATGTACTGGTGCTCTTTTGTTTGAGTTAATTATAAATAGACAATATCCTTACATTACCTCTACTCTTATTGACTAGTTGTAGATGATAACATCTGGTTTGACCCTCACCAACGAAAGTCTTCCCACCTACCCCTTATAGGTAGTTCACTCCTTGGTCATTTCCTCGGGGAAAAGGGAAAGGGAGGTAAGAGTTGGTTCATATTGAGCCACAATAAGTCTGATGTCTCTGTGTAAACCATTTACTTGGAGGCCTGAGAATAGAAAACTTCCCACAATCTTCTGTGATGCACATTCGGCCTATCTAAACGTTTTTGCAAGACTTTTGGCCCGAACCTCAATCAGGGTTTATGAACCATTCTCAGTATAAAACGTGCCAAATAGCTCCTGTAACAGCTATATTTTGGACATGTCAATTCTGAGAAACACATTTTCTACTAGAGTACCTGAGAACACAAAACAACTTTTCATTACTTCTGACCTGTTTGGGATGGGGGAGGAATTGGAACCAAACCTTTGCCATATTTCAATGTATGCCAAATGTCTTGTTAAAATCATACACGAGGTATTACTTCTCTGGTGAGATTGTGCTATTGTTATGGAGCCATCATACACCGGTATATTTGACTTCTTAAAATCGGGTGTAAAATGTGCACTGGTGAAAAAATAATACAGACCAGTCACAGTTCCTTATCGAACTTTAAAAAGCATATACAAATAAGACATTGATAATTTGACAGCTTGATATTATTATTGTTCTGGTCACAAAATATTTTGTAGTTCAACTGCATTCTATACACTTCTCATGAATTGAATTATTTTTAAGGCATGTTTAGGAAACGATGACATTACAAATGCTGTGTGATGAAGCAGATGATATTGAGCTTCTTCCATATTGTTGACAATGTGTTGTGGATACTGTGAGGGACTGGTTTGAGGGGTGCTGAAGACTCAAACACAACATCCATTAACAAAATGTCAATAAGAAGAAGATGACTCTTAGAATGTGAATAAGTGCTGTAATGCTGAAGCTTTCACCAACCATAATACTAATGAGAAGCACAATGTTGTTTATAGGTTTGTATGGATCATCCGTACCCACATATTCTACATTATCCACATCCTTTCATCTGTATATGTCGCATTAGCCACCCGTGCTTGCAAGTTCAAAATAAAAATGATGATGATAATTGTTGTTTTAAGGGGCCTAACATCTAGGTTATTGGCCCCTAATAGTCTGGGTGATGGTAAAAATGACAATAAAATGGAAACAAGAACGAAAATTAAGTGACACTGAAAATACTTACAAAATGGAACTCAGATTGAAACGACACACAAAATGGAGAGTGGTAATACTCATAAAAGGGAATTCAGAAGGAAAATACTCACAAAGAAGAGATTAAAAAATATGCACAAAATGTAGTTTAGGTTCAAAACACATACAAAATGCAATGTAGAGTCGAAATACTTACAAAATGCAAGTGAAATACAAAATACTTACAAAATGCAAATGAGATTGAAAATATATACAAAATGCAATTGAGTTTCAAAATACTTACAAAATGCAATTGAAATTGAAAGTAAACAAAGTAATTTAGATTGAAAAACGCACATTTCAGATTCTAAATACTTGTGCAATTGAAATTCAAAATACATACAAAATGCAATTGAAATTGAAAATGCTTACAAAATGTATGGTAGATTCAACTACTCATTTGGATGGACAATACTTACAAAATGCAATTTAGATTGAAAATACAAGATGTAATTTAGACTCAAAATACCCACAAAATGAAATTCAGAATCAAAATACTGTACTTACAAAATGCCCACCATACAAAATGCGGTTTAGGTTGAAAATACGTACAAACTGCAATTGAAATTCAAATACTCACAAAAGTCCCAGCACCTGTATTGAAAGACTTACTAAAAAGCAATTTAGATTGGCAATCCTTACAAAATGCAATTGAGGTTGAAAATACTCGCAAAATGCAATTTAGATAGAAAAGACTTACAAAACATAGATTGAAAATATCTACAAAATGGAGTGTAGATGCAAAAAATTCGCAAAAGGGAATTTAGATACACGGGGAGAGCCAATTAACAAAAACTCTGCGGGAATCTTAAAGAGGTACGGAAATATAATGAAAAGAAAACGAGGTCTGACCCCTCGAAGAAGGAGGGATCAGGAAAGATGAGAGAAGGGCCAGTGAAGGTGGTAAAGTGAAAGACTCCCTAGGCCTCAGATACCCAATTACCGTCGGGGTCGGCAAAGAACAAGAGTTGGCCAAGTAGTTGAATCTACCACACATTTTGTAAGCAATTTCAATTGCATTTTGTAAGTATTTTGAATTTAAATTGCACTTTGTGAGTATTTAGATTCTGAAATGTGCGTTTTTCAATCTAAATTACATTGTGTATTTTCAATTTCAATTGCATAGGAAAGAAGACGGAGAGGAACCCGGCACAAGTAAGTGGAAGCAATGCCGGGCGCAGCTAGGGTCCCGTGGTCGCCATAAATAGAAATGAGTTTTCATGGCTTATATCCTAACTCTTGTATATTTCCATTCAAAATCACTAGAGTTGGAAAAATTCCTAGGATGTTCCCAATGTGTAAGTAAAATGGTCTGCTTGTGGCACAGTATGACAAAATTGACAGGCTTGCAAATACTGAAAAATATGATTCGTTTATATCACATAAAATGCCAGACATGTTTCATGATGGTGTTCAAAAATAAAATGACGACAGTATAATTATTAGAGCCCATCACAGCGGTGTTAAGAACGGAACGATGTTATATGCCTCTAATGATAAGGGTAACAACAACTGCAATTACTACTACTAACTTAAAACTAACATACAAGAAGAAATAATGTAAGACAAAAGAAAGTACCATGAAAGAGAGAAAAAAATGCCCTCAAGTCTTGAACTTTAAGGATGAGGAAGTAGAGCCATGAAAACTATATAGGAACAGGAAATAAGAAAGGGTCCATGCCATGCCAATGGAAAGGGGGGGGGGGAAATGGACCCAGCTCAGGAATCTTTCAGGGTCACCAAGTCTCAAGCTCACTAACTGTCAGCTCTTGAGAATATAGACCACTTAATTAGTGTTACCAAGTGTGCACCATGCGTAGTGGGCTACACACAACCTGCCCCTTTAGGGCCTATTACAGTAGAAAGGGAGTACTGTGAAAATATGAGAGTAACAGGAAAGAAAAAAAAACAAGGACCAATTAGGCAGGAAAATGAAAGACACCATAGACCTCTAAAACCATTGGGGTAGAAAGAAAACATGAGTTGACCAAGGCAGTTCGACAGGAAATATGGAGAGGAGGAGCTCTACACAGGTAAAAGGAAGTAATGCCGTACTCTGTCAACTTACGTCTCTCGAGAGGGCCATAATAGTATTGAAATAAGGTTAAGAATTAAGAGGTTGTGTTTATATTACTTTTATTCATTGTCAAGTATACATTCATTCATACAAGTATTTCCGATCCAAACAATAAATAAGAATTCCTCACAATCATAAACGTAGAATCAAAACTACTCAACAGCAATAGATAAATTCTGCAAAGAGTACACAGCCTCCCTTTCTCAGATGATATTTTCTCTCTCATTACCAGTAAAAATCTTTTCATGAGATAAATGTTATATCGAGATTTCGAATATTTTGCCCAATGATACCAGTTTGGCCGGCTCCGTGGTGTTGGGGCAGCGCGCCTGCCTCTCACACGGAGGCCCCGGGTTCGAATCCTGGCTCCATCAGGGATTTTAGAAACTGACATGAGGGCTGGAACGGGGTGTACTCAGCCTCGTGAGGACAATTGAGTGGCTGCCTGACAGTGAGGCAGCGTCCCGGTCACGAAAGCCAAGCTTAACGGCCGAGGGGACCCGATGCACTGACCATGCATCACCCCAATATCTACAGGCCAAATGGCTGGGAAGCGGGCAGTCGCTTGGTAGGGCTGTAGTGCCAGGGGTTATTTATTATACCAGTTTGACAATGAAGCAAAGTCTGCTTCGAGTTCTCCTCCAAAGTTTGTCACCAAACTATTTTAAGTTAAAGAGTGTCAAATACGACCCAATCATTTTCTTATAAGTTCAATCGCGTTATTGATTATTCTTAAAGCTGCTTAAAGTATGAAGAGCTGGAGATCACCTTTGACTTGCTTCTTCAGCCTCAAAGTGCAGCCGTACCTATGAGTGGGTCTATTATCCACAACAACAAATAGCCCATGATATTTTAGCTGAACTACTAAACTGAAATTTCTGCCTCAGAAGTTGACTGGACAGATTTAAACAATGACAGGGGAGAGTATATTCCTTATTATGAACTGCCCTTTAAGTACACCAAGTATATTATATTGATGGGGTGGACCATTAACACTTACCCTGCTGATGCCTAAGATGCTGCTCCTCACCCGTGTTCTAGCTGATTTCAAGAATGTTTGGCTACGTTCAGAAGGGCACAAAATGAATGTGGTTTGAGTTACAAATAAATTATGAATTCCATTTAATTTTTGAATTCTTACACTACAGGTTTGGTAAGTTTCAGATAACGATGAAAAAACAATAATGTAAAAAAATCTCAACATTACACACTTTTTGCCCAAAGAAAAAACACAAAAAATTGACAAATGAAAACTGCTTGCACTACACTTGAAATAAGTCTAAGTAATCATTTACGGTAATTAATAAAACACATTACTTTAGACTTGGTACATTTTGAAGAAAAAGAAAAATAAGTTCAGCGTCCAACAAGTTCTCATGCCATCAAAAATATCGCTAATTTTCCGTTAAACAGTGTCATGGACAGCTTGTACAACTTCAAGCCCATTGGCATCCATACATTCGTCTTCACAAAACATGAGAAATATAACAATGTAATATTACGTCCCCACAGTTTTAGAAAGTTACCTTGCAATATAATATTACAGTGCCTGCACCCTAACTGTTAAACTTTCATAGTAAGAAATATACTAACTGTAACTCAATACAGATCTAAATAATTCAACATGGTTTATTTAATTTAATGCCAATCAATAGGGGTAAGTTTACTGTAAGATTTCCAGAGAATCTCAATCTGTCAGTGAAAGCACTATCTGTAATTGATTCATTAAGGGGCTTTGCAACATCGTGATCATGTAGTCCCGTCTACTTGGGAGTGTGTAGAATCTGTCTGATCACCTGAATCTTTGTAATGTATGTACTATTGAGTGGATTTGTAATTGTGGAGAGGATTTGGGCAGGAGATGGCCATGGCCTTAATTTAGGTACCATCCCAGCATTTGCATGGAGTTTAAGTGTGGGAGGGGGAACCATGGTAAAACACTTCTAGGATGGGTGAAGTGGGAATCGAATCCACCTCTTCTCAGTTCTTCCTCATGAGGCTGAGTAAACCCTATTCCAGCCTTCAAACCAGAATTAAATTTCTTTGCAGAGCCGGGAATTAAACCCAGATCTCTGCGGTAACAGCCAAAAATACTAGCCACTAGCTCACAAGGTGAATTAAAATACTACAGTATCTAACTTGGTTTTGAGATATGAACCCTGTGATATTTTCAATACTTTCAGTATACTGTTCATAGAAATACCAGCAATGTAGTTGAGCACGTTAAGACAAGCTAAATTAGGAGTAGTTACAAATTTTGTAAACAGAGATCGGATATCGTGTGCAGGTCAGTGCAGGAAGTCCTGCTTATTAGTCAGGTGCAAGCTAGTCAAGTGTGAACACCTGTGCAACAACTGTGCCTGAATAGGATACTCTAATGGTTAAGTACTCATAAACTTAAGCAGAAATCAGTGTGCATGCTCTAATTTTATTATATGTTGTGTAGTTTAACTATTTATACATAAGTAGATCGCAAACATATAATACATGATAGAATAGACTAACCTTTTCAAATTGATGAGATTCCCTGCCAATCATAAATACTGTAATAGCAAGCATATTTATAAATCCTTGTATAATTTTAAACTTAAACCCTAGTGATCAGGATCTGATGATGGCCACGTGGTGGTCGAAACTTGTAATCCTAAAAATTCCCCCTTTATCAGTGAATAATATTAATACATGTAATTTTCTTCAGGAAAATGTATAGGTCTATATACTGTATATCTAAATAATCTAAATAATATCTGTATATCTAAATAATCTAATTAGACAACAGCATGTTGACCAACTGAAAAGTGTAAATTGATAAGCTACGTATGCAATAGCGAGCTGCAGTTCATTGATCTGACTTTTGAATTCAGGCATCGACAGCGATTATCCCGAGTGTGGGTTCTCCCCTGGTTTTCTATACCCCAGGCAAATGCTGGGATGGTACCTTATTTCAAGTCCAGTGGGTCCTTCATCAATCAGTGTCATGATTTCAGCCACCTAAACTAAGATTTTAAAACCTAAAAATAGCTCATATACAAGTCAAAATCTAAGTATGGTCAATAGTTATCCTCATATGAGAAGTAATTATTGTTGTCGGAAAGGATCATGTGAATACACACACATTGTGCTAAGTGGTAACATAAATAAATGCATTTTCACATTGTACATATTAGATGATGATGATATCTTATAATTAAATGCATTTTCACATTGTAATAATAATAATGTTATTGATTTTACGTCCCTTTTAACTACACTGGCTTTTAGAGACGCCGGGGTGCCGGAATTTTGCCCCAAAGGGGATCTTTAACGTGCTAGTAAATGTACTGACACGGCTCCCTCGCATTTGCGCACCCTCAAATGCCAGCTGACTGCACCAGGGTTCGAACCTGCAACCTTGGGTTCAGCAAGCGAGAACGTTACCCCTGAGCCACGCAGCCAGACTTTTTTTTCACATTGTACATATTAGATAATGATGATGATGATATTTTAAGGAGCCTATGATCTAACTTTTGACCTAAAATGATCATGAAAATTATTATTTTTACTACTACAAAGCCGTTGCTTCTAGATGACACTGTGAATTTCAGATTTATATATGATGAAAATAAATTGTAGATTATCGAACAAATGAGACTTAATATCCAATGTGATGACCAAGTTAATAATTCATTATTTCTTTGAAAATTAAAATAGCTATGAATAGTGCAGGCCGGCCCTGTGGAGTTGGAGTAGCGCGCCTGTCTCTCACCCGGAGGCCCCGGGTTCGAATCCCGGCTCCGTCAGGGATTTTAGAAACTGACGTGAGGGCTGGAACGGGGTGCACTCAGCCTCGTGAGGACAATTGAGTAGCTGTCTGACAGTGAGACAGCGCCCCGGTCACGAAAACCAAAATTAACGGCCGAGGGGACCCGATGCGCTGACCATGCGTCACCCCAATATCTGCGGGCCGGGTGGCTGGGCAGCGGTCGCTTGGTAGGCCTAGGCTCTTCAAGGGCTGTAGTGTCAGGGGTTATTATTATTATATGAACACAGCAGGAAAGCTATTTCTTATAAAACCATTGTGATTTAATAAACTGTGTTGAATTTTGTGAAATAGACAATTTTTAATTCACATAGTATACGGCAATGTTTCTCATTAATTTTAGAGCATTTGCTCGTAAGTTTAAGACATGTTTTGAACATTTTATATGAAATTTTAAAGTTAACATCTGCCCCTTACTTATAATTAGGTAACTGACCCTCAACGGGCTAATCATTAGACATACTATAGTGGTACAAATGCATTATTCAGTGTATAAATGGTCCCTCAAAATGAGCAAAGACCCTCTGACCACAGTCTCATTGATTGTATCAATAAGTTATCTGTAAGTTGCAATTTTTTTCAGATGTTGATCAACAACTCGGGTAGAGTTCATATCGTGCCCTCTCGTAAACCATGCAGTACATAGAACCTTTTCTTAACAGTTTGTGCAAAGTAGGCTATGTGCTCTTCCTTTGTTAATGGTTATCTTTTTGTCTTATATTCATGTACTGATGCATGTTTGTTGTATTAATTACCAAACCATATGAGCCAATTTGAACACCTTACGATACAGAGTCATCACACTGTATATCGCCATTCATATTTGACATTCCTTTCCAAAATACTTATTTTTTAAATGTCAGTTACTCCACCTTAATTAGATTAAAACATGCATCATAAACATAATGACTAAATATATTTTGCACATCTAATTCTTCATGCTGACTATGTTGTTATTTAATATACTTTCAGTCAATCTTTCTTTCTTTCTTTCTTCTAGTTGAATCAACTTCTTGAATGAAGTAATTAACAGATAAAAAAAGAGTGCATGAGAAACCACACTTGCTAAAGCAAATAATACAGTGAAACCCCGTTATAACACCCCCGCTTATTACGCTCTCTTTGTAAGGACCCTAGACAGTTTGTATATAAAACTGCATAATTTTACCCTATTATAACGCTTCCATATCCCGCTTGTAGCGCTATTTTGTGTCGAGAAAAAGAGGGAAAAATTCGTATAATGTTTAATAGCACTGCATTTGAGATGTTTTAAAAGGTGTGTTGAAATACAGTACTTGTTGGTGTCCCTGTACTGGAGTAGATGAACGGAATTCCCCATCCTATGTGAAGAAACCCTCCGGCCAAGAGTGTCGAAATTTTAATTAACGACTTGCCTTTCCTTGAAAGGGATTTAACACTGATTTGTCAATACAACTCATTTCTGTCCCTTCTTATTAGTCATTTTCTGAATTCGTGTCAGTGCAGTTGTGAATTTTGTAGTGCAAAATGGCGAAGCGTAAATCTTTTTCTATAAGTGAAAAATTACAAATTCTTAGTAAGTATGACGAAAATTCTACTCTGAATCAAAAAGATTTTTGTGAATCTGTGGGTATCCCTTCATCCACCTTGAGAACATTAATAAAAAATAGGCACGCTATTACCGAGGCAGCGAAGGGTGGTTGCAAACGTAAAAAAGTGAGAACTGGAAAATATGAAGACGTTGAGGAAATTCTTATTGAATGGATTCACCAATCCCGGGAGGCTACAATCCCATTAAACGGCCCAATCATACAAGAAAAAGCACGGGAAATAGCAGGCAAATTAAACTGTACAGACTTCAGTACTTCGAATGGTTGGCTTGATAGATTCAAACAAAGGAATGGCATAGTGTATCGTCAAGTCTGTGGTGAATCAGAGTCAGTTAGGGACAGTGATGTTAAGGACTGGCAAAGTGAAGTGCTACCTACACTTACTAAAAATATGCACCGCGCGATGTGTTTAACGCGGATGAATTCGGCTTATTTTTTAAGTTAATGCTCGACAAGTCATATGTGTTCAAGGGGGAGAAGTGTCACGGTGGGAAATTAAGCAAAGAAAGGGTAACTGTGCTTGTTGCTGGAAATGCTGATGGATCTGAAAAATTCCCTCTGTTAATGTTGGGGAAGTCAGCTAGACCCCGATGTTTTAAAAACATTAAACGTCTTCCGTCTGAATATAAAAATCAAGCATGTGCCTGGATGACTAGTGACTTGTTTGTTAATTGGCTCAAAGAAATGGACCAAAAAATGGTAAAAGCCAATCGCAAAATCCTACTTTTTGTCGACAATTGTCCAGCTCATCCGAAAAATGTGAACCTGAAAAATGTAGAACTAGCATTCCTGCCTCCCAACACAACCAGTAAACTCCAACCAATGGACCAGGGGGTGATAAAAGTGCTCAAGCATTTCTATCGAAAGCGTGTTGTTGTGCGATATCTGCAGTGCATCGCCAGTGGAGCCTAAAACCGCATCACCTTATTGGATGCAATGAATTTCATCTCCGCTGCATGGGAAGGGATCGAAGCGCAGACCATCGCCAATTGCTTTAATAAAGCAGGATTTTTTAAGGTAAGATTCTCTCCACAATCATTTCATTTCATTTTTCAATCGTTAATCATTGTCCCGGAGTGCGACAGGCCTCACCAACCGAACCAATTCCTTTCCTCAGCGCTAGTTACGAGCTTCGCTCTTCCTATTCCTGATCCGGTCGGTTGACTTGAAATACAGTATGCTGTGGATTTCCAGTTTCTGCATACATTTTCGTTTCGCCAGGGGATTAATTTCCTTTTTTATTTTTTTAAGGACACGGTGTAACACCCAGTGATACAAATGTCCCTGTAACAACTGATAATGACGGGGACTGGGCTGCTGTACGGGACAAGTTGGGAGATGTTAACTTCGAAGATTTTGTGTCAATTGACAATGGTCTTGTAACTACGGAAATCCACGATGTCGACGACATGGTTGCAGATCATGTTGCCCAAGATGAAGACAGCAGTACAGAAATTGAATCTGCGGATGGAAATGTCCCCACACGAAATGAAGCTCTCAGAGCAATACATCTGCTTCGAAATTACATACAGGATATTCCTAGCGGCGTATCAAGTGATGTGAGCAGGTACTTAAACCGCGTAGAAAATGTGATCATTCACAGCAATAGTACACACAGTCGACAAGGATCAATTACAGACTTTTTTAATAAGAAGCGAGATAAAATGTGCTTACAGTAATGAATAATAACATGCTGTACTGTAATAATAGTAATAACACTGCTTTAGACTGACGAGACTCTGACGACCGAGTGACTCCCGGGATAAGGAGTCCACCTCTACCCGGTCAACGGCTCTCTAGGGAGGCGGATGAACTGGTGGAGGTTGGGGCACTCTCTTGCCCTTGGGGTGGGAAACTTCCCCTAAAGGCGGATGAACCACTTGTGGTCAACGGCGTAGAAAATGCAGCGTCTGTTCTCCAGGTTAGGGGCGGCTGCGCAAGGCGTCTGTACTCCAGAGGAGCGGCCTTATTATCACCTCTCTGGATCACATCCAGAGTTGTAACTCGGGACCTAGTCCCTCATCGGTGTTACCGTGACAGTCAACCATGGAAAGTCTTTCAAGGAATACTCCACCGGCTGAACCTAGAGTTCAGAGAAAGCAGCATTCGGATCCGGTGGGCTGCAACCTACGAGATACCGTGATGTCGGAGGCACGGAAACATCCCAGTACAACAAACGCGAATAAGACGAGATCAAGAATCAAACCAATGCAGATAACTTACTTCTCTACACATAATGTGAACTCCCTCATGCAAACTGGTAAGCTAAAGGTGATCACTGACATAATGGATCAGCACAAAATTCTTATCATGGGATTACAGGAATTGAGGAACACTGACCAGGATGCTTTGGAATCTCAAGGGTATCGACTATATAAGGGTATACCGGGGAAGAGAGTCATGAAGAATGTTCCACAATTTGGAACAGGATTTCTGATCAACCTTAAAATTATAAATTCAGTTCAAGAATTCCGCTCACCATCTCCTCGAATCTCAACACTCACCTTTAACACATCTAATAAGATTTATACTATCACAAATGCCCATGCTCCCACTAATGATAAAAACACTTCCCCCAAAGACCGTGAAGAAACAGAAGAATTTTGGGACCTACTGGATCAAACCATAGATAACATCCCCAAACACCATGTTAAATTATTAATTGGCGACCTTAATGCTCAGCTAGGTAGAGAAAGAAAATACCGTGACATCATCGGAAAATGGCCAGCACACAATAGAACAAATAAAAATGGAGAGCGACTAGTTGACCTGTGTCGAAACCATAACTTAATCTCAAAATCTACATGTTTTAAACGAAAACCTCAAAAACTTAAAACATGGAAACACCCTGATTACACTAAGGGAGAATGGCAACTGGACCACGTGTGCATGGATAAACACCACCATAAAGAGATCTATAACGTCAAAGTCCTCCGCGGAATTGACACAGGTTCTGATCACTACGTAGTCAAAATTAAAATTAAACTCACGCCCCAGAAGAGACAACAAAGGAAAACCCCCAAAACTAAACGAACAATAGATCCTATCCAGTTAATCAACAGTGAACAGTACCAAAAAGCAACTGGAAACATTAAAATAACTGATAAACTCGAAAACTTGGTTCACAACCTACAACGAATAGCAGAAGACCTGGCTCCAATTAAACCGTGGAAAAAACATCAATGGTGGAATAATGAATGTGATGAGATGATTGAAAAACGACACCGAGCATGGTTATTACACCAATCCCAAAAATCTGAAACATCTTTTCAAAATTTAGTTACACAACGAAAAGAAACAACTAAAACTTTAAGAAGAATAAAACGGCAATATCATACTGACACCCTACAAACAATTGAAGAGGAATTCAAAATTTCACAATCGCGGAATTATTACAAAATCTTTAAACAACATCTGAAAAGCACCTACCTTATTGTTAAAAGATGAAAATGGTAAATTGGCCCACAACAACCAGGATAATGCACAAATTATGGCTAAATATTTTAAGACACTCCTAAACTGTGAAGAACCCATAGAATTTCTCCAATTGGATGTTGACACTCCAATAACAACACCACCGGAGAACATTAACCCGCCCACATTAGAAGACGTTTACATAGCACTGAATGAGATGAAGAATTTCAAAGCCCCTGGAGAAGACCAGACTTTTGCAGAGATTTGGAAGAATGCTGGAAATTCGGCAAAAATTGCTCTTCACCAACAACTAGTCAACATCTGGATTACAGGAAAATTCCCTGAACATTGGCAATCAGCTATCATCCATCCACTACATAAAAAAGGGGATAAGACAGACTCTAACAATTACCGAGGGATTTCACTCCTGGATGTTACCTATAAAAAAATTTCTCGAATTCTTCTCAATAGAATTAAAGTACAACTTGAAAATGAATTAGGAGAATATCAAGGAGGTTTCAGGCCCTGGAGAAGTTGCCCAGATCAAATTATGAGCCTAAAATTGATAATGGATTATAATAGAAAAAGGAATAGAGATATGGTGATAACATTTATCGACTTAAAAAAAGCATATGATTGTATTCATAGAGAATCGTTATTAAAAATTCTAAGACACATGGGATTACACCCCAAATTGACAAATCTCATAAAACTAACTCTTACAGGCACCAAATCAAAAGTTAAATTCAGAGGTGAATTCTCTGACCCATTTGAGGTCACAACCGGTTTACGACAGGGTGATGGCTTATCACCATTACTATTTAATTGTGCATTGGAAATGGTAATGCGAGAATGGTCTAAGAAATGCCCTCCAAATATAAAAATAGGGAGAAAAATTCAAACAAACTGTCTTGGTTTTGCAGACGACATGGCATTATTGGTGAAAGATTTAGAGGAAGCCAAAACACAGATATCAGAGCTTCAGACAATTGCAAATAAAATTGGCCTTAAGATATCATTCGAAAAAACAGAAATCATGCCACAAAAACCAACACCATTAAAGGAAATACAAATTAATGATACAAAAATTAAAATTGTAACACGATTCAAATATCTAGGAGAGCTAATAACAAACAATTTAAATGAGAAAGCGTCAATTCAAATAAGAACCAACAAGTTATCTAGGGCACAAAAATTAACATGGGAAACTTACAAAAAGAAATGCTTATCAATTAATGAAAAAATTAAACATTACAATACAGTCATAAAACCGGAAGCCACATATGCAGCAGAAACATTATTCCATCTAAATGAACATTCTAAAACCGACAGATTACAGAAGATCGAAAGGCGAATTGGAAGAACTTGTATCAATAAAGGATATAAAAAAGATGGGCAATGGTGAATAATACCTAACAATATGGTCTAGAACAACCTAGAACCCATTACTGATACCATGCGAAAGAAAAGACTAGGATTCTTTGGGCACATCATGAGAATGCCAGATTCACGTCTTCTAAAACAACTAGTGCAGTACAATCTTGCTTCAAAAAACACAACAACTGGATGCCGATGGTTAAAAGAAATCAGAGAGGACTTAAAAGAAATTGGCCTAACAACAGAAGATGCTGCAAATAAGAAAAGTTTAACTACAGCACTTAAAAATATGACGTTTCATTTTCCACTCACAAAGAAGAAAATTCCTACAAGAATATTTTCCGCCGAAGAACGGGCAAGACGATCAATACGCATGAAGAAGTACTGGGAGGACCGCAAGGCTCGTACAGTTCCTACAAGTCGACGAACTAATGGTTGGGTAAAGTGATCCTTTGTGGTCTCAGAAGAAGAAGAAGAAGAAGAAGAATAGTAATAACACAGTAATAATAAAAACAGTACTGTACATTACTGAAATATTGTTTCCAAATTGTTTTCCCACCTCAGAAATCATTTCCCGTCTATAGCGCTGTCCTGCTTATTACGCTTTACAACCTTGGTCCCTTGAAGAGCGTAATAACGGGGTTTTACTGTATGTAAAAATGTACACAAATACAAATAAACTGAAAATTCTAAATGCATGATCATGACACTTCATCCCTCTACTGCTACACCACTGCTTCAATGTGAAAATGCATTACTTTGCAATCTTTAACTCAACTGACAGGAGGAGGTGAGGGAAGTTCAGTTAAGTAAATCCATGTCCATATCATGTTGCTCCTAGTTTTTGGTCATTGACCATTTAGTTCACTTTACCAAGCTCTATCTTCTTCTGGATTGCCTTATACGAATAGTAAAGCAATGAATCAATAATCCCTGCAACAGTGAATACACCTCCAATGATGGCACATACATTGGTGGCAAAGTGGCCAAATGACCTGTAACAGAAAAAGTAATACTAAGTATTATCTTACCACATGCTTGAATGTATCAGTTCCTATTATTCTATTCTTCAATATCCACACATGTGTCCATCTTATACAATAATGGCTATCCTGCTTATTGGCCATTGAAGGGGAAATTCTGAATCCAGGGAAGAAGAAGAGCAGAATGGTACTTGCAGTGTGGGAGGGAAATAATGGTGTCTACCACCTTGGTTTTAAGGGTCCTAACATCCATTACCTAATGATGAGGATGATTGCTGCTGCTGCTTCTAATACTCTTATTATTCACTACTTATTAGTAACTAATCCAAAGAATTAAAAGAAAAAGAAACAAAAGAGTGTGAACTGTTTGATTTCTACCCTCATCACACTTCTTTCTTGTCTACACCTAACCCCTTCACTCGTATTTAATAAGATTCTCTGAGTTCCGTATCGAAAGCCTTGGATAGATCGATGACCTGTGCTCTAATATACAAAGCCTGAGATATATGTCACTGAAAATGAACTAATTGGGATTACAAGACAAACCTCTCCGAATATCTCTAATTTTTTTTTTTTTTTTTTATTTGTTTTGCAAGTCATCCAAGGTTATTTCTAATTCTTTCATATCTTCTCTAATTTCCTTAATCCATCCTACTTGTTGTTTCATATTCCAAAGTTTCACTACAATTTTTCTAGATAACCTGGTTTCTGGTGCCCTCATGATGTGACCAAGAAAAGAAATCCGTTTCTTCCGAATAGTATCAGGGATGGGCTCCAGTTCTCTGTATACCACTTCATTTGGTACTATCCGCCACTTCCATATGTCACTTCTGGTTGAACCACCGTCTTGTAATGTTTTAATTTTGTTGCGATTGATAGACATTTTCTTTTATATGCAGACCATGTTAATTTTTGGGCTTTTATCATTTTATTAGTTCTTTCGTGCCATGCAGGTTTCTCATCCAAGTTGTAAGTTATAATTTCTCCTAAGTATTTAAATTGCTTCACTATTTTAACTTTCTTGTTATTTACTGTTATGTGATTGATTACAAGTGGATTTGCTACTATTATCTCTGTCTTTTCAAATGATATCTGAAGTCCAATTTTTTGTGCTATATTTTGTAGGCTTATTATTTGATTTCTGGATTCTTGAATATTATTAGCCAGTAACGCTAAGTCATCTGCGAATCCCAAGCAATTTAAGTCTATTTGATCTTTCTTGGTTCCAATTCTTATGTTCCTAGGATTTTCCCTGTACCATTCCCTCATTACATATTCCAAAGCACAATTGAAAAGTAGAGGCGATAAACCATCTCCATGTCTTAATCCTGTTTTAATCGTAAACGGTTCAGATATTTCTCCTCTGAATTTTACTTTAGATTTGGTGTTTGTTAGAGTTAGTTTTATAATTTTTATTAATTTGGGATGAAGTCCGAAATTCCTTAGTATTTTCAGCAATGAAGATCTATGTATACAATCATAAGCTTTTTTGAAGTCTACGAAGGTTATGACTTGCTGTTTTTGTCTACGTTTGTAGTAGTCCATTACTAATTTTAAGGTGATTATCTGTTCAGGGCAGCTTCGCCATGGCCGAAATCCACCTTGATATTCTCCTATTTCCACCATCATTATTATTAAGATTGTGATTATTATTATTTAGTATCCACCTCATATTTTTATACCATAAAAATTGTATGTTAATTGTGTTACGAGGGACAGATGACCTCACTGTTCCACCCCTTTAAAAACCAACCATCATCATCAAACTGATAGGCCTGTAAGAATCACTATCTATGAAGGGCGTACTATATTGTTTTACACTTTATTTTTTCTACCCAAATGAAGTACATTACACAACGTCCACCTTCTCAACATAATCTTGTAACTTTATGCACTTTTGCCATCGATGTGTCTGTCTCTCCGGACTTTCCAGAAACCATTCATTCGGAGTGCTGCATACCCATGCCTTGACAGCTGTGCCCAGTTCTGCAAAATCTGCAAAACGGCGTCCATGCAATGGAGGCATAGGGAAAGTCCACCGCCAAAGAAATGTCGAACAGTGCCATCAGTTGGCAAGCGAATGGCAAAAGTGTTCTGGGACACAATTGACTGGCAGGAATTGGGGGCCACGATTAACAGTGCAGCATATGTGGCAACCCTTAAGCGCTTACTTCGTGCCATTCACATTAAGCGGCCAGGAAAATGGGCAAAAGGTGTGCCTCTGCAATATGACAAAGCCCGCCCCCACACTAGCCGAGAGACCACCGCTGCCATTGATCAAATGGGAATGTGTTACCACACCCACCATACTCTCCCTACTTGGCACCAAGTGATTATCACCTGTTCGGGAACATGAAGAAACCTCTGGACACAGCTGTCAAGGCATGGGTACTCAGCACTCCGAAAGAATGGTTTCAGGAAGGTCTGAAGAGACTATGTATACAAAGTAAATCCATGTCCATATCATGTTGCTCCTAGTTTTTGGTCATTGACCATTTAGTTCACTTTACCAAGCTCTATCTTCTTCTGGATTGCCTTATACGAATATGCAAAAGTGCATAAAGTTACAAGGAGATTATGTTGAGAAGGTGGATCTTAAGTGTAATGTACTGCGCCAGAATTTATTTAAGGCCATTACCAAAGAACCAATCTGGATATGAACCAAGACCCAGAAAAAATAAAAGAATGGATTAAAATCTTTTATTCATTAATATTCGTGAGATATGGGAAAATCTGTGTAGTAATAATGAAATACTATGCATCTTACACAATTATAGAAGGCAAGCAAGAAGGAATGATTTAAATATGGATATATATTTATTATATGAATGTGGGGAGGTCTACATTGCGAGAGACATCACGCCACATGGAACGAGAGTTACGTCATGAAGGAGGAGAAGGGACGAAGGTCGAACTACGGACTGAGAGCGGAGAGGTGGTAGAAGTTACGTCACACCACGAGAGGGGAGGCAGAGTGAGTAACTTGCCGAGCGCAGAGAGCCGGACAGAGGAGTTCTTTCCAATTTGAGATTTCATCGAGTTAAGACCTCGAGAAGAAGCTAGTATTTGTTACAATAGTGCCACGCTTTATGAAAGTTGGAAGAAGAGTGCAGTACAGTAGACTGTAACTTGCGGAGCAAGCAACATTATCACGCAGAACAGAACAGCATATAGTTGAATATTACAGTGTTTCAAACAAAGCTGTTATACTTCGAATGAAAACATTACATTTCTACAAGAAGAGATTTACGATTATTACGTTTGAATTCATACTTGAACATTATATGAAAATGCAAGTTATAAATCAGCAACGGGGAAGTCATAAATGTGTCATTAGTGAAATGAGAATGACCATCTGCTAAGCTACATCATAGGGAAGTGGAAACTACAAAGATGAACAGTTGAATTCCAGAATTCATAATTATGGAAGGCGCAGCAGAACATGCACGAGATGCGGAAAATCACAGAACGAACCTCTACTTTTCAACAAGAGTTCTTATACATCTAGTATACTCGCAAACGCTTGTATAAACGACGATTTTCAACCTTGAGAAGAGATGTCAATACTGAAGAGATGGGGAATCGAAGGAAGAGCCAGGCGACGTGCAGTGAACGGGAGAAGGAGTGCAGACGGAGCAGGCTGTTTCACGGCAAGGTCGCTCACCCGAGCATGTCACCGACCTTGTTCCACTGGGGGAAGAGGCCAGCTGGTTCCGACACAACCGGTCTACATAGCTGTGGGCGATGCGTTCGAAACACGCTTGGTTTGGCAGACGAGAGAAGGTATTCCCAAGACCAGATTCAACTCAAGGTAGAGAAGAGATTATTTTATATTACGTAGATTTTTGTTATGTTCTGTGTTTATCCTAATTGACCAACCGTATAATTTTGTCAGTATAATTAAAATTATGTAGATTTTGAAGTAGTAGTAATTTTTCATATTTTTCTTAGGAGTCATTTTTCTTGTTCTTTGAAAATTTCTGTCACTTGGACGAAATTTTGCATAGCGCTGTCATTAACGTTAAAGTCATTTCAGAGTAAAATCGTGTAGAATTATTGATGTTTGCGTTAGATTTAAACTAATTAAATCTGTTTTATGCGCAGCGATGGAATGTAGAGTGAACGATTTAAAGAATGTATAGTGAACGATACAAATTGAAGAGAGTATAGTGAACTACTTAAAAGGAGTATAATATTGAGTAAATTGAAGAATGTATAGTGAACTATTTGAAAGGAGTATAATATTGAAAGAATTAAAGAAGGAGTATAATTGTGAATAAATTAAAGAAAGTATATTAAACCAAAGTCAAGTACCGCATATTTAAAAAGTTATGTCACGAAGTGTCAAATATTTCGACAACTCATGATGTTGATTCGAGTGTCAGAAATTTATTTTCAACCAATTATGAACGAAATTGAATTGTTACAAGACACAAAGTCTGATAAAAAAAAATGCTTGATAAATGATTAAATTAATGAATATTAGATTCACAGTAATGAGACAGATAGATAAGTAAATCTATGCAGTAACGTGATGAACCACATTTTCTAATAACGAAAGTATTACAAGAACTTTTATATACATATGTCCAATGGAAATTTAGAGCATTAAAAAGCCTAGATAAATTTGTTAAACAAATATTTTCACGGAAGGAAGACGTACTTATATCATTTGTTAAAAATATGAATTCTTACTGATAATTCTTTAAGGGTTGTAATAATGTAAAACTGAATTTAAACACGTGAAAAAGAAAGAGTTAAGAAAGTTAAATCACAGGGTGATCTAAAAGTAGATGTACAGAAATTATTATTGCAGAAGTGGAATTATAAGCACGAGGCGAAGTTGTATAAGGATAGATGAGAATGTTAGTAAGAAAATGCATTGAAATGGAAGTTTATATTTGAAATACCGTGCAAGAAAGGATATGTAGACGTAAATGAGTTACGTATTTTTACGAAAGGAGGCTGAGGGAGTCTCAAGTTTTTCTAGTATTGATCGCAGAGATTGTGAAGTTATTTGAGTGTATTAAAGGAAAGTTCTGTACAGGGTGTTTAAGAAATGATGTGATTGTTGTATAATTTTGGAAGAGGAGTGTGAAATGAAGGTCAAATGCCATGCACTTCTAGTATTCACGTTTATCAGAGAATTATTAACACAGTAAAGAATTTCAGGAATTTTTCAACATTTTATAACCAAATGGGAAAAGACAAAGTCAGAACAGTGCTTAGCTTAGATGTTTGTCACTTATGTTCTATTGATTAAGACAAGTATTTATACTTTCAACCGATAGAGTTGCGGTGTGTTTGTTTGTTTGTTTGTTTGATTGTTAAGGAAGTTGAGTAGTAAAGACTCATTGAAACATAGACAATTTAATCGTTTCGACACAATAGAGTGTATATTTGTGCGAACCATGAATTAGTGTAAATATGAATATAATTAATGTTGAACAATTTTTCTTAGATATGGAACTACGGTTCAGAGATGAAACGGATTTGTATAAAATAGGGTAATGCTTAAAATCACGCCGTTTCATAATTTTCTTACATCAGTGCCACGTGCAGTTTATTATTTGGAGATTATTTTTATTGCAGTGTCAGGGAGACACTATTTTCAGACAGGAAGTCAGTTTTATTAGTACTTTTATTAGCACAATAAACGGCTGGCGCTCCTTAGCGATTCAGTCAAATTTTATCTTAGCTGACATCGTTTTCATTGTCGTCATCGCCGAAAATAGTACTGCTAGGTATAGTTACAGGCGCTCACTATAGATTAACCTTATCACCCCTCGAGATTGGAGTTTCTCGATTTGCTCTAAATGTAAATGATAGTAGAAATTTGTACCTAGGCTGGTAGTACTATTTTCTTACGAATAATATCCATCCTATGTGTTCCTGAAGTTCCCAATTTTTACTTAGTAGACATGGTAAGTTTGTGAGCTGGGTATTTACATGTCTGCAATCCTTTTCAGTGCAGCGGATATAGGTACTGATTGGTGAATTCGGGCGCATATAGATAGCATATTATTTAAATGGCAGGCCCATCCGTGGGGCACTCGAAAGAGCACTCGAAAGAGCGACTCGAAAGAGGTACTCGAGAGAGGCAGTTTGGAAGCACTCGAGAGTGAGGCCATATAAGTTTGAAAAAAAAATGCCGATCCCAAATTTAATGATTGTTGAGATGAACACAACATCAGCAGATTAGTGGAGTACATTACAGTTGTGAGGCATATTTCTAGAACCAGCTAACGACAATTGGTCATGTAATATTAAATTAAAAAGTAAATTCATGTTGTTAAACATAAGTTGAGTCAGATGATAGAATGTAATGATGTCGTTTCAGTAAAATGGGACAATAAAATATACGAGATAACTCGCGATTTAAATAGACTTAAGTAGTATTAAGATGTTCAATATGTTCCATCACTAGTATAAAATGTATACGTTGGTCAATCTGGATATTCACTTGTAATTTTTGTAGTTGATACTTCCCTTATTCTCAAGAAAGAAGAAATTATGTCAGCGAACGACATGACGTTCATTAGAACGATGCTAGAAACAATGAAGGAAGGTCAAAGTACGTTGACCAAAGACCTTGAAGCCCTCCACCAATTAACACACAATAACACTAAACAGATGAAAGCCGAGATTCAGAAATCTGCCGCTACTGTGAAATCGGAAGTCAAGGCAGAGTTGTCGGTTGCTCAAACACTTACTAAGGCTAGTATAACATTAGCACAGGAAGAAGCCAAGTTAGCTTTAGAAAAGGCCAGAAAGGAAGATAAACTAGCTAGAGAAAAGGAAAAAGAAGAAACTAGGTTAGCACTAGAAAGAGCCCAGGAAGGAACTAGGTTAGCTAGAGAAGAGGATAGGAAAGAACGTGAAGCAATCAGGTTAGCTCAAGAGAAAGCACAGGAGGAGATTAGGCTAACATTAGAAAGAGCACGAGAGGAAGACAGGAAAGTAGAAGAAGAGGCTAATAGGATAAGAGCAGAGATAAGATTAGCTCAAGAAAAAGCTCGCGAGGAGGACAGATTAAGTCAGGAGCAGGCTAGATTACAAGATAGAAAAATCCAAGCCGAAATAAGAGCAGCACAGGAAGAAGCTAGGAAAATTCATGAGGAGGTTAGAAAAAATCAGGAAAAAGCGCAGGAAGAAGCTAGGAAAATTCATGATGAGGCCAAGAAAAATCAGGAAAAGGCTCAGAAAATTTTAGAAAGGGCAGGAAATGCACAGGAAGAATTAAAAACTTCATTTGATCAAGTCAAACAGGACATTAATCTTACAAAAACTGAAGTAGGAAATTTAAGATCCGACATGGTAGGCAAAGTGTTAGAAGTAAAATTAGCTAACAGTAATCACATGATAGAGCTAGAAAAGAAATTACAGGCTAGTATTAGCTCCATTAAGGAAGAAAACACTACACATCATGTACACATTTCAGGAGCCCAGAACAGACTCAAGGAGCAACTTGACAGTCTAAATGACACTGTTGGTGAATTACAGGTCAAGTTGGAAGGTCAAAGTAAACTGATTGAAGAGGGTATTAATGTGGATATAAATGCTTCTATTGTAAAAGCAGTTACGGACATGAAGGAGGAGGTCGTAACAGTCACAACTAAAATAGTATCAGAAATCCATCATAAATTATCTAATGACATTAAAGCCATAGAATTATGTTCAAATATAAATGTTAGTAAAGTACGTGAAGATCTATCCAAGCGGATAGATACATTGCAAATCAATAACGTAGCCACGCTGACAGACATTGTAAATAAAACAGATTTAAGTAATTCGGGCGAATTTGACAAGGTTAAACGTACAGTCGATGAGATAAACATAGAACTGGCGAAAATTCGATCGAAGCAGGAAAAGGAAACCAGCGAATTGGAACAGCAATTAAGGTCACTTGCGATTGGGGATGCTACATTTTCATCTACGTTAAGAGCTGAAGTCAGGGAGGACATCAGGAAGGACTTAACTAGATTTTTTCAAGCAAGAGATGAGAAATTGAAGGAAGAAATTAGGAAATTAGAGGCTAGGACAGACAAGATAGAAGAGGATAAGGAAAGCGTGGTTAGTCAACAGCAGATTCCGAAATCCAATTTTAACTTCAATCGAGAGCCATTTCAAACAGAACTAGGGGAACTTGGAGGAGACTTTGAACCTTATCAGAGTAGGTCAAATGCCAACGTTATCGTGATTAAGAATAATGACGAAAAGCCTAATAAATTCAGCGGAGTAGGAAATATCACTGCTGTGGAATTTCTTAGAGACATGAGATCGTATTTAGAGGACAATAGAATACCTCGTGAAAGACTTATGAGGGTCGTTGAGAAATACTTGGACTCAGAAGCACTAGTTTGGCACAGAGCTTTCAGGTATACCTATCAGACATTTGAAGAATTCGCTATTGCTCTACAAAAGCGATTTTGGAGCAAGGAATTTCAACAAGACATACGCGCCGAAATTTACTCGAAAAAGTATGCTTATTCTAGTCCAACGAAGTACGCAAGTTTCTTTACGAAACAATTAGCACGCTTGCAGTATTTGCAACCTCCATTGGCGGAAGAAGACTTAGTTCATGCTATTTCATGCCAGTTACCAACGGAAGTTAGAAGGCACCTCATTTCGGCAAATGTAAAAACTTTAGAGGGGATGGCAGACATTTTGAGGAGACTGGATCACACGTCTAATGTGTCCAACAACTCAACTGGAAGCCAGAACCAGAGAGGAAGAAATCAGGAACAGAGAGAGATTCACACCATCCACATCGATCAAACGCAGCAGACGGAGGAGAACAAAAATGGAGTAGGTCCAACTAGATCAAGAATGTATGGACAAAATCGTTTTCAACCAGGTTATCAGAGACCTAGAGAAGGAAGACCATACCAAAATCAAAGATGGGACGAAAATCAAAGATGGAGAAATAGTTACCACAACAGAAACAATGATTATCGCAGAGAGGGATATTACAATCGAAATAACCCAACGAATAATTATGGATATCGGGGATATCAAAACTGGAGAAACACGAATAACTATTCGAGACAGCAACAACAGCAAAGTCAACAAAATCAAGGATGGAGAAATAACAATAATGTGAGGAGGTATTACGATGATAGAGAGAGAGAAAGTCAAGAATACCTGAGGAATCTCAGAGAAAGGGAAGAAAGAAAAACAAGAAACCAAAATCAGGGACAGCGTGTAACGTGTTTTTCGAGGGGTTTTTATGCCACTGGCATAAGTCAGTAGGAAGCCATTCTATATTTATTTACGCGGCAAATTGTTCAGCCAAGAGAAGCTTTCATGTTAATTTATTATTATTATTATTATTAATAATTATTATTATTATTATTAAGGTATTTTTCGGATCATTTTATAAAATTATAAGCATACAGATAGGTTTTCTATGTCTTAGAAAACACTATCAAGCAAATTATTACGAACGACATTATCATAGAAAATTATGTGATTACGGAATTTTACGGAGTTTCGTCAGTTAGGGTATTATGAGAGACATGACTCACTGGGAATTCAGATACAGGCTGATTCTTATCAAGAAGCATTACGCAAGCCTGGGTCGCAGAGTCAAGAAAAGGCGGATAGTATGGAACGGCAATCGACATCACCCTCCCGCCGAGTGTAATGAGCCAGAGGTGGGGAAGTAGCGCGTGGGGAGCAGCCAATCAGTGGAGACCACGTAAGCTGGAAGTCGGCACTGGAGTGGGAAGCCGACGAGTGCATATATCGTTTGGCGCGCCGTGGAGTAAGACTGTGTAAGACTTGACCAGTACAGTTGCACGTGTGAGTCGCTCCGATGTTCCGTGGAGTGGAGGACTATCTTTGTAAAACTTAACCAGTGTGGTTGTACGAGGTTTTGGCTCCGATGTTCGGACCATAGAGTTATCAAATCTACCAGTATATCATCAAATATCGAAGAAGATGACGGCGTCCAGGAAACAGTGGGAAGCTTTCTTCAACATCCAGTACGAGGGAAATGCTTCGGCAATTTCCAGTGGTAAGCGCGAATGACGCAGATTTACTCAATCTCTCGTTTCTCTTTGTTTTAAATTCAGTATTTCAGTAACTTCATAGCTTGGGAATAAGAGTAAAATCATTAATTTATCCGACTCCGTTCTCACGTAATTCTCTATCGGTAATATTAAAATCGCAACGCTCCAATTTAAATTTTTAAACTTATTATTATTATTAATTTTGCAATACTTGTTTTATACAATAAATTCATTTCTTTTAACAATGCAATCTTTGCTTTCAGTAGGTAGCATTAGATATAGACCAATTCCTTCTCCTGATACAATTGTTGTTGGGTTAATGATCAAATCATACCACGATCTGAGTGAATAGAGTCTTGAAGGTGTTCTGCCAGAGCTAGACGTTGTTAAATACAAATTTAGATTTCAACATTGCGTTGAGGTCTTGGCGCCCATTAAACAACATAGCTTAGGCAAAGGTCAACAGTTACATTTATCACCCAACAGTTACGGGCAGTCAACCCGTTACACTTGCCGCTGAACGAGGAGCAAAGCATAACCGTTACATTTGCCGCTCAACGTGAGGGCTAAGCGAAACCGTTACAAGCGTAACCAAAATCAGGAATCTCAGCGCGGAACAAGCAGAGATCGGAGTAATGAAGACCCAGGAGGAGTACAAAAAAAACTTCAAATTCCAAAAAGTGAAGCGAGGATGAGAACAGCACCGTAACCAGACATGTAATCCAGATAAACGAGTTATATCAAGCCACGAACGAAGATCTCCTGTATGAAAGAGAAGAGCCGAAAACAGGAAGAGTAGCGAGGTTACCCA
Source organism: Meconema thalassinum (assembly GCA_946902985.2). Taxonomy (NCBI): domain Eukaryota; kingdom Metazoa; phylum Arthropoda; class Insecta; order Orthoptera; family Tettigoniidae; genus Meconema; species Meconema thalassinum. Next base: position 310,080,163 of record OX336392.1, on the reverse strand, counting down.
TTATAGAGATCGTATCAGAAGGTGAATGCCTGAGAACACTACTAGATACGGGAGCGACAGCATCAATTTTGTCAGAGAACTGTTTTCACAGATTGAAGGATGGAAATTCACTTACAGCTATGCCCGTTTCAACTATTAAAGTCAGGGGTGTATTCAACGATAAGACCATGAAATGTAAAGTCCAAGCATTAATGGAATTCTCCATAAATGAATACAAATATGAGTAGATATTCATAGTCTTGAACCAGATAAATTTCGATGCTATTCTAGGTATTGATTTTATAACGAAGACAGGAGCCGTGATTGACTTGCGTAACGGAGTCATAAGATTTAATGAAGGCCAATATCAACCAGAGGACACGAAGAAGGAGGAGAATGAGTGTAGTCTGATTGACGAAACTACAGAAAAAAATCTAGTAAAAATAGTCATGGAAGTTGAAGCAGAAGGGATACCTCACTATGGCAGAAAAATTGAGAACTTTGAAGATCAGAGAGAGAAATTAGAAGAATTGGTCACGACTTTTGCAGATGTATTTGATGATAAACCAGGCATTATCAGAGGATATAAATATCAGATCAAGCTCGCAGATGACACACCATTTCAGAAGAAATTGTATCCAATACCGGAGAAATATCAATCAGAAGTGACAGAGCTAATAAAAGGCATGGAAAAAGACGGTATTATAAGAAAGCAAGCCACTCCTTATTTAAACCCTCTCACAGTTGTGAAGAAAGCAGATGGAAGTCTTAGACTATATTTAGATGCCAGGGGCATAAATACTCTTCTGCTGAAAGAATTTGACAGGCCACCAAAAATCAGAGAACTACTGAGGAGATTCAAGAATAAAACCTGTTTCTCAGTGATTGATTTAACTGCAGTATTTCATCAAATAGAGCTTACAGAAGACAGCAAATGTTATACAGGGTTCATGTTCAATCAAACCTGTTATGTATATCAGAGAGTACCATGTGGATTGGTAAATTCAAGTCCAGCACTTATCAGAGCCTTGGATGATAAGTTGAGTGATGAAGTAAAACAATTTGCCATTTGCTACGTGGACGATATTATCATATCTTCAGAAACGCCAGAGCAACATTTCATGCATTTGAAGAAGCTATTTGAAAACCTCAGAAGTGCAAACATCAAGGTGAAATTGAATAAATGCCATTTCTTTCAAGAAAAGATCAACTTTCTTGGACATACTATAGATAGATTCGGTTACCACCCGAATGAAGACAAGATAGAAGCGATATTGAAGTTTCCCAAACCCAAGAGGATCAAAGACATCCGAGCATTTGCGGGTCTTTGCCATTTTTTCAGAAGTCATTGTCCACGTTATTCAGAGATCATGGCACCACTACATGAGCTTCTAAAGAAAAACAATAGATGGAAATGGGATGCAGCTGCCGAGAATTCTTTTATTCAAGCAAAGGAAATGCTCAGAAACAACATCAAATTAGAGTACCCAGATTTCGAAAGAACATTCATAGTAGAAACGGACGATTCACGAATTGGTATTAGCGCAGTCTTGTATCAGAAGGATCAAGATGGCAACCATCATTATATTTCATTCTGCAGTAGGAAGTTACGCACGCACGAGTTGAATTATTTCACGACGGAGCTTGAAGCTTTAGCCGTCATAAATGCTCTACAAAACTGGAAGAAATTATTGCTGGGACACAAGATTATAATCAGAACGGATCACAAAGCACTGGAATTCATGTTAAAGTCAGACTTGTCAAGCGATCGGATGATCAGATGGACCAAGTTTTTGCAACAATTTGATGCCACGATAGTTCATGTTCCTGGTAATGACAACCTACTAGCAGATATTCTTTCCAGACATCCGATTCCTGAAAAGAATGTGAGAATTAACGTTATCCAGACGGATGCTGAAGACCAGGAAACGTTGGATAAACTAAGAAGAATTCTTCTTTTTCAAAAGAAGCATGCACCATTTAGGAACATTTATAGATTTTTGTCAGGGAGAATGACAAGGAGGCACGCCTCATATTTCGAAATAAGAAGGAAAGCTAGACACTACATTCTCGTGGGAGAAACTATATGTAAATACATCGATGCTAGACACACGAAAGTGCGAGTTGCTATTCCACCAGAACTTATTGTGCCACTAATTTGGTTAGTACACAAAAGTATAGGTCACGGAGGAGTTGACAAAACATACTATACCATGTTAGAAAAGTTCTATTGGATTAACATGAGAGAATCCATAACCATTGTAGTCAGATCTTGTGAACTGTGTCAGAAAAACAAATACAACTCTGAACTATTGAAGGAACGACCTAAAGCAATTATTCCTACGAAACCACTGGAATTGTTTAGTCAGGATATTTTTGGACCTGCACCTAAAGGAGACAGAGGAAACCAATATGTGTTAGTCACAATGGATGTATTTTCCAAAGTTGAATTGCTTAATCCAATGCAGAAAGCCACAACGAAAACTGTTTATATCACTTGGAGAGAAACATTATTCCAAAGTTGGGAAAACCAGAAAGACTTCTAACGGACCATGGAACGCAATTTACCTCTGCAGAATTTCAGGGAGCGATGGATAGGTTGGATATTGTTCACCTATTTTCATCAGTTCGCAGTCCAGAGACGAATCCTATTGAAAGAACAATGCTTGAATTTTCAAAATACACTCGCTTGTATAGTGCAGATAATCATGCGAATTGGGTGAAGATTGTACCACTAGTAGAATTTTGCATAAATAACACGAGACATGAGAGCACCAACGATATTCCAGTTATGTTGCATTTTGAAGAGAAACCCGTACGACCATGGAACGGAATCTTCAATATTCCGGAAGATAACGAACCACCGATGGACCAGAGAATCGAAGCAGCTAGAGTCCAGTTAAACAAAGCGGCTGAGAAGAGATTAAAACGCGTACAAGGAAAGAGATTCAGTGGACCGCTGCGAGAAGGTGATCTTGTATTAGTCAGGATTCCTGTGAAAGCAGACGTACTGAAGAAGGTGTATATCAAGTTCAGTAGCCGTTTCAGAGGACCGTTCAAAGTAGAGACAGTCTACGGTAACAATTGCTATGAGATCGTAAGGATTGAAGAAAACAGATCCATTGGAAAATTTAACCATTCCAAATTGAAGAGATTTTACCCAAAGATACAGTAAATAAATAAATTCAGTCTCAAGAACAGAGAAACTAACTGTTATTAAAGAAAGTACAGGCTATACTTTACTTTATATTAGCAACGGGGTAATGCGCCAGAATTTACTTAAGGCCATTACCAAAGAACCAATCTGGATATGAACCAAGACCCAGAAAAAATAAAAGAATGGATTAAAATCTTTTATTCATTAATATTCGTGAGATATGGGAAAATCTGTGTAGAAATTAATGAAATACTATGCATCTTACACAATTATAGAAGGCAAGCAAGAAGGAATGATTTAAATATGGATATATATTTATTATATGAATGTGGGGAGGTCTACATTGCGAGAGACATCACGCCACATGGAACGAGAGTTACGTCATGAAGGAGGAGAAGGGACGAAGGTCGAACTACGGACTGAGAGCGGAGTTACATCACACCACGAGAGGGGAGGCAGAGTGAGTAACTTACCGAGCGCAGAGAGCCGGACAGAGGAGTTCTTTCCAATTTGAGATTTCATCGAGTTAAGACCTCGAGAAGAAGCTAGTATTTGTTACAATAGTGCCACGCTTTATGAAAGTTGGAAGAAGAGTGCAGTACAGTAGACTGTAACTTGCGGAGCAAGCAACATTATCACGCAGAACAGAACAGCATATAGTTGAATATTACAGTGTTTCAAACAAAGCTGTTATACTTCGAATGAAAACATTACATTTCTACAAGAAGAGATTTACGATTATTACGTTTGAATTCATACTTGAACATTATATGAAAATGCAAGTTATAAATCAGCAACGGGGAAGTCATAAATGTGTCATTAGTGAAATGAGAATGACCATCTGCTAAGCTACATCATAGGGAAGTGGAAACTACAAAGATGAACAGTTGAATTCCAGAATACATAATTATGGAAGGCGCAGCAGAACATCCACGTGATGCGCAAAATCCCAGAACGAACCTCTACTTTTCAACAAGAGTTCTTATACATCTAGTATACTCGCAAACGCTTGTATAAACGACGATTTTCAACCTTGAGAAGAGATGTCAATACTGAAGAGATGGGGAATCGAAGGAAGAGCCAGGCGACGTGCAGTGAACGGGAGAAGGAGTGCAGACGGAGCAGGCTGTTTCACGGCAAGGTCGTTCACCCGAGCATGTCACCGACCTTGTTCCACTGGGGGAAGAGGCCAGCTGGTTCCGACACAACCGGTCTACATAGCTGTGGGCGATGCGCTCGAAACACGCTTGGTTTGGCAGACGAGAGAAGGTATTCCCAAGACCAGATTCAACTCAAGGTAGAGAAGAGATTGTTTTATATTACGTAGAATTTTAGTTATGTTCTGTGTTTATCCTAATTGACCAACCGTATAATTTTGTCAGTATAATTAAAATTATGTAGATTTTGAAGTAGTAGTAATTTTTCATATTTTTCTTAGGAGTCATTTTTCTTGTTCTTTGAAAATTTCAGTCACTTGGACGAAATTTTGCATAGCGCTGTCATTAACGTTAGTCATTTCAGAGTAAAATCGTGTAGAATTATTGATATTTGCGTTAGATTTAAACTAATTAAATCTGTTTTATGCGCAGCGATGGAATGTAGAGTGAACGATTTAAAGAATGTATAGTGAACGATACAAATTGAAGAGAGTATAGTGAACTACTTAAAAGGAGTATAATATTGAGTAAATTGAAGAATGTATAGTGAACTATTTGAAAGGAGTATAATATTGAACGAATTAAAGAAGGAGTATAATTGTGAATAAATTAAAGAAAGTATATTAAACCAAAGTCAAGTACCGCATATTTAAAAAGTTATGTCACGAAGTGTCAAATATTTCGACAACTCATGATGTTGATTCGAGTGTCAGAAATTTATTTTCAACCAATTATGAACGAAATTGAATTGTTACAAGACACAAAGTCTGATAAAAAAAATTAATAAAATGCTTGATAAATGATTAAATTAATGAATACTAGATTCACAGTAATGAGACAGATAGATAAGTAAATCTATGCAGTAACGTGATGAACCACATTTTCTAATAACGAAAGTTGTTAATGAGTTGGGGTTGATTTTGGTGATGTAATGAATTATTGTCCTCTTTTATGAATATGACCTTTATTTATTGTTTATTGCCTTGTATTTTATCAATGCTAATGGTTGCTTTCTTACAATTGACTGCCGACAGCGCAGCGCTATGGCCTAACTAAAACCACGGCCCACTGGATGCTGCTCTCCAAGGAGCTTACAAAAATAGTCCATACATAGAGGGCGCTCATAGCAGCACAATAGCAGCTAACATTCCTGGCTCTCCTTGAAAGATGCGATTTCAACAAGAAAACCATGTACTGTACGTACGGTATGTTAAAAACCATACGTAAACAACATTTATAAACTACATCTAATGAGAATATATAATCTAACATAAACTAAAGCAAGTGAACACTGCTATGTATGCTTTAGAAATTCGTAATCTGCCTCTCCGTCGACTTTCTCGAAGTTGGAAGGGCCCCGCATAGTCCACACCAGTCACGGTGAAGGGCCTGGTGACTTTCGAAACCCTCTCTTTGGGTAAATCTCCCATGCGGACTTCTGGAACTATTGGATTGAATCGAAAACACTGGACGCATTTTCGAACGATCTTTTGTGCTTCTCTTCGACCACTTATCGGCCAATATTTTTGTCGAGTTGAATGTAATAGTTGCTCCGGTGGACAATGATGAAGTCTCACATGCTCGTGTCTCATAATAGCAGTTGTTATGTGATGATTTGCCGGGAGGAGAATGGGATGCTTTTGCTCTTCAGAGAGAGCAGAATGTCTCAATCTTCCACCAACTCGCATTAACCCATCTTCATCAATGAATGGATCAAGGCATCTCAAAGGACTTCCACGAGGTGGTGTTTCCTTTTTGGATAAACATTTGTGTGATGATGAAAAAGCTTCTATTTGCAACCACTTTAATACAGTAGTTTCTGCTCGTTTTATTTCTTCAGGAGTGATGTGGTTTGTATTTAGGTCTTTGGATCCTTTTCCCCATTTCTTGCGCTGTACTTTGTTTAAGGTATTATTGACAAATCTATGACAATAAGCAATGACTCGACGTAACTTCGAAAATGACGAAAATTTGTGCAATATTTTGGAAGTACTTGCGATGGTCAACATAACCTTTGAACTCTTCATCTCTGGCAGACTGATGTCAGGTTGCAATGTAGAAGGAGGTAGTGAATTTTCCTTGACTAACCAATTAGGCCCAAACCACCAAAGATGATGGTTAATAATATCTATGGTTGGAATCCCACGCGATATGAGGTCAGCAGGGTTTTCCTGAGAGGGTACGTGACCCCACTTTGCATTCTCAGCTGCATCTTGTATTTTTGTGACTCTGTTAGCCACAAATGTTTTCAGCAATCGCGATTCTGTGTTTATCCATCCTAAAACAATGGTGCTGTCACTCCAAAGATAAACATTTCTTATCTTGTCTGCTGCAGCAGCCTTCGTTTCTCGCACTAAACTTGTGAGTAAAAGTGCTGCTTCTAACTCTAGTCTTGGCATGGATATGGTTTTTAGAGGAGCCACTTTAGATTTTGCGCTGATTAGATGAGATGTGAACATTCCATCTTGATTTCTGTTTACTGCGTATATACAGGCTCCATATGCTTTTTCGGAGGCGTCACTGAATCCGAAAAGATCAAATTTTGAATTGTAATTTTCAGGATTGACGTTCCTTATGATTCTGAGCTGGTTTAGCTGTGGCAATGAAGAATAATATTGGTTCCAAATGGACAGCTTATCTGTGGTAACAGGTTGGTCCCAGTCGAACCCGTCCGTCCATAGTTGTTGCATTATGATTTTTCCTCTTATTAAAACAGGACTTACTAGCCCAAGAGGATCAAAGACTTGCGAGATTTTTGATAAAATCTCACGCTTTGTATACACTACTTCAGATGAGAGGTTAACCTGATACTGCAATGTATCTTTTGTCGAATCCCAGACAATTCCTAACGTCTTACTGGCATCTTCTTTGTCTAGGACCATCAAGTCTCGTGCATTCGATTGGATATTCAAGTGGTTTATGATTTCCTTATGGTTGGACCTCCACTTGCGCAACAACATTTGCCCCTTTTGCAATAGATCCATAAGCTGACGATGAATTTGTATTACTGCATCTACAGTATCGCCACCGGTGATACAATCATCCATGTAAAAGTCTTGTCTCATAATTTTGGCTGCTACTGGATATTGAGGGTCATAGATATTAGCAAGTTCGCGAAGACATCTCATCGCGTGGTAAGGTGCTGACGCTGTTCCGTAAGTGACAGTGTTTAGCTGATATGTTTTTATTGGTAACAGTGTATCCCTTCTCCATAAAATTTGTTGCAATGGTCGATCTTCATAGTGTATCATTATCTGCCTAAACATTTTCTCAATGTCAGCCGTTATTACATACTGGTGCATGCGAAATCTGAGAATGATGTGAAATAAATCTGCTTGTAAATTGGGACCTTGAAACAATTTGTCATTTAGTGATGTTCCTCGTGTAGTTTTGGCGGAAGCATCAAACACCACTCTCAATTTCGTGCTTGAGCTCTCTGGACGTAAAACCGCATGATGTGGTATAAAATAACATTTGTCTGATTCGTCCTCAGCTGTTTCTTCAATGTGTGACATATGTCCAAGTGCTTCGTACTCGTCCATAAAGTCACAATATGCCTGCTTCAAATTTTGTTGTTTGTTGAATTTTCTTTCCAAAGCGGCAAGTCTTCTCTTCGCTTGTTCTTTGGACTCGCCGAGAGTAACTCCTGGCCGTATGGGCAATCTAACCACAAATCTTCCAGATGAGTCCCGCGTGGTTGTTTCAGCGAATAGTTCTTCGCAAAATTGCTCTTCTTTTGTATAGTGCTGCGTTTCTGGGATTTTTTCTTGTAGCCAAAACCTTTCGAGCTGTTGTGATAATGTATCATTAGTCATTGTGAGACACGTAGACATTCCTTCAGCTTTATTTTCTTGTATTTCTCCACCGAGAATACAGCCCAATTTTGTATCCTGCAAAGCAGGTTGACCAGCTATGTTGTTTTTTGGTCTTCCAACGACGATTTTCCAGTAAATGCTTGCTCCAAGCAGCAGGTCAACATCTCCTGGCTCGTTGAATGAAGGGTCTGCAAGTTGAATATTTTTTGGCATAACTATCTCATTGATGTTAACCTTATATTGGGGTAGTCGTCCTGTGATGGAAGGAACAACGTAGCATTCCAAATCAATGCTGTATTGACTATCCATGGAATAAAGTTGTATACGATTGATTCCCTTTGCTTCAACCTGGGCACCACTAACACCGCTGAATTGTTGATTCTGGCGAAACCACTGTAAATTAAGCCTTTTGCTAAAAGTCGTTGTTACCAAATTTAACTGTGCACCAGGGTCTAATAATGCTCGGCAGGTGATTCTCTTTCCTTTATTGTCCACTACATTCACAAGCGCAGTTGACAGAAGAACTTGTGATGTTCGAACTCTTGTTAAATTGACGCTTGGCCCTTGGCCTAATGTAGATTCTTGCAACTGAATTAAGCGATTTGCTTCTGAAGTTGTGGCCTTTTCTTGGCTTTCTGAACTGGCACTGTCTTTGTGCAGTAATGTGTTATGCAGTGAGTTGCATTTCTTGCATCTTGTTCCACGGCAATCTCTTGCTAGATGTCCAAATTTTAGGCAATTTAGACAATGTTTCTTTTTAATTAATAACTGTCTTCTCTCATCAGGCGTTTGCTTCAGCAACGTTTCACACTGAAAAATGAAGTGGTTTCCTTCACATATGTTGCATTTGAATGAAGGTGTGTTGATCATTAAAACCTTCTTATCCTGTTTATTTTCCTTCTGTGTATACTTGTTTCCCGGACTCTGTTTGTTTAATGTCTTTAATTTGAGGGTTTGTTTCAACAACATCAGTGATTGACATCGTTCGGCTAAAAACTTTGTGAATTCTTGTAGAGTTGGCATATTTTCTGGTGTGCGATTCTTGATTCTTTCTTGCCAGTCACGCTGTTCAAGATAATCTAGTTTCTGCTTAACTAAATGGATTATTAAGATATCCCAATGATCTACAGGCTGATTAAGTGATTTTAACGCTGATATATTCGTTTGGATGTGCCAATTCAATTTTCGCATCGAGTCGGCTTTGTTTTCCTTCTCGATTTCTGGAAATTTGAAAAGTTCATCCAGGTGGGTCTGTATTATCATCATTTGGTTGTCGTATGTAGCGTTTAATAGATCCCAAGCGTTGGTATAGGTCTCTTCGCCTATGGTGAATCGTTCGATGACAATTTGAGCCTCTCCCTTCAGTACTCCGACAAGATACTGGTGCCTCTGTACATTTGATAGGTTTGAATTGTTGTGAATTGTGGATTCAAAGCTATTTTTGAAAAACCGCCACTTTTTGTAATCACCGTCGAATTCTGGGAGTTTTATTTCTGGCAATTTTGACACATTAGAATGAGTTGTTTGAGGAAGTTCTTGTACTTGAAGGTTCTGGGTATTTGGGGATATTTGTTGTTGTGATGTCTCGACGATAGCGTGTAGTTGACTGACTGTGTTGAAATATTGTGTTTCAAATACAGCGCGTTCACCCTCACATTCTGCCAGAAATACGTCCGCTTCAGTTTCATCTTCCGGTATATGGTCTTCGATAGCCTGTTGAATGTCGTCAAACTCTTTCCAAATGCCCTCTATTTTTTCTAATTTTACCGTTGCTTCAATTGGTGTGGTGTGTTCTGAGATCGAGTTGGCTGTTCTAGTCACGAATCCTTTTACTCGTGCGCGACTTTGTTTTAGCTTTGTGAATTGCGACATCCTGAATTGCGATTAAATATAAAGTTGCGTAGGTCTGTGCAGTGACCAATGCAATGAAGAAATGCCTATTGTATTCAATGAATTATATGAATTTGTACAATGGGATTTGAAGTACGGTAGACCTAGATCAATGTTTTATTTGTTTTGGTAGTATGACTCTTGAATTATATATGACACTGCTTTGGCTATTGCGTTTACGTTTCAGCTGTCGATTGCGACGTATATTTGTAACCTATGAATGTCTCTCCAATTATGATTTATTTGATACTCACAGGAGTCGAGAGTTCCGCTGTTGGGCGCCAATGTTAATGAGTTGGGGTTGATTTTGGTGATGTAATGAATTATTGTCCTCTTTTATGAATATGACCTTTATTTATTGTTTATTGCCTTGTATTTTATCAATGCTAATGGTTGCTTTCTTACAATTGACTGCCGACAGCGCAGCGCTATGGCCTAACTAAAACCACGGCCCACTGGATGCTGCTCTCCAAGGAGCTTACAAAAATAGTCCATACATAGAGGGCGCTCATAGCAGCACAATAGCAGGTAACAAAAGTATTACAAGAACTTTTATATACATATGTTCAATGGAAATTTAGAGCATTAAAAAGCCTAGATAAATTTGTTAAACAAATATTTTCACGGAAGGAAGACGTACTTATATCATTTGTTAAAAATATGAATTCTTACTGATAATTCTTTAAGGGTTGTAATAATGTAAAACTGAATTTAAACACGTGAAAAAAGAAAGAGTTAAGAAAGTTAAATCACAGGGTGATCTAAAAGTAGATGTACAGAAATTATTATTGCAGAAGTGGAATTATAAGCACGAGGCGAAGTTGTATAAGGATAGATGAGAGTGTTAGTAAGAAAATGCATTGAAATGGAAGTTTATATTTGAAATACCGTGCAAGAAAGGATATGTAGACGTAAATGAGTTACGTATTTTTACGAAAGGAGGCTGAGGGAGTCTCAAGTTTTTCTAGTATTGATCGCAGCGATTGTGAAGTTATTTGAGTGTATTAAAGGAAAGTTCTGTACAGGGTGTTTAAGAAATGATGTGATTGTTGTATAATTTTGGAAGAGGAGTGTGAAATGAAGGTCAAATACCATGCACTTCTAGTATTCACGTTTATCAGAGAATTATTAACACAGTAAAGAATTTCAGGAATTTTTCAACATTTTATAATCAAATGGGAAAAGACAAAGTCAGAACAGTGCTTAGCTTAAATGTTTGTCACTTATGTTCTATTGATTAAGACAAGTATTTATACTTTCAACCGATAGAGTTGCGGTGTGTGTTTGTTTGTTTGATTGTTAAGGAAGTTGAGTAGTAAAGACTCATTGAAACATAGACAATTTAATCGTTTCGACACAATAGAGTGTATATTTGTGCGAACCATGAATTAGTGTAAATATGAATATAATTAATGTTGAACAATTTTTCTTAGATATGGAACTACGGTTCAGAGATGAAACGGATTTGTATAAAATAGGGTAATGCTTAAAATCACGCCGTTTCATAGTAGTTTTAGTGGAGACTTTCTTAACCAGTAACATTAATGTTGAAAACTATTACAACTGTCATAACCTTGCTCTACAAGGAGATAGAGGGAGACCCAAGTGGAGGGATATCGTGTTTAATTAGACCATGGCTAACTCCTCACGAATTAGTATATAGGACCATAAACCTATTAGCAATATATGCCAAAGGACTGACGATTGTCTGTGCTTATTTCCCCCCAAAACACTCCGCTCAGGATATCATTTACAATCTATCAGAAATGCTGTCAATTATTGGACACCACCGTGGATCAGTCATAGCAGGAGACTTTAACTGTCGTGTAGATAAGGAATGTACAAAAAGTAAAATGGTTGTAGAATTTCTGGAGGCAGAAAGTTTCTATCTATTAAACAGCAGGACAACACCAACTTATATATGTCATAACGGTATGAGCTCAGTGGATTTAATCTTTGCAAACACATACGTTAGGACAATTAATATCAAGACACTCTCCTCAAATTCTGTGATACCATTAAGGAAGCACCTACCAGTCGTTGCTAAAATTAAAGTAAATATTGCACCATCAGAAAGAAACATAAGGAAGCCTGTAATAATAAAACGCTCCCTCGACATCAACTACCAAGAAGAAACTTTAATGACTTCAAAAAACCACATCCTAGATTCGGCGAGACAAGGAGAAATAGATGCTGCAGCATTCAGTCTTGAAAAGATTATAAAGGAGTCCCAAGTTAGGATGCCTCCAACAGAAAGGAAATCTCAACCGTGGTTTGATGCATACTGTTTTTCGGTAAGGAAAGACGTCCTAAATTTGCTTCATATTGTTCGATACTATAAAACAGAAGAAAACCTCAAGAGGTATAGCGACCTAAGACGATCCTACAAAAAAATCCTTATGGAGAAAAGAGCAGCTTGGTTGGAAGAGGAAGGGAATAAACTAGTGAAGAGAGCGATGGACAATCATTTTCTAGCACTACAGCCCAGAACCCAGAAGTTCTTGCAGACTATCAGTATGGACGCTTGGGAAAGGCATTTCCAGAATATTTTCAATACCGGTAACTCTTGCAGGGTAACGACTCTTCATGGACAAGCTGATTTCCCTCCAATTACTGAGTTGGAGGTTGTGAAAACTATACTCAGTCTTAAAGCTGGCAAGTCCCCCGGGCCTGATGAAATATTTAATGAACATTTTAAGGAGGCTTTGCCTTACTTTCGTGACATATTGCCTACACTTTTCAATAAGTGTCTTGAAGCCTGTACAATACCGTCATCCTGGAGAACGTCATTTATCAAACTACTTTATAAAGGGAAAGGAAGTGCAGACTCTCCGGATTCTTATAGAGGAATAGCGCTCGAGAACGCAATATTCAAAGTATTCACAAGAATTCTGACGGACAGACTGACAGAAAAAGTTTCTGACAAGATCCCAGACCAACAGTTTGGTTTTCAGAAAGGTAAATCAACTCTACAGGCAATTGGAAACCTACTGTCAGATATTGATGAGGCACTTCGTCACCATAGAGGTAAATTTCACGCCATCTTTGTGGATTTTAAGAAGGCCTTCGACCTGTTAAGTCGACAGGTCATAGTTGAGAAACTTCAGACTATGCTCGGTGAATCTGATTATCTGACACTGATAATAACCAACATTCTACATCACAATACCGTGTTTATCTCCGATAGCCTTCAGTTCTCAAAGCCTATTGAACAGATAAATGGTGTCCTACAGGGTGACCCAATCAGTCCACTGCTGTTCATTCTCTCAACTGCTGACATCACGGGTATCCTCGAGTCTTTGGAAGAGAAGATATCTCTTTATATATAAGCAGATGATGTAGTAATTGGAGCAAAGAGTTTGGAAGTTCTGCAGGAATGTATGGATCGTCTGCTTCTCTGGGCCGAGAGGAACAAATTACAGATCAACGAGAATAAAACAGCCCACATGGTCTTCCGTAAGGGAGGAATGATTTCGAATAGAGATAAGATTTATTACAGACCTGGAGATTTACCGATAACAACCGTCAAGAATTTTAACTATTTAGGGTTAATTTTCCAGACGACAGGAACCTCTTTCACAATGCATGTGAGAAACAGAGCGACTGCTGCACTAATAGCTATGAACAACATACAGCATTTGCGTAAACTATCTTTAGTTACTGCTATGAAGCTCTTTCTTTCCACACTGACACCTATTTTAACCTACGGTCTGGAACTGATCTGGCCTCATCTGACCAAATCCAACTTAAAGGAAATAGAGCAAGTAAAGTCTATCTTCCTAAAGAAAGCATTGTGTGTATCGAAATTTACTCCGTCCCGGCTAATGTATGAGCTGTCTGCAGAGCCATTCTGTATTGAACAAATCAGACTACAAATGCAGCTTCCATCTAGCGCTGCCTATCAGGAACTTCTTGCGGAATTTCAATCAAAAAAGAAAGAAATATGGTTGGACTTCTATGGGACAGAAGCGATGTTATCGTCTGACTGGAAGAGAGCAGACTACGATTTACGACACACTGTGACGCGTTTCGCAGTCCATGGATTTCATTTCAGGTGTTGCGGAAGAAAAGACTTTCACACTCCAAATGCAGCTACATGCATATGTGAATTGTGTAGCGAGCCCTGTGACCGATATCATGCGGCATATTGTAAAGGAAGATTAACTTCCCTGACGCAATTTTGTAGCGACTGACAGTACCTGCATTGTATTTTTTACTTTTTCAATGGCCATTGGCTGCATTAAAACTATTATTATTATAATTTTCTTACATCAGTGCCACGTGCAGTTTATTATTTGGAGATTATTTTTATTGCAGTGTCAGGGAGACACTATTTTCAGACGGGAAGTCAGTTTTATTAGTACTTTTATTAGCACAATAAACGGCTGGCGCTCCTTAGCGATTCAGTCAATTTTTATCTTAGCTGACATCATTTTCATTGTCGTCATCGCCGAAAATAGTACTGCTAGGTATAGTTACAGGCGCTCACTATAGATTAACCTTATCACCCCTCGAGATTGGAGTTTCTCGATTTGCTCTAAATGTAAATGATAGTAGAAATCTGTACCTAGACTGGTAGTACTATTTTCTTACGAATAATATCTATCCTATGTGTTCCTGAAGTTCCCAATTTTTACTTAGTAGACATGGTAAGTTTGTGAGCTGGGTATTTACATGTCTGCAATCCTTTTCAGTGCAGCGGATATAGGTACTGATTGGTGAATTCGGGCGCAGTACTTCATTTGGGTAGAAAAAAATACAGTGTAAAACAATATAGTTCGCCCCTCGTACTTCTCCCCTTTTCCTTTGTAAATAGGTAATACCACAGCCTTCTTCCAATCCTCAGGCACTACCGATTATTGAGACAAAAATCAAAAAGAAACCTTAAGTATGACACAATACTCTTTAGCAATGTCCATTTATCCCATCCACATCTGCTGCTTTCCTAGACCCTAACTGCATCATGAATATCCTTTTTTGTACAGCCTAATTCCTTAGCCTCCTTCAAACTCTGCTCCCTTATCTGACCTACATCCCCCTCACCTGCAATCCCTACCACCTTATCACACACCTTATTAAATGCTTCATGTTTCTCACCATTGCCAACCAGAATTGTATCACCTTCCTCCTCAAATCAGATATACAGCCTTACAATTATCCTTAGCTTCCTTCTTAGCCTTGTTTAATTCACTTCTTAACCTATTTAAGTTCAAATGGCAGCCTATCCTTTTTCTGATCCTGTTATCTATCCAGCATTTCCTCTTTTACCTCCTTACATCTTTATTGCAATTACCTGGATTGATAGTCCACTTAACACTTTTTTATTATTGTTATTATTTTTTAATCATCATCAATAGTTTGTCAATTATTGTGAAAGAAAAGGAAAGGTTCAATTAAGGCAGAAAATTGGAAGGTTCAGAAGAGAACAAGAGTTGACCAAGAGGGGTCCGCAGGAAAGACGTAAGAGAAAAGTCTGCCTGGCACAAGTACAGTAAATGGAAGCAATGTTTGACTCAGTCAGATTCCCATGATCGCCAAACCATGTCCCACTACTTAGTAGCCCCTAGGAGCTAACTGACTCACCTTTCTCGCTCGGTGTATTTCACCATCATTGGTGCCAGCTCATAGCTGAAGAATATGCCTGGCATTCCAGAGTCTCCAATGCTAACTGACACACTCTGAAACAAGAACACACATTGTGCTAGTGAGTAATTGCTACAGAATAAACTCCAGATACACTAGTCTACAGAATGAACTATTTAAAATCATCACAAATATACAGCAGGTGCATTTACTTTATGCACTATTTTAACTTACTGATTATAAAAGTGCTTTTACTTTTTTGATTATCTATGCACAGCTTTAAATATTTAACATTTGTACATAATGTGATAAATTAATGTTGAAGAAATTAATTTATTCATCCAGTTTAAAAGTACAACATGTTTCGTTAAAACCTTGTAGTTTTGCATTCCCATTAATCTCCAAATCATAAGTCCTGGGACCTCCTTTTTACGATTGAACCTTTGGATGTGACACTTCACCTCAAAAATCCCACATGCATTAGCTGGGAATTGAACCTTGTTTGCCTCGGTGCGAGGCAAGCATCTTGACCATTGTGCTATCATGCCCTCTCGTTTTGAGTTACAGTACATCAGTGGATAGCATTTTCCATGTTCTTTTCTATATACAGTACTGCAATACAGCAATAAGCATATACGAGAGAGACGGAGGGGGGAAGAAGTAGACTTCTTTAAAAGATACATCCATTGCAATGATCTTGAAGATTGTATGAGACCCACAGAAATTTAAGGATAACACCGAATAAACCAGCTGCTCACTGTCATTGCTTTTGTATGAAGTCATTGTGTTCAGTAGCTTGGCACGGTGGGTGAGTGGATATCGTGTCGGTTTACTAACCCCAAGATTGCAGGTTCGCTCCTGGCCGTGGTAAGTGATTTTTTTGAAAGACGGAAAAAATACGATACGTATGTCATACGATGTTGGCATGTCAAAGAACCTATTTGAATTCAGTAGGCCGAGTTCATAATGGCAAAATTAATCTCGGGAGTTTCCGCCAACACAAAGATCCTCATTTCTCTACTAGAAAGCGCTATAGTGTTCAAGGAGCTTAGATATCTAACATCTAACCTCCTTGACTTTCATAGTCGAGGAACAACGAAATTTGACATGCAACCTACCCTCTGGGTGTCAAATAACAAAGCTTGCACCCGGCACCCGAGGCCATACAATATTATTATTATTATTGTGTTCAGTAAATTATACAGGGCGCCAGGAAATATTCTCCGCAGTGACTGCCGGCTTCTGCCAGAGCTAGCATCAGCAGTTTAGTTGGCAGCACGATGTCCTTGACAGGGTGAATCCCCACGTGTGGGCTGTAGGCTGTCGAAATCGTCAGTGTGTATTGCAATAAGCGAGCGTATGTGTCATCAGCACTTCCAGCATCTGTTATGAATGGCTGTGGTGAGTACAAAGCTAACTGTTTGTTTGTTTGTTTGTTTGTTTTGTACAAGCGACAGTAGTGCTGCCAACGTAACTACTGAAGATAGCTCTCGCAGACTCATGTAGGCACTGCGGAGAACATATCCTGGCGCCCTTGTATTTTAGTAAACTAATGTAAGTTCACTTCAGGAAGAAAAAAATCCCTCTCAGCACGCTCAGATTTCACCGGACAATGAAAAATATATGGAATTCACTAAATTTGTAAAATTGTTGTATACCTACAAATGTTCAACATACGAAAATCCCTATCTTCTTACAATTCCAAAAACTTTTTGCTCTTGGCGTAAGGGTGGGTCATATCATCAATTCTTTCAGAGAAAGGTTTTAGGTACTTTTTAGAGGGCTATTGACCTTATTAAACTGTTTTGATATTACACCTATTAAGGGAGGTATGATTTTTATCCCTCTCAAAACTCCATTTTCCCCACCTCTTTGATCAATGGTTGGTGCTATCGATAAACTTTATGGAGATACGTTTATGGCCCTTAGTTTATCCGAAGAATAGAACAAACTTTGAATGGATTCGAATTTTCACATACTAAGAAAATGATAGCGATATTTCACTTTTTCGAGAAAGACCCTCCATTTCCACCCCTCTGGATGCGAATTTTCCCTTTAACTAACTCGACCAAGATTTTAAATGGTTATATTTTATGTATAAACTTAAACGTGATTGGTCCAAAATGACGGTAGTTATCGTATCCACAAGAAAGTGACACATATAAATATAAATTATAAATAAACTTTAGAACCGACATTGGTATTGGGGTCTTGGGGATGTGAAACGCGAAGATATGTTGAAATTTTCTGGGAGTCGGAACATGGTACCATTGCAATAGGTAGCATTTTCATGAACTCTACCTAAACATGTATTGGTGTCTGTCTGTTACTCTATCACGCAAAAACTACCCAACCGATCAAGATGAAATTTTGTACGAACATAATTTTTATACCCAGATCACCCATATGACTATGTCCGCTTCGAAATATAGCACTTTCTTCTGACTTTCGACATTTTTGGCAGTCAGGCAGGCTAAAATAAGCAAAATATGGAGGTTTTTGTAGAAAGATCAGACACATCTCATTTTAAACCCAAATTGTAAAAGAGTTTCTCACAAGCTTCTTTACAATTTGAGCTTAATAACTTTGCTTTTGTCTTTTTATCCACATTTTTAACATTTCATTGTGTTATATTGGTGGTCACACTGTTCTTATGCAAGGTTTCAACACTGATATCCATCTAATGGTCTGGTAACTTCTGCACACAAAATTTTATCTCCCAATGAGACAGACTGTGATCTCGTGAAATGACATTGTCATGGTAACGTTTGGCTCTTAGTTCAATAATTTGGTATCTTATAATTCCAAAAACATTTTGCTCATCCCTTGTCATGACAGTGGGTCATATTAAAAATTCTTTCAGACAAAAGTTTAAACAATTTTTATATTGTGCGTATTAAGAGAGAGATGATTTTTGTTTCTCTAAAAAAAACTTTGATCAATGGTTGGTGCTATCAAAATCCTTTACCAACATAATTGTTGGCCCTTATCTGCAGAATAGTATGAACTTTAAATGGATTCGATATTTTACATATTAAGAAAGTTATAGCAATATTTTACTTTTTCGAAAAAGGTCCCTCATTTTCACCCCCTAGGTCCGATTTTGCCCATTAACAAGCTTGACTGAGATTTTGACTGCTTGTACTGTATGTATAAATTTGAAAGTGATTAGTGCGAAATAACGGTAGTTATTGTGTCCACAAGAAAGTCATATAGATACATAAATTATTCATAAACTTTTGAACTGACGGTGGTTTTGGGGATTGGGGAATGTGAAATGCGAAGATATGTCAAAATTTTCTGGATGTCGCAACATGGTACTGCGCTCGAAATTAGGTCTAGTCAAGACAATATCACCGGACGAGGTACGAACCGAGAGCATCGGAGGAAAATAGTGTATAAAATTTTCGAGATATGAATCTAATTTAGACTCAGGAAGAGAGATTATGCATCAACAAGCCACTGGTAAACTTTTAGCCAGAAGAAATATTTTATTACTTGATACATTTTAACCAAGCATAAATGACTTGAGACAAGTCCAGCATAGTGCACAGTTTTATCAGTGTTAGCTGCGAGAAACCTGTTTTTGATACAAGGGGACATGGCAAGGATAAGCAGAGGTCGAACGCGAGCCAGAGGAGAGAGAAGTGGGGACGACGCGTGATCAGCGCGCGCCATAAAGAGTCGACAGGCAATCAGATAAAAGATTGATTACAGAGGAACTGATAAATATTAAATACATTATTTTAATATTATAAAGGATTGTGACATATCAAATTCACCAGGAAGGAAAAAGAAATTTAATTAGCGAGACGGAAATTAAATTGGATAATTGAGAGAGGAGTGAATTTTCAGAACGGAGTGAGGCTAGTTCAGTGAATTTACGAGGAAAATCGAACGGAGGGGGCTAGCGAACGCCAAGTAACGAGGCTCTTTCTATCTGAACTTTCAAGGAGACAACACATACAACGAATCACTCTCTAATCTACAAGAGGTAAAGACTTGGAAAATATTAGACTACAAGATGAAGAAATATAGTAGAAACATGGAACAACAAGTATGAATAAGCTGATAATACAATTGAGAAGAAGTATTTAGCAGAAACAACGAGAGATATATGTCGTGAAACTATACTTTGTAGCAGTATATCGAAACTTCGAACGCAAGACCACGCAGAAGAGAAGCCAAAGGCATTGTCATACTTCAAGGAAGAGACACATCACACTATACAAGATGTATAAAGAATTAGGTCGAAGGGGAGAGATTACGACTACTTATTATTTAGAAGGAAGGAGAATGTTTTAATTCTTCCACTATGAAGGGAAAGTAAAGCTATACTAACAAGCGAGATCCAGATATGACCATGACACCATAACTAATGGGAGCGAGCTGCATCAACATCTGCAGGTCGTTCGAATAAACGCAACAAGCTACTACAGTGGAGAGAAATGCACAAGCTGAGGTGATTTCTCGTGTTAAGAAAGCACATTGCAACACTACCGACATCCAAGAACATCCAGAGATGGGCAGAAAGAAGATGGACCCAAGAATGAAGCGTGAGGAGTATCTAGGTCATCGGGCCGAGAAGAGTGTAATGCTGCGGAGGAGCGAGGTCAACGGCACGGACGGGGGGAGGCTGCCAGTCGAGTCCCAGCTGATTACTGGTTTTACTCACCCCATTGCTGTACAACAAGCCCAGTGGTCTACACGGAAGTGGTGTGACTCATGCAGACCAGATGGCAGGCAAGTGTCACATTCCCGAAGGCGCGTGGGAGAAATTCCACAGATACCAACATCTTCAGATCTTACCAGCG
Organism: Meconema thalassinum; assembly: GCA_946902985.2. Taxonomy (NCBI): domain Eukaryota; kingdom Metazoa; phylum Arthropoda; class Insecta; order Orthoptera; family Tettigoniidae; genus Meconema; species Meconema thalassinum. Next base: position 310,059,768 of record OX336392.1, on the reverse strand, counting down.
GCCACAGTTTTGAAGGTAGACAAGTGCAATTTTACACACCTATGTAGTTAGAACTTGTATACGATATTACAGTATAATGACCAACATCTTATCTTATATTCATAGCCCATGTTATTATTTTGTCTAGAATTTTAAAATTTTGGTAGAAATCTTCATACGTCATTTGGACGTATTTTGAACGTTTATTGATGATATTCGTCACCGTAATTATTTTGCAGTTTATTAGAACGCTTAGAATTTTTGCTTGAAGATAAGTACTTTGCGATAACAGAGTATATTTCGTAGATATTGTTGTAACATCAGAGAAATGGTAATAAGTATGTTAAATAAATATTGTAACAGTGGAGAGAAAGTAGTCATGAGTTTTGACAAGCGTAAATTTGTACATTTGATACAAGAGAAAGAGAGGACAAGATGATCCTAAGTATATGAAGCTAATTCGTCTCAGGAACGAAATTATGATGTATAAAACCGTAATTATTGACATGAGTATTCAATATTTGCATTGAAGGAACTCCATTGTCTGAGAAGATGATATTGTAAAACCCAGAAGTTTGTTTTGAACGTAAGAACAGTATGCGTATTTTAAAGGCATAGCTGAATGATGAAAACGAAATTATAAGGTATTGTAGATCAATATTTGTTATGAAAAGATCTTGTAAAATGAAAGGAAGGATATTAAGTATCTATTGTAAGGAGAGACGGGAGGTAAAGATATTGTTATTTGAATGACAAACGCGAGCAGACTTAAGATTCAGAGCAAAGCTAGAAATTGTAACAGAAATGTATTCAAAGCAGAGAGAAGAAATACGGCATGATTTATGGAAGCGAGAATGTGAAGAGATTTGCGGTAATAATATTTTGTGAGAGATGTATAGATGAAATATAGCACGGAATTGTATACTCGATAGAAGATTATGTCGGAGGAGGAGGAGTGAATTCATGACAGGTGTTACATTCGTAATATCTAGTAGCAATTCTGAATATCTTACTTTGTTGAAAGCATTTGATATGGTTCATGGAAGTTTGTGAAAGTGCTAAGAGGAGAATATAATACGACAAGCAATTAGGTCGAAGGAAGAGTAATAAGGACGCGATAATATGTTTATGAAGTGTGTGATATGAAGAATTTATGATGGAAAGATGTGAAATACTATGTGTCAGTTAAGTAAAGCCGTAATATGTATTTTTGGAAAATCACGAGTGTGAGCAGTGAGGGTTAATGCCATGCACACTTATAGTTTTATTTTGGAAGCTTATCTGAAAGTCATGCGTCGCAAGTTTGTAATATTATTAATTATTAAATACCGGATTTGTATATTTAAGTGAATAGTCATGAACTTAACTGTTTGTAACAATAATTCACATTGGTTATAACAATGTAATACAGGATTTGACAATTTTATTGTATGATATACGAGAGAAGGAGGTAGGAATGAACTCTATACAATTGGAGACAAATATAAAGAAATCGTGCAGGACGCGATAGTGTATATAGTGTATATAAACAGTATTCTTCTTCTTCTTTCTTCGATTCGGCAAACTAGGGACCACGTCAGTTCAACTGTCTCTTCTTCCGAGCTTTAACTACCGCCCAGTGTTACCGCATTCGTCTCCGGTGTTGTTCTTTTCTCTCTTGGGACCACACCTTCCCTGTCTTCAGCTTCGGCTTTTCCTGGAAACCTTTGTGCGTACGTAGTTTTTCCTGAAGTGGAACACGCTCCTGGATATCTTTAGGGGAAATTTCCATTTCACGTAGATCTTTCTCAACTTCCGTGAACCATGCCCCTTTGGTTTTCTTATCCTGAAAGTACGTCAATATCCGTTTTGATATCCTGCCTGGGCTCATTCGTGTCACGTGGCTATAAAAGGCAATCCTTCTTTTTCGAATCGTGTCACTGATTTTCTCCACGTGCTTGTATAATTCGTGGTTGTGACGCCTTCTGTACTCGCTGGTTTCTTTGATAGGACCCAGGATTTTCCTCAAAATCGTCTTCTCTTTCGCCTCTAGTTTTTCCATTAGACCTTTCTTGTTCATTGTTAGAGTCTCTGCCGCATACAGAGCCTCTGGTCGAATAACGGTGCAGTAATGTCTAATTTTGGCGTTTAAGCATATCGATCTCTTATTGTAGATGTCTTTAGTCAGGTTGTATGCCATTTCCATTTTATTAATGCGTGACACGAAGGCTTCTTTCTCTGATACGTTAGGCTCTATCCATTCACCGAGGTATTTAAACTTTTCTGCCTTCTAAACTTTTCCTAGTCCGACCTCCAGTTCCCTGGGCGCTGATTTTATGTTTGTCATGAATTGTGTCTTCTCATAGGAGATTTGAAGCCCAGCCTTCAGTGCTTGATTTTTCAGTTGGTTAAGTTGTTCTTCTGCCGAATCAATGGAATCTGAAAAGATCACTAGATCATCTGCAAAGGCTAGACAGTCGATTGTAAGATTCAGAGTAGAGGTGAGAGTCCGTCTCCTTGCCTCACTCCTGTCCTGATTTCAAAGGCATCGGACATCTCTCCTCTGAACTTCACTATGGAGGTGGTGTTGGTCAGGGTTTGCTGGATAATTGATTGTGTCTTGTTATCGAAGCCAAACTCTTCAAGGATTTGCAATAGGGTGGTTCGATAAATTGAGTCGTACGCTTTTCTAAAATCAACAAAGGTCACCACGAATTCCCTGTTCCTGAGTTTCAGATATGAAAGGATGGACTTCAGATTCATAATCTGCTCAGCACATGACCGTCCCTTTCTGAAACCCCCTTGGTATTCCCCCAGTTGTGGATCGATTTGTTGTTCCGCCCTATTCTGTAGAGCTTTTGAGAGGATCTTGTAAGTTATTGACAGAAGAGAGATGCCACGGTAATTGTTCACATCGGTTTTCTCCCCTTTCTTATGTAGTGGATGAATTACGGCAGAGGTCCATCCACTTGGGAGTTTTTCGCTCTCCCAGATCTCTTGAATAATTGCAACAAGCTTGTCGATTGCCTTTTCCCCTGCATGTTTCCACAGTTCAGCAATTATCAAATCTTCACCCGGTGCCTTATTGTCCTTCAGCTCTTGGATTATCTTCGTGATTTCAGCCTTTGTAGGTGGGGACGAATCGGGGTGGATGTTTGGATTTATTTCATAAACGAAAGGGGTCACTGGAGCCTCACAGTTCAGGAGGTTTTCAAAATAACTTGCTAGAATCTGACAATTATCTTTATCATTGTGAGCCAATTTCCCGTTGGAATCTTTAAACTGTAGACTTGGGGGGTTGTATTTGTTCAGACTGTGCTTGAAGGTTTTATAGAAGTTACGCGTGTTATTTTTCTGGAAGTCTTGCTCAATCTGTACCAACTGTTCCCTATTAAACGTACGTTTCACGCCACGGATGCTTTTTGATGCAGATTTTCTCGCGTTTAGGAAGTTGACCCTATTCTCTTCATTTTTGTGGCAATTCCATTTCTGCCACGCAACCTCTCTTAGCTGAACTGCTGTATCACATTAATGATCCCACCAAGGATGCTTTCTTGATTTTGTGAGTGGGACAGTCTCCTTTGCAGCTCTGACTATAGCCTCTTGTAATTGTTCCCAATTCTCTGGATTTAAAGTTTCCAACTTGTGGGTGAATTCTTGGTTGCTCCTTAGCTTGTCTCTGTCAAACTTATCAGTTTTTCTTGGAGTAATCTTCTTGTTATTTCTTGGAATTAGTCTAACTTTGATTTGCGAAAGGTAATAATAATAATATCGTATGGCCTCGGGTGCCTGGTGCAAGCTTTGTTAATTGACACCCAGAGGGTAGCTTGCATGTCGAATTTCGTCGTTCCTTTGAACGCTATGAAAGTCAAGGAGGTTAGATATCTAAACTCCTTGACACTACAGCGCTTTCAAGTAGAGAATGGAGAAACTTTGTGTTGGCGGAAAATCCCGAGATTAATTTTGCCATTGAACACGGCCTACTGAATTCAAATGGGTTCTTTAACATGCCAACAACGTATGACATGAGTATCGTGATTTTTGTCGCCTTCAAAAATCACTTACCATGGCCAGGGGCGAACCTGCAATCTTGGGGTTGGTAGTCCGACACTATAACCACTCACCCACCGTGGCAAGCATTTGCGAAAGGTAGTGGTCCGAGTCTAAGTTGCCACTTCTCAGAACCTTCACGTTCTGGATCTCTCGTTGCGCTTTCCGTGCAATGGCGACATGATCAATTTGGAATTCACCAAGGTTGGAGTTTGGAGAAATCCAGGTCTTCTGTTTTCTGGGTAGGTGTTTGAACACCGTTGACTTTAGGACCAGATTGAATGCTCTGCATAACTCCACAAGCCTCTCTCCATTACGATTAGTTCTCCTGTGAGCTGGGTAGTTTCCAATAATCTTCTGATATTTTCGTTCTTTGCCAAGCTGGGCATTGAAATCCCCTAGGAGAATGATGGTATGTTTGTCAGGTACCTTTGAGAGGATATATTCTAGCTCCTCCCAGAATGCGTCTGTTCCTTCCGGGTCCTTCTTATTCGCCTGATTGATTGGCGCATGTACGTTCACCATTGTATAAACTCTATTTGTACACCGAAAAGAAAGAGTAGAGACTCGGCTGTTAGGGGATGTGAAGTCCACAATCGAACACAAAATCTTCCTGTTGACAATAAATCCTGTGCCTAAGTGTGGGATGGTTTTTACTACACGTTTACCGGTCTTGCCTTTGAATATTCTATAACCTTGTGACTCGAAGCACTGTTCATCCGTGAATCTTGTTTCCTGAATTGCAGCGATCAATATCTGATATCTGGACAAGACATCAGTAACCTGTTTGAGTTTGCCGATCTTAAGAAGTGAGTTTGCGTTGAAAGTAGCAAAGAAATTCGGGCGTTTGTGACTGATCTTTCCTGGAGTCTCCGATACCTCCACGCATGTCTGCGCAAGCTCCCCAGAATCCGAAGGCCTGCATGCTTCACTAAAGGTGAAGGTGGATTGGTTACCACCTGGGTTAGTAGCTTCTGCTGAATTTTTCTCCAAGCTTTGAACAGTTGAAAAACTGTAGATTGGGGTCAGTGATATTTCACACTGACCAAAATACTACCAAGGTTGTGAGCCTTGGAGGGCCTCATGATGTCTTCCGACTAAGAGCAGGCACTTCCTCCTACTCGAAAAAGGTATGGTTTTCCCGCCAATACTCGGGTGGCTTTTTGCAGTGGTCACCCACTAGGCGATGGGGTCGCCACATCCCTACGCCATATATAAACAGTATTATTATTATTATTATTAATTATTTTATTTAGATTTGTAGATTTGACGCTATATTAAGGAGACTTTAACGACTGTATTAAACAGGGAACATGTTTGTAGAAGTTGAACGTTAAAGTGAAGTACAACAGAAGTAGAACTACAGCATTTGCATTGTAATAGTGTTGTTTGTTTGCAACATCTTTCAAGGAAAGATATTATTTTCACATAATTTGTGTGTGATACACAAGAGACTCATTTTAGTTATATTAAGCCTACAGAAGGGCAGCTATTTTATTTTGAGTGTTTTTATTTTATCTTTCAACAGTGTTAGGGACATTTATGTTATGTCATTTTTAGTTAGTAAAAGGCAAGCGTTTTTATACTCTTGCTACGTTTTTATAGAGCTGATTCTTATTTCAATGCTTAATTACTCGATAGCGATACCGCTAGCTAGATGCAGACAGTCTATCTACACATTTACCTTAATTACCCTCGAGTTGCTCATTAGTGCTCTATTTTTTTTATTTTTCTTAAGCTGTTCTGTATGCAACTAGTTGGTAGTATAGTTAGGTGTGAATTATGTGTGTTCAGGGTTCCCTAGTCATTAGTCCGGTAGGACATGTTCAATTCTTAGCCGGGTATTGACATCCCTACGATCCTGTTTCCATCTGCGCGGATTTGGGACTGTGACCTAGAGGAATTCGGGTGCAGTACCCATTGCAATAGGCAGCTTCCAGATTATTTATGGTAATGAATATAACAGTGTCATTCATAATAACGTGCTATCAAAAACTTTTAGTTTCTCAATAGCGAGTTGAATGCTTGTTTATAAAAACTCGCCCGCTTCAATAAGAGTTTTGCAATCATAACAAATTTGATTTATGCACCCTTGGAAGGAAGGAGAGCCATGAACGGCAGAAGGGAAAGGGAGCAGAGTCCGTCCCAAAGTCAGTGGAAAAAGGGAAAAACGGCCCCAGCTCAGGAATCCCTCGGAGTCGCCACTCACAAGCTCACGAGCCATAAGCCTTGAGGGTGTATCACTATCCAGGGTGCAGGAGACGTGGTGGGGCTACAAACACCCTGCCTCCTTTAGGGGCATGTACAGAAGGCAGGGGAAAACATGAAAAGAAGAGGTCTGACCCCTTGAAGAATGCAGTACAGAATTGTATACTGTATTGATAAATTTAAGAAACTAGCTCTTAAAATAAGAAAATGAAATAACCTTTACCTTTGAATGCCGAGTGACAGAGAATTGGTTTGTTTGCAAGATTGAGCCATCTTTTTTCTGGTAAGTCGTTGGGACAATTTTAACATAATACTGGAACATGGTAGCTCCTGGGAAAAAAAACACAAAACAATCAAACATTAGTCAAATAACTACTTTGACTTGAGAGATAAGCGAAGTATAAAATCAAAGTTCGTGAAAAAAGATACGTATGTCAATGAATAATTCATAATTATTATTAAAGGGGAACTACAAAGCAAGGGAAGTCCAATTATGAATGCTTGCAAAACATTAGATCGAGAAGCACAGAGTATTATGCACTATAGATGGAAAGGAAAAAAGTTCGTACAAAATTAAAATATTAAAAAACAAAAAATGTGATCAGATTCAATCAATCAATTGAAGTGAAAATCTTCAGTCCAAGTTGTAGTAAATGTTGGAAAATGGTCACTACAGAGTGGTCGAAGTCCCTTTACATGTTATAGCATAGTACAGTTAGACATGAAAACATTGTAATGAATAAAACAGGATTTTTTTAGTCAATATTTATTTTGAATGAGCAATGTCTGGTTAACATTAACAATTCAATTCATTGATCAACAACGTCAGAATGTATTCCTCCATGTTCAAAGAAGAGGCTGATGCGTCGCCATGTTCCGTGCTACAGTATGCGTGGAGTGATTGTTCCAAATGCCATGCAAATTTCATCTTTCAGTTGATCGTTGTTCACGTATCGTCACATCTTCTTTTATTATGCCCCATAGCCCATAGTGCATTGTCCGGTGTGCTGAGGTCTGGGCTTCGTGGAGGCCATGGCAACGGTGCTGGAAGGTTTCGTGATCCTCATCCAATCCAGTGGGTTGGAAAAAGTTCATTTAGCCAGTTGCGGGCATACACAGCAAAATGTGACTTACACAGTCATCACAATAACACAGGTTATCAGACAAATATTCCCCACTCGCCCAAGTACATGGGGCTAAATGACCACAACGTCAGTACACGGGACTAAATGACTACGATGTCAGAACACAGGACTAAATGACCACAATGTCCAAGCCCCTCAAATGAAAGAACAGCAACTTATTTTTAAATTCGAAGATTTATGCAACTGTTGCAGTGCTCTTAAGGAAGATAATGGCCACATTTTGTACACCTCTTGTGAGATCATTTAGGGAAGTTTTCTGAGAATATTACTAAATAACTTCAAACAGCCTCTTGCATTTGGGAATTTCAAACTTAAGGTACAACGAGGCTACCGGTTGGAAAGATTTCCAAGATTAACCAAGCTCATAACAGAACACCCGTTATATATTCCTCTCCAGATTTGGGTATACCTGCATCCATCCTAAATTAATAGCACTGCACATGGTTTCACAAGGATGGTGTATTGCTGCCACAGTTGCATTGTTCTCTAACCTGTGTCATGTCGGTTCAAATATATACCACGATACGTACTGCCCCCGTAAATTGAATTATTCAGGGACAAAATGAGAGTATGTTCCGTCCCCATGATAAAATTTAACTAGCAAATATAATTTCTGGAAGTGTGACACAAGAGTGTCGTGTTACAAGCTCGAGACTGTGGGAGAGCCCGATCACGTGATATGTTGCACAATGGACGCTTCTAGAAGGCTATATTTAGCATAGCAACAGCGAGTTTGGAGATTAATATTATAAATATTGTTATAAATTATGCTATTGGATCCCAGTCCACAGCCAATGAGGAGAGGCCTTATTGAAGACGGGATCAACTTTAATTACACAAGCATTTAGGCCCTTAGAAGAAGATTTTCTTATCTGGTAATGAAGAAAATATAAAGTGAAATTATGTCTGATACTTTAAAAACCGCAGATCGGTTAATCTACGCAGTAATAAGCATCAGAAATCTACGCGCTAAAATTATGGTGGGAGATTGATATGGCCGCCAAAAATTCGACTTGGAGAGGGAGATCCAAGGATCGAGGTTCTTATTCCAGCAGACTTTGAAGAGTGAGGAAGTGTTTTTACTGGGTTAACGGAGATCCCAAGGCTTAGTCCGAGTGCGACGACTGTCGACTTGTGGAGACGCGAGTATAGATAGATGGAACGGTAGAGATCACCGCACTTCCATTCTGTGTGAAGTTGCGAGGAACATAGTATTGATGATATCTCATACAATATTGAGATTTGAAGTTAAATAAGTAAACATTTATCAAGAACAGGTCGCCTACTATATATTGTGGAAAGTCGAGCGCTTAAATATTCACCGTTTAGACAATATCAGCCTGCCAAGATAGATTTCCAAATGTGTTGGAAACAGAGCTGAAGATCATTATAAATTGCAACGTGAAGTTGGCAAACGCAGTTCAAATGAACAGTGGCGGAGGACTTTTAATATTGGCGCAACACATAAACATTAACAGTATGACCATAACGAGTAGAATAAGAAGTGTGATCTCTTCTCCCTCAATAGCACGTAATGAATACGGATCGGGTTGGCACTCGCCGCTACGCAGCGCTTCAGTCGATTTGTGATTGTTGATTTCCACGTATGTTTATGTGCGATATATTAAGTATTTAATCGGTCGGAGTGTTTTGGTGGTGTTCTGTACAAACTTTTATTGATATACAAGTGCTTACACAATTATCTCATAGTATTAATACCTGAAATGCTATTGTAGGAAGCATTAACTGAAAGAGAATTTAATTTCTTGTCGTGTGTTGAGATTATCTTCGTGTGTTAATTTTATTGTTATTTAATGCAAGTAAACAGCAGTTTAGCCCTTACATTTTCATGAGTGCTTAATGTGAGTAGTGAAGATGCCTTGTTGTTTTGTACCAGGATGCAGATCTGGCTATGGGGACTGTAAAGAGGTAAGACGGTTTTTCAAACCCCCTAAAGATAAGGAACGTTTTATCAAGTGGAAAGGGGCCATACCAAGGAAGGATAGGGAACTTACTGAAAAGTCCTACATCTGTGATGCTCACTTTTCAGATGCTTTAATTGTTAAATTTGACAAATTTGAGATAGAAGGGAAGGAAGTATTACTTCTCCCAAGAACCAACTGGCGATTGAAAGACTATTATGTTCCACATATATTTCCTAATTTGCCTAAGTATTTGTCCAGTATGGTGTAAATAAAAATGCTCTTGATGCCATTAAAGACTACTTCTGTGAAGAAAGGGAAGAGAATAAAAAGACAATGAGTTAAAAAACATATATGTACCGTAATGCTGAAGGAGGCGTGATCAGTTTTAGACAATAGCCTACTCTATGAAGGGGTTATGACCAGGGGCAGCCGCTCCTTATGTGCTGAAGTGCTGCAGCACATTGCTTTATTTGAAAATAAATTATTTTAATATTAGGCCTATTATCTACAAATACAACGCTTTAAGAAATACGTCAAGCAAAGAGTAGGAAATATTTCTACTCCCCTCACAGAACAGGCACGGTACGAGGTATCTAGGCGTACGCTCCACTCCGTGCACTACCTTAGCTGTGCAGATCACAGCCCAGCGAGAATTTCCAAGTTTATTGACAGGAAGCGTGAATTTTGTCTTCTGCGCATGCGCGCCCAACTTTTCCCTCGTGTTCTGGATGTGCTGTTGGGACAACAGCTAAGACCAGTCATCACAGCGATTCTTTGTTCGACCACAGAGAAGCAGCACTGGTCACACGGAATGTGAACGTGGCCAGTGGCACTATCTGGACTCAGGAATAGGATTTAAGAGGGAATCGCTCAAAGAAAATGGGGTATTAAAAAGCAGAGGAACCCATCAGCTGTTCCCGCCAGAAGGTCTTTTTCAATAATCCTAACTTACTTATTCCATAGCCACATTTTGTAAATCGATGTACTATAAAAATTATAATGTTTATGTCGTCAATTAAGGACATGATTATTGTGATGCCTAGTTCATAAATTTCACTATAGCAAAATAACATGTGATTTTGCATTACGGCGTTGCTGGTTTCATTTTAATGCTTTTGGTAATACTGAGTAGTACTGTTTTTGAGCGGTCACAGCAAGTGTTTCCGAGTTCGTGAATATTTTGTAATTGCAGGTGTTTTTGTGTGCAGTGCTTAATTAATTTTGTATGAGGAATGCGTATATGTGTTGAGTTTGTTTGCGTGTTTGTGCAATATGGAAAACTCAGAGAAGAGCCTCTTGAAAACCCCATTTTCAACCACAACTCTTGAAGAAAAAACTAAGGTAAAGAAGTTAGGTAGACCTACCCCGGACTGCATTAAGTTTTGTGGTGCGTTTGAATTAGTTTTAAGAGGGCACGACGAAAGTGATAATTCAGACAATCCTGGCGTTTTCATGGGCCGTCTAGCAGATTTAATTTCTAGTATAGACAGTTCAGTAAAGGAGCACATTGAATCTAATAGAGTTTTCAATGGGACCTCAAAAGCCATCCAGAACGAGCTGTTGGACTGCATGCTTGAAACCTTCAGAGAAGTGATAGCAGAAGAAATGCAGCAAGCATATTTTGTTAGTGTGATGGCCGATAAACCTACCGATGTTTCAGAGCAGACACAGTTAGTGTTGGTATTTCGGTATGAGGAAGATGGTATTCCATACGAACGATTTTGGGGCTTCTTTAAACCGGAAGGTCAGAATGCGGATTCCCTTGCATCATGTATTTTAAGCGTAATGGACAACATGATAAACGCTACACCACACAAAGTTATTGAGCAGACCTACGGCGGGGCATCAGTAATGAGTGGTGGTAAAGGTGAAGTGCAAGCAAAGAAAAAGCCTGTTATCCCAACGCACATTACATCCACTGCTATGCACACCAACTGAATTTAACAATGGAACATGCAGCTTCGCAGAATCAGTCGGCTAGGATGTTCTTCGCTCACCTGTCAGCGTTCCCAGCTTTCTTATCAAGGTCGCCGCAACGGACGTCTGCTTTAGAAGCGGTGGCAGCTCGAAGAATTCCAACAGGACCAGCGACTAGATGGAATTTCAGGTCACGCACCGTAAATGTGGTGTACGAGCAAAGGGTATCCATAGAGAGAGTGTTTATTAATGCTAGAGCCTGAGAGGAGTTTCTCATCGCTGAAGAGGATCAAGAGCTCTCTGCGGAACACCATGGCACAAGAAAGACTAAGTGCCCTCGCTATGCTCTCCATTTAGAAGAAGATGGTCTCCAGTATTGGGGGGGTGTTAATGCCAGGGTGATTGACAAGTTCTGCAACAAGAAGGAGCGACGTATGGACTTCATTTTTTCGACACTGAGTGAGTGTTTCTATATGTTTATATATATAAAAAATTGGAGGGAGTGTTAGGCCTACAGCACACAACTAATTTTCTACACCAGCCGCCACTGGTTATGACTATGCCTTCTATGTCTGTTTAATGTTAAGTTCTTCTGAAATGATGGTAGTTTACTGATTTTGGTGTCTGTGGAGTGAAATTTATGGTTATTATTGAATTTTATAGTAATCTACGGTGAAGTTGAAAGTTGCGTTCGTACGGCTTCCTTTTTCTTTTCTGTGTTGCAAGTCTGTTAAGGGAATGTACAATGTGTAACAATGTGAAGAAATCCTTTCTGATATCGAGGTTAATTTTTCCGTTCTTTTTTTTTTTTTTTATTTACCGATAGCTGGCAAAACTAATTGCATTTTGAACTTGCTCTCTGTCTTCGTTTATTGTCGAAACTGGACTATTACAGGAGACGACTTATTAAATTATAATTGGGCACAGTAAAGTAAGTGTAGATGTCGAACTTATTAGCGCCTATGAGGATATCTTGCGGTGTTTTAACATGTAAAACAGGTCGCAAGGTTTTAAGTCTCGTAAGCGCCAATGCTAACTTACATCACAGATCGGAGCCAGCGCTGCGCTGCGGTGGACCAGGCATACTAGGCCAGTGATATCACTTCTTATTCTACTCGTTATGGTATGACTATAATTATTCTTCAAACATTATCATTCAGCATAATTAATATTGTTGATATGATGAACTAAACAGTCATGCGCCAGAGACATATTCGATAACAGGAGTTAAGATACAACGATGGAGCTTCGTTAGACAACGTATTCTTGAATACAGACGTAGTGTACGGTCCATCTTGTGCATTTTCGTCAGTCTACGAACACTAATATAACATCAATTAGCAATGGAAACATTTCATTCACTATTTATATGAATATTTCCATAATTGTATTCCAATGATGAAGCTGATACATATTTATTTATTAAATTTAATTTGAGCACTTTAATGTAACGACATATAACTTCAAGAAAAGAAGAATGATGATGATGATAATTGTTGTTTTAAGGGGCCTAACATCTAGGCTATCGGCCCCTGATGGTTTGGGTGATCGTGAAGATGAAAATGAAAAGCGAACTTAAAACTAAAACTAACTACTAACCTACATACTAGAAGAAGAAATGGAAAACTTAAGGAGAATAAGGCAAATAAAAGGACAGAAGGAAAAGAAATGCCCTCAACCCGCGGAGAAGGCGGATTGAGGGACTTGGAAGGAAGGAGAGCCATGAAAGGCATATAGGAAAGTGAAAGAGGAGAGGGTCTGCCCCAAAGGTAAGGGACAAAAGGGGAAAACGGACCCAGCTCAGGAATCCCTCGGGGTCGCCAACTCCCGAACTCACCAGCCGTGAGCCCCTGAGGGTGTAGCATTATCTAGGGTGCACCAGAAGTGGTGGGGCTACATACACCCTGCCTCCTTAAGGGCCTAGAGCACAAGGCAGGAGGTAAAAGGAAGAGAAAAAGAAGGCTGACCCCTCGCAGAAGGAGGGTATCAGAAAAGATGAGACAAGGGCCAATTAAGGCGGGAAAGGAAGAGACTCCCTAGGCCTCGGATACCCTAATACCGTCGGGGTCAGAAGAGAACAAGAGTTGACCAAGTGAGGTCGACAGGAAAGAAGACAGAGAGGAGGCCGGCACAAGTAAGTGGAAGCAATGCCGGACTCAGCTGGGGCCCCGTGGTCGCCAACCCACGCCCACAAGATGTGAGCCCCTGGGGGAAAGAAAAGAAGAAACATCAAATGATATTGTTATATCATTATTGTATATAAACTATCGACGATCTAAGAAATACTAGTCGTTTGATAAGACCGAAGTCTTAATTCCTATGAACATTCTTTGTGTAGAGTGGAAAAACATTAAGACATTGACAAACCTTTCTTATTATCTGTAAAGCTAAGAGCTTTGTTCATTTAATATGTTAGAGGAAATACCTTTTGATAGAAGATTATTCAAATCTTTGGCTAGGAATTCAAAGCTAGTTTATCCCGGTCAGGATTGAATTCTATCTGTCACTATAAATAACATGTGTGTTATTTTATCCTATTTGTGTAACATCGAGTCATTTTGTGGACATGATATTACAACGATAAACAATTTATAGATTGACAAGTGAGATGAAACAGGAGTATTATTTTTATTACATGTATTTGCGACAGACGAGTTAATAGTTAATTATCTTGTTGTGGAGTAAACTTTAGGAGGTTAATCATGACTGTCTAATATCGTTCATTACAATTGGAAGTTTCGTTTGAAGAACTTACGTATGTATAATTGTAGTCCAGTAGTCATTTGCAATGATACTGAGGGTCAAGCCATTATTTGAGAGAAGTTCCTACATAAGATATGTTAATAACAATTAATCCCTTTTGATTATTGTTTAACATAGATGATATTTGTTTTGCCATATATATTGTTATATGAGGTTTTGTAGAGCTATGGAGTGCTCAGGCGAGGGAATTCCGCATTTTATGGAAGTCAAAATATTGTTGTTCTTTGATAAAAGGCATGTATCATGATAAGAGCCGTTGTATACAAGTAGTCCAGTTCTTGTGAATTAACGATTTAGCTGTGTTAACAGGAGGGTTTCAGCGGAAATACAACTTCAGAAAGATTGTCTACTCACGTCTATAATACAATTATAAAATTTTATTAAACCCGAATTTATGTAATTACGTACAGCTTACCTTAATCAGTCGACTGTATTATACCGACAATGTAATGAAACCTATATAAGACGAGGTGTATGCAGTATATTAAAACTACAGAACGTTAAAGAGTGGTTATGTGAAAAACCAGTGTATATATTTAGTTACGAATTATATTATAACCGAGAAGCTAAAATCTCGAAAGTGTCGCGTTAGCAACACTAGATGATGGAAATTATTATAAACATATTACATGTAAATAATTTTTGTGGAAATGATTTAATTAGTTAAATAATTTAGTAGGATTTATTAATCAATTGTTTTGGAACAGTGTGTGTTTATGAGTGGATGTTTTTGGTGTGAATGATTATTCATTGTTAAGAGAAAATGTGGAACCGTATTGGTCTAGAACAATAACGGAGTGCGAATGAAAGAGTGTATAAAAAGTTTAGAATGATTGGTTAAGAAACAGAGCAGTTATATGAACTTTTGTAAGAACTAAATGTTATTTTCTTACGTGTTTTATAAATGCACACAAGCAGCCTCTGTGGGCTAGCAAGCATGAGTCACCGTTAGCATTGGAGAGCGATGATATAATATAACAGGTGTAGACTTACAGCCGTGTATCTATTGTATAAACCAGTTTTGAGTACGGCGTGATGCCAGTGTTTCATTGATGAAACCAAGTTTCTGCACGTGCGTTCTACTACGCAGACTAGTGAATGAAAACATGTGTATGGAATGCCATTATGAGGCTTCACTAAACGTTTTTATTTTTATGCAGTGTGGGCTTAGAACAAGCCAAGATTTATACTCATAATTTTTAATTCAGCATGGTAGTAAGATGTAGAGTTGAAAGGAGGTGTGAATGTTCGCGTGTTTTTTTAATTTTAATGTTAATTGTTAAATTCATTTATTGTTATTAGTTTATAGTAGATTAGTTTACCTTTTTGTTAATAAATTTGTTCGGATTGTTTTCCATTGTTGTTGGAGTGATTCATTTTAAATATAAGGAGCAGAGTATTGTGGATGTAGTGTAGGCGAAGCTGAGTCCCAGTCCCCGAGGTAAGTAAAGGTGAGTGTCCCGTGTAGTTGGTTGTTGATCCACAATATTCTGGTAAATGCTGTCTGTAAATCCCTAAAGACCATGTTGGAAGCTATTTCTAATGTTGTATTTGCCGGAGCAATGAGAAATAGGCAATCCAGCGGGGGCAATGGATATTCCAACAGGATCCTTTCCGGATTATCGGGTACAATACGTGTCTAGCGGAAATTTTTAGTGTAGTCGATGACGTCACGGATGACGTGAGGATATTGGTGTTCATTTGATTGAAGGTGTGTCTTGAATTGCCGTCATATTGGTCAGCAGTTGAGGTTCCAAACAGTGCGTCGTTACATACCGATATAGTCACGTGTTCAAGTGCGAGGGGTGGTGGTGAGTTACAAATGTTCATAGATTACTTTTAGTTGTTCAATTTAATTGAAAAGTTGCACTGTACTCTTCTAAAGCCATGGTGAGACAAAACTATTGGTTGTTACCGGTACTTGGTTAGACGTTAGACAACTGTCTGGACGAAAAGTGTTACTTGTAATACAAGCAAGGATTTAGGAATATTAATATTCATGCCGGGTAGCATTCTATCAAGTGATAACCTAGCAAAACACGAGGTAAACAATCGAATTAATAAGGCAACACAATTTTACCATCAGGTAAGACACCTGCTGTGGGATGAGCAAATGCCCATGAAAACAAAGATGACATTGTGCAAGTCCTATTATACACCGATTCTTACATACAGTCTCGAAACCACAACACTAACCAATAGAGATAATTCTAAACTCTAGGCAGCCGAAATGAAATTCCTACGTATCATGATTCAGAAGTGGTTATAGTGTCGGACTACCAACCCCAAGATTGCAGGTTCGCCCTTGGCCATGGTAAGTGATTTTTTGAAGGCGACAAAAATCACGATACTCATGTCATACGTTGTTGGCATGTTAAAGAACCCATTTGAATTCAGTAGGCCGTGTTCAATGGCAAAATTAATCTCGGGATTTTCCGCCAACACAAAGTTCCTCCATTCACTACTTGAAAGCGCTGTAGTGTCAAGGAGTTTAGATATCTAACCTCCTTGACTTTCATAGCGTTCAAAGGAACGACGAAAGTCGAGATGCAAGCTACCCTCTGGGTGTCAATTAACAAAGCTTGCACCAGGCACCCGAGGCCATACGATATTATTATTATTATGATGATTCAGAAAACCAGGAAAGACAAGATCAGGAATGAGAAAATTAGAGAAGAAGTAGGAATAGATGATCCTCTCCTCAATGTGATCCAGATCTCAAGACTGAAGTGGTTTGGTCACATGAAGAGGATGCCACCAAACAGAACTGCACGGAAGGAATTTGAGAGAAAAGTAGAAGGAAGACGACCCGTGGAAAGGCGACGAAAGAAATGGATAGATACAGTCAAGAACGATGTACTGCAGAGAGGTCATGATTGGGACAAGTTGGTGGAGGAGGAGTGGTACAAGGACAGGATGAAATGGAAGGGGCTCATATACCACACCCGGGCAACTGGAGTTGGTTCAGGATGATGATGATGATGATGCTGGATCTGTATTGACACAATAATTAGTTAAGTTTAGAATTATTTAAAAATGTTTCCATCTAGTCAATTCTGTACCGGTACTTATTTAAAGGTTTATTAACACATAGTAAACGAAATGGACGAATGGTGTGTCCAAAATGGTTTTGAAATAAACATATCCAAGACCGAAATGATGGTTTTTGGGAAGGAGGAAGAACCCCAGCATCGCCCGAAATCTTTATCAAGAACAGGGATATAAATATCACGTCAAACTATAAACATCCAGGGATCACATTACAAACAAGTGGTAGATGCTTCACAAAACATGTAACAGAGAAAGCAACACAGGCAATAATGGCAATGAATGAAATTGGATATATAAGATCCCTCAGTTTAGAAACAGCAATGACATTAAAAATCAGCAATTCTTCTAGGTTTGTGCCGTGTCTTGTGTGGGGTTTCGCCTTTTTGGAAGCCTTCATAGGGAGGTTAAGACTGCTTGAGCTTTTAGTTCTCGCAGTCGAGTGGTGCAGTTGCACCAAATATAAACGGAGGTGGCGCGCAGTTCGTCACTCCTGTGGGGGTCCGGGCGGGGACACCAAGAGCCCGCCGATGAGCCAGCTTGGTGTCCTAGGCGAAACCCCACACAAGACACGGCACAAACTTAGAAGAATTGTCGAGTTTTAATTCACCGGCCGTGAAAGCCAATATACCATCTTTTTGGAAGCCTTCATAGGGAGGTTAAGGCTGCTTGAGCTTTTAGTTCTCGCAGTCGAGTGGTGCAGTTGCACCTAATATAAACGGAGGTGGCGTGCAGTTCGTCACTCCTGTGGGGGTCCGGGCGGGGACACCAAGAGCCCGCCGATGAGCCAGTTTGGTGTCCTAGGCGAAACCCCACACAAGACACGGCACAAACCTAGAAGAATTGCTGAGTTTTAATTCACGGGCCGTGAAAGCCAATATACCAGCAATGACATTGTTTAGAACTAAAATTATGTCTGTACTGACGTAAGATATTGAAATTGTTTGGCAACATTTTACAGTAAAGAATCTATTCACATTAGACAACAAAAGAATATTGGGAGTATCAAAGATGACAAGATCAAGACTTGTTTATCTTCTGGCGAGAGAAAGTTTCTTCGTAGGAGATTATCAGGATACTTTTTCCATTACAGAACACCAAAGCCTCGAAGGATTTCCTGCTATCCGTACAAAAACGAAGAGAAGAGATATGGCTAGAATTTTATGGCACCGATGGTAGGCCAGACATGGACTGCGACTAATTTTGTAAAGAGGCATGTATTTACGAGGATGGCAGTGCATGGTTTCCACCATCTCATCTGTAAAAATCTAAAAATACCATGAACCGAATACGGCTTGTGAGTGTCGACTGTGTGGAAAGGGCTGTCAACGATATTGTACAGTCCCCCAGGGGTCTGCATCCCCTGGAGGCCACCCTCCATCATCTATCAAAACCATCCCTTACTGGCAAATCTCATAAGTCCAGAACACCATCTTTTACACAAGCAAGGGCAGCTAACCAACCTGGAAGGCTTGCCAAATACTTGCATCACACTATAAACAGCTACACATAACTAACTGGGGCAGCTATGCCAGTGGAATGCTGACAGCACAACACCAAAGCTTATAAGAGGAGGGCCGTAAGGAGGACAGGGGCTCTCGATCAACAGTCATAGTGTGTGTCAGCCGGAGGCCATAGCTGTTATCATCAGGTGAGTCAGCAGTGTTCAGAGATCCTATATTTTGTGACCTACTCCACAAACTTGTACACTCAAACTTATAACATTTATCACACTTCCCTGAAAGGGACATACAATTTCATACAGCACTGACCAATAAATACTTGGTCAGTAATCTACACACTGCATTTGTAACTACACGCCTCTATACCTCCTAACATCCTTCCTGACTCTCGTCACGAGTAAGCGTGACAATAGTAGCCGGTAATCGCCTGCTCAAGTGCTATCGAGTCTCTCACACGCGACCGCTGGCTGCAAGCCAGCAGCATAGCTGACGCCAGCAGGTCTGTTATATAATTCCCAGCGACCAGCTGGGAGCCCAGTACATTAACCTGCGCCCAGCAGATCATCCCCTAATCGACGCCTACGTCTTCATAGGAGCACCCCCTATCATTTAAACATCGTACAACACTCTACACTGGTGAGCTTACCCAGCTACGGTAAGCTGCCCCCTTTAGAAATCACCTTCCAAATTAGCACAGCAACACGTACGTTTTAGATCCAACTACCCCCAACTAAGGGATCTAAAACAATTTGGTGGAGGCGCCTCTACTACGCACAGTAAGGGTGGGTCTCACACAACGAGCCCTCGTAGTAGAAACGACCCCTACCGTACCGCATACAGCCAAGCGAGACTGGGAAAAAAAAATCTCCTCAGACAGAAAGCATCATTTTTGCTTTCCACTAGTTTTGCTTTCCCAAAACAACCCCCAACCAAAATCACTTTTATTTTTTTAACACATACATAAACATGAATGCGCCCGCACGAAAGGCCATGCTGAGGAACATTCATTTTGAGCGGGCAGATGAAAAACTCAAGAAGCACACAAACGACATCTCTATAGACGCATTAACGCAGCAATTTGCGAAAACGTCCCTCTCAGCACGTACCACAACACAATGGCGGGAGTCTACCGTGGCCACAGGCCAGAAATCGGGTAGACCACCCTCCAACACATTGCGGGGGCACACACACACACCACCACCAATTCCCGGAACCGGCCCAGAAGCCTAACAAGACAGAGAACTGGCGAAGCCGGGGACATGTCCCCCCAACACCAGTACAGGGAGGAACGGGACTACCCACCCCAAAGTTACCGAAAAGGACAGTAGAACAAACAGCCAGGGGGGACAAAGGAAGACACAGAAGGGAAGAGCGGGCGAGGGCCTACAGACGGACACACTACCGGGATTATAGAGACCCAACTGGGCCGACAGCAGGAGCACATGCTCCGATAAGGGATGAAACCCACGATCGGCGGCGAAACGAACGAAGGGACGGGCGTGAGAGATACGGGCATGACATTTGGACATCTACGCTGCAATATGACGATAGGGCATACAGGTCCACTAGGCACACGGGCCTGACTAAGCACGCAATGGCTAATTCGACGCCGGGACCACGAGTGCAAGTACAGACGTGGACTCATACCGAGATCCACACTCGGCACACATACATAACTACACACAATTGGTAGCACACTATCCCAACCACATGAAAACACGTTTAGAATTTAGGATGATTACCGAGAAACCCAGGCCAATTAGGCCATTTTTCAGTTAATGGCAGGGCCGCCAGCCCAGCCGAGAGAGGACAT
The DNA here is from genome assembly GCA_946902985.2 of Meconema thalassinum. NCBI lineage: Eukaryota > Metazoa > Arthropoda > Insecta > Orthoptera > Tettigoniidae > Meconema > Meconema thalassinum. The sequence continues at coordinate 310,039,478 of OX336392.1, read as the reverse complement.
AAGCGTAAATACGCTAACGCAGCAATTTGCGAGGATGTCCCTCTCGCCACGTACTGCCACACATGGGAAGGAGTTCATCGTGGCCACAGTCCAGAAGACGGCCCGGTTGGACTCCAATACACTGCGGGGACAGAGTTACACCATTACACATCCCTTAGCTCCGGTGCGGAAGGCAATTTTGGCAAACCGAGGAGCAGAGCCTACGCCAACCCCCTCGGAACGGACGAACGAGAGGGAGTTGACGCCAGGACTATCCGTCACACATGACATAACAGGGATAAAACGGGAGGTAACCACGTCATGGGCGGAGGACGTAGAGCCCGCCCTACAGCACATTAAGCCTACACACACCTACACAAATAGGCAAACACAATGGCAGGAGTCTACCGTGGCCACAGGCCAGAAAGCGGTCAGACTACACGCCACTGCATCGCTAGGGCATACACACGCAATCAAACGGCCTTTGCCGCTAGTCCAAAGGGCAATTTTGCCAGAACGAATGCGGGCACCGGCATCTGTACCCCAGGTGCGAATGCATAAGAGGGTGTTGCCTTCAGGCCCTCAGGATGCACAACACACACCCACACAATCTGACCAGGCGCTAACACACAGTACACGGGGCATAAGAAAGGACCTATTACCTACCCCACCAGACCGGTCAGGCAAGAATACATACACCCCCGTAAACTCTACTAGGGTAGCGCAGAGCGCAATTAGTCCCTCGAACACGGGCACACTCAGGCCAACAGTCAGACATTACGGTGAAAGTAGGCCCAGGCTCACTTTGCTAGAAAAACCGCCAGAAAATGGCAAAGGAGCGCCTCAGTGGATTTCAGGGGCCTATGCCCTAGTAGCAGGGCGAAAGTATTCACCTTTCCGAGCAAGGACGCTCGGGCGGGAATAACGACTTTCACCAGGAGTACAAAATAAACTAATATCACTTGCACCTATATTATAGGTACACGTAAGCTCGTTTACACGTGACAAATGCGACAATAGACACACAGAGACTCACAAACATAAACTGCACATTTTTTTTCAGGTATAGGCAGTGCAACATGGCTAAATCAAAAGTGTATAACTCAAAATCCTTCTTGGTTTTTTTTTTGGCCCCTAGCATTTTTTTTCTCAAGCCATCAATGGTTATTGATCATAGTTGGTCCACATTATAACTTGGATAACGTAAAGCTTCTAATATGCAAAGCCAAGCGGAAGCCAATCAGGCGAGCCACGCGGCTTAAGGCCGGAAAGAGCTATTCTGAACACAGCTTAAGCATCAAATCACAGCATAGAGCTTAGGCGGGTCTTTCTAGGTAGAAATGACTAAATGTTCTATGTTCCGGTCCCACAGTTTGATAGATTCTCTTGTGACGGGCGAGAGCCCTGATTGTAGCAAGAATTAAGAATCGCAAACTACTTTTCACAAGTGGTAGATCCCCCTGAGACGTAACTAGATTACTGTCGTACTAACGTCACCAAATAGGTGAACAGTACACTCAGGCCCCACTTTTCATTTTTAAACATTTTTGCACTATTTACGACACAATCTTTACAGATTACCGCTGCCTGGCAACCCGCTTTGATAAGCATAAAGCATTGCGCAGACGGGATAGAATATATTTTCTCTACTCTTTTCAAAGTGCTCTCTTAATTCGGAGCGGGGCATAACTCATTTTTTTCTGCCTCATTCATTAATCCCGAGAAAGGAAAGTTAGCCAAAGTTAACTGTATGCATTTAATCCACAGGCATACGTGACACATTACACTGCCTATAACATGACTTTTTCTCACCTCCATAACAACACGCAAGCTAAAACACAAACTCCATAGGGTGAAGATCTCAGACTTTGGGAAAGCCTACATATTTTTGGACGGCACACAGCCAATTCACATTGCCACATAACAAGTTAATACGCTAACACAACTGGCCCGGAGACACAGCCTGAATGGCACCAGAAATAATTACCCTGGTTAAAGACGGTCTCGAACCCGTAACCTCCTGAATACCAGGAGTGCAAAGTCGGGTAACTATCCAGTTGCAGGATAGGAAGGTAAGGGACAGCTACACTAACAGATATTCATACACGGAAAACAATCAAATCACCTCCGACACCTAGTCACCAAACACGCGACTAGCGGCCCGGAGACACTCATGCATAACGACATTTGGCACCATTAATAGAGATATATTCGACCCACGCTACATTAACACAAAGCTAGGGAACACAAATGTACTTAGGGGAAAGTTCTTTTACATAGCGGAAAGCCCTACTCGCAACAACAACAACAACAAGAGAACGGGCAATCAAATTCACAGACATACACGTGCCGGAAACATGAACAGAGACAAGTAACAAGCGAGTACACACGCCATTGTAATTCAATACGTCGCCGTCAGCGATAAGGCACTCGGTGACTGGCCGACCTTCACACATACAGACAGCAATATGCATCCGGCTCTGAGAGGGAATAAACGCCATCATTCACGCCAAGTCCAGAACCCCATTACTTCCAAAATTACACTACGAGGAGAATTCAAAAACACACAAACTCTTCACAGGAAGGCGTATTTTCATATGCGCATTTCAAATACACGATACATGGGCCATGGTATATACGGCACAGATATCGTCATACCAGGTCCTTACAGCAAGCCGGATCCGAACCCACGATCACACTACACACTCGTACCAAAAACTAACTAACCAATGGTATTTTTGGTACGAAAAACACAAGCAAAATACATACAAAGGGCGCTCAAAGCCAACAGACAACGCAGACATAGAACACAGAGAATTACATGAGATTGCGGGTCCGAATCCCAGCAAAAAAATTGGACGCCATGGAAAACAACTATCCAGACTCCCAATTACACCGAGATTGGCCCATACAGGTACATAAACAAGTAATACCACATTTCCTCCGGCCAAACACCATGCAAAAATTCCGATTACACCAGACATAGGAAATAGATTTCCCAGACACACGTATAGAAATTTCGCAAGGCAAAGGTCTTATGGAATTTTGTCCACACAACAGTGCTAGCTAAATCAGGGCGGATTGACACACTGGCACTCTTGGAATCCCAACCAGTGACAACACTCACATACTGACAGAAAGGCACGCTCCAATAGCTGACATACGCAATGTCAAAGACTTCATGTACATAAACAAATGAAAACATAACATGACGAAATACTGACTTGCAGATTCCGCCACATCGCAACACTGCCGTCGACAGACTCTATTGTTATATCGGAAGTGACCATGAAATCATTAACACAGACCAATTATAATGCCCTACATTTTTCAGCACTGTTACAACATTTGTGACATTTAGCAATGGACAGACGTGATGGGCCATATTATCTTGGGCCCATAGGAGCACGTTCTCAAAGACGTTGACAAGCCACGGGCACCTCCTGCCCATACACGCGACACAAGACAGAACTTAGCCGATAACAGGCCTCCCGCCCGCATGGTGTAACGGGACATAGTCACACACACACGCGCTCACTAGTCAGGGGCGAATAAAGACAGGGGCTCTGAGGGAACAAGACCTTCCCCTAATAACTTCTTTTCTCGACTTTATTTCTAACAAAAATCATTACAGGCGATCAGGACATAGCCAGGCACACTATGATCATTTGCCACATTCACACTACAAATGGGAGACCAAATTAGGCCGTGACGTCACAGCGTCACAACACTTCACTATCCCAAGAAGCGGATAGGGCACACATGGACCAAGGGAGAGTGACAGGAGCATAGGTGGATAATCCCACCCACAGGCTACCATTTTAATACCTTACTCCCCTTCCACAACCTTCCCACTTCCAACATCAGCCAACACAGACATAAAAACACATAAAACACATAAAACTACATGACAAAATATACATCGGGGTTGATAGACTTCATGCGTTTAAAGAGAGGGCTTACTACGCCCTGGATCACAATGCTAACACCTGAATATTAGGGGTGTGTCGGAAAACAAAAATTAAGCGTAATGCGCATCTCCAAGTAAGAGATGAGGCCAAAATCATATACTAACCATTTTTTTTAATTAAATAATCCCGCATGAAAGGGACATAGCATTATTACGCCTCACCCTACACCCATCCTTAGATGAGTGCGGAAACGCCTCATATCCAGATACATGCATGGAATTTCCCACCCACACACCTGGGTTATCATTAGTATTACTCCTACATGGAATGTTTATATTTTTGCAATCCCGAGAAATACCTGTCCCCGTCCACTCATTGTAAAAGCATCCCAGCAGCATCACCGGCTTTAGGCCACCATTTACATGAAGCCCAAAGATGCGCAACCCTTTCCTACCATGCTTTCAGCCTACTCTACAAATAACGACCCCCGTATCCTAATAACAGGGAACCTAATGTCATAAACCCTACTAACGCCTCTATGAAAATCAACAGAGCATTACAGCTGGAAATCCGACGTAGCAACAGGAGGCCTAAAGTAGTCTATGCACTTAGAAGTTCTACAACCCCAAAACACTTGAAAAATTTTACATTTCATACACAGCAAATTATTTACAGGTTACATTTATATTTTTATATAAAAAGGAATCTGATAACACTCTGATTGGTGATAACAGCGTAAGCTGAAGGCCAGAGGCACCACACTGGAGCAGAGCTGGGGAAGGTGACGATGACCCTTACCCCAGTTGGCTCAACAGCTCAATGACCCTAGTTAACTTAACGACTAGACCAAAAAGACGAACCACGTAAGGTTGAGGCATTCATGGTCTGGCACGGGCAAACTTCGGAATCCTAGGTGTACCTAGCCTGTCCCTAGGACGAAGAGATGTTACACCCACTATGTGCCACGGTCGTCGAAGCCAAGACCTGCAGGGGGAGACTTTCTGAGGATGGTGGGAGAAATAGCCAGCTCCACGCCGGACTCAGGAGATGACCCTAGGGACGACCCTAACTAGGACTAGACTTTTAGTTAAATTTAAGTAAGTAGGGCTTCTACAGCGAGAAGCGAGACTCCTATGCGCGGGAGTGAAGTATTATTGCGGCCAACAGTGGCGAAGAGATGATTATTATTACTGCGAATAAAGGCGAAGAGATTATTATTACTGCGAATAAAGGCGAAGAGAATACGATTATTGCCAATAAAGGCGAAGATGATACTATGCCATTGGACGATGTCCAATGCCCACATAAATGGTGACGCAGCGGGCCACCAAGGGCATTAAATGAGGGGCATCGCGAGCAACTCACAGGGGTTGAAGTGGGCAGACCCAACAACGACAACAATGCAAATACAACGGCAATGAGCAGATAAATACAGCGGGCGAGACGGTTTGCTTAGAGGCACCGTAAGCCGCCTGCGACTAAGTTAATACTAGTTAGTAATTATTAGCATAAATGTCGACAATTAGTATTAAGGGGGCGGAATCCGGCGTTTCTAGAGACAACCGGTGTTTCTAGAATACGTACGGGTGGTGATCTGGGGAGTTAACGCTGCCCCGGGCGATCGCCCTGGTCAAAATTTTAGCTGTAAGACAGTTGCATTTGACACGCAACTTAGGATTAAGCAAATTTACTAACCGCTGTTGCTAAATAATAGCACAGCATATTTCGGCAATAGAGTAAGGCCACCCATTCGGCTTAATCATAGCAACCATTTTTTTTTTTACCATAATTAAGGTAGAATATCTCGGCACCCGGTAACTAAAATTCCGCTATCGGGGTAAGTCCGACAACATATTAAGCCAACATAGTAAGATAAATGGTATTAAGGTAATACATTAAGTTAGACTAACTAGATTAACTAGGTTATATAAACACCTTGAGAATAAGAAACAATATTACGGCACCGTGTAGGGTAAGCCCGGGCATACATCAAGTTAACACTAATCATGCTATTTTTTCAGAGAAAGAAGAGCTTCAGCCAGTGGACACACTGACACAGGAAGCGACATAGAAAATATGCCATACTAATATGTTGTTTTTTTTTAACCTCTCCACTTTTCAGGCGGCGTCACCAGATATATGAAACTGGTGACAGTGATTTCACTGCCATATAGCGGCATCATATTATTTGCGGCATGCCATGATTATGTACTATTTTTTATACGTCAACTTGCACTAATCCTAACACAATCTCACATACTCACCACATTTTTTTACAGATACACTCCAAAAATCTGCACAGCAGGGCTGATACCTGTGGGGTATCAGGCTCGCTGGCAGATCAACGTGAACAGAAGAAAGTAAAGCGTCAAAATGCGACGCAACTTACGGCAATGAGGGCGCAACCGACTTGTGGCGGCGACTCTCATTGTCAAGTGTGAAGGCATTCGCCCACAGGGGATGCTTCACAGAATAGGGATATATTTCAAGCGGCACGACCACCAAACTATACCAGGAAACGGCCGTACAGGTTTAGCCGTGAAACGGCACACACACACAAAAGGTAGCGTGCACGCGAAGTACCATAGACACGGCCGTCTAGATATAAGATAATTAATAAGTAAGATAAATAGACATAGGCACATAATGTAATAGAATGTAACACAAACTACAGTAACATTGTTCCAAAGCACTACACACAAAATTTTGATGCCACACATTATGAATACTCATGTTTCGTCACACACATGTACACAGTGGTTATGATTATGATTATGACTATGATTATGATTTGTTTCTTTCATTTTTCTTTCTTCTAACGTCCCAATTTGTACAGGTGTTCCGTTTTATCCCAAATCAATAAACACATTTTGAATATTTCCCTTAACTTATACCCTGGAACACCTATTTTTTTCTACTTCTTCTATCTTTCTCATTGCAGGGAGCAATTTTTTCCCCAAGACAGAGGAGGACGGAACAATCATCCGTCCAGCCCTGGGTTTTTTCCTCCCTGCACAACAATATATTAACAAAAACATGTGGAACTTTTATATATTTCACATGTCAATTTTTTTTCCAATTGTATATGTATATCCCAAAACCCACCCCTCTGAACACGAGCTGATCTCACACCTACACGACATCGATACATCAACACGCAATCACCGACTTTTCACCGAACAGAAGAAACGAAGATCAAGACACCAGGAAGATTCCACCACGACTACGACCTACTACGACGACACCCCAGCTACACGTTCCGTTCCCGTTCGCGGGGACGCGAACTAAACAGAGGAAGAGGCTTGTACAGTCCCCCAGGGGTCTGCATCCCCTGGAGGCCACCCTCCATCATCTATCAAAACCATCCCTTACTGGCAAATCTCATAAGTCCAGAACACCATCTTTTACACAAGCAAGGGCAGCTAACCAACCTGGAAGGCTTGCCAAATACTTGCATCACACTATAAACAGCTACACATAACTAACTGGGGCAGCTATGCCAGTGGAATGCTGACAGCACAACACCAAAGCTTATAAGAGGAGGGCCGTAAGGAGGACAGGGGCTCTCGATCAACAGTCATAGTGTGTGTCAGCCGGAGGCCATAGCTGTTATCATCAGGTGAGTCAGCAGTGTTCAGAGATCCTATATTTTGTGACCTACTCCACAAACTTGTACACTCAAACTTATAACATTTATCACACTTCCCTGAAAGGGACATACAATTTCATACAGCACTGACCAATAAATACTTGGTCAGTAATCTACACACTGCATTTGTAACTACACGCCTCTATACCTCCTAACATCCTTCCTGACTCTCGTCACGAGTAAGCGTGACAATAGTAGCCGGTAATCGCCTGCTCAAGTGCTATCGAGTCTCTCACACGCGACCGCTGGCTGCAAGCCAGCAGCATAGCTGACGCCAGCAGGTCTGTTATATAATTCCCAGCGACCAGCTGGGAGCCCAGTACATTAACCTGCGCCCAGCAGATCATCCCCTAATCGACGCCTACGTCTTCATAGGAGCACCCCCTATCATTTAAACATCGTACAACACTCTACACTGGTGAGCTTACCCAGCTACGGTAAGCTGCCCCCTTTAGAAATCACCTTCCAAATTAGCACAGCAACACGTACGTTTTAGATCCAACTACCCCCAACAAAGGGATCTAAAACAATATCAACATGAATTTCGTGTTAAAAGAACAAAATCTATAACTGAGTATGCAAATTACACGAACTAATAACATAATTATTACTATCTTCTATTATTATATTGTATGACTATTTGGCTGCAATAAAGTATTAATTAAATGAACACATAGTATTTGGGTACGGTACATGTTTCGAGGCATTTATAGTTTGAATTGCCCCTTCATCAGCCTATATCATGTTATAACCAGTCAAATTGAGACAATCAAATTAAAAACTTTGTGAAATGTGAAATGGATGGTGATATGATAAAAAAAAATGTGTGATTGTATGAGAAATGAATACATAAAATCATGCATACAATATTGTGATAAGAACAATCTAAAATGCTTAAAACACATTAAAAGGGCGGCTTCAGTGGTGTAGTTGGTAGCATACTGAGCTTCTATGCCCAAATTCGCGGGTTCGAACCCGGCCGAAGTCGTCGGATTTTTTAAGAGCATTAAAAATCTCTCAGTATGCCTTCCTTCGGAGGGGAAGTACAGCTGGCGGGCCCATGTCATAGATTTATGGCATGTAAAAGAAACTTCACTAACTACAATTGTGTGAAGCAAAATTTGTAGGTCAGATTTGATTAACGCTCTAGTTTCCAACGTTCACTGCCAGGTTCTGGTTGCAGTAGCATCTAGTAGTGCAAGCCGGATATTTCATGCCCATATTTCTTGGCCAATTCATCAACGTGGTACCTCAAGAGTCTCTTTGATGTTATTTAATACAAAGCAACGCTCCCTTAAATTGACACTAACACTACATAACATCAATACTAACTGAAAATATTAAAAATGACTACATACAGTATACTTGGATATCGGGTCATTACAGCCCCATGTAGTTGGGTAAAATGTGCAATTTGTAGGATAACCTGTTTTATTGTGGTTTCTGTATTAGTGTGTGTATTTATAATTGAGGCGAGGATTGGGGTGGAGACGGCCGTGAATTAAGTTAGGAACTATCCGGCATTTGCCCGGAGTAGAAATAGGAAAGCACGGGAAACCACTGCTAGGACGGCAAAGGTGGGAATCGAACCTGCCTCTTCTCAGTTTTGCCACACGAGGCTGAGTATAGGCTACTCCGCTCCGACTCTCACACCAGAATTAAATTTCTTGGTAGAGCATAGAATAGAACCTGGACCTCCAATAGTCGCTACACCAAGTGGTGGTACATATAATTAACACTAATAAATCCTACATAAAAAAGTATTCAATTAATTTAAAACTATCCAAAAAAAGCGTCTGGTCGGCGAAAAGAATGTGGCCTGCATGCAGGATAGAACCGTATTCTTTCCTCCATGTTGGCCAGTTATCGGCATTCAAATTGGCGGCACTGTATGGTTTCCATGGAGGAAAGAAAGGAAGGAAGGAGATGCCTTCGCTGCGCTGCCTAGCGCAATCTGTTGAAACCAAACGGCTCGCCCACTTTGGTTGCAAGAAAATGGCTGTCCATATGCTTAAAGCCGTATGCCATTCCAACTAGTAATGGATTTTAGTGACATAAAACTGCAATGACAAGTCAAGATTTTTTCTTGGATAGGCAGAACACACTCTGTACTTCACGGTACTTGGCACAAATAAGCTGCGTTATCGTTTTAAAACCCAATTTAAATATAAATATTAGAGCACCTTTGCGAGGCTAGTTTTGTAAGGAAGACGCGGCAAAACATAATAATACGCTGAAACACTGATTAAATTGAATACAGGTGTCTGAAGATGCGAGAAGGAACATCTTGGGAATTAATGATGCGGAACTAATTACGGTATTTACACCAAATTGAGATTTATGTTCTTATTGGTGTTGAGGCATTCATCAGTTTTTAGGCCTAATTTCGAGCACAGCCACTATCACTCATTGGTCGTACACATTGTGATATTCAAGAATACGAACCTCAAAATTAATAAACAGAACAATTAAAAAAGGACGCATATTTGCACAAAAATACGGTATAGCCTATACGTTTCGGTACCGTACGGTATTTTCTTTGTGGGGGGTAGAAACTTGACGATTAGCCTCGAATTGATTAATTGCGTAGGTCTACCGTAATTATTGACCGACAGCCGTTTGATAATTTGGGATTTGCAGAGGAATGATTTTTATTTTTTGGTATATAGGGTAGGCTGAGATTAGAATTGAAGATTTTTTTAAAATAACTTATCAATACTGTTATTACGTTTCCAAAGTTGCATAACAGGAGCGCGATAAAAACCACGGCCAAAAGAAGACCAACTACAATACTCAGACCTTAATGCAGGTATCGAAAGTGTGAAAATGGCGTATGCGGAAGCCAGAGATATTGTTTGTTTACATTCGTTGCTGGGTTACAATATTAGCTTTGATTAGCTTCGTTTGATGAAAGTTGGGATAAACCAAATAGCTTATAAAGATAATAGCGGAAACTCCTCGCGAAAACAGGAGACAGCGCTCCCCAGCACCGCCTAGCGGTCCGAGTTGGCAACGTAAGACCAGCTGATTTACAACCGTGAGCTCCAACCACACAATTATAAGAAATTATTGAACTGTGGATGATCTAATTATCCAATTGTAATGGTTGGTACGGGGAGTATTTGTGCCATATATGGCTGTAATAATTATAAACAACAAAGTGTCCCAAAATCTTTCTTCAGGTTCCTAAGAAATAAGGAAATGTAAGTATGAATTTATTGTAAACAAGTAGCCTACCATTACACTGATAGTTCGGTTTTCTTTTAATACAGAATGCTTTTACAATATAATTTAGCATATTTTAGCCTGTTCTTTATTTATTTATAGATGTACGCAGTGGGTTATTCGAAGCCGAAGGGCTGACTTAGATGACGTATTGAAAAGGAATGGCCCAGAACATTTAAACAGAACTCATGTTGTATGCTCAGACCACTTTGTGGAGAAAGATTTCAGGAACAAAAACTTGTTAAGTCAAGGGTAAGATCTTTGTAGGTTGTTGATAGTAGGCCTAATGTTAATATTGAAATAACAGCATAATTATAAAACGTGGTGACTCTACGGTACAGAAGGCCTAACATTTAACAACATGCTTCAATATTTCCGATTGAAAGTGTACGTAGTTATTTATTGTTGTTATAAGGGGCGGAACAGCGAGGTCATCTGCCTCTAAAGTGTACGTATTGCACTATTAAAGTTAAAGGAGGTTGGTGTAATCAAACAAGTTCAGAAACACAAATTTTAATTTTACTGACTTTATTAGGAAATATATAAGAAGGTAACTTTTTTTAAATGTAATTAGGCGTGTTTAACTCGTTTTTAAATACCAGTGTGTCAAAAAGGATAGATTAAAACCAATGTCCTAATATTTCCTTGCTATTTCGGTCGGTGCGCACTCAAAAATGCTAGCTGAGGGTGGCAAGGAGAGTAATGCTGTCAACTCGCACCAAGAGATGGCAGTGTGATCGCTGTCTCCAGGCGAGCGCTTGCTTTTACGGCCAAGTTTCCGCTATTATCTTTATAAGCTACTAGCAGAAGTACCCGTTCTTCGAACGGTGTTCGTTGTTAACACCAGACATTATCAATTGAGCTACTGTTGCAATGGTTAGCAGTTTGTCATTCCTTCAAGTTTATCAGAACGAAGTTAGTTTACTGGGAATATCACATACACACTGTTTATTTAAGGCCCTTAAAATGTAGTTTTCGGAGACCCTTTATAGATTCCCGAATTTTGGGTCTCACATTGAGAAGCGCAACATATGCTTTGGTCGTCCTTCTACGATAATTTTTATATTTCGCCTATTTTAGCATATATTGAGAAGTTTTTCTCTATATCCACCCTTCTAATGTATGAAAAGTACGGTGAAGAGTTTTATAAATGATTGGTGTATTGACTCTGATACCTAATTTTACGATGCACCAAGCATCCGAACACGAGGTATAGGCGTACATAAAGATACACAGAAAGACAGACAATTCTATTGTCTACAACATATTACCCAGATATCCAAATATGGGTATATCTACCACACAGTATCAAATAAAATCATCCTTACGATGAACGCGTATGTCGACAAAAAAAAAAGTTAAAATGTGCTCTCAGACTAAATTCACCTAACGTGTACTTCCTGACGTGAAATACATTTGAAAGCCTTGTAGACGAAACGCAATACACGTCACATAAAAACTGACCCTCTACGTTGTGCTAGGTGCCCATACACAGGAAGACCCCTTTCATAAATTATAAAGGCTTGTGGTGCATGAAAATTCAGGTTCTTTAGCCTCAAATTGCCCAAATTCCTAAAAGCCGCAAAAAATGCTGGTTCAATTCAGGAATTTTTGAAAATAATGTTGCTGTTTGGAGATATAATAGACCTTCTGTACTATATGTCGAACGTGAAAATTGTATGAAAAAATTCTAGGTTACCCCTTCACCCCCTTAACTGCATTGATGAATTATACGGTCTACGTTAGTTCCGTGATAACCTTATAGCCTTTTGCAAACTTTCACAGAAATGTAATAAATGGAGTGACATTGCTTCTTACAGAAATTGAAGGAAAGTTGTATGCCACCCCTTGAGATAATGGTCTCATGGTTACCGATTTGCATTCCTTCATTAGTTTGTTAAATTAAATTAAATTAGTTTACTGGGAATATTTCAGAAACTGTTGGATTTAGAGCCTTATAATGTAGTTTTCGAGGACCCTTTAGGGCCCCCGAGTTTTGTTGCTGGCACCGAGGGGATTTATCTCGTCGTTGTACGCCATAATATAATACTAATAATAATATAATATAGGGAGAAATTATAACACCTATTTTTTATATTTTTAATTCAGCCAATGGCCTTGTACTTTTCTTTTCAGGACGGGTCAAGGAAGGGATATTATCAGAGAAAGAAGCATTCACATCACGCATGAGCAAAATGGAAATGGCCTACCATTTAACTAAGGACATCTATAATAAAAGGTCAATATCCTTCAACGCAAAACTAAAACATTACTGCAGTGTCATCCGTCCGGAGGTCTTGCATGCTTCTGAATGCCTCACGATGAACAAAAAAGGCTTGGTCGAGAAACTGGAGGCCAAAGAAATGAAATTTTTGAGAAAGATATTGGGTTCCATCAAAGACAATGGGGAATACAGAAGACGGCATAACCATGACCTATATACTCATGTGGAGAAGATAAGCAACGTCATCCGGAAGAGAAGGTTACCATTTTTTGGGCAAGTGAAACGAATGAGCCCAGCGAGACTGACCAACCGCAACATAACTTACTTTCAGGAGAGGAAAACAAAATGGGCCTGGTTCATTGAACTGCATAAAGATCTGAAAGAAGTGGGGATTACACCAACAGACATTCAGGAGCGCGCCCCACTCAATAGGAAACTTCAAGCTTGTAAAGGTTTACAAGGAAAACCGAAGCTGAAAACGGGAAAGATTTGGACCCGGGAACGGAAGGAAATCCACCGAGAACGAATGCGGGCGTACAGGGCAAACATCAAAGCCAGTAAGAGACGGTTGGAATGACGCGGTCCATAGATGGCCTATACGAAATGAATGAATGAATGAATGAATAATATGGGGATAGGAATATAATAGACCTGCCGTACCACACCCGCAGGTGTAAATCGCGTGAAAAAATTCTAGAGTACCCCTTGATCCCCTTAAGCGCATTATACGTATTGATGAATTTTACGGCTTAATTTGATTCCGTGATAACCTTCTAGCCGTTTGCAAACTTTCACACTAATGTAATTAATGGAATTGCATTGCGTCTTACAGCAATGAGAATCCGTTGGCATGGTTACTGGCTTGCATTCGTTCATTAGTTTATTAATTTAAATTAGTTTTCTGGGAATATCTCAAAAACGGTTGGTCTTCGGTCCTTAAAATGTGGTTTTCGGGGACCCGAGTTTTGTCTCTCACATTGAGGGGCTGAAAATGAGTTTTGTCTCGTCCTTCTACGCCTATTTCAGCATGTATTTTAAGGGGGTAGGCCCCCTTTTATTAGAGGTACGGAGAAGAGTTACATCAATGATTAGTGTCGTGCCTCTGATGGATATCTGTACCAAATTTTACGTTGATACACCCAGCCGTTCTCGAGTTATAAGGGAACAAATTTGTCCACAGACAAACAGACAGACAGACAAAAAATGTATTTTCGCGCGCATCCATCATAAAACAGTCTGAAACGCGTAAACAACTCAAATTTCCGTAGAAATTCAGAGAAAAACACACACATTTTCATTTTTCTATATAGAGAGATCTACTGCACCGCTCGGTGTTGACCGTGTTTTATTGCACAGATTTTGGTTTTACTCGCTAACCGTTGGAGATATACGAAAAGTGATAAGGACCTTTCGGATAGAAAATTAAACGTTAAAGCTCATGTATACCATCAAAAGTTTGCTATTTCTTAGCGTTCTCTTTTTATTTGAAAAGGAAATATGAAATTTTGAAACCAAAGGGTGTAGTGACGTCACAAATGTCGGTTTTACTCGCTAACTGTTGGAGATACATAAAATGTGATAAGGACCTTTCGGATAGGAAATTAAATTTCAAAGCTCATATGTGCCATCAAAAGTTTGCTATTTCCTACCGTTCTCTTTTTATTTGATATGGAAATATGAAATTTTGAAACCAAAGGGTCTAGTGACGTCACTAAAATGGTCGCCATTTTTTAATAGTGCAAAATTTCGAAATCAAAAGTATCCTATATGTAAACCTGGTAAATCAGCTACATCAATGCAAAATTTCATTTAAATCGGACCAGTGGTTCTTGCGTTATTGAGTAACAGACAGACAGACACACACACACCATCTCATTTTTATATATTAGTATGATTTGGATAAACTATTGCTCATCTGTAATTCGCGTTAATGTACTGCAATCTTGTGTAAATATGTGATAATACGCTTATTATGGACTGGTTCGATTGTGTGATGATTGTTCAGTCGACCGATGGCATTGTGTCATTTACTGCAGATGTTGAAGTACCTAAGACTAAAGCATTAATAGAAGTGTCTCAAGAATATACACCGCAATGATTTGCTAGTTAGTGACAATATAATAATAGCACAGTACACTTCAGTACCGGTAGTGTCGAACTTAAGTACGTAAAGGGAAAACGCAATGAGCATCTACGGCAAGACCAAACCGTTGGCGTTATCTTGAACGCTCAGCTTCATGTGCCTCCGTAAATCCTTACTAGTCTAGCAGATGTTCTACACTGCCTTGTATACACGCCAAATATTACAGTGAACTTCTGTTTTATTGGTTAAGGAAGATGTTTCCCCTGTGTCAAAAAGTGAACTCATTGTGTTCCGTCATTATTCATACTTTTGTGATTCCTACAGTTTGCAAGTTATTTTTTATTATGATGTGTGTAATAAAGTGTTGTGAGTAACTTGCCAATTATGTACTTATATTGCGAGATGGTGTGCCGCGATAATTCCGTAAGAGGGAGATGGTGCTTTCCTACCTACATTACTTTACTAAATCTACTATTTCCATCGTACAACTATTCCAAACGGTAACAGCGAATATTTAATAGGTTAGATGGTAACATACTATCGTGTCCTTTGTGTGTGGTAATCTCCACAATTATGTTCAAATATCCACACGACGACTTCTTTGCATATCTCAATCAACTATTTCAGTGTGATGTTTTAGCCGAGATTTTAGACAATTCTACGAGAGGTCTTAATTGAATTGTATCTCTATAGCGTTGGTTCGATTATTTCATGTAACTATTCTCATTCCGATTGTGTACACAAATACTCTGCATGTGCTGGGACAGCACTTCAGTAACCGGGTACTTTCTTCTCTCCTACTTCAGAATCTGTTTGATTTTATGCTAATAATATTAATCTATAATTACTGAACTTAAATACAAATCGTGATAACTCGCCAAAAAGCTTCTTATTCAACCACAGAAACAGTGAGACTATTGTAGCTGCCCCTTGGGTGAAGACGAAGAAACCTATAATTCGAGGCCAGCACTATATAGATAAATTAATTCAGGTAAGTCTAAATTATTGATGCATATTTCTTCGGAACCTAGTCTCGACTTGTGATATCTTTTATGCTCTTAGGTGAGTGAAAATAATAATTTACACGAACTGTGACAACCCCGATGACATGATCTTAGCTATTGGTAGGGCAACCATCGCCGCCATGTTTTTTCTACATTAAGGTCTGAGGATTGTAGTTGGTCTTGGCAAAAATAAGGTTTAGCCATGCACAATGCCCCATGCAAGTCACAGAACACCGAATACGAGTTAAGCGAGCCATACACGCTGAGATCTGTATCGAGAGACTGTCTCATGAAACGCGAATCTGATACCAGCTGTGTCGTGGGTAGCGTTGTCACAGCTGGTCTCACATGGTATCATGACGCAACGGAGCAGGTATCACGTCTCTTGTTCTGGACAAGAGACCTTGAGATAGATACAAGCAACACGATACAACTATCAACAAGTTTACACGTGTGTAGGGAGGTATCGCGTGTATCACAGAGCACGGCCGACTGGATTCGAGCCGCGCTCTATACCGGCCTTGACAATCCCAGTTATTAGAGCCCATGCATAACGTGTAATTGGAAAATTTCTACTCGTCGCCGATAAAGCACACTCCCATCCCATTATAGGCACGATTAATAAACATCTGTACAGTACGTTTATTAAATGTGTAATCTCGAGAACCACTGGATGGATTTTGATGCGGCTTTCACCATTCTGTAAAGGTAATCTCAAGGACGATTTCTGTAGAAAATAATTTACTTGTGATCAAAGGGAGCCAAGGTCCTCGTAATTTCTTCCAGTTGCGAGGTTCCTCAATGTTACCACTAGTCTCTCCTTGGCACTCACTGCTTCCCTCATGATTGTATCTTGTTTTTGAATTTCAGGGCCTATCAAATCCAGCAAAGTATAAAATGTTTGAACACCCATCCTCAAATAATTAAAGAAATCTTCTGGAGCAGTATCCGCTAACTCCGTTAAAAGAGAAACGTGAGAGTAGTTTGCTCTCTTTGTTAACCATGTTTTAGACCACATTCTTAGTTTTTTTTCTTCGATTTTTATTAAGCAAACACCAAGAACTATCCCCATAGCAAGCATATCGTCTACTCGAGGATCGGACGCCATGTTATTTCCACTAATAAAACTAACAAATCTCGGCGTGTGTAGCGCCACGGAGACGAGAGACCTGTATCTAGAGTCCGCCTTATGAGACAGTCTCTCGATACAGATCTCAGTGTGTATGGCACGCTTTAAGGTTACGCCCACTTCGGTTGCAGCGCTTGGCTTCACTAAAACGAGCTCAGGGCATCTCCTCTTATTCTTTCCTCCATGATGGTTTCCATGGCAGCAAGCCCTGCGCGATCTATTTGTCAATTGGTATTGTACAGTGGCGCCGAAATGCCAGATTATTAATAATAATAATCTGGCATTTCGGCGCCAGATTATTATTATTATTAATAATCTGGCATTATTGCTTCTATGGAAAATACATTTCCATGCGATAAACTCCTTGTAAACAACTCTTTACTCCGTGGAATTGTCTAAAAGAGATATAAAATTCTTTGAATACACTTACCAAAGAGCTTTATACCCATATTCTTTGCTTTATAAGCTATTTGCTTACACACACACGTATAATCCACCACATTTCATCAGTCTCCACCAATTCCAAGGAAAATGGTGAAACTAGACCAAAACATTTGAGAAACTAATTTTACGGCTGAAACAAATTATACCTGGTGTACATGAAATGAAATTATATTAATGAAAATATAGTGACGTCCGACGGCAACTGTACCAGATTACTTCAACAACACACGTAAGACCGATTACATTAAAACGGATGATAAGTTAATCATAAAAATAATTATCTTCAGCTCGCATGAAAATTTCTATGGATAAACAAATTGGCCCTACCATGTTTCCAATGTGAAAATCTCGGGAACGTGCGTAACTCGAGTGAGGTTATGGAAGACAAACATAAGTAATATTAGCAGTCTGTAATCGGAGTACGCCTTGTGATGTGATGTGATGTGAATAGCACTGTTAGCTATCACCTCAAACGCCTGGGTTCGATTCCCGATTCCGCAGTGAAATTTAAGTCGGATTTGAGGTACTGGTATGGTATCCTTGACTCGCTAATCACCCAAGTGGTATCAATTTGGAATACTTCCACCAGGCTGGTGGACTACACAAGTTTACTACTATAATACTGTAGGCTACATAGGACAGGCATTTTTCAAACTGTCCATCAGCCAAGGAAGTTTTGGTTTCTTAGTTGAGGGGCTGCAACAACAAAGTCATTTTGAGGCTTCCAAAATAGACATCAGCCCTGTGTATTTTGGTGTGTCTAGAATGTAGACTATATGTAAGAATTGTGTTATTAAATTTATTAAGGAGCGCTCGAAAGAGCATTAATTACAAGCTAAATGAGTAAACATAACACTTTTACCCGAATGGGTATTAGTTTTCACTATAATCAGACAAATATTTCGTCCTCTTCCGGCACACTGTAATGTGATACAGCGTACACCTCCGTCCGCATAATTCACACACACATCTTTCATTCGGCGAGTGGAAAAGCTTGTTCTCACAAATCTTGTGGTGGAAACCATGTATGGCCAGTCTCTTGATGATATATGTCTTTGCTCCTGGTTCGTGTTGGTCCAGGTGCGATCGATCATCGCTGATGAACCATAGAAGTCAATGTCTATCTCTGCTATTTTCTTCCTCCTATGCTCCAGTAGTTTGACGGAAGCCTCAGTAGAAGGCAGGCTTAATCAGAGATCCTCCATGTAAAATGTTTCCTTGGCAAGTTCATAGACCAGACGAGATGGCGCATATTTTCCAACCCTGAGGGCACATTTTATGAATCTTGCTTTCACCTCTTCTATTCGTTCTAAGTCTGTTTTTCCCATATTAGTTCCAGTCCGTAAGTAACTATGGGTGATATCGTCGTGTCAAAGAGTCTCATGGCTGTCTTCAGTGATATTGCTGTAATGTTCTTTATCCTGCATATTGCTTTCGTGGCCTCTGCTGTCCTGTCCTGTATGTGGCATCGGAACGAGCTCGCTGTCGTTTGAAGGGTTACGCCTAAGTATTTGAACCTATTTATTATCGTTAGTACAATTGTGTTATTGCGGTTACTAGTATTTTCAACTACGGATGGGAAAGAGGCAGACATAGTCCTAAATTAAGTACTATCTCTCAGCCTCAGAAACCACTTCTAGGATGGGAATGGGAGATATCAACCTCCTTGTACCTTCTATTGTATGATATATTTTGTTTACTCACTTCACATGTATGCATTTCTCATTTGGATGATGAAATGTCCTTAAAAGTGCAGTTTACTCAATCCTCCCTTTTCATCCACAGTTGATGAGTGGTAAAGTGTCGGACTTCCAACCCCAAGCTTGCAGGTTCGCCCCTGGCCATGGTAAGTGATTTTTGAAAGGCGACAAAAATCACGACATGGATGTCATACGGTGTTGGCATGTTAAAGAACCCATTTGAATTCAGTAGGCCGTGTTCAATGGCAAAATTAATCTCGGGATTTTCCACCAACACAAAGCACCTCCATTCTACTAGAAAGAGCTGTAGTGTCAAGGAGCTTAGATATCTAACCTCCTTAGTGATGTAAAATGCCTGGGCATTTATAAGTCGGGGCAAATGCCCGGACAAATGCCCAAAATCCATAAATGCCCAGGCATTTTGGGCATTTACCTCTTTTAAAAACATATTAAAAATCAACGCTTATATAAATATTGTTTTAGCCATATATGTATCTACATATATGTATTCTATATATTTATCCATACAAACAGGTATATATATACCAGTATATATATTTAATTTATATTGCTGGAAAAGTAGATAAGTAGTCCTAATATTCTTCTATAGTCTCTCAACTCAAGTGGATTTTTATACATAATAATTATGTGTATGCCTATGAATGTTGATTGTGTAATTGGGGGGAAAAAAATCCACTTAACACATCAACACATCTTTGTAATTTTTGAATGAGTTTGATATTTTACTGACAAATGACTAATACTGAATACATAATGTATGCTATTACATTAACTGTATAAGTTAAAAATGAAACAAATGAGGACATGAGGTAAAGTACATATATTTAAATATGAAATTAATAATAAATTAATGTTTTGTGTTCTTGGGTATCTTAATCACTTTCTTCTGTTTCTGTATCCTCTTCATCACTTTTTGCTATTGAACTTTCAAGTAGCTCTGGCTCAGATTCTTCTGACAGTTCTGATTCTGAATTTTCCTCTAGGCCTATAATTCGTTCTTGACTGGGTGTTGGGGTTTCTTCTCCTTGTTCTGGATTACTCTGACGAGTCTCTTCAGTAATTTTGTCGGGCTTACGCTTAGATGTTCCATTTCCCCATTCATCAGCTTCCAATTGTAGGCTAGATAAATCAATTTGGCAGCCCTCTCAGATGTAAGTCTGTTTCTTTTTTACTATGAATCCAACCAAAAGTGATAAAGGTCCGCTCTGTGGCAGCAGATGTAACAGGTGCCCCTACATTTCCTACATTTAAATGAGTAGGCCTGCAGGCCTAACTCAGTAATACAATGTTTTATTCAAACCAGATATACTTAAGTTAATTCCCATTTAGATGTTATTGACAACATTGACACACGATAATTTAATTATTAGCAATATTCGGGCATTACTAGTTCATCCATGAAATATACCTTTGATTAATGGTTTTTATTATGTTTCAGAAGCTCTAGTAACAATCACAAGTAGTAAAAAGTAAAAAAAAAGTTTTTTTTAATGCCCAGATTTTGGGCGCTTAAAACTGCTTTGGGCAAATGCCCATTTATAGATGTCCTACCCACTGGGCATTTGCCCGGCCCACATCACTGAACCTCCTTGACTTTCATAGCGTTCAAAGGAACGACGAAATTCGACATGCAAGCTTGCACCCGGCATCCGAGGCATACAATATTATCATCATCACTTTTAACAACATACCTTATTGGAAATATATCATTTATGATTAAAATACCTTTCTGAGAGTCCTAGCGAGTTCATTTGTTTGAATTCCCACTGCCTACACCAGAAATATTATTGCTTTTTACGTAAAGTAAGCATTTTTGGTCATGTTCATTTGAACATCGTCCACCATTTTACATCGATGGTGGACACTACGTCATACCGACGTGACACGTTGCCAACATGAATAATGAAATAAAAGGCCTGGATATTTATTTATTTATTTATTTATTTATTTTCGTGTGGCCTCCTGAGAGGCCGAGTGCAGGTCTTTCTAGTCGACGCCCGTGGGCGACCTGCGCGTCGGGATGAGAGATGGAATGGATGAAGATGAATAAAATTGGGGATGTGGATGGAAGCGGCCGTGGCCTATTAGAAGGTACCGTCCCAGCATTTGCCTGGTGTTGAAAATGGGAAACCATGGAAAACCATTTCAAGGACGGCCATCGGTGGGGCTCTAACCCACGCGTCTACCGAGTCAGCAGAGAGCTTGGCCCCATGACCTAATGCTGCTCTTTAGTCAGCGTAGCCACTGCTGTCGGTTATTGGCCTGGATAAAGATTATTGATTCCTGACTACCCCCACTGTGCGTGACAAAAACCAGGAGTGTTATCTGTTAGCTAACGGGCCGTGCTACCCAACCACCATTGGTCTGCTGGATGTGATATAGTACTGAATGCGAGGGGTTGGCATTACTGACTCTGTGAGAAAGATGGAGGTCAGAGCTTCGATTTCAACTATATAAGTCGTGTTGCTATTAGGGCGAGATGGTGGGTCTCTGACAGCGGAGCAGTGAACATCTTTATCAAATCTTCTCCAGATAGTCTCCCGACTACTAATTCAGGTCATTTCAGTTTTTAAAACTTTTTATACAAAGGATTGAGTCAACTGCACCGCCACCGAAATGTCTCTATCTGGCACATTTTTTGTGAAAACCATGAATAGAATTTCTCATAGTGTCATGTCTTGGGTCTTCGGTCTTGTTTCCCGAGTGCACTTTCTTTCAAGTATAGCACTTGGAACTATAAAATTCCAGGTCTATTTCCGTCCTCTTAAGTCATCTTCGTTTTAAGAGTTTGGAATATGGATTAGTAGTAGGTGTAGGCCTACTAATCTGAAGGAGATTGTAGTTTAACGTGACCCGCGATCATGAACCACAGGTGTTCGTTTTTACGTAGAATCCTAACTACAAGACATGGCATTTCATTTCGAAAATCTCACATGCATCGAACCTGGTCCTCCTTGGTGAGAGCAGCTTGACTGCTGAGCCACCATGCCCCCATGTACTAATCTAACATGTAGGTCTAAAATAAAATGTTTCTTTGATAGTTCATAGACTAGTCTTCAGGGAACTGCTTTTCATACTCTCAGTGCAAATTTTAGAAATTGCACTTCTACTTTTCTGATTCTCTCAAGATCCCTTATTGCTAATTTCTCCCATATAGTTTCAAGACCATAAGTAGTAACTTAATAGGGAAGTATAGAATTTTCCTTACAATGAAACCTTCCCCTAAACACAAAATGGCAGCATCCATAATACCATGGACAACACTAAAGGTTTAAATGATGCATACATGTTAAATTCTATGTATTTATGGCTTTGCGTACCAACACAAACCTAACTTGGGGCAATCCCAGACCCCCTTGCTTGTGCTACATTGCAAGCAATAATTTTATTAAAACTTGACATTAGCTACTCCTGGCTTTTACACTTGCACCTAGCAGATTATTGAAAATATACGATTCACATACCTTTCTGGGAGTCATTAGGAATTGAAATTCCTGTCAATAATTGACAGTGACGTTAATTATCACTGCTATACTGGAAATATTTGTTATATTACGTAAATAAATGTTTTTATTTCCTGCTCATTCAACAACGGCAGCCATGTTTCTGGAGCACATATTGGCGTCATATCACGTCCTATAACTGTTGCCAACATGTCCTATACAAAATACACAACACACGTAATGTTGTAATTATGTGAAAAAAGATATAATTGCCAAAAATATTGGCCTGAATAAAGATTATTAATGTGTGACTACCCCCTACTGTGCGTGACCAAAACCAGGGGTGTTTATATTGGCTAACCTAACAATTATTGGTCTAGGCAAAAGCATTGGTCTGGATTAAAATATTGGGCTAGCCGGTCCCGTGGTGTTGGGGTAGCGCGCCTGCCTCTCACCTGGAGGCCCCGGGTTCGATTCCCAGCTCCGGCAGGGATTTTAGAAACTGACGTGAGGGCTGGAACGGGGTGCACTCAGCCTCGTGAGGACAACTGAGTAGCTGTCTGACAGTGAGGAAGCGCCCCGATCACAAAAACCAAGATTAACGGCCGGGGGGACCTGATGCGCTGAACACATGTCACCCCAATACCCGCAGACCAAATGGTAGGGCAGCGGTCGCTTTGTAGGCCTAGGCCCTTCACGGGCTGTAGTGCCAGGGGTTATTATATTATTATTATATACAATATTGGGCTAGGCAAAAACCAGGGACGTTTAAATTGGCCATTTTCCTTTATCTTTTTATTGCCTTTCATTATTTTACAACTGATTTCGAAGGACTGATGACCTTGATGTTAAACCCAGAAACCTAATACCAATTTATCAACTGCTAGTCAAAGTTAATGTAAGTGGATAGTATCCAATTCTTTCTTGAATTTTCCAGTAGTCATCCAAGATGCCTGTACCAGTAACCAGCTACAGTGGTCCCACCTGTTGGGAGCGTATGAAGATGGGATTTAAAATAGGATTTTGTGTAGGAATGGCATCTGGGGCTCTGTTTGGAGGTTTCTCAGCTCTGAGGTAAGTTCTTGGCTTATTCAGTATACTGTACCTGTTCATATAAGCCATTTGATATTTGTAAGGTTACTTTACTACAGTAGATTAACTTACAGACATGTTCTTGGTTTTGGCGTCTCTAAGAGCCGCAGTAGTTATGGTACGTAAAATCAATAACATTATTAATTATTGTTCTTGGTTTCATTTTAGGTACGGGCTGCGTGGTCGAGAATTAGTGAACAGTGTTGGAAAAATGATGATTCAAGGAGGAGGAACGTTTGGGACTTTCATGTCAATCGGGACAGGGATACGATGTTAGCAAATAATGTGTCGATGCTTGCAGTGAGGAGAGGGGGGATATGACTGAAAAATCCTTAATTTGCAACCTTTTTTGTTGAATACAGAAAATTTTGTAGTGGAATGTAGATAAAAAGTTTAAGAGCCAAACAAATGGGAACTGTATTTCCCTTTGATGGCAGTGCTATGGTAATGTGTTAATGCACTTCAAATTGATTAAGCAGAATAAACAGGTACCCTATTACAAATATGTGTTTCACTCTTTATATTGTTGCACTATTCTAAGATGAGACCTTAAACTACTCAAGATGCCAAGAAAAATGCACAAAAAGTTAGTCAAGTCTGAGAAAAAAAATGAATCTCTCAAAACTATGAATGTAGTACCTATAGGCTACTGTATTTGCTTCATAACACTCCACATTAAACAGAGCAAAAGTTTCCAACTCGAATGGCCACAAAGAGAGATAACCATAATGAAAATGTACAGTTTACACCACAGTTTTTGGCCGGGAAGCCATGGTTGCGCAGTCGTATTGAGGACAGTCGGCGAGCCTCAGGCATGTGCAATTAATACGCGAGTTGCTTTCCGTGCAACTGACCTCTTATTTATCAATTGCACATGCCTGAGGCTCACTGGCTGTCCTCTGTGCAACCGGGGCTGACTGGCCAAAAACCGTGGTGTAAACTGTAATACAGCTGCATACTGTCCAAATCGTATTGAAGAGCTTATTTCCAAGTGTCTTAAATCTTCAATATTTTTATATGACAAAATATTCTATGCATTCTTCTATCATCTTATACCACCTGTTAAAATGGTTATGAAAGTAGGTCAAAAAATTAAAAAGACATTAAGTTAAGACACTTTTAAATAAGCTAGGCATTACAGAGCTGGATCCTGCAGTGCCATTTTGGCAGAATGTATTGTTAGCAAGTGCAAATAATGAACAAGTAGATGACTCTTCTTATGATGAAATCTCAATGTCACATTGCCTTCATATAAGCAACATTAATGAAAAATAATACTTCATTTTCACTTAGCTAAAACCATCCTTAAATTATATTTTACTTCCAAGACATCTTCAATTCCACATCATGGCAACTATTTTAAATGGTGTATCTGAAAATAAAATATGGTACGTTATTTTTGGAGTTTGTCATTTCATGGACTTGGGAAATAAGCTCTTCAACTGCTGGATAACCAGTTTATTTCCATATAGTTCTTCCCGTTCAGAGTGCCAAGAAGATCATTATTTCCATCCAGGATTTGGCAGATTTATGCACTAAAGTGTTTTAAAAAGTTAATGGCACTGATACCAGATTCATTCTATCTTTGATAACTATGATTATTGTTGTTTAACCTTTTAACTGCTAAGTATTTCCAGATAAATAAACACTCCTGTGCTGAGTTTTCACACATCTTATAGCCACATTCTACATCAAGAGCCTTAATCAATTTAACATGTTCCAACTTCTCCTATTGGTTCCATATATTACATTGGGTTACATTTTACACACATGTCCTCAAATAAGTTTCCTTCAGGGGTGCACCCGTAAAATAATTTCCGGGGGGATAGTTGAACTAGATGTACATAAAGGCTGCCTTATGTAGTGACTGGCTAAACGGCCTTTCACTAGGGGTGACAAATCAGACTTCTAGGCGAGATATATCCCCTATGCCCCCTCCTGGGTACGACAAATGTTCAGGATTGCCACTACTCTAACTACTACTCCGGTAAGTCTGTTGTCAGCCATTAGCACACACAAGTCAAACATAAGTGAAAATTTTCCATTTCTGTGAACAAACGAATAGCGTAATTCACATCATCATAGAGATTAAAAATGGAAAGCAAATGAGCATGTAAGTCTACTTTCAAATAGCATTGCCTCAAACAGCTGGAATGTGGTACTAAGAAGACAAGCGGCGTAGTGAGGAACCATTTCGTCATTAGCACCGCTGTGTGGTGGAACTGGTGGCGAACCGTTTTGTCGATAGCACTCGGAAGGTTAAAGGGGCAGAACAGCAAGGTTTTTCTTCCCCTTGTAACACTAAATATACAGATTTTGGTTATTTACAATTTTAAATACGAAATCAACTTAATATAAATAAAACAGTTCTCTGAGTCAACACTTAGAAATTCAGATTGCTGGCCCTAACCCACTCTGCAATCTACAGTTACCATATCATTGGCTAATTATAAGATTTAACGTATTCTGCAGACCAAGGTTCCCTCATTGATCAGCAAATTCCTCACACTCGGTTAAAATGTGGGCCATGGTGAATATGGCTCTACAGGCTCCTTTATCTGCACAAAAAGACAGACTCCCTGCATGCGCGGAAGGAGCTCTGCCACATGCAAGTCGTTCCCTAGATCGCTCTCAGTTTATCGAGTTTCCCTGAATGCCAGTACTTGTTGGCGTAACTGAGAGTGAATATCTCTAGGTGGTACCTCCATTGGTTAAGGTGGTAGTGATACTACCCCTTTTGCAACTAACTCATTTCCCATGATACTAGACCTACAATGGATAGTTGAGATGAGGACGCCATAGGGTAAAAGGATGCATTTCATTCTATCCTTTGAACGACTTGGGACCAATCATGACACAAGAACATCTACCGTGAAAAAATATGTTACGCCCATCAATAATTACAGAGTTTTACTCCGAATTGTAAACACACCCGTAACAGGAGGTAGTCAACAGGCATGTAGCAATAATGCACCGAATAGAACACGTGATTCTAGACCGCACAGAATGTACAATGACAATAAAAATGTGACATGATTGTTAATTAATATTAGTCAAACAAAGTGCAAAATAATAGTATAAGCCTGATTTTATTTCTTCAATGTTACTATAGCATCGTAACATAATAAAAATGCTCCTCTTAACAAGGGATCTTGATGAGTTTGTAAGTACATAAAACTGTTTCTAGTTTGACTAATAATTTTTAAAAACTTTATTCTATTTAAAAATGTTGATTAATTGTTTAATGTTATTTAGAAGAATTGTGATGCAAGCTGTAATGAGTGAATGTTGCTGAAGAAGGGCACAGTAGCTCTAAACATGTACAACCCTCAATAAACAATCTTGTAAATTTTGTGTATTGACAGGGTACATTAAAAGATTTTATATTAATTAAATGTAAATCAATATGGATCCATTTTTAACATAATTTATTTCATGTCAATCTATAATTCCTTTGAATGTTGGGTTCTTTTTTAACGTTGGTAAAGTTGTCCCCTAAAAATAAATTCTGCCTTATCTATGAAACTATTTGTGTTCATTATTACAGTTTGTTTCCTTTGTTTTGGACATTGATATTTTTAATAAGTTGAGTTTTCTTTTGCTATGTTTGTTCTTTTTCTTGGTATTCTATTTTTATTTTTCCATTTACTGGCTTCAATACAAATTGTATTTTTCTCAACTGGCAAGGGAATGCTGATAGATAGCCTGAAATAAATTACATTAAGATTGTTAAGGACTATTTAAAAAAAAGAAGAAAACTAATAGATGACATGTTTCACTCGTCACGCAAGCATCATCAGATCCAAATATGCAAGACAAATAGATCTACAAAACACTACCAAACCTACAATGACACCCACAGACAGTTCCTTTGTAGATCAGCAAGTTCCTCACACACTGGTATTTTTCACATAGTCCAGTAATTGGAATGATTTTTGTGTAAGTTACAATATTAATTGAATACTGATAGCGAACTCAGTTCTAGCCACTATTTTAGTTATCTCTTATAAAAGGAACAGGCCAGTTGTATTTAGGACCTCTTAATTTTATCCATTTCTGAAGGCATAAACTGAGTGTCAAATATTTTTTTTATATGTGGGTGCAAAATTTGATCAAAAGTAGAGTGCATTGAATGGAATTACTATATGGTGGATTGTGTTTGTGGTTAGGAATGTTTTCAAGTTGCTTTTTGCTTTTTTTATTTTAAATTTTATTATTATTTCTAAGGGGGGCCTTTTTTTTTTTAAATGAGATGCTGAGTGGGACTATAGCTGAATATTTTTTTACTGCAGCACATTGAGAAGGTCCTTCCAAACAGTCTGACTTAGGGTGCATCTGAGGGCTGGAACAGGGAACGTTTAGCCTCTTGAGACAAAACTGAGAAGAGGTGGGTTCGATTCCCACCTCAGCCCTCCTGAAAGGGATTTCCCTGTGTTTCCCCACTTTTACTCCAGGCATATGCCAGGATAGTTCCTAACTTAAGGCCAGTGTCCTCCTTCCTAATCCATGCCCAAATCACAAATACAAACACTACTATAGACACCACATTTACACAGGTTATCAAACATGATTTCTTTTAATATATACATCCAAGTACCTGGGGCTGAAGAACCATGATGAATTCAAATTGAATCATGCTACATTATACTTTCACTGCCATATCCAGAAACTAAGTAAAGGCTAGGAGAGCCAGGATTGGAGTGAGTGGAGGAAAAAGATTTCTCATCCTACATGAGGAGCTTTCTTCCAAAATGCCGTAAGTCCATCGAAGACCAAAGATTAATTACAGATGGCAGCACATAATTTGTCAGGCAGTTATTAATGCTGGTGGAGAGATATAACGAAACGTTGTTAGTTTTGTTGATACAGGGCTTCCAAAACAAGGTTATGTTTCAAACTGCTGTTAGTCCAATGAAGATTTCCATTCAAAATTATGTAAGTCCAAATCATGTTGCTTTTGCATTCAAAGTGCTGTAAGTCCTGTGTGCGTATTGATAAACAACTCGGTTTCAATCAAAATGCATTAAGTGATGAGGCATTAACTTGACACATTATTTTGAAGCATAATTGCTTCAAACACTGGCTACGGAAAGAGTATAGTTATGTTAGCTAACGTGAATGCACATAAGGAGATTACGTAAACTGGCGGGTGGCATTGCTTGTTGAAAATGGAAGGTGTTCAGGTAAAAGATGCTAATGTGGGTAGCCGGAAGAGAAAGAAGAAGGAAACTAAGAAAGAAAAACGGAAACGAATAAGGTACTGCTCGGGTCCATGCTCTATGAACTTGCTGGGTGAGGTGGCGTGGGAGATGGGAAGAGAAGGGTCTGTGAACAGCCCACCGTGTTATCTGGAATTTCTGTATGTTCCATTATTGCTAACATAGAACCGTTGCCTATACCAGTTCCCCCAGGGGCCTACGGCTAGTGGGACGTGGGTTGGCGACCACGGGACCCCAGCTGAGTTCGGCATTGCTTCCACTTACTTGTGCCAGGCTCCTCTCTGTCATCTTTCCTATCGACCCCCCTTGGTCAACTCTTGTTCTTTTCTGACCCCAACGGTATTAGGGTATCCGAGGCCTAGGGAGTCTTTTACTTTCCTGCCTTAATGGCCCTTGTCTTATCTTTCCTGATCTCTTATTCTTCGAGGGGTCAGACCTCTTCGTATCTCCTGCCTTCTGCTCAAGGCCCTTAAGGAGGCAGGGTGTGTGTAGCCCACCACTTCTGGTGCAACCTAGATAGTGTATACCCTCAAGGGCTCACAGCTAACGAGTTGGCGACCCCGAGGAATTCCTGACCTGTGTCCGGTTTTTCCCCTTTTTCCATTGCCTCTGGAGCGGTCCCTCTCCTCATTTTCGTATCTTTCATGGCTCTCCTTCCTTCCAAGTCCCTCAATCCTCATTCTTCGAGAGTGCTGAAAAGAACAAAGCAATAACTTCCAATCGCTTGTTCTATTTCGAAATAAAAGCAGCAAGACACAAGGATGTTGCTTGAGAAGTTTGGAGGAGACAACTGGGCGGAAGACAAATCCCGTATTATGAAATGCAGACGCCATGGAGCGGGCGATTCAATCACTCACGTGGCACCACGATAACTTATTCTTGCAGCTAGAAGATACATTACTAAAAGAGAATGACGATGAAAAATGTCACTGTGAAGAAGATGGTACTGAACTAAAACTGTAGAGATCTACCCATGTGTATATGTGAGATCATTTTTCAAATATGAAACTCAAGATATACTAGTATAAGAGGCGAAGGTAAAAAAAAAGCTTTGTAATATTACGTGAATTTCTAGATGACGCTAAATACATAATATATGCATGAAGTACAATATTTCATTCAAAACGCAGTATAGTACAATATTTAATACAAAAAGCAGTATGTTAGTGGTTCGCTTACAAAATGCAGTGAGTCCAAAACAAAATTGGCTATAGAAGGCGTGTATAGAAAACTATTTTTCAATCCCTTGGGGGATCTGTAAGGCTAGCTTCGATGGTATTATGGCATTTTAAACAATTGATTCACACAAATAGTTAAGATGATGATGATGATAATTGTTGTTTTAAGGGGCCTAACATCTAGGTTATCGGCCCCTAATGATCTGGGTGATAGCGAAAATGACAATGAAATGGAAACCAGAACGAAAATTAAACGAGACGGAAAATACTTACAAAAAGGAACTCAGATTGAAACAACTCACAAAATGTTCTTACAAAAAGGAATTTAGAACGAAAAGATTCACAAAAAGAATTGATTGAAAAATACCCACAAAATGTAGGCTAGGTTCAAAATACATACAAAATGCAATTGAAATTCAAAATACTTACAAAATGTAAATGAGATCGAAAATATGTACAAAATGCAATTGAGGTTCAAAGTACTTACAAAATGCAATTGAAATTGAAAATACACAATGCCATTCAGATTGAAATATCCCAGTTCCAATCCAAATTATTCACAAAGTGCAATTGAAATTCAAAATACTTACAAAATGCAATTGAAATTGAAAATGCTTACAAAATGTACGGTAGATTCAAATGACTCATGTGGATTGACAATAGGCTACTTACAAGATGCAATTTAGATTGAAAATACTTGACAAAATGTAATTTAGATTCAAAATACCCACAAAATGCAAGTGAGAATAAAAATACTTGCAAAATGCCCACCAAACAAAATGCAATTTAGATTTAAAATTCTTGCAAAATGCGGTTTTGGTTGAAAATACTTACAAAATGCAATTGAAATTCAAAATACTCACTAAAATGCCCTGAACCTACATTGAAAGACTTACTAAAAAGCAATTTAGATTGTCAATCTTTACAAAATGCAATTGAAGTTGAAAACAATCGCGAGAGGTAATTTAGATCGAAAAAACTTACAAAATGCGACGTAGATTAAAAATGCCTACAAAAAAAATCGCTAAAGGGAATTTAGATACACAGGGAACCAAGTAACATAAATAGTGCGGGAATCTTAAAGAGAAAAGAAAATATGAAAAGAAAACAAGAGGTCTGACCCCTCGAAGAAGGAGGGATCAGGAAAGATGAGACAAGGACCAATTAAGGCGGGAAAGTGAAAGACTCCCTAGGCCTTGGATACCCTAATACCGTCGGGGTCGGAAAAGAACAAGAGTTGACCAAGGGAGGTCGACAGGAACGAAGACAGAGAGGAGCCCGGCACAAGTAAGTGGAAGCAATGCCGGACTCAGCTGGGGTCCCGTGGTCGCCAACCCACGTCCCACAAAATGTGAGCCCCTGGGGAACAAATAGTTTAGACGCTGCACGTTTTGCTCAAATATCTCAAAATCGCTTATGATGGACTTACAGCATTTTGGAAGAAAGATCCTTACATAATCTTGCTAACATTTATTTTGAAGGTCTTCACTACAGGAATTCAGAAAATTGTAATTTGCCCTTTTTTGTCATATTTTACTCAAATAGACTCGAAATTAATGTTGTAGTCCCTGACAATTCATCCTCGTGGAATTTTCCTATCATATTATATACAAAGAGCAAGTAGTGATTATGCCCTCTCTGAAAGTGGGAGGGGGAAACTGTAATTTAATTTCATACTACATTATGAAATGAAGTTTGTTCGAACAAAAAAGGACAGGATAAGGAATGAAACAAATAGAATGGAAGCAGGTTTGAAATTTAGTGTGTTGGAAAAATGTTTGCGAAGTAGGCCAAGTTGGTATTGTCATGTGGTCACTATCTTGCTTCCCCCCTTTGTTATACCTATTCAAAGAAACACTGAAACTCGTCATCACAGCATTCTCATGGTGATTCAAAACACTTACAGGTGAAGACTTGGCAGTTAATTCAGCATGTATACAGTGAAAAATTTAGGATAATAAGTACAGTTCTATGATGATTTCAAGGGAGTAGAATGACATGAATCTAACCATATTTTTGAGCATGAATCCATATTGGTGTGAATAAGTGAAAAGAATATAATTATTTAAATAGAAAACGATGGTTTTCTAAATGACTTATATGTTTCAAATGTTTTAGTTCTTCATCAGCATCAAAAATTAAAAGATATAGAAAATAAAACATAATTTGAAGGAAGGTTTTAAGAATAAACAAGAGAATGTCATTGTAACTCTTAATGGAACACTTATAAAGAAGAGAGTTTTGAAAAACCTGTAACTAACATACATTTGACGCAGAGATATATATTGAAAATTGTTGAAGTCTTGAATTATTGTAATATCGGGTAAATTCCTGAGTTGCAGTAGTACAGAAATTTTTATTTTTATTCCTAGAATTTTAAAGTAAGAGGGTCCAATGTAAATACTGTATAAAAGACGTTATCAACAGGCTGTAACATGGTTAATTTGAGGGTCAACTTGCCAACCTGTGCAACTTTTTCTTCCTAGCATTTTTCCACAGGTATGAGTTCCACTTTGTGAAACACCATTCCATGAAGTCAATTGCTGCTCCTAGGTACAGTTGCATGATCCTGTGTCCTGCCACTGTTGTTTTGGTCTACCAAGTGGGCGCTTGGCATCAACGATGATAGGCATTGTAGCACACGATCTAAGGCGGAGCTCACAAATATAGTAATGAAGTTACCATTACAGTCAATCTTACCAGAGAAGTAATACCTCATGGATGATTTGGCATATATCAGAAAAGTGGCAGTGGTTTGGTTCCAATTCATCCTACTCCCAAAAGATTTTAAGCAGGTCGGTTCTCTGGCTCTCCAGTAGAAAATGTGTTTCTTAGAATTGACTACAGAAAAACATGTCCAAAATATAGCTGGCACATTTTATACTGAGAATTGAGGGTCGGGCCTAATCTCTTACGACCTTTTAGATAAGCTGGATACATCACAGAAGAAGATTGTGGGAAGTTTTGTATTCTTAGGCCTCCAAGTAATTGGTCTACACAGAAACATTTCAGAATTATTGCTTCTCAAGCATTTGGAATGTTTATGGCACCAGTGTGATATACGTTAAGGGAACAGATAGGCGCAGATTCTCGGAACCTTTCAAATTCATCTTATATTCACGGTTTGTTTACCGTTATTGCTTGCGTAACAAAGTTTATTCACACTAATATGCACTGCTTGTCCGCATTTGCCAATACAAATTAAAATTTTAACCTTCAGGTCTAAATCAAACCCTTCTTCAGCTGTTTACCGATATCATCAAACTTTTCTACATTATAAAAGCATTCCATATTACATGTCTAATTTTAAAAAACTATTAAAAAACTTTTTCACTCTTCTTCTTCTTCTTTTTAGTAAGCCCATGTACTAAATCGTAATACACACGTTAAAAACTTCTTGCCATTTTTTAGGGTGCACACATCAAAACCTCTCCTGTTTTCTTGAATTTTCAACCACTAGTTGAATGGGAGTCGAGGGCAAATCAGTTTTATTCTGTTTTTCTCTTGAAAAATCTTTGGTCCTGTTATTTTTCAAATATAACGAGGAATGCGCCAGGTACTATGAAAAAGAAAATTGGTCTTAATGATAGTAATTTTAATAATATGCGAAAATGGTTAAGTAAATTTGTGCCAACGGGGAAAAATGCTGTGTGTTACCCCTACCCCCTTAAGTAACTAAGAAGGGATTTGTTAAACAGTTTGCCCGGTCTTGGTGAGTGCGGCAAGGTTCAGTGAGAAGTGAATGATTTATTGGAGTCTCGCCTACATTTTAGTCATGGCAAGGCGCTGTGGATTGAGGAGCGATACTTTTTTGCTTTATCTCAGAGAAGTTTCGTTTGATCAGAAAGTAATATGTCTTAATATTTTTAGCCTATTTTCATTAATGAAAAAATAGGTTTATGAGATCACATTTTGTCCATGTGATCTGGCTGGAGCGATTTCAATGAAACTCGGTAACATCATAGTACTATTTCGGCCGACCCTGACCGTGCCCTTCAAATTTTATTAAGTCTCACCAATCCAACATGGCGGCTGTGCGAAATATTTTACCAGCATTATATATCTCCGAAGCTATTACTGATATCACCCTGAAATTTGGTATGAAGATAAAGGGCACTGCTAGAAGTTTGCCTATGAGACTTTCATAAACCTGTCAACTACAAAACAAACATGCCGGCCAAGCAAAGTTGAAACTTCTAAATAGACTTTTCTCGCGATTTAACCATCCTAACACAATGAAACTTGGTACAGCAAATGTTTGTACACATTGTAATGCACCAGCATCTAATTTAGTTCAATTGTTGACATAACCTCAAGATAGCTTGCCACGGTGGGTGAGTGGTTATAGTGTCGGACTACCAACCCCAAGATTGCAGGTTCGCCCCTGGCCATGGTAAGTGATTTTTGAAGGCGACAAAAATCACGACACTCATGTCATACGTTGTTGGCATGTTAAAGAACCCATTTGAATTCAGTAGGCCGTGTTCAATGGCAAAATTAATCTCGGGATTTTCCGCCAACACAAAGTTCCTCCATTCTCTACTTGAAAGCGCTGTAGTGTCAAGGAGTTTAGATATCTAACCTCCTTGACTTTCATAGTGTTCAAAGGAACGACGAAATTCGACATGCAAGCTACCCTCTGGGTGTCAATTAAAAAAGCTTGCACCAGGCACCCGAGGCCATACGATATTATTATTATTATACCTCAAGATGGTGGCTGTACGAAATATTTCACCGGCATTCTATATCTCCGAAACTATTACTGATATCACCCTGAAATTTTGTACGGTGATAGAGGGCACTACTAGAAGTTTACCTATGAGACTTCCAAAAACCTGTTTCCAACATGGCGGCCAAGCGAAGTTGAAACTTTTAAACAGACTTTTCTTGCGATTTAACCATCCAAACGCAATGAAACTTCGTACAGCAAATGTTTATACACATTGTAATGCACTGGCATCTAATTTAGTTCAATTGTAAACATAACCTGAAGATGGCGGCTGTGGAAAGTATTTCACCGGCATTCTATAGCTCCGAAACTATTACTGATATCGCCTTAAAATTTTATACGGTCATAAAGGGTACTACTAGAAATTTAGCAGTAAGACTTCCAAAAACCTGTAAAATACAAAACGAACATGGCGGCCAAGCGAAGGTGAAACATTTTAACCTTTAAGTGCCGAGTTTATTCGTTTGCATTTTTAAAAATATTGTAGTTGTGGTGATTTTAGATTTTATTTCTATAGGTTTTGGATCTTGATTAATCTAAATGTAAATTCAAAATAATGGATATCAACAAAGAATGTTTATAGGATCATGGAATGTAAGTACACTACTTGATTGTGACAGCAGTGACAGACCTGAGAGAAGAACAGCTCTCATCGCCCATGAGCTCGCTAGACTGAACATTGACGTTGCTGCTCTGAGCGAAACTAGGCTATCAGGTGAAGGGATAATTGTTGAAACCAGAACTGGTTATACAATATTTTGGAAAAGGAGAGCGCTGCATTCATGGGATTGGACTTGCTGTAAAAACGAAACTGGTAAATGATCACCAACTCACTCCCATCGCAATCAGCGAAAGGCTTATGAGTCTCAGAATACCAATCTCTGAAGGTAAATTCATCACCATAATCTCTGCATATGCTCCCACTCTAATTGCCGATGAAGAAACTAAGAACCATTTCTACCACCAACTTAACTCCATCATCACTAACACAGCACCCTCAGACAAACTGTTGCTGCTTGGCGACTTTAACGCTCGAGTGGGCAGGGATTATCAGCTGTGGAAGAATGTATTAGGCAAACAAGGGCTGGGCAACTGCAATGCCAATGGACTGCTGCTACTTGGATTATGTGCTGAACATGAAATATCCATCACTAATACCCAGTTTCGCCTACCCAATCGCTATAAGACCACATGGATGCATCCACGCTCTAAACATTGGCACATCCTTGACTATGTCATTACCAGGCAGTGTGACAAGAAGGATGTTCTGGTCACAAAGACTGCAAGGAACGAGGACGACTGTTGGACTGACCACAAACTCCTGAACTGTCGACTCAAAATTTCCTTCAGACATAAATCTAGCGCTCAACGTTCAAGCATACCACATCGCAGGTTTGCAACTTTCAAATGTAGCTATTGCATGTAACTTCCAAAATGCAATCTTGACCCACTTCAAAAGCAACCCAGTCTGCACAAAAGATGTTAAACAGGAGTGGTCAACAGTCAAGAAGATCATCGAGTCAGCTGAAGAAACCATTGACTATGAGGGTAGGAAGAGACAAGACTGGTTTGAGGAGAACAACAAAGAAATACTGGAACTCATCAATGCTAAGCGGAAAGCTCATCTATCCCTTCTTCAAGACCCATCATCCTGTGCAAAGAAAGCTCAATTTAATGATCTGAAACAGAAGTGTCGGACTGGAATCGGGGAAATGAAGAACAACTGGTGGCAACAGAAAGCTGAGGAGCTTCAACATTATGCTAATGCCCAAAATCATCGGAACTTCTATGAGGGGATTAAAGAGATCTATGGTCCAATTCATTCCTCTATTGGTACTCTAAAGGCAGCTGATGGAAGTACTACACTTACTAACTCCAAGACATCCTGGAGCGCTGGAAGGAACATTTCTCTACTCTCTTAAATCGAAGCTCCACTGCTGTAGAAGATTTCCTACGAGATGTGACACACCTTCCTTCTCAACCTTGGATGGTGATGCCTCCAGCACATCAAGAATTCTGTGAGGCCCTTAATAGGCTGAAACCCAGAAAAGCTCCTGGACCAGGCAACATCCCACTGGAACTAATTCAAGCTGGAAGTTTACCTCTAAAGAAGAGGCTCTTCTCCCTTACACTGTCGATTTGGGAAACCCATAGAGTACCCAACATCGTCACTTGATTCAAAAAAGGGGACCATAGCATATGTGGCAACTACCGGGGCATTTCCTTGCTATCTATAGTTGGAAAAATACTCGCGAGAATACCACTGAGCCGCCTTCAAGTCATCTCTGAGAAGACTCTTCCAGAGTCTCAGTGTGGTTTCCGTGCCTCCAGAAGCACTGTTGACATGATATTTTGCGCATGGCAACTGCAAGAAAAATGTAAAGAACAACACAAGGACCTTTTTCTTGTGTTCTACGACCTGGAAAAGGCATTTGATTCTGTCCCAAGACCTGCGATGGGGGAGGTACTGAGACGCTTTGGTTGTCCCGATCAGTTTGTGGAACTGGTGCGAGCACTTCATGATGGTATGACTGGACAGGTTCTCCATCAAAATAACATCTCAGAAGCATTCCCAGCTCCAACTCTCTTTGCCTTGTACTTAGCTGCCATGCTGTACGAGACATCGAGCAAACCAGGAGTAGATATCAGATATGGCTATGATGGAGGCCTCTTCAACTTGGCTAGGCTTCGATCACGTCTTACAAGTGTCACTAAGATAACTGAACTGCAGTACGCGGATGACACTGCATCACCTGCCCTTACACCTGAGGACTTACAGCAATCAGTTAATAGCTACAAGAATGCATGTGATAGTTTTGGCCTCACCATCAATCCAGGCAAAACAAAGGTACTTGCTCAGCCAGCAGAATTCAACATCTCCATCACCAACACAAATTTGGAAAAAGTAGACCATTTTACATATCTAGGGAGCATCTTATCTAAGAACTGTACTTCCGAACAAGATATAGAAAACAGGCTTGGAGCTGCTCATGTGGCATTTGGTCGATTATCACATCGTGTCTTTAGAAACAAAGATCTTACAATTCGCACGAAACTCATGGTACCCGTATATCAGGCAGTGGTCATCTCAACTTTACGGTTGTGAAATGTGGACCTTATATCGTCGCGACATCAGAAAACTGGAGCGTTTTCACCAGCAAAAGCTCCGTTCCATCATGAATATTAAGTGGGATGACTATGTATCCAATCTTGCTGTCCTTGAGAAAGCATGTGCCAAGAGTGTAAAAGCTATCATCTTTGGTCATCGACTAAGATGGACAGGACATGTCCGCCGCATGAATGACACCAGGTTGCCACGTCAATTCCTCTACGGTGAACTTTGCACTGGTAAAAGGCCACAGGCTGCGCCTTTAAGGCGCTTCAAAGACCAGCTGAAACAAACCTTCAAGTTGACAGAAATTAACCCTCTAACTTGGGAAGCACTGGCTGAATATCGAGTACTTTGGAGGCAATCTATATCTGCTTCAGTAAATCATTTTGAACAGGAACATCGCAGACTGGCAGAAATTAAGCGATTCCAACGCAAGCTTCGTCAAACCCGTCCACGCTCTCCTCCAACTGTAGTATGTGGCCGCATGTTCCATGCAAGAATCGGCCTGTTTAGTCACCAGAAATTCATTCATAAAAATGCCCTGACTTTGGAAGTGTATTGTCAGAAAATTGTATACTCGGAAACTAGCTGCAGCTAACGACAAGGACGAATTTCAAAATCCTACATTTATATTCATTTTCATTTTGAGACGTTGTTGTTGTTTCCTATGGCTAGCCCGGATTCCAATCCATCATCTTTCTTGCGTTCCAATAGAGTTGTGTGAGGTTTGCTGAAGTTCTAGCAGTCACATCAAGTTTGTTCCAATGTAGCAGGTGCCCCTTATCCATTTTACTTCCAGGTTCGTGACAAAGTGTGCATTCTTCAGATCTCAGGATGTTGATTCGTTTCAGATGAGCTGCAAGGCAGTCATGGCCAGTGTTAAGTCTGAAGAAGGCTACAGCTTCTCTTCTTGGTGTTAATTTATATTGATCCCATTTAGCATCAATGCCCTTCCATAATTTGGTTTCTGCTGTTTTCTTTGCCATTTCTTCATACCTGTTTTTGATAGTATTTTTCAAGATCCTTTTTGCTGACATAAAATCAGTCTGACTGACAGGTTGTTGTAGTGAGGTACCTTTTTTTTTTTTTTTGCTAATCTGTCTGCCTCTTCATTACCTGCTATTCCAACATGAGAAGGGATCCACTGAAATGAGATCTGTTTGTGGAGTCTTTGAAGGGTTTTTATCATACAAAAAAATTCTTTCAGTTCTTTACTTTGAGGCTTATAATTTGACGAGACGGCTTGGATAGCTGCTTTTGAATCTGTAATGATTACACATTTTTGATAATCAATGTTTCTGCCAAATAACTGATGGAGTGCAAGTGAAATTGCTCTTATCACAGCATCAAAGTTTGTTTTGGCCTACTGGGAAGTAGAGTGAGAAGAGAGATGAATGTATTCCTGCTCCAGTTCTATTTTCTTTGTCTTGTGAGCCATCTGTAAATATTTTTAGCCATTGATTAGACGGATATCTTTCTTCTATTGTACAGAGGGCCAGTTGTTTTAGATCATGTGGCGAAGAGTCTTTCTTGCAGACCTCTTCTAGCAATTATCAATTAATATGATAACCTCTTCTAGCAAAGTAAGATCTGTAGTCACTTGTATATATTCAATGGGGTTGACTGGCATACAGAGCGGTTCAAGTTTTATTTGCAGATTGCTCTTATTGATATATTCTTTGGCGAGATTTAAAGGATCTTTTTGTGTTTTAAGATTGGGGCTGGAAACTGGTTTTTTGGTCCATGTCATTTGAGGTAATCTTTGTATACTGAGATATGCATTGGCTGTTTGATGTTTCATCTTTTCTTCTATTGGTAAGTTGTGGGTATATAATTGCAAGGCGGTTATAGGCGTGGTTTTTATTGTGCCTGTTATGATTCGTAGGCCATTATTCTGACACCTCTCGAGGCGATCAATGTTTGACTGGGGTGCTGTAGAGAGTACTTCACTGCCATATTTTATGATAGGTTTGATGTAAGTATTGTAGGTTTTGTTGAGTGTGTCTTGAGACGTATCGATATTAAAATATTTGTGGCAAAACCTGCATCATTTTTACACCAGGTAAGGGGTCCAAAATAGTATTATTTCCTGAAACCACTAGACAAGTAATACTTGTTACTCCTACTTACTTAATCTGGTCCTCTTGTACCTTATGGTGTCGAGGATACGAGAGATCTCCATCTTCTTCCGTCTCCGGTAATGATAACTGCCTCTGTCACTGACAGTCCTCTCTCCTGCAGAGCCTCTCTTATTCATTCCATCCCTCCATACCTTCCGTGGTCTTCCTCGAGCTCTCTCCCCATCCACTCTCATCTCCTTTATTAGCCTCAGCAAGCGTTCTGTTGACATGCGATGAAGATGACCAAACCATCTTAATTGATGTTCTTGGATGGTTTTCTCTAGTGGTTTGATATTCAGTGTTCTCCGAATGGTTGTATTTCGGATCCTGTCCCTCCTGGGTTTGTCCTCTACTTTCCGGAGATATCCCATCTCTACCATCTGGATTCTTCTTTTCGTTCGTTCCGTTAGTGCCCAAGATTCACAGCCATAAGTCAATACAGGAACAAATGTGGATTTGTAAACTGCCAACTTTGTGTTCTTGGAGATTTCCCTCTTGTTTAGGAACTTTCCTCGGATGGCATTAAACAATCTGAGTGCTGTTCCTAATATTAAACAATCTCCCGGCTTTTCCTATTCTATCCGTGATTTCCTCCTCCATTTTTCCATTCGAACTTATTGTTGAACCAAGATACTTGAACTTTGTAACCTGTTCCAGTAGTCTTCCATCTGCCGTAAT
This sequence comes from Meconema thalassinum, assembly GCA_946902985.2. Taxonomy (NCBI): domain Eukaryota; kingdom Metazoa; phylum Arthropoda; class Insecta; order Orthoptera; family Tettigoniidae; genus Meconema; species Meconema thalassinum. The sequence goes on along the minus strand of OX336392.1, from coordinate 309,998,538 downwards.
GCTGTGCCTCTCCTCATTTCTATTGATTACCATGGTCTTTGTCTTCTCAACGTTCACCTCCATTCCTCTCTTCCTAAACTCTTCCACCCATATATTGATATTGTGCTGTCGATTTTGTTCGTTGGAGGCAACTACTATCAAGTCATCTGCATAGGCAAGATTAGTTAATCTCACTGGTCTCATGAGGTAATTTCCAATCACCATCTTCTTAACTTTATCTTGACATGTCTTCATAATTCTATCGAGGTATACTATGAAAAGTAGAGGACTTAGGTTACATCCTTGCCGGATCCTTGTTTTGTGATGAATTCTGCTGATCTCACATTCCCTGTAGTTCCGACAGTTCCTGTAGAGACTTTTGATGGATCTTGCAAGTGTTTCGCTGACTCCACATTCCTTTAGGGCTTTCCATATTTCCATTCTTGGAACTCTGTCAAATGCCTGCTTCAGGTCAATAAATGTAGCATGAAGGGTCTTATTCTTCTCCAGAAGTTTTTCACTAACCATCCTAACTGTGAAGATGAGATCTTGCGTGCTTCTACTTGGGCGGAAGCCACACTGGGCTTCTTTCAAATCCACCTCTACCTCTTTTCTTAATCTGGACTCTAGAATCCTTGAGTAGACTTTCCCTGGCACTGATAACAATGAAATACCACTGTGATTACCTCATTCTCGATTGATCCTTTCTTGAAGATGGGGATAATAACTGCTACCTCCCAATCTCTGGGAACCTTCTTTTCTCTCCAGGCATCCTTCATTACCTTGAATAGGAACTCTTCTGCTTTCTTCCCTAAATTCTTTATCATTTCTGGTGCAATTCCATCATGTCCTTGTGTCTTTCCATTCTTGAGTTGTGTTATGGCCACCTGCATTTCCCCTATCCTTAAGTCTTCTTGTGTTCCTTCCGTCATTATCTCTTCTCTTTCCTCACTTTCCTTTGGGTCGTCTTTATTCCCGTTCGATAGATCATGGAAGTACTCTTTCCATCTCTCCAGTATTTCATCCTCTTTTGTTATGATTTTCCCTTCCTTATCCTTTATACATTTTAGAGGACATTCTTTCTCCTTTCTCATGTTCTTCAGTGCCTTAAAGAACAGCTTTTGATTTTTCTTGCAGTTTTTCTCCATTTTTTTTTTTTTTTCAAATTCTTCCCAGGCTTGTCTTTTTGCTATTCGCTTGCTGAGCCCAAGGTTGCAGGTTCGAAACCTGGCGCAGTCAGCTGGCATTTGAGGGTGCGCAAATGCGAGGGAGCCATGTCAGTAGATTTACTGGCACGTTAAAGATCCCCTTCGGGGCAAAATTCCGGCACCCCGGCGTCTCTAAAAGCCAGTGTAGTTAAAAGGGACGTAAAACCAATAACATTCTTATATTCTTTTTGCTATTTGCACTAGTTCTTTCTTTCTTTCTTTCTTTCTTTCTTTGGTCCTTATAACTTTCATAGTCATCATTGTCTTTGGTTCTCAAGTAGTTTTGCCATTTATCCTTTTTCTCCTTCCTTAATGTCATCATTCCACCAATGTGTCCTCTTCTTATACTCCCCCTCCATTGTTGTTCCGCATACTTTACTTGTCACTTCTATAAGTATCTTCTTAAACGTGTTCCATTTTTCTTCTATATCCATCTCATTGATCCTCTCTTCTATCTTCCTACATTCCTCCTCTACTGCCTGTGTAAACTGGTCCTGTGCCTCTTTGCTCTCTCGTAACTTGTAAACCTTAATCTTTACTTGTTTATTCTTCTTGGGTTGTTTCCTCTGTTCCTTTAAATCAGTTTCCATTGTAGTGATCAAGATAAAATTATCACTTCCTATCTCATAGCCTCTATAAGCTCGGCAATCAGTCACTTTATGTAATTGATTTGACCTGATCAACACATAATCTATGATGGATCGTTAGTTAGTTATTGTTGTTTTAAGGGGCGGAACGGCGAGGTCATCTGCCCCTTATAATAGATCGTTCATTCCTATTAGATTCCTCTCTCATGTACATATGTATCATCTTATGTGGGAACATGGTGTTCAATACGACAAGGTTATTGGCAACGCAGAAATCAACAATTCTCTCACCATTGTTATTAACCACGTTTTCACCATGTCGGCCAACAACTCCGCTGCTTTTCTCTGAATGGTTCCCGACTCTTCCATTTAGATCTCCTAGCACAATGATTTCTCCTCTAGTTTCACTCACCACACTCTGGAGCTCTTCCTGGAACCTATCTTTATCCTCCTTCCCCGCGTCATCATTCACTCCATAAACTATGATGAATGACGTCAGATCTGTCCCAGGGCCTAGACGCATTCCGACAGTAAGAATTCTGCCCGTATGGAACTTCCATTCCTGAATCTTATTGCTATAGCTCTTGTGGACCGTCTGGCTGCGTGGCTCAGGGGTAACGTTCTCGCTTGCTGAGCCCAAGGTTGCAGGTTCGAAACCTGGCGCAGTCAGCTGGCATTTGAGGGTGCGCAAATGCGAGGGAGCCGTGTCAGTACATTTACTGGCACGTTAAAGATCCCCTTCGGGGCAACATTCCGGCACCCCGGCGTCTCTAAAAGCCAGTGTAGTTAAAAGGGACGTAAAACCAATAACATTATTATTATTCTTGTGGACCAATAGTGCTACTCCTGCTTTTGCCCCCAGTCTACTGTTCACTCCACTATAGATGAATACATGATTGTTCACTAACGTATCCACCCCTTGTCCTCTCTTCTTAGTCTCCGTTAATGCCAGTACTACAAGTCTTGCTCTTTCAAATTCTCCTACGAGCTAGTTTTCCTTTCCCATGAATGATCGTATGTTCCATGTTCCAAATCTCATAAGCCTTTTTCCTCGCCAATTTGTCAATGGATTCAGATGTCCGGTATATCTCTCGTTTTGACTTTTCATGTGATAAATTTCGGGCATGTGAGTTATTGGCCCACAGTGCCCTAGGGCAGTGAGGGCTGCCCTCTTTAAGCGTCTGCCCTCGCCTTGCTGTAACTTCAGGACTGATGGTCTTCTTATTCCCTACTCCCTGAGTCAAAGTTTTACTTCAGGATCTTCAGCTAATGGTCTGTCATTTAGTCTGGCCTCTCACCCTCGACCTTACCGGCTTGGGTGACCCTGCCAGGAGCCAAGGCTCCCACCGCCATCACTCTCGGGATCACTGAGGCACGCAAGCCTCCCCACCACGTCAAGGTACCAGGCCCTGGGAGTCCTGAAACCAGTCGACAAGTAATACTTGTTACTCCTAACTAGTACAAAATATGATATTCTTTGATCCGAAATCATAACGTGACGTGAAGGATTTGCTAATCCATCGTGTCTGTTTACAACACAGATGAACTCCAGCTGTAGAGAACAGACGTCTACAAGATGCTCTGTTAATTACTGTACTTCCAGGAAACAAAAATCCAAACTCAAGTAGTATTAAATAATGCCCAATAGATGGCAGAGCAGGCCAGAGATCGAGTCTGCACTCAAGAGCCAATGGGGAATAAGAAACAAAAAAGTTCTTGTCCACCGTTTATAGACGGGCGAAGCACTCAAGGGGTTAATAGACCTTTCTCGCGATTTAACCATCTGAGCGCATTGAAATATGGGTACAGTAAATGTTTATACACATTGTAATGCACTGGCATCTAATTTAGTTCAATTGTTCACATAACCTCAAATTGGCTGCTGTGCACAATTTTAAAATTATTATTTTTATTTCTTGTGTATTAATAATGCGACCAAAGTGAACGTTTGAATAATGAACCAACGTAAAAATCGTCATCTAATAGTACATAACTCTATGGTCTACATGAGGCTGTTCCAAATTCACGAGTTTGAGTATGCGTACACGCGAGTACTGAGCAGTGATGCTCGGAGTACGGTTGGAGAGGGACTGGAGGTGATAGCCAAAATGTCACTGAGCGAAGGTCATAACACAAGTCTATGCGCTTCCTGCCAGTCTTGATGTATCAACCGCGCAGTGACGGCAGCCCCCACACCAGAGCTGTATTCCATGTTGCAGGTTTACTCACGCAAGGCGGAAAGTACTCCACTGCGAACTGATGAGCAGCTCGGCTGGAACAGCCTGGTCTACATATATAAAAATCCAACATGGCGACCATCCAAAATATTCAGACGGTTCTCAATATCTATTTTTTATTTTTTATTAATGCAGCCAATGGCCATGTACTTTTCTTTTCAGGACGGGTCAGGGAAGGGACATTTGAAGGAAATCGGCCGTGGACCTATTGAAAGCAACCGTCCCAGCATTTGCCTGGTGGTGAAAATGGGAAACCACGAAAACCATTTTCAGGACGGCCGAGGTGGGAATCGAACCCACGCTCTCCCGATGCCAGCGAGGCTCAAGGCAGCGCGTTAGCGCTCTCGGCCACCACGGCCGGTTTTCAATATCTATTAATCTATGATAGCCATCAAACTGAAATTTTGTATGTCGATAGAGTCTATGAACATAAGTTCACGTATGGGACTTTCAATAACCTGGTGAGCACAAATCCAACATGGCAGTGACACAAAATATAAATATTTAAATGGAAGTTTCTCGCAATTTAACCATCCATACGGTAAATGCTTATACAAATTTTAATCCACTGGCATCTAATTTATTTCAATTGTCTTCATAACCACAAGATGGCAGCTGTGCAAAATTTTAAAATCTGGTTTTCATTTCTTATGTCCTAATCATGCGATTGAAGTTTGAATACTACACATACACAATAATCTTCATGTAATAGTACATAACTCTAAGGCCTATAGGTCTGATGTTGGTATTTATTTGGCCGGTAGCCGTGAAATCCGCGCATTGACTGTGCTAACCGTTCAACCTCCTTCCTTCTTTTCTTCGTTCCTTCTGATCATTCGTGCGTGCAGTTGTTACTGCACATGTTCACAATATGAGGGCTTCCTGGCTGGTCGGAGACCTCTACGCAACAAGCAAGCACAGGCCAAAAAAAAAAACGTCAGACCTGTACATATATAAAAATCTAACTTGGTGACCATCCAAAATATTTAGACGGTTCTCTATATCTACGAATCTATTACAGCAAACTGAAATTTTGTATGTTGATAGAGGCAATTAACATAAGTAGGATATATTATGAAAATAGGCTGTATAGTTCTTCACGGAACTACTCGTTATAATTTAATTTACAATAACTTTTGTTCTATACGGTTTCTAAATTAAACTAACTGCTTTGAAGTAAAGAGCAAAAACCCATTAAGGTACCTCCCTCATTCCTTAAGATTAGAGGTAGCCTCATTTTTTTTTTAGGGATACCTTTTACTTAAATACGAATTTTCATACCATTCACTCCACCAGTTTTGACACCACCTCATAGGCAAAAATTAAACTGAGGGTGTACTTAATAATTACATATCTCATCTGGGATAGATACAAAGTTTAGCCAAAAAATTCGAACTGTTTTGTCAGAAAGCTTACTTTACAAAATAAGGATTATGACACACACATTAATTTGTAAAACTTAAAGCAATAAAAGTCAAAATTAATATTATAGCTATTAGTCTTTTTTTTGTGTCGACTGACTGAAAGCTATAATATTAATTGTTAATGAGGCAACACTGAAAAATGGCTTCAAAGCTATCATTATTAAAAGTCAAAATGTTGATTATAAAAATGTAACTACACTCTAATGGCGCATTGAAATGAATGTTCCTTACCGGGAAGATTAGAAGTCTGCACCTTTCAGAAACTTTGTTTATTCCAAAGTTTTCCGTTTAGTTGCCAGTATAATGTGTTGCATCACTGCCTGCTCAGCTTGGGAGCGGGTATAATCTCTTGGTCCCAACTTGGCTCATGTGACTGAACACTGGGTTTATACCATAGTAAATCCACAGGACAGCTGATGTAAAACTGGATTAACAATAACAATCATCTGTTATCCTAAAATATATATGTACATGCACTTACCTTCAGTTGTTATAACTTCTGTACCATCTATAGGATTTGTTTTCCCAGGGATATTCGTTCCAAAAGACAAATGTCTAATACGATGTGATGTATTAAATGATGAAGAGGAGAATGGCTGAACATCGTGCACTGTAAATAAACCCATATGGCAATCAATGGGGTGTCATTTATATAAACCAGGCAAGTATAATAATGAGAGTAGGAGGTAGTGAGTGTCGTGTGATACAAGTCTAAGTGCTGACCATGATACTGGGCCTAAGTCATCAATAGCATTGGAGGAAGAAAAGACAAAGAGTGAACTATACCATGGACGGGTGTGGTGAGAGAAAGGAGAAAGAGTTGGTGGTGATTGCTGTTTAAAGGAGAATATGATCAATGTGGATGAGAATGATTACTACTACCACTCTAAAAAAATAGAACTACAGTAACTACTCAAAATATTTACAGCTAATGTACTAGAAAAGAAGAAAAAAAAAGGAAATAAATGAGTAACAAGAATTGACCTAAACCCTCAAAATATGAGGGACTTGGAAGGAAGTAGAGCCACAAATGGCAGAGAGGAAAAGAGGAGAGGTCTGCCCCAAAGTCACTAGAAAAAAAAGGAAAATAGACCAAGCTCAGGAATTCCTGAGGGTCACCAGTTCCCAAATTTGCTAGCAGTAAGTCCTTGAGGGTGCAGACTGCTGAGAGCTACCCAGGGTGTACCGTGCAAGGTGAGTGAAACACATCCTGCCCCATAAGCCACAATAGGCAGGGGATATGAGGTATGACTCCTCAAAAAATGAGGGAGGGTATCAGGAAATAAAGGAAAGCAACTATTAAAGGCAAAAAAGGAAAAACATGCTAGGCCTCACATACCATCAGTGTCAGAAGATAACAAAAGTTAAGCAATGGAGGTCATGCGAAAATATAACAATGAGCAGCCAGGCGTAGGTAAAAGGAGGCAATACCACTGCCAGCTGGGGTTCCATGGTCGTTAACCTATGTACCACTAGTTGTGAGCCCCTGGAAGGGAAGGAAGAGGAGAAATGACTACATCTGAGATGTAGAATCTGAAAGTTATCTTATGCAGTGCCCAGGGTCAGTTCTAGAATTTAGAATAAACCAGTGTGTAATCTCTGAGGTCTGAATGCAAGAAAGGAATTTCAGGAGAGAAGTCTATTTATAACTTTGAAAGTCGTCAAAGGCAGCGTTATGGAATCAGACCTATACAGCTCATTCCTTCCTCCAATATTGATGATGACTTGGTCGCATTTTACAGTGTGTATCATAATATGTGGTACCCATGCCACTGACAGATAGGCGACAAGAATACAAAAGGGAAAATTCTATATGAACATAATCGTAATGTGGTCCCTGAGAGAGCATTGGATGTTCGGGTCTATATGTGGTTTATGGCATGATAGTGCATCAGCTGGAGGCTGGATTTAGACAGCTCCTTAACCCGGTCCATGAGTCAATCCTAATTGGCTACATGGATAATTCTTGCCAGGCGCGTCCACGTCGCGGGGGTGGGCAACGGTACTGTAATAGACCATGGAACTACAGTACCGGCTAAGTTCTGGTGAGGACCCAGTCCTATGGGGTATAACATAGGCCCCGTGCACAGGGTTACGTGCGAAGACCTCAACGGAATCTACAGCGGAGAAGATGGACTTCAGAACGGTGGAGATTGCGGAAGAGGCAACCCAGTACTCAGGGAATAGTATGAGTACAGCATCAATCGGCAGCGTCTGTTTCCCATGTTAGGGACGGCTGCAAGGGCGTCTGTTCTCCATGTAAGGGGCGGCCTGAATAATAGCTGGCAGTAGCTCCATAAAATGCCTTTGGGAGTGGCGACCCCATCGTAATAATAGCCTAAAATGGATATGGCACTTCCAATGATTCGGAAAAGGTTAGAGCGTACCCTGCAGGCGACGCGCAGTTCCTTTGGTACTGGGGGAACTGTGAGAAATGGGCGACCAGTAACCGAAATGAAAGTGGGAATCATGAATGTCATGACCCTGACAGGCAAGGTGGTGGAGGTGGTAGACTTCATGGAGAGGGAGAAGGTTGGAATGATGGGGCTGAGTGAAGTGAAATGGAAAGGTAAAGGAAGGAAGAAATTGAGGAAAGGATATACATTATACTGGAGTGGTGGCCAAGAGGCAAAAAATGGCGTGGGACTGATAACCTCGAAACAACTGGAGGAGTATGTTGAAGTGGTAGAGTGTGTGAGCGACAGAATAATGAAAATTAGAATGAAGATGAAGAATGACGTGATGGACTTCATACAAGTGTATGCACCACAGACTGGAAACAGAGAAGAAGATATTGAAGTATTCCTGGAGGATGTAGAAGTGGTGATCATGGGAGACATGAATGCGCAAGTCGGAATTGAGAGACAAGGAAAGGAAGAAGTCGTTGGACCATATGGATATGGGAAAAAGAACCGGGAAGGAGAGGAACTTGTAAACTTTTGTGAAAGGAATGGACTGATAGTGGGTAATTCATGGTTTCGGAAGAAAAACAGCAGGAAAATTACGAGATATGGTTGGGGTGATAGAAGAACAAAATCAGTAATTGACTACTTCCTGGTGGAAAGGACAAATCGCAGAAAGCTGATGGATGTGACAGCTTTACCAGGTGAAGCATTTGATGGGGACCATAGAGCTGTGGTGGCAAAATTTAGATGGGAAAAATTGGAAAACCTAAAGGAGATCAGAGAAAGTAAAATAAAAGTATGGAAATTGAAAGACAAAGCTGTACAGGAAGATTTTCAGGAGAGATTGAAGCAACAAATCCCAGTTACTGAAGTGGAAAATGTAGAAGAGGAATGGTCCCACTTTAAAAAGGCATTTGCTGGTGCAGCAGAGAGTGCTTGTAGTAGGACGTCAACAAGAGTGAAAGAGAAGGAGACACCGTGGTGGAATGAGGAAGTGAGGAAAGCAGTAAAAGAAAAGAAGTCTGCATGGAAAGAATGGAACCGAGATCAAACAGAAGAAAGCAAAAGGAAGTACCACGACAGCAAACGGAGGTGTAAGAAAGTGGTAGGAGAAGAAAAGAAGAAAAGTTGGGAAGAATTTACACGAAGAATGGAAACAGATGTAAGTGGCAGTAAAAGGATGCTGTATGGGCTTCTAAGAAGTAAGAGGAAAGAAAGAGTTACTACAAAGCTGGTGAAAAAGGAAGATGGAGAGTTGTTAGCACACCCTGAAGAGATAAAGGGACGATGGAAGGAGTATTTCGATAAGCTATTGAATGTGAGCAATTGTACTGGTGAGATCGAAGTGACACAGTCTGACGACTCTATAACAGAAGATGATATAACAATGCTGGAGGTGGAATTAGCAGTACAGAAAATGAAGATGGGAAAAGCAACAGGGGTGGATGAAATCAGTGTAGAAATGATAAAGGCTGCTGGACCTGTTGGTATGCAATGGCTGTATCGACTGCTAAAGTGTGTGTGGAAACAGAAATGTGTACCAGAAGACTGGGAGAAAGGGCTAATAATACCAGTGTTTAAGAAAGGGGACAAGAAAGTGTGTGATAACTATAGAGGGATCACCCTCATATCACAGATAGTAAAAATACTGGAAAGGATATTAGAAAGAAGAATGAGAAGAAAGGTGGAAGGAGAGTTGCAAGAGGAACAGTATGGCTTCAGGAGTGGAAGATCAACAGTGGACCCAATCTTTAGCTTGAGGCAGGTGATGGAAAAGAACTGGGAATATGGAGAGGATTTGATCATGACTTTCATAGATCTAGAAAAGGCATATGATAGTGTCCCCAGAGAGAAGGTATGGGAAACCATGGTTAAGAAGAGACTGGGAAGAGAAATGGTGCAAGCAATGTACAGCAACTGTGTTAGCAGGGTACTGACCCCAGTTGGAAAGACAGATTGGTTTAGGAACAAGACTGGACTAAGACAGGGGAGTGTGCTGTCACCTCTTTTATTCATAATGGTAATGGATGAAATTGTAAAGGAAACAAAGGAAGCATATGGACATAAAGAAATGAAGTTACTATTATTTGCAGACGATATTGTGGTCTGGGGAAGGAACACCGAAGAAGTGCAAAAACAACTAGATGCACTGAACGAAAATATTCAGAAGTATGGCCTGAAAATCAGTATAGAGAAAAGCAAGACCATGGTGATGACAAGAGGGGAAAGACAAGGAAAGGGCACTGTGAAAATTGGAAGTCAGAGTTTGGAAATTGTGGACACGTTCAAATACCTAGGAAGTGAATTGATGCAAACTGGTAGGTTGGACATGAAGATTGGCAGGAGGGTACAGCAGAGCAATGCATTCTATCAAAGTGTAAGAAAACTTGTTTGGGATAAGGAAGTACCAAGGAAAAGCAAGGAGGTAATGTATAAAATGTACTATGTACCCATATTAACTTATGCAGCTGAGACTTGGACCCTGACAAGCAGGCATGAGAGTAAAATCCAAGCCAGTGAAATGAAATTCCTAAGAAGTATGATAGGTAAGACAAGGAAAGACAGAGTGAGGAATGAAGATGTTAGGAAGGAAGTTGGGATGGGAAAACTAAATGAGAGAATTGAGAAGAATAAACTAAGGTGGTTTGGACATGTAAAGAGGATGGAGGAAAATAGAATACCAAGACAGGTGCTGGAGGCCAAGTACAAGGGTAAGAGAGCAAGGGGAAGACCTAGAACAAGGTGGATCGATTCAGTGAAGAACAGCGTGAGAAAAAGGAATCTGGACTGGGACAAGATCGTGGAAGAAGAATTGTGGAAGGAAAGAGGAAAGTGGAGAAGTGCCATAAATACCCCGACCCGGCAGGAGCTGGATAAGGGGAAATGATGATGATGATGATGATGATGATGAGTGCATCAGCCTATTTTGATAATGACACCCAAAATGTCTTATATGAATGATTTCCTAACAAATCAACGGGTTGCGCAGGACTCTTTCCATTACCTGCACATTATCCTGACTTAAATTCAATGAATTTTTAGTGGGGACATTTGGAAGAACTTGTTCACTCAGAATCCATACCCATCATTGACATAACTCGTTAGGATATACAAGACGACTGCCGATGAATTCAATAGGAATATTTAAAAGAGTGCATGCCTGCATTAATGACACAGGTGGTCTTTTTGAGCAGCTCTGCAATTACTGCAACAAAACTGGAATGATAACTCATAAACAAGGTATGATGGGAAACGTGTTCGATTTTCTCTTTATTTTGGTGCCTCATCATCATCATCTTCATTTTCCCTTTTCCAGCTGACACTGGGTGGAAGCAAATATGGTTCCTCTCCACTTTGTTCTGTCGTTCCACCATTCCTCTTCCGACATGGTGTTCCAATCCAGGTTCCGTTTTCTAATGCTATTCTCCGCCGAGTACATCCAACGCATTCTTGGTCTTCCTCGTCCTCTCTTCCCTGTCATCCGACGTTCCAGTGCTTGTCTTGGTAGCCTTACTTCATCTATCTGTTTGACATGTCCAAACCATCTCAATCTGTTTTGCTCCAGTTTGTCATTTAGTTTCTGTACTCCCAGTTCTTTCCGTATATCTTCATTTCTCACTCTGTCTCTCCTCGTTTTCTGGACCATACTTCTCAGGAATCTCAGCTGCCTGTACTCTGCTCTCATCCTTCTTAGTTTCTGCTGAATATGTCATTATAGGAACATAATATGCTTTGTACATAACTTCTTTAGCCTTAATTGGTATATCCTTGTTCCATACTAGTCCCCGTACCTGTTGGTAGAAAGCATTCCCGAGTTGTATTCTTCTGCTAATTTCCAAATCTAGTCTTCCATCTTCCCAAGTATTTGAAGTGTTTCACCACTTCCAATTCCTTATCTCCTACTTTGATTACTCCTTTTCCTTCTTTCTTACCTCTACTCATCACCACTGTTTTATTCTTCTCCACATTTATCTTCAATCCCCATTGCTCAATCTTTTCATTTATTACGTCTAACTGTTCTTGTACCTCCATCTCACCCTCGCCCCAGATCACAATATCGTCTGGTGCCTCCTATCCATTAATTATGTGTTTCCAAGTATTACGATACACCTTGTATATGCATTTTTATTTTTTATTTTTGTAACAACCTGCTCTATGATGTGTGTGTCTTTAGTGAAAGTTGCTCTTTGCTTATAATTATCCCTTTCCCTTGCTGACTGTATTCTGCCTTATATTACGATTTTGTATCACTTACCATGCACATGATTAATGGAGAAACTTTTCCCTGGTGCTATGTGAAAACTTCCTCCCACCTGTAAACAAAGAGTAAAACTTTTAGATAAACAATTTTAGGATAAAACTCAGCAATTCTTCTAGGTTCTAGGTTCTTTTGGGATAACTGATCACACTGAAATGTCACAGAAGATTTTTTTCTGAGTAATCACAAGACAATTTTTAGAGAAAGAAAACAATAGCAAACTGAAATTAAATACATTTGGGATATTGTTTAATGATGAACATAATTACCATACATCCATTTTATTTTATAACTACAGAATTGTTTAAAAAGATAACTATGTATATGTCGTCACTTGTATACAAGGCATCTATATTGTGTGTCTCGCACAAGAGTTATTATTCTTTGGTTGGTTTCTTAGTTTAGGGGCTGCGACAACGCAGTCATGTAGCCCCGTGTACTTTTGAGTGTGTGTAGAATTTGTCTGATAACTGGTGTTAATTGTGATGGCTGTATTAGTGTGTGTTATCTGTGTTTCAGGTAGAAGGACTGCAGACGATTAATTTTTCAAGTACCTACTTTTGCTACCAAATGCTACCGTCCACGACACCTAGCTGCGGACGTGACTACTAAATACCATCTCAGTCAGCACCTGGCGGCGAACATTGGAACTAATATAGTCTTATCAAATTAACCTACAAATTTTAGCTTCCACAAGTGTAGTTAGTGGAAGGTTCTTTTTCAAGCCAGAAATTATGACATGGGACCACCGGCTTTACTTCCCCTCTGAAGGAAGGCATCCTGAGGGATTTTTAACGCTCTTAAAAAATCCGACGACTTCGGCCGGGTTTGAACCCGCAATCTTGGGCACAGAAGCTCAGCATGCTACCAACTACACCACCGAAGCCGCTTATCATTCTTTAATCAATGTCTACATGGTCAATACAATTGCATTTATTGGTTAAACCTAACTAGTGTACATGTTTCAGACATTTTCTACAGCTCTTAAACATCGGTACAAAATATACAAGCTTCTCCTTAAAGATCATTGTCTTATATTAAACATGTGAACATAACCCAGCCGTCAGAGGAGCAATCCAGCTCAACCCGATGCCGGTTCCAAGTCTGGACAAATGGCTGGTTAGGAGTCTCGGTGGAGTCGCCAATGCCAAGAAGGTGACTATTACAAGTACCGGGAAATGCTCAAGTTGATAGGATAGCCTACCTATACAACCAGCAAATCCTACCCCTTATACAGAGGTGAGGGGTGAGGGCTAAAACCTGACGCCTTAAAATGAGGTATCTTGGCTAAGGTATGGTAACCCTGACAGAAGGGTTCCTGGTCCTCCAGGTTGGCGGGGCATGGGGCCAACAATACCTCGTTGACGACCTTTGGCTTGAAAACATCAAGGGAACAGGGTCAGATGGAGGACTCTAGGGTGTGAGCCCTATGATCCACATCGGAGTAACAGGAATTAAGTCAAGCAAGTCAATCATGTGAATATTAGTGACTTAAGCAATTTAATGTCCTTGTAACATCCTGCTCTATGATGTGTGTGTCTATAGTTAAAGCCCTGCACGGATGCGGATATCCGCGGATCTTTTTGTCATGCGGATATAGTTTGCATGGCAGTGCGGATAGTGAATAATGTTTGAAGTAAATATGCGGATAGTTTTTCGATTACAATCCAAACTTGAATATCATTATTAGGGCCCGGATGTTAAGAGACATATTTTTCCGTTTCTTTCATGACAAATTTAAAGTCATGATTTAAGCTAATCTCATTCAAACTATGCCGTTAAGCATATTTAACACTCCGAACTGGAAAGGGTTGCAATTCTGGCTGTAATAATATTCATTTTAAACATAGCCCTTGACATACATAGCCTAGAGGAACGACTTTCTCCTCAAATGTCTAAATATGTTGCTTTATGCTTTATGTAATTAAAAATATATTTGTAATTCCAGTAGATTCGGATAACAAACGTGCATATGCAGGTAAAAGTCGTGCGGATGCGGGGCGGGTAACAGTAGTGCGGATGCAGATGATAGTTGTGCGGTTGCGGGGCGGATGCGGATAGCGTTTTGTTTATCCGCGCAGGGCTCTATCTATAGTGCATGTTGCTGTGTGCTTATAACTGTCCCTTTCCCACGTTTACTGTATTCTGCTTTATTATTATGATTTTGTATCACTTAAGCCTAAGCTGTTATAATGTCCTTGTGTTTCTTTGCTCCAAATCATTGGTTATGATTTGATCAGTTTGAAAATCATTCATTGTAGGTATTCTTCCTTAATTATACCTAGTCGCCTTCATTGCGTAGTGGTCAGCGTGATTAGCTGCCACCCCGGAGGTCCTGGGTTCGATTCCCGGCTCTGCCACGAAATTTGAAAAGTGGTATGAGGACTGGCAAGGGGTTTACTCAGCCTCGGGTGGTCCAAATGAGTAGAGGGGGTTCGATTCCCACCTCAGCCATCCTCGAAATGGTTTTCCGTCTTCGGGAAAATGCCGGGATGGTACCTCCTGTAAGGCCACGGCCGCCTCCTTCCCTCTTCCTTGTCTATCCCTCCCAATCTTCCCCTCCCTTCCCATCCCTCATGAGGCCCATGTTCGCTTTGCAGGTGAAGTCGCCTGGGCGAGGTGCTGATCCCACCTCCCCAGTTGTATCACCACAAGCAGATGTTCGAAGCTCCACGACACAGCTCATAGAGGCGGTAGTGGCGAGTTCCCTCGCTGAGTCCGTGGGAAACACCAACCTGGAGGGTAAAATCCACTAAAAAATATATATATATATATACCCAACTTATATTAATGGTCATGTTTTACATTCATGTTTTGATATCGTTTGATTTCTCTTTTGACAGTTGTGCTTTAGGTCATGAGGACTGTCTTTTTAATATTGAAATTTGGTCCCATTTTACTGGTGGGTTGTATTTCATGTTAATCCAGAAACATCGGCCTATTAGCAGAGATCTTTAATGTAGCCGTACAACTGTCCTGATCATAATCAACAGAGCACATGAAACATAGTCTCCCCACAAGTATTGTTAAAGATACAGATAAAAATAAAAGGTTTGATCCCTGAAAACATGAGGGTATCAGGAAAGAAACAACAAGGTCCAATTAATGCAGGATAATGAAACACACTGTAGGCCTCAGATACCCTGACACAACAAGAGTTCATGGGAAGTTGACAGTAAAGATGATAGTGAGGAGCTTGGCACAAGAAATAGGTCAGAAAATAAGGTTTTATCTCAGAGATAATTAGGGGGAAGGTGAATTTTGGTGAGCTGTTAGATCTATGTTAGAGATACAGTATACTTCGATTATTATCCATGTGTAGTTTGGCAAAAATAAAACTTTTGTTCTGTCCTATTAAGAAAAAGAATCGCACCAACAGTTAGCTTACAATAGGAATGTATTGTCGTATTTACCATACCTCATACAGTCTGTTGATTGTTAGACGTTAGTATAAATGATTGCTGGCCCCATGGTGTTGGGATAGCGCGCCTGTCTCTTACCCGGAGGCCCCAGGGTTGATTCCCGGCTCCGTCAGGGATTTTAGAAACCGACGTGAGGGCTGGGACGGGGTGCACTCAGCCTCGTAAGGACAATTGAGTAGCTGTCTGACAGTGAGGCAGCGCCCCGATCACGAAAACCAAGATTAACAGCCGAGGGGACCCGATGCGCTGATCACGCGTCACCCCAATATCAGCAGGCCAAATGGCTGGGCAGCGGTCACTTGGTAGGCTTAGGCCCTCACGGACTGTAGTGCCAGGGGTTACGCGAATACAACCTGCATGTTTTCCGAAAATTGGACGTGAAAAGTTGGGGTGAAGGCATTATTTGAGTCATGGTTGGTACCGTATTGCTCTCATCTAAAGGTTGAAGGCGCCTTCTGGTCACCACATGCTGTATAAAAAATGATGTTAAACGAAACTCCAAGTAAGCACGCATAGAACATGACAATACTGATTCCCACGGATGCTGGATAAGATGGCTAGTGGAACGTATTATCTTACCGCCAACTCACTAGATTTGTGGTGGTAAGAGCCGCAATTGGCTCGTGAGTGACCCTAACTTTATTTCCGGCCGTGCGTGCTTTGTAATACCACGATATCTACGCCCGAACCATCAAAAATCAATCATAGTGTTGCACGGTTGAATGCACATCTTATCATGAATACCATATGCAAATTCAGGGGTGACGAGAGTCACCATCGGTTTGTGAGTGGCACCTATCTTATTTCTGGCCATGCGCGTGCCATGATATCTTGATGTCAAAGATGAGCCAGCGACGGTGGCCAGCGGAACACCTATTTTGCCGTGAACTCGTGAATTCAGTGGTGGTGGTAAGAATCAGAATTGTCCAGCCATAAGTGCGGCAGAATGAATCTGCACTTGTAAACAAGTCAGCTTATCCCAAGCTATATGGTACTCATTCAGGAATCTCCATGGCATGTGATCAGAAGTGCGAGGTCATAAATTAAACTCCCTGTAGAAGGCATCCAGAAAAGAAAATTAGGCTACATTTTATTTTTGTAATACAAAGCGGTGATGGGTTAAGACAATGTCCCAAATCGTTTTTAATTTGTTTGCCTGGGGAGGAAGACCATTGGGCAATCTACGTGTATTCATCTATTTTCCCCCACACTTGACAAGGAATTCATGATATACACTTGATGGCTCACTGCTCCCACTGGTCTCACAATATTGCAAGGTGAGCAAGACATTTACTGTATGTTACCAACAAGCCACTTAGAGCACATAAGAAATCCTTCACTTCTCAGGACTACAGCAAGGTGGCAAGTAATGTTTGCCAGTTTTGGTAGCGTTGAAGACTGACAAACTCTTTTGTTTACCCAGTGAATTAACCAGAAATGATGAGTATTCGAAGTTAGTACTATAGTATATACTGGGTGGCCCACCCATCCTTTACAGTCTAATTTTAGGCAACCCACCGCATTTATTATGATTCTGAAAAACTATGATCCCTCTCCCTAATTCGGAGGTAAAATAATGAGATGTGTGGTTACAGGGTTGAAGATACCAGGCATTGTGAGCACCAATGTCAATTCCTTATGTGTTCCCCGAATGAACTCGTTAAATGAGCACAGATACAGATAACAAATAATTATGTTACAACAGCAGGTGCACACACAAACCAGGAACAGGTATTGTATAGGCTGGGAACTGCCCTCTGCATGCCAAACCTCGCATTAGGAGGTAGTGGACAGGTCTCAAGGGTATGAAAGTTCGAATCCCACACAAGTAATGATTTTAGGTAGATTTCATAAGAAAGCTACCTATTGCAATGGGTACCATGTACTGACTTCCGGAAGATTTCAACATATCTTCATGTTTCAAATCCCGTAGATCCGAAAACCGCTGTCAGTTCAAAAGTTTATATATAATGTACTAGCTGTTACCCGCGGCTTCGCCCGCAACCACATTTGGAATCCCGTTATAACATTAGTTATATAGATAAGCATGGGTCCTAGTGGAAAACAATTGTATCACCTGAAACCAAAAATGCATGGGACGAAAAAAACATCAAAATATCATGTTGGTTTCGGACCCCAAAAGACGTGAAAAACATAATAAAAGTATTAAAAAAAAGCTATTTTTTGAAATTTCATTCGAATCAATTTTTATGTCATTCATGAGACTTAGAAAATTCCGTCCAAAAAGTACAAAATCATTAATAACTCCCTAAGTATTCATCGTATGATGAAATAGCAAGAGACAAAAAATATGTAATGTGTTATTGTCTACTACATAGGCCATGTATAATTTTACATATTACTGTTTTTTTCCCCCAGAATTTCACCCCTCCCCATGGGCCCCTTAAATTGGATTTATGAAAAAACGGTCAAACACATATTTACTTATTTTTTATGCTGATTTTTTTCCGCTGAGTTTCAAACTCCTCGCTTATGTCGTTTAAGAGATACACGCTCCGTTAGGAATCCTTCAACCCCCACTTTTCACCCCTTTCACCTCATAATATACACCACATCGAAAAACCCTCAGACACGTGTCTTCTTATTTTTAATGATGAGTTTATATGCCGAGTATCACTTCCCCCAATGAAACCAATCGGGAGATATTGCTATTCAATGAAATGCAGGTCTACCCCTTAACACCCCTTTAGAACCTGAATATCCAAAAATCCTTTCTTAGTGCGCGTTTGCGGCCCTTGAGGAAGCGGCATACCAAATTTCATTCCAATCCGTTCGGTGGTGTCTGAGATTTCGTGATGAATGAATGAGTCAGTCAGTGAGTGAGTGAGTGGTATTTGACAAATATATAGTAGATATATATGTGTGTGTCTACCCCTTATTATTCCCATTCTCAACAGGGTCGGGGCTGCGATGAAAGTCTATGTGGCGGATGGATTTTACGGCCGGATGCCCTTCCTGACGGCAATCTAATGAGAGATGAAATTATTGAAGGTGAATGAATGAATGAAATGTTTATTACAGCAAAATAGCCAGAGAAAATACATAAAACAACTGAAAATAATATGATTTGCCTATATCCAGGGGCGGTTCGAACTTGTACATTTAGGGGGGTTGAGAATTTAAAAAATGCCGACTGGCTGTTTAACATTGCCGACTTAACGCTTAAAAACTGAGCAAAAGGAGGGAAAGGGAGGGGGGGGGGGGTGGGGGGGGGGCGGCGGAAGTGGCAGTAAACGATACACAAGACAAAAATACCTAATTAACGGCCTTCATTTAAAATGTATTTTATTAGTTCCAGAATTTTGAATCTCAGGTAAATTTGATAAATCAACAAAATAAGTGTTTAAATATACAAGAATAAAACAAATCTAGTTATTCATTCTAAATTCCTACTCTACGATGTTGGGTAGGTTTTGGCTGGGGATTAACACTACCTCCAAGGGAAGATGAAGAGAACAGGAAAGGGAAGTGGGTTTCGGAATGAAGAACAAGTGTGGGTAAATAGGACGAGAGTCCAATACTAAGCAAACAAAATGAATTTGAATGAGTATTTAGTGACGAGTGTCACCGCAAAGCCCGTGAAGCACCTAAAGTGGGTATGGACTTGGACGCAGCTAACGGGAAATGCGGCTGGAGCTTGTGCTATTTACAAGCAAGCGGCGTTCGTGCTTTCCCTTCCTAGCCTAAAATTGGATAATATGAGGAAGGGTGGTAGTCTGGCAAGACAAAGAATGACAAATTTACTGCATATCCTTTCAAAGGAGTTAAGTTTGAACGAATGTTTTGAAAGGCGCAAATAATTTGAATTTTGCCGTGATAATTTTAGTTCTTGGAACTGTAGGATCTCCGACGGCTGATCGACTACTCCCAGGAAAGGTATTGGTGAAGCAATTATAGTGATTTTGGGAACAATTTTGTCGATTTCTTTGAACATTTTGGTAAGAAAGACAATAGTTGTATTTAAGAATAGCTAAGCTTTTACCCAGCAAAGTGCCGACTAAAAGTTTAGACCGGAAGAAAAACTTAAATTTTGAAAACGAACCACAAGTTTTAGAGAAAATCTCAACAAGCAGGAAGCTTGCAGAGGTAGCTTTACTTGCCTTACTGGCTCATTAGAATTAGCTCTAGCAGCTAAAAGATGCTTTGAAAAAGATTATACTAGAAGTTTTCGTTCAAATGCAACAAGAGGCAAAACTTTGCTTAGTTGGGTAGTTGATTTTATAAAATAGGGCATAAACCGATGGGAAGAGTCGGGGAAACTAGGATCCTGCCTAATTGTTATTCTAAGACAATAACTAGAAAATATAATCTGATTTATATAACAATGCGTAGAGATGTAATAATTTTAACAATATAAAAGGTACAATTTAGGTTTTAACCTTTAAAGTCTCAGACCTCAAGAATGTTGAAGCTTGCACTCGGCAATTAACAATTTTTTGGTTTGGAACCTCTTATAAGCACTAAAATCTGCATAAGATTTTAAAAATGGTGCTAAGATTAACAAATTCGAAGTTTAACAAAAATTAATGCAATGAAAGCTTTAACAATAAATATGGGCACTTAAAGAATTCTTATTAGAGATCATAAAGGCTATGAAAAAGCATTTAATATGAAATTATAACAAAAAAAGAGGAAAATTAAGAAGAAGTTTCTATAACTTCTTATATTTAAACAGGGATCACGAGAAAAAATGGGGCCAGTTGCCCTTTCGTGAAACTTGGAAAAGGAAAGTTAGAAAACTCACTTGTGAGTAGAAATAATTGAATTCCCTAGTAAACGAGGAAAACAATAGTTTAAAGAGTGTGCTAGGCACAGATTATACAGAAATTACGATGGTAAACAGCACAATGATGGGAGGGCACTGCTATTGAGTGACACCTCATTGAAGGAAATCTAAATTTTATAAATTAATTATAATATGTTAGTAAGGTATTTGAGAGGAGGAAAATAGGAGGTTTAGGAAAATGTCTTGGCCATGTTTATTGCTCTCTTTCGAACGCGACACTGATGGTTGTTGAACGGGCACTGTTATACACGGTAGTCTGTTGAAAAGTTCACTATTGCAACACGGAAAGGCTCATAAGAAGAGTTATTGCAGTTATGTAAATCACTAGTTGAATTTTAACTTGAGAAGGTTTATTGCGTTGTAGCTTTTATAGGTTGTAGTTGAATGCAGTGGAAAGTTTCCCACGAAGGAAGACAAATTAGACGTAGACTAACGAATGCTGTTAAGAAAAATCTTTAGCTAAGAAAAGTATTGCCATATTTAGGTGGAAAATACTTGACGGCTTTACTTGCAGAAAGATAACTTGATGTAGAAAGTTCTAGAGCATTGTATCTGTTGAATAGGGATGTAGCCTGAGAAAATTCACGCCAGATAGTGCTCGTGTAGTACTGGGTAAGCGCAAGGCGATCGTCCTATGTTTCCCCCAGTCATCTGTGAGGAATGTATAGATTGTGACCGAGTTTTATAAGCTAAAGTAAATTATAATTTCTCTAATTTACTCCAACACTATATTAATTAAGTCTATAGGTATATCCTCTAATATATTATGAACGATTTTAAGCGTTAAACAGCTGCAAAATGAGCTATGGACTAAAGGTGCTAAAACTAGTGGGAGGAAGGAAGAATTAATAGGCTACAGCGGTAATAACAAAATTCTAACACGCTTTATTATTCAAATAATGAATAGGAGTCAGAATGCTTGAGTATTGTAGGCCTATATTGATAAATATATCTCCATAAGACTTAAATCATAAATAGAGATTTCCCGGTCAATGCATGTGAGATTTTCAAAGTGAAATGCCATGTCCTGTTGTTCGGATTCTACATAAAATAGAGGTCCCGTGGCTCAGGATCTCTAGATTAACGGTCACGTAAAACTACAATCTTCCTTTTATACATAGATTTAAATATTCACTTGCTCCCCTTGCTTATAGACTTCGATTCATGTTTTTTTGGTTGATAGCTTACATGAAACTGTCATGTTTTAAGGTAAACATAATCAAAGAATGTTGTTACCGGTATTGTATACCTCAAAATGCATCGCAACGTTTGGTACTTAAGTAATTTTGTCAATTTCTTAATACGAATCTTTTCCGCACCCCTTGGAAACGACTTAGGGGTACAGTATTTAATAAGTTTGAGAATCCCTGCTTTAGGGCCACGAACTGTTTCCATTCATCTGGCCAACTTATGTCTCAAGAATGTAGAAGTCAGTCGCTACCGGTACCACATTCTCCGTCGGGCAGATGGAAGTTGACGATTAATTCTGATTTCAAGAAACCAACCATAATACGTTTTTGACTGTTAATGTTGTGACATTTATTCTTGAAGTATTTGTCCGAGTATTGATGCCTTTGAAAATGGGAGTCACAAATTTTACATTCACTTCTTCCTGTATATTGACAATTTCTTCCCGTACCGTACTTCAATGGAGTTAATTTATGTAGGCTTATCGTGGTAAACCGACAATTTTCTTGTGTATGGCCTCTTCCTTATTTTGGTTGTGTTCGTGGTCCACGGAAAAAGCGATGGAGCAGTGCCCGGTTTTAATCTTGCTCTCTCACCTTCAAATACAAACGCATAAATTCACTGGTTGTTATCGAAATGTCTAATCAGTTTATAGGTAGGAATTATTTCCCTTTGTAGATCACACTTGTCCAACACAGTTTTCGTGAAGTCATCGAGTTGAAAATGATGGGAACACACTTTAATATTTTCGGTCAGATTTTCTTCACCGAAATATTCCCATTTCTTCATTTTGTGAAAATTGGTGACACGAAAACGGGCTTCCCTGATTTTTGCAAAGAGGTTCGCTGCAATAGCTCGGCATAGTCACGAAAATATCAATTTAAACAACTTAAATTCGTGGATATTAGCGGCATGAGAACACAGGAGACAAATGAAGAGCGCCTTGCGCTTACCCAGTACAACAGCAGTGCGCTCTATCGGTGCTAGTTCTATACATCCCTATTGGGCATGACAAGTCCCCCGGCGGAAAGCTGAATTCTATAGACAGTGGGTACTTTAAATTATCCCTCGGTGTGAGATAGTATCTCAGATAATCAGTAAAAGAAGTACTTTTTCATTTTGAAAAGTTAGCCGAAGTAGCCACAACTAGATCAGGAAGATCTTTTGAAGGCAGATATTGCATCACATTTAGCAATTTCACACTGTCTATAAAATCAGATAAAATGCTATAAGCGATTTAAAACTTTTAAAACTCGGTGAAAACCATTGAAGTTGTACTTAGCTCATTTTGAAGAAAGACGATGGTCTGGATGACGGTTGAAGTTAAAATTCAGACATGGCGTCCGATTTAAAAAATGTCTCTCGAGGAGAGGAGACAAGCTCGGGAAGAGCTTCAACTGTATGTGTAGACGTCTGACACTGAAGTGAGAGCCGCTCGACGAATCACAGAGGTACCAAGGAAAGAAAAGGGGTGGGGGAAAAGGACAAAGGAACATACATAAAGATTACCAACATAACAATGATAAAGTGCTTTCTTAGATATTAATTTTCTTGATGAAGTGATCTTCAAGGAGAAGCTAGCAGGCGATGATGACGACGTCTGGAGGATTGGAATGATGAAGAAGTCCTCTCGAGCATGGAGATGTTAGCTGGAGATAGTGACGACATCTTGTGGCTGGATTGGGAAGGAAGTCCTCTTGAGAGTTGAGATATTGAGAAACTTCAGTAGTTAGCTGCTAGATGCCGCTAGGTAGATCATGGAAGATATATATCTATAAAAGACTTAAAAAGGAAGTAAGCAAGGTGCACAAATAAAAGAAACAGTAAGAAATCACTGTTGGTGTTTGAGAAAAGGGAAGAAATAAGTTAAAGCAAAGAGCAGCAAAAGGTACCTCTGTCTTACCGTGTATTCCAAAGAATACACAAGATGTTTTAACACGGACCACTTCTCCATACTATCCGTAATGTCAATGTCGTCGACCTTATCTTTTGTTGAAAACAACATCATGAGGAAGTCTAAGCGGTCGTCACCCATCGATGTCCGCAAATGATTGAAAATGAGCTTCAACTTGCTGAAGGACCGTTCGGAAGAATCAGAAGACACTGGGGAGGTTAAAATCAGTCGAACTAGTTCATAACCACACAGGATAATCCTCTTTAATTTAAGAGCAACTTTTGCGATTTCTTTAAAAGATGAGCACTGTTTACTGGCATCAGCAGGATTTCAAGCTTTTCCAGCACAAGCTCTTCATCTTGAAGGATGATTTTCGGGTTGATTGCTTTATAGATCGGACGCGCTCGATGGTGCAGTTTTTTTCTGTCAGAGGGTATCTTGAAAATTATGTGGAATTGCTCTAGCAAAGAAATTAGTTTTGCGAGATTGTCTTGCACGCTTGTAGTAAATACATCCACAAGTATTCGGAGCACCTTTCTGTAGAATGTAAGGAAATACATTTCTGCTGTTGTTTCAGCGTGCGCGTCATACTTCTTTGCAAGTCGCCGGGTCCTGTGGCACTTTAAGAAGTCTTCCTCCGCATTTACTTGCATACTTTTCGCAAATGACGATGCACACTTTATTAAAGCATTCATCTTGCCGTCCTCGTTGATATCTTCAAAAGACTTCAAAGCGTCTGAATCAACTGTATCGCGTCTACTACATTCAGCTCCTCCGCTTCTAAAAGCTCGGTTACGTTCTTAATTTGAAACATGATGTTTTTGGTAAAGTACATGACCGATGCTACAGATAAAGTCAAAGTCTAGAAGCTTTTTGTGCAAGCCTGACGCAAAAGTTTGGGTTTTACTGTCAAATTCAGAATCGAATGAGGTTTTCATTGTTTCCAATGCGGTGACTATCTCTTTATAAGACGTAGAAACACCTCTCACCGATTCGGCGCGCGCAGACCACCTTGTTTTTGATAAATTCTTAAGTTGGATTGAATTTTCAATTTTGTCCAGCTCTTTCTGCAAGCTTAAATGTCGTTTCGTGCTACCCGAAAAAAACGTACAATGCTTCAATAGTGTCAAAAAACTCTCGGACAAGCGCGCTAGCATTAATACAAGCTGTCTCTACGAAAATGTTTAACCTGTGAGCTTGGCATGGAACGTACGGAATATCTATTTTGCACTTCTCTGATAGCTTTTTTGAGTGCCGTTGTATATGCCAGATATGTTACTAGCCAAGTCGTACGATTGAAACGCTAGTTTATCGAGTGGAAGTAAAAGTTATTCTGAATTTTAAATAAAAATATCTTTTCAGCCTACTCCTTTCCAGTGTTTTTTGTGTTAAAACAGCGTCTATTTTTAAAAGACGCTCCACATGAACAACCTCTTCATCTTTTTCGACGACGTATCGGATATTCAATGCGAGGCGGTCTTTATGTGACATATCGGGAGTAGTAAATGCTATAACGGAGAACATACCAGCGGTCTTTATCTCTTCTGCAATTATTTCACGAGATTTCTCTCCAAGTAGATGGATGATTTAATTTTGAGAGTCCTTGCTCATATACGTAACGTTGTGCTTCCGCGTATTTACTTCTTCCAACCACCTATTCATGACCGGACTATGCCGTGAAAGTAACTTTACAATTTGCATGAAGTTTCCATTATCTTGAGTGATTCCATCCTCGTGACCTCGGAAAGCCAAACCTTGCCGACAAAGGGTTCTTGCTGTGTCAATAAGTATCTGGATAACTTTCTTGTTTAACTCCTTTTCTTGTTCTTCCTCAATTCTGATCGTCCGTAGAAGTTTATCAAGGAGAACGTCTTCGTGGCATTTTTCATTGACAAAGTGGCACAAATCTGCCATCGCTGCTTGATGAGCTTCTGAAGTGAAGTGTTCTTGTAATTTGCCCTTTTCCTTCTTTCCGCGACTTTTCAATTTGTGCCACTGACGTACTCCAGCGTGCGATAATTCTTCACTTTTTTCTTGTTAACACCATTAAACATAAACATGGCTGAAAATACGCATGTATTTATTGTATTAGCATTACTTACGTTTGATAGGTACGCGATGCTCTGTGTCGGCGAATACTCATATCCCACTGCCACTGTATCTGCACCTAGTTATCACTGTAAAAGTTGCTGGTTCCAGACCAACTGCTTTCTCTCATTCTCAGTGACCATTGCACTGACCTTAGTGAGCACCCCACCCCTTGAGGATCCTTGGAACCATAAACCTGTCAATTTTGTCACAATAGTGCGGATATCTGAGAACGCGCCGAGACAAGCGGTAGCAGGTCATAAGTTATGACATTCCTCCGACAACATCTCAGTGAGTTGGCTTGACCTGAAGTTATCAGCGCGGTCACCGACACCTTTTGTCTAGCCACATGGCACAGATGCTGGGCTCGCTTCGCTGTGAAGCTGAGTCACTCTGCATAATGAACGCGGGATGGTACACCCACCCAGGAACGTGCCGATGAGTTGGCCCCATATTGCTCATCTGTCATTCTTTCTTCAGTTTCCATACAAAGAAACGAAATGGCAAGTGGCAGCCGGTGCACCGAGGACTGGAAGTGAAACTTTTGCCGACTCTTCCCCGTGCCACACTTGGCTATTGCCTGGCTGTACGAAATTATTGCAGCGTCGGTTTGTGCCGACTTTCGGTAAAAATGCCGACTGTTAGTATAATTTTTTTTTAAATCGGACCAAATCTTATATAGCCATGCCCTGTTTTGCTTTTTTACATTTTATTTAGGGAAATGTTACGACTTCTTCAGGATTTGCCGACTGATGTCGTATTTGCCGACTGAGAAAATACCTGAGGGGAGTGAGACCCCCCCCCCAACCCCCCCACTCGAACCGCCCCTGCCTATATCTAATCACTGCACAGTTTCGTTAGTGTTATTAGTCTTTTTTTGCACATAATCGCACGATATCGGGAACATTGATTATTACATAATTCACACACACAGTCCTCATTTGGATAATGAAATCTTCTGTTGGTGCATAGCTGGTGGTGAAACCCATGCACCGCAAATCGTGTGATGGCGTGTCTCAGTTTATAGTTGGCCTGTCTCCAGTTGCATGTCAGTAAGACGTCTGTTGTATAAAACTCGGTCCGAATATTGTTCCTGTTTCAAGTAATATTTGAAAGGTTTTCTCATATGCCTTTGTGTTTGGAAGATGCAACTGCAACCTCATATCTTCTATGAAGAAGTTCTCACTAAGCATAATATAAGTCAGTCTTGATGGTGCTGTTATTCCTATTCCCAGCACTCTTTTCATCTAGCGGGCCTTAATTTTTTTCTAGTGTTAAGGTGAATGAAACTGGGTGAGGATGTGGAAGGAAGTGGGTGTGACCTGTCAGAAGGTACTGTCCCAGCATTTACCTGGAGCTGAAAATGGGAAACCACGGAAAACCATTTCAAGGCCGGCTGATGGTGGGGCCTAACCCACACCTACCGAGTCCGCAGAGAGCTTGGCCCCATGGCCTAGCACTGGACGTTAGCAAGCAAAGCTACCACTGTCGGTAATTTATATATCTATATATCTCTCTATATACTGTTTATCACATTTTTGTAGACATGATAACTACCGCCATTTTCCACCAATCCCTTTCAAAAATGTATACATAAAATGTTACCTTATAAAATCTCGGTCGAGTTCGTTAATGGACAAAATCGAATCAAAGGGGTGGGAATGTGAGGGCCTTAACTCAAAAATTAAAATATCACTATAACTTTCTTAATATGTAAGAAATCGAATCCATTCATAGTTCATACTATTCTTCGGATAAGAGCCAAAACCTTATCTCAGTAAGTTTTTTGATAGCACCAACCATTGACCAAAGGGGAGGGAAAAATTGAGTTTTTTGTGGGGGAAAAAAACATACCTCCCTTAATAGGCACAATATCAAAACCATTCAAAATTGCCAATAGTCCTCTATACATTACCTAAAACTTGTCTGAAAGATTTTTTGATATGACCCACCCTGACGCCAAGGGATGAGCAAAATGTTCTCAATAAAGATGCCAAGTTGATGAGGGAAGAGCCAATAATACTAATATCGTATGGCTTTGGGTGCCAGGTGCAAGCTTTGTTATTTGATGCCCAGAGGGCAGCTTGCATGTCGAATTTTTTTGTCATTCCTTGGAGCACTATGAAAGTCAAGGAGGTTAGATACCTAAGCTCCTTGACACTATAGCGCTTTTTACTAAAGAAAGGAGGAACTTTGTGTTGGCGGAAAATCTAGAGATTAATTTTGCCATTATGAACATGGCCTACCGTATACAAATGGGTTCTTTAACATGCCAACAACGTATGACATGCACGCTGAGATTTTTGTTGCCTTTCAAAAATCACTTACCACGGCCAGGAGCGAACCTGCAAAAGGGAAGAGCTAAGCCGAAGATAGGTATCACTAATTATTGCTGACTGTACTATGGATGTCATCAAAGCAAAATTACTGTTTTGACAGCCGTGTTGTTCTACAGGCGAGCCAAAGATAGCGTTATCTCCAACTCATGTCTGGCAGTTGTGCTAGTGCAAGGTAAATAGCAATATATTATAATTATAAGAAGATGGGGCTTCTCGTATACTAAACATGTAGAACGTTTGTAGATTTACAATACTTGGAAAATTAAGTGAATTCGAAATATTTTTATTTGCCCGGTGAAACCTGCCTCCGCCTGCCGGCGTGCCGAGAGGGATTTTTTCTTTTTTCTTTCACCATCAATTGCCTGGGATTTGGCAAGGTTAAGTTTCCACATAATGATTTGGGTATTTTGAAAAGGGCCGTTTGTATCTTGGCATAAGGAATTGTGCTCGTTTCCCAGACCTCACATCGGCCCGGAAATCAACATGATGTCCAAGAAATGGTACATGGTTGTAACAAAACAAATTTGGAGTCCCTGAAATATATATCCAGAAAAACTACCAAAAAAATCAACTGCAAACACGGGCCGGCAAGAGATCTAGCATCTCGGGTCGTTTAACGGGATAGGTGAGAAAGGTTGCCTCAGATATATATTTGTTAAATAAAATAGGATAGTATCACTCAGTCAGGAAATGGAACAAGCTGCAGGAATAATTTAAGATAACTAAGATAAAATGGTCTCTTTTATTTAAGAGCAGACGAAACAAAATAAATAAATAAATAAATAAATGCACTCCTAGAATCAAATTGGTTTTATGCTTATGTTGGGATTATGGATCCGTAAGTCCTAGACTACCAATTTGATTGTCCTATATAATTTCTGTGGGGTAATGTGAATCGAAGTTAATGTTCCAGTGTTCGTCGAGTAAGCTGAATAAAATGAAATACAATATTTTTTCATTGCACTGCACTGTCACTGATTTCAGCTTTTCAATGAATAAATTAAATTTGGCTATGACATTCACTTCCCCATAAACACATATTTCTAAATACACTGAAAATTCACACATAAATTTAATTAAAGTGAAGGATAATTATCGTTGGTTAAATACGAATTTAAATTATCGTAAAAGAAATAATTTACAAATATTTACAATTATCATCTGACATTGTAGCAGAGTAATGTGCAGATAACGTTGAGATAATCTCAGATAAAATGAATATTCATCAAAAAACCATTGTTATAAATAATATAATAATTATGATTATTATTATTATTCCGAATCCTGGACCATATTGTATTAATCTGATCATCAAATGCAAATACAATCATAGAATTCCAAAATATAAATTGTTATAAACAAATTATCATAAATTCCTTCCATAACATTATTATAATATTAGCAAAAATTAATTAATCAAAGTAGAAATGTTAATCAACAATTTAATTGGTTATAGATCAGCTATCCATAATTTAATTATGCATTCCTGATAATGCAAGGCCAGATTTGGCTGAATCCTAGAAATTAGTATAACTGTTTCATAAATTCGTATCAATAGCTCTTCTATCACAGCATTTAATATTGCATTATTTTAATCGTATAATACGTTAAGCATGCATCTAACAAATTACTAAATGAGGATTGTGTTACACATACACATCCTTCAAACATCAAACGCACAATACTAGTAGAGAAATTCTTATTATCTCTCACTTCCAATCTTTAAATATTCATATTATTATTCTTCTTGGATAGGCCACATGACTCGCATCCAAAATGTTGCCACAAAATAAGACCACTTATTTAAAGCGTCCATAACATAATTAGAACTACATGCTTTCTTTTATATGTGCTGTGCAAAATATATCATAATTCAAAAATGCCTGATACGACTCGAATCTGTCAGCATAATAATCCAGCGTATTATAATTACTAGGTTCGCTAACCAATAAATTATTATTATTATTAACTGATCTATAATGCATAAAAAAATCATCGAATAAAATCGTTTAATTAGATAAATACGATCAACTATCGCTGCCAAAAACTCGGAAATATCGTTCGCAATCGCAACATAATTTAATTGTGGAAATATTCACAATAAAAAATAAATAAAAAATTATAGAACAAGACAAGAAATTCAAAGTTATTATGATCGAAGAAAAATGTGTGAAATGATATTAAATTAAAAAGCTCTAGTATGTTCGAAAAACAGGCATAATCTCAAAGTCATCTGAAAATAAAACAATCAATTACCGTATATACTCGAATACCACCCGCATATTTTTAAACAAATTCGGACGTGAAAAATTGGGGTCTTATTTGAGTCATCCAAATTTGAAAGATTTAAATTGCCCGCCTCGCGCGATATCGGGTGTTGCGAGTATCCGCTAGATGGTGCTAGCCTTCTTCCGGCTATAACTTTGTTTTACCGTAAGCACGCGGCGTCATACAGTCACACGCACGTTGTGCGAGTGTAAACATGAATGCTACGAAACGTTTGCGGTCATTTACTGTGAGTGAGAAATTGAAAGTTGCGAGGGAAGCTGAAGTTATTGGAAATCGTGCCCGGTAGGAAATATGATATTGACGAGTCATGTATTCGTGATTGAGCGGGATGACGTCTATGCTGCGTGAACCGCCCGTTCAAAGCAGCCTTGAAACAGCTGTATACGGAGCGGATGGTGGCCGATAAGCACACACCGACTCCAACTGGTCGTAATCAGCACCCGAAAGTTCAGCTGCTGTGTTCGTGAATTTTGACGGCATGGAATCGTATCTCTGGAGATCTCGTACGGAAGAGCTTCAAGAAATGTAGTATTTCGAATGCTATGGATGGCAGTGATGACGACATTTAGGGGGAAAGTGATGGTGATAAAAGTTCCGAAGTTGGTACTTCTGATGACGATGAATGAAGTGTTTGTGTACTTTTATTAATATTTTTAATCGTTTGATGTGTGTTATTTTAGGACGACTTCAAAACTGTTGGAAACTATTTTGGATAAATGCTATTCTGTTCATTTAGTTAAGATAGTAAATAATTTTGAGTATTTTTTTTTTTTAAATTTTGTTCTTCAAAATCAGGGTGCGGGTCTTATTCGGAGGCGGGTCGTATTCGAGTAAATACGGTAGTCATGGTTATGGTTTGTCATGGGGTTGCAATGAGTGTAGAATGGACTCACTGCCCTTGAATTTGGTGTTATATCCCACGATGTCATGGTGTTTAAAGATGCCTAAATCTGCTGGATCGATGATGTAGAAATTTATAAAACGCCAGCATCACCGTGTAGATTATAAGGTGTAAATGTATCTTCAAGTCCTGGTGTCCATCCATGTTCGTAAATTTTCCCTTAAAGAATCTAAGCTGTCATCATGATCTTGATTGTATTAAAATTCATAATTGTTCCCACGAGGTTCATTGTGTGTGAAGTTAACATTCCAGAAAATTCAAGTTCCCAATATGTCATTTGACTGTTCGGCACTGTTCTATTGCATTTCCACATTCTGTAAATCTTGATGCTCTGTTGTAATAATAACAGTAATGTTCATCTAATTGTGTTCTCTTCCTAATGTCTAGTAGAATAATACTCTTCTGAAACTAGTAGTTTAATCTCTTGTATAATGAAGTTGTGAATTTAGCATGACCAAACTGTGCTTACATGGGAAGTTGAACTATTCGTAAGTGTCAGTCTCCATGATTGTGTATACTTCTGATGTGGTGTCAAATAATGTTAAATAAGTACTCACATTAACTCCATTAGCACACACGTTTCACAGAGTTTAACATTCTGCAGTACACACATTACCGGTTTTCGTGCAGTAAAACGAACTCACGTTCACATAAGAACAGACTATCCCGGACGCGATAAGAAACTTCGTGACCACGATAAAGACAGGTGTGTGAGTTTCAAACGTGTATAAGCCTCGGATGAAATACTGCCAGTCAACTGCTCGTCGGTTCGTAGAAGCACACTGCCCTTCTCATCACGTGGTGTGGGTAACAGGCGCGCTCACATACTCCTAGAGGCTGACGTCATATCCAGCGGAGCTCGACACGGTATAGCCTGACAAAAACACCTGGCGTTCTGCCACAATAAAAATCTGTTAGTAGAGTGATATTCAGAGACTGAGATACAATTATAGATGTATAAATATTAATACCAATTCGTATGTTACCCATAACATAATTTCGTGTTAAAGATGCCACAATAATCGTCGAGAGCCTTTGCTTCCAATCTCATCACAGCTGATGTGATTATAATTCATCTTGATTTCGGTCACAGTATGTAGCTGGGTTGGCAGAGGATTAGGTGGTGTCTCTGGCTAGGACCCAGGCAACCAACATTCCAGTTAGTTACATGTACATGTTCCAATCTTTGTATGGCACAGTGCAAAGTGCACCACATCGGAACGATAACAACATACGAGAGAAGGTCGTAGCTCCATGAACTTCCCTCCTTCAAGGAAGGCCAGAACACAACACAAAGGTTATTCACTCCCTCAAGATGTATTCCAGTATGAGGATATGTTACTGATCTATGGAAAATCTAGACAGAGTGAATACTAGACACAATGCCTGTAACAACAACGATATTTAGATAGGCGACAATCAACAGCCATAACATTTCGGTGAGCAAAGACATCTGCGTGCAACTGAGTCCCAGGAAAGGACACAGCCTAATCAAGAGCATAGATACAGTAACTTTGATGCCATTTTTCAGTGACAACTTATTGATAATTGATATTGCAACTTTTCAGTCGGTCAACACAATATAATCCCAATTGCTGGGGCATGCGATAAACTAACCTGAAAAAAAGTACATGTGATTAAAAATATATTTGTTATGGACTACAGAAGAGGGAGAAAATAAGATCATTCCATGACGTCTGCACACACTGAAGATGGTGTTGGATGCTATCTGGCATAATAACTTTTTATGGTAAATGCTTGTTGTTGTTTGAGTCTTCAGTGTTTTGACTGGTTTGATGCAGCTTTCCATGCCTCCCTGTCCTGAGCTAATCGTTTCATCTCTACATAGCTACCACACATCCGAGGCAATCTGTTTAACATATTCTAACCTTGGTCTACCCCTACAGTTCTTATCCTTGATATGGCTCTCACCAAGGCGGTCCGGGTTCGATTCCCGGCCAATGCATGTGAGATTTTCGAAGTGAAATGCCATGTCCTGTGGTTCGGATTCCACGTAAAAAGGAGGTCCCGTGGCTCATAATCACAAGATTCACGGTCACGTAAAACTGCAAACTTCCTTCCTTCCTTCCTTCTTATCCTCGACCCTTCCTTTCATAACTAAGCTTGCTATTCCTGGGTGTCATAGTCTGTGTCCTACCAACCTATCCCTTCTCTTCATTAGCAGTAGCCAGAAACATCTCTCCTCTCCTACTCGTCTTAATACCTCTTCATTGTTTGTAACCCTATCTACTCATCTGATCTTCATCATTCTCCTGTAACACCACATTTCGAAACTCTACAATTCTCCTCTTTTCAGCTGCACCAATAGTCCAAGTTTTACTTCCATAGAGTGCCCCGCCCCAGACAAAGGCTTTCAAATCTATATTCGATGTTAATGGTTATAAAATTTTAATCCACTGACATCTAATTTATTTCAATTGTTTCATAACCTCCAAATTTTAAAATCTCGTTTTTATTTCTTGTGTCCTAATCATGCGATTGAAGTTTGAATTACTCAAACCTATGCAATAATCTTCATTTAATAGTACATAACTCTATGGCCTACATATATAAAAATCCTACATGGCGACCATTCGAAATATTTAGACGGTTCTCAATATCTACGAATCCATAACAGCAATCAAACTGAAATGTTGTATGTTGATAGAGGCAATTAAAATAAGTAGGATATATGAAAATAGACTGTTTAGTTTGTTACGGAACTACTTGTTTCATAAATGGAACAATGATTTGGGACGTGTGTTACGTTTTTATTCTAAGAAGAATTCATTGCAGGTTCCGTGTTGACGTTTAGAAATGACAATAACAAAAATACAAAGCAAATCCACTTTATATGCTAATGCAAATTTTTAAAGTCAACAAGCCAGGACACGTCATCCCTGTTTTCTAGGTGCCAGCAATTTACAGTCATATTCCAGCGCACTTTTAAATAAAGTGCTGAAATCAAAGTTCCACTTTGTCATCACTTATCCAATATTACTATAAGCTGTTGAGTTACATAGGCTCATGGACACGAACAAAATACTCATATCTTCTCCCGACATATAAATTTAATTATGACTGTGTATTTTAACCATCACGCACTTAGCAAGAATGTGTCATAACAGCAATTACATATCAATGTTGCTGTAAACAATAGAAAATTAAAAATGAAAATGAAAATCCACAGCCTGCTTCCAGTCACCGACCGGGTCAGGAATGGAATGAATGAAGCCCCCATCTAGCGGCGAGGATATGAACTGTGCCGGCTGCCGAGGCCTGACGCACTCCTCTGGGGCAATGATTAAATGAATGACAGATGAAATGAAATGATAGTGGAGTGTGTTGCTGGAACGAAATGTTGACAGGGAAAACCGGAGTACCCGGAGAAAAACCTGTCTGCCTCCGTTTTGTCCAGCACAAATCTCACATGGAGTGACCGGGATTTGAACCACGGACCCAGCGGTGAGAGGCGAGCGTGCTGCCGCCTAAGCCACGGAGGCTCTCTGTAAACAATAGGAATGTTTTAATTGTTCTTAAGTTTATCATGTTGTAATTTTAATTGTTTTTAAGTGTTTTAATATCAATGTATATTTGAGTTTTGACATTGACGAGGTCAATTTTGTCTATGGAAAGGTGTTTCTTAACATAAATGTAAAGGGCTGAAGAAGGAATTACTAGAAATTCCGAAACTTGTACCCATGAGACGATAATATAGCATCAAATTGTGTTGATTAGGCGGAAACTTTGTATTTTTGTTATTGTCATTTATGTTTTTCCATTCTTGAAATCTGGCAACCCTAGTGCATCTCCTGTTGTAATGTACATGATATTTGTATCTGTGCTCATTTAACGAGTTCATTCGGGGTACCCATAATGAAACAAGAGTGGAGCTCACGATTCCAACTATCTTCTAGTCCATAACCACAAATCTCATATTACCACATTGTTTTTCAGAATTGTAATAAATGCAACGGGTTGCATAAAATTAAATTGCAAGATGAGGATGGGCTATTGAGTATAATATATTTTGATTGTTTATCTTACCCTGTTTACTTCCATATAGCCATAAATTTGGCATGCTTCTGCAAAAGCAGACTTGATTTTCTCAGAGTAATTTTCAGACTGGCATTGCTTGACGTCCATCATATCTGGAAATGCCCATTTTCGCCTTCTATAAGCATCCTTCACATCTTCGCACGTGTTGCAACACCTGAAAACAAAGAAAAAGAAATGCTGTACTGACAAAGCTACAGAATAAGTTTTTAAGTTGATTGTTGTAACCACCAACCTGAAAGAATACACAGTGCAAGAACTTTCTCCAAATTAATGTCTACCTGGTAATCGAAGTTCCAATAAGCTTCCGAGAACGCCTGTCATTACAACCCAGTCATCAGTAATACCGTACCATGTACAAAATGAACAATAACAGTAAACTATTATAGTCTTGCCTCAATTGAGAAAAGAAATAGCCAATATAAAGAATGCAATAAAAAATATTGGAACAAAGGAACTGTTGCTGTGCAGGGGATAATAAAGCCAACCTGACTTACCGTAAATAACAGAGAATGGTAGTATGTTTCAGAGGAGCACTTGCACTAAGCCTTGTGTGGTCGTGCGAAAGAAAAACGGATTTGGTCGTGCACGGTCCAAAAGACCAGGTATTATTAAATTAAATTATAATAGTTTTAATGCAGCCAATGGCCAATGAAAAAGTAAAAAATACAATGCAGGAACTGTCAGTCGATAAAAAATTGTGTCAGGGAAGTCAATCTTCTTTTACAGTACGCCGCATGATATCGGTCACAGGGCTCGCTACACAATTCACATATAATAAATACTTTATTGCGCACAATGTGCATGAACGTGGTTCCTACGAACCATCACTAATACAAAATTTTGTCGTTGTCACTGTAAATGCCTTTTTCCGAGGGGTGTCCATATATTTCAAATTTTCACAGAATTTCGTCAGAGACACCTCTCTGCACTTGCACGTCCTAACGTGGTATCTGTCGCAAGGACCCTTACAAAGCTTGCACACGCATAGTTCGTCTGGTTGGTGAAAGACGTCTCTCATGCAGATCCGGTGGTGGAAACCATGGACCGCAAAGCGCGTCAAGGTATGTCTCAGCTCGTAGGATCCTTGCATCCAGTCCTGTTTAGTCATAGCGTCCGTCGTATAAAATTCATGCCAAATGTCATTTCTCTTTGCTGTCATGAGACGCAAATACTCCCCAAATACCGGTGTGTGCAGCAGGAGCATCTGTAATCTGACTTCTTCCATAAAGGGTAGTTCCCCTGTCATGACATACACAAGCCGCGAGGGCGTGAACTTGGATAGGCATAAGGCTCTTTTTAGATACATTGCCTTGATCCTTTCCAGCGTTGCCAGATGTCTGTGCCTAAGATGTTTCCAAATAATTTCCAGGCCATACATCGCGACTGGTGCTATTTTTAACCAAAAAAGTCGTACTGCCGTCTTCAGGGATAGGCTGCGTAGATGCTCGATGTCGCTCATAGCCGTCAGTGCAGCGTCCAGCCTCTCTCTCACGTGCATCGTAAAGACGTTCCCAGATGTCAGCATAGTCACCCCCAGGTACCGGAAATGGGAGACTGTAGTCAGGGGGGTGCCTTTGTAATGAAACGTCGCGGGCTTTCCTCCCCTTCTGAAGGACATAGAGACTGTCTTCGTCTCGTTCAAACTCATTTCGTTATCTTCGGCCCATACTGCTACATTGTTCACGGCGAATTGTAGGTCTTCTGCACTTGTAGATGTCATTACCATATCGTCTGCGTACATATAAATTTTGACATTGGGTGGAACTATTGTAGTGACGTCAGCTGTTGCTATTGTAAACAATATCGGACTGAGAGGATCGCCTTGAAGGACCCCGTTCGTTTGCTCAATTGGTTCAGAAGTGATGATGCCGTCAGTGATTTCTATTAGGTTACTACTCAGCAGATTCCTAAGATTCTCAAGTAGCTAAACTCGCTTACCAATTTCTCAAGTTTGTCGATGATAATTTGTCTGTTACGGGTGTCAAAAGCTTTTTTGAAGTCAATGAATACAGCATGCAGTTTCCTCGGTGGTAATGTTAAAGCCTCCTCAATATCTAACTGTAAACATTAGATGGCTTGTGTGGCAGATCTACCCTTTCGAAACCCGAATTGTTCGTCAGATATCCACTCTTCAATTGTGGACGTGAGGCGCTCGCAAATTAATTTTGTGAGGATTTTCAATAACGAGCACTCAAGGGCAATCCCCCTGTATGAGTTCGGGTCCCCGCTGTCGCCTTTCCCTTTGTACAGCATTTTAACTGTCGATTTCCTCCAGTTCGCGGGAATTGTACCTTTACGTAGGCTTCCGTTAAATAGAGAGGTTACACATCTTTTCAATTGTGTTGTGGATTCTATCAGATGCTCATTGAAGACATTGTCTGGCCCACAGGCTTTATTGTTCTTACTATTGGTAATGGCTTTCAACACCTCTTCCTCGGTAAAAATTTCCGGTTCTGCTACTGTAAGGTCTCCCTCTGGTCGCGGAGCGGGGCAAGTGTCCCGGTCTTGAAGGACCAACATTAAATGATCTTTCCAGGTCTCTATCGATATATTTCGCTGGAATTTAGGTTGTCTAGAGTTTAGAGCCTTATAAGGGTGAGTTTCTGCTTCTTGTATGAGTTTCTTTTCTTGTACGTTTTGGAACAATTCCTTTTGTGACGTATTTTACGCCACTTAGCTGACATAAAAATATACCTAACCTAAGATATTCTTTCCTGCCAAATTTACCCGTCCCTGAATTTCCAGTTGGAGCGAATGCTTCATAAATTCCTTCACTTACCCAAAATCTGAAGAAAGTTGTGGCCTATGCCGACTGTCGCAAATTCAACCTGTGAAGACCTTGAGCTAAATCTTCATGGATAAAACACCGCACTCGCAGTCCAAACACGCGAGGTATTACTCCGGACCTGATGTGCACTGATTCTGGAATTCTGTGTTCCCTAACCTCAAAAATAAACATTTGGATCTACGCATTTAAAATACGTCAATATCAGCTGTATCGATTGTTCCAACCCCAACCATCGCGAGATGTATCGACCGCCGTAGATGACAAGTGACGTACGCATGGCGAACGACCAGGGTGGCCAACTCTCTCGGAAGTGAACACGGAAGTGTCTTATGGAGTACGTTCAAGAAAGCCAGGGAATTCTAGTGTGCGTGTGTGCTACTACTGCTCTATAGAAATTATCGTGCCATTTTGATATATGTTGAATGTTTGTGTGCGAACTCCCTCTCTTGATTCCTGACTTTCATAAAGGAAACATCTCCCGGGGATTCGGATGTCCCGGGAATGTAGAACAGGTTTCCGCCTCCTCGTGGGGCGTTATTTTATTTTGGTGTTTTAGTTAGGTTTAATATGTAGTGCACAAGGTAAGTTCCAGGAAGTGTGATATTTATTTTGCTTGTCTGTCCATTTATTTTGGGGCCTTGTTTTTCTTTACCGTGTTATTGCGTCGTGGATATGCGTACCTCGTGGGTATGGCGCACTGGTTGATGTTCGGCCGATCAATGGGTTGATGTATCCTACTGTTTAATTCTGAATTGTTTATCAATTTTTCCTTCTTCGGAAGTAGTTTTCATAGTGGGGAATCTTCTTGTTTTTCGGGCGAGGTTTTTTTTTCTGTGTTGCGTAACCATGTGCGTCTTTAGTTTGGGTTCCAATTGTATTCATTTATTTCCCTGTGATCACGCTTCTTGGAATTTTCCTAACTGCAGCCATGTTGAGTTTTCTATTATTTTAGTTTTAAGGGGCCCTGTTCTTGGTATTTGCATCACCTTACGTCCACGTGCTAGTTGTAGGTTATGTGACGCTTTGCTTTGGTTTTCCTCCCTTACGCCCATGTGCGTTTCACTTTTGAATTTCTAATTGCTGTATTTCTGTTTAACCTATGGGATTGGTTCAAATCCCAAATTTTGGGAGTAGCGCCTTGTGGTGCAATCATCCTTGGTGTACCGTTAGTTTCCGCCATTTTAAGAGTAGAGTCTAGTTTGTGTCAGGGCCCATGATGGTCGTGTGATACCTTCCGCTCCACCTTTCTGGAGCCTGTAATTAGTAATGTAGCTTTTCTTTTGATTTCTATTTATTTACTTTACGTTTATTCCCCTGGTATGTTCGTGCGTGTTAGTTGATCCTATTTTCTTTACGTGTGTATCTTGTAATTTGTCCTCTCTTGGTGTAACCTCAGGGTGGCATTTTCAAGGCATTTTTCATTCAGGGGATTTGTGTGCACGTATTCCCAGTTCGTTTCTCATGTCATTTCATATTTACTAGGGATAGCTTCCCCTTGTGTTTTAATTAATGGTAAGATATTACCCTATGTGTACCTGTTCTTTTCTTAATTCTGTTGAGGTCCTAAAAGCA
Organism: Meconema thalassinum; assembly: GCA_946902985.2. Classification (NCBI taxonomy): domain Eukaryota; kingdom Metazoa; phylum Arthropoda; class Insecta; order Orthoptera; family Tettigoniidae; genus Meconema; species Meconema thalassinum. Next base: position 309,959,093 of record OX336392.1, on the reverse strand, counting down.
TGTTAAGTGGTGTGTCGTACCACATGACGTCAACGACGTTTGTCATCCTCTCAAGTACCAATTTCTCATGAAACTTTTGTTTGTAACCAAATATTGTTCCTATTTTATATACTTTTGATATTTTACAATACAGACCCCTTTTATATTTTGATTACGACTTCATTTCGCCTTTAACGTCCAATCCCCACCCTCAAGACAGCTGCGGTGGAATGAATCCTCACCAGGTAAGTCTTCCACTTTTCGAGCTTGTGGATAAAACGACGTATTTTCCTCTCTTGTCCATCTGAGGGTGTCACCCGAATACGTCGTCAACACCGGCCGCCGAGGCAAAACCATCAAGTCCCGTAAAGGATGGTCTTGGGGTCGCCGTTGGTAAGTTTCCTTCAGGTTGGCAGGCCCTCTAGGGAGTCTGTCGAGCTGAGCGCGATAGTGTAGCGTGTAGGAGATGGGGGTGACACCTTTGCTTCTTTAAGGATGAGTTTGTACCGTCTCCTTATGTCATGGTAACTCCTCAGATTGCTTTCTAAAGGTGTCATTCGCACCCGATGAAGGGCTGCTAGAGCTTCTCTACGTGCGAAGTAACAACCTCTGTTAAACCACACCTGTGACTTCCTCGTTGATTGTACTCGGGGAAGTATGCCTGCAAGATAAGTTTTTCCAAATTCACCGTTGCGTTGTCCAGGTCTCCGGATGCTATCACATCTAATACTGTATCAATAGCCCTGTCTCTTAAACTTGTGGCATCTATTACCCTAGATAGCTTTATGAGAGATTTCTTCTCCGTTCTCTTTTCCTCGGACAGTTCGAAGTTGGTCTCTACTGGGATATGGTATAGTTAAAGCCCTTCGCGGATGCTGAAGCAGATAAACCCACGGATATCCGTAAATATTTTCGCCACACGGATATAGTTTGCATGGCTGTGCGGATAATGTTTCGAGTAAATTTGCGGATAGTTTTTAGAATACAAACTTACGATAATATTACATATTTGATATGCCAATTTACAGCTTCATGCTTAAAAGAGGAATACTCCTATAGCCTATTGCATACGAATTATTCAGGCACGTATTGCACTTATACACGAAAAGATTATTTTACTCATATGCTTTCAACTACATTTTATTAAGTACCGTATTATTGTAGTAGATAATCTTGACATCTCATCATCATCAATTCTCACTGCCATTATTACTGCCATTATTACTATACGTACGAGATATAATGCTGTCAGTAAGCTTGTTAGCTCATCGTGGTGACATCATTAACATTCCTCATGTCAGCTACTTCGCCGTCTAATAAGCTATCCTGGAAGATCTGGTTTCAGGTTTATCTGTAATTTATTTCCAACGTGGCACTGAAGCACGTTGGCTGTGATATTGCAACGGAGAGAGTTATGACATCAACTATGCGAACATGGATGGGTCAAGAAGCAGAAGGATCATGAACGACTTGGAATTTCCGGCAAAATGTCAATCTCTTTCTCCAAGCATAAAGAGAAGTTCACTTAGTGAATGTTACCGCGACCGTGAGTATGAACATCATTTCACCAACATGGATAAACTATACTGTATAAATAAAACAAGGTGAATATTCAATAGCGCGTGAAACAAAGCTCAAGTCAACGATATGGCAGACATTTGGTTACGTTTTCAATGGAAACAAAAAGGTGAACGATAAAGTAGGATGTTTTACCTGCAAAAAAGTGTGTTCATACTCAGGACACAAATCAGGCACATCAAACTTACTGAGGTACAAGTGCGAAAGTAGCCAACGAAGTATAGCCAGTTTTTTGTCTAAAGCGGAGGTCAAAAATCTAGAAGTGTCATTCAACTTGAAGTCCCTTGCAATAAAGCAAATTGTCAGGAACGACTTTCTCCTCAAATGTCTAAATGTGTTGGTTTAACACTTTATGCTTTATCTAATAAATTAAACATAATATTGAAATATCAGCGAATTTGGATAAAAGCCATGCGGATGCGGATAAAAGGCATGCGGATGCGGATAACAGTCGTGCGGATGCGGATAACGTTTTGTTTATCCGTGTAGGGCTCTAGGTATAGTCACTGACTTTTCTTTTTTCTGAAAGGATGTAATGTAATATGTAATAAATGAGACAATCAAGCTTAGTTATGAAAGTCATTTATATAAAAGAAATCGCTTATATTGTTTTAAATAAAAAATATAATGAAATAATGTAACCCCCTAAAGCAAATACAGTACTGTATATTGTGGAAATCAGAGAGTTATAGCTAATCCCATCTGTTTGCAATTAGGCATCCAAGAAATAACTCTTATAATGATCGCACACTCGATTGTAGAAACAAAGACACGGTCACGCACGGAGGTATAGACCAGTTGTCGAAACATTTGCTTGTAGCAACAGAGAGCATCAAAAGTATCGCAGTGTTGCAGGGGGAAGGTACTAGAGAGGGGAAAGTCTTGGCGCCAAACCAAGTATGCACAACACAAATATACAGTCTAAGAGACTGTGGCGCAGTTAAAAGATTTACAGATTTACATTCAAAGAGCCAAGATAAAAGCAGAGGGGCAGCCACAAGGTAGAACTGTCTGTCTGTTAGGTAGTCAGCCCGAAGGCTGGTTGGATCCTCAAAAAGTACCGCCGTTATGTTATGTGAGTAGATACCCACAAAAACCCAAGCCAGTGCTATTTTGAGGTGTTCTAGGCAAGAAGAGGAGTGAGGTAGTTTGCCATTGCTTTCCTCACTGAGTCAGAACAGTAGTCCTAACCCTATGAGTAAAACCTTTCACAGCATTCACAGGCACTGACTGTGCCCCGAATGCCATTACTAAGCACCACCCATACCTCAGTAGCTTCCATATAATCACAGCCATGAGTGAGAGTGAGACTGAGACATCGGTGAAAAGCCACCTTTTACTCTAGCCTGTGCCAACAGACAAATGCAAATTTACTGCATTCATCAAGGGATGGCAAACAGGCCTGAAGGTAGAACTAAAGAGAGAAAACTACAAAATGTGATGAAAAAGGAAAAGTTGAAATTATTTTCATGGAGAAAATGTTGAATTAATAATGGTAGGGATATGTCTAATGACTAGTAATTATCAAGCAGAGGAGGCAATAAAACTGATAGAGAATTCAATAATGATTGCTGGATGGAAAATGTGTGTGAAAGCTAGGAGGGAGGAAAAGAAAATAGGTGGGTGGTATGAGGAGTCTTGAAGAATGAAGAAAATTAATAAATTTATTTATTTATCGTACGGCCATTAGTGCCGGGAGTGTCCGAGGACATGTTCTGCTCGCCAGAGGCTGTAGCTGCTTCAAGTGGACACCCCTAGGGTGAGCTACAAGTTCCGTTCAATTTCAAGTAGTTCCAAATTTCGCCACCAGATGTCAATGATACCTAGTGGTGAATGTTGGAACTTTGATAGAGCATTCCAACGAAATCTAACCTACAATTTAGCTTCACAAAAGTTTAGTCTGTTAAGGATCCTTTACATGCCATAAATCTATGACATGGGACCGCCGGTTTTACTTTCCCTCCGAAGGAAGGCATACTGAAGGATTTTAATGCTCTTAAAAAATCCGACGACTTCGGCCAGGTTTGAACCTGCTATCTTGGGCACAGCAGTTCAGCATGCTACCATGGCACTATAGTTATACAAGAAGGGAAGGAAGTGGCAAGAGTTGAATTTTGTAAGGAAAGAATTCAGGGAGTTACTCAACAAAGCAAAAACGGGAAAGAGGCAATGGTGCTGAGTAATGATTCAAAATCTAACATTAGTAAGAAAGTGTTGTTGTTATTGTTTTAAGGGGAGGAACAGCGAGGTCATCTGCCCCTGAAGTAAGAAAGTGTGGAATAGGATAAATTTATAATGTGGGGAGTGTAAAAGTGGTGTCTAGAGTATGATCAGTGATGAAGACTGGATTGTATATTGTAAAAATCTCTTACATGTAAAAGACAACTGAAGAAATCGAGAAGAGATTAGTGTCTCGAGGGGGCTGGAGGTCACTCTGCCGATGCTAGACGAAGTCAGGGAAGTAATGTCTAAAAGTAAAAGAGGAATATCAGATGCTATTTCAGCGATAATAAAATGATTTCTGGAAAGAAATGGTTTCTAGAAAGTTTAGTGAATAATTTTCAACAAGATTACAGCCTTGCATAAACCTTGAAACTTCTTAGAACCAGGAAGTCACTACCAAAAGCAGTAATTTCAAAATTGATAGGGCCAGTCATTATCACCCCAATAAGAGAATTTTGTAACAGAAAAAGGAAGTTTTACACAGACTTGGGAAGGATATTAAAAGTTTGACAACTACCCGTGGTTTGCTTATTGTGAAGTAAACTTCTATTTAGAGAAGAACCAAGCTGTAAATACCCATTTCCTTTGATAAACCAATGTAATGTGACTAGTTCGAGAACATGGGTTAGATTTTTACTATCGGTATATTTTGAAACACATAATTTATATGAACAAATTAATACAGGAATGGAGGTATGAACGACATGTCAGCAGATATCTAAAACATCTAGATGCCATATTGCTTGCTGATGATGATGTCCTGGTAGCATCATCAGAGGATGATCTAGATAAGACCTCATCTAAATTCGGCATGGTAATTTCGTCTGAAAAAAAAAAAAAAAAGGTAATGGCTTTTACAGGGCAGGATCCTATCCCAAGTAAATTCTGTTTAGATAATAAAATTTTAGAAAGAGTAAATGAATTCAATTATCTGGGATACAAATTATCTTTCTAAGGGGAAGCGGATATAACTGCAAAAATACCCAAGTATACTAGAACAATGGGAATTATAAATCACAACATGTGTCCCCTACTTTCACTGTTAGAAGACATTCTGATGCTAAATTTCATTGAAATTGTGTACACTAAATGTTCAAATTAAAACTACCAGTGCTGGATAACTCGGAATGTCGGATAAGAGAAGGTCGGTTTAGAGGGACTCTACTGTATTTAAAACATATCTTTTGAAAATTAAAGCAACAATACCACACTAAAAATAAATTAACTTACAAATTAAAACACATCGACTTACTTCATGTCTTCTGTTTCAGCTCCATAGCAGCTTCCACAAGTTTCTTCCGTGGTGTTTAATTCCTTCAATAGAAATACCAGGAATCACATTAAAAATCTATTAAAGAGTTCAGAGTAAATTTACTTCTAGGTATTTTTAAAAATTCAAAAATAAATATAAATAAATTAATGAATAAGCAAAACAAAACATACAAGGTAATCTGGAAAATAATTGGAAAACTCAAGCTGCCACCTTGCCCACAATGTACGGTACTCATATCAGCATATCAGCCTAATTGCAGCATGAATCAACATGTCATAATATATCAGGCTGCAGTTATTGGTGTTCACAAAAAAGAAATCTGTTTAACAAGTTCAGAAGATAATAACATCCCATCAAAAATTTCCTTTATTTACTCAGATGTGTGTTGGTCCACTTGGTGCCACCTGAAGCCCCTAGCAACCAGAAGCAGATAATCTTTTAAGAATATAAGGTGCGTTCAAAAAGTAACGAGCCGGAGGCTGGAATGCGCAAACCGGTGACGACAACGGCTAATCTTGGCGTGTGTAACGAGGTGTGGTTCCGACCAGAGCGTGGAAGGTCACAGCCCGTCGCTAGAGGGCACGCGTGCACGTCACGTGACGATACAAAGCGAGCAGCTGCATGCATCAATCGTCCAACGCTGTCAGTCGCATTGCAAACAGGGACATGGAGGCGTCAACCGAAGAGCAAAGAGGTGTTGTTTGGTTTCTGACAGCGAAAGGAGTAGGGGGAACGGACATTCATCGCCGCATGTCACATGTTTATGGCGAACACTGCATGTCCCTTGCAAGGGTCAAGGCGTGGCACAAGCGCTTCAGGGAAGGATGGGTGTCGTTAGCCGATGATGCCGGGTCTGAGGCACCCCCCTGCATCACCGATGACAACGTCCAGCTGGTTGATGCACTCATTACCCAGGACCGCCGAGTGACAGTGAACGCCATAGCCGCCCTGGTCGCTCCACGACAATGCACGACCTAATACGGCCAACACAGTCACGGCACTCCTGCTGAAATTCAAATGGGAGGTTCTCGGCCACCCTCCATACAGTCCAGACCTCTTTCCCTGTGATTACGCCATGTTTGGTCCCCTGAAAAGGGCTCTGCGGCGCCAACGATTCATCTCAGACGCCGACGTCCAGCTGTACGTGCGGAACTGGTTCACATCGCAGCCCAGGGAATTTTATGAGACAGTCATTCACCACCTCGTGTCACAGTGGGACAAGTGCCTCAACAGCCAGGGCCAATACTTCTAACACACAGGTACTGGTTTCTGTAATTATGCCTCCGGCTCATTACTTTTTGAACGCACCTTATATTTCCATGTTCCACAATTCAAACTCTACACTGACAAACAAACAAAAATATCTTGATTTCTTGGAAATTGACTCATTTTACTTACCACAGCATATCAATGTTCACAACTTTATTGATTCTTTAGAAAACATTATTCATTTTTCAATGAAGATTTCACCACTCAGGTATCGGCTCAGTATGTAAATTAATGTAAATCATTTGTCTTCCATCAACAAAGGGATTTCATATATAATGTAATTTAAAACCCTGATAACTGTCACTGGAACACTTTTTAATGCTTACTGGTACACTCAGAAGTGGATGTTGGCACCTCAGGCTGATATCATCAACATCAGGTGCCATCAAATCGACGTGAACTCATCGCAACTTCATAGATGGAGAGCCTCCAAATGTTTCAATTATCCACGTAACCTCTCAGATCTTCCAGTGACATATTCATTGCATCTATGGTGGAATCTATTCACCTGAGCGCTGGCCAGCCATGTCTTCAAGTCCCCTCCATTTCTCCAAATATCATCTTGTAATATGCCCATAGTATGACAACAGTAATCTCGCAATAAATGCCTCAAGAGATGGATCTGTATTGATCATCTGAGTTACCCACTTGTTTGTTTTCTTGGCTGTGTAAGGCATTTAAGAATGCTGCGATTCATTTTGGATCCGCATTGACACAGTATAATAGGGCAATACAAATTAAGACAGGCTCTGCCTAGTCAATACCTTTTAAATATTTATGATTAATCATTAATCATAAATATTTCTGTATTACCCTATTGTCTAAGACAAAATTCTTCGCCAGCACTGTAGGTCAAATGTATGAATATGTTATCTGTCTCACTTTTTTACAGTCCAGCTTTCACAACCGTATGATACTGTTACGTGCCACCCCCCTAGTGACACTTTTGTTAACTGGATTACGGTAGGTTGAAGCACAACACAGATTGTTCCTTTAAAGAAATAATTAACTTTATTGCGGCCAGAAAGATACACTACTCATCAGCAAATACAAGCAATTAGAACCTTACTCCAGTTTCCTCACGGCGAGAACACTTCCCCTTTCACTTGTCAGTAAGCCGCAGAAGTTAATCCCTCGTAATGAGGTGGCCCCGTGCGTTGGCTGGAAATATCTGCACTCAGCCTGTCACCGTACTACACACTGTTCCACAATGCACTACAATCACTTCTGTCGCACTGGAAAAACACACTCCTTCAAGACACAGTTCCTCTGTAGGCTTCTCACTTCCTCGCTGTCAAGAGAATCAGCTTCACTAGGGGTTTCGCAAGTCACCACACTTCTGTCACTCAGGATAAACGCTCGCACTAGCTCGTAAAACACAAACTCACTGCTTGACAGGTCACTCTTATATAGCAGGCCGGTGACTCAATAAATGCTTCTAGACCCATCCAGGGTTCACGGCTTCTCGAGGTTTCCATCGCTGGCTGGGTCACGAATATTCTGGACCATCCCTTTGTCCTAGTAGTCCTGTTGCATAAGGCGCACGCAATACACTGAGGCAGAGCACAGCCCAGCCCTGGGGCAGTTGTGACTCATGCGGCGAGCGACGAAACAAACTCACAGCCGTAACAATACTATGGGAACGACTAGTGACCTAACCATTCTAAGCTTGCATAGAAACATCCTTGCATCTATCGATCTTATCTCGGCTTTTGAATGCTGCCAAGTGCTTTTCAGTGACAAATTTCGCAACTACTAGAATCAATATGACTGATGGTTGATCCAGAAGACAAAAATGATCCACCAATTTTTGTTGTGATACTTGAAGGTAAGCCTGTCGTAACGATCTTTTTCTTGCTAATATTAAGATACTGTCCCATCCTTTCTCTCTGTTTAACTTCTTTTATGATGTTAATATTATCCATATTTCTGGGATTTATCCCATGTGAAATAACATATAATTGAAATGCCTAAACGTTTCATGAGGGACCTTGCCTCCTTTTTCGATAGATCAAAACAATAGATCTTTTATGATGTCCTCCAAATCATTTTTACTTTCAGCTACGAAAGTGGTGTCATCACCATATCGCAGGTTGTTTGTATTCAGACCACTAATCTTAAATCCATAAGAGGCCTCATTCAACTCAGCTTCTCTCAGAATGTACTCAGCAATAAGTTAAACAAGTAAGGTGGCCTGCCTTCTACCCACTTACTAATGGGGAACCATTCAGACAAATGAGGGGCTCAGTGGAATAAGGGCCCATCCCAACCAGCGGCCGACCTTGAGTTCTGTACGGCATCAGTATCTGGGAGCCATCTGCATTCATTGTTCACAAGCTCGAACTTCAATCTTTACTCAATAGGTGGTGTTTGAAACATTATGTTTTGAACTTTCCCTCGCGCGAGTGGAATAAAGGCCCATCCCAACTCCCGCCATGTGACTATATGTTGCTGCAGCAGTGCAAAGCATACCTCTCTCTCGTCTACAGCACGCGGCAAAATGCCTCCTTCGCCTGATTCTTGTGTTAATGGTGATGTTTCCAAGTCTAAGAAGCGGAAAAGAAATGCGCAGCAGTGGCGTAAAACAAAGAAGAAGATACTACGAAACCGTGGAGAAGAGTAAGTGTCGGCATCTGGGAAAGTAATTCCTGATAAACGCCTGGTAAATATTGAACAGTGTTGCCAGACCTTCTCAAGAAAGTAAAGAAAGTATATTTTTCGACTTTTACAAGTTACCTAGCTATGATAAGCAAAATGCATATCTATTTGGCCTCATAGAAAAGCATAAATGCAGAAAAGTATAAAAGAAAGATAGGTTATCCTGACTTTTCGCAACAGAATGTAACTTACAAGTACAGTACCGTACTACGTCAAGGATCCAAAAACTGGTTGTCAACTTCAGTCATGCAGGACAGCATTCTGTACAGCACATAGCATATCCAGCAAACGTCTGAGAGTTGTAAGAGGTATGTAAAAATAATACTTTAGTTTTATAACACGTAATATATATATATATTATATTTCGGCCTAATGTTAATATATATTGTTATTTACCCATTTTATGATTACAGGTAATGTAAATGCAGAGGATTCTTCAGAATGGGGTTTGTACACCCCCTATGGACAAGCGTGGCCACCATAAAAACAGACCCCATGCGATATCTGAAGAAAGAAAGGACGTCGTGAGAAAGACAATAGATAGCTTTCCCAGGTGCACTTCACATTACAGCCGAAAATCTAATCCCATTAAGGCATATATAACATCTGTACACTCCATATCACAGCTCTACAAACTGTATCTGGAGAAGTGTGAAACTGATAATGAAGAGTCAGTGAAGGAGCATATTTTTCGTGATATCTTCAATACTGAAGATAACATTGGATTTAAACTCCCCTCAACAGATACCTGTAAAGTGTGTGATGAGTCACAGCAAAAGGACCCAAAACCACCAAAGTATGAAGTGCATCTGCGGAAAGCTGAAGCAGCTTACGAGTCTCTCAAAAGAGACAAACTAGCAAGTAAAGCTACACACAGTGATACGTTAGTTATTACAATGGACTTGCAGCAAACCCTTCCAACTCCTCACTTGCCGACGGAATGTGTGTTTTATCAACGACAACTGTGGACTTACAACTTTGACATTCACGTGTGCAACAGTGATACTGCAGTCATATGTGTTTGGCCTGAGTCTGTTGCTCCAGAGGTGCAGATGAAATCGCAAGTTGTTTGTTGAAAGCTATGTCATTGATTGAGGAAAGGGTTGGCAAAAGGAAACTTATTGTGTATAGCGACTCGTGTGTTGGTCAGAACAAGAATTTTACAATAATGGGACTATGGCTATATATGATTGATTGCGGATTGTTTGAGGAAATCGAACACAAATTTCTTGTGCCAGGTCACACTTTCCTTCCATGTGATGCTGACTTTGGTGTCATTGAAAAACTTTAAAGGAAAACCCAAGTGGTTTATACACCTGGACAGTGATGTGATCTTATTTGGAAAAGTCACATGAAGAAACCTTTCACTGTTATTGAAATGGGGACTGAGGATTTTAAAGATCTCAACATCTTAAATGACATGTTCATTAAGAGAAATGTGACAGTGGAAAAACATAAAGTAGTTATAAGAAAGATATCTCCGTTTCGGTTTGTGAAAGGAGCCCATGCTATGCAAATAAAATTTTGTTTTAGGGATTTGGCTTCAGAAAGTCTACAGAAAGGGAAGGGGAAACCGCCTGTACTATGTGACGTTGTGCTGAACACAAAATACCCCTGTGGCAGGAAGTTAAAGAGGGCTATGTATGAGGACATTATGAAACTTATGGAATTTGTACCACCTGTCTATCAAATATTTTACGAGGGCCTTAGTTCAGACAACAATGATATGGATGCCTCAGTAATTGAACACCTGCAATAATGAGCTGTAAATCATGTTTCTCGACTCATTTAGTCATAATATAATAATAGTGCAAACATATACTATATATTTCAATTTATGCTCCTATTATTAATTTCCTTACATCATTTCCCCTTTCTTCGAAAACCAAACATTGTATCGCACTAAACATTTGCAGGTAAAAGGGTCATTTTATGTAGAATATACATGCCAAATTTCATTTACGTGTGCTCTTTGCATTTTGAATTATGTAAAATCTAACAAAACCTATTTTTTCTCAATACTTAGTCTGGTTGGAATGGGCCCTTATTCCACTGAGCCCCTCAAATCGTTCAAACAAAAATGTCTTCTTGTCCTAAATAAAGGTCATGCATTAAGATGATGAAATGTTCTGGTATGCCTATCTATGCAAGCACATCCCATGATTTGCATAGTCAAAGGCCCTTTTATAATCTATGAAACACATGTAGAGTTTCTTCTGATATTCTTTAGCCTTCTCCATCATTAATACACACCACTAATAATCCCTCCGGTTCCTCTGCCTCTTCTAAAACCACCTTAAGCATTGGACAGTCCATGATCCATGTATGATCACCTAACTAACATGGGATATTAGTGATAGCATACTGTTCGATAGTCTGGGCACTCCATCAGTATTTTTAATGGGAATGGAATAAAAATAGATCATTAATTTTTCAATCAGTGGGCCATGTTGTTTTAAAGAACTGCTGGCATAGAGCTGCAAGAACAATTTGACACTCTTTTCTTCTGTTGTTTGACATATTTCCTGAGGCCCAGAAACCTGACCGCAAAATGCAGCACTTCGGAGCAGCACTGACATTCCTGCAATGGTACCATGATGACGGTGGCAAGTTTCTCTACAGGTACAGTCCTGATCTTGCTCCCAGTGAATTTCATCTTTTCTTGCACCTCAAGAAATCCTGTCCTCTGGTCAGCATTTTCACAATGATGAAGAGCTGAAGATAAATGTCACACGCTGGTTCCATTCCCAGGCGGCATACTTCTACGACACAGGCAGACAAAAGTTGATCCCACAATGAGACAGGTTTATCAATTCAGATGGTGATTATGTCGAAAAATAGCTCAAACATTGCTGTATCTTGTGCCAATAAAGTTTATCATGTAGCTAAGTTTTCTTTTTATTTAAAACATAGGGAAACTTAATTTCAGGATGGGACTTTTACACCACACAAGTTGGCAAGAACTCATAACAACTGCATTAGGAAATTGTGAATTCCACCAAGTAACGACTCGGCATTACTGATGTCATATAATTATAAATATTTGTATACGATCGGTGGTGCACATAATTTCTTAGTTATTTAAATACAGTATTATAATAATAATAATAATAATAATGATTTTACATCCCATTTAACAAGAGCGGATTTTAGAAATCCCAGAGTGCCACAATTCTGCCCTTGAGGGGATCCTTAATGTGCGAGTACATCTATCAACACGGCTCCCTCGCAATGACCCACCCTCAAATGCCAACTGACTGCACTAGGATTTGATTCTGCAACCCTGATGACAGCAGGTGAGAATGTTACACTGCACCATGCATCCAGTCTGAAATATTTTGTGTGTTTTGTTAGCGAGATATGAGTGTCATCTGATTAACATAATTTGAGAATGTGCGGAAGGAGTGTGATATATTCCACAAAATGGTGGCATAGTAAGAGACTTCCTGGTTCACAAAAATTGCACCAAAGATGAAATAGCTGCAGGAAATAGGAATTGCACAGCCACAAGTGGCATTAAAAGAAACATCAACAAATATTGGGGTAAATTCTACATAGAGTTTGCAAATAGATAATGAATTGGGAAGATCAATGTTTATTCTAATAATTTGGCCACAACTGAATCTCGGGAATTAGGTACCAATAGTGTTCCGGCTTGGTTTGATTAGCAATTTTCATACAGCAATTTATGATCGATCCAAAATCTGCACTCAGCCAAAATTTTGTTACCTGTAGTGAATCTTCGTCATCTAGAACCAATAATATAATTGATTTGATTCCTATACTTCTGTTGTTGCTGTTGTTAATTCATATTAGGGGCTTGGTGATCAGCCACATGTAGCTGGGTGAGTGTTGAACTTTCCAGATAACCTGTAGTAGTGTGTGTAACCTGGGGTAGGTGCCCCAGGACTTAAAATAAGATACTATCCTGGCATTTGCCTGGAGGTGAGTGTGGATAAACCCGCAGAAAAATCACCCTCGAGATAGCCGCTGTCGGGATTCGAACCTACGATCTCCTGGCTTGCTGCAGCTGCCCTCTTAGCCGAAGTGCATGATTTAACAAGCACAGTTATGCCGCACACTCCTATATATCCCATCAGGTGATGTCCAGATGTATAAGCGATGATTTGGCTGCTCAAAACATGTGTTGGCAATGAAGAGGTACTTGGAATCACAGAAGGTAGTAAGACTTTCTCCTGCATCATTTTGAGTGCCTCGTCCATAAGACAGACAACATTACCCCCTTTACCTTTTCCACATTAAATTTTCCAATCTCTAATCAGAAGAGACACATCTTATCTACATGTTTCATCTGTTGCTGCCACCAATCATCAATTTCATCAACTTCATCCTTAGCCTCAGTTGTTGAGGCATAACTACATCATATAAAACTACTTATACTGAATTACATCTAACTTACATACTAGAAGAAAAAAGAAATACAGAGAGCATTGAAGCCATTTTTCAGTGTTGCCTATTGACAAGTGATATTGCAACTTTGTAATCGTTCATCACAACCAGAAAGTCCCCAACTCTGCCACGATTTTGTAAAGAATATATTGCGTTGACCAACTGAAAATATGCAATATTAATTAGAAAAAAGAAATACAGAGGAAAGAAATGCCCTCATATTCAAAAGTTGAGAATTAAGCGAGCAGGAGGAAGCAGAGCCACAAAAGACAGATAGGAAAGGGAAAGAGAAGAAAGTTCACCCCAAAGTCAATAAAAAAAGGGGAATAACCAAACGCAGCTCGGGAATCCCACAGAGTCGCCAATTCCTGAATCCACCAGCTGTGAATTCTTGAGAGTGTAGCGCTACCCAGAGTGCTCCATATATGGTGGGGCTACACACACCCTGCCTCCTTTACAGTAGGCAGGAAATGTCAAAAAAAAAGCTGCAGCCCGATCCTTTGAAAAATGAGGAATCAAGAAAGAAGACAGAAGGCAGAAAAATGAAAGAAACCCAAACATCATCAGGATCGGCAGAGAACAAGAGATGATCAAGGGAGGTCAACAGGAAAGATGAAAGCAAAAAGCCTAGCATAAGTAAGTGGGAGTAATGCCAGTCTCAGCTGGGGTCCCATGGTCACCACCCCACATCGCTCTTGCTGTGATTCCCTGAGGGATGTTCACATTCACAATGTTCAACTCACCTTCAAAGCTTCAGAAACCGAACCCACATCTGCAATAAAAAGAAAAACGCTGAAGCTGAATTGTTTCTTCACAAGAATTTAAAAACTATTAGCATTTTATCTTACCTTCTTTATGGGGCTCTTCGATCGGGTTTCCAGACAGATCTAACCTCCGTTTATAGATGTTGTGTTCAATTTGTAGATGCTGTTCGCCAGAACTATCCATGGCATCCAACACAAGAACTGAAATTTAAAAATTTATATTAATTTCCCAAGATATATGATGATTGTTCTTTTAACAGACCAAAATCATATACACAAAGCTGGGTACACCATAGAAGGACATTCTGTTCAGAACATGGCGAATGATAAGAGATGGGACTATAAATAGAGAAGGACCAAGAACTATTAACTCACTGAAGTTAGGCATCCGTAGCCCACTTAGGTATACATGCATATACAGTGGAACCTCGAAAATCCAAAATCCCGGGAAATCCGAACATCATTTAAATGGAATCACATAACAGAGTAAAAGACATATGTATTATTAAGTAAGATTATTGTGTTAACATAATTTTATTGAGCCAAAAGAGTCAAAAGTTATTTAAGCACTGAATTCCTGTTCAATTTCCCCTTGATTCCTTTTCCAGTCACTGATTGTCACTTTACCAACAACAAATTCATCAGCCAACTTTGTTGAACTTTCCCCTTTGACTAGTCGTGTTAACACTTCCAGTTTATGTTTTAAAGTGTTTCCATTTGCTTGAGAAAACTGGAAATCGATCCTTCACTGCTCACTTTAAATGCAAAAATAAAAAACTTTCAACTGAACTTGATTGTGAATTACGCACTAAATCAGCAGATGGAAATAGTAACGGAGTAGATTTTAAGGTTATTTCCTCGCATGTCCCAGTAATTGGGATTTTATTGTGTTGTCCAACTGAAAAGTTGCAATATCAATTGGCGAGGGTGTACGGCTATAAGAAGAGAACATGTAAAAGGTTAGTAAAATAACGAGGTGGAAGGAAATATGGACGCATCACATGGAAAGCTTGCCACGGTGGGTGAGTGGTTAATGTGTCGGTCTACAACCCCCAAGCTTGCAGGTTCGCTCCTGGCCGTGGTAAGTGATTTTTGAAAGGCAGCAAAAATACGAAACGCATGTCATACGATGTTGGCATGTCAAAGAACCCATTTAAATTCAGTCGGCCGTATTCATAATGGCAAAATTAATCTCGGGAGTTTCCGCCAACACAAAGTTCCTCATTTCTCTACTAGAAAGCGCTGTAGTGTTCAAGGAGCTTAGATATCTAACCTCCTTGACTTTCATGTGCTTCAAGGAACAATGAAATTCGACATGCAAGCTACCCTCTGGATGTCAAATAACAAAGCTTGCACCCGGCACCCAAAGCCATACGATATTATTATTATTATCACATTAAAATATCTTCTTTGTTAACTGCCATGGTAAGGTTTACTATCATTTATAATCACAAGCCGATAATCTATTTCTTTTAATATTAACTTCCACCCTGGAATGTGGGGTCCAATGAAACTTAATTAAGTTCTGGAACACAATCTAAATTAAAAGTAACTGCTACTTATCGTTCATACATGCACACAAAGTAAGAGACCTTACATATCTGGATGCCAGAGTGACAGAAGAATTGATGTGTTGAGAGTATACGAGATATGGATAGGAGAAGGGTTTCCAGCCATTAAGCTGATCTGTACTTCTGAACTGTAATTTACTTCAGGTAGGGTGGCTAGTTCCTCTCTGCTCCTCCTTTCCATCCTCCAACCAACAGCATATGGGCCCCTAGTACTGGTCAAATTACCAAATACTGTCTTTGAGGAACTCATGGATTCTTGCATTTTAACATGGCTAAGTCATTAATATTGGCCACAGAATTATAGATACCATAGTGGATTAATAGGCTACAAACAATTCCAAATCCAATAAGACATAACTACCAGCACTTCAAAACTCCTCCAAGAGGTGGGAGTCCAAATCCCTCCATCAATGCACCCCTAAATACCTTATATTTCTTACAAATGTATGTGTAAAATTAATAAATAAGATGCAATGGAAAACTTGATGATAGTACAAGTCATCTTAATTCAACAACACCATTACGTGGCACGATTTAAAAGCCATGTACAGTCATTCAAACAATGAATAGGCACAGTCTCAGTCTTGCCACGGTTTTTCTTCCTTTCTTGTTTAGTGCTCAAACTCAGAGCTAGGGCCTGTATCATTACATCCCATCTTTAACACAGAACTTTATGTAATAAAACTTATATTGGAATACTTTCTAAAAATGTGAATAACTCATTTAACTCCATATTCACCACCTAAATCACTTATGTCAATGTTTTTCCATACACACTGAGAATGACTTACGATTGGTTAACAGGGACTGCTATTATCTTTTGGTTCCACAAAGTTTGTAAAGCAATAAACGCTATACTTGGTGCGAGTTGAGTGCGGATTACTGTCTGTATTTAATATGTGATAAGAGTCATTGTATCTATGTAAATAAAACACCAATAAATAAGTGATTTAGATGATGAATCCAGCATTTAGTGACTAAATTACTTTTTTGTTTCTTTTTTTTAATTAATTCTGATATACTAGTAAGTTTCATTCCATAAAGTTCTAAAATAATGATGTGATGTAATACTAGTCTCCAGGAATGAGTCGCCTAAGCTCATAACATATAGGAATACAGTATGTTTAATCCCTAACACCGCTGTAAAGGTTCTTGTGTAAACTTACCATTGAGATTTGGGCAAAAAAATTACCAAGTGTGAGCTCGTTCTTTGGCCAAAACAGTTACCAACATGAGTGTGTGTATTCTTTGTTTGAGAATCGACTGGAACTATATTGTGAGTAAAGTAATATGTCCAAACAAAATGAGTACTTACAGTCACAGGAAATTGTAGGGATGATAAAATCAAGATTTATTCTGAGTTTCGGTCCCCTCGATATATCAACAAATAATTCTTCGGACACATTTGGCGACAGGTAATCTTGTAACTCAGAGACAAAGAGTAGGGCCATAATAATACCACTGAGAACAGTCACTAGAACATAAAGATAATAATACATAGCTATGAAACTAGTCATGATACGCATATTGATGTTTCTAAATGTTGTTTATATTATTCTTAATGCTCCTAACAATACAATTTCTTTCATTGATAGGAGGATTAAAAATAATAAAAAATAAGCATTAACTTAAAGATAATAATTACAAAATAATATTAAAAAAAGTGCTTGCCACGGTGGGTGAGTGGTCAATGTGTCGGATTACTAACCCCAAGCTTGCAGGTTCGCTCCTGGCTGTGGTAAGTGTTTTTTTTTTTTTAAGGCGGCAAAAATTACAACAACATGTCATACGATGTTGGCATGTCAAAGAACCCATTTGAATTCAGTAGGCCGTGTTCATAATGGCAAAATTAATCTCGGGAGTTTCCGCCAACACATAGTTCCTCATTTCTCTACTAGAAAGCGCTATAGTGTTCAAGGAGCTTAGATATCTAACCTCCTTGAATTTCATAGTGCTTCACGGAACAACGAAATTCGACATGCAAATAACAAAGCTTGCATCCGGCACCCGAGGCTATACAATATTATTATTATTATCAAAGAAAGCAATCAAATTGGTATTATTGTCAAGTTAACTTACTCTAAATACTAGTAGTTTGGAAATGTTAACTCTTTTTGCGCCATCAATGCATGTGAGATTTTCGAAGTGAAATGCCATGTCCTGTGGTTCGGATTCCACGTAAAAAGGAGGTCCCGTGGCTCATGATCTCGAGATTAACGGTCACGTTAAACTACAAGCTTCCTTTCTTTTTGCGCCACATGAATATTATCATTCAACTAAATCAAACCTCTTGAAAACATTGTCAGTGAAAACTTTGTAACACATGTGACAGAACTGAGCTGGCAAAATCAACAAAGTATTTCACTAGGTGGACATACAATTTTTATCTTGTCATTAATATACCTTTTAAACTGTTTGCTTTGGTCATAAAATGCCTTAATTTTTCATGGGAGACACCACAGTATAAAATAAACTGACATACTTTCATTTCCAATATTTAATGAAATAATTTATTTCTTATTTCAGTTTTTGAACTGATTCAATCTTACTATGATACATGGAAATGGAACGTAAAACAAAATAAAATAGCATCAGAACATTGATTTTTCTAATATGACACACATTAAAAAAACAGATATTATAGACTAAAACATGCTTATTAATATCAATAATTGTTAAAAAGAAGTTGTTTGTTGTTGTGGTTGTTGTTGTATTATACATGCTGTCATTGACTGTGGACATGTTGTGTTCAGGGGCAGATGACCTCGTAGTTCCGCCCCTTAAAACAACAATAACTAATTAACTAACATGTTGTGTTCTTCAACAACCAGTGACTAGTTTGAATGATACATTTGTTGTATTGATTGCAGCCAAGAGATCAAGTGAAAAACATTGACCTGAATATTAATTAAAATAACACATAAAAAACAATCGTGTCCCATCATCATCATCATCATCATCATCATCATCATTTCCCCTTATCCAGCTCCTGCCGGGTCGGGGTATTTATGGCACATCTCCACTTTCCTCTTTCCTTCCACCATTCTTCTTCCACGATCTTGTCCCAGTCCAGATTTCTTTTTCTTACGCCGTTCTTCACTGAATCCATCCACCTTGTTCTAGGTCTTCCTCTTGGTCTCTTACCCTTACACTTCGCCTCCAGCATCTGTCTTGGTATTCTATTTTCCTCCATCCTCTTTACATGTCCAAACCACCTTAGTTTATTCTTCTCAATTCTCTCATTTAGTTTTCCCATCCCAACTTCCTTCCTAACATCTTCATTCCTCACTCTGTCTTTCCTTGTCTTTCCTATCATACTTCTTAGGAATTTCATTTCACTGGCTTGGATTCTACTCTCTTGCCTGCTTGTCAGGGTCCAAGTCTCAGCTGCATAAGTTAATATGGGTACATAATACACTTTATACATTACCTCCTTGCTTTTCCTTGGTACTTCCTTATCCCAAACAAGTTTTCTTACACTTTGATAGAATGCATTGCTCTGCTGTACCCTCCTGCCAATCTCCATGTCCAACCTACCAGTTTGCATCAATTCACTTCCTAGGTATTTGAACGTGTCCACAATTTCTAAACTCTGACTTCCAATTTTCACAGTGCCCTTTCCTTGTCTTTCCCCTCTTGTCATCACCATGGTCTTGCTTTTCTCTATACTGATTTTCAGGCCATACTTCTGAATATTTTCGTTCAGTGCATCTAGTTGTTTTTGCACTTCTTCGGTGTTCCTTCCCCAGACCACAATATCATCTGCAAATAACAGTAACTTCATTTCTTTATGTTCATATGCTTCCTTTGTTTCCTTTACTATTTCATCCATCACCATTATGAACAAGAGAGGTGACAGCACACTCCCCTGTCTTAGTCCAGTCTTGTTCGTAAACCAATCTGTCTTTCCAACTGGGGTCAGTACCCTGCTAACACAGTTGTTGTACATTGCTTGCACCATTTCCAACATTTCTCTTCCCAGTCTCTTCTTAACCATGGTTTCCCATACCTTCTCTCTGGGGACACTATCATATGCCTTTTCTAGATCTATGAAAGTCATGATCAAATCCTCTCCATATTCCCAGTTCTTTTCCATCACCTGCCTCAAGCTAAAGATTGGGTCCACTGTGGATCTTCCACTCCTGAAGCCATACTGTTCCTCTTGCAACTCTCCTTCCACCTTTCTTCTCATTCTTCTTTCTAATATCCTTTCCAGTATTTTTACTATCTGTGATATGAGGGTGATCCCTCTATAGTTATCACACACCTTCTTGTACCCCTTCTTAAACACTGGTATTATTAGCCCTTTCTTCCAGTCTTCTGGTACACATTTCCATTTCCACACACACTTTAGCAGCCGATACAGCCATTGCATACCAACAGGTCCAGCAGCCTTTATCATTTCTACACTGACTTCATCCACCCCTGTTGCTTTTCCCATCTTCATTTTCTGTACTGCTAATTCCACCTCCAGCATTGTTATATCATCTTCTGTTATAGAGTCGTCAGGTTGTGTCACTTCCATCTCACCAGTACCATTGCTCACATTCAAAAGCTTATCGAAATACTCCTTCCATCGTCCCTTTATCTCTTCTGGGTGTGTTAACAACTCTCCATCTTCCTTTTTCACTAGCTTTGTAGTAACTCTTTCTTTCCTCTTACTTCTTAGAAGCCCATACAGCATCCTTTTACTGCCACTTACATCTGTTTCCATTCTTCGTGTAAATTCTTCCCAACTTTTCTTCTTTTCTTCTCCTACCACTTTCTTACACCTCCGTTTGCTGTCGTGATACTTCCTTTTGCTTTCTTCTGTTTGATCTCGGTTCCATTCTTTCCATCGTGTCCCATTATTGTCAAATATTATGACTAATTTGCCCTGGTTAAGGCTTGTTGTACACTTCCATTCATTGGGATGCAGTTTGCTTATTTTGGTTCTTGATCTTGATGTAAATTAGTTGAATGGGAATATTTGTGTGGCAACTCCTGCATTGCGTCTTATGAATCCGATTGCTTTCCACTATTTTGCGATTAAACCGGAAGATGTTATGGACTAGAGATCTTTAATGAAGTCCTACGATAGAATACGCATTGACATCTCATGCATGCTCTGTGAATACAAATTCACATGTGGAAGACAAAATAACCGATCTTGAAATATTGGAGTCGCGCGTGTTGGAGCACGACTAATGTAAGAATGTGTATCGGGAAAACACTGAAATACGCAGCATTAATACAATATGTCACAAATAAGACAGTTATTTTAACACTTCCAGCTTTATTTCTTCCTTTCTCTAACCCATCCGTCTTGGTACCTATTCTCCATCTTCTGAACATCCTGATTTTTGTTTGTTTTTGAACATATTTTAATGATTTACAAGAAAATGGTCGGCAATGGAATATTTTCATGTGCATATTAGTTAATAACTTATAATTATTGACTTAACATCTCTATTTTCACATATGTGGCAAAAACCTTAAGTTGTTAACTAGTGATATAATTAGACTAATTTTAATAAATGAGGCATCAAAAATATTAACTTTCAAAATATACATATACTGTAGTATAAAAAATACATTAAACAATGGTCAAGTAGTAACAGCACATTTCTTGTAATTTTTATTTTATTTTAAAGTTTACAGTCAGGAAAACAGATGGAAAAGTGCATATTGTTGTTATATATATTTTTTAGATATTTACTTGTTTTGCTACCGAACCGACAGTAGTGGCTACGCTGGCTAAAGCGCAGCATTAGGTCATGGGGCCAAGCTCTCTGCTGACTCGGTAGACGCTTGGGTTCGAGCCCCACCGTCGGCCGTCCTTGAAATGGTTTTCCGTGATTTCCCATTTTCAACACCAGGCAAATGCTGGGACGGTACCTTCTGACAGGCCATGGCCGCTTCCTTCCACATCCTTGCCCAGTTTCATTCACCACCATTCATTTCATCTCTCATTAACTCCTCTCATGAGGTTGGCGTCAGGAAGGGCATCCGGCCGTAAAAACCATCGCCACAAAGACTTCCATCGCATCTCATCCCCGACCCCGTTGGAAAACGGGAATAATAAGGGGTAGACATACATACATACTTGTTTTGCTACCGGTACTTTGAAATTGTATGAACATTGAATCTCAAGGGAACATTATAATAATAACACAGATAAAAATGATATATCAAACAGCTTAATCATTATTATCGAGTCAATCATCTCAGATTTAATACTATCAAATTTCTGTTTGTTATATGGTGAAGAATCGAGTTCAAAATGTTATTTATTGAAGATTGTGACTGAGCTCAATATTAATTCCAATAGACTAGTGGATCATGCAACTGAGGTGTCTCACAGAAGTATTCTCTTTCATAAATGTATCTGTTAATGTTATAATACTCGTACTTCGCCACCATCTTGAATGGGCCTATATGAAGCCAATTCACTTGTGCCCTTGGCAAAGTCAATCTCCTGTATAACACTTTAATTTTGTTTTGATTCGAATTTCTAAGTTAACAACTGGTAAGAAAAAGATTTTAATATTTCATACAGTATATTCAAGATGCATTTAATATTTAATATGACACACAAGTACTCAGGCTACTTATGCCCTCGTTCAGTGGCATAGCCGGGGGGGGGGGTTGATTTGTGTCTGTGGTGATGTACTGTTGTCGCCTTTCAGCCCGGGTCCCCATTTGAGGCTACACACGTCTTGATGACAACGTATAACCACAGTCTACCTACAGATCGCGAAGCTTGGCTCATATTTTTCTACCGCGAGACAATAATGCTCTCATGCAGCCAGCAAGAATGTGCCGACTGCGCTATTATGGTGTATGTTATTGTTGCTGGATTTACTGTATGTGAGCATTGTGTAAAGCTTATATCTTTAATTTAACATGTGCTTTACAAGAGGAGATGTGCAGTTCAATAAACAGATCTAATATTAGAAGCAATATTTCAATGTTGCTAGGAGCCTCCGTGGCTTAGGCGGCAGCACGCCGGCCTCTCACCGCTGGGTCCGTGGTTCAAATCCCGGTCACTCCATTTGAGATCTGTGCTGGACCAAACGGAGGCAGACAGGTTTTTCTCCGGGTACTCCGGTTTTCCCTGTCACAATTTCATTCCAGCAACACTCTCCACTATCATTTCATTTCATCTGACATTCATTTAATCATTGCCCCAGAGGAGTGCGACAGGCTTCGGCAGCCGGCACACTTCATATCCTCGCCGCTAGATGGGGGCTTCATTCATTCCATTCCTGACCCGGTCGGAGACTGGAAGCAGGCTGTGGATTTTCATTTTCATTTCAGTGTTGCTAAGTAACCTATATGAATGCTTTTCACTCGGTCAACACGAGTGTACGGTACCCAATTAGATTAGGTGGGCAGTGACAATTTATCTCCTAATCCCTGAAATAAAAATACATGAATCATTTATACACTTAATAAAACACTTATCACATAAAGGGGGGTTGGGGGTTATGAGGAGCGTTTTATTAAATGTATAAATAATTAATGTAATATGAATTACATAGGGAAATTAATTGTTACTCCTCGCCCAATCTAACTGGGTGTATTTGTGTTGACTGACTGGGAAGTCAGACTGTTCAAATAGCAAGACGACACCAGAGTTTCCAAAGGACCCTAAAAGGTAAGATTTGAGCTATGGATTTTAAGCTACTATTATAAAGTTTTTCCAGGGGAGCGTGATGGTGCAGTGGCTTAGCTGCTCCTCAATCACCCGGACACCCGGAGTTGCAATCCCGGTGACAGTGGGGTGTAATTTTCACCTGAAAAATTACGTGGCATCAGGAAGGGCATCTGGCCTTAAATCCCCGGTCAAAACCAAAATGAGCCTGATAGGCTCTGGCGACCCCAATTAATTGGGATATGCAGTAGAAAGTATTATAAAGCTTTTCGATCAAACAACGGAACTAGGTCCTTAACTGGTTATAAATCAATAATAATGTTATTGGTTTTAGGTCCCTTTTAACTATTGTGGCTTTTAGAGACACCGGGGTGCCGGCATTTTGCTCTGAAGGGGATCTTCAACGTGCCACCTTGGGCACAGCAGGCAAGAACATTACCGCTGAGCCAGGGAGCCAGTCGGTTATAAATCAGAAGCATGTCTCGATAGGATATCTATGCATGGCTTTGGTGACGTAGTCGGTAGCATGCTGAACTGCTATGCCCAAGTTCGCAAGTCCAAACCCAGTCAAAGTCGTCGGGCCCATGTCATAGATTTATGGCACGTAAAAGAACTTACAACTAAAACTGGTAGTGTGTAGCCAAAATTTGTAGGCTATCGGGTTGGACACCCTCTATCAAGTTCCAACGTTCGCCGTTGGGTTTCAGTGACAGTGGCGTCTGATAGCTTAAGTAGGAGCTACTTGACATTGAAATTGGGGAACCTACGGGCGTTCATGTGAAATGCCCTGCTATGGCGATTGGCTGCAAATCAAATATAAATATCTATGCATTTTGAAAATTAAGACATACGGTAGACTAAGTAAACGTAAAAGATGTCATCTCCAACTCGTGCCGACATTTTAATTTTCAGATGTAGAAAATGGCTTTTTAATAGCCAGAGAGCTGATTTAATGAATAAAGATTTTGTACAATAATATAAACTTATTCTCGAATCATTTGGAAGCAAGCCAATTTATGTCGTCAGGATAATGCTCACAAACTTGGATGTGGTAGGCCTACACTGTTTGTTAATTCTCTTATGAAATACCTGGTCTCCCACATGGCTGCTGTGAAGGTATGGATTGTTATTGCCGATATTTTTAAAATTAGCATTGGATTATTTTGTCAAATTCAGGAATGAAAGGTTACAAACCCACAGAAAAAATACGAAGTGCCGACAATTGAGCCAATTAAGACCTTAAGATCTTTTTATACTTATCGTTTCACAAATCACATTGGTATTTTTACTAATTAACTATAATGTTACTCAATTTTATGGAATAACAATCTTTTGATATGGTTAAGAATTTGATATCATATTATACCCATACTATCAACCCTGATATCTTAAAGGGGTTACTCAAAGTAAGCTTAAAAGGCGCATGGACTGTAGGTCTCAGACGCAATTCAGAAAAGCCGAGGTGAATAGCGAAACTCCAAACACTTATTGTCTACTCTTCTCTGAAGTCTTAACTCGACAGTTAATGCTGGCCAAAGCTGGGGTGATGGGCTCGCTCGCTAGCTTGTAATTTAAATTTCCACTGAAAGGAGATTGTTGGAAGAAATTAAAACGTAAAATCACTTACAGTTGGCGATGTATTAAAGATAAAGATAAGCTGTCGCGGACTTCTTTGTAGAACTTTTCATGCTGACCAATTCTTACACTCATAGTATATGGATATTTCTAATGGTGTACCCAGCGTAAGCTTAAAAGGCGCACGGACGGCAGGTTTTCCTTCGACACGATTCACTGAAATCGTTACTGCTCGGCTTCCTTTGGACATAAATGAATGTTTTCCTACAGAAACCTTCCTCGAGAAATTCTTTACTGAATGATGAAAACCGCATCAAAATCCATCCAGTGGATTTAGAGATTACCCGTTACATCCGGGAATCGTGGACTTGGTTTTATGTAGAGATGCCAGCGACTATCATTAAAACAAATACATGAATTTATAACCAGTATGGACTATGAATTCTACGTAAGACTCATTAAATACGTCATAAAACTGTACCTAGGGATACTTGTAGAAGACTGAACTAATACAAACAGAAAATTCTTTTTATATTCCTATGAATTAAAAGTGTACAGAATATCAACATTGTGGCTTTTTTCTGTAGTAGTTGGTGATTTAAGGTGACTTATGTTTACTATGGAAATAATCACTCAGGTGAGTTAAAATTCCAAAAACCCTTGCAAAAGTGAAATCATCTGTTCCGCGAATAACGTGCTGAAGGAAGTTGCCAGCTTGCTGGCCGCCACGAGCGCTAGTGTCGCTTCACCTACAAAGAGGATGCAATTTCATAACGCAGCGAGCTTTGCGACTGTGTATTTTAGACAGTGGTAATACAACTCCGTCCTCTCAGGGTTGCCAACCTAACTTTTCCCCCACGAAATAACTTATAGCTTAACCGAGGCTAGCGCCAAATAATTTTGAATCCCACACAGCAGGACAATATTAGCTTCTTTTTTTTTCTTGGCGGGAGAGAAGTTACAAGTAAATTAATCTAGTTTTTATTAAAAATAACGCGCTTTAATAAAGACTTAGAAAATTCTATGGGTACATTAACACTAATTTTGGGATCATTATTAACATCTTGAGCATGAGATAACCGTCAGCCGAGTCGATTCATATTACGTAAATATATGTCCAGCAATTCCCCGAATTTCGGTTATCTCCCAGTTACGAATGAGTGAAATTTGTCGCCTGAGTAGTGTAAGCAATTAAACCTTTTTCCGGCTGCATGTAGCATTTGTAAGGTAAGAAGGATCTTGGTAGGTGACAAAAATCTTCGAAAATCATACTTTAGGCCTTCAGGGCTAATTGCAATATAAAGCACAAGATCTTATTGGAAAAACTGAATAAACATAAAATGAGTACCGGTATTGAATTACTCGTAAATCAACATGATACATAGTGAGAGGACATGCCCACTTTTGCTGAGACCTCTGTAAATAATTTCTCTTGTTGAGAGATATGCAGTCTTCATGTTGGTAGCACAGATATATTTGAGTTTATTTTGTTCTTGTCAGGGGAACAGGAATGATCTAGATTTATAAACCGCACTCGTTCCAGGTTCCGTATTGACCATGTTTACAAGATGTATAACACAATTTAACTCGCCAAATCAATACTTTACTTTACTAAAAAATATTATAGGTACATGTTTCGGAAACTTGATATGTTTCCTTCTTCAGCCCATATGTTGGTGTGAAACATCATATGACATCGAAATCCTAACCAAAAATAAAAATACAGTTCGTACCTTTTCTCTTGTTCTTCATTTGTTGAGCCTGTGTCATTAGACATATTAATGTCAACCATGGAATAAGCACTTATTATTTGAAGTGATGAATGAGTTACGTGAAACGTTAAATATTTATTCCTTGTAAGGATGATTGGGTGTGGTGTCAAGAAATTTTGATCAAGTCAGGATATATGTAGGAATTAATCTATCGTATGCATTATAAAGTATACAGAAAACCAACGCAAACGAGTACAGTTAGACGGCAGGATTCTAACCATCCAGGCGGCCATAAGAATGCAACTTTCATAAGCCTTATTAATAGAGCGTTACGTATCCCTTCTTCTGATCATGAACGGAAGCAAGAAATTGATATTATATATCAAATAGCTAAACTCAATGGTTATAACCACAATTATGTCAGCAGATTGATTTACAAGTTGAAAAATAGACCCTTAACTAAATTACTTAGAGAGGACACATCTAAGAAGACTTTTGCTACCTTCACCTACGTGGATCGAAGTGTGTACACAGTAACCAATATCCTCAAGAAACACAATATGAGCATTGCCTTTAAAACAAATAATTCAAACTTCAACAAATTTTTTAACACAAATAAAGTTAACAGTATTGATAAACATTTAAAATCGGGAATTTATGAGCTCAGATGTAATTTTTGCAAATCAAACTACGCGGGACAAACAGGTAGGAGCATACGCACTCGTTATGCTGAGCATGTTTCGGCCATAAAGCACAGGAAGTTCTCAGCCATGGCGGTACATATGGAAGAAACGGGACATAAGTTCACGGACATAAATAATGATGTCAAAGTTTTGCATTACGCATCGAAAGGCAGCTATATGAATGTTTTGGAAAATATTCATATCAACACTTATCAGAGATCTAATGAATGCAATAATCTGAACGAGATTAACTTTGAGACTAACGTATTATTTGATACATTAGCAGAGATTAATTCCTACATATATCCTGACTTGATCAAAATTTCTTGACACCACACCCAATCATCCTTACAAGGAATAAATATTTAACGTTTCACGTAACTCATTCATCACTTCAAATAATAAGTGCTTATTCCATGGTTGACATTAATATGTCTAATGACACAGGCTCAACAAATGAAGAACAAGAGAAAAGGTACGAACTGTATTTTTATTTTTGGTTAGGATTTCGATGTCGTATGATGTTTCACACCAACATATGGGCTGAAGAAGGAAACATATCAAGTTTCCGAAACATGTACCTATAGTATTTTTTAGTAAAGTAAAGTATTGATTTGGCGAGTTAAATTGTGTTATACATCTTGATCTAGATTTACCATTGAGGCGAGACATTTTAGTAAAAAATTAACTTATTTTTTTAAAGAACTGATTTGTTTTTGCCTTTTGAACATATTGTACAGAGAGTTTAGTTTGTATGTAACGGAGACCCTCGCTTGCCCGCTCGCCCGCGTTGCGCGCCTGTCTCCCGCCAGGCACTTTGCCGTTATGCGGCGCTGTGCGGCACTGAGTCATTGAGTATAGGAATTTGTACTTAAATTTGTACTTGACCAATTTTTTGACGAACTGACTTACGGAGAGCAATTGTCAAATTACTTTCAACAAGATTCTGCCACTGTTCACACTGCCGAAGCATCCATGACAGAATTGCGTCGCATTTTCGGTACGAGGATTATAAGTCGGAACGTGTGGCCCCCGCGAAGCCCAGACTTATCACCATGTGACTTTTATTTGTGGGGGACGCTTAAAAATAGAGTGTATGCGAGAAACCCTCAAACTATAAATGAGTTTAAGACTATATTACAGCTGAAATACAGTCAATCGGTGCTGAGGAACTTCAGAGAGTAAATGCCAGTTTCATAAAAAGGTGCCAGCGATGTGTAGCAGTGAATGGCGAACATTTTCAGCACCAGCTGTGAACTAGGCAAGTACAAATTCCTATACTCAATGACTCAGTGCCGCACAGCACCGCATAACGGCATAGTGCGTGGCGGGAGACAGGCTCGCGCCACGGACGAGCGGGCAAGCGAGGGTCTCCATTACATACAAACTAAACTCTCTGTATTACTCGAAAAATTCGGGATCAAAATACATAAAACTTTTCTTGTGTAATAGTATCTCGTAGAGAAATGGAAATACTTGTAGAGTTGTTGTTAAATCATTTGAGGGGCTTGAGACACCTTGGTCATCAGCCACGTGTAGTCGGGAGTGTGTTGAAGCTGTCTGGCAACCTGTATTGCCGTGATGGTTGTAGTTGTGTGTGTAAATGTATCTGGGACAGGGATGGAGTAGACGCTCCGGGACTTGAGCAAGCCACTATCCCGGCAATTTCCTGTAGGGAGTGTGGCAAAACCCGGGGAAAAAACACACTCAGGATAACCGCTGTCGGCACCGGGATTCGAACCTTCGATATCCGTACTTACCGCAGCTGCCCTCGCGACCATGGTGCACGTTTGACGAAATGAAATGCTTGTAGAATTTGGCTTGAGTACCTATAACCCCCCCCATTGGTCGATCCTGGCTACGCTACTGCCCTCGTTTGAAGCTTCCTAGCTGGAACATGACTTATTATCAATTATAATACTTGATTATTATGTACCTCAAGGTGATTATGTTTCTCTTAGACCTGCTTTTTAATAATTTAACTTAATGCAACCAACTTTCATTAAGTCGAAATAATTTTTATTGATAAATTATCACACTGTATTACAAACATTAAGCACACCGTTATGATCATCTTTGCTGTGGGTCGTTATGAATCTAGCTCTTTTAGCATGCCACTGGATATATTTCTTACACACTTCAATTTGGTTTCAAATATTCCCGAAAGAAATATGATGTTAGTTTCCATTTGAGCGGATGTAATATCAAATAATATGATAAAATGGTCCTGCCAACTCAAATTATAATTGCCAGCGTTTCGCTCCAGTGCACCACCGGGCTCGTCAGTTGGCCATGGTACACCTCACCAAGACGCGTGGCTAGCACACACCGAGAAGGCCACTACAAGACACAAAATACATGTAGTATTGACGTCACGAGCGATGCCAATGTGCCACGGGAGTCAAACTCCCCCCTCACAAAAACAATCAACCTTACCATGGTAATCCAATTTGGTTTCAAATATTCCCGAAGGAAATATGATGTTCGATAGTCGATCAGTAGTTGGTGGAAAACTCTCAATTATTTCTCTGGCCCTAGACTCCCTAACAGTCGCCTGTATCAAGTACTGAAACTTGTCTTCCTCAGGCATTTCCTTATCCTCGTGGATTCTACTAAACTGGCTCCAAAATCCAAGCCAGTCCTTAACATTTCTGTTGAACTGTTTAAGCTCTATTTTAGGGAGCCTGAGTTTCCTCCGTGAAGTTGGAGACGAACACGACATAGCATTTTCACTCTGTGGTTTGGACATAACCTAGGCGAGAAACACATTGTACTTCATTTCCACTTCTTCAAATTTTTCCTTATACTCTTCTAACTCAGCATATTCTGCATCAAAATCATCATGTGTCCCGTCCTCTAGATTAATTAGTTCATACCATTCACTCTCAATATTACTTACGTCTTTTGAAAGTCTTATCAATGTATTGAACTTAATCTTAACACTTTCTTCATCCGGATTACTTTCACCAAATAACCGATTCAAATAGTTATAAGAGCGCGTTAAAGACGCTCTGGTCACTCTTCTTATCTTTGTAAGTACCGGTATTTCCATCGCACCAAATATTATGATAGGGCTCACCTGAATTACGAAGTAGAAATCACAAGGTGCATACCCCAGTTACTTGCCACTATCACTCCAGAAAGTTGACTCGCATTGAAACAACGAATCACGTCGAGGTCACCACAATGTGGGAGGCACTCTCAACCTACCCGGTCAATGTTCACTTCACAATCTTTTTATAAAATACAGACACCACTTCTACCGGCTCTGCTTCACTCACTCTTATGCTCAAGGTCAACATCAGCAATGTCTACAATACAGATAATAACATGGCCTCCTAGACTGACATTTGTTTTGCCCAGAGTTCATAACATAGCAAGTTCTTTGTATGACGTAAAAGTCCAAGCGGTTGGGTTTGTTACCAAGCACTCCTAAATGGTGTAGGGTGGAATAACCACACAGGCAAGAACAGAGTCGGTGCCAATTGTGTGGAGGAGGTACAGTTTATGCCAAAGTTTTTGACTGGTGGCCTAGAGAACTCGCGCATTGAAGCGAATTTAGTACTAGCAGTTGACAGGAGATGCCGAAAGCACATCCTCCTCTGGTAGTCTGGAGTCCCGCCGGCTGGTTGGAATTTTTATCTTTAGTCCATCATTTTGACCACTACTAAAAATGAAATAGTGACCATATCCAGCAAACTATACGAGTGTATGGTAATTCAGTTCACCTGCATAATACAACCCTCAAAATGAACCTCTTATTTCAAAAGTTAGACTAGAGTTTGACAGGCGGAGCAATAAGCCGCTGAGATAAGCAAACAGCTGACATGTCATGCATCTCGTGTATCTCAAAGCATCACCAAGTGCTTCATCATAGAATAATGATACTACAAGTGATGTAAGATATTGTAGGCAGCTTCATAAATTATAGGCCTGCCCTCCTCCCTATATTTATCTACTGCACATAAACATGAAACGTGCCAGGATCTTTCCTTTCTATTAAAACCACAAGAGATTAGCTGTGAAGAGTTTTGCCATGAAGCTTTGATTGAATAGGTGGCATTTAGCTTAGTCCACTGTGGGCACCACCCACACAAGGAACTGTAAGTAACTTAACTATGATAACAGTCTACTATTTTGTTTATTCGTCACTGGCAGAGCACACACAGCACGACGACACAGCCTAGCTTTCAGCATAACTGATGAGTCACGTATAAATTTATTTTAATGCAGGACGATGCTCGTCCACATGTGGCACGATGCATTTCTGGACTCGGTTCAGCGCATGGTATGGCCTGCTTGTAGCCCTGATCTCAACCGCAATGAACAACTGTGGGACACTTAAGGAGAATTCAAGCTCAAATTGCTTAGCCAGAGACTCTATGGTGTTGGCTTAGTAATCTAAATTTGATGTTTTTCAGAGACTCTACAAAAGTTTCAAAGGGCTCTGCTCTATTACTGGGATGAAACTGGTCAGGAAGATATAAGAAACCTGATTCAGAGTATACCAAGAAGGATGCAGGCAGTAATTGATGCCAGAAGAGGAAACACGTGATACGGAGTACCGATATCATGTTGTTCCATGTGTCTTTCTTATTGTTGATATGTGTGTAAGAAACTACACAATCGAAGTTATCACACTGCAGCCTCCCACTGTTTGCTCGTAAGTTCCCACTTGATTTTCAAATCTGAACAATGAAAATCAAGTACAGAGCTCTACAATTCAAATTCAAAGAGTAAAATATTCCATTATTTTAGGAAGTTTTAAATTATAAATCTATAAGAATTATTCAGTGTTCCATTTTTATTTTATTTTTTTGCATCTCAGTGTATCTTGTACCTTAGTAGAGAATGCTGCAATGGTTAAACCAGAACAAAATAGCCTAACAATTATATATTTTTCACTGAATACAGTACTAATAAAATAAGTTTTCTCAAATATAGCCTAACCAATTATGGCTAGAAGACACCAGGAATCATTAGTGCCACTATTAATTTATTACAGGTACTAGGAGGCCTACCCTGACTGAACCCGTAAAACAAGTAGGCCTACATAGACATCGACTAGGAACAGGCATTGTATAAGCTGGGATCTCCCCTCTGCAAACCAAGCCTCCCAATAGAGCACTTGACAGGGGCATGGTCAGAGATGGACAAGGCTTGAAGGACCTAAGGTAGTGTTTGCAACTCCTGCTGTAATATAATTATGTGTTCTTTGTGTGTATGTACTCGTTTTACAGGTTTTCTCAGGTACTGGTATCTATAATAGCTGTTTTCTAGGCAGTAACCACACATCTCGTTAAATCACCGGAACCCCAGATTTGGGAGAGAGGCTAGGCTTATGTTTTTCAGAACTGTGGCAGGTTGAATAAAATTAGATAGCAAGAGGTAATAATAATAATGTTATTGGTTTTACGTCCCTTTTAACTACTGTGGCGTTTGGAGACGCCGGGGTGCCGGAATTTTGCCCCGAAGGGGATCTTTAACGTGCCAGTAAATCTACTGAAACAGCTCCCTCGCATTTGTGCACCCTCGAATGCCAGCTGACTGCGCCAGGATACGAACCTGCAACCTAGGACCCAGCAAGCGAGAATGTTACCGCTGAGCCACCTTGCCAGTCCAGACAGCAAGAGGCAGGTGAGACACCCAGCATAAGTTTCACTTTGTCTGCCTGTAGTAGGTTGGGGCAGAAGACCTCGTAGTTCCACCCCTAAACACAATAATAACTAACTAACCTGTTAGGTCATTGTATCTCATGTACAGTATCTCTATGAATTCCTAGAAATATCAAGTAATATCAACACAACATATAAGTTAACTGTTTCATAATATGTTATTTTTTATTTATTTTTTAATGTGAAGTAGTAATAATAATACAACATACAATTGCTTTATAATTGATGAATACGATCACTAGCAAAAGTCAACACTCCAGTGTTTGTTGTTTTTCTTTTTCTGATTTGTAGTACTTGCATCAACTTTAAAACCACTCTAGCTCAAAAACATTACGTTTTCAGATAGTGTTACTACTTGGGAATATAAAATTCTATAGTATTCTGGTAACCTCACTTTTTCTTTCGCTGGCTACCCTGTTAACCTCACTTTTCCATCCACAACTACTCGCCAGACGTATAGTACTCAAACGTTACAAAATATTAAAAAATTACATAAAATATACATGAAATATAAATAACATAATATAATGATAAATGCGTAAGATAACTTTTATTACATGTCCAACGAAACTAATTAAATGCGGTATGTCATGACTCATTTTAGAGGTTATTTCTTCATTACCTGCAGCGCCCCCAAATGTTTTAATACGAAAATCTTCCAGAGTTTTGGGATACGCATCCAGACGGCGTAATGTGTCAAGAATATCACTAGAACTCATTTTGTGAAAATGTACACATCAAATCATGCCGTTGCAACGTGGTACCACGAAAACAGAATTCTCAGATACGGCATTGTTTTGTTTCGGATTGTTTATCCACTTGCTTCTATCTGCTGTCCCTAGAGAGCGCGAAAGTCCTTGTTGCCTCCTCAACGTGTTGTTTTGTTTGTTAGGCCTGTTTTAAACAAAAATTGACAAAAATTGCTGAATTATTGATCATCATGCCGTAAATTCATAAATTATAGTTGTGCGAAGTGTAGTCGAACAAAATGTAGTAGCAAAATTGTAGTGAATCATGCACGTTCGTTAACATAATTTTTGATCAGGAAATCAAGGCTTAATCTTTCTTGTTTGTTAATAATTTATTAAACACAACGAGTACATATATCGGGGTTCATATTTCGATTCCTCTTTTCTTTCTTTTTTTTTTTTTTTACCAGTCTTTAGCAAATGTAGCAATTGAAACTGTTCTTGCGGTGCAGTTTATGAGGTGATATCTTTCTTGTTTATCAGTCTCTGTACTTTTCTACAAATCAAAATACAGTATGTATAATGTATACAGGTATTTATCAGGAAATGTAGGCAAATGCGTACGTGTAGAAATATAGTGAATTGGCTTGGCCTTCAAAATCATTATAAGAAGTTAAGTAAATATAAAATTAAATCGCAATATTACTGGAATTTTATTTTTATCTCTATTATCAGTGCGGGGGCTGGGCAAAATCTTACGCCATACTGTACTCCCATACGATCGAGTACCGGTATGTGACGTCATTTAGAGGTGACGTTACGGGTGGAGTAACCTTGAGAATATATCCGTCCGCAACCTTTGTTCCATATTTCTTGTTTACATTAGAAAAATATAAACAGAATTGGCACATGTTAGTTTACTGAATGCTTATTATTATTATTTAATTCCATACGCATAGCTGTTAGCGAAATGTGTGCGATATTTGTTAGAGAATACAGCATTTGTTTACATGAACTATTTGTTGCGCATGCACACTGACTAACACCGGCGTAGAATGAAAACAATAACAGAGTTGATTCCACGGCATGCCTGACCCATTCACTAGCGAGTTGTAAGCCAGTGTAGACGTGAAATTGCATCGTCTGATAATTCACTGTTTATATACTGTACCTGAAGTGGAAAATCTACTATTGACCAACGTGATGCCTAGTAAAGAAGAAACTTGTGTTCTTTCTTCCAACACTAACAGTACAACACAAGACTTCATGGCTCGAGACGTGGAAAATCTTGTGTCCGAAATTAAGGAGAATTTACGCCTCTCCGGATTTAAATCGCGACCTGCATTTTCAATTCATCACAGATCCAGAGCGTCGCCGTACAGAATACCAAGCCGTAGTTGGAGTGATTCTTCATGTGAAATGTGTTCTAAATCGGCTAGTAAAAATTGTGGTGGTCATACGTGTATTACTGTCAGCAAGAAAGCAACTGTTACAACTAGTGACGACCCTTATGAAATGTTGCAGGAATTGCTTCGCGATGGTAGCCTCATCAAAGAAGCAGTTCGCCGTCTTCAGAAAGGATTATCGCCCAAGCAAAGGTATTTCTACGAATCCGACGACGATACGCGTAGCCCTCTACGGATGTGTCATTTGGAACTTTGAACATGTTTGTAAAAGTGGATGGTGTACCTATTCATTGTTCCTTCGTAGGCGAAGCGGGAACGTTTTCGAATCATCACGATCTGTGCAGTGATTTTGCTTGAGTATATCCTGTCGGAACCGTCGTCTGCTGTTGATGTTTCCACTCAAGCCGATAGTGTTGCGTGCGGATTGTGATCGAATTGGTGAACTTACCTCGTGATTGCCGCCGCTCTTTCTACCCCGGAAAGAAATCAACTGGATTACGCTTATTTTCTCTGTCTTTCATCGGTGGTTAATATTCTGTGAATGTTATACGCTTATTCTGCAAGTGTGAAAGACATTTTAATTTCCTGTAATAGCCTACTTACTCGAAACACTGCAATCCAGTTCACTAAAATGTATTTATTTTGAGCCATATCGTTCTATCTGAAAGGGAAAGGGAGTTTTGGATCAGTCCAACTTCATTATTGTCGACTTGCACATTTCTGATTATAACTTCATAAGTCGCACATTCCCGTGAAAATCAGTATCATTGTATCTTAGGCCTGTTGGATAATCGTTTATTAATTCATGCTGTGTGCAATGTTAATTGCTTTTGATCTCATTTAGTCAATGCAGAGAGGTTTGCGTGGGCCTAAGAACTTGAGTGTTTTGTTTACAAGTCCAAATTAATTTATTACCGTAATTGATATATTGTATGTTCCACTTTCTACCTATAAATGTTAGCCATTGTCGGATAGCATGAGTTACAAATACCTGTACACAGAAACACTTTGTGCATAGATTAACTACATGACAATGTGCACCAAGTTAAAATAAATGGTGAAAGTACAGTGCTTTTAGAACATACAGATCTAGTGACAACATGTCAAGGGTTAGCGAAGCTGAGTGATGTTATATAGATAATAGACAGTATTCTTCATAATCATTGTTGTGTGTGATTTTGGTTGCATGGCTATTTATGAATGAGCAAGAACAGTCGAACATTTCTAGTATTTTATTGTATACCATGTGAAAGTCATTTGTACGATTTTTTTTATTGCAAAGTGATGGATGGATATCATACCTCATCTCCATTTTAGTTGGCTATTTATGTTCTCACAGTTCAGGGATTATAAAAGTATGACTAGTTTGAATCCATGAATTCCTAGTGGAGGAACAGAAGTCATTGAAGCCAGGTTAATTGTAAATACGGATTTAATATTCAAGTCCACTTATTTTGTTTACTGTGCATGTTTTAGTGCATAGAGAATATTGTTCAATTTCGTGAAGTGAAAATGAATAATTAAAATGTTATAAGTCTATTTAATGGTGTTTTTTATTGTAATAGTGAGTGGTAGGGTGACATCTTCCTTGGCTACCATTGAATCAAAAATTATTATTATTAAAGTATGAAATTTAATAAAAGTAATCATTAGTTCGTCTACTTACGGAAACTATTTCCATTTGTTCGTAATCATTATGATACTTGTTTACGTGTGTAAATTTCAATTAGTATTGAAAACTACCTCAATATCAGAGTATTTTTTTATTCAGTTTCCAGAAAGCATCATTTGACATAAGAAAAGAAGCTTCAGAGTGTGCATTCATCTCTCTCATTTTACACAGAATTTTACAGCTGATTAAAAAAAGTTGGCGCTTGGCAACTTGATACGATACTCGTTGGAAAACGATTCTGCTTGTAAATGTACTATGCGTTACACAATAGCTTAAAACTCCCTTCAATGTGGAAAATTACAGCTCTTATTCAATATTGGTCCGGTTAGTCAATTTATCTCTGTTACAATCTTATCTCGCTTTGCGCTGCTGACTGATAAAGCCGGACTCAGGTACTGCCAGTTTAAATCCCGCTCCATTCCTCTTGTCAGGGAAGTGATTGCTGTGTGGCTTATACCGTTCTACAGTTTACAACGAGCAGTGGCAAAGATGGCGGGGTCAGCTGGAAAGTAAGTATTCATTTCTATATTTAGTAGTTTATGTTAAGTGAGTGTGATAACTCTGTTGTAAGAAAACTCCGTTCTATAATAAGAGCATTTTATTGTAGTTTCTAACAAACAAACAAACAAACATACAATAGTTGGAAGGATCACCTGTATGGGTGTATTCTTCGCCCTATTCTGAAATTGCTTTTTTTTTCTTTCTGTTGTGACACTGATGTGATATTTTGTGCATCTCTGCCCACACAACTCACAGGCGTAGTCATCATTCGTGGTATGAAATGACTTTTGTCCGTTCTATGAGAAACTGTTTTGTGCTCTTTATGAGAAAAGTCATGAATGTCTTGCATGGCAGACTATTTCGTGTTCAGTCATGTGGGCCACGCGTTGTTAACTCATTAACATTCCAAATATTAATGCGTTTCGGGAATTTCTTTCAAACAGTTTCGGTTCCAATATGTCACGTTGGAAATAATAATTGCTGATAAGTATAACATGTTATGACTTGTGATTCAGTTCATGATTGTGTTGGTTTTCATTTTGTAATGAAATTATACTGCGGCGGGTAATTTTCAGTCAAACATCTGCCTATATTCGGAGGTAAAAAGAAATAAAATGAGTGAAATATATAATTTGTTTCGTTACTTCTGTATTGAAGAAATGTTACAATAAATGAAATGCATAAGGGAATGTGAACTAATGTAATATTTTGAATCTAAGTTTATAGGCTATAAATTCGCAAAGGTGGGCGCAATTTTTTTCAGGGGACACGGGTTTGTGGACGTTGAAAATAATAGGCCTAGTTATCTGTGTATTCAAAAATATATTGTTGCTTCATTCAGGGGCCAGGGTATCTTGTTCTTCAGCTCCAAGTATTTGAGAGGGGTGGGGGGGCTTTAGTTAGGCACCATCCTAAAATTTGCCTGGAAGTGGGTAACCATGAAAGACCACTTATAGAATGGTTGAGGTGGTAATCTTCCACCTCGTGGTGTAGTGACTAGCAATCTTGGCTGTCGGTCCGGGTTCGATTCCCGGCTATGCCAAGAAATTTAATTCTGGTCTGAGTGCTGGTATGGGGTACACTCAATCACGCGAGGCAAAACTGAGATTGTTACCTCAGCCGTTCTTGAAGTTGTTTTCCATGGTTTAAATATAGCTTTGATGCAATTTTTAGTGTTGCATTATTAGTCCAATATTCTAGTTACTGGAATATGTGAAACATAATTACATGTGATAAAGATTTATGTATAGGCCTATTGTTCAATAGTCGGTAACAATATATAAAAATCTTAATCACACAAATTATTTTTCACATACCGGTATTCCAGTAATTAGAATGTTTTCGTGTTGACCGACTGAAAGCTACATTTTCCCCCCATGGTTTCCTACTTCTACTGCAAGTAAATACCGGGCTGGTTCCTAACTTAAGGCCGCGGCCGCCTCCTTACTAATCATCACCTTAATCACAGATACGCGCACTGATACAGCCATCACAATTACACCAGACGAATATTCCCTCACACACCTATCCGGTGCTAAATGACCACGATGCCCAAGCAATGCAATGAAACAGCAATCTTCCACTAACCTCTAGGACAGGGGCAGATAACTTCGTTGTTCCGCCCCTTAAAACCTCAACTTACGTCTAGAACAAAAGAGATAACGTTATGGTGTTTCAGAACCAAAACACAATACTGGGTGTGTTATTAGCCTAATTGTAATTATAAGCAGTGCGCTTGCACGTGTTGCCTTGTTAACTAGGTGCCCGAAATGTGTCCATGCTAATTCTGTTTAGACCCCCACCTCGTGTGCTTACGTGTGTGTTGAATTTGTCTGATAAGCTGAGATGACTACTGTGTGCAACTGTATTATTGGGGCAGGTATCCCAGGACTTGAAATACAATCCCGGCGTTTGCATGGAAGGGGTGTGGAAAGAGAAGAGATAAACTACACTCAGCTGTCAGCGACCTTCAATCTCTCGACCTCCAACTCCCCGACTACAGTGTGGGGGAACAAACAATACAGTATACATTCAATATATTGGATTCTTATATTTAGGAGAATATATGAATTAATTGGGAGGTTTTTCAGCATGATCCTATATATGATTTAATATTATACGCCATAAACATTTGCTCCGTAATAATTACTATTAGTTTAACAATACAAACTTATTCTCATTTTAATAGGATAGTGCTAATTTCTGCCACGTAATATTACAAATACACACACTTCTACAGACATCACAATAACACAGCTATAGCATTTTCTCCCGTGGTACTTGCCTGCTTACTGGCGAAGCGGCTAGCATTCTTGGCTGGTGCCCTGGAGGTCCAGATTCAAAATTTCATGAAATTTAATTCTTGAGGCAAAACTGGAAGAGGGGTTCGATTCGCATAGGACATTCAGCCTTCACTTTTATGAATTGTAATAAAGACTCATAAGGCAATGTACTGCACGACCCATGGCATAATCAAATGAACTTCAGTTGAATGACAGTTTCCATGTCTTTTCGAAAAGGAGGAAGAGGAGCAACAATTCTTTACGGAGATAAACCACTGGCGTGTGTGACACAATTCAACTATCTTGGGGTGACTTTTCAGATGCATGGCAACGTTTTCTCAATCCACATCAAGGACAGATCAAACGCGGCTATAAAGGCCATGAGTGACATACGGCATCTCAGAACACTCTCCTTAAAGACTGCAATGAAACTCTTCTGGCTGAAAATCGCCCCGATAATTACATATGGTCTGGAAAACATTTGGTCCCACCTAAAGTACAAGCATCTAGTGGAGATAGAGAAGGTCAAGGCTGTCTACCTAAAGAAAGTCTTATGCCTCTTCCGATTTACTCTTTCTCGTTTGGTTTCAAGTGAGCTTCCCTTTGTTGAAGAACTGAGACTGCAGATGCTTTTGCCAACAACACATGGTTTTGAGACACTAGTTCAGGAAATGAAGTCTAAGAAAGATAGCATCTGGCAAGAATTTTACGCGACTGATGCGATGACATCACGGGACTGGACAGAGAGCTCCTACGAGCTGAGGCACCTGGTAACGAGATTCTCGGTACATGGTTTCCACTTCAAAGTGTGTAATAACAGAAGATTTCATCAGCCAGACTTACATTGTGTATGTGCCCTATGTGGTAGAAGATGTGATCGATACCACGTGATGTGGTGTGGGCAGAGGAGGTTATCTCTGTCTCAGTTCTGTTCAAACTAGTTGTAATTTCATACTGCATATTTTGTGCTTTAATAAATGTATTATTAATATGGAACAGGCGATAGGCTACTTACGTTAGGGAAGATGACCTCGCTGTTCTTCCCCTTACAACAGCTATCATAAAATAAAGTTATTTTCTATACACAACTATTCACATAGCAGTTCGTTATGAAACGAATCCATCAGTGTAATTACTGTACAGTATTTCGAAACTCACATTAGTACTTTTGGAAGGAAGTTGTAGTTGTAGCGTCTTATCTTCATGACGTTTCGGCTGTAGTGATGGCAAAAAAATAGTGCAATCCTATTTTTAAAATAAAAGATGGTTTAGTTATATTGGTAATTATTAGGGGGCAGATGTTTAATGACGTAGATGAGGATGATGAATTCAATGGGCGGAATAGCGTGGACATATGAATTGATTGGCGCCAACCCATAACTCTTAAAATGGCTTGGAATGGCATCGCAAATTTGCACACACATAAAAAAAAGACTAATGTATTATTCCCCTTTGCCTTAATATGAAATGTATTTTTATACTAGCGGGCATCGTTTTACTGTGAAATTTTGCAATCTGTCCCTTGAATTGGCACGGGACTAAGTTGTACCAAGCCCCTTAGCCAGTCATAACAGTGAACACGGAATGAAGATATCTGCACGGTATTGGTAAATACAGTATTTGAAAGGAACATCTTAGGTGATGTTAATTCATATGAGGGACTTCGTGACGTACCTCTGTGTACTCGGGTGTGTGTGGAGTTTAGTCTGAAAACTTGTGTTATTGTATTATTTGTAATTAAGGTGAAGATTGGATAGGAGGCGGCCATGGCCTTAATAATACTGTTATTAGTTTTACGTCCCTTTTAACTACTCC
Source organism: Meconema thalassinum (assembly GCA_946902985.2). Taxonomy (NCBI): domain Eukaryota; kingdom Metazoa; phylum Arthropoda; class Insecta; order Orthoptera; family Tettigoniidae; genus Meconema; species Meconema thalassinum. Next base: position 309,917,722 of record OX336392.1, on the reverse strand, counting down.
AGCTTTCAGAGACGCCGGGGTGCTAGAATTTTGTTCTGAATTTTGCAACTTTGGACACAGCAGGCGAGGACGTTACCGCTATGCCACGCAACCAGTCCATCTAACTCTGCATATTTACTGGAATGAATTTAGTAAACACTTCCTCTATTTAGTGTACCTGGGTGTTTTGGTTTCTTTCCCCTCTTGTTTAGCCTATCAACATTGCCAGATTGACTCTCACAAACGAAGCTTTGAGTTTCTTGGTCTGACTGGTCACATGAGTGCAGAATTCGCATGTATATAAGGAAAATAACCAGTAATGGACGAAGCAAAGAGGATATAAAAAGTAGGTTGGCCCAGTAATTGTCAGTGCGTACAATTCCCCAGTTTGATTATTAGACCGTCCACCTCCTGGCGTAGTGACTAGCATTCTTGGCTATTACCGCGGCGGTCCGGGTTCGAGTCTCCTCTCTGACAAGACTGAGGGCTGGAACTGGGTTCTCAGCCCCGTGAGGTAGAGCGGAGAGGAAGTGGGTTCGAGTTCTACCCCAGCAATCCTAAAAGTGGTTTCCCATTTCTACTCCAGGTATGGTTCCTAATTTAAGACCACTGCCACTTTCATCCCAATCATTGTCTCAATTACAAATACACAATAACACAGGTTGTCAGACAAATTCAACACACTTAAACTCCTTGAGCTGAAATTGCCACGATGTCCAAGTCCCTAAAAGAAACGAAAACTTGATCACTGTGTTATACAGTGTGTGTGTGTTTCAGTCGTTTGGCTGGTTTGATGCAGCCTTCTAACCCCCTGTCCTGAGCTAATAGTATTATATCTACTAGCTACCACACCTTACATCCGAGATCATCTGTTTCACATATTCAAACCGCGATCTATCCCTACACTTCTTGTCCTCGACCCTTCCTTCCATAACTAAGTTTTCTATTCTTTGGTGTCTTAGTATGTGTCCTACCAACCTATCTCCAGGCCCGACGAGAGGCAGGGCTGGTGCCCCGGGGCCCGACCCTTCCAGGGGGGCCCGGCGTCCTAGGAAGATGGGCTGGATCGGGCATTGATTTATTATTGCCTTTATGTGACTTGAATTTGCTACTGGCAGTCATTTAGTGAATGCAATGAACTGTATGTGAACAAAGTTACAAGGATTGAGAAACTTATTCTGTCAAGTGGGCAATATTTTCCTTTACAAAGCGTTTGTGGGAAGAACAACTGTCTCAAAGTGGTCAACTTAGGCGATGGGGCTTCGCTATGTTTTGTTCTCAGAATATACCTGAAGACAGAGAGAGAGCATTCCATTAGTCTAAATTTAGCTTATTCGGCGTAAGCACCAATCCTTTAAATAACTTTCTAGTAATTCACTTACGCACTATGTGAAAAATTATCATTGCAGGCTAAATATCTTGCGAAAGGGTGGGATGATTCTGATGTCAAACTTAGAAGAAATGCATGCGAAATTGTTAATCTTCTCGTATACTGAATTGAGAAAACAATGCTAACATTTGAATAATCTGTAAGTTAGGTGCAGTATAGTTATTATAACTGGGTCAACGAACCCAGGTACTTGGGTTCGAGCGCAAATCATTTATGATTAATGGATTTATTGAAAACCTATATTACTATTGGTACTAGAGTTGGGAAATGTATCCAAAGACTGAAACTAAGGTAACATACCAGTATTTTTCTGGACTGAGTGTTAACCAGGAGAAAAATGACAATAAGCTAGGGCACTGAATCACTCAACTTAGTTTTCCAATTCGTCTCATGGAACGTCAGTGGTAAGGATAGATGACCTACCGTAGCTGTTACGCCCCTCAAAATAACAATAAGTAACGAAAAGCAGGGTATACACTGTGCTGTGCTATTGCCTCTGTGACATGATCAATAGCATGCCGTTGCCGACCGGGAAAAGTGGAAATGCGTTGCCCGTCGCGACTATTACTGTAATTATTAGGGTTGAGAGTAGGGTAGGTGTCCCTGGACTTGAAATAAGGTACTATACCGGCATTGTCTGGAGGGAGTGTGAAAAACGATACTCAGGATAGCCGCTGTCAGCACCGGGATTCGAACCTCTGATCTGCGGACTTGCTGTAGAACCCCATAACGGTCATTGGTGGGCTACACCGCGGGGTCTTACTTGAAGGTGCGAGAGATTTTACTTCAATATCGAAGAGTCTTTTCTATAGCCACTAATGTCAATGGTCACCAAATTTTTACTCCAAAATATCACAAAAATAAGCACCCAAATGGCCTATAACTCAATAATTTGGGCCTAATTTTTGCAAAATTTTCCGGAGGAGGATCCCGGACCCCACTCTGAGCTTGGTGATATTCCATACCCCCAGATCCCCGGTGTGTCCACTCTCCCATAATCTTGGCTTAAATCTGCCCCCGATGGTCACCAGTCATAGATAGGGTTGGGGATTTTTAGGAGAACCTGGCTCTAGGTTTGCTTACTGCAAAGCAACATTAAATTATAAGAAGTCCACAGGCTGCAAATTACAAAATATAGTTCAAATTAACATTTTCTTCTTTTGTGAAAACAATCACTGATCAGCTGCAATCTACTGATAGCACATAATAAATAACTTGACTTACGTATGAGTATACCTGTGGTTGATTAAGAAAATATATTTTGCTTTGTTTAATGTACAAAACAAAACAGTGTTTAGGCTTAGACCCAAGGGCGTGACTCTTGAAGGGCAGCAAGTTTTGAGAATTTCAACACAAAAACCCTATATGTAAAACGTATTTTAAATTACGTCTTGACTTGGTGTAAAAATCATGTTTTCATTATGAAAAGAGATTACGTCATATGTCACAGAGGCCGTAGTACAGCACAGTGTACAGTATACCCTTTCCACCTGTTGTAACATTTAGTTCAGTTAACTGTACCTGTTGGGTCTTAGGACGTCGTGGCCATCAGTCTTTTCTACTTACTGTGCGTGTAGATCTCTGTCCGACAATCTATATCTGAAGTTAATCATATATTTTTAATTAATTTGGGATATAATTGAGGAGGAAATGAGTGTACGATGGTGCAACTACAGCCTATGGCAGTAGTCTAGGGTTAAAACAATGAATCATGGAAAATAAGCTTAGAATCACCGACGGTGGAATTCGAACCCACCTGTTTACGAATTCATGGACAACTGCTTTTTTCAATGTGAATTTTCTCCCCAAGTTAAATACGATACGGTACTGTAAAAGCGATGAAATTACGGTCCGATAAATGCATTATTTTTCAAATTTGTGTATGACTAACGAGCATATTGCTTTTACGAGTATCACTGAAGTTCTATTATTGATATTAAAGAGGAGCTGCAGAACTTTAAATCTGAACACTGCGCATGCTTACAGTGTTATCTCATCGGGACAAATGTAGATCTGTCAAACTCCAAAACTAAACAGTATAGTGAATTTAATGAAAATGATTACCTAGTTTTCTATGGCTTTACTCGTGATATTTATTTTTGTTAATTGAAAATAATGCATTGGTACGCACTTGTCAGGTATAAACATTGAATTTGCAAATAATTCTGCATGCATTCCTCCAGTTTCACTGTTGTAAATTTTACATACTAGCAATAACTTATTTATATTGTTATTAATTCACGCTCTGCTTATGATAATAAATATAGCCTGGATTTACTGGAATATATAATTGAAATATTATTAATACAGTAGGCCTATATTATACAGTATTTATTGCAGCCAATGGTCATATCAGGACATATCAATTGAACGCCCGTAGGCTCCTCAACAAGTTCAAATTCAAGTAGTTCCAACCTTGGCTACCAGACGCCACAGTCAATGACACCCAGTGGCGAATGTTGGAACTTGATAGAGTGTTTCTAACGAAATAACCTACAAATTTTGGCTACACACTACGAATTGTAGTGGAAATGAATGTACGATGGTGCAATTACAGCTTTTGGATGAGACTGTCGCAACAGCTGGCGTGATTTTTGTCGCGGGACTGTCGGTCTCCTGTGTTATTGCATTCAAGTACGCACACTGAGGACAAAAGTGTCACTCACCACTCATATCCACGGCCTTCTAAACCACAGGCCCGCCAGCTTTACTTCCCCTCCGAATAAAGGCATACTGAAGGATTTTAACGCTCTTAACAATCCGACGATTTCGGCCGGACTTAAACCCGCGAACTTGGGCATAGCAGCTCAGCATGCTACAATTATTATTATTATTTCCTGTTTTTTATGTTCTTGTAATTTATTTCGTGATGAACATTTTGTGCAAAAAGAAATTGCGCAAAATCAGTTTGTGCAAATTTACGAGGACTATATATTAATTTTTCATAGTTTGGTTATAGAGGGGAGCCCGGGAGATTCCAGCCCCAGGGCCCGTCGCCGCTCTCCACGGCCCTGCCCCTTCTCTTCATTGGCATTAGCCAGAAACATCTCTCCTCTCCCAATCGTCTTAATACCTTTTCATTTGTAACTCTATCTACCCATCTGATCTTCATCATTCTCCTGCAACACCACATTTCAAGTGTTTCTATTCTCCTCTTTTCTTTTGTGCCAACTGTCCAAGTTTCACTTCCATAGAGTGCCACACTCCAGACAAAGGCTTTCAAAAATTACTTTCCAATACGGTATGGTACCTAAATCTGTATTTGCTGTCGACAGATTTCTTTTCCGTAGAAATGCGTTTGCTGCCTGAGCCAACCTACTTTTTATATACTCTTTGCTTCGTCCATTACTGGTTATTCTGCTTCCTAAGTAGCAGAAGTGTCCTTCTTCCTTTGGCTTTTCACCTGCCAGTTTGACGTTAATAGGGGTTTAATTTCTTTCGGCTGCATTTCATAATTTTTGTTTAACTATTGATTTTCATCATGAATTATTTCCTCAAGACGGAGTCCATACCATTTAAAAACTGATTCAAATACTCTGGTGAATTGACTAAGATGACGACGTCATCAACAAATCTTTGTTTAAATTATTTCTCCGTGAATCTTTATTCCTTTTTTTTTCTAGTTTCCTTAATTGCTTGTTCAGTGCAGCCTTGCCCAACACCTTTCTGAATACCAGCTTCTCTTTCGTGTCCTTCGGATCGAATAACTGTCGTCTGGTTTCTGTATAGATAGAGCATTCTCCTATCCCTGTGCTTTATTCCAATCCTTTTGAAAATGTCAAACAGCTTACTCCAATCAATTGTTATCGTAAGCCTTTTCCATGTCCATAACTGCCATGAACGTTGTCTTATTTTTCCTTATTCTACCTTCAATGATTGGCCTAAGACTTACGTTAGTACAGTTTTCCTTATTCCGACATTATCGTGTTGGAAGCCGTTTTTTTCAGTGTTACCTTAGTAATCGAAGTTAATTGCTTTTCAATCGGTCAGCACAATTGCACCCAATTGTAATAGGTGTTTCCCAATCCTGAAAATAATGTACATGAGATTAATAAATGTTGGTGCCCAACATCCTCATCCCCGATTCTCGCCGGTTTTCGCTGCTGATATGCGGTGTGACGTGGGGGAATTTCCAATAAAGTACAATCAAGAATTCTGCAAATAAAGCGAGAGAACAGCAAAACAATTTTATTTCTAACGGGATTTGGAAAGCAATGTAGGCTACTAGTGTGCAGATGTAAATCTCCCTTGTCGTGTTCTTCTGTGTGCATGAAATCTGTCTGATAATATGTATTCCTATTTTTGTGGTAGGCCTGTTCGCCATCTCTTGATGAATACAGTACTTTTGCATTTGTCAGTTGGCACAGGCTAGAGTAAAAGGTGGCTTTTCACCGATGTCTCAGTCTCACTCATGGCTGTGATTATATGGAAGCTACTGAGGTATGGGTGGTGCTTAGTAATGGCATTCGGGGCACAGTCAGTGCCTGTGAATGCTGTGAAAGGTTCAACTCATAGGGTTAGGACTACTGTTCTGACTCAGTGAGGAAAGCAATGGCAAACTACCTCACTCTTCTTGCCTAGAACGCCTCAAAATAGTGCTGCCTTGGGTTTTTGTGGGTATCTACTCACATAACGTAACGGCGGTACTTTTTGAGGATCCAACCAGCCTTCGGGCTGACTACCTAACAGACAGACATTTTTGTGGTGACTGCAGTAGTGTCGTAACTTAAGGTCCCTACACGCGCTACGTTTTGCTAGGCGACTTGCATGTGCAATTCTCTAAGACGCAAGCAGGACCGAACGAGGAACAATCTAACCTTAGGAGTGGGATAAGGTGCGTAGGGGGAATGTGGGAAAGCGACACGCAGGATAGCTGCATTCGGCTTAAGTATTTGAATCTCCGGATTTGCTGCAGCCCCCGATCGTGGTCGTGGTGCGCGAATTATCGCCGCGGGGTGGACTGAACCGGAATCGAACCTGCAAGAATGGGTTTTAAAGTTCGGCTCTTAAGCAAATGTGCCATTCAACTTGACTTTACTATAACACGGTCTATGTGCGATTCATCAATAAATTTCACATCATTTTAAGAACATTGCAGAGAATTGTGCAATACTCTTCGAGAACAACGCGTTACATAACCAAGGACATGTAATTCTTCGTCTTAACCAGGATAGTAAACACTGTATTTACATCGCATGTCACTCGTTTAGTTCAGTGTGGCAATGACCTCATTCCGCGGCAAGGAATTCTACGGTAGGTCGGCTTAATCAACGCAGACTTGAGTTGCATTTCAAAATCAAGAAAACTAGCTTGTTGGGAACTGCTCTGGCAAACATAAACAACTTAACGTTTCAACAACTGCATCATCGTGAAATCTCTTTTCTAAATGTATTTATTTAATCATTGATTCTATTTATTCACCGACAGTAGTGGCTACGCTGGCTAACGCGCAGCATTAGGTTATGGGGCCAAGCTCTCTGCTGACTCGGTAGACGCGTGGGTTCGAGCCCCACCGTCGGCCGTCCTTGAAATGGTTTTCCGTGGTTTCCCATTTTCAACACCAGGCAAATGCTGGGACGGTACCTTCTGACAGGCCACGGCCGCTTCCTTCCACATCCTTGCCCAGTTTCATTCACCATCATTCATTTCATCTCTCATTAACTCCTCTCATGAGGTTGGCGTCAGGAAGGGCATCCGGCCGTAAAAACCATCGGGAAAAAAAGAAGAAGAAAAAAAAAGTTCCATCGCATCTCATCCCCGACCCCGTTGGAAAACGGGAATAATAAGGGGTAGACATACATTGATTCTATTTATTCATTCCTACATTTTATTCAATCATTCATTCAGATAACACAAGTGTGCACCAAGAGGTGCAGAGATGATGAAAGCCCAACGTCGCGTCATACAGGAACACTAGATGTTTCTTTCTTTCTTTCCTTCTTTCTTTCTCTCTTGAATAACTACCCATAAATAAAGTAAGCTTTCAGTCTGAGTATTTTGAGCTAAAACTTTTTGATTTGTCCCGGATAAGGTGTATAATGACCAGATATTTCCTCTGTTAAATTTTTTACTGTTTGGTATGGGTTGGCGCTAAAACTACTGGAGCGAATGGCATGAAAATTCATATGTAAGTAGAAGGAACTCCTAAATTAAAACTCCCCCCAGGGGCTCACATCTTGTGGGCGTGGGTTGGCGACCACGGGGCCCCAGCTGAGTCCGGCATTGCTTCCACTTACTTGTGCCGGGCTCCTCTCTGTCTTCTTTCCTGTCGACCTCACTTGGTCAACTCTTGTTCTCTTCTGACCCCGACGGTATTAGGGTATCCGAGGCCTAGGGAGTCTCTTCCTTTCCCGCCTTAATTGGCCCTTGTCTCATCTTTTCTGATACCCTCCTTCTGCGAGGGGTCAGCCTTCTTTTTCTCTTCCTTTTACCTCCTGCCTTGTGCTCTAGGCCCTTAAGGAGGCTGGGTGTATGTAGCCCCACCACTTCTGGTGCACCCTAGATAATGCTACACCCTCAGGGGCTCACGGCTGGTGAGTTCGGGAGTTGGCGACCCCGAGGGATTCCTGAGCTGGGTCCGTTTTCCCCTTTTGTCCCTTACCTTTGGGGCGGACCCTCTCCTTTTTCACTTTCCTATATGCCTTTCATGGCTCTCCTTCCTTCCAAGTCCCTCAATCCGCCTTCTCCGAGGGTTGAGGGCATTTCTATTCCTTCTTTCCTTTTATTTGCCTTATTCTCCTTTAGTTTTCCATTTCTTCTTCTAGTATGTAGGTTAGTGGTTAGTTTTAGTTTTATGTTCGCTTTTCATTTTCATCTTCACGATCACCCAAACCATCAGGGGCCGATAACCTAGATGTTAGGTCCCTTAAAACAACAATTATCATCATCATAAATTAAAACTAGGATACAAATTATTTAAGTACTAAAACGAGGGAGGGGGTGAACACGAGCCTCAGATTCTGGTACTAAGGCAGTTGCACGAATATAGGATCAGGTAGGGTTATTGTTGTTATTACTGGTCATTCACTTGCCAATCTGAGAACATTGCGAGGTGAGAAAGATAGATTCCTGACATGGATAGCTATATCAGAACACAGTTCTAATGCATGTCTCTGAATGAACCCTATGTATAGGTCACAAGATCCGTACGCTCTGTCTCCAATCAAGGGTAGAGGTGATCGATTCTCTTCTGAACGATTTATGTTTATTGCTGTCTAACCTCATTGGTATTTATTTACAAAGAATGTGCTAACATTGATTTCTGGCTATAGGTTCCTGTGTTAGTAAGTACTTTATTCTTCCCGAACATTGATTTAGTGTAATCATCATCATCATGTTTTTCAGTCAAGCGACTGGTCTGCCCCTACAATGAGTCTTCTCCACGTTGTTCGGTCTTGTGCTGTCCTTTTGACCATTTCATAATTTCGTAGGCCAGAGCTATGTAGGAAAGATCTCATGAAAGTGTTCCGTGGCCTCCCGCGAGGGCGTTTTCCGGGTATTTTGCCTTCTAGAATGTCGATCATCAGGCCACCATGTCGTAACCTGTGGCCAAGCCAGGTGGATCTCCTTCTATATATCTGGCGGATCATTTGCCGTTTTTCCTTTATTCGATCCAGCACCGTTATGTTGGTCATTTTCTCTACCCAGCTGATCTTTTCCATTCGGCGCCAACACCACATCTCGAACGCTTCTAGTCGTTTAATGTCACCTCTATTCATTGACCAGGTCTCACTGCAGTACATTGCAACTGGCCATATGTAGGTCTTAACCAGTTGTTTTCTAAGGCTGAGGGACATCGAGCGTTGACAAATTAGAGAATGCTTTTCACGGAATGCCTGCTTGGCCATGGCTATACGGCTCCTGATTTCAACTTCACATCGTAGGTCTTCTGTGAAGATCTGGCCAAGGTATTTAAAACGATTGACCTGTTGTACTGGTTCTTTATTTATGGTAATATTTAGTTCGTGTTGATACTTACTTATCACCAGAATCTTGGTCTTCTTAAAATTGATTTTCATTCCATATTCTGTAGCTGTATCATTTAAACATTGCAACATGTTTGTTAATGTATGCGGATTTACTGCAAGTAATGCCAGATCATCAGCAAATTTAATATTCTGGATAAGTCTTCCACCAACTTTCACTCCCATATTAGAACCTTTAAAAGCCCACTTAGTTATAGCTTCAGCGAAGGCATTGAACAGTCCAGAGGACAGCAAACACCCTTGTCGCACACCTTTGCGGATCTTAGCGGGTTCTGATACGTCATTTCCAAGCCGAACAGCAGCAGTTTGATTTATATACAGATCAAATATTAATCTGATTAATCGATGGGGACAACCTATTTGATTCAGAAGAGGAAACAGCTTGTGCCAGCTGACTTTATCAAATGCTTTTTCAAAGTCCACAAAGCACACGTAAAGGTTTCTGTTTACACTTAACATCTTTTCTCCAAGACATCGCAAGGACCCGATAGCATCACGTGTAGACATATTCTTTCGAAAGCCAAATTGAGAGTTGTCTAGATACTGTTCGATGTATATTTCCATCCTTTTCCTTAAAATCTGCAGAAGTATCTTTGATGCATGAGGGATGGGACTAATGGTCCGATAGTCACTACATTCAACTGGTACAGTCTTCTTTGGAATTGGAATGATGATGCTGGTGTAAAACTCCTGAGGCCATTTACCTCCTTCGAAAATTCTTGCTACCAATTTGAATATCCATTCAAGTGTACTATCCCCACTATTCTTGATTAGTTCGGCAGGAACATTGTCAATACCTGGTGTTTTACCCATGGATATTGATTTTAGAGCTTCATCGAACTCTGATCTAATAATTCTATCTTCTGCAATTGGCCTGTCTTCCTCGCCACGTGTTGGCAAAAGGTATGGAATTGGTTCTGCGTATAGATCTTCAACATACATCCTCCAGTGTTCCTTCTTGTAATTCAGGTCTGATATAGGATTCCCATGTGTATCACGGAACTGTCTAGTGCGGAATCCTTTTTGTTTCTTAGTAGTTTCCCTGATCTTTTGGTAGGCTAAATCTGTTCTTCCTTGTTTTTGCAGAAATTCGATCTCTTCGCATTTTGACTGCCACCACTCCATTTTCTTCTCCCGGCAGAGTCGATCAATCTGGTTCTTTAGCATTCGGTAGTTATTTCTGCCTACTTCTGAAGAGTCGTTTTTAAATTTTCTTCTTTCATCCATCTTTAAGAGAATGTCCTGTGTGATCCATGGTTTGCGATTCACTCTTTCCACAAATCCCACATAGTCTTCAGCAGCCTTTTCGATGGAGAATTTGGCTATTGACCATAAATGATCAACAGTTTAAATTTCAGTTCCGTACTCATTACTAGTAGAGAATGATCAGAACAGATGTCAGCGCCCGGATATGCCATGGATTTCTTCACTTGATTTTTGTATCTTTCCTTGACAAGAATATAGTCAATCTGGTAACGTTGATCATCACCTGGCTTTTTCCAAGTATATCTCCGCCTCTTTGGTGAGGTAAACCAAGTGTTACTTATAACGAACCTCTCTTGTTCACAGAATTCGAGAAGACGTTGACCACGTGAATTTCTTCTACCAAGACCATACCCTCCTACTGCAAATCCTTCTTTTCCCTCACCAATCACTGCAGTCCAGTCTCCCATTATAATAATGTTCTCGCTAGCCTTTGTCTTACGCAGTAATTCTTCCAGCTTCTCATACATTTCTTCAACCTCATCATCATCTCTGCTGGACGTAGGCATATATACCTGCACCACAACTAAATTTACGGGTGTTGCCAGAAAACGTGCTATGATATACTCCATTTATAGTAGATGGCAAGGCTCTTCTCCAAAAGGCAGTTATAGACTTCGCGCGAATAGACGTTGCAGCGCTCTTGCACAAGTCGCTCAAATGTGACTTGTGACAGTGGAGCAACGTGATTAGACACTCTTGTTGAAGAACGGTGTCAGTTCAAGATAGTAATAGGTTCTACAGGGAGTAGAACAAATCGTTTTGTGGTTGCATGTAACTAATCATACAGAAATATTCACCTGGAACGTAATGTTTGTATTCACAAACAAAAACCAGCACATTTGTAGAAGGAACGCCTCCTTAATAATAGACCCAAGTTAGCGGTCACTTGGCCGATGAGCCTGTCGCCATCCGCAGTTGTAGGCCTATCTGCTGACAAAGTGTGTTCAGCTCTCTGACAGTCCTTGCGACGGTAGAGGAATGATCACTCGCCGAGTCCGTGGGTGAATCCGAGCTGGGAGGATAAGCGATTTTTAACAATAATAATAATAAAGGTAACATGTGTTTCCATTAGGGCTCGGAAGATGAGGAAAAATCCCTTTTTTCTGGAGTGTCCAAAAACGTGACCAAACATAATATTATGTTCATTTTGGGTCATTGTAGGACGAAAAATGATTGGTTTCATTTGTCCTTTTTTGCCTTTTATTGCGTTTCTTGGCTTATAGGTCCTTTTTAGACTTTCTAAGGTGTTAGCAGCTTTCTTTTTTGCAACTTCACCTATTTTCGTCTACTTTTTACTGTCCATTATCATTTCTCTTAAACATCTTTATAATACACGGAATTCCTTTATCAAATTATGTTAAAAGAAGAAGTGTTTCATTTATATATTTTCGCAATGTGGGTTATGTTGCATATCATCAGAATTGTGTATTTTTTGGACATTTATATAAATATTAAATATGTAATTAAAGCAAAATAATTACATTTTTACTTCTGTATTCCCGTTTTTATGTCCTTAATTTTGATATTGTGCGTCCTTTTATAGGTCTTTTTTAGGTTTTCAACTTCCGAGCCCTAGTTATCATGCCCTAGTAGACTACTATTCAAGAATGAGAATTATACCTATGGTGTTCACAAGTTGTAAATGTGGAATCTCGCTGTTCTACTATAGAGTATATTAATATTATATTATAAAGAGCATTTGGGACGTTTATGGCACAAGTGTGCACATACGCAAAAGGAAAGCATAGGCGCAGGTCCTAGAACCTTCCAAATCCATCATAAACTCACGGTTCCATTATAGTTATTGCTTGTGTTGAATATAGAGATGGGCTGGTTCAAAATGGAAAGTTGTTGGTTGCATTCACACGTGCTGTTGACAACTGATTGCTCATCTTGAAATAGTAACGTCCTTACCCTCTCGTTACTGTAAAGTAACGGTTAGAGTAATGGCGCTACTCTCCAACTCTGGTCTAAACTAATGAGATATTTTCATTTCATGTAAATGTGATCAATATCGGCAGGTCTTGACAGGTTTTACTGGACGTTGGTGGCTACCACCATAGTCCTGGATAAGCATGATATTGGCCGAATATTGGTCGTTGATTATGTTTCTGTGAACGTGTACAGTATTGCATCAGCGAAAGTTGGAGCTGTGAGGAACGTGTTCAGCTGACGTGGTGGGCTTGCGACAACCCGACCGTTGACCTCCCCACAATAATGCTTCCGTGGATACCGTAACGACCGTAACATCCAGTGTAGGAAACTCCAATTTTCTTTCCTCTCTTATGAGCCACTAACTCTCTACCTGGTGTTGCTGGCTGGCTGCATGGCTCAGTTGGCGATAGCATTCGTCGTTTTCGTCCCAAGATTATGGGACCGAATCCGGACTCAGTCATTTTGGTGCAACGCAAGCCATCTGTGTAATAATTCTTCATGGGCCATATATCGGTACCCCAGTGTTTCTAAAATGTTGTTGTTGTTTATTTTAGGAGCTGCGACATCGAGGTCATATAGCCCCGTGTATTTGGGTGTGTGTGATAACTTGTGTTATTGTGATGGCTGTACTAGCGTGTGTATTATTGTAAATTGGGGAGAAGACCGTGTCCTTAAGTTAGGAACCATCCCAGCATTGCCCACGAGGCTGAGTGTACCCCGTTCCAGTCCTCAGACCAGAATTTAATTTCTTAGCAGAGCTGGGAATTGAACCCTGACCTCCGGAGCGATAGGCAAGAATGCTAGCCGTGGGCTGCACGTTGTAGTTAGCCCCTTAATACCATTTGAGAAGTTGCAAACAGAATGTCGATATCTTAATCGGATTAGACGTTATTTGTGCGTAAAATCGTGCATGTATCTCCATGCTTGTGTAAATGCCATGTTGTACGTTCGCTAAGGAGCAGCGTTAGGCCATGTGCCAGACTATCTTCGGATTCGATGGACGAGTGGGTTCGAACCCCACCATTGGCCGTCCTTGAAATGGTTTCCCATTCTCATGTGGAAATACCGGAACGATACCTTCTAATAGCCCTCAGCCGCTTCCTTTTAACTCGTAGCCCATTAATCTTGTTTCATTTCATGACTGAGTGATCAAGTCCTGTCATGAAGTTGGCGTCAGGAAGAGCACCCAGCTGTAAAGCAGCATATGTATATTCATCGCATCTCATTCCTGATCCCGTTAAGGGATTCTATATACTAGCGATATAACTTTTCAGAAAATAGTCAATATCACTGGAACTATTTCTGTGATTTTCTTAAAATTTGGCCCATATATACATATTTATTCTGCAATTTGGATAGTTAAAACAGAGGAATTTGTATGGTGCGATTGGGTTTTCTAAGTTTTGTGGCCTTACTTTTCAAATAAATCAACATCTCCAACAGTAAAGCAAAAACAAGATTTTATCACACCTCATGAAAGCATAGGTTTAATTCCAAAGTAATCAACGGGTAACTTACATTTGTATTGATGTCACAGAAAGTCGTATTTCAAACATAATATATATGTGGCTTTCCGGCTGTAATGCCTTCAATTATTATTTAAATTTGCTCATTAAGGTTCATCCTCGAAAATATACCTTAACCATATAAATAATTCTGCCAAATTTTAAGCGGATTATTCAATAATAATAATAATAATATACGTTGCCGTAGCAGGCGGAGAGGTGATACTCCGACGTGGCGCGTCCCAGGTGGCGGATAGGGGGGTCCTCACCGGCTTGCCGGCGGACTTGAGCGAAATAAAATAGCTCTCGCGGACCAAACACACAAAATCCAATAGTGTCTGTTCTGGTATCCATCGATTATTGGTCAGCGTCTATTCACCTAGTTGGTGGCTGTGAAATATGTCTTGATCTCAACAGTCAAGTCAGCAATCATCGTGATCTTTCTTTAAGATCGCCACAACCACCTTCAACTTGAAGTAATCATGATGGAACAAAAGGAAAGAAATCCGCTACCCCAGGCCCCAGTCACCGTGCTGGACTTTCCTGGTCATCGGATTCTGGGGGACCAGGAACATCATGAGGAGAAGAGTCGGAGCTTCTCAAAATCTCTACACAAACACTACATTGGCACTCTCAATGTTAATACTCTCTTCAAACTTGGAAAACTAAAACAACGCACAGACATGTTAGAAAAATTTCAAATAAAAATTCTTGCGATTCAGGAGACTCGTTTTCAAGATGAAAATCATTTCAACACAGAAAATTATAGGATTTATAAAGGTAAACCTGCTGTCAGAAGAGGTACACCATCATTGTTTGGAACAGGATTTGCAGTACACAAATCAGTCATGGATAACATTATTGACTTTAATTCCATATCAGAAAGGGTCTCCACACTCTCCTTCAAATCAGGTAATAAAGGTTACACGATTATCAATGCACATGCATCTACAAATGAGCATAATAGAAAGAAACCACAAGAAGTTGAAGACTTCTGGGAAGACATGGAAGAAGTAACCAACAACATACCAGAAAGGCATGTTAACATTTTAATGGGAGATTTTAACGCGCAATTAGGTAAGGAGAGAAAATACAGACAAATCACTGGCCCTCATTCAGCACACTATCGCACAAACAAAAATGGGGAACACCTCATAAAATATTGTCAAAATTTTAACCTCAAAATTATGTCGACACAATTTCAAAAGCCAAGGCGAAAACTTACAACGTGGAAAGCACCCAACACCGTATGGGGAGAATTCCAGATTGATCATGTGGCAATTTCTAACAAAAATACACAGGAAATTTTAAATGTCAGAACGCGTAAAGGGTTCTTTGAGTCTAACCATTATTTGTTACAAGTCAAGATTAGACCAATCCCAAGACAGAAAAAGACAACAAAAAACAAAATAGTGAAGCCTGATCCAGAATATTTGAAGATAAACAGGGACAAAATCATTGAAGAAATTAATAGGCATCCAACAGACACTTGGACAGATCTTGCGACCGAAGTTCAAAAGGCAATGCGTTGGGCGCAACCTCCTAGAAAACGAAAACATAGGTGGTGGAACGTAATTTGTGATCAAGCCACTGAGAGAAGAACACAGGCATGGATGAAGTTCAGCAGTAACAGAACATCCGAAACATGGAAGGAATTTCACGAAGTTCAAAAACAATCATCAAAGGAAATCAGAAGAGAAAAACGAGCGTACGACAACAACAGGCTAAAAGAAATTGAAGAAGATTTTAAGAGAAATAACTCAAGAAATGTTTACAGAACATTCAAAGAAAATATTAAGGGTTATCAGCCTCCTAGCCTCTGCTTTCGAAGAACAGATGGGTCCCTGGAAACGAACACGAAAGAAAACTGTACAATTCTCAAACAATACTTTAATAATCTTCTCAATTGTACAGAACCCACGGAGAAATTGACCTTCCAAATAACCACATCCAATCCCGATTCTACTCCACCTACAAGAGAGGAGACAGAGGAGATCATACAACAAATGAAAAATAACAGAGCGGCAGGAGAAGATGGCATTATTGCTGAAGTATGGAAGCTTCAAGATAAAAACATCACCAAAACAATTCATAAGATCATCACAGACATTTGGATCACAGAGAAAATGCCAGAGGAATGGAAATGTGCATTGATCCACCCATTACATAAAAGGGTGATAAGTCAGATCCAAATAATTACAGAGGGATTTCTCTAGTGCCAGTCGCTTACAAAATATTCTCTAAAGTGTTATTGAACAGACTAGAACCACAAGCAGATCCACATATAGGAGAATACCAGGCAGGCTTCAGAAAAGGGAGATCATGCATCGAACAGATCTGGAACTTGAGAACACTACTGAAAGTCAGACAGACAAAAAACACTGTAGTTACCTTTGTGGACTTTAAAAAAGCATACGACAGCATTGATAGACAAACGCTCTTTGCAGTACTGGAAGAATATGGCATTGACAAAAAAAAAAAAAAAAAACAGGGCACTTATACAACTAACGCTCACGGACACCACCTCTAAAGTTAAGTTCATGGGTGAAATTCAGAACCCTTTCATATACGCACAGGTGTCAAACAAGGAGACGGCCTCTCACCAATCTTGTTCAACATGGTCTTAGACAAAATTGTTAAGCAGTGGGAGGAACAAGTTAAAGGAATACAGCTAGGAAGAACCCGTGAAACAAAAACAATCATAAAATGTCTGGCATTTGCAGATGACGTAGCCTTACTCAGCAATAACACACAGGAGGCAAAGGAAGCACTGGAACGATTACATGAAATAGCTGCTAAAACAGGTTTACAGATATCTTATGAGAAGACCCAATACATGGAACGACACACCAACAATGTACAAACCATGCATACCATATATGGATCCATACAAAGAGTTGAAAAATTTAAGTACTTAGGAGAATATATACAAATAGGAGGATCAAACAAGGTGTCTAACATTGAACGAACGGAAAAACTCCAGAAAGCATACAAACATACATGGTCACATTATAATAAGAAAAGCATATCAAGACAGGCCAAACTTAGACACTACAAAACAGTTGTATTACCAGAAGCATTGTATGCGTCAGAAACGACCACAATTGGAGCATCTGGCATCATAGAAACAGAAAAAAATTGAACGTAAAATTCTGAGAAAAATATTTGGAGCAGTACACAGAGATGGGATATGGATGAAAAGACCTACCAAAGAGCTATATGAACACACAGACAGACTCACAGATATCATTAGAAAACGCAGACTAACTTTCTACGGGCACATACAGAGAATGAACAATAAACGACTTACAAAGAAAATCTTTGATGTAGTAAACAGTTCAAAAAGGAAAACAAATTGGTATCATGAATTAGAAGACGACTTAAAGCAATTAGGGATCAGCAAATCAGCAAACAAATGATAGAAGACAGAGAAAATTTCAGAAACAAAATTAAGAACGCCAAATTTTTAGTAAGTGAAAGGAAGAAGATAGGAACATTGTGGACGGAACAAAGGAAACAGGAGCACAGTCAAAGGATGAAGAGATTTTAGGAAGAGAAGAAGAGAAAGAAGTGAAAATTGTGACATCATGAGATATTTAAGTTCAAACACTGTCCATAAGGGCAAAAATGATGTAATAATAATAATAATAATATCGCATAGCCGGGAGTGTCGGGTGCATACTTTGCAATTTCACACCCAGAGGGCATCTTGATGTCGAATTTTGCCGTTCCTTGTAACGCTATGAAAGTCAAAGAGGTTAGATAGCTAAGCTCCTTGACACTATAGCGCTGTCCGGCTCCGTGGCTAAATGGTTAGCGCACTAGGCTTTGGCCGGAAGTGCCCCGGTTTCGATTCCCGGCCGAGCCATCAGGGATTTTAATCTCCTGAGGTTAATTCCCGTGACTCGGGGACTGGGTGTATGTGACGTCTTCATCATCACTTCATCCTCATTACGACGCGCAGGTCGCCCAAGGGCGTCAACTAGAAAGATCTGCACTCGGCCTCTCCGGTGGCCACACGATCATCATCACTATAGCGCTTTCTACTAGAGAACCTGTTAGTTATTGTGTTTTTTAGGGCCGGAACTACGAGGTCATCTGCCCCTCTTAACACAGATTAAAGAATACAAATTTGGAATTGAATTTAAAATTTAAAGGTGGACACCTAAATTTGAAAAGACCTAAAATTAATAAAACAAAAAATTAAATAAAAATAATAATTATAAAAATAAACAAAAATACGGAAAAGCCAAAAATTATCATTCAAAAACGAACAAGTCGTTGAGTCAATTTACACTGGAAACTTTAGATTGCTGGCCCTAACCCACTCTCACTTATAAAGCTGATAACGCGATCAGCAGCAACCGCGTCATCGGCTAATATAAGTTTGAGTGTCATTTGCAAACCAAGGTTTCTTCGTAAGTCAGCAAGATCCACACACTCGGTTAAAATGTGGGCCACGGTGAAAACGGCTCCACAGGTACAAAGTCCCGGGGTCTTCCCTTCTCATTAGGTACGAGTGGGTGGATCTTGTATGACCTATCCTTAGCCTACACAAAATGACGGACTCTCTCCGTGACCGGAAAAAGCTCCTCCACAAGCGAGTTGTTCCCTTGATCGCTCTCAGTTTACTGGGCAGTGGGTCAGCTAGCCACTGACTCTCCCAAAATGCCAGAACTTGTAGATGTAACTGAGAGCGAATATCTCTAGTCTAGCGGGTACCTCCATTGGTCGAGGTGGTAGTGATACCGCCTCTTTTGCAGCTTGATCCGCTAACTCATTTCTCGCAATTCCCATCTGGCTTGGAAGCCACAGAAAGGTGATTCGAGTGTCAGCGCGGCACAACCCGGCTAGTAGGATTCGCTGCACAAGGGGGTGTTGCGGGGAACATGCAGGAATTGACTGCAACGAACTCAAAAAGTCGGTACACACACGAGAAAGTGGATTCGTGCATCCTGTAGTGCAAACTGCAGAGCTTCATTGATGGCAACGAGCTCCGCAGTAAACACACTACAGGCCTCAGGCAAAGAGATCTTGGTATTTGCACCATCAATAACGTAAGCACAACCTGGAGGAACCTGGTGTTGGCGGAAAATCCCGAGATTAATTTTGCCATTATGAACACGGCCTACTGAATTCAAATGGGTTCTTTAACATCCCAATGACCTGCATATCGTAATTTTTGCCGCCTTTCAAAAATCACTTACTACGACCAGGAGCGAACCTGAAAGCTTGGGGTTGGTAGTCCGACACGTTAACCACTCACCCACTGTGGCATATGATACCATATATTATGTAATTGAAAAAATCGGGAAGGCACTTTTAAAATTTCAACATGCATTTTCCGAATGTGTCTTCTTACATATTGTACCCATTTGTAACCATCGTAACGGGGACAATACTCCCTCCATACACTTACTCACTGAAACCCAATCATCTAAAATCTATTATTCGCATGAAAATTAGTTAGGAAACAGAGGATGTGTTCCGTTGCATGAAACAAAAACAAATGATTGCTGCCGATAACCATATAAAAACAAAACATCCTAAACTTAATACAGTAGCTACGGTATGTGAATTACGTGCAACAGGCATTGTTATTAACTTCAAAATTCTGTGAGGGACTTGTGCCTCTGTTCACACTAAAGTATGTGGTAACGATCACCGCTTTTGCCACATAGCTCACCCACAAACATACTCCACTTGGGGTATGAAATGCTTTTGTCACATACACTCGAAAACGAAAACCGTGAACTGCAAGACGTGTCACTGTGTGGCGCAGGTCGTTTTCCGCCCGCATCCATTCAAGGTTGTTCATTGCTTCGATCCCGTATAAATCTTCCCATATTTCGCTCTTCTTAGATTGTAGTTCCATCGTCATGGCTTAGTAGGGTTCAGTAAATGGGAGCAACATCCCCAATCTTGGTTGCTCTATGAAAGAAAATGCCCTAGCCAACTCGTAATTGAGCCTGGAAGGAATGTATTTAGATACATACAACAGCTTCTTCAAGAAAGTGGATTTAACCTGCTCAAAGACTTTGAGGTCACTTTTAGTTAGATAGGACCATGTGATTTCCACCCCGTAGGTAACCATTGGCACAACTTTTGCATTAAACAGCTTCATAGCGATCGACACGGATGATCTGTGCAGGAACTGGATATCGTTCATGGCTATGACTAGCAGCACTCGCTTTTCTCTTCACACAAGGGGGACGTCTGAAATGTTTCTCCAAGGTACTGTAGTTGAAGTGTATGCACGTTCCTCACTGTGAAGAAAGCTGATTCCCAATTCTTAAAATCAATGTGGGCAGTTTTATCTTCGTTCAGCTGAGTTTCGTTGTCTTCTGCCCATAGCATCAGGCGGTCCATACACAACAGCAGGACTGTAAGATGAACCTCAAACAAAGAACAATAGTAAGGTTATACCCCTTAAAATGGGAATACGATGATGATGATAATAATGATGATGATAATTGTTGTTTTAAGGGGCCTAACATCGAGGATATCGGCCCCAAAATGGGAATAATAGGTATTTATTTGCTAAGGTGCATGAGAAACGCCAGACATCTAGTGAGAACTATTAGAAGTACCGTACTATTAATAATACATTTATTGCAGCCAATGGCCACACGGAAACTCTCAAAAATAAGTACATAAATGTGTCGGTCTACAGGAGTCAGTCTGTAATATGAATTAAGTATCGTCCGAGCAAAATTTCTGAAGGAACGTACGCCAGTTCTTACAGTAAAACACGTGGTATCGACTTCATGACCTTCCACACACACAAAAAAAAACATATACAGTCAGCACATGCGCCATGGAATAGGTTTCCGATGTAGTAGCTGTGATCTGTGATGTACTAGCGTGACGTACCCGTTATTGACGGATTCAAAATAGACACGTGAATACACACACAAAGAAAGTTAACTCATTTCTCAACATCTCTGTAGCAGGTGGCAGCCTGTTAACTTAGTATTTGAGGTTTTAAGGGGAGGAACAGTGAGGTCATCTGACCTTTCTGTTAATTTAACCCTTCCCGGTCAATTCATGTGAGATTTTCGAAGGGAAATATCCACGTAAAAATGAAGGTTCCGTGGCTAATGGCCGTGAGAGCCAATATCTCGTCTTTTTGGAAAGCTCCGTAGGGAGGAGAAAAGCTGTAAGAGCTCTCAGCTCTCTCAGTAAGGAGGGCAAATGTGCTTCGTGTGAGGGGACGTACAGTTTTCGTCACAGTTTTTGGCCGGTCATCCCCGGAGGCGCAGTCATACAGAGGAGAGTCTGCGAGCCTCAGGCATGTGCAATTGATACGTGAGTTGCTTTCCGCACAACTGACAACTGTACAGTGCACATGCGTTAGAACTGTGTTGTGACATCCATGTCAGGACATGTCACCTCGCTATATTCTCATATCAACAAAAGAATCCCCCAAGCCGTACTTACACCTGGCATTGCGATGTCAAGAGAAGAATGCAGATTGCCCAATTGGCAATTCATGATTCCTGTTAACCCCCTCACCCTATTGTATTATATACATAATTTGTAGCCTAGTTTTACTTTATAATAATACAGGGTCTTTATATTTGCTTGGCTAGGACATTCTCGCTCACGCGCTCCGCCAGTGACGGCTCAGTTGCCGGCTGCCACGCGCGCGTATGTTCGGCAGAATACGGTGCTTAAAGTCAGTATCATGCATCTTTACTCACTATGTTTACAGTAGATGCTGAAAAAGTTCCCCATCCGCTGCCAAACATAATCGGCATCTTATGAAGTTTCTGGTTAATCCAGTTAATTTAGCTTCGGTAAGGAAAACGACCTTAAGGTCTATTTTTATTGTTTACTGAACCTGTACGTTTGAATCGCAAATTATCCAGTTGTTTTATTGTCCGATTTATAGGAATAGGTCTCCCTGGAAATTTCACTCGAAACTTTTGTCTTGTTCTAGCGCACGATTTCCTGCACTTTATGTACGTATTGTGCAGATAGGCCCTATACACGTTCAAGTACGAATATTTCACATAAGGCATTACAGCACTATACACAATCACAATAAAACAACTGGCTAAGAGATTCATACGTACAGGTTCAGTAAACGATAAAAATAGACGTAAAGGTCGTTATTTCGTTAGTGAAGTTAAATTAACCGGAAACTTCATAAGTAGATGTCCATTATGTTTGGCAGCAGATGGGAAACATTTTCAGCATCTACACTACTGTAAGCATGGTGAGTAAAAATGTATGATACTGATTGTAAGCACCAACTCTGCCGTACATACGCGCACGCGGCTGCCGGCAACTTAGGCGTCACTGGCGGAGCGCGTGAGCGAGAAAGTCCCAGCCAAGCAAATATTAAGACCTTGTATAATAATAAGGTTAATGGTTTTACATCCCTTTTAACTACGGGAGCTTTTAGAGACGCCGGGGTGCCGGAATTTCGCCCCAAAGAGGATCTTTATCGTGCCAGTACTGTAAATCTACTGACTCGGCTCCCTCGCATTTGCGCACCCTCAAATGCCAGCTGACTGCGCCAGGATTCGATCCTGCAACCTTGGGAACAGCAGGCGAGAACGTTACCGCAGCCAGCCAGTTTTACTTTAAGGGTGCCTTCTACTTGCATACGAATTTCCCTGCCATTTAAGACGCCAACGCATAACAAGCGGACAAGAATATTTATTTGATTCTTTGTTTATTTATTTATTCATTTATTAATTAATTTATATATTTATTTAGGACACTGAGGTGTGCACCATGATATAGAAACAGTAGATGTTTCTTTGGCAGTATTATATACAATTGTGCATTGTTTTCAGACCGGGCTTTTCGATGGGTCCTCACACCCTATGGGTCCCCATGGAGATGTTCGCCCATAACCGACGGCGTCTGTGTGAGCGTCTGCGAGCCAACACCGCGGTGCCCTCCAACTCCATAGTGATTCTGCAAGGAGGATCTGCCACCAACCTGTACGCGAGTGATGTGGAGCCGCTCTTCCAGCAGGTAGGACATCCATCTGTATATATGTTACAGGGAAAGTCGATTCTCCAGCAAGAGTTGACTCTCCCTAGGTAAAGTCGACTCTTACTGAGCTTTTCAGTAAAAGTTGATTAAAAGCGGCAAGTGTTCAATTTCGATCAACATTTACTAGTCAGAGTTGACTATACCTAGGGAAAGTATACTCTCACTGTCTTGAGATAGTAACAGTTGACTATTTGCAAGGAAACAGTACTAGCTAAAAATAACAAATAGGGAGGCAAAACCAATACATTAAGAGAGGGAAATGTTTAAGAGAAACTAATGAAAATGAAAACCTTTAAAATACATAAAGAGATAGATATGTTTATCATTTATTACAGCAAGGTAAAGATTTGTGACACTTTGAGTTGCAAAGTACACTTTTCTTCTTGCACATGCACTTCATGGATTCGCATTTAGTGTTGCATGAACATTTGAAAAAACCTTGTCCACTTCCAAGTGATTGTGAAGTTGCAACAGTCCTCACAGCTATTGTTTTATCCATAGGAACTGAATTTTCTTGGATAATGTTAGTAGGGCATTTACTGAATTGAGACCTGAAAAAATGTAATCATTGAAATCTGAACAATTTAATACTATGGGCAGCGAGAGAGAGGAGAGAGAGATATCTTTTATTTTAGTTTTGAAAACTTACCTTGAGAAACGCTGGGGGCGTGGTGGCTCAGCGGTCTAGCTGTATGCCTCTCACCAACGCGGTCCGGGTTCGATTCCCGGTCAATGCATGTGAGATTTTCGAAGTGAAATGCCATGTCCTGTGGTTCGGATTCCACGTAAAAAGGAGGTCCCGTGGCTCATAATCTACAGATTGACGGTCACGTTAAACTACAAGCTTCCTTGAGAAAAGCTGCTTTAGAATTTCATTTCTCGTTCCAATTCGATAAAATCCATCATCGAGAACCTCCAGAACCACTCCAAGGATAGATCATCTCCTCTACCCCGGTCAACATCGGGGACAGGAATTCGAACTGATGTTCCTTTTTCTACTGGCGGATGAATGTGATCTGATTTTTTTTTTCATGCGTTTAGCTTTTTGTTCTAGACAGTAGAAAGCTCCATTTCTCTGTCTCTTGATGGCCTCAGTAGACTTGTGCAGGTCAGTGAGGAGATAATCGCTATCATCTAAGAGCTTTTCACCACTTGATACATTTTGGTTTGTTTCATTTTCATCAGGATTTCCATTCCCGTTACTTCCAATTTCGTTTTCTTGTTGCTGAATTTGATCAATTGCGCATTGAAGATCCTCTTCTGTTTCTAAATTTGCCACTACCTCAGTTGATAGTTTTGAACTAGATAAGCCGTGTCTCGGGGAGCAACCGAACATTGCCTCATACGGGGATCGTTTTATCACACTATGAAATGCACTGTTTTTCATAAGTTGAATGAACTTGAAGCCTTCACTCAATTTTGATGTTTTGTGGTCTTGCATTCAGGTGGTTATCATATTCTCTATATCCTGGTTGGCTCTTTCGACGCTACCTTGACTCTGACTATGTCGTGGTTTGCCGTGCAACATTTTGAAGTTCGGCCATGTATTAACCAGACTGTCAATAATTTTATTAACAAATCTTCTCCCATTGTCTGATTGTAAAATACAAGGAGCGCATAACAAAATAAAAATATCAACGATATTATTACACACTTCGTCTGCAGTCTTTGATTTCAGTGGTCTTAGCACAACAAACTTTGTTAAATGGTCCTGGTACACCATTATAAAGTTGAAGTCTTCATCAGGTTGCGACTGAAAGTCAATCAAGACCACTTGACAGCGTGAATTCATTTCCTTGAATAACAAAGGCTTTACAACCAGTCCTTTCCTTTTATGTTTCATTTTTTGATCTCAAGGTTCGCACAAGCTTAAAAATAGTAAAATTTCCTTTGTAATAACATTTTGAAATTTCCCTCTCAATTGCTGAATCATACGATCTCTTCCTCCGTGTCCAGTGGATAGGCTATGTGCGCTTCATTAAGAACTCCAAACAACTCTTCATCAAAAACATAATACCTTATGCTGTCTTGGTCTGTGACAGGGTGTATTAGTTTTGTAATACCATTTACTTCAATAATGTCATATCGTCTTAAAAGCCTGATATCGTTACTTTCTTTTTTAATTGCAGTTTTTAGATTTTTCACTTTTTGAATGCAGCTAGCATATATCAATTTGGTCAATGCCAGTGAATTTACCTTGGAAGTCGATCGTTCCTGCTGCAGTTTTTCACGAAACAGTTCTGCCGTGGTGTCTGACATAATTATTACTCACTTAAACTAATTATTTAAACGTAAATGAATCTATTGTCACTATTGCACAACAATAAAGAGCCGAGTAATTACGAATGGCAACTGCCTGTAGTGTGGTGGGGGCAATAAAACAAAGAAATGTTCAGATCGATAACGGTCGGTCCAATAATGGAAGTAAGAGTCGAAACAAAGGCAATATTTTAATAATCATAACAAAGGTTTGGCGCGCGCGGTTACATTTTCAGAGCAGCATCTGTGAATCAACTTTTACTAAACCACAGCAGGCATAGTTAACTCTCCCTAGGAAAAGTTGATCTGTTTGTATTCAATCAACTATTACTGATACTTTTAGTAAGAGTTGACTCTGCCTAGGGAGAGTCAACTCTTACTAAGAATCGACTTTCCCTGTAACATATACATAACTTCAAAAGAAAATAGGAGCTCCCATAGGCGACATAGGCAAGTACCCCTCGTGTTCGAATATTACGCCTGGGTCGAAGTAGGAGACCACATAATTAGCATGCAGTCGTAGATGGTGCATAGATGCGTCAGATAGATTTGCGGACGGGAATGTGGTCAAAAGTAGAAGCGAGTAGTATGATCCGGTTTTAGCGTATTGCCAACAGGAGATGAAACGTGGGTACATCATGTGAAACATGGAACGAAGCGAGCATCCACATCTTGGAAACACCTTTCGTACCCAGCTCGCAAGAAAGTCCGAACAGCTCTTTCCGCAATGAGAATTATGGCGGCAGTCTTTTGGGGACACAAGGGGTGTGCTTCTAATTGATTTCTTCGCCAGAAGAGTGACAGTGAATGCTGTCAGTTACTGTGACATACGAAGTGCGCTTTTAAGTAGGTACAGTTTCGATTTTGAAAAAAAAAAAAAAGACTTATGAGATCCACACGGGCTACAGTTCGTGGGTCTCTCTCTCTCTCTGTGTGTGTGTGTGTGTGTGTGTGTGTGTGTGTGTGTGTGTGTGTGTGTGTGTGTGTACAGGGGCGTATTCTTAGGGCTACCGGCGGTAGCCCAAGAAAATTCCATTAAAAATAAATAATAATGGTTAGTGGGTAGTCAACGCAGTAGAAACCGACCAAGAAAGCGGCAGCTCTCCGCAATTCTCCACACCCATCCTTGTTCCGTGCAGGCACAGCGCTCATAGCGAGTGAGTTGCCGCTAAAGCCAGCGGTTTCTTTGTGGTTAAAAGCGTTTAAAGCAACAAATAGCGTAAAATAAATATACAGGGTCTTTCATATAAAATAAGAGCGGCAAGCGGCTGCTTTGTTAACCGCTCGTTTTATAAACATACTCGTGTCTTAATTTCCATTATAGGCTCGTTGCATAATGTGCTATTAAATAACCATTGTTGGTGTTGTTTCATTTGAGGGACTTGGACATCATGGTATTTAGCCTCGTGTACTTGGGTGTGTGTAGAATTTGTCTGTGTTATTGGGGTCTGTAATAGTGTGTGTATTTGTAATTCAGGCGATGATTGGAAATGAGGAGGCAGCTTTCATGAAGATTAATGAACGTTGCTTGGCATCACAAAAATAATTGTCGAAATTCCCGAAAATTCGTGATTCTAATACTATCGTCCAATCGAAAATATGCCATACAAAATATTCACATTATGTAGCAATTTAGCAACTGTTTAAAATTTCCCTTTTTTAATTATAGGAGAAGAAGGTCCTTGTCCCCATACTTGCAAAACGAATTTTAGTTTTCTTTTCGTTGCCATACTTCTTGTGTTTTAATATTAAAAGTGTAGGTAGTTATGTGTGAAGCTACTCATGGAGCTTGTGTTTAACCTTGACTGTCTGCGAGTTACTGTACATGGAAATGAAACATGCTGGTTGATTATTTTATATTGGGCTGCTTTGCATGTGGCAACATTGTCACAGAAGCTCATAAATTACCCGCCTCCGTTGCTAGGAGAATGTT
This sequence comes from Meconema thalassinum, assembly GCA_946902985.2. Classification (NCBI taxonomy): domain Eukaryota; kingdom Metazoa; phylum Arthropoda; class Insecta; order Orthoptera; family Tettigoniidae; genus Meconema; species Meconema thalassinum. The sequence continues at coordinate 309,890,458 of OX336392.1, read as the reverse complement.
ACGACAGCTGGCAGCCCTTCTCGTCCGTCTGCTTCTTGGTTGGGGTCTTCAACACGCAGTCCGCGCCCACAAGTTAAGGTCTGACTCCATATTACCTGGCGACTTTTAGATAGAAACAACATGTCCATTAAAGCCGTCTGAAAGATTCATAAACCAAATCAACTTGTTTCGAAAAATGATCCACCTACTGCATTTCGGCGGCTTCGGTGGCGTAGTTGGTAGCATGCTGAGCTTCTATGCCCAAGATAGCGGGTTCAAACCCGGCCGAAGCCTTCGGATTTTTTAAGAGCGTTAAAAATCCCTCAGTATGCCTTCCTTCGGAGGGGAAGTAAAGCCGGCGGTCCCATGTCATAGATTTATGGCATGTTAAAGAACCTTCCACTAATTGCACCTGTGTGAAGCTAAATTGGATAGGTAATGAATGTAAACAACGCTCTTAGGTTTCTATGTTCGCTGCCAAGAGCCGACTGCGGTGGCGTCAGTAGCGAAGTTCTGAACTTGGCCTAGTAGTCGTTGACGCTTGGCGGCAAAAGTAGGAACTATTTGAAAAATTCTAAGTTGCAGTACTTAAATTAAAAAACAGATAACACACACACTAATACAGTAATCACAATTAACACCGGTTATCAGACAGATTCTATACACACCCAAAGTACACGGGGCTACATGACCGCGTTGTCGCAGCCCCTAAACTTAAGAACCAACCAACCAACTACTGCATTTCTAGACCAGATTGATTTTGATAATGCAACTATTCAGTCGGTCAACACAAAATAATCCCAATTACTGGGACATGCGAAAAAATTATATGTGAATAATATATAATATAATTGTTATAGACTACAGAAGAGGGAGATAATTATAGGATAACATGTTTCGTTCGTCAAGCGAGCATCATCAGATCACAATATACAAGACAAAATAGCTCTACAAAACACTATTAAACCCACAATGACACCCACAAACGGTCTCTGCCCTCCAAAGACAAAAATGCACGGCAAAAACTTATAAAATTGGAACTATTACTGATAAATACTAAAGCATTGAGCACCGGAAAAAAATAACTATTTATTTTAATATCTAAAATGTTGCAGAACTGAAATGCTATCTATATTTCAAGACCTGTGAAATGTATAGGGTGAATGTGCGTCAGAAAATCCACAAAAAATGTACAGCGAGTTCAATAGTGAGCAAATTCTGTCATAGCCTATTCAGGCTAATCCGGACACCTAGCGAGGTGCCTCCGTGGTAACTTCTGCGTCCGGAAATTCGGTTAAATCTACACCGAGGTCCTAAGGTGAACAAGGATGCCTCCGATCACCGGAGGCAGTTCCACAGCATAGTTCACAAATTTCCGGGCGCTGCCATTCTCTACACGGATGGTTTGAAGGCGAAAGAGAAGGTGGGTTGTAATCCAGTGAATAGAGGTCTGTTACCTTACAAACGGTCCGGTAGTTCTAAATTTTGTATATGTTGTCTAGGACGGCTAGTAGGTGTTTAAAATGTAAAGTGCACAATTTTCCCCCCTCCGCGCCCGCCGCCATATTGGAAAAATCGCAAAAAAAATCGGCACTTTCTTGATATTTTCGTCTATATCTCCGTTTCGGTGCATTTTAGTGAAAATAGAGTTCTAGTCAATGTTGTAGACAATTATATTTCCTACAATTTACGTTAAATATTTTGTTTCTAGGACTTATGGTTACGGAAATATTTACTTTTTTAAACAATAAAAAATCACATTTTTCGGATATTTTACCAAAATTCTAATTTTAGAACGTTTTAATTCAGTTATGGCCTATTCTAGAAAAACAAGTATCACAATATAATTTGTAGAGAATTTAATTACCTACAAAATGCATGTAATTATTTAGCCAACCATATGAAGTGGGGGTAAGTATAAAAATTAAAACAATGGGTATATTGCTTTTTTCGCTTTTGTGACTCCACATTTAATCTCAAGAAAATGCACAAACTATTTTCCAGCTATGGCTTGAATTTTCAGTTAATACCAACCATACTTGAGCTTCTTACACGTAACAGCGCAATTATAATGAGCCAGGTACTATATTTCACTTAAATATCCACTGGTGAGAGATGTTCAATTCCAAACAATCCACCAACACAGCAAGTACATTTTTAAAGATTCATTTATTTAAACAAAATAAGATCAAAATACAGCAATAATCTTACAAAAATCAGTAGTGAATAAACTAAGAACATAAAAGAAAACTGATTTACTGGAGCTTCGCTCGTTTTGTAGGGGGTGAGTGAATGAAGTCGGAGTCTTCATTGTCCTCCTCAAATAGTGAAGTTAGTAGATCGGCGTCGTCTTCGTCGTCGATGGTGACTTCCTCCCTGTTTTTACATTCTTCTCTACTACATTCTTTGCAAAGGGCGGAACAACTTAGGCCACACGCCCCCATACAGCCAGTTATGCGTCTGCATGAGATGGTGTTAAGCAGGTTTGGGGGAGCAGCGTCTCTACTCATCCTGATGGGCTCCAGTCTTCCAGCTTTTCTACACCAGCCCAAATCGATAGGGTCCTTGTCAATCCCCATCCACTGCATGACCTGGTGATATGTCCTGAGGAAGTGGAAATGTGCTGCGTCAGTAGTTGGAGGTAGTTTAGCCAGGTTGAGTTTAATGGCACTAGTCTTCAATTTGCTATAGCGAAGGGAGTTCAACGACTGTTCTCCACTGCCACCATACAGGGATATCAAGATTTTCTCCCCTGCTGCTGAAATTTCTTGGGGACTGGCAGCAGGGTCCTCGAAACTCTTAGCCTGCTCCAGCAATGATGGGTCTTTCGTAAAAAGTTGGCAGAATTTATTCTTTCCAAACCCAAAAATGTTTGAAGTGATGTCACAGCCCGATATTGCGTGCAGGAGCAAGATACAGTCTTTGGAGTTGTATGTACTTGTAGGAGGAGGCGGAGTAGATTGCTTCTAGATGTTTTCCCCTCGCTGGTTTTTTGAGGTAAACATTATTTACCGCAGGTGTTGTGCTAGTTAGCAGTACAAGTAGGTCAATGTCTTCCCCGACAATGATAACGGCGTCGTACGTGGGGTAGAGGTGTTTAGCTGTGGCAACTATCAACCTGTCAGCATCTTCGGAAGCTTGGTCTGTATATATGTTTGACGCTTGCAATTCACTGGAGAGCAGCTTCACAAGTCGGTCCTTGTTCCCCTCATTGGCCAGGAACTTATCTTGAGGTGTGGTGTTAACAGTTGCTTTGTTAAACACCACGTCTGGTGATGAGTTTGACTTGTACCTTCTTGCTCGTTCTGCAGTCTTGGTCCCTTGATGAGAAGGATCTGTAACGTAGCCATCAAAAATCACCATCATATCGGTGCCATAATGACGTGGAACGTACTTGACGTAACCCTGGCAAATTCCTCCAAAGGTCAAGCTGCTGTTCCATACAACTTTGTGCAGAAGGTACCCTCCATCAATAACGACCATGGAACGTTAAGGTAGTTGGAAGTCTTGTGGAAGTGGCGAGAAAGCTGTGTATAATAATGATTTCGTCCCTTTACGCATACCGTCCTCATTAAACAATGACATAGGGAATGGTGCCAGTTTATACGATAGGTAGTTCTGAAGATCTTCTTCTGATTGTTTCGCTATACACATGCGGTTAAACAGTGTGAGTGGGTCAACAGATAACTTCTTGTCTCCCACCTTCATTGAGTTTTTATCGAACATCAGTGTGATCACTTTGTCTTTTTTCTTAAAAGACGCCTCTCCGAATGTTCTGGCGTTGGCCGCTAGGTACCACCACTTTCCGGGTTGAAACTGACATACCCTAAATCATCCCAACTAAATGGTTTTACCACACTCTCCAGGCCATAACTGAATTTCAGCGTTCCAAAGTTAGAATTTTGACAAAATATCCGAAAAATTTGATTTTTATTGTTTAACAAAGTAAATATTTCCGTAACCATAAGTCCTAGAAACAAAATATCAAACGCAAATTATAGGAAATTTAATTGCCTACAATATTGACTAGAACTCTTTTTTCGCTAAAACGCACCGAAACGGAGCTAGAGGCGAGAATCTCAAGAAAAGGCCGATTATTGGCGATTTTTCCAATATGGCGGCGGGCGCGGAGGGGGGGGGAGGGGGAATTGTGCATTTTCCATTTTAAACACCTATTAACCATCCTAGACAACATATAAAAAATTTAGAACTACCGGACCGTTTGTGAGGTAACCCCCGTTTTTTTTTTTTTTTTGCTCTATTCACTGGACTATTGTGCATACGTTATTGATGGTGCAAATACCAAAATCTCTTTGCCTGAGGCCTGCTGTGTGTTTACTGTGGAGCTCGTTGCCATCTATGAAGCTCTGCAATTTGCACTATAGGATGCTAGAATCCACTTTCTCTCGTGTACCAACTATTTGAGTTCGTTGCAGTCAGTTGCTACATGTTTCCCGCCACACCCCCTAGTGCAGCGGATCCACGACCTACTGTACTAGCCGGGTTGTGGCACGCTGAAACTCGAATCACCTTTATGTGGCTTCCAAGCCACATGGAAATTGCGGGAAGTGAGTTAGCGGATCAAGCTGCAAAAGAAGCGGTATCACTCCCACCTCGACCAATGCTAGAGATATTCACTCTCGGTTACGCCGACAAGTACTGGCATTTGGGAGAGTCAGTGGCTAGCTGACCCAATGCCCAATAGACTGAGAGCGATCAAGGGAACTACTCGCGTGTGGCGGAGCTCTTTCCGGTCTCGGAGAGATTCCGTCATTTTGTTTAGGCTAAGGATAGGTCATACAGGATTCACCCACTCATACCTATCTGTGGGGCCGTATTCACCGTGGCCCACATTTTAACGTAGTTTGTGGATCTTGCTGACTTACGAAGAAACCTTGGTTTTCAGGTGACACTCAACCTTATATTAGCCGATGACATGATGGCTGCTGATCGCGTTATGTGCTTTATAAGTGAGAGTGGATTAGGGCCAGCAATCTAATTGTCTTTTCTTCTTGTTCTTTTTTGAATTCTGAATTTTTGTTTTCCTTTATTTTTTATTATTATACCGGTAATTATTAGGTTTATTTAATTTTTTGATTTATTAATTTTCGGTCTATTCAAATTTAAGTGTCCACCTCTAAATATTTCATTCCATTCCAAATTTGTATACTTTAATCTGCGTTAAGCGCAGAATTATGTTAACCGAAAAAAATATTTCGAGTACTAGTATTATCAGTTTTATGAAACAGGGTTAGATTCCCAGCTTTGTCAAGGAATTCAATTCTAGTCTGAGGGTTAGAACGGAGCACTCTCAGCCTCGAGAGGCAAAACTGAAAAGATGTGGGTTCAATTCCCATCTTAGCATTCCTGGAAGGGGGTTCCCCGCTTCTACTCTCAGGGAAAATCCCGGAATGCTTATTTACTTATGTCCCCAGCCACCTCCTTCACAAATATTACCAATTTAAAAACAAACCACACTACCACAGACACTACTATGACACATTGGTTATCCCAAACAAATTCTACACACATCCAAGTATGCAAGGCTAAATTTACCACGATGCCCTTCAATGAAACAACTAAAAAGATGTTATACTGACTTTCACGGTCATTAATTATACTTAGAATGCCAGATTTTCGCTTTTAACAATATCCGCGAAATATTTCACAACAATATATTTACCCCAAATATGCATTTTTTTTCTATATTGATGCCGCGAAATATCGCGAAATAAAGTTATTTTTGCGAAATTTATTATTTGCTAAATACGGTACCAAGGATTTTTTTTTCTTTCAAATAGCTCCACAATCTGTCGTTTGATAGAAATTAAGAAATCTTACATATAATGTTTCATAAGATACGGGATAACGAAGTTCCTTCTCGAGCTTGATTGGTCGAAGTCCTGGAATCATGGAAACAATCCTCTGTTTGTAATTTGGGAACAACATAAGTTTCATGAGTTAGTGAGAAAAGGACTATGGTAGTGATGGAGAGTATTTGTTGTAGTAAATGTTAGGTTAGATATTAAACACAGAAAATATAGTTCTTTTTTTTTCTTTAGGCGGCTTCGGTGGCGTAGTTGGTAGCATGCCGAGCTTCTATGCCCAAGATCATCCCGGCCGAAGTCGTCGGATTTTTTTAAGAGCATTATAATCCCTCAGTATGCCTTCCTTCGGAGGTTTTTCTCCGGGTACTCCGGTTTTCCCTGTCAAAATTTAATTCCAGCAACACTCTCCACTCTCATTTCATTTCATCTGTCATTCATTTAATCATTGCCCCAGAGGAGTGCGTCAGGCTTCGGCATCCGGCACAATTCCTATCCTCGCCGCTAGTTGGGGGCTTCATTCATTCCATTCCTGACCCGGTCGGAGACTGGAAGCAGGCTGTGGATTTTCATTTCATAATCCCTCAGTATGCCTTCCTTCGGAAGGGAAGTAAAGCCGGTGGGCCCATGTCATAGATTTATGGTATGTAAACGAATCTTCCACTAATTACAATTGTGTGAAGAAAAATGTGTAGGTTAGATTTGATTAACGCTCTAAGTTCCAACGTTAGTCGCCAGGTGCTGGTTGCGGTAGCATCCAGTAGCCAAGTTTGCAGCTAGGTGTCGTTGACGGTAATATTTGGTAGCTTAAGTAGGAACTATTTGAAATAAATTGATTGCCTGCATTCCTTACCTGAATTACAGATAACACACACTATACAGCTATCGCAATTAACACCGGTCAACAGATTCTACACACACGCAAAGTATACGAGGCTACATGCCCGCGTTGTCGCAGCCCCTAAACTGAGGAACCAACCACCACTTTTTTAGAATTACTTTATCTATTTTTCTCAGATTATCGTATTGTACCGTACATGGCAGATTGAAAATGCCGTTCACGTCGTTCTCACATAATTATAATACGGGGTGAGTTAGCCGTGGTGGTTACGGCATGACTGATGGCAGTCGCTCACATCCGGGAGGCGAGGAGGTTCGAATCCCCCCGCCGGCAACCTTGAAGATGGTCTTCTGTGGTTTCCCATCTTCCTTCCAGGCAAATGCCGGGGTTGGTCCCTAACTATAGGCCACAGCCGCTACCTTCCAACTCCTCGTCCTTATTCCAACTTCCCTCCTTTCCTTCCCAACGGTACTTGTAGCTCACCCATTGGGTGTCCGTCTCGAAGCAGCTACAAAACTGGCGAGCCGAACATGTCCTCGAACACTCCCGGCACTAAAAGCCATACGCTAAAAAAAAAAAAAAAAAATAGACGAAATGCTCTCAGGGAAACAAGCCTAATAATATGAGTTTATTTTAATACTCTTTTGTTTTATACTAGATAAAGCTTGAAAACACCCTTATCAATACTCGCTTAATGGCACAAAAATTCAATTACGAATGATTGCTCATGTTTCGCACCAACGATGGATAATCAAGTAGTCATACATTATAATCAAATATGCAAGAAGGAAATTGAAGCTATCTATGATACGCCTAATGAATCTAAATATATTCACATTAGTTGGAAAAATAGTATTATCTTATAAAATTAGTTAAGAGATCAGCATCAAAACTGACCGTAGAAATTAAGGCTATATATGATTATACGGTACCCCTAAAACATCAACTAACTCTTATAATGGTCGTAGGAAAGATAATAGCATCTAATAAAACAATTGGGAGCTAAGTGCCTATACTGTAGTTAACTCGAAAAAAAAACATAGAAAAACAATCGATATAAGTTTAAAAAAAGGTAACAAAAATGCTTTGTTTGCTAAATAAAACATTTCAAGATTGCAAATACGGAAGATTTTATGGATTTCAGATGAGGTTCAAACCAGGGTACTATAAAGAAAGAGAAAATTTAAATAGAGCTATTAATAAGTAAACTGTTTGCTAGTAACATTATTAGAAATCAGCACTGATATTGTGGAGTCATAAACTAATAATAACTAATATTATTAGCTAATAAGTTTATGAAACAGAGTATTGACAAGATCAGTTAATATCGTTACTGTCTTGTTAACAATATCAGTGTAAGAGCTTTATGCAACAACGCCCAGCAGATAAGTCGGCGGACGTCAGCAGCTATCCTGGACCCACACACGCAGACTGGTCATTTTAAAAAGTGCTCAAAAGAAATAGCCGTAATCTGTAATGTATGGTGTGCCCAAAGAGTGTAGGATGAACATAGCTGCCCTTTATACAATATAGCTTGTTTCTCCATGTTAATTTCCTGTTCACGGCTGATGTAGACGCTTTAACAAGCAACCTCATTATGTATGAGACTTGTCTGAAGCCTTTAAGCTCGCAGACTTATCTGTCATACAATCATATTGTTGTTGTTTAAAGGGGAGGAACAGCGAGGTCATCTGCACTGTCATACATATACTGTAAAGACTTTTTTTGGGAAGAGTAGTTTGCGCAGAAGCACGTCCGGAAAGTCTAAGCACCTATAGGGATCTAGTCTGTGATTCAGACAATCGCAAAATTCTTCACGAGTTTTAAAAAATCCATAATTATTGCAGATTTAAATTATTATTATTATTATACCTAGGTAGCTGCGCGGATTAAGACGCAAGGCCAATCGGCCCGATTATCGACGGTACCTTATATTACGCCACGGCTGCGTCCTTCTGTTTCATTCCTCTTGATTCATTTCATCTCACCCCCTGTGGGTGGGGGGTTTAGAATACACCCACGGTATCCCCTGCCTGTCGTAAGAGGCGACTAAAAGGGGCGACCTTGGCTATACTTTCAGGACTCCGCGTTGTTTTGTGAATTGGACCCCCAGTGGGTGGGAGGAAGCGAATACATCCACGGTACTCCCTACCAGTCGTAAAAGGCGACTAAAAGGGCTTCTCGGAACGGTCCCCTTTCGAGGGTTTGACAGTCAGCTCTAAAAGACATACACCCGTGCGGTATAACTCTCATTAGGTTATATCGCACTTCTTTCCGTCACTGCTTTCAGGGTCTGGCAACCAAAATTTCTATATGTGCGTGCTGTTAGGGGATGGGCCACTTACGCTAGCGACTACGCTCAAAAGCCTGTTCCGGTCTTGGCCGCGCCGACAGGTGGGTGTGCCATGTACCCGTTCAGTAGTATCCGCCTGACTACGCAGGTCCCCGCACAGCCGAATGTCTGAGCTGTAAAATCCAGTATATGCCAAGGGGTACATGCCGATACGGCATTGTAAAACATCAGACCCCCGGGCAATGCCTTCCAAGCTAGGCGGGCCTTGCCCTGGCTGGGTAGCGCCTACTGTGACGGCCCGTGATCGGATGTCGGTGACATTCGGGGAGGATGATCTGGCCATGGGTTCTAAAAGAAAAATCCCCAACCAGGGTGGACGTACACCCAAACAGGGTGGTCCTACACCCAAGTCTTTAACATTTGATTCCCTACGGGGATCAACCCCCTGGGAACAATCTGTGCGTGAAAATCTGGGTACTAACACCCCCAAGTTTCTGGTAGCTACCAGAACAGATGGGGGTGATTTCAAGCTGGTAAAGAGTATTTTGTTTTCTCGCCACATAGAAGGTGTCTATGGTGAGCTTGAGAAAGTACAAAAGATGAGGAACGGTAGCTTGTTGCTCAAGACTAGGACTGGAGAGCAAGTTGAACAACTTTTGCAATGTGACCACTTTGGCGACATTCCCGTCAAAGTGGAAAAGCACACGTCCCTGAATCTGGTCCGAGGAGTTATTTTCCACCGGGACCTGATTCTGAACACTGACGAGGAGCTCAAGGAGGATATGCGGCACCGTCACGTGACTGATGTCCGGCGCATTACGCGCAAGGTCAATGGTCAAATCGTGGATACTGGTGCTTTCATTATTTCCTTTGAGCTTTCGGTGCTCCCGGAGAAAGTCAAGGTTACAAGTTACCGTTGTGACGTACGGCCTTATATCCCTCCCCCAATGAGGTGTTATAAATGCCAGAAGTTCGGGCACATGTTATCCCGATGCTCGAGCCCCGCAATCTGCGGAACATGCGGTAAGGTACCACACGAAGCGGAAGAGTGCACAACACCTTATCAGTGCACTAATTGCCCTGGATTTCATTCTCCTCGGGACAGGAACTGCCCTGTCTTCCTGAGTGAGAAGAAAATCCAGGAGATCAAAACCCTGGATGGTCTGACCTACCAGGAGGCCCGCAAGAAGTACCGTACCACGACTTCGCCTTCTCCAACGATTGATTATAGAGCCATAGTACCAAATTTGGTCCCGGCTACCTCATCTTTTGTTCCAGCTGTGAAACCTGCAACTGAGTTTCCTGTTCCAAAACCAGCTCCTAACATTATAACGGAAAGCCCGAAGGTGACTTCAACTCCACCTTCGGCCAGCACGAAGGCTGTGCGAGCGAAGGCTGCTCCGCCCGCACAGCAGGGGAGGAAGTTGAAGACTTCCTCCCCACTCGGGAGGAAGTCGAAGTCTTCCTCCCCATCCAAACGGTCGGCGAAAGCCGCGCCGAAGCCGGCGGAGGCGGCATCGTCGACCAGGGTCAGGACTTCGGCTCCTGACCCGTCTATATACCTTAAAGAGCCGGGGGCGGGTGAGAAGGGACCCCGCACTACGCATTCCCTTTCTCCAAAAAAGGGGAAGCCATCCGCGCCAACACCTGCGGATGCTTCTGCGCATGGGGACGTTTCGGCCCCCAGATCTTCGCGCTCCCCACGGAGATCCCCCCGCCGCCGAACTGCGTCCAGGAAATCATCTACCGAGTCGATTCACTCCATGAACTCGCCTGAGGACATGGAGATTATAGTCGACGTAGTGACTGTAGATTCTCCAGAGTCAAAGTTGGAGTAGCTTGCTGCTCCAACTTATTCCCTAAGTTCACACAATGGCACTGTTACAGTGGAATTGTAACAGTTATGACAGGCATTTGACAGAGCTCCGTCAGCTTATTGCCCAATACGCGGCGAGTATAGTCTGCCTACAGGAAACAAACCTCAGACCTGATCACGAGACTGTTCTGAGAGGTTTCCGACTATACTCTAAAGAGCGACAAGACGCAGCCCGGGCTTCCGGGGGCGTTTGTACCTTCGTTCGCTCTGACTGCTATAGTGAGGAGTTTCCACTCGCCACTCCTCTGGAAGCTATTGCAGTTCGCGTGTCCTTGCCTGCTATGACAACTGTCTGTAACGTGTACCTTCCACCGAACCAACCCCTTGATATTAATGACGTCTTAGATCTTGTTGATCAACTTCCAGTCCCTTTCCTACTCGTGGGTGATTTCAACTCTCATCACCCCCAATGGGGATCACCATCTTCCTGCCCCAGAGGAAGGGACGTGGAAGGCTTAATTCAAGGGTTGGATTTATGTCTATTAAATACAGGGGCAGCTACACATTTTAGCTTAGCGCACGGCACGTACTCACACATTGACTTGAGTGTGTGTAGCCGTGCGCTGGTCCCCTTATTTGGCTGGTATGTACACGATGACCTCTGTGACAGTGACCATTTCCCGATCGTTCTTACCCTTCTGAACCAGACGCCCGTTGAGTTCCCCAGTCGTTGGGTTCTTAAGCGGGCAAATTGGCCCTCGTTTCAAGAACGAGCTGTATTCGTTGATCTTGGTTGCCGGAGCGTCGATGACGAGGTACAGCACATCACCGATGTGCTTCTTGCTGCCGCCGAGGAGTCCATTCCATCCTTTTCTGGGACTCCTCGTCGCAAACTCGTCCCTTGGTGGACAGAGGATATTGCAGCGGCAATAAGAGACCGTCGTCGAGCTCATAAGCACTACCGTCGGCGTCCAACCATGGCCAATTTGGTGGCGTTTAAGAAATTCCGTGCCAAGGCACGGATTCTTATTCGCCAGAGTAAGAAACAATCCTGGGAACGGTATGTGTCTTCTATTACGGCACATACCCCCTCCTCTCAAGTGTGGACTAAACTGCGACGCATTTCGGGAATTCAGACATCTTCTACTGTACCGGGAATTTCCATTGCTAATGAACTGGTTACAGATCCTTATCGCGTTGCAAACCATCTCGCCTCGTATTTTGCGGATATATCCGGTTCCGATAACTATGACCCTGCCTTCGTGGCCCTGAAGCGCGAAGCGGAACGTTTCCATCTTAGTTTTGCTTCCCGCGCTTCGGAGGAGTACAACGTGCCCTTTACGGAGTGGGAACTCCGCGGAGCGCTGGCGCTCTGCAGGGACACGTCTCCTGGCCCGGATAATATTCACAACCAGATGCTTAAACACCTTAACGATGAGAGCATTCGCTATTTGCTCAGGGTGTTTAATCGTATCTGGTTGGAAGGTGTGTATCCAGCGCAATGGCAGGGAGGTATCATTATACCTATCCTGAAGCCCGATAAGGATCCCAAATTGTCAGGGAGTTACAGACCTATTTGTCTCACAAACGGTTTGTGCAAGCTCTTTGAGAGGATGGTCAATCGGCGCCTGGTGTGGGTCCTGGAGAAACGGGGACTCCTGTCTGAATACCAGTGTGGTTTCAGGGCGTCACGGTGTACCAACGACCATCTGGTACGCCTGGAGACTGCCATACAGGACGCTTTTCTCCGGAGACAGCACCTAGTCGCTGTTTTCTTTGACCTCGAGAAGGCCTATGACACCACTTGGCGTTACGGCATCCTCTCTACCCTGCATCAATGGAAATTCCGAGGTAACTTGCCGGTTTTTATTGCGAATTTTCTGTCCCTTCGCCTGTTCCGTGTCCGAATAGGGGGGACATATTCGCAATATCATATACAGGAAAACGGAGTCCCACAGGGATCGGTGCTTAGCGTAACATTATTTGCGATTGCCATAAACGGTATAGTCGCTGCTGCTGGTCCAGCAGTGGTACCGTCGCTATATGTAGACGACTTTGCTCTACATTATAGTGCGCAAAATATGGCGGTCGCTGAACGACAGCTACAACAAGCTATTCGGAGAGTGGAACGCTGGACACTGGAGCATGGCTTTCGATTCTCAACCGCTAAGTCCTCGGTTGTCCATTTCTGCCGAAAGCGCACCCTCCATCCAGATCCTGAGCTTTATCTGGGCAATGTAGCTTTGCCTGTTGTTGCTGCGTACCGGTTCCTTGGGCTCCTTTTCGATCAGAAATTGACGTGGGAACCACACGTGCGGTGTTTGAAAATTGCCTGCGCTAAGAAACTCAACATGTTGCGGTTTCTTAGCGGCACATCATGGGGGGCGGACCGCGTGGTGCTCCTGCGCTTTTATAAGTCACTGATTTTATCTAGGTTAGATTATGGCAGTGTAGCATATGGTTCGGCCCGTAAGTCAGTGCTTGTTAAACTGGACAGTGTCCACCACGGCGGTGTGAGGCTGGCGACGGGTGCCTTTCGGACAAGCCCAGTCGTCAGCTTGCTCGCCGAGGCTGGCGTACCTCCTTTACACCTGAGGCGCCAACAAGTACTGCTGACCTATGCTGCAACTATTCGACAGATGCCACTTCATCCAAGCTATCCATGTTTGTTTTCCAATCCGAATCGCCGGCTGTATGATGTGCTCGCCCGAGCCACTCGGCCGGCGGGGATTCGCTTGGATGACTTATACCGTCAGTTCCGATTTCCTTCTGTCTCCTGTATCGTCCGAGTACCTAGCAAGGCCCCTCCGTGGATGGTCTCTCGCCCTGATATCATCCTGGATCTGCACACCGGCCCCAAGTCGGACACGGACTCCTCCGTCCATCGGAGGTTGTTCCAGTCCGTGGTGACACGGTATCCGGGATCAGGGCTTGTATTCACGGACGGTTCGAGGGTAAACGAGAAAGTAGGCTGTGCATTTGTGGTTGAGGATCGTCGGTTTCTCTTCTCACTTCCCGAGGCGTGTAGCGTGTACACTGCGGAGCTCTATGCCATCTTAGAGGCTCTGCGGTACACGCTATCAGACGATCACCAGCACTTTCTTTTGTGTACTGACTCTCTGAGTGCGCTGCAGGCGATCGATGTGTGTTTCCCGAAGCACCCGTTGGTCCAGCGTGTGCACGACCTGCTCGTCAGTTCGCGTAACGCTGGAACCGGGGTGACCTTTGTGTGGCTTCCTAGCCACATGGGTATTGCGGGAAACGAGCTTGCTGATCAGGCGGCGAGAGAGGCAGTCGCACTGCCCTCGCTACCGTATAAGGTGCCTGCTAGTGATGTGCGCTCTCAGTTGCGGCATACGATCCTGTCGCATTGGGAGGAGGCATGGCGTGCCACGCCTCCACCCAACAAACTGAGAGGCATCAAGGAGACAACGAAGGTGTGGAAATCTTCCTTCCGATCTCTCCGGAAGGAAGCTGTGGTACTCTGTCGACTCCGGATCGGCCATGGGATTGCTACGCACTCCCACTTGCTAAAGAGAGAAGATCCTCCTGTGTGTACTTGCGGCGCCCACCTAACCGTGGCACACCTTCTCTTGGAGTGTGTGGATCTGGCCGATCTGCGCAGGACTCTTAAACTGCCTAATACCCTCTCCCTTATTCTCCGTGATGACGAGCCGTCAGCTGACCTCGTCATCCGGTTCATGAGGGAGAGTGGTTACTTTTTTAAGTTTTAAGGTGTAGTTACGACTTTTAATTGTGGTTAAATCTGTTTTATGTTTTTTATTGTGTTATGTATTGTATTGTTCCCTATGCCTTATTTGTTTTATCCTTTTTTACCATCCGCCTTTTATTCTTTTTATTCAAATAAGGCATAATTTTTGGGGCTCACTGTCTGTTTTATAAACACCATTTTCGCTTCATCCTTGGCAGTGAGTTGTTTTTATCTACATCCTTTCATTTCACGTCATTCCATTTCATTAGGGGCCGATAACCTCGATGTTAGGCCCCTTAAAACAACAATTATCATCATCATCATCATTTCATCTCACATAAACTCCACGGATGAAGTTGGAGAAATGAAGGGCATCCGACCGTAAGAAAAACATCCGCCACATTTAAAATAAACTCATTTTATCACATCCCGGACCCCGTAGAAACGAAGATAATACGGGATCTACGTACATTAATAATAATAATAATAATAATAACAGCCTCACTATGCAGGGGTGTAAAAGCCGTGTGATTCAGATAAAGCAGATCAAAATAAAGGGATCGCAATAACAACAAACAACAACATAGGTTTTGATTGGATTTCGCAATAAAACAACACTAAACAAGAGTACCTGACCCTCGCAATCGAAGTCGGCGAAACCTACTAATAAATAAGTACAGCATAGATTTTGAACGGGGGAAGGTCGTGATGCTCTGCAATGCTCTTGCTCGTACCGTTCAGCGGTGTGATACAAAGTGTCATTGCATTCCCCGGAAATGGGGTGGAGGCCATGACGAGACGTGGCGCGTGGAACCGACAAACCAATGGAGAGAACTAGAGAAGTAAAGAAAGCTGCAAACAAAACACTTTCTCGTTACGTCAGCTGAGGCATCTGCGCCATGTTGTCTTGTGGCGTGGCTGGGAATAGACAAGGGAGCTATTTGCGTGCCTCGGGCTTTAAGGTACAGTTACACCATGTTTTGCTTCGCGGAATTCTTAGCGGCAGGCAGATAAAGCCGGCTATCGCTAGTCTACAACGCTCTCGCCATATATTTCACACGATATTAATTATGGTTCATGCACGCAGCCTGAAATTTCTCTGCCAGTCACGCATAGCCACGAGCAATGAAACGTTTATGTATTGTTATTTCATTTAGTTGGCATCTGTCACGTGAACTTGTGTTTGTTGACATGTTGTGTTATTGTTGTAAAGTGTGTACCGTTAACTAATTATTATGATCTACTACTGGACTGGAGATGATCCGGGAGAACTAAGTACTATCCAGGGGCGGATGACCTCGCTGTTCCGCCCCTTAAAGCAAGAATAACTAAGTACCAACCCAGCATTTTCCTTCATTGAGTGTGGACATTCCAATGGGGGAATACCGAGCCCAAGATTCGAACGTCCGATCTCAATAATAACACTGGTCACCAGACAAATTCCACTCACACCCTAATAAGGAGCTGATGGCCATACCGTATATGACTATTTGGAATAAAGGATGAGATTAAGACCTACAGTAGGTCTCCAACCCGTGCCCTTGGAGCAGCCATCTGATGGCTCACCCCCTGTTTTCCCCAGCTTCGCTAGTTGAACAGGCTTACCCTGATACAGCACAGAAGAGCGTCACAACTCTTCAATACAATATAGTTATCTATCAGTCACTCTCGTGCATTCTGATACATAATGTATTTTGTGGAAATGACTCAACGCAACCGGCATAATTAATTAGTACTCTTGAAACATGTCCTTGTACGGAGTTGCGGACGGAAGTCGGAAGGATATAACGGTATTCAGAGTTATGAACATAGACATGCTAGTCCAAATTGCTATGTAACTCGTCTATAAAATGTCCTATCAAACGAAATGTAATGTTTTTCAGTCGATCAACACGATTGTACCCAATTGTAATTTCATGAGATTAATACATACACTAAGTCTTGGATGACCAGTTTCGATCGTCAAGCGATCATCATAAGAACCTTTACACTTAGACCATTAAATCTGTGTCTACAAGTATGGTTGATGGTATTTACAAATATACACTTATTTAGTTGCAGCAGTTATTAAACCGGCGCAACTTGTCAAGATTTCAGTTATAGGCTATGTGATTTTCTTTTGTAAAGATATTGTTAGTGGTGATATACCTTCAAGTTTGCTTGCTTAGTGTGATATCCGTGATGGTTAGAATAGGGTAGATTGTGAACATAGCCGATTGAGTGGTATAGTAATACTGTATGGCTTCGGTGCCGGGCGCAAGCTTTGTTATTTGACGCCTGGAGGGCAGCCTGCATGTCGAATTTTGTTGTTCCTTTGAGCGCTATGAAAGTCAAGGAGGTTAGATATCTAAGCTCCTTGACACTATAGCGCTTTCTAATAGGAAGAACTTTAGTGTTGGCGGAAAATCCCGAGATTAATTTTGTCATTATGAACACTGCCTACTGAATTCAAATGGGTTCTTTAACATGCCAACAACGTATGGCATGCGTGTCGTGATTTTTGTCGCCTTTCAAAAATACTTACCATGGCCAGGAGCGAACCTGCAAACTTGGGGTTGGTAGACCAACATAACAACCACTCACCAAGCTCTGAGTGGTGTGTGGTTCGTATTCGTGCAGCTGCTACTACCACTGCCTACACTGAACTGGGTAGGTCAGGATAAAACGGAATACAACAGAGAAGCAATAATCGGACGAGTAGGCCTACTTCTAGTCTTTGTAAAGCCCTAGATAATTATTTTACGATTCTTGATACTTGGTTAATGCCCCATTGACGTTTTTAATACTCGATATAAATGCTGGGGTGGTACCTTAATTCATGTTCTGGGGCACTTAACCAAATCCTAAATCCTAATCATTATAATTACACAAACTACCGTACTATAGTTATCTCAATAACACAGGTTAAATGAATACACGCAGTATTCGGGGTTGATGAACAAATATATTCTGATCCCCTAACTCAGGCAGTCCCTGCTCAGAACATCATATTGTTTGCATATGAGATATATTATTGTAAAACCACCTCGTTGTTTAGCGGCTAATATTCTTGGTTTGCTCCCCGGAGGTCTGGGTTTGATTCCTGGCTCTACCAAGAAATTAAATCAGTTGTGAGGACTGGAACGGGATATACTCAGCCTCGTGACGTAGAAGCAAGAATAGGTGGGATCGATTCCCACCTGGGCCATCCTAGATGTGCTTCTACGTGGTTTCCCTATTTTTACTCCAGGAAAATGCTGGGATGGTTCTTAACTTAAGGCCACGACCGCCACCATCTCCACCCTCTCCTCAATTACATATATACACAGTAATATACATACCACAAAAACAGGTGTTTTTTTCATACTGTATTATATAAGTTAAGTCTTTTAGATATTCAGCCCGAAGGCTGGTATTATACTCAAAAAGCGTCACCGCAGGTTATGCGAGTAAAAAGCCACAAAACCTGAGGCGTAGGCCTACTAGGAATGGTGTGGTAGTTTGCTATTGCTTTCCTCAGTGAGCCAGTAGAGCAACACTGACCCTATGAATAGATCCTTTCACTGCAACTGCAATGCATCCACTGGCATCACCCGTGCCCTGAAGCCTGTTAACCAGCACCACTCATACCTCAGTAGATTTCCATATAATCATAGCTATGAATGTCCACAATATCCAAGGCCCTGAATGAAACAAGGTGTTCCTCGTGAACATAAAGGTAAGATGTAGACAGCGATCCTGAGCTACTGTATCCGTTCAGGAAATGGTTCTCGGAATTGCCTGCCGCAAAACAAGGCTCATGTCGTATCCGGTTCCACCAGTGGCGTTGGTTGCACAACGCGCATAGGCGGAACCAGAACGAGTTCCGTATGAATCTTTGGTTTTAAGTTTAACTTAGTTGTTTTTGTTGATTTTGTTTTAAATAGGGGTTCGTTCATCAGACATGTTACACGAGTGTGCCTGAGGATCAATTCCTGGCGCAGTCAGCTGGAATATGAGGGTGCTCAAATGCGAGGGAACCGTGTCAGTAAATTTACTGGCACGTTAATTTAGTAATGACACCATTCGAGACAAAATTCCAGCACCCCTGCGTCTCTAAAAGCCGCAGTAGTTAAAGGGGACGAAAATCCAATAACATCATTATTAACGTGTGTGTCTCTATGTTGCATTTGTCTGTCAACTTGTGTTATGATGTTGTGATGACTGTTGTAGTTGTGTGTAACTATCAGTCGTAACTCTTCAATTAGTCAACACAAATTTGCCCAATAGGACTGGGTGGAGGTACAATGTATAAATAAATATAAAATTGATTAATTCATTAATTAATAAATGAATGAAAAATAAATAAATAAATGTATAATATAAGTCCTTGAAAATTATTAAAAAGTTCATTTCAAAGACGACTGAATACATTTTATATTTATTGATATTTGTCTTTATAAAAATACTGAACCTTTTTACATTTTATTAGAAATTTTTGAAATTTCTAAACATGACCTTTAATCAACAATTACCTATTTCAGAATGGTTTTCATATTGTGTCTTTGAAAGAAAGGAAGGAAGCTTGTAGTTTAACGTGACCGTTAATCGCGCGATTATGAGCCACAGGACCTCCTTTTTACGTGGATCCAAACCACAGGACATGGCATTTCACTTCGAAAATCTCACATGCTTGTGTCTTTGAGATCAGTGGACTGTTCAGAGGGACAACTGTCCAAATTTGTAAATGAATTACTGTAGCAGTCAAAGCAATATGAATTGTTACATAAAATAAAGAGTAAGAATTCAATATACTCGAGATGGGGAATTTAATCAACACAACACCATTAAGAAGCAAGTGTTCGACTAATTTTTAATGTAGAAAATTCCACACATATTTAGGATCTTAAAAAAGTACCTTGGATTTAGAGGGATACGCCGGGGGAGGGCTGGAAATATTTTCCCCAGGGCCCAAACTCGCTCGCCACGGCCCTGGTAATACCTTAAGGCAGCACCTCGGAATATAGAAGTTGGGGTACTGCCAGGAAGTGGCTGACATAAATACCCTTGCACTGCACGGAATTCCAACATGCACTTTAAACTACTAGTGTATTCAGGTCAACACAAAGAGCATGCTAACATGAACAATTGCGAGAATAGCAGATGGTCTGGAAAACTACAGTAGCAACGAGGTTCCACTCGATTGAATGGAACAAGACGTGTTTTTAGTCCAACGCGGGGTGAAATACTCGTACTTACGTAGTGATGGGTTTAAATCCCGGGAGCTTTGCCATCGGAAATAGTTTTCCAAACATTTCCGGCAGTCAAAATTGTTAAAATTTAGTGAAATGTTTTAAATTTATAGAAAATGAAAACTCTAGACATTTCTTCACATCTGAAGTACAGTAAACCTAAATTTTATATACAGTTTATTTTCTTTCATTAAGAAGACAGAAGGCACTCGCAATTATATGCATGCAGATGACATGACACTCTGCAGCTGGCGTTTGATGAACTCAAACCAATGACCTTCATGTGAACAGAAGTAAAACTATGACGATGACCTTTAGGAATGGAAGCAAATATGTAGAAGGTGATAGGCTACGATATATTTGGATGGACAGCCACTTGCCGGTGTAACTAAGTTTAAATACCTAGGAATAACACTGCAATTACAAGGAACCAATTACACAGCACACATCAAAGAAAGATTATCAGCAGCTATGATAGCTATAAATGATATCAAATACTTGCAAAATATCTCTCTCCCTACAGTGTTGAAGCTATTCAGAGTCAAAATAGCCCCTGTAATAACCTACGGCATCTTGAGTATCTGGCAGCACCTGTCAGTATGCAACTTAGTTATTGTTGTTTTGCGAGGCGGAAGAGCGAGTTCATCTGCTCCTCCCCCTAGGGGCTCACATCTAGTGGGACGTGCGTTGGCGACCACGGGACCCCAGCCGAGTCCGGCATTGCTTCCACTTGCTTGTGCCGGGCTCCTCTCCGCTTCTTTTCTGTCGACCTCTCTTCGTCAACTTTGGTCCTCTTCTGACCCCTACGGTATTAGGGTATCCGAGGCCTAGGGAGTCTTTCACTTTCCCGCCTTAATTGGCCCTTGTCTCATCTTTCCTGATACCCTCATTCTTCGAGGGGGCAGCCTTCTTTTTCTTTTCATGGTATTTCCTGCCTTCTGCACAAGGCCCTCCAGGAGACAGGGTGTATGTAGCCCCACCACTTATGGTGCACCCTGGCTAGTGCTACACTCTCAAGGGCTCACGGCTGGTGAGTTCGGGAGTTGGCGACCCCGACGGATTCCTGAGCTGGGTCCGTTTTGTCCCGTTTTTCCTCTGACCTTGGGGCGGGCCCTCTCCTCTTTCTCTTTCCTATCTGCCTTTCATGGCTCTCCTTCCTTCCAAGTCCCTCAATCCTCATTCTTCGAGGGCTGAGGGCATTTCTTTTCTTCCTGGTCTTTATTTGCCTTATCCTTTCTTTGTTTACTATTTCTTCTTCTACTTTGTAAGTTCATAGTTAGTATTAGTTATAGTTGTCATTCTCATCTCATCTTTCACAATCCCCAAACCATTAGCGGCCGATAACCTAGATGTTATGCCCCTTAAAACAACAATTATCATCATCATCATCAGCTGCTCCTAGTAAGCAACTTAACGGACGTGGAAAAGGTTAAGGCGACATTTATAAAGAGAGCTCTCTATGTTTATCTTCGAGGCTGGTATATGAGCTAACTAGGGAAATTATGTTGTTGGATGAGACACGGGAAAAATGTTCTATTCTATCAACTACACTACAGCATACCTAAGTCTATTTCTGAAACATTATAGAAAGGAAACTTAAATTTGGCTGGACTTTTACAGTACAGACGCGATGACCACCGACAAGTGGAAAGAAGCCCAGTACCAATTAAGGCATATAACAACCAGACTAGGTGTGCACGTATTTCATTTCAAGCTATACTCCACGAAGACGAACCACTCCCCAAATAAGGGAAGTAATGTGATCGTTATCATTCACGTACTGAGTTGTGCAGGAAGGACAATTACTTTATCTAGGACTAGGTTGTGCACAGAATGATTGTGAAATAATCTTGCACATTGTGCGTTTTAAAATGAATACATTTTCTTTAATTTATATTGCTAACAGGTAACATTTTACAATAACAACGGTTAAGTGTAGCATTTAGTAATGTTAATGAGTATGAAATACATTTTGAATAAGATCAGAATAAATTCCGTATCTCGAACCTCTATTACGCTAATTTTCGTTTGCTTCGCTGTTCCGCCCCTTAAAAGCAACAGTAACTAAGTTAACTAACTCGTAGTAATTATTATTTCCCGAACGAACTTCCTGCAAATTACATGTATTTTTAGCCTATTTTCAATTTTGAAAAAATAGGCTTATGAGATCACCTTTTGTCCGTGTGTGTGTGTGTGTGAGGTGTGTGTGTGTGTCCCTAATAACTTCTAAACGGTTGGAGCGATTTCAATGAAACTCGGTAAGTTCGTAGCACTATTCCGGGCGACCCTGACCGTGCCCTTCAAATTTTGTTACGTCTCACCAATCCAACATGGCGGCTGTGCGAAATATTTCACCAGCATTCAATATCTCCGAAACTATTACCGATATCACCCTGGATTTTTTACGGTGATAAAGGGAACTACTAGAAGTTCACCTATGTGACTTTTGAAAAACTGGTTACTACAAAACCAACATGGCGGCCAAGCGAATTTTTTGCGACTTTTAAATAGACGTTTCTCGCGATTTAACCAACCAAACGCAATAAAACTTGGTACAGTATATGTTTATACACATTGTAAAGCACCGACATCTAAATTGGTTCAATTGTTTACATAACCACAAGATGGCGGATGTGCGAAATATTTCACTGGCATTCTATATCTCTGAAACTATTAGCGGTATCACCCTGAAATTTTGTACGGAGATAAAGGGCACTACTGGAAGTTCATCTATAAGACTTTCAAAAACCGTTTAACTACAAAACGAACATGGCGGCTTTGCGAATTTTGAAATTAAGTTTTTATTTCTTGTGTCGTAATCATGCGATCGATGTGAAAGTTTGAATAATGAACCTACGCAATAATTTTCCTTTAATGGTACATGACTCTATGGCCTACACATTTAACAATCCTACATGGCGACCATCCGAAATATTTAGACGGCTCTGAATATCTACGAATCTATTATAGCAATCAAACTGTTTTTTTTTAATGTTCATAGGGGCTATGAACTTAAGTTCACCTATAGGACTTTAAATGACCTGGTGATCCCAAATCCAACATGGCTGCGACGCGAAGTATAAATATTTACATGGACGTTTCTCGCAATTTAACCATCCGAGTGCAGTGAAACTTGGTACAGTAAATCCTTATACGAATGTTAGTCTACTGGCATCTAATGTATTTCAATTGTTTCCATAACCACAAGATGGCAGCTGTGCGAAATTTTAAAATCTCCTTGTTACTTCTTGTGTCCTAATCATGCGATTGAAGTTTGAATGCTACACGTACACAATAATCTTCATGTAACAGTACATAACTCTAGGACCTACATATATAAAATCCAACATGGCGACCATCCGAAATATTTAGTCGGTTCTCAATATCTACGAATCTATTACAGCAATCAAACTGAAATGTTGTATGTACAGTAGATAGAGGCAATTAACATAAGTAGGATATATGAAAATAGGCTGTATAGTTCTTCACGGAACTACTTGTTTCTCTTTAATTCGACTTTATATCTAATTTTTCGATATCGCGAAGCCTACATGAATTATATCCCTGGCAATTAAACTTGTTCTTTATCTCGAACATTCACGTATTGTTACAGTACGACTAGTTTCATGCGTCTCTGAATGTGGTTGCAAACTTTGTGGCGGTAGTACGACCAGTATATCACAAATTTAACATTTTCTATAAGTCGAATTTATTTTGACATCCCCTAACGATTCGAGATTTCAAGGTTCGACTATAGCATCAGACGTCAGTCAATCTGCTAGTTTCTTCTTTATTAAGTGAAGTCACGCTAACAGTGTTGTTGTTGCTGCTTTTTTTTGTGTGATTACCTGTATTATTGTGATGGCTGTACTAGTGTATGTTTATCTACTTGGTCATGACTTGAATAAATCAGGTATCTTCTTCTGCTTCATTTTCTGTGCGCGAGTTTCCGCCACAAAGTTCTCAAACACATTCAGTGATGTATGAAACAAGTTGTACTGTAAAAATACACGAATGTTCGAGATAAAGAACAAGTTTAAGTGCCAGGTATATAATTTAAGCTTCGAGATATCGAAAAATTCGAATTATAGAATTTCGTATCAAAGAGGAAAAAAAAGCATGTAAATTATAAGAAGTTTGTTCGGAAATAATAATTACTGCATTTATCGAATACCGGTAATCGATTAATAGAAAGTCGAGATTTCGAAGGTCAACTGTATTAGAAAAGAAACTAGTATACTAGTGCAGGCTGGATGAATTTTCAGATAGGATTTTTTTATATAAGCAAAATAATGTTTACCGTACTTAAAATTTATTTTTTGATCGTTATCATCAAGTTGAGACCAATATGCGCAGATTACGTCTTCGCTGTAACTCGTACCGTTGTATTCTTACCCAATACGCCCTTATGACCAGGCCATGCTGGCCAAACGTCACTCTCTCTTACAATTGGCAGGGGATACCGTGCGAAATATACAGAAGAGATTTGATCCCTCGAAAAATGAGGGTATATGTAAAGGAAATGCAAGGGCCACTTGTATACATTTTAAACGAAAGTCAAAGAGGGAGTTCCTTGAGGAGCGGGTCAAGGGTCTGATCAATTGGTTGCAACATTTTTTTCTAATGGATAATAAAGCTCTTTTCGTCGTAGAAAAATATTTCGATTGTACGAGTGGCAGAGTCACGTACTGGGCTACTGAATAGATTATACGAGAGACGTTAATGAACCATTTTATGTTGTTGTTTCATTTGAGTGTCTAGGACAGGCGTTCTCAACCTTTTCAAGACTATGAGCATTACCCCCACGCCATGAGCACCAATAAATTGAATATAATAATAACAATGCAACAAACCTCCCTCTGAAGTATTGAAATAGCTCGGGATTCACCGCTCACCAGGCATGCCCCAACTGCTTGCATAGTTCATGCAGGTAAGACACATTTTGCGTGTGGACAGTCAAGTAGAATCAGCATCTTTTGTGTTACTCATAAAACAGGCATGTCCAATAATGTTTACTGTAAATTAAAAAAAATACTCTTTCACAAAATAATGTTTCTAACTGTCAAAACAAAACAAAATTAATTGAAGAAAGTATCTCACATGAGCTTGTGCTCGCGAGCACTTTTTGGCTCGTATGACGAGACCACAAAATGTCATTGAAAGAGCACCGTGGTGCTCGCGACCACCAGGTTGAGAACGCCTGGTCTAGAACATCGTGGTCATTTAGCCCCTCCCCCAGGGGCTCACATCTTGTGGGCGTGGGTTGGCGACCACGGGGCCCCAGCTGAGTCCGGCATTGCTTCCACTTACTTGTGCCGGGCTCCTCTCCGTCTTCTTTCCTGTCGACCTCACTTGGTCAACTCTTGTTCTCTTCTGACCCCGACGGTATTAGGGTATCTGAGGCCTAGGGAGTCTCTTCCTTTCCCGCCTTAATTGGCCCTTGTCTCGTCTTTTCTGATACCCTCCTTCTGCGAGGGGTCAGCCTTCTTTTTCTCTTCCTTTTACCTCCTGCCTTGTGCTCTAGGCCCTTAAGGAGGCAGGGTGTATGTAGCCCCACCACTTCTGGTGCACCGTAGATAATGCTACACCCTCAGGGGCTCACGGCTGGTGAGTTCGGGAGTTGGCGACCCCGAGGGATTCCTGAGCTGGGTCCGTTTTCCCCTTTTGTCCCTTACCTTTGGGGCGGACCCTCTCCTCTTTCACTTTCCTCCCCCCAGGGGCTCACATCTAGTGGGTTGTGGGTTGGCGACCACGGGGCCCCAGCTGAGTCCGGCATTGCTTCCACTTACTTGTGCCGGGCTCCTCTCTGTCTTCTTTCCTGTCGACCTCACTTGGTCAACTCTTGTTCTCTTCCGACCCCGACGGTATTAGGGTATCCGAGGCCTAGGGAGTCTCTTCCTTTCCCGCCTTAATTGGCCCTTGTCTCATCTTTTCTGATTCACTCCTTCTGCGAGGGGTCAGCCTTCTTTTTCTTTTCATGTTATCCCCTGCCTTCTGCTTATGGCCCTCAAGGAGGCCGGGTGTATGTAGCCCCACCACTTTTGGTGCACCCTAGATAATGCTACACCCTCAGGGGCTCACGGCTGGTGAGTTCGGGAGTTGGCGACCCCGGGGGATTCCTGAGCTGGGTCCGTTTTCCCCTTTTGTCCCTTACCCTTGGGGCGGACCCTCTCCTCTTTCCTATCTGCTTTTCATGGCTCTCCTTCCTTCCAAGTCCCTCAATCCGCCTTCTTCGAGGGTTGAGGGCATTTCTTTTCCTCCTGTCCTTTATTTGCCTTATTCTCCTTTAGTTTTCATTTTCTTCTTCTAGTATGTAGGATAGTAGTTAGTTTTAGTTTTAAGTTCGCTTTTCATTTTCATCCTCACGATCACCCCAGCCATCAGGGGCCGATAACCTAGATGTTAGGGCCCCTTAAAACAACAATTATCATCATCATCATCATTTAGCCCCGAGTACTCGGATGTGTGTAGAATTTGTCTGATAACATGTGTTATTGTGGTGCCTGTAGTAGTGTGTGCATTTGTAATTCTGGTGAGGATTGGGAAGGAAGCGGCCATGACCGTAAGTTAGCAACCATCCCGACATTTGCCTGGAGTGGAAGTGGGGAAACCACTTCCAGGATGGCTGAGGGGAAAATTGAACTCACACCTCTCCTCATGTTTCCCTCACGAGACTGAGTATACCCCGTCTTAGCCCTCAGACCAGAAAAATATATAAATATTCACGTTTCTCATGAGATCCTAGAAAACCAACCTTGTTTTGAACAGTACGGTTGGAACAAACATTTAGGACACCAATAAAAGAGAATACATAAACATGTACTGTATACTGCATGCCATCTCTTGAAGAATGCAGTACATTTATCTGTTGGCACAGGCTAGAGTAAAATGTGGCTTTTCACCGTTGTCTCAGTCTCACTCATGGCTGTGATTATATGGAAGCTACTGAGGTATGAATGGTGCTTAGTAATGACATGACATTCAGGGCACAGTCAGTGCCTGTGAATGTTGTAAAAGGTTCTACTCATAGGATTAGTACTGCTGTTCTGACTCAGTGAGGAAAGCAATGGCAAACTACCCCTCTCCTCTTCTTGCCTAGTACGCCTCAATATAGCGCTGCCTTGGGTTTTTTGTGGGTATCTACCCACAGTACCTAACGGCGGTACTTTTTGAAGTTCCAACCAGCCTTTGGGCTGACTACCTAACAGACATACAGAAAGCGAAGGTAACCGGAAATATAGCGCCTTGAAGCAGGCATAGTGAAACTCGTAACCTGCTACTGTTGTTAATTTTGTCGCGAGACATTACGAAATTCTTCTTGGAACGTTACTGAAAGATGAAGGTTCAGTGTACTAAATGTGTCCAAGGTAGTTAGCTGGTAAGTTCCTTGATTTGGCCAGTCTTCGTTGATGCTGAATATAACTACCTTCGGCGAGTTAACTGAAGGCTCTTTTTGATTACTAGGACAGACGTTCAAAAGTCAATGCAGCTTCAAACAAGTAGTTCCGTGAAGAACTAAAGCCTATTTGCATATATGTCCTACTTACGTTAATTGCCTCTATCAACATACAAAATTTCAGTTTGATTGCTGTAATAGATTCTTAGATACTGAGAACCGTCTAATATTACGGATGGTCGCCATGTTGGATTTTTATATATGTAGGTCTTAGAGTTATGTACTATTACATGAAGATTATTGTGTACGTATTGAACCCGAGGTGGTCATGCTGACTGGTCTCGAACGTGGATCTCGGAGATAAGTTGAGCTCTGAATGAAGGTTCCAGAACCCGAGATCTGTTGAGGGTATTTCATTGTAAGAACCCCTAGAAGAAATTATATATTTAATTACTGGTGTGATATCAGTTGTTACTGACATTATTTAGTGAAATAATGCAGGAAAATAGTGGAAGATAGCATTATTTGGACTACATGAAGTAGGCTATGCTGGATTTGAAACACAGGAGTTTCAAAGTTTGACGTTTTGCAAATAGCCCCAGAATTGTGGGAGGAGGCCCGTGGCACCACGTCAATCTTGCTGACCCAGATAAGTCGTCTGCAAGGGGTCGGGAGGTTAAATAATGACCAGGTTCTTCCCCGTTTGAGAATAGACTTGAGAATGGAACGGGAAGATCCCAAGGAAAATCATTGATTACTCAACAATGCAATAACATGAGAGTTGCGCACAGGTGAATCTTTAGCCAGGAGGCTAATTTTAGAGCCATAAAACGGCGAAATCAAGGCATGTTTAATGCAGTGCGCAATGTTACAGGACTATGGGTGTTCGCGGCTGGACTTGAGGATGTTGCCAGGGATTCCCAGTGAAGTAGCGTCCCCACGCCATGGATAAGATAATTAATATAAATTAAGTGGGATCATCGAACACACATACATTTTTGTGACCAGCGAAGAAAAAGGAACAATATGGATATTATTCCAAGTTCAGAATCACCCTAGGAGAGGAGCTGATTTATCGCGGGAATTCTTACCCTACTTTTTGTGTGAAACAGATATAAGAGGGTGGACCCAGTCGAAGCGTACAGTTGAAACTTACAGTTTTACAGTTGACAGTTTTAGACCCAGTCGGAGGGAGAGTTGTTTTGAAGCAGTCGCAGTTGAAAAGGACACGGAGCGCCCAGGCGCACACAAAGACTTAAACATTTCACTGGTAATCAGCATGTTAGCTGTGCAATGTAACACACATGTGAGAATATATTCATGCATGGTCATGAACTAAGAATGAAGTCGGTAATTAACAAACTTGATTATGCGAAATGCATATTACCGAAGTTAGGAGAGGATGCTCGGACTTCAATGTGGGAAGCCGTGCAGTAAGACTGTTATATAATGTTTATTAAGTGCCGTGTGATATACTAGGCAGGACTGTGAAAAGTAATAATTCATGTAAATACAATGTACAATGTTGAGCGCAGTAAAGTATAGTGATTGGTTATACATATTTGGAGTATACCAGTAAGTAGCGTTCATGACGAGATGTAAGCATATCGCTGCAATAGTAGGAAGATTATCAAGGGATGATCGAGAAACTGTTGGTGAATCCGGGAGCAGATGATCGGGAGATTCAATCAGGAAGGGGTAGGACCGAAGAAAGGGCCGTCCGCACCTGTACTTTCGATACATGCTAGGGAATGTCAACCAATCAGGAATTAAAGTGTAACGTGTGTTTGTGCACTGATGTTATGTAAAATATCTCTTAAAGTCATAATGTAACCAGTGTTATATAGTGTTATGTGTTTTGGAAGCATTAGCTTCATTATAAAAATGGAAAAGTGTCATGTGTTTCGGAAGCATTAGCTTCATTATAAAAATGGAAAAGTGTCGTGTGTTTATAAATCAGATGTCATATAATATGTGTATTTGCAAGATGGCAATGTGTCACTAAGTAAGCCGATGGCAGGTGACACTGGAATATGGTGGTTGGAGCCACCTGGATAAAGCCGACGTAAGTACCCCACAAATCATGTTACTATAGAAGGATAGTCACTGCATGTAATGTGATTTCGGAAGTATAAAATATGCCAGTAAGAATCAATATTAGGAGGCATATCCTCATATGTTTATTGTTTGATTTCAGTAAAGTTAAGATGTTGAATACATCAGAGAGTGGATTAATCGTTACCACTATTAATGCTACTAATAAATAATGGCAATTCAGTTATGTGAAACTTAACGTGACGAACGCGAATGTTCGATCATTGAAGCAGTTACGTTGTGTCGGAAGGATAATTTATGTCAGTAATAATAATAATAATAATAATTATAATAATGATAAACGGTATAATTGAATACATCAGGATGAAAGGTTTTAAGCAAGAAGTATTTACGCTAATTGGATTATTTATCTAGCCAAGCAGTAGATTACATTAAGGGAAGAGAAAAGAGTTAATATTAAATAGATTGTATTAATGGGAATACAATTATGCACGCGAATCTTGGAGCTTGACAGTGAATTGAATTTGTGGCTTGATTAAGCTTGTAGAGTACAGTTAGAGTTCTCTTTATTATAAGGCGAGATCGTGGACAGGTAAGGGGCCAGGTGATCTAATCGACGTGTGAAATCTCGTACAGCATGAGCGTACAGAGATATTAATTTATGCCGGAGCATATTTAGTGTGTACCCTATCTCCGATGTTGGATATGAAATGTTCCGGGTTCGAATCCTGGGGTAAGCGCGGGGAGAACATTGGACACCTCGACGCTATACCTGATTCCCCGAGAACTTAATGTTGAGTGATTCGGCTCGTTGAAGCGAATCATTGGCGGCAGCTGTTGACTGACCGTAATATTTTATTTGAGATACCGGCTAACCACTAGACCTGTGTTCTATGAATCTCGTGCCTTCATATTGTGATACGGACCGGTTGAGGCCGTTATTAATGTCCTAAGGATAGGATTAAATATTCAAGCTCACCCAGAACCATTGCATAATATTCAGTTCAGATCATATGGGATCACGTGGATCATTGTGACCACAATGTTATATTCAAAGTTGTAATACTGCTTGGGAGGTAAAAGTCCAGGAAACGGGGAGACAAGGGGCGGTTTACAGCCGTGAACGACCCTACTCTGACCATTGTATGCAGGCAGCTCAAGGGGCTGGGGTTACTAAACCAACTGTGAAGGTTCGCGTTCTTGAGCGGACAGATTTAAGACCTTGCTTGTAATGAAAGGAAGAATTGTTATAATGTGTAATGAATGTGTGTGGTTTAAAAACACATTGCTAATCATAGATTACCCTGATGATATAAAAATTTAGCAATCTAACGAATGGTTGGATGTTGCATTTGATACTGACGGTGACACCTAGTTAATGAAGTTGGTTACTCGTTGCCACAGGCTACGCTCGTAAGGGTAGCGTAATAGTATACTATCCGACACAACGATAACATAAGTTATTTAATGAAATCACAATGACATGCAGTGTAGCTATAAAAAGAGGGGAGTGGAGGGGTAGACTTACGTAATTGTGGTATTGCAAGTAGATGGTAGTGCAAACCATGAGTTGGCTAATGCATGAAAGCATTTGGTGGGAGAGAGAGATGTAACACAAACAGTACACATGATGTAAATTCAGATGTATTGTAGGATACAAGTAACTTTGTGAATATAAAGAAGTCACATTAGGTGACTTGAATGTAATAGTTCAGTTTTGTGAAACATTACATGTGCATCAGTGCACTTGAGTAAAGTTTAAAGTCCACATAATGGTAAAAGATTGAATAGTGATATGGATTTAATTTGTTCAACTATGTGAATAATTAATGGATTGTGGGAGTAACTTTGTTTGTTTGTGTATTGTTTATGGGATTTGTGTTCTCATTATTTGTTTGAAGCCATGAGTTTTACTGAATTAAAGTCTTTAGAGTAGAGTTGTGCCTTATCATTGTAGAGTTGATACCTTTTAGCCTCAAATCCAAAATATGCAACTGCTCAATGGGAGAACGGTACACGCCTGAGTCCTGATGCTAGCTGGAGGCAGAAGCATATTTTCCATCGAGATTACTCACATGGGTACAGTATATTATTCAAACTTCAATCGCATGATTAGGACACAAGAATTAAAAACAAGATTTTAAAATTTTGCACAGCTGCCATCTTGTGGTTTTGAATACAATTGAAATAAATTAGATGCCAGTGGATTAACATTTGTATATGCATTTACCGTACCAAGTTTAACTGCACTCGGATGGTTAAATCGCGCGAGAGTCTATTTAAATATGTATACTTCGCATCGCCGCCAAGTTGGATTTGTGCTCACCAGGTAATTGAAAGTCCTAGAGGTGAACTTATGTTCATAGACTCTTTGCACATTTAAAAAAAATCAGTTTGATTGCTGTAAAAGATTCGTAGATATTGAGAACCGTCTAAATATTTCGGATGGTTGCCATTTTGGATTTTTATTTGTATAGGACTTAGAGTTATGTACCATTAAAATAAAATTATTGCGTAGCTTCATTATTCAAACATTCACTTCGATCGCATGATTACGACACAAGAAATAAAAACTTAATTTTAAAATTTCGCTCAGCCGCCATCTTGGGGTTATGTAAACAATTGAACAAAATTTGATGCCAGTGATTTACAATGTGTATAATCATTTACTGTACCATATTTCACTGCGCTCAGATGGTTAAATCGCGACAAAAGTGTATTGAAATGTTTCAACTTCGCTTGGCCACCATGTTCGCTTTGTACTTTACAGATTTCTGAAAGTTACTTAGATAAACTTGTATTAGTGCCCTCTTATCACCGTACAAATTTTCAGGGTGATATCAGTAATAATTTCGGAGATATAGAATACCAGTGAAATATTTCGCACAGCCGCCATCTTGAGGCAATGTAAACAATTGAACTAAATTAGCTGCCGGTGCATTACAATGTGTATAAACATTATTTTGCTGTACCCAGTTTCATTGCGTTTGGATGGTTTAATCGCGACAAAAGTCTATTTTAAAGTCTCAACTTCGCTTCGCCGCCATGTTGGTTTTGTAGTTACTAGGTGTTTGAAGAACTCATAGGTGAACTTCTAGTAGTGCCCTTTATCATTGTACTAAATTTCAGGGTGATATCGGTAGTAGTTTCGGAGATATTGAATGCTGGTGAAATATTTCGCACAGCCACCATGTTGGATTGGTGAAGGGCACGGTCGGGGTCAGCCGAAATGGTGCTATGACCTTACCGAGGTTCATCGAAATCGCTCTATCCGCTTAGAAGTTATTAGAGGGGGACACATACCACACACACAGACACACACAATCCAAACTGGCGAGCATCCGAAATATGTAGACAGTTCTCAATATCTACTAATCTTTTACAGCAATCGAACTCAACTTTTTTATGTTCATAGAAGCTATGAACATAAGTTCACCTATAGGACTTTCAGTAACCTGGTGATCACAAATACAACATGGCGGCTACGCGAATTATAAATATTTAAACGGACGTTTCTCGCGATTTAACCATCCGAGTGCAGTGAAACTTTGCACGTTAAATGTTTATACAAATGTTAATCCACTGGCATTTAATTTATTTCAATTGTTTTCATAACCACAAGATGGCGGCTGTGCGAAATTTTAAAATCTCGTTTTTACTTTTTGTGTTCTAATCATGCGATTGAAGTTTGAATACCACACGTATACAATAATCTTCATGTAATAGTAGTCTACATAAATCAAAATCGAACCTGGCGACCATCTGAAATATTTAGACGGTTCTCAATATCTACGAATCTATCACAACCTTCAAACTGAAATTTTATATGTAGATAGAGGCAATTAACATGAGTAGGATATATGAAGATAGGCTCTATAGTTCTTCACGGAACTACTTGTTTTTTTTATAAAATGAAAGTAGGCTAAAAATAAGGATATAAGGGCTTTCACGGATGACATGTATTCCCTTGTGTTCGAATATTCCTCCAGGACCCAAGAAAGAGATCACAGCTTCATCAACTAGCCCTTAGTGGTTAAATGGTATTGGCCTTTCAAGATACGAGTGCCGGTGGCCGAGGTGGGAACAATTTTCTTTGTTTGCTTGTGTCACGTTGTCATCCTCTTGTCTGACAGGTACAGTCGACGGGTAGGATATGAATCAGCTCCAATAATCTCTTGTCATCGATTTACTCTCCATGGCGACATGTGCTCCTATTACGCCTAGCTGTGCTGTTGCGAAACAATAATTATAAACGCACTGTTCTTAATTCACCAATTATTATTTTTTCTGTTCACAATATAACTTCTAACACAAACAGCGCGCACAATTATTCTTTACCTATGCACAGACTGCACTCCGTCATTGCTGTGTCTGCCTCCTCTTCCCGCAAGGCTCCAGCTACTAGGATCAACAAACGCTGGCGCAGCCAAGTTCAGCGGCACTCATATCTTGAAAGGCTAATACATAATATAATGCGTAAGAGGTTTGCAACACCAGTTGAAAGACGGCTGTGCGCACGGAAACATGATCGAACGTAAAAGTGTGATCCAATTTTTAGCCTATTCTCATTTTATGAAACAATAGGCCTATGACATCATCTTTTGTCCGTGTGTGTGTGTGTTTGTGTGCGTATGTGTGTGTGAGTCTGTCTGTCTGTGTGTCCGTCCCCCTAAAAACTTTTAAACGGCTGTACCGATTTCAATGAAACTCGGTAAGGTCATAGCACCATTTCGGGCGACCCCGACCGTGCCATTCAAATTTTATTACGTCTCACCAATCCAACATGGCGGCTGTGCGAAATATTTCACCGGCATTCTATATCTCTGAAACTATTACCGATATCACGCTGAAATTTTGTACGGTGATAAAGGGCACTACTGGAAGTTCACTTATGAGACTTTCAAAATCCTGTTAACTACAAAACCAACATGGCGGCCAAGCGAAGTTGAAACTTTTAAATAGACTTTTCTCGCGATTTAACCATCCAATCGCAACCAAACTTGGTACGGTACAGCAAATATTTATACACAATTGCACTGGCATCTAATTTAGTTCAATTGTTTACCTAACTTCAAGATGGCGGCTGTGTGAAATATATCAACAGAATTCTCTATATCGGAAACTATTAACGATATCACCCTCAAATTGTGTACGGTGATAAAGGACACTACTACAAGTTCATCTGTCAAACTTTCAAGAATCTGTAAAGTACAGAACGAACATGGCGGCCAAGAGAAGTTGAAACATTTTAATAGACTTTTTGGCGGTTTAACCATCTGAGCGCAGTGAAATGTTTATACACATTGTAATGCACTGACGTCTAATTTAGTTCAATTGTTTACATAACCTCAAGATGGCGGCTGTGCGAAATTTTAAAATCTCGATTTTATTTCATGTGTCCTAATGATGCGATTGAAGTTGGAATACTACATCTGCACAATAATTGTCATGTATTGGTATATTACTTTAAGACGTACATTTATAAAAATGCAACATGGCGACCATCTGAAATATTTAAACGTTCTCAATATCTACGAATCTATTACAGCAATCAAACTGAAAGTTTGTATGTTGATAGAGGCAATTAGCATAAGTAGGATATATGAAAATAGGCTCTAGTTCTTCACGGAACTACTTGTTGCTTCTGAAGGGCAGCTTATCAATCGAAATTCACCGGCAACTTGTTGAGATGTACGGTGTGAATGGTGTATCACGGAAACATTTTTGTTTCATTGGTGTACGGAGCTCGTTAACCATAATGCACATTGGGTCTATTTTTATAATTTGTCTTATTTCGCTCATTTTAGTGATGTAAAGAACTATGTTGTTATTTTTTACTACATTAGAGTGGAATTTCAAACACGTGTTTTCTAAACAATGCAGTAGATAGTTCTCTGTACTCCAGGAACAGGCAGATAGCAGGTATAGAAGACCTGATTTAGAGATCAAGGTTCTGTAGGGATGTCTCTTTGAATAAGAAGCCACCCGAGTAGATAAATTTACCTGAGCAATAAAATTGGTAAACAAGGAAACTCCGTGTTATCTCACGCCCAGTTCAACCGTGACTAATCGCGTTACAGCCCCTTTCCCCTTTCACAATAGATAGGCCAAACTTGTAGTACTGCAATTAAGTCCATCATACCTATAAAATGATGTTCGGTTCCTGTAAGGCAGTATCTTCTTAATTCATTGGATTATATTTTTAGGAGAAGCGAATAAGAACTGCGCCCCAAGGCTATACTAATACCGTACAAACAGATATTGAAAGGCTAATATTTTAGCTCTATCAGTTTGTATGATTATTTGTGTCTGCTGTATTATCGTGTTTGATGTTAGTAATACTTCCTACATTTCACGTTTTTTGGACATATTTGCTTGCATATTTTTTTAGGTCTTAACTTCCGAACACGGCTTCGGTAGCGCAGTTGGTAGCATGCTGAGCTTCTATGCCCAAGATCGCAGTTTCAACACCGACCGAAGTCGTCGGATTTTTTTAAGAGCGTTAAAATCCGTCAGTATGCCTTCCTTCGGAGGGGAAGTAAAGCCGGCGGGCCCATGCCATAGATCTATGGCATGTAAAAGAACCTATTAACTACAGTTGTGTCAAGAAAAATTTGTCGGATAGATTTGATTAACGCTCTAAGTGCCAACGTTCGTCGCCAGGTTCTGGTTGCGGTAACATCTAGTAGCCAAGTTTGCAGCTAGTTGTCGTTGACGGTAGCATTTGGTAGCAAAAGTAGGAACTACTTGAAATTGATCGTCTGCAGGCCTTACCTGAATGACGGATAACACATATTAATACAGCCATCACAATTAACACACAGCTTCTACACACACCTAAAGTACACGGGGCTACATGACCGCGTTGTCGCAGCCCCTAAACTTAGAAACCAACCAACCAAACTTCCGAACCGTACTGATCAGGGAGGCAGCGCCCCGCTCAAGAAAGCCAGGATCAACAGCCGAGTGGGGACCTGTCGCGCTGACTACGTGCCATCCCGCAATCTGTACTCCGAACGGATCAGCTACTATCGCTTGATAGGCTAAGACCTATAATAGTTTTAGTGCCAGGGGGGATTATTATTAGTAGTAGTTGACTATTATTACGAGTATTATGATACATTTTCATTTGAGACTGTTGTGCCTTTCAGCGTCCAGTCCAGTCCAGTCCAGTCTGCAAGCTTCTGTTTGTTAACAAGTCGCATTCATGATGCCCTATTAGCAGTTAGCAGCAGGTCCCCACTCGGCTGTTGATCCTAGCTTTCTTGACCGGGGCGCTGCCTCCCTGATCAGTCGAGTTCGGAAGTTTAAGACCTAAACTCCTCTGCATCTACACCTCCCACTTTGAAATCGTTCAACACTGAATCTAACCATCGCCTCTACTTCTCTTACTCTCTTAAACCTGCTACAAAATATTATTATCATCATCATCATCATCATCATATAAAAGGCTAAGGTGCATGTTTCATAAAACTCAAGCTCTTAAACCAGAGGGAGTTAGAAGGTGCGGTTTGTGCCGAAATATTTCAATATTACAGAAAAAAGCTTGCATTTCTTGAAAAGTCAACGGAAATATTATTTATTTGTTTACTAAGTGTATTTAAAGAAATAAACAACACGGTAGCCCTTGCTAGAACTGTGTCGCATCGAGTCCGCATAACAGTTTATCCGGGTGGGTGGTATATGTTCATGGGGTCTCACAAGTAACCCAGAACAGTGACGAATTGCACATTCATTTCATAAATATCGACAATTTGTTTATAAACTAATGTTTAAACAAATAAACAAGACGATAGCTCCTGCCAGAACTGTGTCGCGTGGAGCCTTGGATAGCCTCTGCCAGAACTGTGTCGCGTCGAGCCTTATGTTGTGCGAGGCTAATGCACAACAACATTGATGTTGAATTGCCTGTACTCACTAGTATTTTAAAGAGGATATTGTTTCCCGTAGTTATTATTATTATTATTATACCGACAGTAGTGGCTACGCTGGCTAAAGCGCTGCGTTAGGCCATGGGGCCAAGCTCTCTGCTGACTCGGTAGACGCGTGGGTTCGAGCCCCACCGTCGGCTGTCCTTGAAATGGTTTTCCGTGGATTCCCATTTTCAACACCAGGCAAATGCTGGGACAGTACCTTCTGACAGGCCACGGCCGCTTCCTTCCACATCCTTGCCCAGTTTCATTCATCTTCATCCATTCCATCTCTCATCCCGACGCGCAGGTCGCCCACGGGCGTCGAATAGAAAGACCTGCACTCGGCCTCTCAGGAGGCCACACGAAAAAAAAAAAAAAACTTGTTGGCTATCTGGGCCAGAAGCAACACGGCAGGGTTTAGATTTGACAGTGCGGATATGTGCTCTGGACTCTAGTCTACTGTTTTGAGATTCCCTTTGTGAGCTGACGGGAATGTTTATTTATTACACAGGTGTCTTGGGGAGACGTGGCGTCGCCGCAGCAGGAGAGCGTCGAGTGGGCCCACCTGAGTATTTTTAAAGAGGCGACCTGAATTCCCCCCCACATCGATCGTGTACTGTAGTTAGTTTCATAACGAGAGCACAGCTTGACATACATCGGAGTTCACTCACCTTTTATTGGCGCTGAAATCTACCTCACAAGTGTATCGACCTCAAGTCCTACAGTACATCTACCAGTGGTAGGTCATTAATGGCGGCATTTTTCACGGAGATAAGAGTAAGTTGTTTTCATTTAGGGTCGCCCGAGGGTTCATCAATAATAATAATAATAATAATAATGCCTCAGCTCCCTGGTGCAGATCTATTGAGTTGAAGCCACCAAGGCGATCTACTCTCCAATTTCGACGTAGCAGCGCAACCGGAACGTTAATGTGTGACCAGTGGCTGAGATTCAATTATTTTTGTATTGTAATTACCAAATGTAATTCGAGAGATCTTTTACAAACCGACATCGCAGGACTTGAATGTAACGTAGAATTTTCCGCTCTTCTCCTGCCGGGAATCGAACCAGTGATCACCCCACGTCTTATCTACAGAGGAAGCAATAATATTATTAGGTCTAATAAAAATACTTTTTTTTCTTTCTTCGGCTTATCCGAATTAATTGGGAGTCACCGGAGTCAACCAGACTCATTTTGGTTTTGGCCAGGGATTTAAGACCGGATGCCCTTCCTGACTCCATGTGATTTTCTAGGTGAAAATTCCACCCCGCTGTCACCGGGATTCCAAACCTGGCCGTCCGGGTGAAAGACGAGCAGCTAGGACACTGCACCTTCACGCTCCCCGAGTGGTAGTAATCATTCTCATGGTCATAATCAACCGTAGCCTATATAGGGGCAGATGACCGAGATGTTCCTCCCCTTAAAACAACAATCAGCACCAACCGCAGGGGAAACATGAGCTTGTTGAATGATGGGGAATTTGACCCGGGCATTAACTCCACGCACCTTACTAGACAACATATTTACATTGAAAGAGGACACACTAACAACAACTCGAGGTTACAGTTGATAAACAAGGTCAGTATGGACGGGAAGCGGCTGTGACGTGCCGTAATGAG
Source organism: Meconema thalassinum (assembly GCA_946902985.2). Taxonomy (NCBI): domain Eukaryota; kingdom Metazoa; phylum Arthropoda; class Insecta; order Orthoptera; family Tettigoniidae; genus Meconema; species Meconema thalassinum. Next base: position 309,851,798 of record OX336392.1, on the reverse strand, counting down.
TGTCATTGAGTTGTGGATTCACTCGGTGCTCATAACAGACAACACAGTTCACATTTCAACTGTTCACGTGGACTGGTTGGCCATTTTCCTTGGCATCGTTACCTGCAGTGTTGTCCTGGTAAGTCGTTCTGCGCCGATATAGACGTTCCTCGACATGGCTACTTGCACTCACTGAAGTGTTGAAGAGAGGAGGTGTCCTGGTGGTTCGTTTTGCGCATGGGAAAATCTTTATCGGCGAAAAACGACACTGCAGGGCAACACTACCCACTTTATCTCTTTAACTACATTCTCAGGGAAACAATATCCTCTTTAAAATACTAGTGAGTACAGGTAGAGACGTCGCGTAAAATCTTTATCAGTGCAAAACGAAATAGCAGGGCAACACTACCCTCAAAAATTCAAGGAAAGACTTGATCGCTGTCTCTAGCTGCACTAATCGTCGGATTTTTAAGAGCGTTAAAAATCCCTCAGCATGCCTTCCTTCGGAGGGGAAGTAAAGCCGGCGGGCCCATGTCATAGATTATGGCATGTAAGAGAACCTTCCACTAACTACAATTGTGAGAAATTTTGTAGGTTAGATTTGATTAACGCTCTATTAGTTCCAACGTTCGTCGTCAAGCGCCGGTTGCGGTGGCATCTAGTAGCCAAGTTCACAGCAAGGTGTCGTTGACGGTAGCATTTGGTAGCAAAAGTAGGAACTACTTGAAACTGATCGTCTGCAGTCCGTACCTGAATTACAGATAACACACACAAATATAGCCATCACAATTAACACCGGTTATCAGACAGATTCTACACACACCCAAAGTACACGGGGCTACATGACTGCCTTGTCACAGCCCCTGAACTGAGGAACCAACCAACTTAGATTAATTGATTGATTAATGGTTGTGAATCCTGGTGCAGTCAGTTGGCATTTGAGGTGCTTTTAAATGCGAGGATCAGTAGATTTACTGACACGTTTAAAGATCTACTTCAAGGTCAAATTTCGGCACCCCGCTGCTTCCAAAAGCAGCAGCATTTAAGATGGGCGTAAAACTCTTATTCCTATTGTTATTATTATTATTGTTGCTGTATTGTTCTATTTACTTGGGTTCTGACGTGAGCCTGTAACAGACATGCAAACGGACAATTAAACAGGGGTTATAATACATTACAGTGTACACCTTGTCCGAGGAAAATACCAAGTGTTAGCCGATAAATAAAAAAGAACAGACAGAAGACGATTAAAAGGCTCTAATTTTCATTTTATCTTCAGTAGCTCACTACTAGTGAGGCATGATTTGGTGATCACGGCGTTACGTCCCCTAACTTGTACCGGTTTTCTGTCATTTATCTTTCCTATCAACCTCCCTTGGTTAACTCCTGTACTCCTCCGACTTCAACGATATTATGTTATCCTAGGCCTGATGTAATTTCATTTTCTCGCCTTCTTGGCCCTTGTGTTTTCTTTTCTGGCACCTTCATTTTTCCAATGGTCAGATCTCTCTTTTTAATTCGCTACCTACCTATTGTAAGAGGCGGCGAAGAAGGGATTGCCACCACTTAGGCTTAATGTACACCGTGGATATCAGAAAGTGATCCACAGCCTCTGGGGCTCAGTGCTGGATAGCTTGGGAATTGACGTCCCCAAAGGATTCCCGAGTTGGATCCATTCCTCCAGTGACTTTATTTTTGCTTTTCATTCCTTTTTTTTTTTCAAGTCCCTCATCCCTCAAGGGTTGTGGGCATTTCATTTAACCCTTTATTTTTCTTATTTCTTCATTGAGTACGCACGTTAGTTGTTAGTAAGTAGGCTAGTTAGTAATTTGATTCACATCATTAGCGGCTGATTAGTTAGAAATTAGACCTCTAAAAACAACATTTATCATCTCTATGCTTAGTATAACCTTAAAAAAGCGAGAAATATGTAAGCAAAATCAATCTTCAAAATAGCTAAATAAAACCGAAAAATGACAAAATATAACATGTAAAATCCGACACACAAATTTGCTACATTAAAAATTATTGAATCACCGTATTTTAACATTAAGCTACAAGTTTAGTTTATTCTGCGTAATGTTTTTTAAAGTTCCATATAAACGGGATAGTCACATTTCTTGCTCCTGTCAAGGACATTTTATGCAAACTGTAGATAAACAATTTACTTACCTGTACTAAATGAAATCTGAAGTTATACATGCCTACATTTACTACTAGGCCACATTCCAGTGGCCATCAGACAAAAATACGAGTCTCTTGTAATTTGTAGATTAAAAAAAATCGCCTATCCTCCCACCTCCGCGAGAGATCATTCCTCTACCGTCGCAGGATAGTGTCTGGGAGCTGAACACACTTTGACTGCAGATATAACTGGCGATGAATGCGATTAAGGAAGGGTCAGGGAAGGGCGTCGGCATGGACTTATTGAAAGGAACTGTCACGACATTTGCCTGTTTGTGAAAATGGGAAACCACGAAAACAATTTTCAGGACGGCCGATGAGGGATTCGAACCCATGCTCTCCCGATGAGCGAGACACGAGGTAGCGCGTTAGTGCTCTCGGCCTCCGCGGCCGGTAATGTTTAGAATATACGGAAATAATTTATCTGAACATAAGATTATATCCATAATATAAACGAAATATGGCCTATAAGTGTTGGGAAACGTTCAATAATGGTTTAATTCAACACTACGACTGAAATGAGAGTCAGAAAAATATATATCATGCCATAAACATCCGAACACCAATCATCAGAATCATCGTCATTCATCATCCGTATTCGCCAATTAATACTGGTCGATTTTCTTGGCCTGTAATATGTTTTACTGCATTAAATGTGGTTTAAAATGACATTACTATGAGAAGCATAGCTAACATCTTGGGAATAGTTCTAATGAGAGCAGGGTAGACATGAAACATAATCCGTGCAATTGAATGCTTCCGTTATTCTTAGAATTGACAGTGAGACGTGATTCCCGTCACGAAACGCCAGCTCACGTTTATTTCCTTGCAGTATCAGCACCTGAGAGAACAATGTCCTGACGAAAGCGGAATTATTTGATTTAGCCTTTTCCATTTTGCGGACGTAGCCTAGATTGTGTAGGCCTACGTGATGTTGAACCAGCTGAACACTGGTCTGTTTTATTTTATGGGGTAATTTTCTTCTTTCTTTCTTTCTGTCTCAGGAGTTCTCAACTAGTAGGACGGGAGTTGGCGCAGACGGGACTCCCCCCCCCCCCACCGCTGAATCCGACATTGCTTCCTCTACTTACCGTACTTCTACCGGGCTCCTCTCTTTCATCTTTCATGTCGACCTCCCTTTGTCAACTCTTGTTCTCTTCTGATCCCGACTGTATTAGGCTATCCTAAGCCTAGGATGTATTTCATATTCCTACCATAATTGGCCTTTGTCTCACCTTTTCTGATACCCGCATTCTTATGACTGGTTTGATGCAGCCCTCCACGCCTCTGTGTATAGAGAGGTGCATATCCTCGGGAAGAACATTACGGCTGTAGTTTCCCGTTGCTTTCAGCCGACACGGCAGTACGCAGCTTAGCCATTAGTTTGCTAATGATTGTTATAATGTCTTCACTGTCTGTAGGACAAGTAAAGAGTTGATTGATTCTCAAAGGCTGCTACTCCATTTCAGTATGCCCCTTAAAACAAACAATAATAATATTATTATCATCATAAATGTCATATTTCTTTCGTATTTCTAGAAGGCGGTTGACGAAGTGAACGTAGTATACAGGCCGGACGTTTGTTTTAGACGAGTGAAAAATCTCAATGGAAGCCTGGAGGCGAGTTACTACAGTAGCTGTGTTGCTGTCACCTGCCCCATGCGGTCAGATGATTGACATATCTATCTCACACTACTGATGAAGTACAGTCATTGGCAAATATAATGGCGCTCTGTTCGTAACTATGTAACGTGTACTTCCGCGTCACACAATGCTTAGACGTGAACTGTACTGTCTGCACACTGATGTCGTCACGTGCTCAAGTCTGGAATTCCATTAAATCAGACCGGTGATGACAAATGTGAAGCGATAGGGCTAGAGTGTGACTGTGTACAGGCTCACCCGCAGGCTTCAAAGTCAAGGGCAATCGTCTAAAACAAACGTCCGGCTTGTACCTCTCTTCTCAATCACGCTGTCGCACATGGACTCGCCCACATGCAAAACTTATGTTGTACGCAGCTGACTTTTTTTGCCATCCCATCAGATAGTAATCGCGCTCCATCACTATATCGCTTTTTTATATAGCCTACATTGACTGGGACGGCTCACCAATGTGGCGTGGCGTACTTCGACGGATAGGCTTTAGGACAATTCTATGTGCTTCTGATTTCGTTGGTCCCTTGCATGTTAACTTGTATACTGTAGCTACTCCGGTATGTGAATAGGACAGTTTTTTTTAAGGAAATATTGGACTAAATTTAAATTGTGAATATTACTTCAATAATCGATACAATTACATTATCACTGGTCATTCAATATTCTCATTAATAACGTTATTACGTAATCGATCACCATTATCGCTAGCTACTCATAAATGCGCAGTTACGATTGGCCTCAAAATTTCCTACACCAAAACCCACTTTATCTCTTACATCAGCGTGGGTTGGCGACCACGGGGCCCCAGCTGAGTCCGGCATTGCTTCCACTTACTTGTGCCGGGCTCCTCTCTGTCTTCTTTCCTGTCGACCTCACTTGGTCAACTCTTGTTCTCTTCTGACCCCGACGGTATTAGGGTATCCGAGGCCTAGGGAGTCTCTTCCTTTCCCGCCTTATTTGGCCCTTGTCTCATCTTTTCTGATACCCTCCTTCTGCGAGGGGTCAGCCTTCTTTTTCTCTTCCATTTACCTCCTGCCTTGTGCTCTAGGCCCTTAAGGAGGCAGGGTGTATGTAGCCCCACCACTTTTGGTGCACCCTAGATAATGCTACACCCTCAGGGGCTCACGGCTGGTGAGTTCGGGAGTTGGCGACCCCGAGGGTTTCCTGAGCTGGGTCCGTTTTCCCCTTTTGTCCCTTACCTTCGGGGCGGACCCTCTCCTCTTTCACTTTCCTATCTGCCTTTCATGGCTCTCCTTCCTTCCAAGTCCCTCAATCCGCATTCTTCGAGGGTTGAGGGCATTTCTTTTCCTCCTGTCCTTTATTTTCCTTATTCTCCCTTAGTTCTCCATTTCTTCTTCTAGTATGTAGGTTGGTAGTTAGTTTTAGTTTTAGTTTTAAGTTTGCATTTCATTTTCATCTTCACGATCACCCAAACCATCAGGGGCCGATAGCCTAGATGTTAGGCCCCTTAAAACAACAATTATCATCATCATCATCATCTCTTACATCATACATGCTGCACCAAAACTTCTAATTACCCCAGTGGAATCTTGAAAGTGAAACGATTCAAGTACCTTGGTGAATGGGTTGAACCAAAAAATTCTGAGAAGTTCGCCATCTTAACACGTGTCAACAGGCGTCCATCTCTCGAAGTGCAAAATTTAGACATTGTCAAACAGTTATTACTATTAGATCTGAAGCATTATATGCATCAAAATGTTTAACACGTACAACACATAGTCTGCTTGAGAAACTGGCAATTAAGGCAGAAACATTCTTGGTTCAAACTTCAAAGATGGTGTATACTGACTTCGGAGCAACTGAGAAATATACACCCACCCTTAAAAGATCATTATCATCATCATTTCCCCTTATCCAGCTCCTGCCGGGTCGGGGTATTTATGGCACTTCTCCACTTTCCTCTTTCCTTCCACAATTCTTCTTCCACGATCTTGTCCCAGTCCAGATTTCTTTTTCTCACACCGTTCTTCACTGAATCGATCCACCTTGATCTAGGTTTTCCCCTTGCTCTCTTACCCTTGCACTTGGCCTCCAGCATCTGTCTTGGTATTCTATTTTCCTCCATCCTCTTTACATGTCCAAACCACCTTAGTTTATTCTTCTCAATTCTCTCATTTAGTTTTCCCATCCCAACTTCCGTCCTAACATCTTCATTCCTCACTCTGTCTTTCCTATCATACTTCGCAGGAATTTCATTTCACTGGCTTGGATTCCACTCTCTTGCCTGCTTGTCAGGGTCCAAGTCTCAGAAAAGATATCAAGCGTAATCCGAAAGAGAAAAAAAAAAGAATAATCTTCTAAGCTTCAAATTACAAGCTAAAAGAATGTCTAAATGTTTGTTTTCCTACTTCAGAAGTCTCAAAACGATTCTTCCTTGGCTGGTGGAGATCGATAAGGACATTTTAAAGAATGGAATTTCAGAAACAGACTTTCAATTCCGAACACCACTAAAACTCGAACTTAAACAGGCTCATCAAGAAGTAGTCACAACTCAACCGCCGAAGTGTGTTTAGTCGGATGCATGGAAGAAAGCACACTCCAAAAAGAGGAAAACCTGGTGGGCCCGCAAGACGGCAAACAGTTGCTAACTCGCGGTCCTTACTGGTCCTAATAATAATAACAATAATAATAATAATATTCTTCTGCAGCGATTGTTCGGCGTTTTTAGCTGCAGGGTGCGCTTCATGGATACGTTGTCTTCATTCGTTTCTGTTTTGGGCTGCGTCTGGGTGAATTTTTTTGATTTTCAGGACTCTGTGTATCATATTAGCACACCGTTGTTTCGGCCGTCCCTTGGGTCTCTTGCCGTCGACTAACAGATTGTAGCCTATCCAGTTTTCGCAATGGTACCTTCTCTCGCTCGCAACACACTCATGTCCAAACCAACGCAGCTGGCACTTGAGGATTTTGTCATGGCTAATAATAATAATAATAATACAGTGACTTTTGTAGACTTTCAAAAAGCCTCCAAACTCTAGAGGAGATGAAAGTAAACATTAAAACACGAACTGTCATCCGAGATACCCTCACTAATACCGTCTCCAAGGTCAAATTTATGGGAGAATTATCAGAGCCCTTTCCAATCAGAACCGGCGTCAGACAAGGCGATGGCCTCTCACCCATCCCATTCAATGTAGTTTTAGAGAAAATTATTCGTACATGGAAAAAGAAGTCAAAGGAATACAAATAGGTAAATGAGGGAAAGCATAACCCATATAAAATGCCTCGCTTTCGCAGATGACATCGCCATACTAACAAATACTAGAACAGAAACACACAACGCCTTAGAGAAACTCCACGAGATCGCCACGAAAACCGGGCTCCAAATTTCGTATGAAAAAACACAGCTTTTCAAATCCTCAAACAAACTCCCAATAAAAACAAAATACGGAGAAATTGTACAAGTCAATGACATCAAATATTTAGGAGAAATCATGCAGAAATCTGGTCTGAACACAAAAGCCAACGAAGAAAGACCCCCAAAGTTACAGAAAGCTTACAAACTTAGCTGGTCCCACTACAATAAAAAATGCATCTTTACGGCTGCGAAATTACGACATTATAAGACAGTAGTCTTATACGCATCAGAAACCACATCACCAAGTTATAGACACTAAAAAACAAGAAAAGAAATTTCTGATAAAAATTTACGGCGTCGTTTTCAGGGATATTTTCCGACAAGAAGGACCCACAGAAGAATTATACAGAAATACTGAATCTATCACGACAGTCATCAGGAAACGCAGAGTGAAGTTCTTTACACATATCGCCAGAATGAACGACCCCAGACTGACTAAAATAATATTCAACATAATTTCTACGTCAATATTGGGTACTTCTTGGTATAAAGAAACTATGAAAGACTTACAACAATTACTTATCACCATAGAAGACATTCACGACCGCAGCATTTGTAGAGAAAAATTCAGAAACCAGAAATTTGAAATTAGATCACAACCCAAAAGAAATAGGACAGATGAAGAGAAGAAGGCACACAGTGAACGGATGAAAGGTTTTTGGGAAGATAAAAAGAAGAAAAGAGCCTCCACCAAAAGCTAGATTTTTATGTTTATAACGCTGTCCTTAAAGGGGAATAATAATAACAAGCGCGTTTTGTTACGGTATAATTTAAGCAATTTTCACCACCAGGCAAATGCCGGGACTGTTCCTTTCAACAGGTCCACGGCCGACGTCTTCCAAAATCCTCTCCCTGACCCTTCCTTAATTAGACCCATGTGAGTGGTCACCTGTCTCAGTTGTATCTGCTGTCAAAGTGTGTTCAGCTCCCAGACACCGTGCTTGCGACGGTAGAGGAATGATCCCTCGCAGAGTCCGTGGGTGAAGCCGGGCTGGGAGGATAAACTATTAAAAATAACAACAATAATAATTTAAGCGTCTTCGAAAGGGGGAGGGGGCGTAATAAATAACCACTGGAAGGACAGTGATACCCTGAAGGTTGCACATAAGAAACACTGCCCACTCGGCTCCGGAATCCCGAGATAGCCTAGCGCGTTAACGCACTGAGCTGCCAGGTCAGAGTATCTCACGGAAAGATGATCAACTGTTCCACTTTCACACTGGTCAATGTATGGCTGTAATGCATGTGGTTGAACTAGTTTTCTCTCCATGCAAAATGAATGCTTCTTTAATTGGTTGTGGTGACGAGGCGTGCAATGCCCTGCCTGTGCTGACGTCACGCCAGGTAAACTCACCTCACCTTGACACGTTCCGCGTATTGAACCGTGCGTCGCTTCCAGCGGCCTTGTGTGGTGTAATAGTGGAGCTCTGTGATGAATAATTCCGAGGCTCTGTTTGTAGTGGAATAACATCAACCCGCCCTTCCCGTCCACAGCGGGAAAATAATAAAGAAGCCAGCACGAATATTATAAAAGTTCCATACGATTTCAAAAAATACATTTTCCAAACTATTAAATATTGACACGTGATTGATGCATGAAAAGAATTGTAAACTAAACAAGTTTCCCTCACTCTCTACCATTGTTGTATGTGTGCTCTTTTGGTAATAGTGGTAATCGAGTTTGTTCTATACATTTTATAGCACTTGGCTTTCAATGTCTTTATAGCAGCATTGATTCTTTCTCTGAGCTTTATTGGTGTTTACAGGGGGGACGAGGTATTTATGCAGAATGGATTGGGTGGGCCACTGAGGATAACAGCTCTGTTGACTTGGCCCCCCAGGTCGCCTGATCTGACGCATTGTGATAGCTTACTTTTGGGATGCGTTAAGAACCGCTTTGGGGATGAAATTATGACGAAGACGTCACACAAAACCAGTCCATGAGCCAGGGGAATTAACCATCGGAGATAAAATCCCCACGGCCTGGCTGAGAATCGAAACCAAGACTCTTTGATCCAAAATTTTGCAAATAATACTAGATCAAGAGTGTTTTTTTTTAATATTAGAGCATTTTTAGCTCCTCTTTGCCATATCCTATTGGTATGCATGTGTGTTTTTTTTTCGTAAATGTTTAAGGGGTAAAAGAGGAACTGTTTGTTGACAATTAAATGCTACTAGTAAAAGTTAAAGAGAAGCCTCCGTGACTTAGGCGGCAGCATGCCGGCCTCTCACCGCTGGGTCCGTGGTTCAAATCCCGGTCACTCCATGTGAGATCTGTGCTGGACAAAGCGGAGGCAGACAGGTTTTTCTCCGGGTACTCCGGTTTTCCCTGTCAAAATTTCATTCCAGCAACACTCTCCACTATCATTTCATTTCATCTGTCATTCATTTAATCATTGCCCCAGAGGAGTGCGTCAGGCCTCGGCAGCCGGCACAGTTCATATCCTCGCCGCTAGATGGGGCTTCATTCATTCCATTCCTGACCCGGTCGGAGACTGGAAGCAGGCTGTGGATTTTCATTTCAAAAGTTAAAGAATTTTACAAACGCATATAACTGGGAGAAAGTTACTGATTTCATCTTTTTTATATAGTCTATGAATTGCAGCCGATGGTTATAGCAGGGTATTTTAATTAAACGCCCGTAGGCTCCCAGCAAGATCAATTTCTGGTTGTTCCCACTTTGGCTACCAGATGCAACTTTCACTGATACCTAGCGGCGAACGTTGGAACTTGATAGAACGTTTCTAGCCAAATATAACCTACTAATTTGGCTACATCTACACACTAATACATTTTTTTAAGTAGATCTGTATGCATGTACTGCGACAAAGAAAGTACAGTAAAAACTCGATTAACCGTCATCGTCGGGACGGTGGTCGTGACGGTTGAGCGAATAGACGGATAACAGAAACACTGTATTATTCCTCCAAAATATGACCTCAATCAATTATATTATAGACAGATATCACTCTCACAGTAATAAAATATATTACGGAGCGAAAAGAAATTAAACACGATTGTAATAGCAATTAAAACCATTTATTACATGATAAAAACATCCGTACAATAGCTACAAATGTGGCGAAATAATGTACAGTACAGTAATATAAACTTACAGGTGAAATAGTTCATGTAGCTTGAAATACTGTAGTCAGTCATTTTCTTCTGCTTCTTTGAAGCTCGAGCTTTCACCGCGGCAATATTTCGTATTTTTCGGAGCAGTAGTGTCTGCGTTGCATTGGCCTCTTCTTGACTTTCAAACCATTCTATACACTTAGACAGCATTGTTTCAGACTCTGAGTGGCCTCGTCATGGTTTGAACACTCGTCCATTCTATGGCGCCCCCAGGGGCTCACTTCTAGTGGGCGTGGGTTGGCGACCACGGGGCCCCAGCTGAGTCCGGCATTGCTTCCACTTACTTGTGCCGGGCTCCTCTCTGTCTTCTTTCCTGTCGACCTCACTTGGTCAACTCTTGTTCTCTTCTGACCCCGACGGTATTAGGGTATCCGAGGCCTAGGGAGTCTCTTCCTTTCCCGCCTTAATTGGCCCTTGTCTCATCTTTTCTGATTCCCTCCTTCTGCGAGGGGTCAGCCTTCTTTTTCTCTTCCTTTTACCTCCTGCCTTGTGCTCTAGGCCCTTAAGGAGGCAGGGTGTATGTAGCCCCACCACTTCTGGTGCACCCTAGATAATGCTACACCCTCAGGGGCTCACGGCTGGTGAGTTCGGGAGTTGGCGACCCCGAGGGATTCCTGAGCTGGGTCCGTTTTCCCCTTTTTGTCCCTTCCCTTTGGGGCGGACCTTCTCCTCTCTCCCCTCTCCTCTCCTCTTTTCCTTCTATTTCCTTTTCTCTTCAAGATTCCCGCACTGTTTTTGTTACTCGAATCACCGTGTATCTAAATTCCCTTTTACCATTTTTTTAAGGCATTTTTGATCTATGTTGCATTTTGTAAGTCTCTTCGATCTAAATTACATCTCGCGATTGTTTTCAACCTCAATTGCATTTTGTAAAGATTGACAATCTAAATTGCTTTTTAGTAAGTCTTTCAATGCAGGCGTCAGGGCATTTTAGTGAGTATTTTGAATTTCAATTGCATTTTGTAAGTATTTTCAACCAAAACCGCATTTCGCACGAATTTTGAATCTAAATTGCATTTTGTTTGGTGGGCATTTTGCACATATTTTGATTCTCAATTGCATTTTGTGGGTATTTTGAATCTAAATTACATTTGTCAAGTATTTTCAATCTAAATTGCTTTTTGTAAGTATTGTCAATCCACATGAGTCGTTTGAATCTACTGTACATTTTGTAAGCATTTTCAATTTCAATTGCATTTTGTAAGTATTTTGAATTTCAATTGCACTTTGTGAATAATTTGGATTGGAACTGGGATATTTCAATCTGAATTGCATTGTGTATTTTCAATTTCAATTGCATTTTGTAAGTATTTTGAACCTCAATTGCATTTTGTACGTAATTTCGATCTCATTTGCATTTTGTAAGTATTTTGAATTTCAGTTGCATTTTGTAAGTATTTCGGCGCTACTTTGCATTTTGTACGTATTTTGAATCTAGCCTACGTTTTGTGGGTCTTTTTCAATCTATTCTTTTTGTGCAACTTTTCGTTCTAAATTACCTTTTGTAAGACCATATTGTGAGTTGTTTCCATGTGAGTTCCTTTTTGTACGTATTTTCAGTCTTTGATAATTTTGTTCTGGTTTCCATTTCATTATCCTTTTCGCTATCACCCAGATCATTAGGGGCCGATAACCTCGATGTTAGGCCCCTTAAAACAACAATTATCATCATCATCATCATCATTCTATGGCGGCCAGGTACACTAACTTCCCACTAATATAGAGTAAGTAAACAAAGCGAACACGTCACTGCACCTTAAAGCACTTTTTTATTGCAGTATTATTATGCTATTACAGCAATGACGGTTGAGAGAAACTGACGGTTTAAAGAGTGACGGTTAAACGAAGTTTTACTGTAATTGCAGCAAAGAGTGAACATTATTAAGATGTGATAGTATTTCTAAACAAGTTAGGCTGGCCGATAACCTCGATGTTAGGCCCCTTAAATACAAGAATTATTATCATCAAAACAAGTCATCTCTATAAATAAGTTGTTGTTGTTGTTGATTCTTTAGGGGCTTTACGCGTGGTCATGTTGCCCCGTGTACTGTACTTTTGTGTGAGTAGAAGTTGTCTGATAACGTGTGTCACTGCCATGTCTGTACTAGTGTGTGCACTTGTGATCGAGGTGGGATTTGGGTAGGAAGTGGCCGTGGACTTAGGTTAGGTACCATCCCGGCATTTGCCACTTCTACTCCAGGCAAATGCTGGAATGGTTCCTAACCTAAGGCCACGGCCGTCTCCTTCCCAATACACACACACTAGTACAGCCAACACAATAACACAGTTTATCACATAAATTACACACACACCAAACAATCCACGGGGAATATGACTGCGATGTCGCAGCCCCTAAAATAATCAACAACAACATCTTTCAAACACCAATACAATTATAAAAGCAATTAATTTACAAATATATGGTCCCTGATAATATTTATTATTATTATTAATTCATTATTAATAATAAATTAATAATAATCACAGTACAATTATAAAGGTATATAAGGTGGCGCTTGACATCAAAGTAAGGAAAAATCCAGTTTCCGTGATCTACAATAAAATTAATTGAATGCCTCGTGAGACAAAAATGAGGGCTGGAACGGGGTCCAGTCAGCCTCGTGAGGTAAAACTGAGAAAAGGTGGGTTTGATTCACACCTCAGCCATCTTGGAAGTGGTTTTCCGTGGTTTCCCACTTCTAGTCCAGGCGAATGCCGGGATGGTTCCTAAATTAAGGCCACAGACGCCTCCTTCCCAATCCTCATCTGAATAACATCTAGACTACACACAGTAATACAGCCATCACAATAACACAGGTTAGCATACAGATTCCCTCACTCACACACACACACACACACACCCAAGTACACGGGGATACCGGACCAAGATGTCGCATAGCCCCTAAATGAAACAACAAATCAACAAAAAATAAAAGCACCATTCTAGAAAAACCATTGAAAGTGTCAGGTAACATATGAGCGAAAAGTAATGTAGGTTATGTCAATATAGCATGTCAGTTATGTCTGTTCCAATACGCACCTGACCTCGTGACAGTTTGTACAGCAGTCTTTTTTGAAAGAGATCTGAAAGACGGAAGACTGCAGTGTTACCAACTTAGCGGATTTTAAATATTGAGAAAGGGGGCGCATTTGGTACAACGCAAGCCGCATATGGCTCAAATGGTACATACTGTACTACCGTATTCTGCGGTGCATTGGCAACATTGCTGTTGCAACTAGACACATAAAAAAAGTTTTGCATATTGCCATGGAGCACAGTGGGGATGGACTTATTTATTAAGCAGTGCCCACGCCTCATTTACACAATTGAGACCGGGAGAATAGGTAGGCCATTCCATTCTGTGAATACCATTACCCTGAAGAAATGCATTGACAATGCCAGCAAGGTGCGGTCGAGCGTTATCGTCCACGAAAGTGAAATTTGGCCGAAATTGTCAGCATAGCCTTCCACTACAGTTGCCAGCATAGTATCCCTGTAACGTATGCTTATCATATGCCTTGGGATGTACACAAGAGGGGTTCGGCGACCATACATGATGCCACCCCAAAACATTGCACACCACCTCTCTGTTGGTATCGGTCTCGGATGTATTGGTCGTGCATACTTTCACCAGGTCCTCTCCACACTCGCACATATCTATCCTCATTGACACAGGTGAGTGTACACAGCCGATATACACGCACACAAGAACGATAATGGTTTTGTGACCACTACGACTCTTGGCCAGCAATATGCAAAACTTGTTTTAATGTGTGTATTTGACTTGGAGAGTAGACACTTACGAGCCAACCGCCATTTAAAGTCCATCAGCGTCATGAAAAGAAAGCTCTCCTGCTGGGCAACAAACATTTTTAGGGGACTGAGGATCAATCGCATGCCGAAATCGTTGATGTGTGGTGGGTACGCGTTAGCCCTCGGGACTATACATGAGGCTACATTATTGCGATGTTGCAAAGCCCCTAAATGAATCGACGACAGCTATTTACGGCTCAATGTATGTATGACCTACCCCTCATTATTTCCGTTTTCAACGGGGTCGGAGATGAGATGCGATGAAAGACTAATTGGTGGGTAAATATTACGGCCGGATGCCCTTCCTGACACCGACCTCATGAGAGGAGTTAAGGAGAGATGAAATGAATGAAGATGAATGAAACTGGGCAAGGATGTGGAAGGAAGCGACCGTGGCCTATACGAAGGTACCATGCCAGCATTTGCCTGGTGTTGGAAATGGGGAAACCACGGAAAACCATTTCAAGGACGGCCGACGGTGGGGTTTGAACCCACGTCTACCGAGTCCGCAGGTAACCTGGCCTCATGGCCTAGCGCTGCGTGTTAGCGAGCATAGCTACCGCTGTCGGTTATTTACGGCTGTATCATAAAATACAGTATTATTGCTTGTGTAGTGGCTCTGCAGCGAGGCGCTCAAATTGATTTATAATTGTTGGCCACAGTGAAGCAATTTGGAGACCCCTTCTTGGACCAAGTGGCTCAATTCAATAATCATACTGCTTGTGAAGCGAGTGACTCAGCAGTTGGACGCTCTGCTCGACACTGCACCCGGAAATGTTTGGCCAGCGCGAAAGTTGGCCATGTGATGTGGCACTTGACTTGCGTAAGTGAGTCCCATACAACTGAAATATCTTCTTCTCTATAAATAAAGTAAGCTTTCTGTCTGAACATTTAGAATTTTCGGCTCAAACTTAGTACACATATCAAAAAACGTTTTGCATAATTCTGGCGAAGAGTCGTGGTCTCAAACCCATTAGTCGTTCTTGCGTGCGTGTACAGTATATCGGCTGTTTCAATGAGGATATTCATTCATTCATTTCTTTATTTCTCCATGGTAATATGTTAATATACATATGGGAGTCGTCAAATCATAAAATACATAATTGTATAAAATATATATAAAATACATAATTATACATAAAATACATAATTACAGGGGTGCAGGTAAATACAATAACAAATACAAAAACAAACACTCATATCTCTGTGCACATTGCCTCGAATTCTTCTACGGAATATATTGCTTGTCTGTGAGCCATTTTTTTTATTTTTTAAATTTTAATGTGGAAATGGTGCTGACATTTCTTAGAGTTTGGGGCAACAAGTTAAAATATTTGGAGGCAGTATACAAGGGATCTTTTTTTTCTGAAAGCTCCTTGATAATATTGACAGTGAACATCCATTCTGCTTCTAGTGTTGTACGAATTTAGATCAGAATTTTTTACGATATTAGCATTTCCAGTTGGAATTTATACTTAGAACAATTGAGTAAGTACAATGATGGTAATGACATTATTCGGATTTTTTTTAATAGTCCCTAAAAAATGTTAGAGGATGTAAACCAAACATAACACGGATTGCTCGCTTCTGCAGGATAAAAATATTGCTTAAAACATCTATGTATGTGCGAGTGTGGAGACGACCATTACATCCGAGACGATACAAACAAGGAAGAGGTGGTGTGCAATGTTTTGGGGTGGCATCATGTATGGTCGCCGAACCCCTCTTGTGTACATCCCAGGGCGTATGACAGGCATATGTTACAGGGATACTATCCTGGCACCTGTAGTGAAAGGCTATGTTGACAATTCCGGTCCAAATGTCAGTTTCGTCGACGATAACGCTTGCCTGCACAGAGCTGACATTGTCAATGCCTTCTTCAGGAGAATGGTATTCACAGAATGGAATGGCCTACCTATGCTCCCGATCTCAATTGTGTAGGGCAGGAGTGGACACTGCTTAATAAATAACTCCATCCCCACTATGCTCCATGGCAATATGCAATACTTTTTTTGGTGTGTGTATTTAACCCGGATAAGGAACACAATAATAATATTAATATCATATGGCCTCGGGTGCCCGGTACAAGCTTTGTTATTTGACGCCCAGAGGGCAGCCTGCATGTCGAATTTTGTCGTTCTTTAGAGCGCTATGAAAGTCAAGGAGGTTAGATATCTAAGCTTCTTGACACTATAGCGCTTTCTAGTAGAGAAATAGAAACTTTGTGTTGGCGGAAAATCCCGAGATTATTTTGCCATTATGAACACGGCCTACTGAATTCAAATGGGTTCTTTAACTTGCCAACGTTTGACTTGCGCGCCGTGATTGTTGTCGCCTTTCAAAAATCAATTACCACGGCCAGGAGCGAACTTGAAAGCTTGGGGTTGGTAGCCCGACACGATGACCACTCACCCACCGTGGCAAGCAAGAACACAATGATCATCACCAGGGCTCGGATTTTGATGACCTAAAATGTTTAAAAATTACCTATGAAACGACTGTAAAAATCCAATAAAATTACCGGAAGACTAAAAAAAAAGACCTATAAATTTGAATCATTTTACAATCAATTTACTCGTTGAGTTTATATGGGTATATTTATGTTGCTGATTTCATTTCAAATTATAGATAACTTTGAAGCCATTTTTCAGTGACGCCTTATTGATAATTGATATTGTAACTCTCAGTCGGTCATCACAATATAATCCCAATTACCGTTACATACAAAAAAAATACATGTGAGGGCACAAAACGTAGCAGCTTCCGTTAGGTTCTTTCCGCGGAATTATTATCTTACTGTATTATACAGGGTGTCATTGATGTACTTGAGTACCCTTAAGGGGCATGTAGGGGGTGGTTATAGGATCAATTTGAGATAGGGAACCTGGGGTCGGAATGGCCTCCTAACCCCAGAAAACAGGATTGTTTCAGGCCCTCCGGCCCTGTAAAGTAGGGAAGCCCGCCATGTGTTACTCTGAGGTCAGGCACTCTTTCGCTGTCAACGGTCTTGGCGCGACTGCCGCGCATTGCTGCGTTTTTAGACGAGAGGATAGCGGCGAGGCGCGGTGTCACGGTGGTCCCGGGTTCGTTTCTCCTGGGGTGCCTTCCCTTCCATTTTTCAATTTTCTTTTTTTTTAGAGGGGTAGGAGGGGGCGTAGTCACAGTGCGTGTTTATTGTGTGCTGATTTTTAAAGCTATCGTTGATTCTGTAAATTAATTGCCTTTTGATTATTAGTATCAACGAGTTACGTGTGTTTCTGTAGTAGTTAAAGACAGTGGCGGCTGGCGGATAATTGTTCTGGGTGTTGCACTATTTTCATTAAGGGAGAGGGGGAGGGGGGGGGGGGGGAGGTGGTACATGGGTACCCGCAAGATTTTTTCTAGGGGGGATGTAAGTAGGCTAATATTTTTCATTTAATTACCTACATGTCACTATGTGTTATTAAGACGTACACACACACCCTTCCCTCTCCTCGCAATTTTCGTTTCACTTCTCACTTGCTTCGTGATATTATTTGGCTGCTCTTAAACCGTTGGGTCCATGATCTTTATGGCATGAATGGGAGGATTTTTCTTTAGTTCAGAGTTTTTTCCATGGGAGTTCGCTTTTCTTTGTGAATCATCGTCATAATGTTAATTTTTTAAAAACAGGCAAAAAGTAGTTGTATCACCGTGTAGGCTCTATCGACAAAAATAAAAATCAAACAGTTCATTTGAATGGTAATGTTAATCCAGTTCGCCGATTTTTTAAATAACTGAAAATATTCTCTAATAATCCCAAATTACTAAGTTAAATACAACTGTGGAATTGTCCCTATATGTAAATCAGTTAACCATCAGTAAGTTCAATTTATGAAATTAACTGGTGAGACAATGAGCAATCGAAATATTCTTGTGATTTCAGGGGGGCGGGCACGGCCCCTCCCCCTCCCCACTTCTCACCATCTTGTCCATGAGGTGATAGGGTAAAAAATTGCTTGATGTCGGAGAAAACTGTATTCAATTGCGCGGTAAAACGGATGTACCTCATTCATAACGAATGTCGCAGTTCAGAGAACATCACATTGCCATCGGATTGAATGGAGTATAAGTTAGTCCACATGAAAACCCTCACGAGAACGAAACAACGTAAGTTATTGTTACGGCTGTGAGTTTGTGTCATCACTCGCCGCATGAGTCACAACTGCCCCAGGGCTGGGCTGTGGCCTGCCTCCTGTATTGCGCGCGCCTTATGCAACAGGGCTACTAAGACAAAGGGATAGTCCAGAATATTCGTGACTGGACCAGCGATGGAAACCTCGAGAAGCCGTGAACCCTGGATGGATCTAGAAGTCTTTATTGAGTCACCGGCCTGCTATATAAGTGCGACCTGTCTAGCAGTTGTTGTTGTTGTGTTTTACGAGCTAGTGCGAGCGATTATCTTGTGCGACAGAAGTGTGGTGACGAAGTGCTGTGCGAGTTACGAAATCCAGTGACATTGTTTCTCCAGCTTGTGGACAGCGAAATAGCCTGCAGCAAGTGATCGTAAGTAATTGTGGTCGGTGAACATAAAGGAGAGGAGCAGGTAGTTTCTGTCAAGGCCACCGTACTCATTAGGACGGATTAACTTCTGTGATCTGTTGACAAGTGGAAGGGCCAAGAGCGCTCAAGGAAGGGACTTGAGGAAACTGGAGTAAGGCTCCTAATTGCTTGTATTTGCTGATTAGTGTAATTTTCTGGCCACAATAAAGTTAATTATTTCTTTAAGCAGTAATTGGTGTTGTGCTTTGTACCCCCACCGTAATCCAGTTAACAAAAGTGCCACTAGGGGGTGGCACGTAACAACTGGTGTCAGAAGCCGGATTACGAACTCAAGCACAACACCTGACGGTCCTGGTTTCAAAACCCGAGCAGGTCATTTTCTCTAATTTTCCTGTGAGTGCAAGACAAACAACTAAAATGGAGGAGAAATTTGCAGCATTGCTAGAAAAGTTAAATGGCATGGAAACCAAGATGGAGGACGGCCAGAAGAATTTAACCAAGGAGCTAACTGCCAAATTAGCAGACGGCCAGAAGAAGCTAGAAGACGGCCAGAAGAAGATGGAAGATGGTCAAAATAAGTTAGCGGAGGACCTGAAGAAGATGGAGGACGGCCAGAAGAAGATGGAGGACGGCCAGAAGAAGTTAGCCGAGGACCTAACTGCCAAACTAGAAGACGGCCAGAAGAAGTTAGCCGAGGACCTAACTGCCAAACTAGAAGACGGCCAGAAGAATTTAGCCGAGGACCTAACTTCTAAATTAGAAGACGGTCAGAATAAGTTCGCAGAGGACCTAACCGCCAAATTTCTGGATGGCCAGAAAAATCTGGAAGAGTGTCTGCTGACGAAATTAGAAGAAAGCCAAAGGAAATTAGAACAGGGTCTGCGTGAGGAAGTCACGGCAGTGGAAAAGAAGTTCGACGCCTTACAAGTGGAAGTTGCCGAGCTGCGCCAACGCCCGCTGATGGGGGTGGAGGAGAAATTCAACGCCTTACAAAAGGAAGTTGCCGAGCTGCGCCAACGCCCACTGACGGGGGTGGAAGAGAAATTCAACGCTTTACAAGAGGAAGTTGCCGAGCTGCGCCAACGCCCGCCCACCGTTACTCCGGGAATATCAGGAACGGGACATAGCAGAGTGACGCCCCCAACCTTCGACGGAAAGGTCCCGTGGAGCACCTACTTACGTCAGTTCGAGGCGGCCTGTTCCATAAATAACTGGAACAACACAGAAAAGGCTACAGCTCTCATTGTAGCGCTGAGAGGTGACGCCCTTAACGTCCTTCAGGCCATCCCGACTGGATCCCAGGACTACGCTTCACTGATCGCTCATATGGAGTCCCGATATGGAGATAGCCATCTTCAGCAGGCCTACCAGATGCAGCTCCGGACCCGGGTACAGAAGAACGCGGAAACCCTGCAGGAGTTCGAGATGGACATCGCACGCCTCGTAAGGCTTGCCTACCCAACAGCGCCGGCCGACTTTCTGGAGCAGATAGCGACGCAGACCTTCACCGACGGGCTACGGGACTCGGACACTCAACAGGCGCTGCGACTCGCGCGCAATAAGACCCTGGCAGATGCGCTGAGCCATGCACTTGAATTCGAGACGGCAAAACAGGCATCTAGAATACACGCGCGGGTGCGTCAACTGGACGTCGACGAACCAGCAAAAACCAACGAGACCAAGCCCCTGGCCGACGAATTGATGGAGGCGCTAAGCCGTTTCTTCGATAGCCGCGGCACCACCAGCAACGACACAGCCGGAAGACAACCGGAGAGGACTACCAACCTGCTGGGCCTGCGGTAAGAAAGGCCACCTGAGCAAGGACTGCGGTGATCGCCGCCGCCGAGGGTATCCGACGGGAAATCAGTCGTCTGTAAACCGCGGGGCCCAGGGAAACGAGTATTAGCCAGCCTTGGGGGGCAAAGGTTGGCTTGTGACAGTCGTCAAGCCCCGGCAGTCCAAGTGCGTGTGACGAAGTTACGGAGGGACAATAGCAGCCTGATGGTCGACGGAGTCGTCAACGGAGTGAGCTGGCCCATGCTAATCGACACGGGAGCATCGAGGACCATCGTCAGCCCCACCGTGATCCCGAAGTGGAGAGTGCAACCCACACAAAGGAACCTCCAGCTAATAACCGCGACCGGAGAGACCGCACCGGTACATGGCGAAGCATCACTGGAGTTCGTCATTGGTCGACGGGCGATAAAGCATCCAGTTCTTGTGGCTGACGTATCAAATGAAGTGATCATCGGACTGGACTTCCTGGACCAGAACAACATCATCTTGGATCTGAGAACCAACACTTTGCACTTCGGAAGTGAGGAACTCGCTTTGCAACCAGCACACGAGGCCGTCGCCGCACGACGAGTAAGGCTGAGAGAGGACGTCATCGTTCCCACCAGGACGGAAGTCAGCGCTGCCGTAATTGTCGACGGAACAGCTGAGGGAGTGGCGGCTGTCATCGAGCCAAAATATGAGGACATCCAGACAAAAGGATTCCTAGTTGCCAAGACTCTCATCAACACGACGTCTCGGCCGTACGTCCGCCTGTCCAACCTGAACGACTACGATATTACGGTTCACCGGGACACCAACCTAGGAGTCTGCGAGCCCGTTACCTGGATTGCCCGCATCACAGACACGACGGACGGACACCTGCAGACGCACAACCGAAGAAGACGTGCCCTGCCAGAAGAACTACAGAAGCTGTACCAAGGATCCCAGGACCATTTAGACGAGGAGCAATCACGCCAACTTCAGGACCTGCTACGCGAATTCCAGGATGTCTTCTCCGTGGGGAGCAAAGACTTCGGCAGGACAAGCTTGGTCCAGCACAGAATCGACGTTGGGGACAGCACACCGATTAGGGCCCCATTCCGACGTGTCCCGCTCGCCAAGCAAGCCGAAGTCGACCGGATGGTAGAAGAGATGAAGGAGCAAGGGGTGATCGAGCCATCACATAGTCCTTGGAGTTCTCCGGTCGTGCTAGTGAAGAAGAAGGACGGTTCCACCAGGTTCTGCGTGGACTACAGGCGGGTGAACGACGTCACGAAGAAGGACAGCTACCCTCTACCCCGGATCGACGACACGCTGGACACCATATCAGGATCAAGATGGTTCTCCACCTTGGATTTGAAGAGTGGCTACTGGCAGGTGGAGGTCCACCCTAAGGACCGCGAGAAAACGGCGTTCTCTGTGGGCAGCGGGCTCTGGCAGTTCACCGTCATGCCATTCGGTCTGTGCAACGCCCCTGCAACCTTCGAAAGGCTAATGGAGTCCATTCTGATGGGACTACACTGGAAGACCTGCCTGGTATACCTAGACGACGTCATCGTTCTGGGGAGGAGCTTCGAGGAGCACTACAGCAACCTGAAGGAGATCTTGTTGAAGCTACGGGCTGCCCAGCTGAAGTTGGGCCCCAAGAAGTGTCAGCTCTTCCAGAAGCGGGTCCATTACCTTGGGCATATCGTCTCCGTGGAAGGGGTGCGCACCGACCCAGAGAAGACCGCAGCTGTGAGGGAGTGGCCAGTTCCGAAGGACAAGTCCCAACTACGAAGCTTCCTGGGACTCTGCACTTATTACCGTCGCTTCGTGAGAGGATTCGCCGACATCGCCAAACCTTTACATCGACTGACTGAGAAGGACCAACTCTTCACGTGGACAGCAGAATGCCACAGTGCCTTCGAACAACTCAAGCAGGCTCTGTGCACCGCACCTATTCTGGCCTACCCCAGACCTGGAACAAGGTTCATCGTCGATACCGATGCCAGCGACTTTGGTATAGGGGGAATCCTGTCGCAAGTAGTGGACGGCGAGGAGAGAGTAGTGGCCTACTTCAGCAAGGCCCTGTCAAAGCCAGAAAGGAACTACTGCGTCACCAGGAAGGAACTGCTCGCCATCGTGAACACCATTGAACACTTCCACAAGTACCTGTACGGGCAAGAATTTCTCATCAGGACCGACCATGCATCCCTGCGGTGGCTCCTGAACTTCAAGCAGCCCGAGGGTCAACTCGCGCGGTGGTTAGAGAGGCTTCAACAGTACAACTTTGAGATTCAGCACAGGAAAGGCCAACTGCATTCTAACGCCGACGCCCTGTCACGAAGACCGTGCCCCGAAGACTGCACCTTCTGTGCTCGAAGGGAGAAGAACACCGGGATACAGTGCCGACGGACTACTGTGGAACTTCAAGGGAACCGGAGCCGCGAATCTTTCACGCGGGCACAAGCAGAAGATGATGACCTGGGACTGATAGCCGAATGGAAGAGGGCCTGTGTCCCCAGACCCGGGTGGAACATTGTGAGTGACTGCAGCCCAAAGTTTAAGTCCTACTGGGCACAGTGGGACTCGCTGATTGTAAGGGATGGCCTCATCTGCCGCGCCTGGGAGAGCACCGACGGGAAGACATCTCGGGAACAAGTCGTCGTTCCTAAGGCTATGACGGAGGAAGTCCTGAAGGAAGTTCATGGAGGATCATCTGGTGGACACCTAGGGATAATGAAGACCCTGGAGAAGCTGAGAGAGCGGTTCTACTGGATCGGATGCCGAACAGACGTGGAGAACCACTGCGCGAGGTGCCACGATTGCGCAGCCAGCAAGGGCCCAGGACGAAGACGACGGGGTCCACTGAAGACCTACAACGTGGGCGGCCCCATGGAGAGAGTGGCCATCGATGTTGCTGGGCCATTCCCGTTAAGCGAGGCAGGGAACCGCTACATATTAGTCGTCAGCGACTACTTTACCAAATGGCCGGAGGCGTATGCGCTCCCTAACCAAGAAGCCGCGACGATTGCATAGACCCTGGTGAAGGAATTCGTCAGCCGGTACGGAGTACCCCTGGAGCTGCACTCCGACCAAGGGAGGAACTTCGAGTCGCAGGTGTTCCAGAACCTATGCCAGCTGCTGGGAATCCGGAAGACAAGGACAACGCCGCTACACCCTCAGTCCGACGGGATGGTAGAGCGATTCAATCGCACCATCGAGAACCATCTCCGAATAGTCGTCAGCGAGCACCAGAGGGATTGGGACAAACATCTTCCACTATTTCTCCTGGCCTACCGCGCCGCCGTGCATGAAGCCACCGGGTGCACACCAGCCCTGGCCATGTTTGGGAGGGAGCTCCGTCTACCTGTCGATCTTGCCTTCGGCCGACCTGGGAATGATCCGATCCCGGTAAGCCAGTATTGTCAAGAACTGGTCGACCAACTGGAGGACGTACACGCGTTCACGAGGAGGAAACTACGGATCGAGACCGACCAAATGAAGACCCGATACGACCAGCAGACGGATGCCGGCGGATTCCACGAGGACGACCTGGTCTGGCTCTTCAACCCATTACGGAAGAAAGGCCTGTCACCCAAACTGCAGAAGGCCTGGGAGGGCCCGTACCGAGTCGTGAAACGGATCAACGATGTCGTCTACAGGATCCAGCGGAGCCCGAGGGCGAAGATGATGATCGTGCATCGAGATCGCCTGGCAGCCTACGGAGGGACACAGACGGACCAATGATTGATCGGGACGATCAGCCTTTTTAGGAAAGGGGTGGTGTTACGGCTGTGAGTTTGTGTCATCACTCGCCGCATGAGTCACAACTGCCCCAGGGCTGGGCTGTGGCCTGCCTCCTGTATTGCGCGCGCCTTATGCAACAGGGCTACTGCAGACAAAGGGATAGTCCAGAATATTCGTGACTGGACCAGCGATGGAAACCTCGAGAAGCCGTGAACCCTGGATGGATCTAGAAGCATTTATTGAGTCACCGGCCTGCTATATAAGTGCGACCTGTCTAGCAGTTGTTGTTGTTGTGTTTTACGAGCTAGTGCGAGCGATTATCTTGTGCGACAGAAGTGTGGTGACGAAGTGCTGTGCGAGTTACGAAATCCAGTGACATTGTTTCTCCAGCTTGTGGACAGCGAAATAGCCTGCAGCAAGTGATCGTAAGTAATTGTGGTCGGTGAACATAAAGGAGAGGAGCAGGTAGTTTCTGTCAAGGCCACCGTACTCATTAGGACGGATTAACTTCTGTGATCTGTTGACAAGTGGAAGGGCCAAGAGCGCTCAAGGAAGGGACTTGAGGAAACTGGAGTAAGGCTCCTAATTGCTTGTATTTGCTGATTAGTGTAATTTTCTGGCCACAATAAAGTTAATTATTTCTTTAAGCAGTAATTGGTGTTGTGCTTTGTACCTCCACCGTAATCGAGTTAACAAAAGTGCCACTAGGGGGTGGCACGTAACATTATATACGAGGGCGAGAACTGCGAGTCTCACAAGTACGCGCAACATTGCAAGACATGGTTTCGGCAGTTCGGAGCATCTCGGATGTCTCCGTCCACGCCTCGGCTTCCTGGTTGCAGTCAGCGGGCAACGACTAGCCGCGTTAACTGTTGGGATAGGGCTTACTCGGTCTAGCATCTCTGCCATACCCTTCACTATTGAGATCTGGTAGGTGCTCGGACCTGGCAACGACCAAGCGGACGAGCGCTCCTCGACAGCTGGCGCGCTTCGCTTTCTCAGTCAGTTCACACACAGTAACTTACTATAAGATTTCCTGAATTATTAAAGAACAGAATTATGAATTTCTATACATATAAAAGGAAAAGTACAGCTTTTATTACTAAAAATATTATTGCAGTATTGTTTTTCATGAATTAATCTGGTCGTTGCCAACACTGCAACCTTATTACCGGCCGCCACTGGGTAAAGACGACGGAACTTACTGGCAAGAGGAATGCAGCTCTCGCCCAACGCAGCGATGCGCGGCAGTCGCGCCAAGACCGTTGACAGCGAAAGAGTGCCTGGCCTCAGAGTAACACTTGGCGCGCTTCTCTACTGTACAGGGGCGGAGGGCCTGAAACAAACCTGTTTTCTCGGGTTAGGAGGCCATTCCGACCCCAGGTTCCCTATCTCAAATTGATCCTATACCCATCCCCTACACGCCCCTTAAGGGTACTCAAGTACATAAATAACACCTGCTGGCACGTTAAAGATCCCCTTCGGGGCAAAATTCCGGCACCCCAGCGTCTCTAAAAGCCAGTGTAGTTAAGAGGGACGTAAAACCAATAACATTATTATTATTATTATTATTAAATAACACCTGTATAATACGCTAAGGTGTATGTTTCACAAAACTCAAGCTCTTAAACCAGAGGGAATTAGAAGGTGTGGTTTGTACCAAAATCTTCCAAATCGTCTCAGTAGTACAGGAAAAATCTTCAACAACAACTCAACCCCTGGCACTATCCAGCCCATGACGGGCTAAGACCGATCAAGCGACCGCTGCCCAGCCATTTGGCCTACAGATATTGGGGTGACGCGTGATCAGCGCGTCGGGTCCCCTCGGCCGTTAATCTTGGTTTTCGTGATCGGGGCGCTGTCTCACTGTCAGTAGGCTACTCAATTGTCTTCACGAGGCTGAGTGCACCCCGTTCCAACCCTCACGTCAGTTTTAAAATCCCTGACGGAGCCGGGGATCGAACCCGGGGCCTCCGGGTGAGAGGCAGGCGCGCTACCCCAACACCACGGGGCCGGCCAGGCAAAATCTTGCCCTTCTGGAAAAGTCAACGGAAATATATTTATTTGTTTATGAAGTGCTATTAAACAAATAAACAAGACGATAGCCCCTGGCAGAACTGTCGCGCGTACAACCCGCATAGCACTAGGGCTGGGCGGGTAGTGTGTACACATGGGGCGCACACAACCCATTGGAATATGCCCGAGTTCTCGCACGGGTCTCCTAGTTATTATTTATTATTTTATTTTATCGATTGTTCCCGTTCAGGAGAGCGATTTAACTTGAATTCACGATTTCATCTTCGGGCGTTTTCTTTCCTTTCTTCCCAAAATCTCTTCATCCTCTCGGAATGCTCTCTCTTCCGCTCAGCTGCCCATATAAATTTTATTTTTTGTTAGGTTCTCGTGATGATCTTTGCTCAAACTTAACATTTGTGATTTTATTGCGGCACTATTTGCGGTCTCGAGATTTTCTATGTTGATCTGTTGTAGGTCCCTCTGGACCCTCAGCCATTCCGTGCCGCATTTACTCCCTGTTATGATTATGATATGATAATTATGATAATGAGTAGTTTCTTTGCCTTTCTAGAGTTTTCCAACCTGTAGATGTGTGTGTAAAACTTTGCTCGGCGTTTTCTGATTTATTCCGTTATTGCGTTGGTCTTTTGATAGAGTTTGTTCTGAGGTCCCTTCATCCAAATGCCGTTTTTATTGACTGCCCCGTATATCATCGTGAGAATTTTTCGTTCCTGCTTTTCTATGTCCTTAATTTTGGAATGACCGTCGATCACCATTGTTTCGGTGGCGTAGGTTGCTTCTGGAAGAATCACTGTTTTGATGATGATTATTATTACTATTCGAAGAAAATGCCGGCCCCGTGGTGTTGGGGTAGCGCGCCTGCCTCTCAGCCGGAGGCCCCGGGTTCGATCCCCGGCTCCGTCAGGGATATTAAAACTGACGTGAGGGTTGGAACGGGGTGCACTCAGCCTCGTGAGGACAATTGAGTAGCTGTCTGACAGTGAGACAGCGCCCCGATCACGAATACCAAGATTAACGGCCGAGGGGACCCGACGCGCTGATCACGCGTCACCCTAATATCTGCAGGCCAAATGGCTGGGCAGCGGTCGCTTGGTCGGCCTTAGCCCGTCATGGGCTGGATAGTGCCAGGGGTTGTTGTTGTTGTTGTTGTTGTTGTTGTTGTTGTTGTTGTTGTTGTTGTTGTTGTTGTTGTATTCGAAGAAAATGCGAACAACAGACATCTACCACTTCGAGCTCCAAAAATCAACTATCGTGCGCAGGTAGCCAGAGCATGTGTTTGTGTCGTAGTGAGAGCCCTGTGCGGGTAAACAAAACGTTATCCGCAAGTTTGTTATCTGAATCCGCTGACATTACAATGAAAATGAAAATCCACAGCCTGCTTCCAGTCTCCGACCGGGTCAGGAATGGAAGGAATGAAGCTCCCATCTAGCGGCGAGGATATGAACTGTGCCGGCTGCCGAGGCCTGACGCACTCCACTGGGGCAATGATTAACTGAATGACAGAAGAAATGAAATGATAGTGGAGAGTGTTGCTGGAATGAAATTTTTGACAGGGAAAACCGGAGTACCCGGAGAAAAACCTGTCTGCCTCCGTTTTGTCCAGCACAGATCTCACATGGAGTGACCGGGATTTGAACCACGGACCCAGCGGTGAGAGGCCAGCGTGCTGCCGCCTAAGCCACGGAGGCATTGACTTTACAATAATGTTTTTAATTTTTAAGCAGTATTAGACTCATTGAGACATTTGAGGAGAAAGTCGTTCCCCTACGCTATGTGCAGTATGGCATGTGCTAAATTTAAAATAAATGTTATACAGTCAGAATTACAACCCTTTTCAAATCGAGGTATTGATTATGTTCAATGACGTAATTTGAATGAGATTAGCTTAAATCAACAGCTTACATTTGTTATGAAAAAAAGATGTCATAAATATCCGGGTCCTAGTAAAGATATTCAACAAGTTCGGATTGTATTCTGAAAACTCTCCGCAAATTTACTCCAAACATTATCCGCTATCCTCACAGCCATGCAAACTATATCCGCATGGCGAAAATTTAGCGTATATCCGCGGGTTTTTCCTCTTTATTGATAACTAGTAGACACAGACAAGATTGTAAGACGCATTGGCTCTAGTGTAAGTCTACCTCCTGGTGTAGCGGCTAGCATTGTTCACTATCGCCCCTGAGGTCCGGGTTCGCTTTCCGGTTCTGTCAAGAAATTTAATTCTGGTCTGAGGGCTTGAACGTGGTCCACTCAGCCTCGTGAGGCAAAACTGGCTTCGATTCCCACCTCAGCCATCCTGGAAGTGGTTTACTACTTCTACTCCTGGAAAATGCCGAGACGGTTCCAGGCCACGGCCGCCTCATTTATAATTATCACCTGAATTACAAATACACACACCGTAATACAGATACCACAATAACACAGGTTATCAGACAATTGATTTATTTATACCCAAGTACACGGGGCTAAATGACCACGATATCCAAGCCCTCAAATGAAACAAATACTGTCTCTAGTGTGCCCGTCCCCTAAAGGTGGAGGGGGCATAATGGTGCAGTGACGATGCCTTTCATGGGGACGGTCTAGGTTTGAACTTTGAATCCCGGTGACTGAGATACCACGTGGTGAGATAATAATAATAATAATAATGTTATTGGTTTTTCGTCCCTCTTAACTGCTGAGGCTTTTAGAGACGCGGGGGTGCCGGAATTTTGCCCTGAAGGGGATCTTTAACGTGCCAGTAAATCTACTGACACGGCTCCCTTGCATTTGCGCACCCTCAAATGCCAGTTGACTGCGCCAGGAACGTGGTGAGAGGAACGGGGTCCTGTCAAAACCAATAAGAGCCAAGGGTAGCTCCGACGTCTCCAAACAGGTTTTAAGTAAGTGGGAATATTACTCGAATTAACATGCAAGACCTTGGGGTCCGCCTAGCTTCAGACTCGACATACTTTTTATCAGCACCATATGTTGTTAGTTTTAGTTTATTTCTTCATGTCGTCATAAGTTTTCATTGTCACCCAAACCATTAGGAACCGATAACCTAGGGCCCCTTAAAACAATTATTATCATTATTGTGTTGGAATTTATTTTTCAGTGTTGTCTTAGTAAATGATATCATCACACAGTGTTTATCATATAACCATGAAGTTGAGATGACTCAAAGAAACACATGTCTTTATATTCATCACAATAAAACACACCCACACGGAGCTGATGACCTCGAATTTCAGTGTCTCTAAATGAAAGAATAACAGTATTGTTTTTCCATCCTAAACGTGCTCTGTTGACGTGACACTTCCCAGTATAACGGATTCAGTTCGCGCGATAGGCACATTCCTCTTGCTCCTTTCACATCGGAGAAGAACAATACCGTGCAGGTTGTAAATCCTCCTCCAAGCGCTGAATAACGGTTAGCATCCGTCTCTTTGTAGTGGTAATCTAATCACAATGTTGCTTCAACGAGTCCTCGTCTACAGTTACCAGCCTTTGAAGCTGGAAAAAAAGATTTTTCAAACATACTCGTATGTAGGCTAATGGAAGATTTTGAAAAACATCGGAATCCATTATCGATAATGTTGTTGTTAAATCATTTAGGGGTTTTACGACTTCGCGGTCATGTAGCCCCCTGTACTTGGGTGCGCGTGTGAGTGGTTGGTTGGTTCCTCAGTTTAGGGGCTGCGACAACGCGATAATGTAGCCCCGTGTACTTTGGGTGTGTGTAGAATCTGTCTGATAACCGGTGTTAATTGTGATGGCTGTATTAGTGTGTGTTATCTGTTATTTAGGTAAGGACTGCAGACGATCAATTTCAAGTAGTTCGTACTCCTATTTTTGCTACCAATGCTACCGTCAACGACACCTTGCCGTGAACTTGGCTACTAGATGCCACAGAAACCGGCACCTGACGGCGAACGATGGAACTAATATAACGTTTATCAAATCCAACCTACAAATCTTAGCTTCACACAATTGTAGTTAGTGGAAGGTTCTCTTACATGCCTTAAATCTATAACATGGGCCCGCCGGATTTAATCCCCTCCGAAGGAAGGCATACTGAGTGATTTTTAACGCTCTTAAAAAAACCGACGACTTTGACCGGGTTTGAACCCGCGATCTTGGGCATAGAAGCTCAGCATGCTACCAACTACGCCACCAAAGCCGCTCCTTTATATTTTATCTGTGAAGTTCGTGAGTAGGGTTCGGAAGTTGTTTTGTTGTTGATTCTTTAGGGGCTTTGCGACATCGTGGTTAAGTAACCCTGTGTGCTTGGGTGTGTATGTAGAAGTTTTCTGATAACATGTGTTACTGTGATGGCTGTATTAGTGTATGTAATCGTAATCGAGGTAGGATTTGGGTAGAAAGCGGACGTCACCTTACGTTAGGTACCATTCCGGCTTTCGCATGGAGTAGAAGTGGGAAACTACGGAAAAGCACTTCCAGGAGACTGAGATGGAAATCGAACCCACCTCTTCTCAGTTCTGCCTCACGAGGCTTTGTGGTAAATAATTATTTTAATTACGTAAGAAAGTAAGATTAGAGGAAGCAATTTTTTGTGATGTTTCATCAGTTTAATTCTTCTCTAGTACCAGGGAACCAATGAGCAATGAAAAAACTTCATGATTTAATATTATATTTACATACATACATTTTCATTTGCCTTTCATCGTTCAGTCCAGTCTGCAAGCCTTTGCTTATATTTGATATTAGAAATATTATAATAAGGGACAATAATATAAGGGAAGAAGGAATAGTTTGAACAAGAAAATACTTGAACAATGCTTCGGTTGACAAAATATTTTTTGAATTAGATATTAACGGAATAAGAGATAATAAGTTGATAAGCGGACCCCGTTCCAGCCCTCCGACCATAATTAATTAATTAATTAATTAATTAATGTTTTGGCAGAGCCGGGAATTAACCCGGACCTCCGGGGTGACAGCCAAGAATGCTCGCGTAGCGCATTATTATAACCGCGACTATGTCTTAGGGGACTCTCATCCCTAGAGGTGTATGCTTTCTTCCCATTTTATAGGCTATGAACAGGATTGATTGTTAGACACATTTTATTATTAAGACTACCGGGTGAGTTAGCCGTGGTGGTTACGGCATGACTGATGGCAGTCGCTCACATCCGGGAGGCGAGGAAGTTCGAATTCCCCCGCCGGCAACCTTGAAGATGGTCTTCTGTGGTTTCCCATCTTCCTTCCAGGCAAATGCCGGGGTTGGTCCCTAACTATAGGCCACAGCCGCTACCTTCCAACTCCTCGTCCTTACATTCCAACTTCCCTCCTTCCCTCCCCAACGGTACTTGTAGCTCACCCATTGGGTGTCCGTCTCGAAGCAGCTACAAAACTGGCGAGCCGAACATGTCCTCGGACACTCCCGGCACTAAAAGCCATACGCTACAAAAAAAAAAGAATGATGTGGGTCACATCGGGGATTCTTGGGTTATGTATGACTACCCCTTATTATTCCCGTTTTCCAACGGGGTCGGGGATGAGATGCGATGGAAGTCTTTGTGGCTCTGGTTTTTACGGCCGGATGCCCTTCCTGACGCCAACCTCATGAGAGGAGTTAATGAGAGATGAAATGAATGATGGTGAGTGAAACTGGGCAAGGCTGTGGAAGGAAGCGGCCGTGGCCTGTCAGAAGGTACCGTCCCAGCATTTGCCTGGTGTTGAAAATGGGAAACCACGCAAAACCATTTCAAGGACAGCCGACGGTGGGGCTCGATCCCACGCGTCTACCGAATCAGCAGAGAGCTTGGCCCCATGACCTAATGCTGCGCTTTAGCCAGCGTAGCCACTACTGTCGGTATCGGGGATTCTTGGGTAAAGCATGAATATCCGTTATGCGGTAGCGTTATCTCAGCTACGTCAGGTTCTCTCGTCTTTTCATAGGCGGTCATTCAAGCATCGCTAGTAAATAAACATGACATTTATAGATAAATTACTTTGAAAGACTTTCGAATACACACACTACCGTAGTTAAAACGAGGTATTGATCTGTTTAAGCTTGGTGAAGCTCCTTCGTTGGTGATGAAGGAGGAAGGGGGACTGTAC
This sequence comes from Meconema thalassinum, assembly GCA_946902985.2. Taxonomy (NCBI): domain Eukaryota; kingdom Metazoa; phylum Arthropoda; class Insecta; order Orthoptera; family Tettigoniidae; genus Meconema; species Meconema thalassinum. Next base: position 309,819,516 of record OX336392.1, on the reverse strand, counting down.
TGTAACTAGGCTCGTCACGGAACGTGGAATTTCATTGTTTGCTAATTGCTTCTGAGCCAAAGATAGGCTATCTACTGGAGTGACACAATAATGAGACGTCCGTGCGGCAGCTCTTTCTCTGAACCAGGCCTTCTAAATCTGCCCGTTCCGGGAACACTAGAGTATTTGGGAAATATTGTGTTTAAAACCTGACGCAGATAACATGAACCCAGTTAGAAACGACGCCTCAATTTAAATATACAAAATTTAAACCAAGTATGGCCTTTTATCACCGGAAAATATGAACAAGACAATATAAAACATGGCCGAAATATGCCTTTTTCTGCAACATAAAATTGCTTTAAACGTGGTTCACATTTATATTTTCAGATTTCGGATAAAAATTACCTCAGGAAAGAAATATGACTTCTCATGCGAACCTTATTCATGATTAGGGACCGGATTCTTAGGTTTTTACCTATTGTTTCCTTACTTCTAAATACAAAAATTACTTTTCCGAATCACACTCAAAAGATTAATTCATTAATATTCATGAATTCTGTAGTATTTAAAAAACTCTATGATATGCGAGTACCTAAAAATACCTAATAGCAGTTTTGTTCCATTTATTGAAATATATTTGAATTTTTAGTCCATAATTTTTAAAAGTAAACCTGAAGATAGTGTTTATTCCTATTGTTTGAGAAAAATCCTACCTGCCAGGAGAGTGGGAATAAATCTCAATATTACCCAGAATCCTATATTCTGAATAAACAAAATTAATTAAATGGGCTAGAGTGTGAAAATCACCTCTGACAACGTTGGTTGTATTAACATATATTTAAGGAGAGCAAATATTGCCCAAAAGTGTGAAGTTCTAGGTGATAATTTGATGATGTATCATTATGTAAAATATTTACACTCTGGATGGAATCAGATTTTCTACTTACAATTAGGCATTAATGTTAAGCTTTGTGGAATTTATGTCAACCTTTGCTGCACTTTAAACATAAAAACCTATTCTACCTGTTAAAATCCTAAAAGAAAATATTGTATGTTTTTGAAAACCTTTAATGACAATTTGAAAAACTAAAACTCCGGTCCTTATTAATATATTGCAAACTCTAACAAAAATTGTACCTCGTAAACTCGGTAATTGTAAAATTAAAAATTAAAAAAAGAAACAATACAACAGCAAGGAACATTTATAGTTGGTCCTGCAGAAGTAGGCGTACTGTAGGTGACGATGCTTAGACATCTCACCCTGTATTTCAAGATTTGTTCATCTCGCTTTAGTATCAACAAATAATAATAATAACTCATCGGAGACTCGGTGCACAGATCAAAAAGTACGAGTTGACCGGTTATGAGACCGTAGGCTATGACGGCAACAGATGGTTGCAGGGCAGGTTCGACTTAGATCCAATATAGGAGTAGCCTATACAACACGATTGAACCCAAAACAACAACAATTAAAAAAGAGAAGACTACTGTTTTACAAGCACATGTTCCGTATGGATAATGACTGGCTCTCAAAGACAATCTTGAATTTCTAAAATTTAAACCCTGAGAAACAAAACGACGCTTTTCCATTGACACTGGACATCATTTGACATAACTGAACTTCGTTTTGGCTGGCTCGTAACTACACATTAGTTGAAAATATGTTCATAAACACCGGAAGAAAAGTGCCTGACGACTCCCTGTATCTTTGCTAATGAACAACTCGTGTTAGCTCAAAACTTGTACAGATAACCTTGTTTTCAAATTGTGTTGTTGTTTCATGTGAGGGTCTTGGGTATCGTGCTCATTTAGCTCCATGTAGTTGGATTTGTGTAGAATTTTGTCTGATAAATTGTGTTGATTGTATTAGTATCTGTAATTCAGGTAGGGATTGGGAAGGAGGTGGTTGTGGCCTAAGGTTAGAAACCATCCCGGCATTCGCCTGGAGTAAAACTGGGGAAACAACGGAAAACCACTTCCACGATGGCTGAGGTGGGAATCGAACCCACCTCCTCTCTCTTAACTTTGCCTCACGAGGCTGAGTGTACCCCGTTTCAGCCCTCAGAGGAGAATTAATTTTTTTCACAGATCTGGGAATCGAACCCGGACCTCCGGAGTGACAGGCAACAATGCTAACCGCTACACCACGAGATGGCCTATTTTCGAAGCATTGACTAGGCAGACCAATTTAATGTAAAAATAAAAAACTGTTGTGCAATTATTTTTAGATAGGTCGGGTACATTATGGTGTTTGAAGCCATTTTTCAGTGTTTCCTTAGTAAACGTAGTTTCATGTTTTTCAGTTGGTCAACACGATTGTACCCAATTGTGGGTTATTCCCTAATCTCATGTATTTTGTTTTTCAGGATTAGGGAATAACCCACAATTGGGTACAATCGTGTTGACTGACTGAAAAACATGAAACTACATAGGTAGGGAAATAATTCTTGTACTAATGTAAGCGTCATAATCGTTGAAAGCTTCCATTCATCATCAGTGCGATCGTGAAAACTCATTTCTTGGAACCCGCATAATAGGCCCTAGTTGCGATATTATTTTTTTCTGAAATTAGTGGGTGGAAATACAGTATCTCAACGTCCGCCACTTGTCATAATGTATTAGCTGATGAGGGAATGTCGACATACAGTACAACACACGTAGTGACGCCAACACAAACACAGCAGTCAGTATGTGTGCCACGACACGCTGCAGTCACTGACCGAGGTGAGACGCCCAGCCTAAAAGGATGAACGCAGCAAGATGTTTCGGTAGCGTACGTGACTCCTCGCTGCCATATAAGCATTCCTTTGCAATTCCAATTAGGGAAGGCAAATTCCACACCAATATTTTCTGAGTGTTTATTTCACAGGTGAATTCCATTCCAGATCTCATTAGTGGGTCGCGGTAACGAATTCTACTGTCACAGGAACATTGTTGTTATCAGTATTCGCCGTACCCGAAACAATTTTGCTATCAGTACTGTAGTTGGTTCTCCTGCCACAGGAACATGTTTGTTATTAGTATTTCTTATATATTTGTAATTCAATGTGTTGACATTCTTTCGGAATTATTACATTCGGAAAGCTGCTTCTGGCTATTTTCTAACCTAAGCTATATATGAAGCTATTGTTATTTGTAAGGTTAGGGGCAGTAATCTGACTATACTTTTTTTGTTATTTACATTCACAATTACTGATTTCCTTTAAACATTCGATTCCAATCTTATTTTTCTTCAGACACCTTTTATGCTTTGCTCGTTGGTGATGGGAACTCCAAGACGTCTTTGATTAATTAATTAATTAATTTATTTATTTATTTATTTATTTATTTACATACAGTATTGGCGACCACGGGACCCCAGCTGAGTCCGGCGTTGTTTCCACTTACATCTGCCGGGAGCCTCTTTGTCATCTTTCCTGTCGACCTCCCTTGATCAACTCTTGTTATCTTCTAACCCCGTGGCTCATGGGTAACGTTCTCGCTTACTGACGCGAAGGTTGCATGATCGAGTCCTGGCAAGGTCAGCTGTCATTTTAGGGTATGAAAATGTGAGGGAGCCATGTCAGTAGATTTACTGGCACGTTAAAGATCCCCCTCGGGGCAAAATTCCGGCACCCTGGCGTCTCTAGAAGCCGCAGTAGTTAACAAATAACATTATTTTTATTATCTTCTAACCCCGATAGTTTTAGAGATCCGATACCTAGGCAGTCTTTTACTTTCCCGTCTTAATTGGTCCTTGTCTCATCTTTCTTGATCCTTCATTTTTCGAAGGGCCAGGCTCTTGCCTTCTGCTCAAGGCCCTAAAGGAGACAGGGCGTGTGAAGCCCCACCACTTCTGGTGCACCCTCAAAGGCTCACGGCTGGTGAGTTTGGGATTTGGCGACCCTGAGAGATTCATGAGCTGGGTTCGTTTTTCCCTTTTTCAATTGCCTTTCTGAATCCTCTTCTCTTTCCCTTTTATATCTGCCTTTCATAACTCTTCTTCTTTCCGAGTTCCTAAATCCTTAATTTTTGAGGTTTGATGGCATTTATTTTCTCTGTCTTTTGTTACCTTATTCCTTTTTTTTGTCACTTTCTCTTCTAGTACGTAAGTTAGTAGTTAGTCAATAGTTAGCTCTAGTTGTAGTTAATCATTGAATCATCATTTTTCACGATCATCCAACTCACTAGAGGCTGATATCTCAGATGTTAGGTCCCTCAAATCATCATCATCATCATCATCATCATCATCATCATCATCATCATAAAAGAGGTCCATGGCTTGTAATCACATCACATAAAACTACAATCTTCCTTCCTTTAATGTCACTTGCTCTTTGGCTTATGATCGCGATAATAATGGCCACGTAAAAACTACAAGTTACATTTCACTTAAAGCGAACGTAATCTAAGAAAGAAACCTCACTGCCGCTGTCGTTCTGGAAGTTATTGCAGTATATTATTATACCCAGCAACAAGGTTTCAATATACGTATAATTGGTTAGTCGGCGTTTCGCCCTGTAGTGCAGAAATTTTCAAGGTAGAAATCACAAAGTTGATGACGTTGTTGGAGTTCGATTCCCAGCTCCATCAGGGATTTTAGAAACTGATATAAAGGCTGGAACGGGGTGCACTTAGCCTCTTATCTGACAGTGAGGCAGCGCCCTGGTCGGTGAAACCAAGATTATCGGCTGAGAGTACCCGACGCGCTGACCACGCGTGACCTCGCAATCTGTAAGCCAAATGGTTGGGCAGTAGTTCAATCAAATGATTCAACATCAAATCCACCGCACATCCACATGGCCTGTACTATTATGCAATACATGAACTAACAGTGTTGTAAGCCTCTGTTTTCGTTATTAATTATTATTTTATGTGATAAAAATAACTCCTGACTGGAATACGACTTCCAATCGTTTTATAAACTGGTCAGGTAAATTCTATAGAAAGTTGTATAAAATTATAAAACCATAATTAATTTTCAGACCAAAAACCCATGTTTGTTAAGTTAGTCGTCGTTGAATCTGTCAAACATATACTAATAGTTCCATTTTGAAAACATTTGCTGTCAAAATATCCTCATGAATCCATTGGATCTAATTTCACAACATTTCAAGCAAGTCTATATTTAAGTCGTCGGATTTTTAAGAGCGTCAAAAATCCCTCAGTATGCCTTCCTTCGGAGGGGAAGTAAAGCCGGTGGTCCCATGTCATAGTTTTATGGCATGTTAAAGAACCTTCCACGAATTACACTTGTGTGAAGCTAAATTATAGGTTAGATTTGGCTAACGCTCTTAGGTTCCTACGTTCGCCGCCAGGAGCCGACTGCGGTGGCATCTAGTAACCAAGTTCACAACTAGTTGTCATTGATGGTGGCGTTTAGTAGCAAAAGTAGGAATTACTTGAAAATTGAATGCCTGCAGGCCTTACTTGAATTAGAAACAGATAACACACACCAATTCAGCCATTACAATTAACACCGGTTATCAGTCAGAATCTACACACACCCAAGGTACTCGGGGCTACATGACCGCGTTGTCGCAGCCCCTAAACTGAGGAACCAACCAACCAGTCTGTATTTACATGCGTCATCAAATAATTATTCTTATGGTAGAGAATTTACGGTGATTCCATAGCCTAGGTGAATGCTCTCCACGGTGTCGGGTTTACTGTACTCAGAAACCTTAAAAGCTGTACGTTCTGAACTTTAAGTCCGATTTAATCAACAAAAAATATTTTATTCTCATAATTTGTGTAGACTATAGTTTGTGTATGTCCACAATGAATTATGCTTTAAATTCGGATTTCTTCACCTCGAGTCACCCATATATTAAACTATTAAACTTCATATTATGATGTAGTCCTAGATGACGAGTCCATCGACATGGCTGTGCTAAAACTTGACACTTAAACCCTTTCCGAGAAGTTGAGTTTAACTTTCTTTTAGACGGAAGTAGAGTACCGTCCTACAAACTTTCTCTGGCTCTGCTGTACTATACATTGGTGAAGTAATGCAGATGATTTGGCACTCTCTTAACAGGCCGCAGGCAAAAGTGGCTTTCATCTCTTACAGTTAGTAGTGAAGTGGGTAGTGTTATTGGCTGCCTTTCCTGATGTCTTAGGTTCGATTCCCAGCTCTGTCAAGATATTTAATTCTTCTGAAGGGAGGAACGGGAAGAGAATTGAGCTGTCCAAGAAGTGGTTCGCCGTGGTTTCCCAATTCTACTCCAGGCAAATACCGGGATGGCACTTAACTTAAGACCACGACCAACACCTACCAATTCCTGCTTCCAAACCAGATATACACATTTGGTTTAGGGACCACAATAACGCAGGTTATCAGACAGATCGACACTCATCCAAATACACAGAGCCATGATCAGGATACAGTATATCATGGCCCCAAAATGGCGCTTAAAATTTATTTAAGATCAATATGTATCTGTTTTAATTCACTTCACCTGAACGCCAGTTTCGATACGTCACAGCACCTTCAAGATCTACATGTCCATTAAATTAGGATCAGATTACAGCGTCGAAAGTTTGGCTGACTGCAAGATGGAAGGTTCTTCTTCTCCATCTTCGTTTTTTGTATCTCTTGCAAGCTTAGGCTTACTCTCTGTATACAAATAGTATATCTGCGTGGCTCAGTGGCCCCTGAGGTCCGCGTTTGATTCCCGGCTCCGGCAATATATTTCATTCTGGTCTGAGGGCTGGACCGGGTTACACTCAGCCTCGTGAGGGAAAGCTGAGAAGGGTGCGTTCGATTCCCACCTCTGCTATACTGCAAGTGGTTTTCCGTAGTTTCCCACTTCTACTCCTGGCAAATTCCGGGAAGGTTAGTAACTTACTGCGAGGCCACGGCCGACATTTATCCAATCCTCACCTAAATTACAAATACAATTACAGACACCACAATAACACAGGTTATCATTGATGAGACTGCAAGATGGTTATTTTCGCTATGGGAGACTAATCCAGCATTTATTACGTCTGGATGTTCAGTACATTGTTATCGGGTATAGATTACAAGCGATGGCTTGAAGATGTCGCTAAAATCTTGTACCCAGAGCTGGTCAACAATTTTTAACTCATAGGACGAAGTAAAGTTTCATACAATCAGCAACTTCCTCAGTGCATCACTGAGAATGAAAATTATCGTCTTTGGTTGGACCGTACTATACTTCTTGGACTGGTTGGTTGCATGGTGGCGCGGTAACGGTTTTCGTTGTGCCATTGGATGCAAGATCGAATCCCGGAGCAGGGTGCTTACATACGAGTGCGGTATGTCAGTAGATAACTGAATCGTTTAAGATCACCTTCAGGGCAAAATTCCGGAATTTGGCGTTTTAAAAAGCCACAGTACGGTAGTTAAAAAGATTGTAAAACTAATAACGTTATTATTATTATTATTATTATTATTATTATTATTATTGTCACTATTATTATTATTTGGCCTGTTCGCCATCTCTTGATGAATACAGTACTTTTGCATTTGTCAGTTGGCACAGGCTAGAGTAAAAGGTGGCTTTTCACCGATGTCTCAGTCTCACTCATGGCTGTGATTATATGGAAGCTACTGAGGTATGGGTGGTGCCTGTGGATGCTGTGAAAGGTTCTACTCATAGGGTTAGGAGCACTGTTCTGACTCAGTGAGGAAAGCAATGGCAAACTACCTCACTCCTCTTCTTGCCTAGAACACCTCAAAATAGCACTGGCTTGGGTTTCTGTGGGTATCTACTCACATAACCTAACGGCGGTACTTTTTGAGGATCCAACCAGCCTTCGGGCTGACTACCTAACAGATTATTATTATTATTATTATTATTATTATTATTATTATTATATACTTTGTTATTAATTACCGACAGTAGTGGCTACGCTGGCTAACGCGCAGCATTAGGTCATGGGGCCAAGCTCTCTGCTGACTCGGTAGACGTGTGGGTTCGAGCCCCACCGTCGGCCGTCCTTGAAATGGTTTTCCGTGGTTTCCCAATTTCAACACCAGGAAAATGCTGGGACGGTACCTCCCGACAGGCCACGGCCGCTTCCTTCCACATCCTTGCCCAGTTTCATTCACCATCATTCATTTCATCTCTCATTAACTCCTCTCATGAGGTTGGCGTCAGGAAGGGCATCCGGCCGTAAAAACCATCGCCACAAAGACTTTCATCGCATCTCATCCCCGACCCCGTTGGAAAAACGGGAATAATAAGGGGTAGACATACATACTTTGTTATTAATTTAAAATTTTTACAAATATTATTCATTAGACTTTAAAGTACTCTTTTACTCATTAACGTTGTTCGTTTTGAAATTAACAAAGCCAGCAAATAGATAGTTTTGAAGCCATTTTTGGTGTTGCCTTATTGATAACTAGTTGGTTCCTCAGTTTAATGGCTGCGACAACGCGGTCATGCAGCCCCGTGTATTTTGCGTGTGTGGAGAATCTGTCTGATAACCGGTGTTAATTGTCATGGCTGTATTAGTGTGTGTTATCTGTTTTTAATTCAAGTAAGAACTGCAGACATTTATTTTTCAAGTAGTTCCAACTTTGTTACCAAATACCACCGTTAACGACCAACTAGTTCTGAACTTAGTTACTAGATGCCACCGCAGTCGGCTCCTGGCGACGAACGTTGGAACCTAAGAGCGTCAGTCAAATCTAACATATAATTTAGCTTTACACAAGTGTAATTAGTGGAAGGTTCTTTTACATGCCATAAATCTATGACATGGAACCGCCGGCTTTACTTCCCCTCCGAACGAAGGCATACTGGGGGATTTTAACGCTCTTAAAATATCCGTTGACTTCGGCCGGGTTTGAACCCGCGACCTTGGGCATAGAAGCTCGTCATGCTACCTATTACGCCACCGAAGCCGCTTATTGATAACTGATATTACAACTTTTCACTCGGTAATTGGGATTATATTGTGTTGACCGACTGAAGAGTTGTAATGTCAGTTATAACAACTTTAAAAGTTGTAATATCAAAGCCAGCAAAATCAACCCTTCATTTTAATCACTAGTTTAATACATGAAGGAGACACTAGTCGCTGCCATAAGTGACATCAGACTCCTGCAAAGGATATCTCTGAAGACAGCTATGGAACTCTTCCGAACCAAAGTTCTGCCAACACATACACATGGGTTAGAAATAATTTGGGAGTTTATATCACGTAGTCAGCTAAAACACATGGAAAGCATGAAACCAAGATACCTCAAAAGGGTTCTATGGGTATCACAAAATGCCAGATACCGATATGTAGGCCTATATGTTCTAGCCAGGGACTTAAGAATGCAAGTGCAACTACTGCAAACTCGGGCTTGGGAGGAACTATTACGAGAACTACACGAGAAAATGGTCTTGATCGAGGAAGGTTTCTACACTACCGATGCAATGGAGTGGATGAATGAGGAATATGAATTGAGACACTCGATGACACGCATTGCGATACACGGTTTTCATCATCGTATTTGTGCCAGGAAATATTTTCACCAAACCAATCAGGACTGTATGCTGTGTTCTAAGCAGTGGACAGTGGAATATTTTCCACGCGATGAAGTGCAAGAAGAGAAGAGTATCACTAACTCAATTTTGCACTTCTTGAGTTCTGTACTGTATCATGTAATGTACACACTTCGCACACTGTGCTCAATAAATTTATTATTATTATTATTATTTTATTCACTAATCTGTACTGGTCGGTTTACTTGGTCACGGGAGATATTTAACATTTTTAACCACGTTCAATTTAACAAATTAGTAAATAAAGCGCTACTATAGATGAAAATGGTACAATAATGATATATAAATCAAAATTGGCAAATAATGTGAAATGTATTAATTCCACTTCACGTGGAATTAATTTCGATACCAGTGGACACTAACAATAATTTAACACTCTACACCTGTTTTGTGAAAACCTCAATTACATACATGTAATCTTTCTTAATACACACATCAGAGAAAGCTTTCCATCATCCTGTATTAACATTATCAATGATGATACACCACGGCTGTGACCTGTTGCGGAAATGTCCTGTTGATTTGCTACGCTGGAATGTGTAAAACTGTATTTAGCGGCATTTGTTGTCCTCTGAGTCATAGATTATGCAAAACCTCTTTTGATGTGTGTAGTTAGCACGTCTTCATTTTTGTTCCATTGCAATTTGGTATAAATTACACCAGTTTGGAGCCAAATCGCACCCTTGATTGTAGTAGCCTAGTCTGTGTGATGAGTTGTTTTGTGGAACAGTCCAATTTTGTGAGTCTAGTTTTGGAAATTATGTATCCCTCATGCTTTACTGTATATGGAATTAATGTGAGTCAAGATTCCTGGTCACTCTAGCGCAATAACACTGTTGTTATTGTAGAATTTATTGACGGCAAGGAGCGAAATCTTGATAAATGCCATAACTACGTTCCCTTTGTAGTATTTCGCCGTATTGTAACCTAAACAAATGTACATTTTGCATATAGGCCCTAGGCCTATGAGGATTTCCTTACATGGTACTGTGTAGCGAAAACCTCGTTAAGTTCACCGTCCCTGTCAAAGAACAACAAGGTCCCTGTACAAGCTTTATCGTGAAATTTGCCATAGGATGTATTTGTTGGAGGGTGGCTCGAGTTGAAAGAGGGATGTTACCCTCTTGGGAGAGGGTAGGGCGAGGACCGGTCACTTTGAACTTCGCCCTTCCTTTCCCCCAAGCCTCTTGTCTCGTGAGAAGAACTGCATCTCCTCTCTCCTTCGGGCTAGCAATGAATCTTCAGAACGTCCTTTCTTCTGTTGTATTATTCTTAATATCTGACATTCTCCCAGCAAACACTTAAGGTTGTTGTTATTGTTGATTTATTCAGAGGCGTTGTGGCATCGCGTTCATGTAGCCCCGTGTACTTGGGTGTGTGTGTTGAATCAGTCTGTTAACTTGTATCATTGTGATGACTGTAGTAGTGTGCGTATTGTAATCGAGGCTACGATTTGACCTTAAGTTAGAAACCATCCCTGCATTTGCCTGTATTAGAATTAGAAAAACCTTGGAAAACCATTTCCACGATAGTAGAATGTTCTAAAAACAATCAATCAGCACTTTGTTGAAGACATATTCCAAAGTCAATCGCTCAAATATTTGCTTACATATTAAATTAACTTAAAACTCGTTGCTTATGGTATGTTGTGATATGATACATAATATTGACATATGATCATATTTTTAACGAATTATATTGTAATTTTTATTTCATATGCCAATTTTGTTACTGTGTATATAAGTCCAGATCCTATCATTTGTAGGGCGCTACTGCAAAGGAGCTCTTAGGCTCTATGTGTAGCCGTGGAAAATAAAATCAATCCATCACACTTGAAATATACTCTGAAACTTGATAACATATACCAGTGCGATCCTGATACAAGGATCTTTAAAAACTATATTGCCATGTGATCATGAACTATGTAAAACTATTTTGATCTTCCCCGAAACCATCCAGTTCTCTATTCAACTTCTGAGCATGAAATAGAAGCAACGTCAAACCCTGGCTACATAATATTATAGAGATTCGTCGTTGACGGGTTCATATAGTAAAGAAACGTTGTTTAGGACGACAACTTCTTGGTTTAAACCCCGTCACCGAAAAAGGGAAAGAAAAGGTCCTACGACAGAAAAATGGAGGGCAGTCTTGCTCTCTAGATCGCTAATAGTGGAGTGGATTACACTAACTCGATGTTCCTCGAAGAATAATAATACTTACTAACATTGGAATCTATAGCAAGACATCAATGTTAGCACATCCTTTGCCAGGGGTAAAAAACAGAGGAGTTTGGATGAAACAAAAAACATGAAAATTAGTTATGAAGAGAATCGACCATCCCTACTCCGGCTGGAGACCACAAGTTATATTTACAGTTATTAGGTATACATCCAATTACACAAAGCTGAAATGACCACGATGTCCAAATACCTAAATGAAACAACAACAACAACAACAACAACAACAAAGAAATGTATTTGGGTTGGAAGCGGGTGCACTCAGCCTCATGAACTGATGTGGGAATCGTTTGTCACTTCAGATGATTCTCAAGCAAGTATAATAATGGTTCATTTCAATGCAATGATAACATAAACTCCGTCACCAATTATATTGTTTGTAGGGGCGAATGTTACTGTATTTTAAACAAGAGTTTAGTGCTTTTAATCTCATGTAATTTATTTCAGGATTAGGGCATAACCCATCTCTTTTGGGTACATTCGTGTTGACCGACTGAAAAGCACTAAACTCTTGTTTACTAAGGCAACACTGAAAATATGGCTTCAAACACCAAAATGTTACTGTATTTTATAAAGGTGATACAACATCATCTAAGTAGTAAAAGAAAACTGATACAGAGTTGCCAAAAATTGTTAAAAATGACTTATCAGAACTATTCTGCGAAGAATGCGAAAGAATACAACATAATATGTGCTCCAAGGATTTGATTTTCACGACCGCAGTGATAACCAAAGAGGCTTTCAGCTATTAGGCCGCTTGACGTATGTAGAGTATGAGCCATGTACATTGAAGGTTTTGGATTTTAAAATGCTATAAACAAGAAACTCTGGACAGTGGTATGATGATGATGATGATGATGATCATCATCATCATGATGATAAATGTTGTTTTAAGTGATCTAACATTTAGATTATTGGCTCCAAACGCTGCATAAGAGAAATTGAACTACCACTTATGTTTGCTTCTGTCTGTTTCAGGTAAGCGCTAGGTGAAATCTTGGCAATATCATGGGTGAGTCTGTTCTTCCGGAACTTATGAACGAATTCTTTGAGTTCTAAATCATACTTTGGCTTGTCATTTCCTTTTTTTTTTTTTTTTTTTTTACTTGGAGCTGGTAACGTTTTGCTGTTAAAATCTGCGTGTTACTAGTATATTTTTTAAAACAACGTAAGACCTCACACGGTAATAAAGCCTTTTCAGGAACATATAAGTACCTACTGACTGCCAACCGGGATATACAGTATTATATATTCCTTGTTCTGATAATTAATAATGTAAACATCGTGGTATATTTTAATACGGTTTCATAGTTTTGTACCTTTTTTTGGGCACGTTCGCGATCCCGATCCAGATTAAGTTGGGTTGTGTAAACGTAACAGGAATTCATTATACTCGAGTAAATCTGCCGTTGCTATTGAGGGGTTTCGTCTAGGTGCACCAAGTCAGACACACCAGCGGACGTTTCAAAGGTAAGTTGATCTGTAGGGGATTCACAGTTAAGAAGGTCTTTGAAGTGATCTGCTAATAGTTTTTAGTTTTCTGCATTATTTGTTTCAAGAAGCCCATCCGAAATTTTAAAACAGAGGTAGGGCGCCTTGTAACCCTTCAGTTCTTCTTTAAACGTTAAGCGAATTGTTTTTCTTGAACTGCTGTTCGATTTCTGACAGTCTGACAGAGACCCGCATGATGGCGTTTCTGAAATCGGATAATAGTCGAGGTCTGCTTCGAGATTTATTTGGGGATATTACCAAGAAGGTGTCAGAGTTTTGCTTAAATTCTGGGTCAGTTTCCAGGTTTCTGTGTAAGCTGCATTTGAGTCTGCTAGGTTGATACCGTACTTCACTTCTCTCTAATCATCACCTAGCTCTGATCAAAATAAAAAAAATAAGTGAAGGTGATGATCAGAGTCAATGATTGGGGCAGATGTCCTCGTAGTTCCGCCCCTTAAAACAACAATAACTAACTAACTAGAGTCAATGACGCCTTTCTCCACTATGATATTCATAAACTCCTTTTGGGTTTTCTTTGTAAGAGTAACGTGGTCTATCTAAAATTGTTCGCCGATATCCAGGTTGTTTTCTTCAGCTGACGTCTTAGAAAATGAGTCGACATTAATTTGAGATCAAAGGTTTCACAAAAGTTGATTAACCTTTCCCCATTTTTATTTGTCCGTTTATGGACAGAGTACAGTCCTAAAGTTTCTCTGAACTTCTCTTCCTTGCCAATTTGTGCATTGAAGTCGCCGAGCTAAATTTTGACATGATGGTGCGGAATTTTGGCCGTTGTTTTATCTAGTATATCCCAGAAATATTCCACTATTAGTTGGTCTTTTTTGTTGTAGTTATTTGCAAGTGCATGTGCGTTGATTAGCGAGTAGGCTTTATTTACTGATTTGATTGATATCAGTGAAATTCTTTCAGAAGGATATGTGAAGCTTATTACCGAATCTATGATTCAAACTGCAGACCCGGGTCCAAATTGTGAAGATTTGTTAGGGACTGAGGACGCTGGTTTGCATTTGTATATTATATAGTTTCCTGACTCAAAATTATTTTCGTCAGTGTATCTGGTTTCTTGAGAAGCTAAAATCTGGATTTTGAGTTTATCCAACATATCTCTTCCTTTCGTTTTCCTAGTTTTTAGAAGTGCATTGATGTTGATGCTACACATACAGTAAAATGCTTCCGTTTGGGTCGAAGAGATTAGGGAAGCTCAATACAATCCCGCATTATGTCCTCGGTCAGCCAGAATCAGATGACTGAGAAAACCTAGTACATTTACTAGTGCCTGGGATAGTTTCTGCGTCTGCTGACATCATCGTGCTATTATATTGAAATTAATGGAGAGATCGCTGTTGGTTGATCTCAATGGTACAACTAAGGTATTGAGCCTTAGAGATTGCCTCAAGATGATGTCTGATTTTATAACCCTCCTCCTTTTTGCGGGTTTGGGACCGGCAAAAGCAACTACTCGATCCACCCACTAGTTACTGCAGACGGAGTTATTATATTGTTATTATTATCTGACCATTGTATTTTTTACGGGGTCAGCGAGATGCATTTTCTATGTGGCGGATGATTTTTGCGGCCGGATGTCGTTCCTGACGCCAACCTCGCCAGAGGAGTAAATGAGAGATGAAATGAAAGATAAATGAAACTTGGCAAGGAGTTGGAAGGAAGCAGCCAAGTCCTGTTAGAAGGTGGTGGCGCAGCGGTCAAGCTTTTACCAAGGTGGACCGGGTTCGATTCTCGGTCAATGCATGTGAGATTGTATTCAAATTGTAAAAAAATAATTTACTGTACTAATGAATGGCACTCTACATGATTATTATTTGTATTATTATTCAAAATTGTAATTTAGGGCTTTCTGCCGTAGGATTACAATGTGTTTTGAGGGGGCGGATGGTGTTGACGTTTCTCCCCGCAAAAGAAAACAAAGTTATGTTAATGTGACCATGAGAATGGGGACGGAGCTCGTTTCCCAGGCGCACCAGTCACAACAAACAAACCTTGGTATTGTTCAACCTGTGAGGAATACCGCAAGATTGTATCATTCTGTGTTGCACATCACATGCCATCTCTAGAGTAGACGTTAAACTTGGGAAGTAACGATTATAATTTGTAACGAGGACCATCGTTACCTTCAACATTCTGGTGACGACGTTACCTTCAACATTCTGGTGACGAATAACTAGTTATCTAGGGCTAGGATTTGTATGTAAAAACAACATGCAAAATATGTACATATTTATGTAATACTATTAGGTGAAATATGTAATATTACATTAAAAATTTAAAATATGCAATATTAATTAATTTTTATAAAAAAATGACATATTACACACGATATTACTTGAAGATTCGTCATTTTATTCATTATTTTTTGCAAAATAAAGTGTGGTGCAATAATTGAATAATTAGTTAATTAGGCATGTCCATATTATAGCAAATTTAAATAAATTCCATTATTATGTGTGAGAAAATGCGTACGAGCTCAAGAATAATGGAAACTCTTTTTAACCGTTTATACCTTACAAGTAAAATAAGACGAACAATCTATATTAAGTAGGGTATTGCAATGTGCACTTATTGTTTGCGGGGTGGGAGGAAATATAACAGCCTTTCTGAACAACAGGTTGAAAAGTAGAGTCTCATGCACTCACTGGCAGGGTGTGATGTGAATTCCCATCTCCTTATCTCCACTAATATCTCTCTTGGAATTCTTCTTCTTTCTCAACAGCTTATGAATTGCTTGGAAAATCTGTTTCATGTACCTGAGATTCTAGTGAACAAATATTGTCTTACAGTCTGTATATTTCACTTGCGAAAAAATACTTTTTTTTTTACAGTAAGACACAGAATATGTAATTTTATATAAAAAAAAGTAAAAGTATGTTTAAAAATGTCATTATGATCAAATATGTAAAATATATAACAATGAAATGTAATTGTATGATAGCTAAGGTTCTAATTCATGGACATTTATAATTTTAGTTATGTATAAACAAAGGGAAAGAATATGCATTTACATGAAAATCCTAGCCCTAGTTAGCCTATAACTAGTTATAATTACCGTACAGTTATTATTATTATTATTATTATTATTATTATTATTATTATTATTATTATTATTATTATTATCTTATTATCTTATTATATAATACGCTAAGCTGTATGTTTCACAAAACTCAGGCTCCTAAACAGAGGGAGTTAGAAGGTGTGGTTTGTACCAACATCTTCCAAATCGTCTCAATAGTACAGGAAAAATCTTGCATTTCTCGAAAAGTTAACGGAAATATATTTATTTGTTTATAAAGTGCTTTTAAACAAATAAAGAAGACGATAGCCCCTGAAAGGACTGTGTCGCGTAAAGCCCGTTTATCACTAGAGCCGGGTGGGTAGTCTGTACACATGGGGCGCACACAACCCATTATGCGAGAGTTCTCGCACAGGTCCGCTAGTTATTAGTACTATTGTTATTAGCCATTGATAAATCCTATAAAGGGCAAAGGTGTTCTGCTAGCAGGGTAGCTCTGATATATTTCATCAGATGAACTAGGGTGATGAAGATTTATCTTAATAGTAACATAAAACTAGTAGTACTGAACTATTTTAACACTTTTATTGCAGCCAAATAGCCATATAGTGTAATAAAGAAGATGGTATTAACATAATTATGGTATTAGTTCGTGTAATTTGCATACTCGGTTATTTATTTTGTCCTTTTAACTCACAATTCCTGATGATATCGTTCGCAGTCCTTTCCACATAGCTGACACTAACAAGTCATGTTTGGTTCGTGATATGATGTATTTTTACAGATAAGATGGTGAAAACCATAAACTGCCAACCTCATTAATACATGTCTCATTTAAAAATTGGTCGCAGTCTAGGTCCGGTCAACCATAGCACCGGTGCCATAACATTCTGGCCATATCTCTTCGCTTCGTTTTTGTAGGGATATCAGTAAATCCTCAGAGACTTTGGTGTTCTGTAATGGAAAATGTATCCTGAGATCTTCTACGAGGAAACTTTCTCTCGCCAGAAGATAACAAGTCTTGATCTTGTCATCTTTGATACTCCCAATATGCTTTTGATGTAGAGTGCTTTGACTCTCTTTAATGTGGATAGATTCTTTACTCTAAGATGTTGCCAAATAATTTCAATATCAGACATAATTTTAGTTCTAAATAATGTCATTGCTGTTTCTAAACTGAGGGATCTTACACTCCTATCCATCTTCCTCACACATGATCGTATTATATTAAACACAATTTTCACTGGTAAATCTTTGACCTAGCTCATATTAACCTGAAGATTTAAAGAAGAAAAATAAGCTAACGATGAGTCTAAGGATGTTTCAAACTGACAGTCTTCCACGAATTCCTTTGACCTGCCGCTCTCATCCACCGCTTCCCGATCGACGACTGGAACTCGTCTGACCATCTGTTCTTTGGACGGCCGGGAATCTTCTTCCATCTCTGGGCTCCCACACTGTAGTTGAGTAGGCCCACCTCTGAAAATTGTAATTTATTACAGTTAGGCCAACAAGTTATATATTTAAACTGTAAAATATCGTGAGACGATTACAATAGTAACGCCAGTTCCCTTTTCCGCGAGAAGGGGTTGATATTTTCTGGTTTTTGTGACGTACGTCAACAACAGAACAAGGAGTTTCCAGGCAGGATAGGGATGAAGGACTGAAAGCTGAGGCATCTCTGCATACCACAAAAAGAGTTGAGAGTTAATTGGCGTTGGCAAAAAAATATTTGTTAAATTTAATAACATTTGCCTTCTTCCAGCCATTACAAAGGACTGTTTGCAGGATTCCTTCTCTCAGACCGCAAAGCTGCAGATAAGCATTTTCAAATGCAGTTATAGTTGTAATTTAACAAAGATCCCGTATCACTGTATATAAGTAACCTTTAAAGCAACTGTAACCGTAATCAGTAGAGGTAGGATTTTAATCTATACCATAACGAATAGAATAAGAAGTGATATCACTGGCCTAGTACGCCTGGTCCGCCGCAGCGCAGCGCTGGCTCCGATCTGTGATGTAAGTTAGCATTGGCGCTTACGAGACTTTTAAAACCTTGCGACCTGTTTTACATGTTAAAACACTGCAAGATATCCTCATAGGCGCTAATAAGATCGACCTCTCCACTTACTTTACTGTGCCCAATTATAATTTAATAAGTCGTCTCCTGTAATAGTCCCGTTTCGACAATAAGCGAAGACAGAGAGCAAGTTCAAAATGCAATTAGTTTTTCCAGCTATCGGTAAATTTAAAAAAAAGAACGGAAAAATTAACCTCGCTATCAGAAAGGATTTCTTCACATTGTTACACTTTTTACATTCCCTTAACAGACTTGCAACACAGCCAAAATAAAATAAAAAGCACGTACGAACGCAACTCTCAACTTTACCGTAGATTACTACAAAATTCAATAATAACCATAAATTTCATTCCACAAACACCAAAATCAGTAAACTACCAACATTTCAGAAGAACTTAACATTAAACAGACATAGAAGGCATAGTCATGACCCCTTCATAGAGTAGGCTATTGCCTAAACCCGATTACGGCTCCTTCAACTTTACCTTAGAATATTACAAAAATCAATTATACCCCTAAATTTCACTCCTCAAACACCAAACTCAATAAACTACCATCATTTCAGAAGCACTTAACATTTAACAGACATAGAAGGCACTGTCATGACTCCTTCTTAGAGTAGGCTATTGCCTAAAACTGATCATGCCTCCTTCACCATTGCGGTAGATATATGTTTTTAAACTCATTGTCTTTTCATTCTTCACAGAAGTAGTCTTTAATGGCATCAAGAGCATTTTTATTTACACCATACTGGACAAATACTTAGGCAAATTAGGAAATATATGTGGAACAGAATAGTCTTTCAATCCCCAGTTGGTTCTTGGGAAAAGTACTACTTCCTTCCCTTCTATCACAAATTTGTCAAATTTAGCAATTGAATCTTCTGAAAAGAGAGCATCACAGATGTAGGGCTTTTCATTAATTTCTCTATCTTTCCCTGGTATGGCCCCTTTGCACTTGGTAAAACCGTCTGACATCTTCACAGTCCCCATAGCCAGATCTGCATCCTGGTACAAAACAGCAAGGCATCTTCACTACTCACATTAAGCACTCATGAAAATGTAAGGGCTAAACTGCTGTCTACTTACATTAAATAACAATAAAATTAACACACGAAGATAACGT
The DNA here is from genome assembly GCA_946902985.2 of Meconema thalassinum. Taxonomy (NCBI): domain Eukaryota; kingdom Metazoa; phylum Arthropoda; class Insecta; order Orthoptera; family Tettigoniidae; genus Meconema; species Meconema thalassinum. The sequence goes on along the minus strand of OX336392.1, from coordinate 309,800,046 downwards.
CAACACTCCACAAGAAATTAAATTCCATTTCAGTTAATGCTTCCTACAATAGCATTTCAGGTATTAATACTATGAAGTAATAGTATAAGCACTTGTATATCAATAAACGTTTGCACTGAACACCACCAAAACACTCCGTCCGATTAAATACTTAATATATCGCACATAAACACATAAACATATGTGGAAATCAACAATCTCAAGTCGACTGTAGCGCTGCGTAGCGGCGAGTGCCAACCCGATCCGTATTTATTACATGCTATTGAGGGAGAAGAGATCACACTTTTTATTCTATTCGTTATGTCTATACTAATATAATAAAGCTGAAGAGTTTGTGTGTTTGTTTGTGTGTTTATGTGTTTAAACGCGCTAATCTCTGGAACTACCAGTCGGATTCGAAAAATTCTTTTTGTATATGATAGCCTGATTCAAGAGGAATAGTTTAGTCTATGTAGCATTGGGCTACACCTCTCAGGTAACCTTATAGATTGATTTTTGTTCAGTAAGTCGGAAGAACAAGCGCTCCAGAACGGCTTCAATAATACCGAAGTCTATTGTTGCCATGTAATGCGGGCTGCATCATGTCGCCCCTGCCAATGTTCTGGGGCAGAATAATGAGCTGCTTATAAATTGCAGTGACGGGGAGTAATTAGTGCAAAAAGATTTCTTAGGCCCCTTAAAACAGTTATATCATGACAATAGTATACCTCTGTATAAGGGTGATGGTGTTGGTGCAGTATACTGAGGTTATCAGCTGCAATAAGCGTTGGTGCTTTCAAATTTGCTTTCATTTATTCCGATCCTTATCCTTGAGCGCTCCACTTCTGTAAAACAAATACATCCACCGGACGACGCCGGGCACTACTGCTACTGCCTTATAAATCATTAAAAAATGCACTTTAAAAAATGCAGTTATGACCTAAAAATCTCCCAAAAATGCTCTGTAAAACTTAATGCCTTTAAAGATGCAAAAATTGTGCGCTGAGGCACAAGGTCATGCTCCGGACTCATTTGACAAATGGGTTCGAACCCTACCATTGGCTGTCTTTGAAATTGTTTTCCACAGTTTCCCATTTTCAGATCAACTTAAACGCCAGGACGAAACCTTCTAATAGACCACGGCCACGTCCTTTCTAACTCCTCGACCAGTTTCATTCATCTCCTCGCACAAGGTTGGCGTCAGGAAGGACATCTGGCTAGAACCATCCGTCACATGTAAATTAATCGCATCCCATCCCCATGATCAGTAAGGGTTAGACATAGGCCTACAGTAGCCTATATGCCGTTAGAAACATAGAAGAAAGTAAAATACACCCAAAAAGTACTTCAAATGCATATAGAATGCAATAAATCCCGATAAGAATTGAAAAATTGAAAGATTGAAAAATGCATAATAATGGAATAAAAGAAACTAAAAGATGCCATATCCCACAAAATTAGAGAAAAACGCAAAAATAAAATGACCTCAGAAATATGCTTAGTTCAGCACCTCTCATTCTGAAACACATTTACAACTCATTAATAAATTGAGCTTATCAAAAGAAAAAAGAAGATTGCAAAGTATCGAAATGTATAATTTGTAAGTGTAATAAATTACAATTTTCAACAAGTAACTGTAATTATAAGGTACCGGTAGTTATTTTACTCTTGTACCTTTCCTCTGATCCTGTTCCACTTTGCATAAGTGTGGTTGTTAATTCGCATTAGGAGCTTGGAACATTTTGGTCATTAGCCCCGTGTACTTGAGTGTGTGTTGAACTTGTTTGATTTCCTGTATTTATGTGATGACTGTAGTAGTGTGTGTAACTGTATAAGGGACAGGGAGGTTGTAGGTGCGCCGGGACTTGAAGTGAGGTTGAGATATTTTTATGATAAGAGCGCTCAGGTGTTGAAATATTGAACTAGGTTTTTGTGAGTGCATATCTGTGGAGTCAATGAGAAGAGGATCCTACACTAGGGTGGTGTCTTATCTTTAGAAGGCAGAGAAGAAGATAGGAAAAGGAGTTAGCAAGAGATTGTTGTTAATAGTAGGTAACAAACAAATAAAAAGAGGATTGGATTATATACGAAGTAATGTGCTCTTATAAAAATACTGGAAGTGAATATATACTATATAAAGGTGTCTAGACTGCTTCTTGATGATAATCCCATCAATCTTCTCACAAAGAAGGGTTCTTATAATAAAGAAAACTAAAATAAAAATCATATCACACTGCAGTACTATAGATATGTGTATCATAATATGACAACAGAGCCGTAAGTAATATTCTCGGTATATGCTTGTTTCTTGCAGTGAATATCTAAACTACATCCCAATCTGATTGTATCCGGGTTGGTATATATTTTACCCTACACCCTGATTTTATTGAGAACTCGTGTTAATCTGGTTTTGAACTTTAGTTTATTACTCTTATACATTTGTATTTGAGTTGGCGCCCAACGGGATTTCTCTATTTTATATTCTGCTTGCTGGGGGGACTCTTCAGGGTAGGATACAGAGAAAGCTACTTCGTAGAAAACATTACAAGGTACTATCCCGGCATTTTCCTGTAGAGTGTGTTGTAAACCCCAGGGGATAACCACACTCAGGATAGACGCTCTCAGCGCCAGGATTCGAACCTGCGATCACAGGACTTGCAGCAGCTGCCCTTGCGGCTGTGTATCCCTTAAAATATCAGTACTTCTCACACACACACACACACACACACACACACACACACACACACACAAGTTGGCAAAATGCTGGCAATAGCTACTGTAGAATACAGTGTGTTTTAAAAATGTAACTATGATAGAACGGATTATAGGCATATTTTGGTTGCTTTTGTTGTTCCATTTAGGGGCTTGAACATCGTGGTAATTTAAGCCCCATTGCTTGGGTGTGTATCTCTCTCTCTATATTATTAGGTATTTGTGGGGTTTGTTTCGTTGAGATACCATCCCATTTCAGTCGACCACAACAGGTGTAAGAGTGAACACGAAACTGCTCGTAGCTCCAGCGAGGAAGACAACCAGATAAGTAGTAGCCTGTAATATTACAGTATGACCATAGTTGACTTTTTACAACCATATAGTCACTCCAAAAAGACAAACACCGGATTTCTATCACCCTTTCAGCATTTCACCTAACATCATGTCTGTCTGTTAGGTAGTCAGCCCGAAGGCTGGTTGGATCCTCAAAAAGCACCGCCGTTACGTTATGTGAGTAGATACCCACAAAAGACCAAGGCAGCGCTATATTGAGGCGTTCTAGGCAAGAAGAGGAGTGAGGTAGTTTGCCATTGCTTTCCTCACTAGTCAGAACAGTACTCCTAACCCTATGAGTAGAACATTTCACAGCATTCACAGGCACTGACTGTGCCCTGAATGCCATTACTAAGCACCACCCATACCTCAGTAGCTTCCATAAATCACAGCCATGAGTGAGACTGAGACATCGGTGAAAAGCCACCTTTTACTCTAGCCTGTGCCAACTGACAAATGCAAATGTACTGTATTCATCAAGAGATGGCAAAAAGGCCATCATATATACTACAATTAGCATACACCGACAGTTGCATTATCAGTACTGCAACTAAATGAATGAAAATCCACAGCCTGCTTCCAGTCTCCGACCGGGTCAGGAATGGAATGAATGAAGCCCCCATCTAGCGGCGAGGATATGAACTGTGCCGGCTGCCGAGGCCTGACGCACTCCTCTGGGGCAATGATTAAATGAATGACAGATGAAATGAAATGATAGTGGAGAGTGTTGCTGGAATGAAATTTTGACAGGGAAAACCGGAGTACCCGGAGAAAAACCTGTCTGCCTCCGTTTTGTCCAGCACAGATCTCACATGGAGTGACCGGGATTTGAACCACGGACCCAGCGGTGAGAGGCCGGCGTGCTGCCGCCTAAGCCACGGAGGCTTCTCTGCAACTAAATAATGATTGTAAATATTTTCACCTGTATTTTCAAACATAGATTTTATAGTCTAATTGTAATGGATCTGATGATGATCGCTTAACGATCGAAACTGGACATCCTAGTGTATTTATTAATCTCATGTAATTTATTTCTGGAATAGGACATACCCCAGCTTTTTGGGTACATTCGTGTTGACCGGCTGAAAAGCACTAAACTTTTGTTTCTGTATAGGTATATCTATTTTATTGTCATTGTCTGATAAACTGTGTTATATTATTGTCTGGAATTGTGTATTTATACTTGAGGCGAGGATTGGGATGGAGGCGGCCGTGACCTTAAGTTAAGAATAATTCCGCCATTTTCCGGGAAACTATTGAAGACCACTTTTAGGACTACTCAGGTGAGTACGAAGATTTGCCTCACGAGGATGAGTGTATCCCGTTCCAACCCTTAGACCAGAATTGAATTTCTTGGCAGAGTCTGTCCTCTGCGGTGACAGCCTACGCCACGAGGTGGACAGTCTATTCTATAATGAAGATGTACGTTAGAGCAGTATTCGCAAGGTCAGCGGATATCTACAATGTTGGAATTTTCTAAAGACCGTTTTCGTGAGAGTCGGGAAGTAAATGTGACTTTCAAGTACACCCACGGACTTTTGTTCCCAATATGAGAATAATGAGAGGTGTACTTGACGTGTCTGTGAACTAGCTTCCCGTAAGGTCGTTCCCATGAGTTCAAAAGCTGTTTAAGCACTCATAGTGATTTATTATGTTTCAAACAATGTAACCTTACCATGTGTATCCCATTACTACAAACATGGTGATTTGTGATACAGGCTGCTATAACTTCTTACTGTTGCTATTCATGTTTCAATAAACCGTTATTCACAAATGTCCACCTTCATCAATACTGTTTACCAGTGGCAGAAGATATTATTGTTGTTTAAAATTTGACATTTATTGTTGCTAGTATTGCCAATATCATAATTCCATACAACACAAGATTTGACGGCTTCGGTGGCGTAGTTGGTAGCATGCTGAGCTTCTTTGCCCAAGATCGCGGGTTCAAACCCGACCTCCCCCAGGGGCTCACATCTAGTGGGACGTGAGTTGGCGACCACGGGGCCCCAGCTGAGTCCGGCATTGCTTCCACTTACTTGTGCCGGGCTCCTCTCTGTCTTCTTTCCTGTCGACCTCACTTGGTCAACTCTTGTTCTTTTCCGATCCCGACGGTATTAGGGTATCCGAGGCCTAGGGAGTCTCTTCCTTTCCCGCCTTAATTGGCCCTTGTCTCATCTTTTCTGATTCCCTCCTTCTGCGAGGGGTCAGCCTTCTTTTTCTTTTCATGTTATCTCCTGCCTTCTGCTCAAGGCCCTCAAGAAGGTCGGGTGTATGTAGCCCCACCACTTTTGGTGCACCCTAGATAATGCTACATCCTCAGGGGCTCACGGCTGGTGAGTTCGGGAGTTGGCGACCCCGAGGGATTCCTGAGTTGGGTCCGTTTTACCCTTTTGTCCCTTACCTTTGGGGCTGACCTTCTCCTCTTTCACTTTCCTATCTGCCTATCATGGCTCTCCTTCCCTCCAAGTCCCTCAATCCGCATTCTTCGAGGGTTGAGGGCTTTTCTTTTCCTCCTGTCCTTTATTTGCCTTATTCCCCTTTAGTTTTCCATTTCTTCTTCTAGTATGTAGGTTAGTAGTTAGTTTTAGTTTTTAAGTTTGCATTTCATTTTCATCTTCACGATCACCCAAACCATCAGGGGCCGATAACCTAGATGTTAGGCCCCTTAAAACAACAATTATCATCATCAAACCCGACCGAAGTCGTCGGATTTTTTAAGACCGTTAAATATCCCTCAGCATGCCTTCCTTCAGAGGGGAAGTAAAGCCAGCGGGCCCATGTCATAGATTTACGGTATGTAAAAGAACCTTCCACTAACAACAATTGTGTGAAACTTAATTTGTAGGTTAGATTTGATCAACGCTCTATTAAGTTCCAACGTTCGTCGCGAGTTGCTGATTGCGGTGGAATCTAGTAGCCAAGTTTGCGACCAGGTATCGTTGACGGTAGCATTTGGTAGAAAAAGTAGGAACTACTTGAAATTGATCGTCTGCAGTCCTTAACAATAATTAACACCGATTATCAGATAGATTCTACACACACCCAAAGTACACGGGGCCACAAGGCCGCGTTGTCGCAGCCCCTAAACTGAGGAACCAACCAACACATGATTTGAAACAATTATTAATAAAAAGTTTATCCATTAACTGTATTCACATGGCTCCTTACTTGTAAATATATTCTACTCCTGTTCACGGATGAAGCAAATGTATCTCTCAGCTTTGATGATGAGGTCCTATTTTTTAAATTTCTAACTTTGTGTTCAGTGATATGGAAGAAAATGCATTTGTTGATAAAGTGTTCACATTTTTTTTCCTCTTGTACGTTTTAATTTTGTTAAATATGATTTTTAAATGTAGTTTTTGTTGACCAAAAAGTTCCCTTTCTCTCTCTCATCCCAAGAACGAATCGAAGTCCTTTTACAACCTTATGAACTAGAATTCCAACTTTGTAAAATACATTTTCCGAAAGGGTGGAAACTTTGCTATTTCTCTGACTGGGAAATTATAAAGAGAATGGTTATTTACAAAATATTCTTTTTTGTGCTTTCTATACAATATTTGGTAGTATATTCACAACATTCAGATACATTGAATATAGCACTATTAGAAACTTTCAAATTTGTTCGTAAACCAAATTGAATAAATTTGTCTGCCCTGGACTTTTCTATTTTCCCGGCTCCCTCCTAATAACTCCGGGCCCTAGGGCTTTCCTTCCTTCTTGTCAGTCATGTACAGCTATTTTACGCTAATGTGTTTTGTCCCACTAGAGTACCGCATGACTAACCAGGATATTTAAGTCCAAGATTGCTGTTCAAGGCCAATAATAGGATGTAACTTCCTGCTTGGCATGAGCAGTCTTCCTTTAATATCATCATGCCGATTACTTAATGTTTTCCAACTCTGACGTGTTAGCCTTATTACGAAACTGAATCTAATTATTCTATTTGAAGAGAGGATGTTGTTGTCCTGGTTAGGAACGTGGGTATCAGCCCCTTAAATCTATTGTCCATTCACATCCAGCTCTCTTTTTAGAAGGATCGCGGCACGCCGGTAAGGTTCTGTCCCGCTGTGCCCAATATTTCGGGAATAAATCCTGGCGCAATCTCGTATATATCTGACATTTTAATCCGCTCTAGTAACCCCCATGTACAGCTGAGGTGGAAATCGAACCTATGTCTTCTAAGTTTTGCATCGCAAGGCTGAAAGTACTCCGTTCCAACCCTTAAACTAGAATTACATTTCTTGGTGGAGACGGGAATCGAACCCAGGACCTTTGGGTCCAGAGTTTGAATACATACCCTGAGACTACAGAAGGCGGCAGTTTCCGACTCTAAATTTCTTAAAAGTACAACAAGAGATTCTAAAGGCATGTGCTAGCTATTTTTATATTAATTAATGTGTTCATACAGTATATTATTAGTCTATTATTATTATTATTATTATTATTATTATTATTATTATTATTATTATTATTATTATTATAAACATATAAATATTTACTGTATGAACATATTAATATAAAATGGCTAGCACATAATAATAATAATAATAATAATAAGGCTAAGGTTACTAAGAACCGCGAGATCTCAACTGTTTGCCTTCTTGCGGGTCCACCAGGTTTTCGTATTTTGGGAGTGTGCTTTCTTCCAGGCATCCGAATGAACACGCTTCGGTTGAGTTGTGATTTCTTCTTGATGAGCCTGTTTACGTTGTTGTTGTTAATCCTTTTAGGTGCTTTGCGACAGCGTAGTCTTGTAGCCCCGTGTGCCTGGGTGTGTGTGAAATTTGCCTGATAACCTGTGCTGACTGTATTAGTGTGTGTAGCTGTAATTCAGATGAGGATTGGGAAGGAGGCGGCCGTGGCCTTCAGTTAGGAACCATCTCGCCATTCGCCTGGAGTAGAAGTGGAAAACCACGGAGGTAGGAATTGAATCCGTCTCTTCTCAGTTTTGTCTCACGAGGCTAAGGGTACCCCGTTCCAGCCTTCACACCAGAATTGAATTTCTTGGCAGAGCCGGGAATCGAACTCGGTCCTCCGCGGTGACACCCAAGATCGCTAGCCACTACTCAACGGACTAGCCCGTTCAAGTTTGTGTTTGAGTGGTGTTCGAAGTTCATGTGTGTTTCTGATATGCCATACTTTAAAAATGTCCTTATTGATCTCCATCAAGCAAGGAGGTATCGTTTTGAGACTTCTGAAGTAGGATAACAATCATGAAGAAATTATTTCAACTGGCAATCTGAAGAGGTGAGTGTAAAATTTTATCGTTCTTTTTCGGATTACGCTTGATATATTTTCGGTGCTCATGTATACAATATTTCTAAGTTGCTCCGAAGTCTGTAAACATCATCTTTGAAGTTCGGACCAAGACTTTTTCTCATAATCCTCCTTTCCTTAACCCTAACAATCCCATGCTATTTTTCAAACCACGGACTACCAACGGGGGAGGGGGTATTTTTTTTGACCATCATAATAAATTCCTTTTGTGTGATTTTCATTATCCTATAAATGAATCTTAAATGGCAAAAATATAACTTAATTACCAACAGTTACAAACAAAATCAAAAAGTCAGGAAAAAAGAAGTTCAGAAAGTTAATTATTTACTGTTCATAGTCTTCGCCATATTTAACACACGTGGAACTCACGATTGTTCTTTACTGTGTTTTCCGCATGTGTATCTCTTGCAACCAGGACAAATAACAGTGGTTTTGTTAACTTTGTTATACTTTTGCCCTTATCACAGTGCACAGTATGACAAGGCACACGAACTACCAACGGAGGGGAGGGGGTTATCCGTGCCCACCAAAAGAAAATTGTTAATATCTTATACAAGAATTAAAATTTAAAGAAGTAAATGTGTGGTTAGGTAACCGGATTCAAAATAGACAGTAACTTTCTGTACAGTAAGCGCAGAAAAGGAATACCGTGAATAAACAGTAAAAAATGGAACTGGTGGCATGAAATACCCCCCCCCCCCCCCTCACCTGTTGGTATTGCTAGGGTTAATTGCCAGTTTTCCAAGCAGGCTATGTGTTCTAAGTGTTAAACATTCTACTGCATATAGACCTAATAGTTCAGGTCTAATCACAGAGTGGTGTAGGAGACAACAGAGGATCGATCAGGCCGAGCGATGCATCTAGCGATCGGTATAAAAGAAAAGAAAGAAAAAAGGAAAACATTTTGATTAACAATGCAATAAAAGTAAAGTGTTTTTGAATCCAATGTGCTGTAGGCCTATATAATGTTTTGTGACTTATTACATGTAAATATTACCCGAGAGTGAGTGGTGAGATTCGAGGCTAAAATACAGTAGAAACACGAGTCCTATGAAGTGTTTAACCTACCTTCATGGATGAATGTTTGAATCAACTGTTGGGAAGTTTTCACAGCCTTCTTATCTTCCTGCTCCAGAAACCAACGTTCCACCCGGAAGCGTGCAGTAAACAAGTCAAGATTATCTAACTTATTTATCTTTCAGAAATACTAATTATCCTATAACAATAATGCCTGTTATTATGTTTCTCTTCTCTGATGGTTCTACGGAAATAAATTGCGAAGGGTCAATTTTAAGATACAAATTATTGTCTACTGTATGTTTTGTTTCGTCCGAGGTTTAATTTCTGAATGTAGAAGTTCCCGAGCTCTGAAGCATCGAGGGCTCTGGGGCTTGTATGCCGTAACCTATCAGAAGGTAGGCCTACCGTCTCAGCATTTCCTTTGAGTTAAAAAATAGGCCACGTGGCGTAGCCGTGCTCTTTAGAAAGGAAAATCAAGGGTAGGAGGGCAGTTGCAGAAAGCCCGGAGATCGCAGGTTCGAATCCCGGCGCTGCCGGAATAGTATCTTACTTCAAGTCCCGGGCCACCTACCTCATCTCTGTCTCTAATACAGTTACACACACATCAATACAGGCTATCAGACATGTTCAACAGACATCCTACTACACTGGGCTGATGATAAAGATTTCCTAAGCCCCTAAAATGAATTAACAAGTTAAAGATAGAAAATTACGGAAAAGATATCTGTTGACATCAAATATAGATTTAGGAATTAGAAAGTCAATTTTGAAAGCCTTTGCCTGTGGCGTGGCGCTCTATAGAAGTGAAACTTGGACTGTTGGTGCAACAAAAAAAAAGAGGAAAATCGAAGCATTTGAAATGTGGTGTTACAGGAGAATGATGAAGATCAGATGGGGATGGGTAGATAGAGTAACAAATGAAGAGGTATTAAGACGATTGGACGAGGAGAGATGTTTCTGGTCACTGCTAATGAAGAGAAGAGATAAGTTGGTAGAACACATACTAAGACACCCTGGAACAACAAACATAGTTATGGAAGGAAGGATCAAGGATAAGAACTGTATGGGTAGACCAAGGTTAGAATATGTTAAGCAGATTGCCTTGGATGTAGGATATGACAACTAATTAGGGATGAAACGATTAGCTCAGGACAAGGAGGCATGGTCAAATACGAACTGAAGAATCGAACAACAACAACAACAATTCAACGTAAATACGACGGTGAGATTCGAACCCACTTGACTACCGACTGTCGCCATGGCCTTGCTTCTTCGCCCGGGCAGCAGCCGCGGTCGATAATAATAATAATAATGATATAATAATAATAGATGATCAAAAGGTGATAGATGCGCTCACTGATGATGAGGAAGACTTTTGAGCCTTTGTAGAGACAACGGTTAGATGAGATTTTTATCCGGGCGTGGCTTTCCGTCCACCGACAAACAATTCTAGCAGCATACAGGCTGTGTTACACAATAGAGCTGTTGGCCGACGATGAGTCAGAGTCACACGTCGGTATCTGATAACGGGAAGTCTCCACTCATTCATTCCCTAGCGGCCTAGTTGTACAACAGTTATTAGGTTATTACACACACAAATATTGAAATAATATTAAACTCAATGATGAAACAGCGGAGTCACCTCAAAGTGCTTTATTAGCATGGATTAGTATGGATGCAGTTAGTGGTTTCTCTTTCGCTGATGCTTGGAATTAGACACCACCTTTTGAAGTACCCACACAGAATATCAAGGTCTGCATTTAAGATTTCTTCCACCTTAATAAGAAGTCACAGTGGATTGTTGAGTAACAATAGCAAGGTCATTAGCATAAGCAAATTGATGGGAGGTATCTGCAGGTTGAACAATAAAGGGGAGAGCACAGACCCTTAAGGTAGACCATTGTTAAGAACTTTTATCGTACTATGCTTACTATCCATCTCTACCTGGATCACCCTGATTAAAAGTTGGTGGTTCTATTTGTTTTAAGGGGCGAAACATTTAGGTAATCTAAAAGCAAAGCAAAGCCAACTCCGTACAGGCCATGGAGGCCCTGGGAGTAGTTGAAGGTAGAGGCTTCCACTTTTTGTGACATCGGCACTAGATGGGATGGAGTTGTCAGCTCCATGCCCGGCCGTCTGCGCTCCCAGGAATTACCCCAGTACTCATTTCTGTTGTAGGCTGAGTGAACCCCAGGGCTATTTGCGTTTCCGAAAGTGGTAGTTTTGTTTCTAAAATCCACTACCTGGGTGGGGATCGAACCCACTCTCTTTCAGTTAGAAGCTCAGCGCCTCCACCGACTGCGCCACGCAGCCCCCATCCGCTTATAATATCGATAATGAAATCAATAACTGGATAAAATGAAATGAAAACATTTACAGCTACTACTAGAATACTACTGATACTATCTACTCACTTATACATTACTTACTACTGTAATAAAAGAAAACATTACAAGATCCAATGAAGGCAGGAAAGAAAAAGGGAAGTTAATGACAGCGAATAGGAATGCCCACAAAGAATAAGCATTGAGGTACTTGGAGAAATATAGAGCCGTAAAAGGCAGGTAGGAAAGGAAAAGATTGGAGTGTCCGCCCCAAAGTCGCTGAAAAAAAAAAAAAGGTGGGGGGGACTGGACCCAACTCCGGAATTCGTGGGGGTTGCCAACTCGCAAGCTCACCAGCCGTGCGCCCTTGAGGGTGTAGCACTATCCAGGGTGCACAATAAGAGGTAGGGCTACACACACACGGACTCCTTTAGGACCTTGAGAAGAAGGCAGATATCATGGAGAAGAAAGAAAACAAGAGGTCTGACCCCTCGAAGAATGAGGGATCAGGAAAGATGAGACAAGGGCCAAAAAAGAAGGCGAGAAAAGGAAAGACTCCTTAGGGTTCGGATACCGTAATACCGTCGGGGTCGGAAGAAAACATGAGTTGGTCAAGGATTGTCGACAGGAAAGAAGATATAGAGGAGCCCGGTACAAGTAAGTGGAAGCAATGCCGTGTTAAGCTGGGGTCCAACCCACGTTCCACTTGTCATGAGCCCCTGGGGGAAAAAATGAGAAGAGGTGGGTTCGATTCCCATCTTAACCATTCCCACTTCTACTCCAGGCAATTGCCGCGATGGTTCCGATCGTATGGCTACCTACTTTCCAATCTTCTAAAATTCACAGATACCACAATAACCCAGACAAATGTTAAACATACCCAAGTACATGGAGCTAAATGGCAACAATGTCCAAGCCCCTCAAATGAAACAACAACAACAACTCTACACATCTCACTTTAAAATCGTTCAACACTGAATCTAACCATCGCGTTATAGGTCTTACCTCTACCCTGCTTCAGTTATACTTTCTAAAACTGCCAAAAATGTCATGAGCAAGCCTCGAAAATCATGATCAGCAATTTTTTGACATGAATAATTTCCCTGATAAAAAAGTAAGTTCGTTTATGCACTTTTTTATTTCTTTAAGGAAGACAACAGCTGGAAAGCCACGTGGATCTCGGGAGCGGTTGCTATGTATGAGCAATGTTTGGAAAGTGTTCTCTATCCTCTAGTTGGATGACGTGAGTAAGCTAGCATTACGACACCCACACGTAGCCTTGCCTGGGGCAGCATCAGTCATTTTCCCTTCAAATACGGCCTCACCCCCTGGACTACTTTCTACTTTTTAAAGACCGCTTCTACAATGAGGTTGTAAGCTTTTGGGATGTTATGTTACTTTGTTAATTGCTGTTGATTCATTTTGGGGCTTCATGACATCGTGGTCATGTAGCCCCGTGCATTTGTATGTGTAGCATCGATTGATATTGTGACTTTCAGTCGGTCAACACAAAATAACTCCAATTACTGTACTGGAATATGCGAAAAATTAACTTGAAAAAAAATATACATGGGATTAAGATTTATATCTATATTGAAGAAGGAGAAAACTAAGAATGACATGTTTCGTTCCTCAAGCGAGCATCATCATACCAATCCCACAAGACAAATAGGTCTACAAAACACTACCAAACCTACCGTGACACCCACAGACAGTCACTGCCCTTCAAAAACAATAAACTAAAAATCTGTCTGAAAATTTAGTAAGTGTGGTAACTATTACTGATAAATAATAATAATATAGTATGGCCTCGGGTGCAAGCTTTGTTATTTGACGCCCAGAGGGCAGCTTGAATTTGCATGTCGAATTTAGTCGTTCCTTGGAACGCTATGAAAGTCAAGGAAGTTCGATATCTAACCTCCTTGAACACTATAGCGCTTTCTAGTAGAGAAAGGAGGAACTTTTGTGTTGGCGGAAAATCCCGAGATTAATTTTGCCATTGTGAACACGACCTACTGAATTCAAATGGGTTCTTTAACATGCCAACAACGTATGACATGCGTGTCGTGATTTTTGTCGCCTTTCAGAAATCACTTACCATGGCCAGGAGCGAACCTGCAAGCTTGGGTTGGTAGTCCGACACGATAACCACTCACCCACCGTAGCAAGCATTACTGATAAATAATAATGCATTAAACACCCGAAAAATGAACTATTTAATTTAATGTTTCAAAACTTAGAAATGACGATCCCATCATCATATACGTAGTCTTTCTTCCTCCAACTAATCTATGAAGGTGTAGCTACTATTGCTGTGATACACTTAAGCAGTAAGCCCTAAACTACTATAGAATTGCAAACTAATATGCGGAAATGTACAAGTAACTTACTCTGTTGTGATGATGGTAACAACTACAACATACTAAATAGTGTTGAAAGATGTGATGTGGGGACTTATCTGAAATTGTGGAAAGTCTTCAGGCTTAATGCCTTAACATTTATCAGTACGGTATATGAATGCATTTTACTTTGTGCTAAATTTTTAAAATAAATTAAATTTCGTATTTGCAGTGACAATTTGAAGCCTCCGTGGCTTAGGCGGCAGCACGCCGGCGTCTCACCGCTGGGTCCGTGGTTCAAATCCCGGTCACTCCGTGTGAGATCTGTGCTGGACAAAACGGAGGCAGACAGGTGTTTCTCCGGGTACTCCGGTTTTCCCTGTCAAAATTTCATTCCAGCAACACTCTCCACTATCATTTCATTTCATCTGTCATTCATTTAATCATTGCCCCAGAGGAGTGAGTCAGGCCTCGGCAGCCGGCACAGTTCATTTCCTCGCCGCTAGAAGGGGGCTTCATTCATTCCATTCCTGACCCGGTCGGAGACTGGAAGCAGGCTGTGGATTTTCATTCATTTGCAGTGACAATTTACCTGTTTTCAAATGAGATTTTTGCTCACATTTCTTAAGCCTTACGTCAACGTGCGAATGCTTTGCACGGGTTTACTAGTATGTGTGTTGTTCGCCTCGTTGCGTAGTAGCTAGCATTCTTGGCTGTCACCGCGGAGGCCCGGGTTCGATCCCCGGCTCTGCTGAGCAGTTTAATTCTTGTTTGAAGGTTGGAACGGGGTACACTCAACCTCGTGAGGCAAAACTAAGAAGAGGTGGGTTTGATTCCCATCTCAGCCATCCTGGAAGTGGTTTTCCGTGGCTTCCCACTTCTACTCCAGGCTAATGCCGGGATGGTATCTAACTTATGGCCACGGATGCTTCCTACAAAAATTGTACCTCAATTACAAATACACACACTAGTACAGACATAACAGTGACACGGGTTATCAGACCAATTCTGCACACACCCAAGTACACGGGGCTAAATGACCACGATGTTGCAAAAGGTCTAAATGAATTAACAACAACTAGTTTATATGGTTGGCTGTGTGGCTCAGCGGTAACGTTCTTGCCTGCTGTATCTAAGGTTGCAGGATCGAATCATGGCGCAGCCAGTTGGAATTTGAGGGTGCGCGGAGTCGTGTAGTAGATTTACTGGCACGTTAAAGATCCCCTTTGGGGCGAATTCCGGCACCCCAGCGTCTCTATAAGCCGCAGCAGTTAAAAGGGACGTACGACAAATAACAGCATACAGTTATACTAGTACGGTATAATTATACAGTATATTAGGATTGGCTCGTTAATGTAGGCTACTGTATACGCGCCTTTAGACCGTTCAGTCACGATGGAGGGTAAGCTGAAGAATGCGTCCTCGAATGCCAATGGGAATGTAACCTAGATTTGTACTTCCCTAGCTTCTGAAACATGAGCTGGTTGGCAGAAGTGACATTGTTCTCTTGTGAATGGCATTGAAATGCAGGTTGAGCAGGGTTGAGCAGCAGAGGACCTAGTGCTAAGATAAAACTGGTATTACCTGTTCCAAATCCTCTTGCACTCTGCTTTCTATGTTTGTTGTGAATCAAACACCTGCCTTGTCAGTTACAATACCATCTCTTTTTAATAAGCTGATATTTATAAGAGGAAAGTTATTTACAATTTAACTTATATATAGGGCTAGGATTTTTTTGTAATATCAACATGCAAAATAAGTAGCTACATATTTATGTATTAATAGCCTATAAGGTGAAATATGTAATATTAATTTAATTTTTATATAAATGATATATTACACGTAATATTACTCGAAGATACCTCATTTTATTCATTATACACTGTACAACAACAACAACAACAACAACAAAAAGACGCACCGGGAAGACGTTGTCCGATTGTAAGGAAATTATGTATGCAAAGACATTCGGACCGAACACGCAACTGATTAAAGCTTCGTGTCCAATGAATGAATAGCGGGAGCTCCCGCGCATCCGAACTCCGCATGCATCAGGTGTATATAAGGCGCGATTCTGAAGCGTATGCTCAAAGTAGCTGTTGCATATGACTGCGATATCTGAACGTCGGCTGTAAGAATGCCACGCCGAAGGATTCGTGCTCATTACGAGCAGATGTCAGAGTTTGAAAGAGGTCGTGTGATCGGATTGAAAGAAGTTGGTTGGTCGAATCGAGCTGTCACTGGACATTTGGGTCGAAGTGATGCGGCGATCAAACGATGCTGGCAAGCGAGGGTCAGCAACGGCAGGCATCAGCATCAGGACGGCAGTGGTCGACCGAGGGCCATAACAGCACGGGAAGACAGAGCGATTGTCAGAACAGCTGTCACAGCACCGGAGTCGTCGTTATCAACGATCCAGCGTGTGACCCGCACACATGTGCCCACCATGACCATCAACAGACGCCTGAGCGACAGGAATTTGCGCTCGCGCCGCCCGTTACGCCGCTTACCACTCACGCTTGTTCACCGTCAAGTCAGATTATATTGGTGCCGCGCTCAAGGAACGTGGAACTGCGCTGACTGGGGACGTATGGTCTTTAGTGACGAGTCCCGTTTCCAACGGTGCCCTGGCGACAACCGCAGACGTGTTTGGAGACGTCCAGGCCAGCGTGGGGATCCTGCCTTGACTATCGCACGCCACACGGCCCTACAACAGGGGGTGATGGTCTGGGGTGCCATCTCTTTTGATAGCCTACCCTTCTGGTAGCCATTCCTGGCACACTGACAGCACAGCGGTATATATGACATTCTACGGCCGGTTGTGTTACCTTTCCTTCAGAGACATCCAGGCCCTACTTTCCAACAGGATAATGCCCGGCCGCACACGGCACGTGTTGCTATGGACTGTCTTCAAGTTTGCCCTATCCATCCTTGGCCAGCTCGGCCCCCTGATCTCCCCCCATAGACCACATTTGGGACGTCATGGGAAGGCGATTGCGAACATCCCGGAATGTCGCCGATTTAGCCCAACAGTTGGAGACCATTTGGCACGAAATTTCGCAGGACACCATCCGGGAACTTTTTCACCATGCCACGTCGAGTGTCAGCTTGCATCCAGGCCAGGGGTGGACCAACACCTTATTGACGCCCTCACTTTGTAACGCTCTAACTCTGCAATAAAGCATTCAATTGTTCTGCACTTTTGATCGTTTGTTGTTCTATGTCTGTTCCGCACATCCACCGATTATTATCGCCATCGGACAATTCCTTCCTGGTGCGTCGTTTTTGTTTTTGTTTTGTTATTTTTATTTATTTTTATTTAGTCAATTTACCCTCTAGGTTGGTGGTTCCCACGGACTCAGCGAGGGAACTCACCACTACCGCCTCTATGGGCAGTGTCCTGGAGCTGGGAACATCTGGTCGGATGGATACAACTGGGGAGGTGTGATCAGCACTTCGCCCAGGCGGCCTCACCTGCAAAGCGAACAGGGGCCTCATGAGGGATGGGAAGGGATGGAAGATTGGGATGGATGGGCTAGGAGGAGGGAAGGAGGCGGCCGTGGCCTTACAGTAGGTACTGTCCCCGTTATCAGGATAGTAGGCTGTCAGATATCCGCCCCCTCAATCGGATTGCCAATAATCAATCGCACCGGCACAGCTACATCAATGAAAATGGCACTGACAGATACTATCGAGATTAGAGCACAATAGTTAACAAGAAATTATTGTGGAACACACCAAAATATACGGGGGTTCATACTTACCTTTACTTACCTCTTAAATTTATCTCGGGGACTGGGTTGTCAACTGGATCACTTAAAGTATGCCCACACAATAACCTCCACCATGATATTTAAAATGAACCACAACGAAGACGAGAAACTTTAAACTGCACAATAATTTATTTCACATAAAGAATGAATTTAACAAAAATAAAACAACAAAATCCACGTGGCAATCAGAAGTCATTGTCCACATAACCATGTCCTCCTGTCGGACTTGTATACTTTACATACAATGTTTCAGCTTTCTCAAATGCACTATATAACGTAAAAATAATAATGCACTTGGAATGGAAACGGGATTTGGGACGAGACACATATATCAATTGGTTTGCGTGTTTATATACTTCATATTTTATTTATAGCCACAAGGCTATTATGGAGACGTCCTTGGCCTCTATCATACAGTTGTCCGGGCCAGCTGCAATGCACCTGCATCGTCAAAGTGGACTCGCCCCTCCGTTCAACCCTAGCATATGCGAGTTACATCAGAGCTTAGTTCTCCTTTCAAAACACGTTAAATGTCCACTTCTCAACTGAAATATTATCACGCAAATCTTTTAAATGCTCCATTCAAACACCAGTGGAATACTCCAATAATCCTAAATCATGTTTAATTGTTCAATCCACTTGTTTAATTAGCGTTGTTTAGAGTATAATAACAAAACTCCAAATGTTTATAACAAAAGTTCATTAATTATTTATAACAATAATAAATTGTTTATACCAATGTCAAACGACAATTGAAAATTTTATACACGCCTCTATTAATCCCTTTCATTTCATATTATTTAACAAAGATATTTACAAAATTATTTACACTATTATATTGTTTACATTATTTATACAAGAAATACATTAAACCACACGTTTATCCGGTTGATAATTACTCAAATCGTGGTGATATAATCGACCAATGAAGGTTAGTTATATTTAACTGTCAAATTCAGGTTTAATAAGGTTTAATAATAATTATTAATATTTGTGACGGTAACCTCCATTCAAAATCTTCATCTCAAATTATTTAACACTCTTGTTAATTTTAACAGTATCTTCATATGAATAACTTTCAAAGAACCAGGACAATACATTCAGTGGAAAAATACTTCGCTCAAAACGCCCAAAATTGCTCAACAATAGGCCCAGAATTCATCATATATCTTCATATATATGGCATCAAAATCTTCCAAATTACATACAAAAACCTCCACTCATAAATTCAACAACTTAATTTATTACTGTGGGAACCTCCTTCATTATTCAAGGGCATTACTCATCAGCGACTTTTACAGGTCCACTGAACTAACGATTATACATCCATTGTTCCTCTTCAAAAATTCTTATATTCATCAATTGTATTAATGACTGTTATTATTTAACCTTCGTGGGTTTCATTCATGAATCGATATGAAGTAAAAATTTGCCAATCACAAATAAATTTAATAGCAAATACGATTAGACACTCTTCACTGGTCTATCAAAATTGAGATTAATATCTTCAAAGTAACGCAGTATAAAAATACTATCTTCAATCAAAGTTCATCTAAACTGCATAAATAGTCGAATAGAATACAATTAGACTGTGGAATGCAAACATTATTGTTCCAATCTATAATTGAGAAAAACTCCTATCAAATGTTCATTACTATAGTGTATTCAATAAATCGTAATCAAAGTTCATATTTCATAAACTTGTCTATAATGCAATGATAAATGTCTATGTTGCAATCATGTTCATAAGACGACTAGTATTTCAAAGATCGTCGATAACGTAATAGATTTTAACGCTCTAAAATCATTTAATCATTCTTCTTTCTTGAGGATGACAGAAAATTGGTCAAAGTAATTTACTGAATAGAATTACTTTAATAAAATGACACGCTGTCTGAATTCAAATCTGCCATAGGAAATCATTAACTTTACAGTCAAATCGTGACTACAAAAATATGCAAATTACTGAAAGAATCTAAATTATCAGTCTCAACTTATCCAAATTATTTAAGTATGCCAATGACATAACAATGTCTCAACAAATCGTAGAAAAAGGCATAAATCATCGAAGTGTACTGAGTACAGAAATGTTAATCAAGAAAATGGGGCAAAAGATAGGACAAAAAAAATATGGGAAAATGGTTGCTCAGATATCGCTACATGACTCAAATAATACAAGAAACGTTCACGACTACCTTATCTGTTGATTGAAGTTCTAGGGGAAAGTTTTCAAAGGAAACTGCTGTTGGTTCCATTTCACCAGCGTGAAGATATGCTCCGACCTCGAACCTGGAATCAGCGTCCTCGGAGAATCGTACTGCTTCCTTCTCCGGAAATTGCACTGCTCCATGTATACGAAAGACATCCTTCTGGCAAAACTCTTCTTTATGAGCCGGGTCCACCCTGGCCTCTCTTGAAAGTTCCCTGAAGTTCCAGTCGTAATTCGCCATGAAGTTTATTGTAGTTATTTCCGCAGAAATATTCATAATCGTGGAGTATGATGATATTTCCACTGTCATTTGATATAATTCAGCGATGGATTCACGATGCATGAGTGTAGTTGGATGTTCACTACATGCTCGCTTTTGTAGAATGACGATTAACGAAGTTCCATGCTGTTACTTCACTCCATCGATATATGTCCCAATTGCATTAAAGCCTTAGCCTTCCATCTCAACTTCTGTTATAATCATTGAAAGCACTGCCAGACTATAATGTTCCATAGTAGAATGTATCGTTGTATTACCAAACGTATTCTCCAATATCACGGTTGCGATATACGTGTCAGCCGTAGTGTATAATGTGGAAATTTAAAAGTGCTTCTCAGGTGGCGAGAAAATCACTTTTGTCTGCAGCCTTAAAGTGTCAATATCTTTCAAAGTATAACTGTGAAATTGTTCAAATCTTCTACACACCTCAATGGTGTACTGCCCAATTGAATTATAATAAAGGCAGAAGTTAACTCTTTATATCTTATCTGGTAGAAACGTTAATGTGAGCGTTACAACTGAACCCTTAATAAGCTACGCATATTAATGATTCTAATTATTCATTTCATTATATTCTGATTTTACTGCCAGAATCATACAGGAAGGCCAGACTGGATTGCGAAATGTCAAGCTTATGTGGAGACAGTACGTTTGAACGTGCCCAGTCCTGAAACAAAGGAGTGACGAGATCGGAATGTTTGACAGACACTTTATCAGACAAAGGTGTGTTGGGGTCCTGACTCATTTCAGACCGTAATTCTTTGTCACCCTAGCGTTACGAGTAAGATAATTGCTGGATGAGAGAGACGAGAGGAACTTTCAACCAATCATAGGACAGAGGCTTCTGTTCTAAACTGCGATATTGACGTCATGAACTACCAATCAGAGAGGGTCACCAATTTTAGCGCCAAGGGAGCGTCTGACGCCGGCTTGAAGTTGAAAGCGGGAAAGATTGGATTAACGAAATCTATGATCGATTCCAGAGCACGATAGCCCCATTGTGACCTGTATAATATTTCAAACTGTTTGATACCTGTTGCATGCCAATAGTCGCATTATTATAGAAGTTAGTGATAGATTTCCCTCTCCCTCCGTCCTTTTGCTAAATTCACATAAATACTGTCGTCTGAGTGACGACGAGGTTGATTCTTGGTGACACCGTGAGGTGATCACTTATTCTTTTCCATACCGTGAAGATATACTGTGTTAAATTTATCAGAGATAGGGTCATTATTGAAAACATTATAATAAAGTTGTGTGCGCACAGCTGAGTGTGAAATTTGTGTATCGGTAAGATTTTAGTAGTCTCCCACGACTACAACTATTAGGGAAAGTCTACGTTTAATTTTGCACTAGACAAATGGTGAATAAAGTAACTATTGGCAAAATTTAGATAGAAAATTACGTGTGACTTTAAATAACATTTTATTTTTATTCAACGTCAAGATGGAACTCCAGACCCAGAGAAAGACATCGAACCAACGTTTCTACGGCTCCATGTGGTCTGAGATGAGCTAAACACTTTGGAGAGAGAATGTCAGGCGATGTTCGATGAGACGACGCAGAAAGAGGAATGAGTACTGAAATAATTTATTATTTGACAAACTGGTTATGGTTTTGTGGGAACATATTATTTTGTGTAAATATTTTATTTTATTTTTGTCTTCGTGTTTTATTGTAGTTGGTTGGTGGTATTGACACACTTTAGTTTAGTTCATGAGCAACGTGGCATGTATTCTATCTGTGTGAAGATTTTTTTTGTTGATGTCAAGTACACGGGGCAAGCGTACTCGAGTGCGTGTCGCTACCGTAAAATGCGCGGCTAAGCGACGCAAATTGGGAACCGATATCATAACAGAAGCGAAACTGAATTAACTAGAGTAGATAATAGAATTGGTGGGAAATCTTTTTATTGTATAGATTTTTATTGTTACACAGGCTTGTGTGTTAATTGCCGTTTGTTGCATTTTTGTTAAGTGAGGGGTCATATGCCCAATGACTTTATTTGTTGATGAAGTTTCTCTTTTAGTGTTATGGTACACAAAATCTATGATATTTGATTGGAGTGTCGGCCCGTGGTAGATTTGTGTTGTGTTCTGCCCTAAATGCTTTGTTGAGTCTGCAAATATATGTTTTATGGGATATGAGTTTTCGGGAACCCTGGTTCTGTCTGAAGCTATGTCCAGGTTAAGCATTTAATCCTTGCGAGGAAAATGTTGGAATCCCCTTTTACGATGTTCTTGCAATTCTTTGGAATTGGCAGAAGTGTGTGAAATTTTGTGTCGCGATTAACAGGTGGCGTAACGGGACTGTCTAGTCTCTTGTTATAAATAGCATGACTCAAAGCTTCGACAAGGAGGGCTGGTTTTGAACACAGACGTTAATGAGTGGTAAGTGAAGGTATTTCTACCCGGCGCACTCCATCAGATAAGGAGCAAGCTGTGCTCATTAGTATTCACGGACCAGGTCTCCGTTCTTCGTAATTGTTTATCTTATATATTAAAATAAAGCCTGTTTAATGATAAAAGAATTGTAATCGGTAAAGGGGTGCTGTTCGCGTTTTGATTGATCGAGTCCCAGCGTGTTAGCTTATCCATGCTTTTATTTCATGTAAATATCATCGGGTTTTAGGCATCTTATTTCTTGTTTATTTATTGTCATGTTCATTGACCTCGGGTGGTCTCGATGTTCGGTCACGTTGTTGTCATGTATGTGTTGAGCAATATGAGCCATTGGGCAAGCTTCTGTTTTGCTGGGAGTTTCCTGACTCACTGCGATCTCGATGGAGATCAATTAGTTTATAAATTTTAAATGGTTGCGTGTGTCAGTAAAATTACATTTTTTGGTATGTTATTCTACGAGTGTGTCCCATAGAGCCATAATAATGGTTTGCAGTATGGGGGTTTGCAAGCATATTGGCTGTTCCATCTGTGAGCAAATCTCCATCAAAAGTACTTATTTCTTCTCTAGCGTAGTTATACGCGTGCATACATATTAATCAGACAAGTGGAATTTTGATCCACAATTTTAATTCTTTGGAGTGGACCTTTCTAGGCCACTCAGATCTGTGTAAATTCTTGTACAGTGGGAGTAAAGTTCAGGGTGGACTTTGTTTATGTTATATTTTTTATGTTTTGTTGTTTTTATTCAGTTATTAAATGGTGGTAATTTTATTTGTTTTTCACTCATTTCTTGTTTGTAGTTTTGCATATGGTCCTTGTATTTGTAAGCAGCCGTCTGGTATTTGAGCTCTAGTGAAAGCATACCCGGACTGAACGCCCCCCGAAGTTTGATTCTCGTATATACGACGCTGTTATATACAAGGGCACATTGGCAACGCTGGCGTTACCCTACGTGGGGCATTTCACTGTTTTAGGCTTTTCTAGCGCTTTTTTTTGATAAACTGACACGCCACAAGTGAAGGCGGAATGTGACAGTATTTGAATCACCGAATGTGCTAATTTTAAGTAACATAGTTATGGCGAAGGTATTACCGCCAAGTGAGTGAATTATACAGTAAAATCAGGAGTTGCAATGTAAAATACAGTGCACGTTTTTATTTCTTGCATTAATTGTAAAGATAATATCGTGAGACTGGGCGCCCATATTAATGATAAAAATTAGCTTTGCATAGAAAGACAACTCCATGTATGTAATAGGAAGGCGTGTAGCTTTTCCAAGGCAATTAATACTTGATTAATTAGTCTGTTCTTGTAGCGTTTTGTAAGGCTAGCATTTAATAACTGAATGTGTGGGTTAAGTTTTAAATTATGTAAAATGAAGGATACTCAGGGATGCTATTGGATTAATGGGATTGTGTTTATAAATTTAAACGAACTGAGTATGTGTAAATTGATATAAATGTGTGTTAATATGTATGCACGTATCGGAGAACATCGCCAATTGGCATTTTCTCTATTTTCTCAAGTGTATTGTGGTGATGGCTTCTTTAGACGAAATAAGACAGGTTGTAGAGAGCGCTGCGGCACGCACTCAGCAGCAAATGGTGTTGTTATGGCAGGAGATGACGGCTGAATTTAAGGCACAAATGGACGGTAGCAGGGCTGAACAATCAGCGGAATTAATAGCAAAGAGTGAAACATTTAAGGCACAAATAGACAGTAGCAGGGCTGAACAATCAGCGGAATTAATAGCACAGAGTGAAACATTTAAGGCACAAATAGACAGTAGCAGGGCTGAGCAATCAGCGGAATTAATAGCACAGAGTGAAACATTTAAGGCACAAATAGACAGTAGTAGGGTTGAACAGTCAGCGGTGATCAAAGCCCAAATTAATGAATCTATTGGCACACAATTAGCGCTTCAAAATGATAGTATTAATACACAATTAGCTCTACAGAATGATAATATTAGTTCTCAATTGACACAACAAAGTGAATCAATAAACTCTCAACTAGACGCGCAAAACAGTCGTAACACTGAGCAACTCGATAATGTAGTGGTTGAAATGAAAGAACATACAAGGAAACAGCTTATACTACTCGCCTTAGATGTAAGTAAGAACAATGAGAAGCAGGTTAAACAGATAAAACAACTTGAGGATCAGTTTAACGCTAAACTTAATAACTTAGACGATACAGTTCTGGCAAAATTGGCACAGATTGAATTGGCATGCACAACTAAAAATAGCGAAATTATAATTGCACAGGACAGGTTACAAAACAGATTTAATAAAGTGGAGAAAATAACCGTAGTTATACAGGAACAGATAAAGGCGGTAGATGAAAACGTGACCGGCCTTATAAAAGACATAGACCGTCTCGAAAACCAATCAACAGATCGCTGGAAAAATGCAGAAGTAGACCGGGAGGGATTAAAAGCCACTATTGAAGAAAACAATGTACGCTTGGAGGATCGCTTGGAACGGATCGAAGTGAGCCAGGACACTAATAATCTGAAGATAGAAAACGTTAGAAAGGATTGGCAAAAATTATGTAAGGACTCCAAGGAAGAAAGGTTGGCGGTAATTAAGAAGCTGGGGGAGAACCACACACGGATACAGACGTTAGAAGATGAGATAAAAGCAAAATTTAAAGAACATGGTGACAGGCTGATAAAAGCAGAATTATTTTCTATGGAACATAATGCAGGATCATTAGGCGAGAAGGCAAGAGATGGAGACAGAGATAGCCCGGGGGCGACTCATTCAACTGGTAGTCAGGTTGACACGGAAAGTCCACTTGCTCGGAACACGGAAGAATTTCGTAATCACATAGGGAGAAGTTCTACACCACATGACGGTAATCAGCACCCTCAACTTGTACAAATCATCCGTTCTAATGAATTCAAACCGGCTAAGTTTATGGAAAATTCTGGAGTCACACCCAAGGCATTCTTGCGGGAAGTCGAACATTATTACAATGATAATGATATAGCTCCCGCCCGGCAACTGCGCATGATGGAATTTTTTTTAACTGGAAATGTTTTAACGTGGTACTTGAGCTTCAAATACACGTTTGAAAGCGTAGATGCATTCAGGCATGCTTTCCTTCGAAAATATTGGTCGTCTTCATATCAACAGGGGTTAAGAATGGAATTGTACTCCAGAAAGTACCAATCTACTCAGCAAACTAAGTATTCAGATTTTTTTCATCACAGCTCCTTAAATTTAAAGATCTGGATAATCCTTTAAGTGAGGCCAAGCTAGTCATGACTATCGGACGCCAGCTTCCCGTTAACGTTCAGCAGGTATTGGTCGCAGCTAACGTTTCAGACGCGGTACACGCTGAACAGATCCTGCGCCAGATAGATGAAACCACGTCCCACTTACACAATAGAGTTGGAAGACAGGTCGAAATGGTAAATACAACCGAGGTGATTAAGCCGAGCCAGATAAACACAAGATCCCAGGCTACCAATACAAATACAAACATTTCAACACCCGTGAGAGGTCAGGATGATGTCGAGAAAAGACAGCGCCAACATTACGATAACAACCGTAATAACAACAGACAGTTCCAAGGACAGAATAGATTCCAACAACGAGGATTTCAACAATGGAGGGACAATCGGAGACAAGATGTACTATACAGGAGATGGGGAGATCGGAATGAAAATCAGAGACGGCAAGACCGCAGATTTCAGAATCGTGAGGACTCTAGAAGCTACCGAGACGACTGGAACGATAGGCATGCTCAATCGCAGAAATACTTAGAGGAAGTTCATGTAAACGAGGGAAATGAACAAGGACGTTGGAAACAGGCAATTGACAAGCGGAAAAATCCCGACACCTACAATGAGGAAGGCAGAACAAATCAAGGGTTTGAAGCCATGCACATAGAGACGCAGAGATACTTGGATCAGCTGCATGGAGAACAAGCAAATAGCGAAGCCAGCAAGGAAGACGAACAAAGATTAACGGCACAGGGCATTAGAGAACGCAGCCCGGTGGGGAAGAGAAACACCGGTGCGATCCGAAAAACTGGTCACTACTAAACGAAGAAGATGGCAACACGCGGGAGAGACGAAGAGGATGGCAGCATGGAGGAGTAAAAACCGTTCAGCATAGTGAGGAATCTTGGAAGTAATGCAGCGATTTAAGTACGTGATCGTCCAACATCATGCAAGTGAACGGGGGGCAAGCAGAAGCCAGCACGACATCGAGGAAGTGATTAGCGTCTGGCCTGTTTACATCTTGAAGCAAGCAGAGTTGACAGGTATGTCGACAGACGAGCAACAGAGAGGGGAATAGTCTTCAAGCAACAATTAGCCCCAGGCGAAGCGCTGGGCAAGTGAGCAGCAGACTGGTACTGTCCTAATGAATGGGCGAGAATGTAAACATTGGAACGAGGAAAACACTTGTCTACTAGCAGAGGCGGACTGACTGAGCACTTTGAAGGGAGGCTAACCCAGTATCTGCACCATGTGACTTAGGGAAGAAAAATCGACTTTATCTCTAAGTTCGATTTTTCCCAACTAAGGGAGTTGTGAACCCTTAATAAGCTACGCATATTAATGATTCTAATTATTCATTTCATTATATTCTGATTTTACTGCCAGAATCATACAGGAAGGCCAGACTGGATTGCGAAATGTCAAGCTTATGTGGAGACAGTACGTTTGAACGTGCCCAGTCCTGAAACAAAGGAGTGACGAGATCGGAATGTTTGACAGACACTTTATCAGACAGAGGTGTGTTGGGATCCTGACTCATTTCAGACCGTAATTCTTTGTCACCCTAACGTTACGAGTAAGATAATTGCTGGATGAGAGAGACGAGAGGAACTTTCAACCAATCATAGGACAGAGGCTTCTGTTCTAAACTGCGATATTGACGTCATGAACTACCAATCAGAGAGGGTCACCAATTTTAGCGCCAAGGGAGCGTCTGACGCCGGCTTGAAGTTGAAAGCGGGAAAGATTGGATTAACGAAATCTATGATCGATTCCAGAGCACGATAGCCCCATTGTGACCTGTATAATATTTCAAACTGTTTGATACCTGTTGCATGCCAATAGTCGCATTATTATAGAAGTTAGTGATAGATTTCCCTCTCCCTCCGTCCTTTTGCTAAATTCACATAAATACTGTCGTCTGAGTGACGACGAGGTTGATTCTTGGTGACACCGTGAGGTGATCACTTATTCTTTTCCATACCGTGAAGATATACTGTGTTAAATTTATCAGAGATAGGGTCATTATTGAAAACATTATAATAAAGTTGTGTGCGCAAAGCTGAGTGTGAAATTTGTGTATCGGTAAGATTTTAGTAGTCTCCCACGACTACAACTATTAGGGAAAGTCTACGTTTAATTTTGCACTAGACAAATGGTGAATAAAGTAACTATTGGCAAAATTTAGATAGAAAATTACGTGTGACTTTAAATAACATTTTATTTTTATTCAACGTCAAGATGGAACTCCAGACCCAGAGAAAGACATCGAACCAACGTTTCTACGACTCCATGTGGTCTGAGATGAGCTAAACACTTTGGAGAGAGAATGTCAGGCGATGTTCGATGAGACGACGCAGAAAGAGGAATGAGTACTGAAATAATTTATTATTTGACAAACTGGTTATGGTTTTGTGGGAACATATTATTTTGTGTAAATATTTTATTTTATTTTTGTCTTCGTGTTTTATTGTAGTTGGTTGGTGGTATTGACACACTTTAGTTTAGTTCATGAGCAACGTGGCATGTATTCTATCTGTGTGAAGATTTTTTTTGTTGATGTCAAGTACACGGGGCAAGCGTACTCGAGTGCGTGTCGCTACCGTAAAATGCGCGGCTAAGCGACGCAAATTGGGAACCGATATCATAACAGAAGCGAAACTGAATTAACTAGAGTAGATAATAGAATTGGTGGGAAATCTTTTTATTGTATAGATTTTTATTGTTACACAGGCTTGTGTGTTAATTGCCGTTTGTTGCATTTTTGTTAAGTGAGGGGTCATATGCCCAATGACTTTATTTGTTGATGAAGTTTCTCTTTTAGTGTTATGGTACACAAAATCTATGATATTTGATTGGAGTGTCGGCCCGTGGTAGATTTGTGTTGTGTTCTGCCCTAAATGCTTTGTTGAGTCTGCAAATATATGTTTTATGGGATATGAGTTTTCGGGAACCCTGGTTCTGTCTGAAGCTATGTCCAGGTTAAGCATTTAATCCTTGCGAGGAAAATGTTGGAATCCCCTTTTACGATGTTCTTGCAATTCTTTGGAATTGGCAGAAGTGTGTGAAATTTTGTGTCGCGATTAACAGGTGGCGTAACGGGACTGTCTAGTCTCTTGTTATAAATAGCATGACTCAAAGCTTCGACAAGGAGGGCTGGTTTTGAACACAGACGTTAATGAGTGGTAAGTGAAGGTATTTCTACCCGGCGCACTCCATCAGATAAGGAGCAAGCTGTGCTCATTAGTATTCACGGACCAGGTCTCCGTTCTTCGTAATTGTTTATCTTATATATTAAAATAAAGCCTGTTTAATGATAAAAGAATTGTAATCGGTAAAGGGGTGCTGTTCGCGTTTTGATTGATCGAGTCCCAGCGTGTTAGCTTATCCATGCTTTTATTTCATGTAAATATCATCGGGTTTTAGGCATCTTATTTCTTGTTTATTTATTGTCATGTTCATTGACCTCGGGTGGTCTCGATGTTCGGTCACGTTGTTGTCATGTATGTGTTGAGCAATATGAGCCATTGGGCAAGCTTCTGTTTTGCTGGGAGTTTCCTGACTCACTGCGATCTCGATGGAGATCAATTAGTTTATAAATTTTAAATGGTTGCGTGTGTCAGTAAAATTACATTTTTTGGTATGTTATTCTACGAGTGTGTCCCATAGAGCCATAATAATGGTTTGCAGTATGGGGGTTTGCAAGCATATTGGCTGTTCCATCTGTGAGCAAATCTCCATCAAAAGTACTTATTTCTTCTCTAGCGTAGTTATACGCGTGCATACATATTAATCAGACAAGTGGAATTTTGATCCACAATTTTAATTCTTTGGAGTGGACCTTTCTAGGCCACTCAGATCTGTGTAAATTCTTGTACAGTGGGAGTAAAGTTCAGGGTGGACTTTGTTTATGTTATATTTTTTATGTTTTGTTGTTTTTATTCAGTTATTAAATGGTGGTAATTTTATTTGTTTTTCACTCATTTCTTGTTTGTAGTTTTGCATATGGTCCTTGTATTTGTAAGCAGCCGTCTGGTATTTGAGCTCTAGTGAAAGCATACCCGGACTGAACGCCCCCCGAAGTTTGATTCTCGTATATACGACGCTGTTATATACAAGGGCACATAGGCAACTTCACCTAGTTTCGAACAGCGTAAAATGGAACTGCTCCGTGTTCGTTCGATGCGCCGGGCTTTAACCACACGCTAAAGACAACTTGCTTCACTTATTCACTCGAAAATGACTATATGACATCTGAAATATATATGCGGTATCAGCGGTATGAGAGATATGAGAGAATATGAGAGCTCCTCTATCCTGTGCACGACCTTTTATCAACTTCTTAAGGGGCGTATCCATCCCTTCCATAGCCTGTTAATCAGTCATTGCTAGAAGTTTTAACTTTGGCTATACTTGACGGATTTTCAAATTTCAAAAACTCAAAATTAATTTCTTCAAAATTCCAAATCAATGCCATAACTGAAAATAGATTTCCACAAATCTGCATGCCAAAAGCAATCAAATATCGTAGTTTCAGCAATCTCCGTCTTCCTTCCCAACTATCGTTCATTGGTTCGAGTCTCTCCTCCAATAGCGTAACTTCTTCCTTAGCACAATACCATGTTTCCTGCGACTGCGTCGTAAATCTCAGATCTTTCTCGAACAAAATCATGACGTCACCAATAATCTCAGCTCAACCAGCCTACTTGCATGAAATCTTCGTCATCCGTGCCTACGTCATGAATATTCACGTCACAACTATGACAGCCATAACTTTATTCATATATGCCAATACAGCCATCGTGGTCTCAATATAATTCAATTTACGGGGGCAGTACCATCCCGGCATTTGCCCGAAGACGAAGTGGGAAACCACGGAAAACCACTTCGAGGATGGCTGAGGTGGGAATCGAACCCCCTCTACTCATTTGGACCACCCGAGGCTGAGTAGACCCCGTTCCAGTCCTCATACCACTTTTCAAATTTCGTGGCAGAGCCGGGAATCGAACCCAGGACCTCCGGGGCGGCAGCTAACCATACTGACCGCTACGCTACGGAGGCGACTTTGTTTTGTTATACGGTGTATTTTTGGAAAATACAATGTGGTACAATAATTACTTAATTAAGCATGTACGTATTAGGCTACAGCAAATATAATAAAATGCAATTATTATGTCTGAGAAAATGCGTACGAACTCAAGAATAAGTATTGTGAGGGGCACTTTTTGTTTGTGGGGTGGGAGGAAATATAGCAGCTTTTCTGAACAACAGGTTGAAAAGTAGAGAGTCACTCAGTGGACAACTGCAATAAACTTAAGTCCAGCCTTTGAGTCTCCAGCAGGGTGTGACGTGAATTCCCATCCCTTCATCTTCACTAATATCTTTCTTGGAATTCTTCCCTGCTGGCCCTATCTCAGCAGCGTATGCATTGCTTGGAAACTCCGTGACATGTACCTGAGTTTCTAGTGATCAAATATTGTCATACAAACTGATTTGAATTACCGTATATTTCAATTGCGAAGTAATGCATTTTTTTACAGTAAGAGACAGAATTTTTAATATTACATAAAACATGTATGGAAAATAATGTAATATGATAGCTAAGGTTCTAATTCATGGACATTTACAATTTTTAGTTACATAATATATGCGATGGGCAAGAGCATGTTTTGGGTACCTATCGGGTGCTATGTCAGGAGAAGGAGTGGAAAGGAACTGGCCACCCTGCCGCCACATGCACCATATACAGTAGAAATCCCGTATTTGAAACTCCACCCAAATAACATGTACCTTGTCAAAATTTAAACATACAATGCCCAAAATATAATCAAATATGACTTTATATCACTAAAATGACCGAAATGTGACGAAAACCATACATGTGGACAAAATATGCATTTATAAGCAACGGGGACTAGTATGGAACAAGGATATACCAATTAAGGCTAAAGAAGTTATGTACAAAGTATATTATGTTCCTATAATGACATAAGCAGCAGAAACTTGGACAATGACTAAGAGGGATGAGAGCAGAGTACAGGCAGCTGAGATGAGATTCCCGAGAAGTATGGTCCAGAAAACGAGGAGAGACAGAGTGAGAAATGAAGATATACGGAAAGAACTGGGAGTACAGAAACTAAATGACAAACTGGAGCAAAACAGATTGAGATGGTTTGGACATGTCAAATGGATGAATGAAGTAGACTAAGGCTACCAAGACGAGCACTGGAACGACGGATGACAGGGAAGAGAGGACGAGGAAGACCAAGAATGCGTTGGATATACTCGGTGAAGTATAGCATTAGAAAACGGAACCTGGATTGGAACACCGTGTCGGAAGAGGAATTGTGGAACGACAGAACAAAGTGGAGAGGAACCATATTTGCCCCCACCCAGTGTCAGCTGGAAAAGAAGAAATGAAGATGATGATGAGGCAAAATAAAATAGCTTTAAACGAAGTCAGGGACCCTTAATTAGCACTTATTTATCAAATTTCGCACAAAATAAACTCAGAAAAAAAAAAGACTTCTCGTTAAATTCCGAAACTTCATGATGGGTCTTCAGATTAAATATACTGCATAAATGCGAGGGTACAGTGCCATTAGATT
Source organism: Meconema thalassinum (assembly GCA_946902985.2). Taxonomy (NCBI): domain Eukaryota; kingdom Metazoa; phylum Arthropoda; class Insecta; order Orthoptera; family Tettigoniidae; genus Meconema; species Meconema thalassinum. The sequence goes on along the minus strand of OX336392.1, from coordinate 309,767,552 downwards.
TATTGGCACGTAAAAGATTACCCTCGGAGCAAATATTCAACACCCCGGCGTCTCTATAAGCCGCGGTAGTTAAACGGGACGTCAAATATATATTATTATTAAATAAAGTCAAGGTGCAAAAAAGCCAATGCAGTGAGTTCTAGGGGCAGATGACCTCGTAGTTCCGCCCCTTGAAACCTCAATAACTAACTAACTGTAGTGAGTTCTCAGTTGGGATCGTCTGTATTCTGTAAGAAGGAAGTTAGCGTAGCAACGAAACTCTCCCTACATAATTCAGTATTTGGACCGACCTTGCTGTTCGAAAACAATGGCACGAAGGCACTCGTAATGATGAGATAAAGGCTAACTTAGAAATGAACACGCTAGATGAAGGTGTTCGTAAGAGCTTGTAACGATTCGATCCCCAAGCTTTTATATTTATAATAATTAATCTTTTTCGTTTTATTTATATATATATTAATTTTTTATTAAGTAGTATTCCATGCTACAAGATTTTATCTGTCTGTAAGCAGCTCAAATCATTCTGAACAGATTTTCATTTACGAATGGTTGTCAATTTAGTTGTCAGAGAGACGTGGGAAGTGACAGGTTCGCTTACATTTCTACAATTGATGTTATGTCCTAAAGAAGGTCCTAGCGCGTGACAAAGGCAGGCGATGCGGTGTCCGGTCCGGTAGTGTTAAATCTATTCTCAACCCCAAAAGAATGTAAGAAACCCTTGCTGTTGTGGAGAAATAACTTAAGAAATGGCATTATTCAATAATGGAAATGTCAGTAGCTCTGATGAGTATTGTTCGTTAAGGAGCAGTGACTTATAGACTGTGTCTAATTGAAAGGGTAGGACTTTAAGAAACATTCGCACCCCCAAATGACTGTAAGAAACCCTGGCAGCTGTGTCGAAATAACTGAAGACATGGCATATTCTATAATGGAAATGTCAGTATTCCTGATGAGTATTGTTCGTGAAGGAGAAGTGACTTATAGACTGTGTCTAATTGAAAGGGTGGATTTTAAGAACCATATTATCGACAAAAACTTGAAGATGATATAAATACAGGAGCTCAAGCCAGAGAAGAACACTTACTATTATTCATTCAGTCACTCCAGTAGTCCAACGTACTGGAAGTCAGTGTAACGTGAGTTGGGAGTCGCCATCAAGCCGTCGTTCCCTGAGCATCGACCATCCAACATTATACATTCAGAGGAAAATATCAGCGAGGCATCATGCAGGAAGTACTACAACATGTCAACTACGGGACGGATCAACGAGGACATCAGTCATATTATCTATATATATGACAATACTTCAAGAGGTGAGCGAAGATCATGATTTATCTCACGTCTCTCAGGCCATGTAAAATCAAGCTTATGTTCATTTTTAGTTAAATCCATTCATTATCCTTTATCTGTTGAGCCGCAGTAAATTTTCTTTAAATTCAAATTTGTAACTATTCTTATTGTGTTTTTCTTTTTATATTTGTTACCTAGATTCATTAAATTCATTTAAGTCAATGTCAGGACCCTCATTTATAGTAGTTAGTAATATTATATAAGGCAAACCCAACTATCCTTCATAATGCTGAATCGGTTTGAGTACTTCGGTTTCACTTCGACCGGGGGTAAGATATCGTGTTTTCTGCCAATGAGTAGCTGTGCAATCCCCTTCTTTTGACTATCTAATTAGTCTGGCGCCCATACCAAATCATATCATTTTTAGTGTACAATTCAAGGTAAGTACAAAACAAAAGTGCATATTTTAATTGTGTCTCATTTTCATTTCATTCATCATTTTATGTTAATTTATTTCCCACATATATCTCCAATAACGCCCCATTACATTATGGCACCTTAACGTGGCGCTCGAAAACTTGTTCAGTATTTATGAAGGGAAGGTATAAATGTCAGTGCAAGTATGATTTTGAGGGAGTGAAGTGATTTTGGAAGGGCAATTTTTAAAACGGTGTACTTCGAGATGGCGAATGAGAAACAGAAATCTCCAGATATTCCGGAAGATAAATTCGAGGCAATCATGAGGGCTTTGCAGAATATAAAGAGTAATAATCAGGATCGGAGTAATAAGTTAGAAGCCACTAATGCTAAAATTGAACTTAATAATGAAGAATTAAATAGGAAATATGGTATATTGCAGAAGAGTATTGAGGGGATGAAACAGGAAATCAGAGGTGTAATTAATGAGATGATAGAAGTGAAGGCTAAATATATCATAGAGAAAATGGATAAACAATTAGAAGCAGTAGAAAGTAAGATTGAAAAGAAAATAGTTAAACAATTTGAGGAAAAAATAGCAACTCAAGGTGAGATTGTTAGCAAATTAGTAGACGCAGAAACTAGGCAGGTGAGAATAGAGCTGGGGGACAAGATTGAGAGAGTCGAGTCTGAATTTCATAGGAAGGTAGAGGAAAATCACTTGAAAAATACCGAGAATTATCAAGAGATTCAAGAGAAACAGAAGGTATTGAGAAGGGAACTAATGAATAAAGAAAGTAATTTCCAAGAAAAGGTGGAAATGGTAGGAACGGTAGACGTAGATGAAAGTAGCTTAAAAGAGGAACGACAGTCAGCGGAGATAGTAGAAGAAATCATAGTAGAGTTGGTAGAAACGGTAGACGTAGATGAAGGTAGCTTAAAAGAGGAACGCCAGTTAGCAGAGATAGTAGAAGAAAGCATAGTAGAGTTGGTAGAAACGGTAGACTTAAATGAAAGTAGCGTAGGTGAGGAACAACAGTCAGCGGAGATAGCGGAGGTAATAGGTGAAAGCAGGATAGATGTAGAAGAGATTATAGAACGTAATGAGATAGGGGAGAAGTGTAAAGAAAATATAGCAAGGGAAGTAGGTAAAATAAAGAAAGTACTAAACACTCAAGAAATAGAAATGCAGAAAAACATATATGAAGAGAAGAGGCAGACAAGGGAAGATTTCTAAATTGGTATAGAGGAAATTAATATAAAATTATTAGAGGCAGAGAGGCGTGCGTTAAGTAACAGTCATAAAGAAATGGTTATCGAACAAGGTCAGCAGGAGGCAGATTACAGTGAACGAGGAATGCAGATGATAGGAGTTAAAGTCTCTAGGAGTAGGTCAAAGCGGAAAATCCAGGTCACATTGTTAGATGAGATTAGAAAGATATTTAAAAATAAGAATGAAGATTACTATTTGGAATGGAGGCTAGAAGTAGAGATATTAGGCGAAAAGTTAGGAGGAGGGGTTAAGGGTAGCTTCACTGCAGCGATGTATTGTAATGAGGAGATAGAATCTATTGTGATAAAGAGAGAAGGATGTATAACTAGTAAGAAAGGTAGAATCGAAGAAGAAAGTGGTGAGAACGTTAAAATAACAGAGAGAGTAGTTATCTAAGTGTGTAGTACCATATGTTAATTATCCGTAGGACCTTAATATTCGTGATGAATTACTATTTGATTTATGTGAAGTACCAGAGGAACCAATTAGTAATAAATTCAACTCAGCCGTAGAATTTAGAGTGCGAGGGGCGCACATACCTGTGCTTCTTGATAGTGGGATAGGTAAACATGGTGAACTGCTTAACGATAGGTAGCTTCTATTAATATGTGCGTAGTTGGAAGAAGTATTTAAGTGTATTAAAACAGAAATGATAAGAATATATTGAAAGTAATAACTATTATGCCAACCATAATAATGAGAATAATAATAATACGAAGAAGTATAATAATAATAATAATAATAATAATAATAATAATAATAATAATAATAATAATAATAATAATAATAATAATAAAGTAGAGATGGTTAATTGATTTACGTTGAGGTGGTACAGTGAGAATAAAATTAATAAGTTGATTAAGTAAATATTGATATACAGTAATTAAGTTTCAGTTGAGGACATCGAGGTCATCAGGTACTATAAGTGGAGAAATGTACAAGTGGTTTGAAGTTAACGAAGGTAACGCATAGTGAATTAACCAACATCTGGTGGAGAAAAGAGAGTATTGGACTAATAGGACGTCGGATACGTGGAGAAGAATATATGTGGATGTGTAAGGTCACATAAATGGTGTAAGGAGGAAGTAGGCTAGCGATGTTTAGTGCCATTGAGCATTTGGGGTTTAAGATTTGGTAGTTGGCCAAATGAGTGAGAGTTGAAGAAATAAGTGTGCCAGAGTAGATTGGTATCTCTGAGCAAGAGTTTTTATGGTGTCTAAGGAACACGTGGAGGTGATGCTGGGAGTTTTTGGAGTAGGAAGAAGCAATGTTGTATGCAAGGGAGTACAGATGAGAGTTGGTCGAAGTTTTTGATATAGATCGTTATACTTAATTTATGAACACAACCAAATAGATTACAAAGCTTAATACCTAGTTGAACCACTTCTAACATAAATTGCTGATGATGAGCGAGAAGGAATTAATGGTATATTGTGTTATTGTTCGACGCAAGTTTAAAAGTAAAAATAATAATAATAATAATTATAATTTGGTTGACATAATATTCGGAAGTTATTGAAAGGAATTTGTTATAATTCAAAAATAATTGCTTGAATGGTTGAAGTATTCGGAGAAGAAGTTAATGTATGCAAAGTGGGACTAATTCATGTGAAATTTAAAATGAAGTGGCGGTTTACTGGTAGTTTATTGGGTGAGAAAGCATTGAGATTTATTGTCAGAAGAGATTTCGGAGGAATCATTTATTAATAATTTTAAATCAGTTAAAGGGATAAGGGGTGCGCGATGCTACATTTATTGATAGTGAGGTAATCACGGTACTCTAGATTTAAAGGTAAGTCATTTCTTTAGAGGAGAAATTAAAATCTCATGTTATCAGGCGGATTTCGCGGAAGGATAATAATTAAAGAGTATTAAGGCAGGTAACTACGGATAAAACAGGTAAAGGTAAGTGAGGGTTCTATGTATAATTGAACGAACAGGTGAGTAGAGTTATTAATAACCTGTGTTATTGTGTGTCCGGATAAGAGCAAGTAGAATACTTGGGTAAATATAATATCAATTGACGGAAATTTCATGTGTATGTGGGGTAATTTCATGAGTAATACATATGCACTGACATTTGGGTTGTTTTATGAGTATTGCTAATTGTTTCTTGTATTTACATTTACATAATTAGCATCACCAGATTGATTCATTGCAACTTCGTAATTCTTTTAAAGAGACGAAAGATAAATTATGTAATTCGTGAAAGTAATCGTGTGCAGTGATGTGTATCGAGTGATATTGTCAGTAGTACAACAACTATGTATTCCTACACTAGGCTGACAGAAAAATTCTACGCTCATTAGCTATAAAGCTAACACGTATGATATGCATACGATATCTCAGTTATTAAAGTGCAACGAAGACGAATTACGTCTAATGCGAAAGTGAAGGGTACATCAATGTCTCTTTCTTTCAGGAATTCATTTAAATAAAACCAAAGACTATATGAACACTTGAGAAGTTGAGAAATGGGGAATGCAAATATAAAATGAAGGGTATATTTTGTTTATATGTATAATTTTGTGGTAGTGTAATTGTATATTGTGATGGTGGAGATTTTTCTTTATGTTGTCATTCTGAAGTGTATTTGTGTATTTTCATTTTGAGTGTAACGTATTTAGACATTTTTTGGCAGAGTGCATTGAAAGAAATAATGTTGTCATTTCATGTAAAATCATTTATTTCAAGGGGCGATTTGTAACGATTCGATCCCCAAGCTTTTATATTTATAATAATTAATCTTTTTCGTTTTATTTATATATATATTAATTTTTTATTAAGTAGTATTCCATGCTACAAGATTTTATCTGTCTGTAAGCAGCTCAAATCATTCTGAACAGATTTTCATTTACGAATGGTTGTCAATTTAGTTGTCAGAGAGACGTGGGAAGTGACAGGTTCGCTTACATTTCTACAATTGATGTTATGTCCTAAAGAAGGTCCTAGCGCGTGACAAAGGCAGGCGATGCGGTGTCCGGTCCGGTAGTGTTAAATCTATTCTCAACCCCAAAAGAATGTAAGAAACCCTTGCTGTTGTGGAGAAATAACTTAAGAAATGGCATTATTCAATAATGGAAATGTCAGTAGCTCTGATGAGTATTGTTCGTTAAGGAGCAGTGACTTATAGACTGTGTCTAATTGAAAGGGTAGGACTTTAAGAAACATTCGCACCCCCAAATGACTGTAAGAAACCCTGGCAGCTGTGTCGAAATAACTGAAGACATGGCATATTCTATAATGGAAATGTCAGTATTCCTGATGAGTATTGTTCGTGAAGGAGAAGTGACTTATAGACTGTGTCTAATTGAAAGGGTGGATTTTAAGAACCATATTATCGACAAAAACTTGAAGATGATATAAATACAGGAGCTCAAGCCAGAGAAGAACACTTACTATTATTCATTCAGTCACTCCAGTAGTCCAACGTACTGGAAGTCAGTGTAACGTGAGTTGGGAGTCGCCATCAAGCCGTCGTTCCCTGAGCATCGACCATCCAACATTATACATTCAGAGGAAAATATCAGCGAGGCATCATGCAGGAAGTACTACAACATGTCAACTACGGGACGGATCAACGAGGACATCAGTCATATTATCTATATATATGACAATACTTCAAGAGGTGAGCGAAGATCATGATTTATCTCACGTCTCTCAGGCCATGTAAAATCAAGCTTATGTTCATTTTTAGTTAAATCCATTCATTATCCTTTATCTGTTGAGCCGCAGTAAATTTTCTTTAAATTCAAATTTGTAACTATTCTTATTGTGTTTTTCTTTTTATATTTGTTACCTAGATTCATTAAATTCATTTAAGTCAATGTCAGGACCCTCATTTATAGTAGTTAGTAATATTATATAAGGCAAACCCAACTATCCTTCATAATGCTGAATCGGTTTGAGTACTTCGGTTTCACTTCGACCGGGGGTAAGATATCGTGTTTTCTGCCAATGAGTAGCTGTGCAATCCCCTTCTTTTGACTATCTAATTAGTCTGGCGCCCATACCAAATCATATCATTTTTAGTGTACAATTCAAGGTAAGTACAAAACAAAAGTGCATATTTTAATTGTGTCTCATTTTCATTTCATTCATCATTTTATGTTAATTTATTTCCCACATATCTCTCATAACGCCCCATTACAAGCTGACTCAGCTAGTGGGATCATATGAAGAGAATGGGGGCGGAGAGATTACCTAAGAGGTTAAGGAGAGGGTAGGAGAAGCAGAGGAGGTCGCAGTGCTAACTGTCAATAGGGGATCAAGCAGGCAACCTGTACGCAAAGAGAGGCTTGCAGACTAGACTGGAGGCAAAACTATCTCAAAAGAAAATGTATTAGTGTATGTTAAAATACTTGCGAAACGAACGAATTTGCATTTACAGAAATTTATCGTGTAGATAAATCTACAAAAGAAAATCATTCGTCTGTAAAGATGGAAGAAAAAAATTATGCCCCGGGTGAGGATCGAACTCACGACCTTAAGATTATGAGACTTACGCGCTGCCAACTGCGCTACCGAGGCTTGAGACCATCCTTTCAAGAACAGCACTAAGGACCTTTGTCCTGGCTCTTTTACTACGTTTGAGTTAGTTTCAAAGATGCATATGCCATGCAACTCCGAAGCAGATATAATAAGTTATCACTTCACAGTTTACTTGTCGTACCTACAGTATTCTTGTCCTATGCAAGTTTAGTTAATTTGTATAAGTAAGTTTTATTTATTTATTTATTTATTTATTTATTTATTTATTTATTTATTTATTTATTTATTTATTTATTTATTTATTTATTTATTTATTTATTTATTTATTTATTTATTTATTTATTTATTTATTTATTTATTTATTTATTTATTTATTTATTTATTTATTTATTTATTTATTTAGATCTCTTCTCCTCCAAGCTCGGCTGCGAGGAATCATTCCTCTACAAGGACAGTGTCTTAGAGCTGAATCACTTTGTCAGCAGATACAACTGGGGATGGTGACAGGCCGATCGCCTAGGTGACCGATAACTTAGATCTACCGTAATGATGGAAGGAACCGTCCAGACACTTGAGTGTGTGTAGAATTTGTATGATAACCTGCGTCATTGTGATGGCTGTACTAATGTGTGTAGTTGTAGGCCTAATTGAGGTAGGATTTGGGAAAGAAAGCGGCCGTCGACTGAAGTTATGTACCATCCCGGCGTTTGCCTGGAGTAGAAGTGGGAAACCACAGACCACTTCCAGGATGGTTGAGTTTGAAATTGAACGCACCTCTTTTCAGTTTTTTTGCCTCACGAGGCTGAGTGTACCCCGTTTTAGCCCTCAGACCAGAATTAAATATCTTGGCAGAGCCGGCAATCGAACCCGGTGACAGCCAAGGATGCTAGCTACTACGCAAGTTGAACAATTTACAGCTGAATCTCAACCCTTTACATCTTAAAACTAACGCATTAAATTGGAACTCGAAACACAGGAAGTTACATGTCACTTCGAAAATCGCACATACATTAACCGGGAATCGAACATGGTCAGGATTGGTGAGAGACAAGCAGTTTGACCACTGCATCATTGCTTCCTCCCGTGAAGAATGCATAATTGTAGGTCACTAGTGGCTGCTCGAGAAGGAAGAACAATACTAGCCTACAGAATCCTCCTCCATGCCACGCCTAAAAGAACTTCATCTCCCACTCCTCCTAAAAGTGTTGGAGGATTGTATTAGGCGCGGGTAATCTCAGGCATGGACATTATAAAAATGATGCCTTGAAAAAGTGAGGATTTGGTACTCAAATAGTGATCCTTTTGCCCCGTAATTAGATTAGATTTTAATTTTTAGAGATGTAAAAAGAGATTGAATTTCGTATGAGGTATATTACACCTACTGTTTTCAATTTAACATATGCATTCAGTAGGGGTTTGTATGAAGTGTGCTTTTAAATTTTGATGGATAATGGTGGGGTTGAGATTACCTCGATGTTTCAACACCAGTGCTCATGGCTACACCCCAGTACGGCAAATAAATCGGTCTTAGGGCAATATCAAATAAAGCTTGACCCCTCTGGGGGGTATTTTAGTGTTTGTTCATGATTGATAATGTTAACTGGAACCTTGTTTGGCAAGTGCTTGAGGAAATGGCAGTACCAAATCATCTTATACAACTGATGAAATCATTATATACCAACAACAAGGCATATGTTAGAATCGATGGGAAGTTATTACAGTCCTTTAAGGTCGGAAAAGGCGTCAGACAGGGATGTGTTTTGTCACCACTCCTATTCAACATCTATGGGGAATGGATCATCAGAAAAACCACCGAGGATTGGAAAGGTGGGGTTCAAATAGGCTGCAAGACAATCTCCAACCTCCGCTACGCAGATGATACTAGGCTGTTGGCTAGTTCGGAGGAAGAGCTGGCAGAACTTTTACAACACCCTGAGAGGTTCAGTGAAGAAGCAGAACAGGCCTTTATTACACTAAACCGATCCAAGTGTTACTTGATGGTAGTGAACTGACAGCATGTATTACCTCGTCCCTTCCAGCTAATACGAGATATCGAAATCAAGGAAGAAATAGTTTACCTAGGAGTTCGCATTTCACTAAGGGAAACTGTGATGGAGAAATTAAAAGAAGAATAGGTATGGCTAAGAAAGCACTGTCTAGTCTAACAAGAATATAGAAAGACTAGCATTACCCTTCGCGGCTTCGCCCGCGAATATTCTGGTTGTAAAGAGTGCACTTAGCAAAATCTCAATCATGAATGCTATGACTGATTTATCCTTGGTATGAATGACCAGACTTTATCAATTCAGCTACTGGTGCAGTGGTTAGGGGTTTGTCATTCCTTCATAGGTATATCAGAGCGAAGTTAGTTTTCTGGGAATATCACAGACACTGTTAATTTAAGGGCCTTTAAATGTGGTTTTCGGAGACCGTTTATAGTCGGGTGAAAAAGACCTTTCGTACCACACTCATACGTTAAAATTGCGTGAACAAATTCTAGAGTGCCCCTTGACCCCCTTAAGCGCATTATACTGTATGTATTGATGAATTTTACAGCTTAATTTGGTTCAGTGATAACCTTATAACCGTCTGGAAACTTTCACAGTAATGTAATAATTGGAATTGCATTGCATCTTACAGAAATAGATGGACCTGTGAGATTCTGTTACCATGGTTACCGTGTTGCATTCTTTCATTATTTCATTGTAAATATACATGTTTTGAGGTATTTATTTAATTGCGAGTCATTTAAAGAGTAAGTGAGTGCGTTTCTCTTATGCATTGGGTTATGCTGAATCTGTAGGTACCCCATATGCGTAGCTTGGTGTTAATGGGACCTTATTTTCGGTACAAAACTGGAATGGGATCTTAGCAGAATAATATAGGGAGGGATCATCATATTACTAAGAAAACGAAGAAGCGACTGGTTCAAGCTTTAGTATTTCCTATCGTCACGTTTGGCTCTTGAGTCCTGGACCATAAACGCTGCATGCCGTAGGTTAGGAGAATCGAAGCCTTCGAGATGACGTGTTATCGAAGAATTCTACGAATATCGTGGGAACAAATTAATCTATTCGGAAGGAGCTAAGGATTGCTCCTAAAGCACGCTAACTCCCAAACATCCAAAGGCAAATGATGACATTTTTTGGCCATGTCATCTGGCGAGACGTCACTGAGAAGCGGATCATCCAGGGTAAAGTTGACGGAAAACGGCTGAGGGGACGTGCTCCGAACCGGTACCTTGACCAGATAAAGAGTCTGACTAATCTGCCATTTCAGAAATTAATGCATACGGTACAGCAGAAGACCGCAGTGTATGGCAGGGTATTGTGAACAGAATTGCGTGTCCCCCAGGGGCTCACATTTAGTTGTTCGTAGGTTAGCGACCACGGGACCCCAGCCGAGTCTGACATTGCTTCCACTTACTTGTGCCGGGCTCCTCTCTGTCTTCTTTCCTGTCGACCTCCCATGGTCAACTCGTGTTCTTTTCCGACGCCGACGGTATTAGGGTATCCGAGGCCTAGGGAGTATTTCACTTTCCCGCCTTAGTTGGCCCTTGTCTCATCTTTCCTGATACCCTAATTTTTCGAGGGGTGAGCCTTCTTTTTCTTTTCATTATACTTCCTTTTCTCTTTAAGATTCCCGTACTGTTTTTTTTTAATTGGCTCCTCGTGTATCTAAATTCCCTTTAGGGATTTTTTTCCATCTACACTCCATTTTGTAGATATTTTCAACGTATGTTGCATTTTGTAAGTTTTTCGATCTAAGTTGCATTTTGCGAGTGTTTTCAACCTCAATTGCATTTTGTAAGGATTGACAATCTAAATTGCTTTTTAGTAAATCTCTCAATAATGTCGGGAGTCCTGAGATCCGATTGTGACTATTTTGAATTTCAATTGCGATTTGTAAGTATTTTCAACCTAAACCGCTGTTTGCAAGTATTTTCAATCTAAATTGCATTTTGTAGGGTGAGCATTTTGCAAATATTTTGATTCCCAATTGCATTTTGTGGGTATCTTGAATCTAAATTACATTGTGTAGGTATTTTCAATCTAAATTGCATTTTGTCAGTATCGTCCATCCAAATGAGTAGTTTGAATCTACCGTACATTTTGTAAGCATTTTCAATCTCAATTGCATTTTGTAAGCATTTTGAATTTCAATTGCTCTTTGTGAGTATCTTGGATCTGAAACGGGAGTTTTTTCAATCTGAATTGCATTGCGTTTTTCAATTTCAATTGCATTTTGTAAGTATTTTGAACCTTAATTACATTTTGTACGTATTTCCAATCTCATTTGCATTTTGTAAGTATTTTGAATATCAATTGCATTTTGAAGGTATTTCGACTCTACATTGCATTTTGTTAGTTCCTCCTCTTAAAACAACAATAACTAACTAACTAGAATTGTGTGAAGGGTCACGACGTTCGAAATCGAATTACGACCAATAATAATAATGATAATAATTATAATAATAATATTGATGGTTGACAGCAGCAGCAGCATCGGTATTTTAATAATGATAGTAATAATAACAATCATCATCATCATCATTTATTGCATTGAACAGGCGATTGAGGCCTACAGCAGAATAACAAAAGGAAAAGATAAATATTACAAATATTACAAAAAAACAAAAAAAAAATTACAAAGGGAAAATTATTACAAAACACAAAAAGGATCCAATAAAAGGAAAGTCAGTAAATCATGAGAGGAGGTATTTGCTCCAGATGGCACTCCATCTTTTCCGGTCTCTAGCATCATCCTCCACAGCTGTTGGTTCCACTTCTTGAAGGATCGTCGTCACTCGATCCTTCCATCGTGTTCTTGGGCGTCCTCTCGGACGTTTTCCTGTGGGTTGAGATTGGAGGACTCTCTTAGGAAGGGATCCGTCCGCTCGTAAGATGTGTCAAACCATTGTAGTCGCCTCTGTCCCATTATCCGTCCAATGTGTGACTTTCCAAACCTCTGGTACAGGTCTTCTTTCTTTCTTCTCTCCCATTTACCTTCCATGTTATTATAGACGGGCCCATATATCTTTCGAAGTACCTTTCTTTCAAAAGCACATATTGAATCTTCTGTCGTTGCTGATGTCGCCCAAGTTTCACAACCGTATAAAAGTGCTGGTCTCACCAGTGTCGTGTACAGATGGACTTTGTTCTTCTGAGATATCAGACGAGATTTGAAGATATTGTTCAGACTAAAGAACACGCGATTAGCACTTGTTATGCGTTGATGTACTTCTTTCGTCACTTCACTTTTGTTGGTTAATATTGAGCCCAGGTACTTGAACTCTTCAACTCGTTCGAAGGTATGTCCGTCTACAACAATGTAAGGAGGGAGAACGCGACGACGTGATACTCCCAAGATATTTAGTCTTGTCCACGTTCACCTCCAGCCCAATTTTCTCTGCATTTTGGAGGAATCGGGAAGTATCACGCACATTTGCTCTAGAGTGTCACCAAGGATCACAACATCGTCAGCAAATGCTAGAATTGCATCTGCTTCCACCATCTCCATGTCTCTGGTTCGGCAAGTGTCACGGCTTACTTTTTCCAAGGCCAGGTTGAATAATATTGGCGCCAATGGATCTCCTTGTCTCAATCCATTTTGAATAGTGAAAGGTGGTGATAGTTGATTGCCAAACCGTACTTTAGAAGTTGACTGGGAGTAGCAGGCTGCGATTAGAAGGATGTATTTCGATGGGATGCCAAGTTCCTCTAACGTTTCCCATAGTGCGACGCGGTCAATGCTGTCACAAGCTTGCCGAAAATCGATGAAGATGAGGTGTAGTTCCCGATCAAACTCATAGAATTTTTCTATCAACTGCCTCAAAGTAAATATGTGGTCGATGGTAGACCGTCCAGGGACGAACCCACATTGATATGTGCCTACAATTCCTTCAGCCAGTGGTTTCATTCGGTTTAACAGCAGAGGTGTAAAGACTTTGTATCCAATTTCAAGAAGTGAAATTCCTCGGTAGTTTGATACTTTGGTAGCATCACCCTTCTTGAAGATTGGACATACAATTGCTCCCTTCCATTCTTCAGGAATTACTTCTGCTGCCCAGATGGTGGATATCAATCGTTTCAATGCATCCATCAGTGCTTGTCCTCCCAGGCGAAGCATCTCAGCTGTGATACCACTACCTCCTGGGGCCTTGTTGTTCTTGAGTAATTTTAGGGCAACACTGATTTCTTCCTCTGATGGTTCAGGAACTTCTACTCTATCAAAAAGGCTCCCGCCTGAGATGTCACCGTCAGTGGAAAGTCCCGATTCAATAGGTTCTCAAAATGATCTTTAAATAGGTTTGCCTGCTCTTCTGGCGGTACCACGTCACCTGTCCCATTCGTGAGAACCAAAGTACGTTGTCGGTATACACCTCTGGCAAAACTTGAGGCTTGGAAAAAAGAGCGTGATGACTTTGCTTCTTCTACTGCTTTCAACAGTCCTTTATGGTGTTCCCGTTTCTTCTTTCTTATGAGTTTATCCGTGTTACGTCTCGCTTCACAGTAGGCTACCCTTGCTTCTTCCGTGAGTTTTTCTAACCACTGTATTCTCTTCGCTGATCTCATCACAACAGATCCTCGACATTCTCCATCGAACCAAGGTTTACTTCTGCCTTTTGGATGGCAAGCAAGTTCTTCTTTTGCACTCTGTGACACTGCATTCCTCAATACCAACCAAGTGTCTTCCACGTTGGTAGGGTTCTCCGATATTGTGAGGTTTTTAGCAATTTTATCTTGATAGCGTTGTCTCACTTCTGCATCTTCCAATTTATCCTTGTCAAAGCGGGCCATCTTTTCAGGATTTCTTCGCCACTTGGTAGACAGTTTCAGACGTAGTTTGATTATCACCAAAACATGATCGGAATTCATATCTGCCCCGCGAAAAATCGCACATGTTCGACACTACTATGATGTCCTCGGTCAACAAGCACATGGCCGATCTGATTCATCGTATTTCCATCTGGGGATATCCAGGTGACTTTATGTACTACTTTGCGGGGAAAGTATGTGCTTCTGATGGTCATTCTCCTTGTTTCGGCGAAGTTTATTAGTTAAATACCGTTCTCATTGCTTGTTTCTTGGATACTGTCAGGACCAATCGTAATAATAATAGTATGAAAAATCTGTTACAGTGTAAAATAATTCGTTATGGAAGGTAGAATTGTAGGCCTCTAGTGGGCTGGTTTTCGGAAGTATGAAAGTAGGTTTGAAGACCTTTTATAGGTAATTTGTTATAAAAAATATTCATACATGTTGAATAAGCCTCGGCGACAAAACGGGAGCGGTCAGAAACTAGTGATTGATTTCTATGAGTCCAGTGTGGCCACACGAGTTTACTTTGTCATACTGTATTAGTTTTTGAGACGAACTGTACAGTGTGGGAGGACTAGCAATGTAAACAGCCATCACTCGCCCTCCCGCCGTTGTGGAACTTGGGTCTGGTTAGGGGAAGAGGCGTGTGAGCTGTTTATAAGTCCGGGAAGAGGTCCAAAAGTAAAGGTTAATGAGGCAGGTACAACCTTCAACCAGGACAAAACCCTTGCTCAAGTGTGACACAGACTTGGCAGTGTCCAGCGTGTTGGTGATGTGAACTACTTCCACGTGCCAACAGACCGTTTTGGTGCAGTACAACGTGCTACATTGTACTTAAACTTTCAGAAAACATCAATAGATATAGGGGAGGCATAATAAAGTTTAGTGATTAGTAACACACACTACCAGTTATTTTCTAAGTTGTGAGTGAACCCTGGTTCCCGTCACAGTGCTATAGGTAAAGCCCTGCGGATATAGTTTGCATGACTGTGCGGATAGCGGATAAGCTGCGGATAATATTTAGAGTAAATTTGTTGGTTGGTTGGTTGGTTCCTCAGTTTAGGGGCTGCGACAACGCGGTCATGTAGTCCCGTGTACTTTGGGTGTGTGTAGAATCTGTCTGATAACCGGTGTTAATTGTGATGGCTGTATTAGTGTGTGTATCTGTTTTTTAATTCAATTAAGGACTGCAACTTTGATTTTTTAATAGTTCCTACTTTTGCCGCCAAACGCCACCGTCAACGACTACTAGGCCTAGTTCAGAACTTAGCTACTAGACGCCACCGCAGTCGGCTCTTGGCAACGAACGTAGAAACCTAAGAGCGTTGTTTACATTCATAACCTGTACAATTTAGCTTCACACAGGTGTAATTAGTGAAAGGTTCTTTAACATGCCATAAATCTATGACATGGGACCGCCGGCTTTACTTCCCCTCCGAAGGAAGGCATACTGAGGGATTTTTAACGCTCTTACTTAGAGTAAATTTGCGGATATTTTTTTGAATACAATGTTGAACTGGATTTTTTAAAATAATTTTGTTTTTTGCTAAGATCTGCGTCTTTCACATTTCTTGCTATCCCCCATTTGCTTTCGCTTGGATTCTATGATAATACAGTAATAGAGAAGTGAGAGAAGCCAGTCATTGAAATACCCTCAATTACAGTAGTGTTGACTTTTGCCAAAAAATAAAAAATCCTTTATACCTGCGCTTGCCTGCGTGGGTTGGCCTATATCCGACGACTAAGTAGCCTACATATTTCCTATATTTGGTGGTATGCCGTACTCCTTAGATGACTGCTGCCCACATTTTCGACCCTTGGCAATTCCAGTAATTTGCTTCTTTATTTCGTGAATGCACCCTTGTCTCCGTATTGTAGTAGTATTTGAAGACATGCATTCCCTGGTCATTATGTCAGTATAGCAGGGGGGCTGGAGTCAACAGTCTAGTTAGTTATTGGAGTTTAAAGGGGCGGTACTACGAGGTCATTTGCCCCGTCAACAGTCTCATTAAGTCTCCAATAGTCAGGACATTTTACTTGAAATTACAGTGGTCTGCGAAACTAGTGGGTATTGACACGAGTGCTATGAAAGTTTTTGAAGGGATCTTGTCTTCTGCTCTTTAGAATGAAATTCGAAAACAGCACATACATGATTTCGTATCGTGCATCTGCAGTAAGTATTGTAAGCGGGAATGTTTGTACTGTAGACAGGATCATGGATTATTCAAGCAGCTGGACCTTTCAACTATAGGCCATTTCGAGTAACTGGGAGACATAAATATAAGAAATTCAAGAACATATTTTGGATACTTAATCACATATTTCCCACTTTTAAGCACATAAATACATATTTCTGAAAAGCGCATAATTATCCGGGCCCTGCACATAATAAATTAAAGGTAATATACGGTCCCGAACATACAAAACCTTCTATCTACATTTCTTTCGTGTTTGATTTCATTGACATTTGGTACGTTGTATTTTCACTTATCAATGTACAAATGCTCGAAAATTAACAATATTGTTTCCTTTTTTTTTTCGCGAAATCATCCGTCTTTTTTTATTCCAGAACATTGTATAAATATTAATAAACTACAGTTTACAAATAAAGTTTATCTTAAAACAGCGATACAAGTAAACGATGTAAGCGATGTGTGTGCCGTACCGCGCAGCTGCCACCTGCCACTGCGCGGGTTCTGTGCATCGCTCAAGCAGCTAAGTGCACAATCCACAATAACCTGACCACTTAATAACAATCACATAATTACACTGAGCAAGCAAACTTGATGGTCAATCACCACTATCAGTATCTCGACAAAAAATCACATTTTTTTGTCTCGTTGTGCTAGTTTAATCACTATTGCAACTAATTAAGTGTGTATGTTGTGAATAGCATAACCCATACCTGTAATCTTTACTAATATAATAAAGCTGAAGAGTTTGTGTGTTTATGTATTTAAACGCGCTAATCTCCGGAACTACCAGTCGGATTCGAAAAATTAGTTTTGTATATGATAGCCTGATTCGAGAGGAATAGTTTAGGCTATGTTAAATTTCGGACAGACCATTCCATTCCCCGCATTTAGGCCCTTTTGCACAAGTCTACACCGTTCCACCGATCTAATAACTTGACGACATATTTTCGCTACGCGACAAGGAGTAACATTGTATCATGATAGTCAACGCCGCACCATTCATTGATGGACAGGTTGTCACTAGGCAACAACGATTTACTCTGTATCATGATAGTCCGGTAAAATTTCCTCAAGGACACGAGAAAACTGACCGATTGACAATCAAGGATTGTATTGGACTGTAGTATTCTCTATGCTATCGTATGCACTGTTGATATTTCATTTTCGGGGCTTAGACATCGTGGTCATGTTGCCCCGTGTACATGGGTGTGTGTGTGTGTAGGATTTATGTGTTAACCTGTGTTATTGTGATTGTTGCACTAGCATGTGTAATCTCTTATATGAAACGAAGTGTCCTGACTGACTGACTGACTGACTGACAGATTCACTGACTGACTGACAGATTCACTGACTCACTGACTCATCATCGCCCAGCCAAAACTATTAAAGTTAGAAACATAAAATTTTGGTGATATGTTCGTTGTAAGTCGAAAACGCCCACTAAGGAAGGCATTTTGGATATTCAGGTTCTAAAGGGGGTGTTAAGGGGGGTAGACCTGCATTTCATTGAAAAACAATATCTCCCGATTGGTTTCATTGGGAGATGTGATACTCGGCATATACACTCATCATTAAAAATAAGAAGACATATGTCTGAGGGTTTCTCGATGTGGTGCATATTATGAGGTGAAAGGGGTGAAATCTGGGGGTTGAAGGATTCCTAACAGAGCGTGTATCTCTTAAACGACATAAGCGAGCAGTTTGAAACTCAGCGGAAAAAATCAGCTTAAAAATGAGTAAATAGGTGTTCGACCGTTTTTTCATAAATCCACGTTAAGAGGCCCATGGTCAGGGGTGAAATTCTGGGGAGAAAAAAAAACAGGAAAGAAAGTGTCCTAACTGATTGACTGACTCACCCACTCATCAAACTCAGGGGGAAAATCTGCTAAAAATAAGTAAATAGGTGTTCGACAGTTTTTTTTTTCATAAATCCAATTTAAGGGGTTCATGGAGAGGGGTGGAATTCTGAAAAATACATGAAAGAAAATGTCCTGACTCATTCACTCACTCATCATCGCCCAGCCAAAATTATTGAAGTTAGAAACATGACAATTTGGGGATATGTTCGTTGTATGTCAAAAATGTCCACTAAGGAAGGATTTTTGGATATTCAGGTTCTAAAGGGGTCTTAAGGGGGTTAAACCTGCATTTCATTGAATAACAATATCTCACGAGAGGTTTCATTTGTGGATGTGATACTCGGCATATAAACTAATCATTAAAAATAAGCAGACATGTGTCTAAGGGTTTTTCGATGTGGTGAATATTATAAGGTGAAAGGGGTAAAAAGTGGGGGTTGAAGGATTCCTAACGGAGCGTGTATATCTTAAACGATATAGGCGAGAAGTTTGAAACTCTGCGGAAAAAAATCAGCTTAAAAATAAGTAAATAGGTGTTCGACCGTTTTTTCATAAATTCGATTTAAGGGAGCCAATGGGGTGGGGTGGAATTCTTGGGGAAAAACAGGAGATAAAGTGTCCTAACTGACTGACTCACTCACTCACTCATCAAACTCAGAGGGAAAATACAGCTTAAAAATAAGTTAATAGGTGTTCGAGCGTTTTTTCATAAATCCAATTTAAGGAGCCCATGGGGAGGGGTGAAATTCTGAAGAAAAAAAATGTCCTGACTCACTCACTTACTCATCATCGCCCAGCGAAAACTATTGAAGTTGAAAACATGACATTTTGGGAATATGTTCGCTGTATGTCGAAAATGTCCACTAAGGAAGGATTTTTGTTTATTCGGGTTCTAAAGAGGTGTCAGGGGGTAAACGTGCATTTCAATGAATGACAATATCTCATGAGTTGTTTCATTTGGGGATGTGATATTGGGCATACAGTATAAACTAATCATTAAAAATAAGCAGACATATGTCTAAGGGTTTATCGATGTGCTGTATATTATGAGCTGAAAGGGGTGAAAATTAGGGGTTGAAGGATTCTTAACGGAGCGTGTATCTCTTAAACGACATAGGCGAGAAGTTCGACATTCAGCGGGAAAAAAATGAGCTTAAAATATAATTAATAGGTGTTCGACCGTTTTTTTAATCCAATTTAAGGGGGCCATGGGGAGGGGTGAAATTCTGAAGAAAAGAAAACAGGAAAGAAAGTGTCCTAACTGATTGACTCACTCACTCATCAAACTCAGGGGGAAAACAGCTTAAAAATAATAAATAGGTGTTCGACCGTTTTTTTTTTCATAAATCCAATTTAAGGGGTTCATGGGAGGGGTGAATTTCTGAAAAATGAATGATAGAAAATGTCCTGACTTACTCACTCGCTCATCATCACCCAGCCAAAATTATTGAGGTTAGAAACATGACATTTTGGGGTTATGTTCGTTGTATGTCGAAAACGTCCACTAAGGAAGGATTTTTGGATATTCAGGTTCTAAAGGGGTGTTAAGGGGGTAGACCTGCATTTCATTGAATAACAATATCTCCCGATTGGTTTCATTGTGGGATGTGATACTCGGCATATAAACTCATCATTAAGAATAAGAAGACACGTGTCTGAGGGTTTTTCGATGTGGTGTATATTATGAGGTGGAAGGGGTGAAAAGTGGGGTTTGAAGGATTCCTAACGGAGCAAGTATCTCTTAAACGACATAGGCGAGGAGTTTGAAACTCAGAGGAAAACACCCAGCTTAAAAATAAATAAATATATAGGTGTTCGACCGTTTTTGTTTTTTTTCATAAATCCAATTTAAGGGGCCCATGGGGAGGGGTGAAATTCTGGATGAAAAACGTCCACTAAGGAAGGTTTTTTGGATATTCACACTCATCGACCAACCAAAACTATTAAAGTTAGAAGAATTACATTTTGGGGATATGTATGTTGTGTGTCGAAAACGTCTATTAAGGAGGGATTTTTGGGTATTCAGGTTCTAAAGGGGTGTTAACGGGGTTATACCTGCATTTAATTGAATAACAATATGACACGACTATGAGGCGGGCGAAGCCGCGGGTACCTGCCTAAGTGTAAAGGATATGATGATGATCGCTTGACAATCGAAATTGGTCATCCAAGTGTAGGCTATTTATTAATCTCATGGAATTTTCTTTTCAGGATTAGGAAAACACCCATTACAATTGGGTACAATCGTGTTGACCGACTGAAAAACATCACATTTCGATTAAAATTTTAAATCAATGTAAATTTGTATCGTTTTAATCTGTGTTGAGGGGGGCAGATGACCTCGCTGTTCCCCCCTTAAAACAACAATAACTAACTAAACCAATGAATAAAATGTTACATTTATTTTCTTGCACCCCACTTCATGCTTAAACAGTAAACAAACTATACTAATGTGAACACAGATATGTCGTAAATTGGGCAAACATATTTGGTGTTGTTTCATTGGAATTCGTGGTCATCACCCTCATGTGTTTGATCGTGCGTAGAATTATTGTTTGATAACATGTGTTATTATCGTGTCGTAGTATATGTTTTTGCAATTTAGGCTAGATTTGCGTGGCCGCAATCTTACGTTAGGAATTATCGAGTAGAAATGGGAAACCACGGACAATGTTTGGGGTGGGAATCAAATCCACCACTTGTAAGTTTTGTCTCACGAGACTGAGTGAACTACAGTGCAACCATCAGATCAGAACTCTATTTAGGGGCCGATAACCTAGATGTTAGGCCCCTTAAAATAACAATTATCATTATCATCATCATCATCATCATAACTTTACTTCCAGTACACCGTGAGGTGGTCTTAATTGTCGCGGCTTCTAGTTTCTGGCGCAATGCTGTAGGAAGGTTGGATGCTTCATGACTGTGACAACATAACTCTTACGTGGCAATTACACGACTCAATTAGCCACGCTCTTTGGTGCAGTTACGTTCTCATTAAAGTCGTTACACTTCGTTTGTTTACCCTCGAAGAGAACCAAACTCAGACACATGGGGCTGGAAGAAGTGATGCACTGCTTGCATGCTTCCACTCACGGTATTCGGGTGGACCATAAGTCAATTGTCAAAACTGCATTTGGTGCAATAATATTAAACACATGAAAATATAAATTTATTATCATCACAGAAATACATGTCGAGTTCAGTGACCCTACAAAAGATGCTCAAAGTGGTTTCCTTGCCGTTCTAAGCAAACAGTGCATCATTTCAACACTGATTTACAACTTGTTGGTTTTCAAATTCTGATTGGATTCGT
Source organism: Meconema thalassinum (assembly GCA_946902985.2). Taxonomy (NCBI): domain Eukaryota; kingdom Metazoa; phylum Arthropoda; class Insecta; order Orthoptera; family Tettigoniidae; genus Meconema; species Meconema thalassinum. The sequence continues at coordinate 309,745,890 of OX336392.1, read as the reverse complement.
GCCTTCACATGCTCAACGTAACGAATCTTGTCAGAATAAACCTCATTTTTTAGTTTCCCTCAGACTGAAAAATTCATGGGTGTGATATCTGGGAATCGTGGAGACCATTCAATAGTACCTCATCTGCCAATCCATTCATCAAGGTTTTAATTTATGAAGTCTCTCACAATAGCTCCATAATGTGGGGGTGTTGCCATATGAACTTTTCCTTAACCAGCTGCAGATGTTCATAAAGTGGAATATTTTCCAGTTCTAACAACACTTCTTGAAGCATATCTAGGTAATTTACAGAATTGACAGTACCGTTAAGGATTGCTAGTGACAACTGACTTATGGCCCATTCTGTATAGTCGAGACTGGCAACGCATCCTCAGCCGGTTCCAAAGAAATCAGCGTCAGAAATCACCTTAGCCACTTACAAGTGTTTTTCGCCCAGGAGTTTTTTTTTGAGGGCGATGGGCTGTACCGTAAGTTGGCTTTTACGTTTCTACACTGCACAACAAACAGTTACAGTAGGCGTTCTCAACCTTTTTGAGACTGTGAGTGCTATTCTCATGCAAAATTAAATCAAATATAATAATAATAGATTAATAACGTAGAAAAACACCTACAGCATGGACTACGGATACAAAGAAGGATATGGAAATGCTCAACATCTCAGAGGTCCAATTGTTAAACAGAAACACATTTAGGAACATAGTGACAAATTTGGAAAGGATTCCAGCCGCAGGAAGAACTAAGAACTAAGAAGACCGGAGGAGCCTGGACAGAAGAACATCGGAGGCAGGCCAGTGTACGCGTGAAGGAGTACTGGGCAGTGGGCCCAGAGAAAACTCTGCACAAGGGAAAAGAAATGAAGTTGTAGCGTGATCTTAAGTGGTCAATTCGCTTGTAAAATAATATAATAATAATAATAATAATAATAATAATAATAATAATAATAATAATGTAAGTTTAATATTAATTAATCATTGTTTATTGTCTGAAATTATTATTATTAATTAAATCGTTACATATGTACAGTTTACAAAATTCAGAAAGAATGTACACATTTTATGAATTTCCTTACAATTCCTACTCATTGGTTTAACGTGTAAATTCACAATAATTATTAAATTATATTGTTATGTTACAATATGATAAATACAGGTCGAAATATGATATCAAATTCATACAGAGCAGAAAGAGCAATCACATATGCCACTAAAAGGTGCAACCCTGTGTGTGGCAGGCATAACATTGATGCATGTCATTTTCTTAAAATTGTATAATGGCTTAGTCGAATAACACGTTCTATGTAAATGCTTTATGCACTAAAAATAATGATTAAGAAGGAAAATTGAATTTGTGTTTGTATATACTTGTAGGGTCAACTACTTATATTTTCAATTTTAATTTTGTTTTCCCTGAGAAAATGTTTCATTCAGGTTTGCATGATTTCCTTTAAATTCTTATAATTTAATAATGCAACAAGCATGCGCCTCACTTTTTGTTTCCTATCTATCTCCCCCTCAGAGGTGTTGAAATAGCTAAGAATTCACCTCTCATCAGACATGCTGCAATTGCTTGCATGACTCATTCAGGTAAGATGGAGTCAGCATATTTCGTATTACTCATGAAAGAGGGAAGTCAAATTATTTATATTATTTATATTTCGCAAAATGATACATTTTCTGACTCTCAAAACTTGTAATGGCGGCTTCGGTGGCGTAGTTGGTAGCATGCTGAGCTTCTATGCCCAAGTTAGCGGGTTCAAACCCGGCCGAAGCCGTCGGATTTTTTAAGAGCGTTAAAAATCCCTCAGTATGCCTTCCTTCGGAGGGGAAGTAAAGCCGGCGGTCCCATGTCATAGATTTATGGCATGTTAAAGATCTTTCCACTAATTACACCTGTGTGAAACTAAATTGGATAGGTTAAGAATATAAACAACGCTCTTAGGTTGCTACGTTCGTTGCCAAGAGCCGACTGCGGTGGCGTCTAGTAGCTAGTTCTGAACTAGGCCTAGTAGTCGTTGACGGTGGCGTTTGGCGGCAAAAGTAGGAACTATTTGAAAATTCAAAGTTGCAGTCCCTACTTGAATTAAAAAACAGATACACACACTAATACAGTCATCACAATTAACACCGGTTATCAGACATATTCTACACACACCCAAAGTACACGGGGCTACATGACCGCGTTGTCGCAGCCCCTAAACTAAGGAACCAACCAACCAAATTTGTAATGAAAGCATTATTATTCCGGTTCGTGTAACAAAATTTGAATTGAAGAATGGATCTTAGGGGTGCTTGAGATCGCGAGCACTTTTTGGCTTGTATGACGAGAACATCAAATTGAATATTAAAGAGTACCGTGTTGCTCGCGAACACCAGGTTAAGAACGCCTGAGTTACAGCAATGTTGCCAATACATCTCTCTCGTTAGCACAATCAAGCGTCTGAGGCCTCAAACCACCGAACTAGTAATACACGTAAAGAAGGAAAAACACTAGTATTAATATCCTTAGTTTATGCTGTGATATCTGATTTGTTTTGATATCTCTTCATGAAAATAAACACTAACTTGTTTAAGTGGTCTACGTAAGAAGTGACAATTACGCTTTTGGCAACAGCCACAGTAAGCCAACACCGTACCTTCATAATTAGTTAGGCGGGACTGAGTGGCAGGATGTATTGGTTTTCCTAGTGTCCATGGCTTATATCATTTAAAAATACAACATTTAGCATCTAAGGTTTTCAGGTTTAGGTTAAGTTAGTTAGCATTTTGTACGAATTTATTGAACATTAGCTGGTAATCCGTCCTTCGGAGGAGTAAAAATGTAATTGTGTGTGTGTATCTTGCACTCCGAACACTTTTATTTAAATCTGAGTAAATAAACTCTGAATAAACAACACAGAATGTGGCCCAATCATTGAAGCGTTCCATAGACAATGCCATATTAGCATTTTTAAGATGACGTAATCAAGTATCAGTCCAATCAAAATAGTACGTTAAGCAGCTTTCTATAGTAAAAACAATACCTCTCACTGTGTAACGTTACGTTACCTTTTGTTGATTTGCTAGCGAAAGTGCTTCCGGAAGGCTATTTATTGCATGATAGCTGCATAAGCTGGGAAGATTTAAGCCAATCAGAAAGTTTTCCGGCAATTAACTTTGACTGTTGTTGATTGATGTAGGAGCTTTGCGACATCATGGTATTTTAGCCCCGTGTAAATGGAAGTGTGTAGAATTTGTCTGATTACCTGTGTTGTTGTGATGTCTGTAGTAGTGTGTGTATTTGTAAATGGGGGTAGGATTTGTAAGAAGGCAGCCGTTGCCTTCAGGTAGGAACCATCCCGGCGTCTGCCTGGAGTAGAAATGGGAGACCACTGTAAACCACTTCCAGGATGGCTGAGGTGGGAATCGATCCCACGTCATCTCAGAACTGTCTCACTAGGCTGAGTGTACTGCTTAACCTCCATCCGATTTTTTATATTCACTCATGTATTCTGAGACAATTCTTCATAATTACCTTGCTTAGGATGAGTCGTTCAGTCTAAACATTTGCTAAGATAATTTGTTTTAAAGTAAATTTCCAATAACTTTTATTCTAGATTTCTAAATATGACCTATGTCAGCCGTCAGGCACCCTTCGCGTCGTCTTACTCCCTACAGCCTAAAGTACAATATCCTTTCTTTTTTCATTCTTATCAAAGTAAGGTACATGATATTTTTTAAATACAAATTTAGAACTAGCCCAGTAAAAGTACTATATAATTCCTCATCACAAATGATTAACTTCAACCTGTGTAACGTTTCACCATATCAACGCCTGTAATTCTTCGTTCGTATGCTTTTAATACTGTTGATACATTTAATGGTGGATCCAATGGAAAAGATGCTGCGCTATGTCAATATGAAGATCGATTCATGTGTATTAAAAGATTGTAAACTACTTACAAAATAGTAATAGTCTTTGTTTTTCAATTTCATCAGTAAAATCGAACGATTCCTATAAAATTGAAAAGGTGGATTCCATTATCTTGGTCCCTACGCGATTACCTTTGTTTATTTACATTTATTTATTTAATTTATTTACAAATTACAGTAGACCTATGTAATATACTGTAGATCTGTATATTGCAAGTAACTAAATTGTGTAATTCTGTAATGGCTGCAAACCAGACATTACCACAAAATATTTAAAAGTACGGTTTAAAATTCACCTCTTTAATGGTGTGTCTTTTTTCCCAGAGGCTTGAAACCTCTAAGTTATGTTTTGTCCCTGTGAACAACAGTCATCTTCATAACAGATAAGATGACAATTTAATTTGCGCGCATTGGCTGGCATTCCAGGCTGTCCCCCTGAGGTCGGAGGATTTGAACGAGGTTCACTCAAATTGTGTACAGGTAGGTTCGATGCCTACCTCAGCTATTCTAGAAGTGGCTTTAACATGTTTCACTCTTCTACTGACTGGCTGCGTGGCTCAGCGGTAACGTTCTCGCCTGCTATGCCCAAGGTTGCAGGATCGAATTCTGTAGCAGTCAGTTGGCATTTTATGATGTGCAAATGCGAGGGAACCGTGTCAGTAGATTTACTGGCACGTTAAAGATCCCCTTCGAGGCAAAATTCCGGCACCCCGGCGTCTCTTAAAGCCGCAGTAGTTAAAAGGGACGTACAATTAATAACATTATTATATTATTATTATTACATCATTTTTGCCCTTGTGGACAGGGTTTGAACTTAAATATCTCATGATGTCACAATTTTCACTTCTTTCCTTTCTTCTTCTTCTCTTCCCAAAATCTCTTCATCCTTTGACTGTGCTCCTGTTTCCTTTGTTCCGTCCACAATGTTCCTATCTTCTTCCTTTCACTTACTAAAAATTTGGGGTTCTTAATTTTGTTTCTGAATTTTTATCTATCTTCTATCATTTGCTTGTCGATCCCTAGTTGCTTTAAGTCGTCTTTCATGATAACAATTTGTTTTCCTTCTTGAACTGTTTACTACATCAAAGATTTTCTTTGTACGTCGTTTATTGTTCATTCTCTGTATGTGCCCGTAGAAAGTTAGTCTGCGTTTTCCACTTCTTCTCCAGGCAAAAGCCGGTATGGGACCTAGCTGAAGGCTACTGCCGCCTCTTACCCAAAACTAGCCCCATTTACTGTTAAACACACTATTACAGCCATCACAATAACACAGTTTATCAAACAAATTCCACACACGTCCAAGTACTCGGGGCTACATGACCAGCATGTCGTAAAGTCCATAATTGAATGAACAACAATTTAATTCGTTTTATTAAACTTTAGTGACGTTTTATTCTACACTTTGAGGTAACAACTTCGCAGGCGTATTCGAACTCCCACCCGCAGGGTCAGAATAGTAATACTAAAAAGTAAGATTCGGAAGTAAAGGAAAAGTCTGCTTTTTCCTGAGCTTATTTTGCCTGAAATAATTTAAGTAATTTTATTTTACTTGTAAATGCATATTTTGGTCATTTTAAAGTGCTAGTCACATTTTGCTAATTTTAGTGATATTAGGTCATATTTGGCTATACTGTTTGTTGAGATTTTTTGTTTAAATTTTTACAAGGTACATGTTATCGGGGTGGAGTTTCAAACATGGGATTTGTACGAGGGGTGATCAGAAACTAAGGTTACAAGGCCGATATTCCAGGAGTTTCGATTGTTATAGAGAAATTAGTAGTGTGGGGTATTTCGAATACATGCGGTTGGTAACTGTGCAGAGTTACAGCCACCCGCCACCTACAGCGCTAGTTGTAGGTAAACAACTAATGACGACTCGTTTGGAAAACTGGTTTCGCAAAGAGATCCGTTCAGTTATTCGATTTCTGTGGGCGAAACTTGAATCCGCGGTTAGGACATCTCACCGAGGCGAGGGCGTCATCCTCCTTCATCCTCCTCATACAGCCCAGAAGACCACCACCTGTTGAAGCGGTTTCGCTGGGACATCAATGACCACCCTCCCTATAGTCCTGACCTCGCTCCAAGCGACTTTCACCTGTTTCCTCACTTGAAGTTGCACCTAGGAGGACGATGATTTACTTGGAACACTCCGGAACTGAACACGCAAGGACAGGATTTTACCATGAGGGAATATTCACACTCATCCCACGAAGCGACAAGTGCTTAAACCGATAGAGGGGCGTGGTGGCGCAGTGGTCTAGCTGTTGACCTCTCACCCAGGTGGACTGGGTTTGATTCCCGGTCGATGCACATGAGCTTTTCGAAGTGAAAGGCCATGTCCTGTGGCTCGGATTCCACGTAAAACGGAGGTCCCGTGGCTCATAATCACAAGATTTACGGTCACGTAAATCTACAAGCTTCCTTCCTAAACCGATGTGGAGACTACGTCGAAAATTACCTAATGTACACGTTTCACTGCAGGCTGGCAGATGACCTCGTGGTTTCGCTCCTTAAAACCACCCTCACTGCAGGCTTGGGGTTTGTAACCATATTTTCTGATCACCCCTCGTAAATGATGCAATAGATACATTTTTCTATGCTTTCCCGCCTTAATTGGCCCTTGTCTCATCTTTTCTGATTCCCTCCTTCTGCGAGGGGTCAGCCTTCTTGTTCTTTTCCTTTTACCTCCTGCCTTGTGCTCAAGGCCCTCAAGGAGGCCGGGTGTATGTAGCCCCACCACTTTGGTGCACCCTAGATAATGCTACACCCTCAGGGGCTCACGGCTGGTGAGTTCGGGAGTTGGCGACCCCGAGGGATTCCTGAGCTGGGTCCGTTTTCCCGTTTTGTCCCTTACCTTTGGGGCGGACCCTCTCCTCTTTCACTTTCCTATCTGCCTTTCATGGCTCTCCTTCCTTCCAAGTCCCTCAACCCGCCTTCTTCGAGGGTTGAGGGCATTTATTTTCCTCCTGTCCTTTATTTGCCTTATTCTCCTTTATTTTTCCATTTCTTCTTCTAGTATGTAGGTTAGTAATTAGTTTTAGTTTATAAGGTCGCTTTTCATTTTCATCTTCACGATCACCCAAACCATCAGGGGCCGATAACCTAGATGTTAGGCCCCTTAAAACAACAATTATCATCATCATCATCATTTTTCTATGCATTCCTGGAACAGGCAGATAGCAGGTTTAGAAGACCGCAATCCGAGAGAAAACTTTTGTACGGATATCTCATCAAGATGCCACCCCAGGAGACACATTTATTTCAAGGCAATTAGTAAACACGGAAACTCCCATTTTGCGTGATTAAATGTTTCTGCTTTATTATCTTCTTTATTATATAACAAAGGAGAAACTTTGAAAGATACTAAATCAAAGGCTAAATTTCGAGGCACCTTGTCTGAACCATTTGATATCCGGACTGGACTTCGACAGGGAGATGGTCTATCACCGTTATTATTTAATTGTGTTCTTGAAAAGATCATGCGTGAGTGGAACAAAACTTGTCCTCCAAATGTAAAGATTGGTACTAATATAAAACTGAATTGCTTGGACTTTGCGGATGACCTTGCACTGCTTGCAACCAGTAATAGATGAGGCTAAACACCAAATTGAAGAACTTGGGTCTATTGCAGCAAAAGTAGGACTTCAAATTTCATTTGAAAAGACTGAAATAATGGCATCCTTTGATGTGGAAACACAAGCTATTACATTGATCAACAATAAAGAAATTAAAGTTGTACATAAATTTAAATATTTAGGGGAGATTATAACATGGAATTTGAATGAGAAAGCGTCAATCGAAAATAGAACAACAAAGTTAAGACAAGCGCAATATATTACTTGGTCTAGTTACAAAAAAAATCACTCTCCATAAATGCCAAATTACGACATTACGAATCAGTTATTAAACCGGAAGCAATATATGCTTGTAAAACACTTTTCAAGTTAAACACTCGATCAGTTACTGACACATTACAGAAGATAGATAGAAGAATTCTCAGGACTATAATTAATAAAAAACATCAGGTGGATGGTCAATGGCGTCTATTACCAAATGAAGTGGTTTATAAAGAAACAGAGTCTATAGTCGATACTATGCGAAAAAGGCGAATTGCCTTTTTTTTTGTCATATCTCACGCCTGCCGGATACCAGACAATTAAAAGTACCGGTATTATTTAATTATTTTTTCAAAAGTAAAACAAAGAACTCTTGGTTTATGGAAATTCAAAATGATCTGGATGAACTCGGCTTGACAATGTCCCAAATTGCTGACAAAGATGAGAAGAATATCTTGAAAAACAAGAACATCCGACTTCCCTTAAAAACCTTTACCCGCAAAACTTACACTATAAGCGATGCAGAGAGAGCGGCAAGGTCAACTAGAATGAAAATGTTTTGGGAAAAGAAGAAAAATAAGAAGCTCTAATATTGTTTTTGAGATATGTATATACTTGTTTTGGTTAAGTGCTCCAATGCGGGCGTAACATATGTAAATAAATAAATAAATAAAGGAGAAACTGTTCCGCCTAGTCAATACATGTTTTTTCCATACTTGGACGTCTCCTCATCATGATGATGTATTTCATTACATGACATTCGATGTTTTCCCTCTAATGCAAGACTATAAGTTCAGAAGCCCCAGCTTGAACAGCAAGTTTCAGTCAACAGCATTGTAAACAACAGGCTATAAATCCCAAGTGAAGTGATTTCCACATGCACAAACATTAGAACAGTGCTATATAAGTGTATTCTCAAGAACCTAGCAATACCAATGGTGTTATATTTTACTGATGTGCACTCACATTACTTCTCATGAGTAATATGTTCTTTTTCGCCTCATTTCATCCATTCACTCATCATTTTATGTATTTTTTATTATGATATCTTTAATTATGCTGGATTTTGCAACTTAACTTATGGCTGAAGAAGGGACCAGTACTAGAGGCCCCGAAACATGTACCATATAATAGCAAGTTTATAACTTGTTGTAAATAAATGTATTGACTAGGCGGAACAGTTTCTCCTTTGTTATATAGTGAATCTGTCAATACGGAAAATGACCTTCTTTCAGAGCACAATTTATCTTTTTTATGTTAATACACAAGCCCTCGCTAATTCGGCCATTCATTGCTCATATGGTAGTCGGATTAGCGAAAGTGCCAGATTATTGAGAGTGTCTGAAATTTAGTTCAACTTACTGCATCTCAAATTTCGAGATTCTGCTTGAGGTCTAGCGTAACGTGTCTCCTTTTAGATGATGATGATGATGATGATAATTGTTTTAAGGGGCCTAACATCTAGGTTATCTGCCTTTTCCTTTTAGAAGTCATAATACTGAAATATAAAGAAAGCCACAATATCAAATACTGCACTGTATGTATAGCATTGTTTAACAATGTAATTAACTAACAACATTGTTGCGCACGATAATTTATTGTTGTGCGCATTATTTCTGCTTGGGCGAATTAAGACCGGATTACTGAGGGCCGAATTAGCGGGTTATAGGACATAACGTACCACGGACATAACGTACCACCGGACATAACGTACCGCTTGGCCGGCTGATTACCTGCAAAGAGTCAGCTAATGACCTTAAAATATTTAGGAGAGGACATAACATACAACTTGAAAGAGTGGGAAGTATTTAGGGTGCATGAAACCCTAACCACACGGCCACTTGCTCGGTATTGCTCAATTAATCCTGGTAATAAACTAATATAAAATATGAAAAGTTTTTGGATTCCCATCACACTTTATCCAGGCTTTGGAGTGTTTAAAATCGGCTGTGGTTAACCTCTGGTCATTTTTCGTTTTCTTTACTTTGTTTTTTATTTTTATTTTTTAAAATTGTTTTTGTGGGTTTTATATCCCAGCGAATAGCAATTTCGCCATGTGAAGTTTCATTTCAAGTTCTGCGAATATGAGAGAGCTCTCAAGCAAGATTTCAAATTTACATTCTCTTCATACCGCTTCATTATTCTGTCAAGCCGTTCATCATACTTGACATATTTCTTCTTTCTCTTTGAACTTTCAATGTACAATTCGTACTTCATCCGTGGAAGTGCGCACATGAACCGCCCTTATTCGTTGTACACAACTCCAAAATGTTTAAAGCCGCACAGTGTGATCGCCACTAATGTTTATGTGGTTATGAACCTGTAACTGCAATGCCCGTCTGACATCAAGTGGTACGTTATGTCCTCGAAAATCAAGTAGTACGTTTTGTCCGTGGTACGTTATGTCCGGCCGAAATAGCGAGAGCTTAGTGTAGGCCTACTACATCAATACTTGCCACGTATCTCTAAAATGTATAGGACACATTTTTCTGTTTTTAGGTCATATTCAGGTGTTTTTAGGGCATATTTGCTTACATATTTTGTACTGTTTTTAGGTTTTAAACATCCGAACCCTATTAATAATCGTTGTGTAGTGCCTAGCATTCCTGGCTGTCACAGTGGAGGCCCTGGTTCGATTCTCGGCACTGCTAAGAAATTTAATACTTGTCTGAGGGTTGGAACGGGGTAAATTCAAATAAATTCGTGAGGCAAAACTGAGAAGAAGCGGGTTCGATTCCTACCTCACCCATCCTGGAAGTAGTTTCCGTGGATTCCTACTTCTATTCCAGGCAAATGCCGGGATGGCCACGGCCGGTGCCTGTTCAAATCCTACCTCAATTACAAATACACACACTAGTACAGAAATTACAGTGGCACAGGTTATCAGACTAATTCTACACACACCCTTGTTCACGGGGCTACATGACCACGATGTCGCACAGCCCCTAAAGAATTAACAACAACAACCACCTATTAATGAGGGTGTCTGACAAGGGCCATGAAGCCCATGAATGGCTGGCAAACAAACATCATACTGGGCTCTGAATGTCTTGCACAGCCTAGCAGACAGCGATGCTGAAGGCAATGTTTTCCAGTGAATAATATCCTGTGTAGCTTACCACAAATGTGTGTTGTTATTGTGCGCTTGACCTTTCCATTTCCAAGAAGTTAGCAGTTTAATGAAATTCTTGCGGAATTGTTTGTTTAAGCTCATTTAAATGTAAATGTTGTCGTTCCCCAGAAAATAGTCTGCGTGCAAGCATTTATGGAGCAATTACAAACCTGTCTCAGTGAACTTGTTCAGTGCACAACTGGTCAACCACAGTTACGTGAATGCTCAACAAAAACACTAGAAGATAGCAAAGCTGTGGTTGTTAACTCATTTAAGGGGCTTGAGATAGCTTTGACATCGGCCCCGTGTACTTGGGTGTATTAAAACTGTCTGATAACCTGTGTTTATGTGATGACTGTAGTAGTATGTGTAACTGTATTAGGGACAGGGATATGATAGGTGCCCCGGGACTTGAAATAAGTGGGAAAAACCACACTCAGGATAGCCGCTGTCAACGCCGGAATTCGAACCTGCGATCTCTGAACTTATTGCAGCTGTCCTCGCGGCCGTGGCGCACGATTTAGCGAGCACGGCTACGCCGCAGGATAAATACCAAAGCCTCCACACTCTTAGGTTCTACTGTATGTCCCTGAGGTTTCTGTCGTGAAGTACATTCAAAACTCTGTACACGTTCCATGTTTCTGTGATCGTCTCGTGCTATTGGCGGCCATCCCTCAGCTCCCTGATTCGATTCTGGAATCTGGTAAGAAAGGTAATTTCGGTCTAAAGTCTAGAACTGGGTACACTCGGCCTAATGACGAAACTGACAAGATGTGGGTTCAGTTCACACTTCAATTTTCAATTTCAATTTCAATTATCAGTCTTCCATTTCTACTTCAGGCAACTGACAGTATTGTACTGTCATGCCCTAAACTCTACCACCAATTATAGGCTAAATACTAGTAAAGACATAACACTAACACACGTTGTCAGACAAATTCTACACAGAACTGATGACCACGGTTTCACAAACCTCTAACGAGGGAAGTACCCCAGCTCGAACGGCTAAATCCGACTGGCAGTGCGCTTAACATACGAAGATATGTCTGTTCTACTACCCATCACGGGCATTTATCTGTAAAACCCCGCATTAGTGTACAATCAATGTTTGGAAGTTACGGCGTCCAAAGATTGCAGAAACACAATTCGCAGCAGAAACTACCGTGCAACAGGCAATTTGGACCATTTCATTAGGGAAAATCCATTCCTAGCAATTGGTTAGATCTTTAGCATATATGTGGTAACATTACAAAAAGATTGCAGAGGGAAACTACCGTGCAACAGGCAATTCGGACCATTATATTAACAAGAAACAGACGTGGTGCAGTATCATCTGGCAAAAGGTTGAACACTTGCTTGCAACAAGAAATCTTAACACATGCAGTACCGCGTTGACATAGTCATCTTTCCCACAATAGAAGATACTGTGTTGTCCTTCATTCGACGTCGAAGTGTAAATGTGGAGTTTCAATGAAGTGATTAAAACACAGCGGAATGGAACAGTATGCACACTTAACAAGGGCAACATGTAGACATACTCCATTATTTACAATATTCCCGCATTGCAATAGTCCAAACTCAAATGCCACGGTGATCACATTATCACAAACTCAGATGGCGCTGGCGACCGAACACGTACTTTTACAGATGAATGGCATTGATAGCTATTGACATAGTAATGTATACTTTAAACCCACTTTCAGTCGGTTTTCGCCGTTCGAGCTAGGGTACTTCCCTCGTAAGTGAAGCAATTTGAAACAACAAAGTCTCAGCGTGTCTTTCACATGCAACATAATAATAATAATAATAATAATAATAAAGAAACGGCACGAAGAACGTTTCTGCAGACGATTAATGTTGCTGTAATCCACCTAAGGTCTTCTACACACGAAGCTACTGATCAGATACCGATGGCTGCCTGCGTGGATCAACGGTAACGTTCTCGCTTGCTGTCCCAAAGTTGCAGGATCGAATCCTGGCGCAGTCAGCTGGCATTTGAGGGTGCGCAAATGCGAGATAGTCGTGTCAGTTGATTTAATGGCACGTTAAAGATCCCCTTTGGGGCAATATTCCGGCACTCCGGCGTCTCTAAACGCTGCAGATGTTAAAGGGAAGTAAAACAAATAACATTATTATTATTATTATTATTATTATTATTATTATTATTATTGTTATTATTATTATTATCAGATACTGATTGGTAACTCTAGTTTCTCGCTGATCACTTACACTCTGTACAACGAGAGAAGGGTTCTGCGATAAAGCGCCACTGTCGCTGAACAGTCGATTAGCTCGTTGCTATGGTATGTTGTTATTCATTCGGTTATTCGTTAGATATTTAGTTAATTGATTAGTTAATTAGTTCGTCAGTGTGTGAGTAAGTTAACACCAGTGTATTTGTTCTTGGGCGGTTTCGTGAGTGATAATCAAATCAAAATCAGAAGAAATGGCCAAGAACATAACTGGATGAGGTGTAACAGTTCGAAGCCAGGGAAGGGAGATTTCTTCGATTGTTTATTTGTCTCATAATTTTAATAATTAGGACGTTTTGTATCTCCAGTATGATGCATCACGAATTAATATTGATTTTTGCGTATTGTTATTTTATTATTATTATTAGAATAAGCAATATTACATCCAGCAATGCAAGAAAATACATACATAGATTTTAGCCTACTTTTCACATTTTGCAAAAATGAGGAAAAAGTAGACTTATGAGATCGATCCGGGCAAATGTGTGTCTGTCTGTCTGTCCTTCTGTCTGTCTGGCTGTGTGTGTGTGTCCCCTATCAACTCCTAAACGGCTGCAGCAATCGAAACAAAATTTGGTAGGAGTAAAGATCTATACCTGAATATCTCAATGCCATATTTGAAAATGATTTCAGTGCTACCAACTGCTGAAAAATCAGAATTGAAATTTGAGGTCCATGTTGGATATCTTGGAAGGTATGAATGGGAGCTATTTCAAAATTGGCACACGTATAGATGATAATATTTAATTTCCAGGAGGCCATACATGGCAGTGTTGCCAAAATGATAATAAGCCTGCTGATAAGTCCAATTTTAAATGCATATAACTTCTACACTGTCAATTGGAATTCAACCAAATTTTGTACGTGCTATGTGTACATAAACAGATATGACTGAGCGTAATCTTAAGATCCACCAGGACTGCCAACTGTTAATAAATGCTCTTAATTTATTTTATCCAAATACCAATATATCAGAAAGTATGCAAGCCGACAGCTTTAAACTATGCACACGTATAGTACCTGTTATTCTATATTAATTTGGAGTAACTTATATACGTCAGTGCTACCAACATGATTCTAAGCCTGCTGAGAGGTCCAACTTTAAATACATGTAACTTCTATACTATCATTTGGATTTCAACCAAATTTCGTATGTGCTATGTGTACCACAACAGATATGACTATGCCTATTCTTAAGAGTAACCAGGGCTGCCAACTGTTAATAAATGCTGTCTCTATTTTTGTTACCCTAATATCAATATATTGTAACGATTCGATCCCCAAGCTTTTATATTTATAATAATTAATCTTTTTCGTTTTATTTATATATATATATTAATTTTTTATTAAGTAGTATTCCATGCTACAAGATTTTATCTGTCTGTAAGCAGCTCAAATCATTCTGAACAGATTTCCATTTACGAATGGTTGTAAGGTTAGTTGTCAGAGAGACGTGGGAAGTGACAGGTTCGCTTACATTTCGACAATTGATGTTATGTCCTAAAGAAGGTCCTAGCGCGTGACAAAGGCAGGCGATGCGGTGTCCGGTCACTATTAGTGCCGGTAGTGGTAAATCTATTCTCTACCCCAAATGAATGTAAGAAACCCTTGCTGTTGTGGAGAAATAACTTAAGAAATGGCATTATTCAATAATGGAAATGTCAGTAGTTCTGATGAGTATTGTTCGTTAAGGAGCAGTGACTTATAGACTGTGTCTAATTGAAAGGGTTGGACTTTAAGAAACATTCGCACCCCCGAATGAATGTAAGAAACCCTGGCAGCTGTGTCGAAATAACTGAAGACATGGCATATTCTATAATGGAAATGTCAGTATTCCTGATGAGTATTGTTCGTGAAGGAGAAGTGACTTATAGACTGTGTCTAATTGAAAGGGTGGACTTAAGGAACCATATTATCGACAAAAACTTGAAAATACTATAAATATGGTAGCCCAAGCCAGAGGCAGGACACTTAATATTATTCATTCAGTCACTCCGGTAGTCCTACGTACTGGGAGTCAGTGTAACGTGAGTTGGGAGTCGCCAGCAAGCCGTCGTTCCCTGAGCATCGACCATCCAACATTATACATTCAGAGGAAAATATCAGCGAGGCATCATGCAGGAAGTACTACAACATGTCAACTACGGGACGGATCAACGAGGACATCAGTCATATTATATATATATATATATGACAATACTTCAAGAGGTGAGCGAAGATCATGATTTATCTCACGTCTCTCGGGCCATGTAAAATCAAGCTTGTATTCATTTTAGTTAAATCCAGTCATTATCCTTTATCTGTTGAGCCGCAGTAAATTTTCTTTAAATTCAAATTTGTAACTATTCTTATTGTGTTTTTCTTTTTATATTTGTTACCTAGATTCATTAAATTCATTTAAGTCAATGTCAGGACCCTACCCTCATTTATAGTAGTTAGTAATATTATATAAGGCTAACCCAACTATCCTTCATAATGCTGAATCGGTTTGAGTACTACGGTTTCACTTCGACCGGGGATAAGATATCTTGTTTTCTGCCAATGAGTAGCTGTGCAATCCCCTTCTTTTGACTATCTAATTAGTCTGGCGCCCATACCAAATCATATAATTTTTAGTGTACAATTCAAGGTAAGTACAAAACAAAAGTGCATATTTTAATTGTGTCTCATTTTCATTTCATTCATCATTTTATGTTAATTTATTTCCCACATTTATCTCTCATTACGCCCCATTACATTATGGCGCCCAACGTGGGGATCGAAAACCTGTTCAGTACTTATGAAAGGAGGGTATAAATGTCAGTGCAAGTGTGATTTTGAGGGAGTGAAGTGATTTTGGAAGGGCAATTTTTAAAACGGTGTACTTCGAGATGGCGGATGAGAAACAGAAATCTCCAGATATTCCGGAAGATAAATTCGAGGCAATCATGAGGGCGTTGCAGAATATGGGTAGGGAAAATCAGGAGACGAAGGAGGCCATGAATTTTAAATTGGATAATAATAGTAGGGAGTTGAAAGAGGCCATGAGTAAGAAATTTGAGAAATTAGATAAAGAGCTAAATCAAAAGCTAGATATAGTGGAAAAGATGAATAAAGAATTAAGTATGAAATATGGGATAATGCAGAAGAGTATTGAGGGGTTGAAACAGGAAATCAGAGGTGAAATTAAGGAGATGATAGAAGTGAAGACTAAATATATCATAGAGAAAATGGATGAACAATTAGAAGCGGTAGAAAGTAAGATTGAAAAGAAAATAGTTAAGCAGATTGAGAATAAAATAGTAACTCAGGATGAAAATTTTAGCAAGTTGGTTGGAGCAGAAATAGGTAAAGTAAAGAAAGTACTGAGCACACAGGAAATAAGAATGCAGGAAATTATGGATAAAGAAAATAGGCAGACACGGGAAGAATTCAGAGCCTATAAAGAGGAAGTTAAAATGAAATTACAGGAGATAGAGAAGTGCGCGTTAAGTCACAGTCTGAAAGACATGGGTATTGAACAGGAAAAGCGGAAGGCTGAGATAAGGAATCCTAATAATAGGAAGAAAAAGCAGAAGCAAAGCACGATGTTGGAAGAGATGATGGAGGATGACAGTAGAGAAGATGAGAGGAGAACGGAGATAGAGGAGAACAGAAGCAATAAGCAGCAGCTAAAGGGGACATTAAATAATAGTAGTGGAGAAATGATAGGAAGGCCTAAAGGTAGAAATTCCAGAAATAAAACGAAAGAGGAGAGAACGAAGTTATTAGAAGAATTAGAACATAAGATGAAAGAAATAGAGAGAGAATATGAGATGCAATGGCGTACCATCGTAGCTAGAGTAGGGGAAGTAGGTGAGACAAAGTATAATGTTACTATTGAAAAATATAGTTCAGAGGAGGTAGAAACTATGGTGATAAGGAGAGAAGAAAATATAACAATAAAGAAAGGTAGAATGGAAGAGGAGAGTGGTGAGGACTGCAAAATAACAGAGAGAGTAGTTATGTAAGAGTGTAGTACCATGTGTTAATTATCCGTAGGACCTTAATATTCGTGATGAATTACTATTTGATTTATGTGAAGTACCAGAGGAACCAATTAGTAATAAATTCAACTCAGTCGTAGAATTTAGAGTGCGAGGGGCGCACATACATGTGCTTCTTGATAGTGGGATAGGTAAACATGGTGAACTGCTTAACGATAGGTAGCTTCTATTAATATGTGCGTAGTTGGAAGAAGTATTTAAGTGTATTAAAACAGAAATAATAAGAATCTATTGAATGTAATAACTATTATGCCAACCATAATAATAATAATAATAATAATAATAATAAAAATAGAGATGGTTAAGTGATTTACGTTGAGGTGGTACAGTGAGAATAAAATTAATAAGTTGATTAAGTAAATATGGATATAGAGTAATGAAGTTTCAGTTGAGGACATCGAGATAATCAGGTACTATAAGTGGAGAAATGTAGAAGTGGTTTAAAGTTAACGAAGATAACGCATAGTGAATTAACCAACATTTGGTGGAGAAAAGAGAGTATTGGACTAATAGGACGTCGTATACGTGGAGAAGAATATATGTGGATGTGTAAGGTCACATAAATGGTGTAAGGAGGAAGTAGGCTAGCGATGTTTAGTGCCATTGAGCATTTGGGGTTTAAGATTTGGTAGTTGGCCAAATGAGTTTATTGAAGTGAGAGTTGAAGAAATAAGTGTGCCAGAGTAGATTGGTATCTCTGAGCAAGAGTTTTTTATGGTGTCTAAGGACCACGTGGAGGTGATGCTGGGAGTTTTTGGAATAGGAAGAAGCGCTGTTGTATGCAAGGGAATACAGATGAGAGTTGGTCCAAGTTTTTGATATAGATCGTTATACTGTACTTAATTTATGAACACATCCAAATAGATTACAAAGCTTAATACCTAGTTGAACCACTTCTAACATAAATTGCTGATGATGAGCGAGAAGGAATTAATGGTATATTGTGTTATTGTTCGACGCAAGTTTAAAAGTAAAAATAATAATAATAATAATAATAATTATAATTTGGTTGACATAATATTCAGAAGTTATTGAAAGGAATTTGTTATAATTCAAAGATAATTGCTTGAATGGTTGAAGTATTCGGAGAAGTTAATGTATGCAAAGTGGGACTAATTCATGTGAAATTTAAAATGAAGTGGCGGTTTACTGGTAGTTTATTGGGTGAGAAAGCATTGAGACTTATTGTCAGAAGAGATTTCGGAGGAACCATTTATTAATAATTTTAAATCAGTTAAAGGGATAAGGGGTGCGCGGTGCTACGTTTATTGATAGTGAGGTAATCACGGTACTCTGGATTTAAAGGTAAGTCATTTCTTTAGAGGAGAAATTAAAATCTCATGTTATCAGGCGGATTTCGCGGAAGGATAATAATTAAAGAGTATTAATGCAGGTAACTACGGATAAAACAGGTAAAGGTAAGTGAGGGTCCTATGTATAATTGTACGAGAGAAAGAGTTATTAATAACCTGTGTTATTATGTGTCCGGATAAGAGCAAGTAGAATACTTGGGTAAATATAATATCAATTGACGGAAATTTCATGTGTATGTGGGGTAATGTCATGAGTAATACATATGTACTGACATTTGGGTTGTTTTATGAGTATTGCTAATTGTTCCTTGTTTCTACATTTACATATTAAGCATCACCAGATTGATTCATTGCAACTTCGTAATTCTTTTAAAGAGACGAAAGATAAATTATGTAATTCGTGAAAGTAATCGTGTGCAGTGATGTGTATCGAGTGATATTGTCAGTAGTACAACAACTATGTATTCCTACACTAGGCTGACAGAAAAATTCTACGCTCATTAGCTATAAAGCTAACACGTATGATATGCATACGATATCTCAGTTATTAAAGTGCAACGAAGACGAATTACGTCTAATGCGAAAGTGAAGGGTACATCAATGTCTCTTTCTTTCAGGAATTCCTTTAAATAAAACCAAAGACTATATGAACACTTGAGAAGTTGAGAAATGGGGAACGCAAATATAAAATGAAGGGTATATTTTGTTTATATGTATAATTTTGTGGTAGTGTAATTGTATATTGTGATGGTGGAGATTTTTCTTTATGTTGTCATTCTGAAGTGTATTTGTGTATTTTCATTTTGAGTGTAACGTATTTAGATATTTTTTTGGCAGAGTGCATTGAAAGAAATAATGTTGTCATTTCATGTAAAATCATTTATTTCAAGGGGCGATTTGTAACGATTCGATCCCCAAGCTTTTATATTTATAATAATTAATCTTTTTCGTTTTATTTATATATATATATATATTAATTTTTTATTAAGTAGTATTCCATGCTACAAGATTTTATCTGTCTGTAAGCAGCTCAAATCATTCTGAACAGATTTCCATTTACGAATGGTTGTAAGGTTAGTTGTCAGAGAGACGTGGGAAGTGACAGGTTCGCTTACATTTCGACAATTGATGTTATGTCCTAAAGAAGGTCCTAGCGCGTGACAAAGGCAGGCGATGCGGTGTCCGGTCACTATTAGTGCCGGTAGTGGTAAATCTATTCTCTACCCCAAATGAATGTAAGAAACCCTTGCTGTTGTGGAGAAATAACTTAAGAAATGGCATTATTCAATAATGGAAATGTCAGTAGTTCTGATGAGTATTGTTCGTTAAGGAGCAGTGACTTATAGACTGTGTCTAATTGAAAGGGTTGGACTTTAAGAAACATTCGCACCCCCGAATGAATGTAAGAAACCCTGGCAGCTGTGTCGAAATAACTGAAGACATGGCATATTCTATAATGGAAATGTCAGTATTCCTGATGAGTATTGTTCGTGAAGGAGAAGTGACTTATAGACTGTGTCTAATTGAAAGGGTGGACTTAAGGAACCATATTATCGACAAAAACTTGAAAATACTATAAATATGGTAGCCCAAGCCAGAGGCAGGACACTTAATATTATTCATTCAGTCACTCCGGTAGTCCTACGTACTGGGAGTCAGTGTAACGTGAGTTGGGAGTCGCCAGCAAGCCGTCGTTCCCTGAGCATCGACCATCCAACATTATACATTCAGAGGAAAATATCAGCGAGGCATCATGCAGGAAGTACTACAACATGTCAACTACGGGACGGATCAACGAGGACATCAGTCATATTATATATATATATATATATGACAATACTTCAAGAGGTGAGCGAAGATCATGATTTATCTCACGTCTCTCGGGCCATGTAAAATCAAGCTTGTATTCATTTTAGTTAAATCCAGTCATTATCCTTTATCTGTTGAGCCGCAGTAAATTTTCTTTAAATTCAAATTTGTAACTATTCTTATTGTGTTTTTCTTTTTATATTTGTTACCTAGATTCATTAAATTCATTTAAGTCAATGTCAGGACCCTACCCTCATTTATAGTAGTTAGTAATATTATATAAGGCTAACCCAACTATCCTTCATAATGCTGAATCGGTTTGAGTACTACGGTTTCACTTCGACCGGGGATAAGATATCTTGTTTTCTGCCAATGAGTAGCTGTGCAATCCCCTTCTTTTGACTATCTAATTAGTCTGGCGCCCATACCAAATCATATAATTTTTAGTGTACAATTCAAGGTAAGTACAAAACAAAAGTGCATATTTTAATTGTGTCTCATTTTCATTTCATTCATCATTTTATGTTAATTTATTTCCCACATTTATCTCTCATTACGCCCCATTACAATATCAGAAAGTATGCAAGCCAATAGCTCTAAACTTTGCACACGTATAGTACTTGGCATTCTAGATTTATTTGGAGTTACTAATATAGGCCTACGCCAGTGCTGCCAACATGATTCTAAGCCTGCTGATAGGCCCAATTTTAAAATGCATGTAACTTCATACTAACTAATGGATTCCATTCAAAATTGGCACATCAATAGATCATATTATTTCAGATTATTTCTGACCAATACAGGCATTACATTGTTGCCAACATGATTTTACGCGCGCTGTTAAATCCAATGTTTAACTGCATGTAACGTCCATGCTATCCATTGGACTTCAACCAAATGTTGTATTCTGTACCTTAAGAGATGGAACTAAGAATATATTCCGTCACCAGGGCTGCCAACTGTAGTGCTCTATTAGGCTACATTATGCCAGGTATACAGTATTTCGAACTAATTTGAAATGTATATATTACCAATTTAATTACGTCATTATGCTATATTGAACCCATGTGCCATAGGGTCCAATGAGGGCGAATCCATGTATTTGGGGAAAAAATGAAAGAAACGTATAGTTTCTAATGTAACTTAAAGAAAGATCCAGCCAAGATGCTAGCCTAATATGGTGCAAGAGGCGAGGACCAGGTGTTCGTGAGATGAGATCATCCCTCTTGACATTCAGAAGGGAGCGAGTCATGAGTATTAATAACCGAGTGGAAATTTCCCAAGATTAAACAAGGAAGCCTGACTCGGAAATCGACCTTACGTTGCTGGAAATTGACAACACCGCTTATGCGCCAGAAGAGGAATAATTAAATTTAACCCGTTTACAAGTATAATAATGAGTAAACAAGTACAGTACAGTGAATCATTTCGAATGAGATATTTTTTAGTAAAGAGAAACCATTTAATAATTGCGCAGGAGAAAACTGCAAACGCAAGACGACGTCATCGGGGAATTACCAAGGCCTGTGTGGAGGGGAGAAAGCAAAAGAAATGCAACACCCACACAATTGAGGACGAGAAATTAATTAATATCTCCGAATTGCACGATCGATTCTTAGGTGCAATGAGATTATTTGACATTGAGAAGACGAGCTTTCGGAAGGTATAATTTTTATATTTGTGCCACCATTATTTTAGAAATTGGCCACAGAAAGGACTAGAGTCTTATCTTTTTGTAGTGAAATAGTATAAAGCTTCTGGCCTCACCAAGCCAATCATGCAGTTCCGACAGCCCGTGAGGGGCGTAATCACGCATCACGCATTACAAGTCCGTCCAGGGGGACGTGACGCTGGAGCATCAACAGTAAATGCAGTTATTCTGACAACCCGTGAGGGTGTTACTACGCATGCAGTCATTCCGACAGTCCGTGAGGGGCGTAAGACTACATCACAGCACATCAGTATTCAGACAGCCGTGTGGGGCGTCACTCTGCGTCACATCGAAGAAAGTTACTAGTACTCCTTGAGGGGAGAAACGCTGTGTTACACCGCAGAAGTAATATCCGATAGCCATAGGCGTCGCAGTATTAACAACTTGCTTGCCTCCATAAGGGGTGGTAAAGAAGAAATTTAAAGTATCGCCGTATTGAAAGAATAGGAAAATCCTAGTTACAGGATTTAGGCCCGACTGTATACAAGTGAAAGTTCGTAAGATATAGTCAGAGCAGGCTACGAACGTCGGACTTAAAGGCGATAGGTCGTTAAATAGACGAACGAATATATCATAACGTACGGAAGTACCGTACCAGAAAGATAAACTGTTATCTAAATTAAAGAACCCAAAAAGGGAAGAACAGAATAAGGTTCGGAACGTATATCAGAAACGTAGGAGTGCTAGAACCGATCAAATAAAGAAGCACGGAGACTATAAACATTATCTCCAAAAAAGCAGGCGAACTATTCTAAAAGTACTAGACTCGAGAAGTACTAGCTGCTATAAACTAAATCCATAGATCATCGAGAGGTTAGTGAGGAGACCTCGATCCGAATAGACTTTCGCTAGGATCGATAACCAGATCTACAAAGAAGCCGTTCAAGCTAGATAAATAGCCGGTCATCCAGGATAGGAGTAGAAGAATTTGGATTCCAGGGAACAGTAGATGTTTCGAGACTTTCGTATTCTGCAGGATAGGAAGCCGACATTGAATAAATTTCACCCTTGGAAACGGGAAATTAAGAAGGTCACGTGTGATAGGCTCAGAAATACGGCCTAGTGATCAAGAATTGTGAAGTGTAAATTTATCAAGATTGTGTGTTAGATTAATATTTTTAGTGTTTATTATGTGTTCAAAAGGGACACATCAGTGTATCAAAATGTCGTCAATGTTAAGTGTCTTAAATGTATGTCAAGAAGTGTTTGTACATAAGATGAATTCCTTTAATATGGAGTAAACGTTCAAAGTGGGCCCAAAATGAAACACCGCACAAGAATAAAGATCATGGGACGATCTTAAAAACATGTGAGTACTGAATTTCATTCTATTTTGGTGTCAGGAATTGGTTGTGTACAAATCCACCGGAGTTTTTGAGTAAAAGGGATGTGTTTTAAGAAATAAATACTGAATAAACAAGAACGCGGTCTGAACAATAATAGAAATTTGAGAAATTATAAATAATTATGTAAAGAATAAATCCCGTAGAGGAAATATGTGAATAAAATGTTAATGTATTTTACGAATGTCATAAGAGCAAGGAAAATATCAGCAATTATTATGAAAGATATTTAAATAAAGTAAAGTTGAGATATGAAAGAAATAGCTTTTGAGCTTGTGTAAAGAATAAAGATAATACTAATAACTAAGTATGGAAATATTAAATAAAGATCAAATAAATTGATGTGAACATAAGAGCGTTAAAGCCTTAATGTATGTGTAAGATATGATGTTCAAGGGAATGTTTTAAAAGGGAGCGATTTATCGGCAACGGAAAAGATTAATATAAGAATTAAAAATGATATGAATTGTTACTAATGAGATTTATCAGTTCTTGGGAAGACATTTCGGCTTAAAATTATGCATAGCGCAACGGAGCGCAAATAATATTAAAATGTCACGCTAGGAAAGCGTAGAAGTTAAAATACTTGGTAAATTACTTATGGAGGGTAGTTGATTGTAGTGAATTGATAATTGTATAAGTCCTCTATTTGTGACGTAGTATCACGAGGCATTGTGTATGTATTAAAAGGGAGCTAATGTATGGTATTATTGAGCGTATGTCATGTAGGCCACGGCCGACTTTAAATCGCGTCTTGTATAAGTCCTTTATAAGGGAATGGTTCCCGAGGCATGTGAAGAGATTCGAACTCAGAATCCTCTTATGATAAAAGCCCCTTAATTCTTCGTTGTCGAATGTGTATTAATCTTCCTCAATCAATGAGGACCCTCTCATAATTAATAAATGCCAAGGTTACGAAAGTGGTCTATGAACCAAAGAATATTTGTTTGAATGGATACAGAACAGTAAAAGCCCGGTCTCTCCCCAGGACTGAGTATAATGTGAAGGTTTGTTTTGAAAGCCTTGGAAAGGAGCTGCTAACGTGGGTTAGACAGAGAGTCGCCCGTCACCCTCCGTGTCATAAATCGCGCCCGAGTATAATGGCCTGGCTCTCTTAGATTAAGGGTGGGCCGGAACCGTCTCGTAAGATGTAGTAAAGACACCGTGAGTGTTTAAAGTTGTTAACGACCCGGGAGTTGAACCGAGGTCCTTGTAGATTGATATTTTCGTTTGCCTGTTCAGATCGTAGTTTCTTATGTGATAATGGTCTTATAAGACATAAGAGATAAATAACAATCCCTATTGTAATGATGTACGGAAGTAGGATTCCACGAGTTAATTGAAGGCAACTAAGTTTCGGGAGTAACTATAGTTTTTGACTGTGTCAAGTATCTTCACGCTCTGGAGTACACAAGTGATTTCCTGATTACCTTAATATATTTGTGAAAATAAAGAGAGATGATAACAGCTGAATGTGTGAACATGCCCAAAATATTGAGTTAGATAATTAACATAAATTTTTAAATGTAATTATACATTTGTTTGGAGGATTAAGAAAATATAAAAGAGTAGTATTTGAGGTGTACAAGAATGACACCATTATTATGTAAAGCAGGGAGCCAAAAGAGCTCGGAGTTATATAAAGCTTACAGTTGATGCTTTATGGAAGTAAGACTCAGTAGGAATTGTTGGTTTATGTGGAAACCATATGTTTAAATACAATATTTGATTTATTATATTTGTGATTCCTTGTTCATTTGGAACAAGTAGATGATTATGCGTCAGTAATTAAATTGTTAAAGTGTTTGTAGCGCCATTAATTTGATTAATTAAATGTGTTAAAATGGGAGTTGATTTTGTTGTTATTCTTGCAAGTGTATCCTCTAATTGATCCAAAATATGTGAGTCACAGAGTGGGGGGAACTTACCGCTGCCCCGAAAATTCCGAATTGAGCTACGCTGGTATACTGTGATTGGCATATTTCTTGCTAAAAGGGCACAATATAGATCCATATAGATTAATCATTGGCATGTATCTGAAATTGTAAGAAAAGTAGGCTCTTTAATTCGTCACGGAACTTCTTGTTAAGTATTAGGACATACCCGTACATTGTTTAAGCATTCGCGTGTGCTATATAGACGTTGTCCATGTCACTACAACACTGTATCATTTTATTTGTTTTCTTGATTGTTGGAAGTCCCGTTATATTAAATATGTACATTCTTCATCATATAGGCTAGGCTACCGTAGTAATTTAAGTTTATTTCGTCTTATTATCTAAGTAAACTTATTGGTCTAAAAATGAACATACTTAAATCTATGTGATGAAAATCAAATTCATCAGAGTACATGTGAACTATACCACAGAAAGCCTTGTGGGTGGTATATTTGGCCTACGTACATAATTATAACGTTAAGTGATCTTGTTTGAAAAAAAAATATTAAAATAAGAATTGTGAAATAGTGAAGTAGAAATAGTGGTAATGCTAATTTATAGATTAAGCTACTTTTATCTTTAATGAAAATGAAAAGGACATTTAGGTAGATATTTATGTCACGTGCCATTCTGTGAAATGTTGCGTGAACAAGTAGCGGAAGTGGTTTGAGTGACAGGAGCAGCAAACGATAATGTGGCAACGCCGAGCAGTATTCAAGATATCGCCTCATGACGTCATACCCCAACTCTCGTTGGACAGACTTTATCAACCTCCTGTGTTATTCAATAGAATACCGCACACGGCGCTACCAGTTATTAATCCGTTATTAGGCCTTCTTCACCCGGAGCAATTCAAAGAAACTGTAGTAGCCTGGCCACCAGGACACTAGATGACTAAGCAACTCATGTTGTCTGCTCTCTGGGGCAGATAACCCCGTAGTTACGCCCCTTAAAACAGCAATAACTAACTGTCTGCTCTCTATACACGGTCTATGCAGTTTCGAGTACCGTAGTGTACACGTGATAGTCGTGAAAATGTCAAATTCTAGTAGTGAAGAAGACATTATCGTCAATTATGATTATTATTATTATTTAAATCTGAGCAGAGAGAACTGACTCCAGACAACATCGCGCATGTTATGATGCAACATCAAGAATCCTAGGATAGGGTAAGTACTTTGCGTCAAATGAAGAGGGATCTAGATGCTTATGAACGATAGAAAATGAGAATTGAAGGAAGAAGAAACATAAAAGGCTTCACGTACGACACCGCCCTGAAGTAATGTGAGAGCGGTTCCGGGGTGGATACACAGTCGCGTCGTGGGAGAAGGGTGTTGGTTTTTAGTGGGTAAGAATACCACACACTTGTGGAGTGCAGACCCCCCAACAAGTGTCTCAGGCAAGATTTTCCATATTCCCTCGTAATAGTAATTATTAGTATTGTTATTATAATTACTACAGAAGGAGATGTAGAAGAAGATTCTGGATTCATCCAAGTTTGAAAGAAACATCAACTGTATCATATGTACATTCTTCATCATATACACTCACCGGCATAAAAAGCGAACACTACGAATATCAGACAAATCTCAAAATTTGACCGTTTCATACCTGGTATAAATTGAATGCTGTGACTTTGCAGCGATATGGCAATGTGCCGTGATTTAATTAGCTCATTTGGGAAGTTTCTGCGCAACAATTGATAGACATTATTGAGCGTGACAATCACAACACCAGTGTTACAGTTTCCCACCTTTGGACAACAATAACCACAAAAGGCTGTCTTAAGGTTTATGCTGTGGATTCTCGTGTTACGTATTTTTGTGAACAGTACGGTTTGTCTACAGCATTCGTAATCAAATCACACAGTGAAACAGGTCGGAGGACAGTAAGATGAATGTCAGGTTTCGACATTTGTAAATTCGTGTATGTGCACTGTTGTGATTGTCATGATCATTAATGTTTATCAGTTATTGTGCTAATTAAGGTAATTAACTATGATACATTGTCATATTGTTGTAATGCCATAGTATTTGATTAATACAAGGTTTGAAACGTCCAACGTTGAGTTTAGTCAGAAATTCGTACTGTTTCGCTTTCTTTGCCGGTGAGTGTAGTAACTTAAGTCTATTTCTGCAACACCCATACAATTTGGGACCGATAACCTATATTTTTTTTTGTAAATGTAGGCCACTTAAAACAACAGTGATCATCATCAAAAGAATTGCAAGAAACTGACTCCAAATTTCGTGCATCTACATTATGTAATTGTACAGCACAGGATGCTTTTCAACTATCAATGTCTACCCTTTAATGGTCCCGTCACCAGCAAGGTCGGGTATGAGATGCGACGAAATTCCATGTGGCTGATGTTTTCTACAGCCGGATGCCCTTCCTGACGCCAACCTCACAAGAGGAGTTAATGAGAGATGATTTGTTTTTTCGTGTGGCCTCCTGAGAGGCCGAGTGTAGGTCTTCTTAGTCGACGCCCGTGGGTGACCTGCGCGCCGGGATGAGAGATGGAATGGATGAAGCTGTATGAAACTTGGCAAGGCTGTGGAAGGAATCGGCCGTGGCCTGTCAGAAGGCACTGTCCTAGCATTTACCTGGTGTTGAAAATGGGAAACCACGGAAAACCATTTCAAGGACGGCTGACGGTGGGGCTCGAACCCACGCATCTGCCGAGTCAGCAGAGAGCTTGGCCCCATGACCTAACGCTGCGCTTTAGCGACCGTAAACACTTCTATCGGTAGATATGACATGAATGAAGATGAATGAAAGTTCAATTTCAATTAGTTCCAACTTTGGCTATCAGTCACTGTCACCCAGTGGCGAACGTTGGAACTTGATAGACCGTTTCTAAATCAAATAACCTACAAATTTACCTACACACTACCAATTGTAGTGGTAGGTTCTTTTTCATGCCAGAAATATATGACATGGACCCGCCGGCTTTACTCCCCTCCGAAGGAAGGCATACTGAGGATTTTAACGCTCTTAAAAATCCGACGCCTTCGGCCTGGTTTGAAACCGCGAAAGCAGTTCAGCATGCTACTGAGGCCGACAGGATGCTTTTCAACTACGCTCACGAATTTCAGGTTAAGAACTTGTTCTCCCACTGCGTTTGACTGGCGTCAAATAAGAGACTGGAGTAGCGAGGAGACCAGCATATTGGGTCGTGGATACTCGGGTCGGTTCGGTCTAGCAATCTCTCCCACCCCAATAGCGCCGTCCGAAGTCTGAGTGGTGCCATTGAAATACACAAGCTGCGTTGCCTGGTTGCTCAGTTTACTGGTGGCCAGGCTACTACGGGTTCGTTTGAGTTGCTCCGTGTGAAGCGGGCCTAAGAAATTAGTTTGCAACCAGTTCCAGGTGGCCCACGGTATCCCCTGCCTGTCGTAAGAGGCCGGTCACCTGTGAGTTTAGGTTGCCAATCCGAGGGATCAAATACGTTCTTACGATGGCGAATGAACAAATTTTCAATATAAATTTCGTGAGGGAAATTGAAAAACGTCCCGAGCTGTACAATTATTCGCTGTATGAATACTCAAGAAAGGACATCACGAAAAAATCATGGAACGAAGTTGCAAGACAAGTTGGAATGACAGGTACGTAGGTTTTATTAATCAAGTCACGTCACTTAAATTACTGTCTTCTGTTAAATTATAGGAAATAACAATGATTACAAAGGCTAAATACACACGCTAGTAAAGGCACTCGTATAAAGTTGACTACCGGTACTGTACTTACCTGACAGTTATTAGTACATAGGTAGCAATCCAAACAGGGAGGTTTTGGAAAAGGTGATCTTAGTCCAATATAATAATAAAAAAATGAATACCTTCAACTCTTGATTAATATAATTAATACTAACTTTAAATAGGCACTGTAAGAAAGTAACAGTGAAGTTTTTCCATTTACAAGGTAAAGGTGCCCGTAAAATTAAAACGAATAATTAGCTAAATAAGTTCTCTGTGCGTGACAGGTTGAATTATTGTTTGTTGTTTAACTTTGTGCTGGTATTACAGAATACTGGTTACTGGGTATGCACTCAAGCCCCTTGCGTTTATGGACACAATTGTAGAATACACAAGCAGCTTTAATTATTTCATTAACTTTCTCTGGATCTCGGCAGCGTATAAGGCCATTTAAAACTGCCATCCCAAAAGCATATTCGATAGTTTTCATTCATCTGCTTAATCTTAATGAGCATGGTGGTTAATTTCCGTATTGACTTACATCAGAATACAATAGAATGTCAATCAATATTGTAATATGTCAAAGACGTTAACAAGTTTTGGGCATCATTCGAACTATAGATGAGTTCATCAGCAAATTATATTACTCTACAGGGTGTTTCAGGAGGAATAGTAAATATTTTAGGAGGTGGTATTATAGATGAGTTGCAATAAAAAAAATCCATGTAACATTTGTTCCATTTGTATTGCGCACAGAGATACAGCTGGTAGTATTTAACCCAAATAAATGTAAAACCAAGGCAAATGAGGACGCTCAAAGTTGATGTTCAAAAATTACCCCACCAACTGCAATGCATTTTGCAACTTCTCTTGATAACACCCCGTGTAGCTCTTCGGAGGGCGTCTTGGCGTTCTTTGACGAGGGCTCCACCATGCATAATCCGAACGACAACTCTGCTCTCGTGTTAACTTTTTCCTTGTAGACTTCGCAATGCAACCATCACCACAGGCAATAATCCAAAGGGGTAAGGTCCGGGTACCTTGGTGGCCAAGAAACGTGCCCATAGCAACCGTTGTGCCAACACGAAACGACAACTGCCATGGTTACATACCAACATCTGTATATTGGTATGAAATACAAATGGGACACATGTTATATGGAATTTTTATTGCAATTCATCTATACTACCACCTCCTAAAATATTTACTATTCCTCCTCAAACACCCTGTATAATCTTGAAACATAAATAAACCTGGTGGCTCGGACATAATTATACATAATGAATGAAAGCTAATATAGGAGTCCTGAAGTTTCGTGTTTGATTTCATTAGCATTTGATTCGTTGGATTTACACTCATCGATGTGCAAAATTAGCAATTTTGATTCACTTTTTAAAATGGCACTTACACTCGGATACTGACAGAATGACAACTAACAAGTGGTGTATTTTTGGAGAGGGATACGGAAAGATAGTGCCACACCCAACTCACTGCCACCGCTCTGGCTAAGTGGACTGCTGACAATTTTGATCATTCAGTGAATGTTAAGATAGGGTAACACTAAAGTGTTGCGAAAAGAAATGCTACCAAACACAATCCAATCATTTGTATTCAATCCGAAGATCGGTTTTATTCAAAGGTAAGAAATTCATCAAATTTCATATTTTTTTGGCTTCGGGGGGGATTGATAGAGGGATCAATCACCCCCTGTTGTTACGCCACTGAAAACCTTACAAATAAAAAGATACAAATCTAAATATTACATACATACCTAGGGGAGTTAGGAACATAAAATAAAATATGTATGTCTAACCCTTATTATTTCCGTTTCCAACAGGGTGGGATGAGATGCGATGAAATTCTATGTGGCGGATTGTTTTACGGCCGGATGCCTTTCCTGACGCCAACCTCATGAGAGGTGTTAATGGCAGGTGAAATGAACGAAGATGAATGAAACTGGGCAAGGATGTGGAAGGAAGCGGTCGTGGGCTGTCAGAAGGTACCGTCCCAGCATTTGCCTGATGTTGACAATGAGGGAAACCACGGAAAACCATTTCAAGGACGGCTGACGGTGGGGCTCTAACCCACGCTTCTTCCGAGTCAGCAGAGAGCTTGGCCCCATGACCTAACGCTGCGCTTTAGCCAGCGTAGCCACCGCTGTCGGTAAGAAAAATAAAATATCAGAAAAAATTATAATAACAAAAGGGTTGACTAATTTCTTAAATACTTACCAGAAAAGATCAATTAAAGAAATCTATAAGGAACGTTAAGTATGAAAGAAACATTCATGTCTCTTTATCCTGTGATCCAAAGATTATGCGGAATTTAGGTTTCTTCTTCCTTGTTCGATTTTGGGCTACTTTGGACCACGGGAAACAATTGACTTGCTGATTAGTCCTTTTTTCTGCTCCCAGAAACTCTTCATCCTTTCACTGTGGATTCTCTTCCTTTCTTCCGACCAGATGTTCTTGGCTCTTCTCCTTTGCTTTTCCTGGAACCCCTTGAATGCATCAATCGTACCTCTATTCCAGACCTCATTTGGACTGACCCCCAACTTCCTCCATATCCTTTCTTATTTCATCTACCCATTTTGTAGTCTCTTTTATCTTGGTGATGTAATTAAAGATCTTCGTTAGTCGACTATCGCTCATTCTTGTAAGGTGTCCGTAGAACTTCAATCTTCTCTTCCGTATGGTATCTGTGATTTTTTCTGCTTGTCCGTAAAGATCTTTGTTTCGCCTCTTCCGCCATGTACCATCACTTCTATTTTCGGGTCCTAAGATCTTCCTCAAGATTTTTCTTTCTTTCTTCTCCAGTTCCTCTAATTCACCTTTCTTGTTCACTATCAAACATTCTGAACTATACAATGCCTCAGGCTTGACAACCGTGGTATAGTGTCTTATCTTCGCTCCGTAAGATATTGTTCTTTTGTTGTACCTATTCTGTACTAATTTAAAAGTTAATTGCCCCAGAGGAGTGTGTCAGGCTTCGGCAGCCGGCACAGTTCATATCCTCGCCGCTAGATTCATATTCATATTCATTCATTTATTTGCAATGGGGGGTGTGTCCCCCGGTGGCAAATTGTATATACATAACAAATAAATAATTATACATAACAATTCAATAACAATTATACAACAATTAAACTGGAGTATTTACACAAATAGTCAGTCTTTTCTTAAACACACCTATATGTTTAGGAAAAGGCTCTAAGACTGCGGCAGGTAGAGAGTTCCAGTTATCTATGGCACGGTTTACAAAATAATATTCTAATTCTTTAGCAGAGGTACTACTTTCTTTTAATACCCTCATTACAAAGTGCAGGGATTTGTAAGCTTTTGAAACTACACATCCTACATGACTACTCCATTTCATATCATTCCTTACGTGAACGCCCAAATATTTGCAAGAATCTTCTTCTACAAGTATTTCCGAGCCAATGTTATATTGAAAATCCTGCCTTCGCACTTTCCCTATTTTTAAGAGACTACATTTTCTTGTGTTTATTTTCATTTTATTTACAATCGCCCACTTATAGACCAGGTTCAGGTCCTCTTGAAGCACTGCATTGTCTTGTGAGTCATGTATCTTTCGATATATTACACAATCATCCGCAAACAATCGACAGTCACTGCGAATCCCATTTGGTAAGTCATTTATAAACGCCAAAAATAACAAAGTTCTGATTACGCTGCCCTGAGGGATACCCGACGTTACGGTAATTTCATCCGAGAATATGCCTTCGACTTTCACTTTCTGGGAACGACCCGTCAAAAATTCTTGGATCCATAAAATTACTCTTCTATCAATCTTCGTCGAAGCTAATCTATGGAGTAGCATGTCATGCGGAACGACATCAAATGCCTTCGCAAAATCTATAACTACGGCGTCGACTGAAACTCCATGGTCTAACGATTCGCTAATGTCTTGAAAAAGTAATAGCGTCTGACTCTCGCATGAGTAACCTTTCCGAAATCCATGTTGCCTATCATTAAACCATGATAATGTTTCCCACTGTTCCCTCAAGTAGTCGCAAATGAGATGCTCCATCTGTTTACAAACGACGGACGTAAGGCTAACCGGCCTGTAGTTGCCCAATTCAAGTCTGCTCCCTCCCTTAAATATTGGGACTACCGTAGCTCTTTTCCAGTCATCTGGGATTTGCGCATTGTTTATGGACACATTAAACATCACCTCCAAGTAACGTGCCACGGCCCTACCTCCTAGTTTAAGTACTTCACTAACAATATTATCAGGACCCTTTGATACATTGAAACGTAGTTTTTGTATTAGCTTTACAATTGCTGACTGGTTTATTTGGAACAGGGGAGCCCCTGATTCGTCGTTAAGGTCCAACACACAGCTATTGGATTTACTGAACACACTACCGTAAAAGACATTTAATTCATTAGCAATGGCCTGTTTCTCAGTAATTAATTTACCGTCACCGGACATTATCATCGACAAATTATTTGAATTTCCCTTTCTTCTCCTAACATAAATGTAAATTTTTTTCCACCCATCACCTCCCGAACCAAGTAAACCTTGCATATAACTGTCATGAGCAGCCCTCTTTTTTAAGACGAGCTCTCTTGATAAGGACTTAAATTTCAACATATACTTGTCACTATCATGTCTTTTATTGTATAATTTCCTAATTTTCCGTTTTAGACTCCTAATTTCTCGTGTGTAATACTCAGGATCTGGGTTTTGTTTCAGCAATTTAAATGGGACAAATTTATCAACAGCGCTATTTAAAATTTTCAAAAAGTTAGTCCACAGGATATTAATGTGATTTCCTTCCGATGCCCATCCTACAAATAGCTCATTCAAATACCCCTGAAACTTGCCCTGATCCGCCCTGCGATATTGGAATATGATCTTTCTTGCTACATGGGGGCTTCATTCATTCCATTCCTGACCCGGTCGGAGACTGGAAGCAGGCTGTAGATTTTCATTTTCTCATATTAAATAACTAGCTATTCTCGGCAAGCATTGCAATGTCAATCAAAAACGGAAAGGAAAATAATAATAATGAACCCGCGGCCGAAAACCGTGGCGTGAATTGTATTGGAATAGACAGCAATATCAGATAACACGGCGGGCTGCTGACGGGTGATACCGAGCTCCGCTAATGAGTTCTCTCCATGGGGATCAAATAGGAAAATCCTAACAGGGAAGTTGCCTGAGGCGTGTTTCACTGCCCCCCACTCCAAACTGGAGGTAAGGTAGCCTAAATATATTTTGGAATGTGTCAACCTGCCCTGATCTTTAGGGTGTTCGCCACTATCTACTCATGTTATCTTAAAGACGTATTCGATACTACTCATTAGCAACTTTTGGTATTATTCCAGATTCCTGGTTTTCTTTAGCCTTGCACTTGATAAAGATAAGTTTCGGTTATTTTCTTTGTGTTTCACAGTTACTATTCAGATCTGCACATTTTAATTTTTATGTTGTGGCTTCGTCAACATGCAAGTTATAGCCTGCATTATGAGCTTTAAAACGATATCTTGGGAACCAAAATGCTTATATGTATTCTGCTACAAAATAGGTGCATTCATAAATGAATTCCTTGTTGGAACACCTCCAATTTTGGCCCCGTTGTGACAACTCAAACTTAAAACATTTACAGTTTCCTATAACTCGCAGTCGTGCACTTCTTTGACTGTACATAGATAACATGTTAGCTGCACTGATTATATCTACGGAAACTCCACGGGGTCCAGGTGTACGCAGCTGTCAGTCAACTCATGGCTTAACCAAAATTTCAGGACAGGTTGCCTACCTCTTCCCAACCCCATTAGCATGAGCTGACAGGACTGTTTGGGTTTAACCTAATTAGCGGAGTTCGACCATCCCGCTGCTGACAGGGTCCTCATGTCACCTCGCAATGAATCAGCAAGCTATTCTCACACCTTGCATTGCGGTGAGATAAGTATACAGATAGTTCAATTGGGCTACTGTGGGATTTAAGGGTCCCTGTTAAGTCCCTCACTCTTTTGTGTTACATAAATAATTTGTAGCCAGAATCCTTCCCTGGAGTGTACAGAACAACTCACCTAAATTCCATCACAATCGGATGAATGGTATATGAACGCATAGGGGACAGACAAACTATCTCGCAACATTGATTTGTATACAGGGCGCCAGAAAATGTTCTCCGCAGTGACTGCCGACTTCTGTCAGAGCTAGCATGAGCAGTTTGGTTGGCAGCACGATGTCCTTGACAGGGTGAATCCCGCACGTGTGGGCTGTAGACTGTCGAAATCGTCAGTGTGTATTGCAATAAGCGAGCGTGTGTGTCATCAGCATTTTCGGCATCTGTTATGAATGGTTGTGGTGAGTACAAATTTACTGTGTGTTTTGATACCAGCGACAGTAGTGCTGCCAACGTAACTACTGATGCTAGCTTTCGCAGACGCTTGTAGGCACTGCGGAGAACATTTCCTGGCGCCCTGTATATATACAGGGTCTTTCATATAAAGTAAGAACGGCGAGCGGCGGATTTGTCATTCGCTGCTGCAGCCGGCTTTGCCGAGCTTGTGGCGCGCCACGGCCCCCTGCTGTAGTATTGAAAGCGCGCGCATAGTACAAACTTGACCTTGCCATATGCGGGCAGGTGTTATCAGTCGCCAGTCTGAACCTCAACTGCTAACATGGTCAGACAGTTATCATTGCAACATCGTATTTTTGTATGTAACATTTTTAAAATTACGAGTTGCCCCGGCGGGTACGTGATGCATTTATTCAGCAATTTCCTCATGAAGTGCCACCATCACTAGCACAGATTCACGTAATTGTAAATAACTTTGACACTACTGGCTCAGTGCTCAATAAAAAAAAACACAAAATAAACAATCAGAAACTTTACAATGGCAGACCTCACTCGCGTCAGCCAGAATGTGGTTACCAACTACAATGCATGTATAATCCAGGAAGGACGACACTTCCAGCAACTTTTATGAGGTAATATTCCATAGAGGATTGCACACACGGTTAAAGCAGGGGGCCATGGCGCACCACAAGCTCGGTCAAGGCCACCGTAGCAGCGGATAACATAACCGCCGCTTGCCGTTCTTACTTTATATGAAAGACCCTGTAGATAGATAATATGTTGGATCCAATTATTATTTATTATTGTTCGTAGGAATATATTTTGCTGTTACCGTATGTGAGAAAGCAATAATGAAATCTTAGATAAGTAATGCTATACAGGATCCTCAGAGTTCTCATATCTAAGAATTCAATTTAATTCACGCAAGAAATATGATAAATAATATTCAGAAGGCCGAATATACATTATACTGTTCACAAAGTTACTACAACACGAACAGTAGCACATCTGTAAACTTCCGCACTTCAACAAGTTCTTCTCTATTTCGAAATTCACTTATGGGGTCCCATTTAATTCCGCCGGAAATTAAAAATTGGATTACTAATATCCAGAAGGCAGAATCTCCATTATACTCTTTATACACCACGAACAATGGCACACCTTAAACTTGATGTACAAATGAATCTTATTTCTGCACTTCCACAAGTTGTTCTCTATTTTTGAAAGTTACTTAAGGGTAATTGTCTGGTAGTCACCCGTATCAACCCTAACATTCCGCTTTCCGTATTGTCGACTAGGAATACTGAATACTTAAGAAGAGATCTCGAGGCAATATTTTCCATTCTTCTCACAAATTCATTGTATATTCTTCGTTGAACGTAACTGTATGTACGGTTTTTGATTGCTTTT
This sequence comes from Meconema thalassinum, assembly GCA_946902985.2. Classification (NCBI taxonomy): domain Eukaryota; kingdom Metazoa; phylum Arthropoda; class Insecta; order Orthoptera; family Tettigoniidae; genus Meconema; species Meconema thalassinum. The sequence continues at coordinate 309,709,199 of OX336392.1, read as the reverse complement.
TGAGATCCTCTTAGGTTTATTGGTTCTCTAGTTTGCTGTTGGTTTATTAGATGAAAAAATAATGAAAATCCACAGCCTGTTTCCAGTCTCCGACCGGGTCAGGAAGGTTTATTAGATGATCTTCAATAATTAATCGGAATATTTCTGTTATGTCGCCTCCGTAGCGTAGCGGTCAGCATTGTTAGCTGCCGCCCCGGAGGTCCTGGGTTCGATTCCCGGCTCTGCCACGAAATTTGAAAAGTGCTACGAGGACTGGAACGGGGTCTACTCAGCCTCGGGTGGCCCAAATGAGTAGAGGGGGTTCGATTCCCCCTCAGCCATCCTCGAAGTGGTTTTCCGTGGTTTCCCACTTCGTCTTCGGGCAAATGCCGGGATGGTACCTTCTTCAAGGCCGCGGCCGCCTCCTTCCCTCTTCCTTGTCTATCCATCCTTACCATCCCCTACCTTCCCTCATGAGGCCCCTGTTCGCTTTGCAGGTGAGGCCGCCTGGGCGAGGTGCCAATCCCACCTCACCAGTTGTATCCCTTCCGATTCGATGTTCCCAGCTCTAGGACACTGCCCGTAGAGGCGGTAGTGGTGAGTTCCCTCGCTGAGTCCGTGGGTTCCACCAACCTGGAGGCTAAAAAAAAACTGTTATACTTAACGTTCTTTAATTATTGATATTTAAGTTACTGTTAAATATGTAAGAAATTAGTTCAACCCTGTCGTTATTATATGATGTTTCTAATATTTTATTTTTCCTTCATGTTTCGAAATTCTCTAGGTATGTGTGTTATAACATTTATATTTATATCTTATTAGTTGTAAGATCTATTTATATTTTAAGAATAATAATATAATTTGTTGATGAAGAACTAAACTATAGTTAGAACCAAGTCCCAAACTTTTTAACTTTCTTGACATATTACAATATTGACTGACGGATACCATTCTATTTTATTCGGCTTGAACCATAATTGACATTATCAAACACTTTTTGTAAGCCTCCGTGGCTTAGGCGGCAGCACGCCGGCCTCTCACCGCTGGGTCCGTGGTTCAAATCCCGGTCACTCCATGTGAGATCTGTGCTGGACAAAACGGAGGCAGACAGGTTTTTCTCCGGGTACTCCGGTTTTCCCTGTCAAAATTTCATTCCAGCAACACTCTCCACTATCATTTCATTTCATCTGTCATTCATTTAATCATTGCCCCCTGAGGAGTGCGTCAGGCCTCGGCAGCCGGCACAGTTCATATCCTCGCTGCTAGATGGGGGCTTCATTCATTCCATTCCTGACCCGGTCGGAGACTGGAAGCAGGCCGTGGATTTTTCACTTCAAACACTTTTTGTATATAGGATCATCAGGAAACATGATAACGGAAATGCTTCATCTGCTACAAAATAGGACAAACATTCTCATCGTATCTTAGTGACGAATGGGGAGGGAAGTTGTATGATTTGTAATTAAAACAGCTAGAACCAGAATTAGGGAGTTTCCCAATTTTAGCGTTTTTACCATCGAGTGCATCTATGCAGTGTATTCCACAACGGTTCAATCGTTCAGCAAATGTTTTCCATGGTTGATGAATCGGTACGCTCATGTACTCTTCCTTCAAAATGTTTGAAATTATTGTTGTAGTCTCTGCTACAATGCACCCAACTGTGCCTCTCCTCTGTAGAAGTAAATGTTCCTCCAATTGCTAAATATCTGAAAATAAATAAATGAAAACTATGAAATCCTTGTACTGCACATTTGTTACTAACTTTACATAAATGATAACCATATAATATACAGTATATTATTAATTATATAATAATAGTATAATATGTATTTCTTTATTCAAATACTGTACAACTAGGTAGACCTAATCCGATTTTAATTTTGAGGGAATTATTTTTGTTTTAGTGGCAGAATGCAAGGTCAGATGGAAGAACTTGCGGTCTGTCTTTGTACGCCACTTGAAACCTGGTCCAACTGGCTCTGGAGTAAAAAATAAAAAGCCGTACTATTTGAATGAAGCAATGCAGTTTAGTCTTCCATTTATTAAGGCCTTATATAAGACTTCATGGGCGTCGCCTGATGTACCCCAACAGGAAAGAGATGTAGATATTGATGATAGTGACAGTGAAGACAGTGTCATTGGACAAAACTCAGGATCCCCAGGGTCATCTGAGCCTTCACAACTACCACGAACGCCGCTGCTTCCTTCAACTTCACCACCTGTGAAAGCAGAACCACAGGAAAGTCCTAGTGAACGACACACTGAGCCAGCATGCGAGAACGTAAATAAGCGTGACCTACGTGACAACACAGTTATAGAATATTTCCAAGCCAAGAAAGCAAAACTTGCTACGACTAAACAGGAGGACATAGGTAACAATCCAAGGAGGGAGGCTTTGAAAATGTTTTTATTAAGTATGCTGCCAGATCTTGAGTCAATGACTGAGATTCAAGTGCGAAAATTTAAAAGAAGGAGTCTTGAAGCTATTGACGACATACTGTTGCCATCTCCCTAACCCCCTTCTACCCCAGCACCCACAACATCACTTCCAACCTCTTATCCATACATCAACCTCTCAGCCTGCCCACACCCAGTTTTCAGTGTGAGCCAAGTGCGACCCAATCAACACAGGCAGCAAGAGGAAGCAATTCGTAATGCACTTACCAATGCCTACGAACCTTCATTCGGTACTCAGCAACAGTGAAATGTTATGTGACGTATTATGCATCATGTGAACATTGTTTTCTTTCGTGACCTTTCGTATAAACTCTTAAAATGTATGTTAAACTTGACTTTACTTACTGTACCTGAGAATTATTAATACTCTTTCCTCACCGCTCACACTTTGAATTCCGCTGTCGAATGGCAGGAGCAATAAGCTGCACCATGTTCATATAACTTTGTTTTGTCATACTATGAAAATAAATTTCTTTAGCATCTGTTTGTTTGAACTCCTTTGCTACTATGAATAATCTGCAGTGGATGTTCTTTACAAGATATGGGTAAATCCATCATACCTTCTTCTACTCTTTTTTCCTGAAATAATGAAACACAACCATGTCTTCTTCGCCCATAGTTGATATTCTACCAAAGTAGATAAGCGACCTAGCAAGTCCAAGCCAAACTTTGTAAGTGATTTTAACAGGAAAAATCCGTCGTACAGTAGCTTTGTGTGTGGATCCGAGCCACTATGGAGTTACTAACCAAAGTTCGCGACCAGTCACAGATCATTTTTGTTTCTAATGTGTGTAGAGGGCCATAATGTTATATACTCATGATACAAAATGTTCGTACTGTAGGGTATGTTTTCTGAAAAACATTTTAACAGATCCCCAAGTTTTATTCTCTTCCCATCTTGCCGAAACAATAATCTCTATTATCCGTCTGACGAAACCTTGCCGGCGGTAGGTATATTAACTACATGTTGTCAGCAGTGGGACGTAATATGCACTGTATATCAGTGGATCATTGTGGCACAGGCTTTGCGTTTTGTCATTGGTCATTGGTGTTATGTGAGTAGTTTTAAGGCATTCATATGCTTAACCGAAGAGTATGTAATAACACTGTTGAATTAATATCATTAGTACCAGAAGCAGAACAGCACGCAATCTCCTAGTGCCAATTACACTTGATGCCTTCCCTCTTGTTCTACACTCGCCCTGACGCACCGATTTACAGATGTTAACAGTTGACAGTGCACGGCAAATACTCATCAGACGTGTAATAACAACGAATATCGCACACGCACTCCCTACTAAATAGAGAATGAAGAATGCTAGGTTAATTAACGGAACATGGTGTCCACAGGCAGGAAAAGTCAAGAATTTTGTTTTTGGTCAGGAAAAGTCAGGAAAAAAGTGAGAAAAAATGGTGTGAGTCAGGAAAAAATGGCGAAAAGTATTGGAAAGTCAGGAATTTTTGGTATTAACCATACAGTATTTTGTGTTTTACAGCATTATTTTGATGTTACTAGTTCAACTAATCTCTGAAGATAAAAAGCAATAACTCACTGGACATAATATAATGGTAAGTTTCCATTTTTACGGTACATCATAGTAAAAGCCTCTTTTGCCTATTTTTTGTACGCTTTTTTTGGCATTGGCGTAGGGATGTGGCAACCCCATCACTATAGTTTAGGTTGAGTACTTTGATTTATGTATCATTGCATTATAATTTGCTTTATTTTGTATTTTAAATGAATAAAGAGGCGAGCGTTGGGCAGCTATGGGGATGGTGTTGGCTGCAAATAAAAAATAATATTTGTTTGCTCAATAAACCTTTTTTTTCCAATGTTACGATGACTTCGCGAGTCAGGAATTTTGTTGAAAAATGGTCAGGAAAAGTCAGGAAAATTGACATTGAAAATTCTGTGGACAACATGTGGAACTATTCAATATAATAAGGGGGATATGGGACAGATGAGAAACAAAGGGGAGATGTAGGCCCTATGTGGAAGGGTCCAGGAAATGATATCGTAAACAATACAATTTAGTTAAAGACTAGGATAATCACATGTATCAAGTGATGGTTGCAATAAATAATTAAAAGTTTAAATTATACGCCAATCAATACTTACACAAATATATATAATATACATGGTACATGTTTCGACCTGACATTGAAGTCTTCTTCAGCTCAATTAAAATGACATTTTATTTTTAATTCTTAATTGATTTAATTTTAATTGAGTTCAAGAAGACCTCAAACTCAGGTCGAAACATGTACGATCATCATCTTCCTAGCGTTTGTCCCGCTTTGGAGCAGGGTCCGCTACTTTACATGCCAATCTCCATTTCTGTCGGTCAAGGACATCATGCGGACACAGATTAACTTGTCGCATGTCTTACCTAAGGTGATCAAGCCACCTCTTCTTAGGTCGCCCACGAGGTCGTTGACCATCCGGGTTGAGGCACAAGGCAGTTTCGGCCACTGATTGTTCATGACTACGTATGATGTGGCCGTACCAGCGTAGACGAGCCTCCCGCATTTTATCCTGTATGGGCGCAACTCCCATCCTCCCTCAGACATCGCGATTCTTGATATGGTCAAGTCGCGTCAGACCAAGCATCGAACGAGGCATGCGCATCTCCATAACATGCAGGGCTTGCTCGTGTTTAACAGAGGCCGGCCAGCATTCAGAACCGTAGAGGGCGACTGGGCGCACGACGGTCTTGTAAATCTTGGCCTTAAGATAGGTGGGTATCCTGCGGTCGAAGAGGACTCCAGTTACCTCCCTCCATTTGAACCAACTGGCACTCACACGAGCTCGGGCATCAGGGTAAGTGTCACCATCTGAACGAGTCAAGGAGCCAAGATACCTTAATTGGTCGACTCTTTGAAGATCTTGACTACCTACAAGGATGGTGCCAGGCGTCGGTGACCCACACTCCATATACACGGTTTTCTGGGCATTCAGCTTCAGTCCATTCTCAGCTAGCCTCGTATTCCACTCCCGAAGTTTCTCTTCAAGAACGCTGCGTTCTTCTGCAGCCAATAAGACATCTGCATACAGAAGTGTCCTTGGATTTTGCGATTGGATATCTGATTTTATTGTATCCATGCAGAGAATAAACAGAAGTGGTGACAGAGCTGATCCTTGATGTACACCGACTTGAATGGGGAAAGGAGATGTGATTCCCGCGGGACATCGCACAACACTACTGCACTTATGATACGGAAGTTGTGTCCAGCGTACGTATTCTTCAGGAACACAATTTGAACGGAGTGCATACCAAATCAGTTCATGTGGAACCCGATCAAATGCCTTCCCGAGATCTAAAAAGGCGATATGAATAGATCTGTTCTTTTCACGGTATCTCTCAGTGAGGAGCCGAGCTGCATGAATAGCATCCGTTGTTCCACATCCTTTCGCGAAGCCACACTGGTTGCTAGTGATCTGGACAATGTCACGCAGTCGAATGTCAAGGATTCGCTCAAAGATCTTCATCGTGTGGTAGAGGAGGCAATAGGTCTATAAGTGCCACATTCACTGGCATCGCCCTTGCCTTTCCAAATTGGCACCGTGGTACTCGTGGTCCAAATTAGAGGCACTACACCTTCTTCCAAAACCTGGTTGAACAGAGATGTCAGTAGTTCAAAACCATGCTGACCAAGAAATTTCCACAGTTCGGCTGGAATGTCATCAGGACCTATAGCCTTCCCGTTCTTCATCTTTCTGACTGCCTGTACAACCTCTGCCATAGTTATTAGCGGTACTGGTCCAAGAACATTTACTGCACTGTGGATAGGTGGATGAGGAAAATCTTCGTTACTTATTACTGAGAAGTCCGGCTCCGTGGCTAAATGGTTAGCGCGCTAGGCTTTGGCCCGAAATGCCCCGGGTTCGATTCTCGTTCGAGCCATCAGGGATTTTAATCTCCTGGCGTTAATTCCCGTGGCTCGGAGACTGGGTGTACATGACGCCTTCATCATCACTTCATCCTCATTACGACGCGCAGGTCGCCCACGGGCGTCAACTAGAAAGACCTGCACTAGGCCTCTCCGGTGGCCACACGATCATTATCATTATTATTATTACTGAGAAGTGTCTTTCCCAACGACTCAGAATAGCAGATGGATCTCTGAGAATTTGGTGGTCTCCATCTTTGATGTGCATAACGTGGCCAATGTCTTGCGAGGACCGATGACGTGCGTTTGCAAGCCGGAATATCTTGTTGGCTCCTTCAGGTGAGCCCATCTGGTTGTACACATCTGCATAAGGTTGGGCCTTAGCTTCTGCAACAGCTCGCTCTGCTGCCGACTTGAGGGTCTTGTATTCCCGATGATCGCTGTTAAGACGCGAGGTCTGCCAATTATTGATTAGCGTATAATTTAAGCTTTTAAGGGGACTCATACACCATCGGAGGTCAACATTTTGGTTGGTTGTTTTTTTACATTTAAATGAAAAACAATACCTTTCTCAATATACCTGTTAAGTTTTATAACTAAATTCAGCGTTTTGGCGGAGATATAGCGTGTTACTTGAGACCATGCACCTATCTGTCAATGGAGTGTTTAATATTCAAAGCTGTTTACCCGAAAGTTTGTTATTTTGGTAGGAAAAACATAATATCTCGTGAACTATGTGATGAAACTGGACGAAACTTGGCAGATACATTCCCACCGATGATCTCTAGAGGGTGAACCTTATTCGTGAAATTATCTGAACAAAATATTTGAGATATACTTGGAAAATTAAACAAAAAGCTGTTCATTTTTTAAAAGACAAAAGTATTTTTTTTTAATATACTATTTACAATATAGCATTTATGGTAGTTCATCCTCTGTATTTATGCTTTTACTTTAAATGAGAAACAATTCATTCCATTCAGACTGATATTCTTGTTAAATCGTGTTTTTGTGATTCACGGAGTTTAAGAAATCACGAATATGATCCTTTTAATAAATCACGAAATACTTTATATACTGTTCCTCTCTCTAAATTAGATGAAAGCTCTATGTATTTACTATACATATGTCAGTTTTCATAACTCTATGTTACATATTAATGAAGCTATGATATGATTCGTAACTGTATGCGAACATTCCCACTGACGGTGTATGAGTCCCCTTAATTCATCTATCAATACGGATATCTACAAACATTTGTGCTATCAATGGCAAATGTATTTGCATTCTATGCAATAAATAATTCTTTCTCCCTAATCTTTGGCTATTCTATTTCTAAAATTCTTATTTTAAATCCCTAATAAGGAGACAGCTTCACAACGTTGTTTGACTTGGCAGCGAAATACACCTAAAAACAAGAAGTTCCGTGAAGAACTATACAGCCTACTTTTCATGCCAATGATTATTCTACAGAATATGAACCTATCTAGAATAATGACGAAATTAAGTTGCTAATATCGAAATTTGCAATTAGTTTGAAATACTGTATACCTGGCATAATGTATCCTAATAGAGCACTACAGTTGGCAGCCCTGATGACTGAATATATTCTTAGTTCCGTCTCTTACGGTACTAAATATAAAATTTGGTTGAAGTCCACTGGATAGCATGGACGTTACATGCAGTTAAACATTGGATGTAACAGCGCGCGTAAAATCATGTTGGCAACAATGTCATGCATGTATTGGTCAGAAATAATCTGAAATAATATGATCTATTGTTGTGCCAATTTTGAATGAAATCCATTAGTTAGTATAGAAGTTACATGCATTTTAAAATTGGACCTATCAGCAGGCTTAGAATCATGTTGGCAGCACTGACGTATATTAGTTACTCCAAATTCGTCTAGAATGCCAGGTACTATACGTGTGCAAAGTTTAGAGCTATTGGCTTGCATACTTTCTGATATATTGATATTAGGGTAACAAAAATAGGGACAGCACATATTAACAGTTGGCAGCCCTGGTTGCTCCTTAGAATACGCATAGTCATATCTGTTATGGTACACATAGCACATACGAAATTTGGTTGAAATCCAAATGATAGTATGGAAGTTTCATGTATTTAAAGTTGGACCTGTCAGCAGGCTTAGAATCATGTTGGTAGCACTGACGTATATAAGTTACTCCAAATTAATATAGAATGTCAGGTACTATACGTGTGCATAGTTTAAAGCTGTCGGCTTGCATACTTTCTGATATATTGGTATTTGGATAAAATAAATTAGGAGCATTTATTAACAGTTGGCAGCCCTGGTAGGTCTTAAGAATACGCTCAGCCATATCTGGTTATGTACACATACAACATACGAAATTTGGTTGAATTCCGCTTGATAGTGTAGAAGTTATATGCATTTAAAAATTGGACCTATCAGGAGGCTTATAATCATTTTGGCAACACTGCCATGTTTGGCCTCCTGGAAATTAAACTGAAATATTATGATCTGTACGTGTGCCAATTTTGAAATAGCTCCCATTCATACTTTCCAAGATATCCAACATGGAGCTCAAATTTCAATTGCGATTTTTTAGCAGTTGGTAGCACTGACATCATTTTCAAATATGGCCGTGAGATATTCAGGTATATATCTTTACTCCTACCTAATTTTGTTTCGATTGCTGCAGCCGTTTAGGAGTTGATAAGGGGGGACACACACACAGCCAGACAGACAGACAGAAGGACAGACAGACAGACAGACAGACACACATTTGCCCGATCTCATAAGTCTACTTTTTCCTCATTTTTGCAAAATGTGAAAAGTAGGCTAATAAGGAGAAATGAGTCCTGGATAACCTTGAAATTAGAATTAGAAACTCCATCCATAACTAAAACTCAATTGTAATCGAACGTTTAGCCCATTGGATCACGGTGTCAGGAGTGGAAGTCTCTTATCCACACAGGTAGTAAAAGGGTGTCAAAGGGAGGAATGACATTATTTTTTACTTCTATTGTTGGTTTAAGGAGTCAAACGTCTAGGTTAGTAGTCCGTTTTTAATATCTTAAAAAATATATCATTTCAGTTCCTCAAGATTTCGCTATTATCAGTCCTCATTTCTCGAGGGTTGAGGGCGTTTCTCATTCATTACCTTTATTGTTTTTCCATTCCTTCTTCTTGGATAAAAATAGCTGTAAGTACAGGGTTATTCATTGAGAAGGCGTGGCCAAATAATCTAAATCTAAATAAACATTCAATTTTCACAATTTAATATCTAATTGAACCTTATGTTCACTTCGTGGTGTAGCGGCTAGCATTCTTGGCTCGAATGCCGGGGCAACTACCTCATCCCTGTCCATATTACAGTTACACACACTACTACAGTCGTCACAGAAATACAGGTTATCAGACAAGTTCAACACACACACAACTGCCACGGAGTTGATGACCAAGATATCCCACGCCCCAAAAATGAATTATCAACAACAACGAGTATTGAGCCGCCTCCGTGGCTTAGGCGGCAGCACGCCGGGAACTCCGGTTTTCCCTGTCAAAATTTCATTCCAGCAACACTCTCCACTATCATTTCATTTCATCTGTCATTCATTTAATCATTGCCCCAGAGGAGTGCGTCAGGCCTCGGCAGCCGGCACAGTTCATATCCTCGCCGCTAGATGGGGGCTTCATTCATTCCATTCCTGACCCGGTCGGAGTCTGGAAGCAGGCTGTGGATTTTCATTTTTTTTCAACGAGTATTGACACACCTGGAGTCTGCAATTATTCTCATAATTAATGTTCGGAAGTTAAGAAAAGTCATTTTTTCTTGAGCTTATTTTGCCTGAAATACGAAACATAAGTGAGAAAGAAGGGTCCCTGGTCCCGTTTAAAGAAATTTTATTTTGCCTGTAAATGTATATTTTGGCAATTTTACGCACTTTGTCATATTTTGCCCTATTTGGTTATATTTTGAACATTTTTGTTTAAATTTTGTGGCGTCTCTAAAAGTGTCAGTTGTTAACAGGGACGTAAAACCAATAACATTAATATTTTATTCAAATGTTGAGTAGGTACATTACATGTATTATATCGGGGTGGTGTTTCAAACACGGGATTTGTAAATGGTGCAGTAAATGTATTCCCGAAACGGGCAGATTGCAGGTTTAGAAGACCTGATTCTGAGAAAAATATTTTTTATGCATGTCTCATTGAGTAAGATGCTATACCACAAGAGGCAAAATTAGCCCAGCAATTGATAAACAAGGTAACTCCTGTTCGGCATTGAAGGTTCAGGTAGGTGTTGTAGCTCTGTCAATTTGTAAGATAAAATATATCTGCTGTATTATCGCCTTTATGTTAGTACTAATATAATATTTGCTACACATCCCTAAAATGCATAGGTTTTTAGGTCATATTCAGCTAGTATTAGAGTATGTTTTATTGTACACTAGCAACCCGTCCCGGCTTCACCCGGTATCTTTAACGGTTTACCCAGCGTAAGCTTAAAAGGCGCACGGACGACAGATTTTTCTTTGACTAGATTCACTGAAACCGTTACTGCTCGTTTTCCTTTGGTCATAAATGACTGTTTTTCTACAGAAACCTTCATCAAGAAATCCTTGACAGAATATTGAAAACCGCATCAAAATCCATCCAGTGGTTCTCGAGATTACCCAGAACATCCATGAATCGGGGACTTTGTTTTATACTAAGTAGAGATTTCGTACTTATTTAGGTATTAAACATAATCACTCACATCATAGGGGAAGATGATGCCGACATTCCGCCCCTTTTAAAACCATCACAACCACCACCAGGGTTTCTATCTTATTCTGTGTGAGTTGGCGCACCTACACCAGAGCAACACAGCTCTGTTTGAAGATTCTTAAACAGAGCGTCATTAAGTCTCAAGTAGTAACACTTGTGAGAACAAAGCTGAACTTGTCCGTGCCAGCTCCATAAGGTAACAAGTTTCAAACACAAGAATGTTTGCTCCGTTAAAAATAGACCTACATTATTATAAAACTAGAGTTCTGACTCTACTCTTCAGGGGCAGATGACCTTGTAGTTCCGCCCCTTAAAACAACAATAACTAACTAATAACTAACTCTACTCTTCGTTCGTGAAGTTACAGAAGAGGACGCCTTATACAAATCTTAGAAGCCATATTTTTGTGTTGCCGACCACCTCGTGGCGAAGTGGCTAGCATTCTTGGCCAGAGGCGCAGTTTTGCACAACGACCAGATTTTTAAAAATAAATGATAATAATAATAATATGCTTCAGAATGTCTAGTATTCAACCGGAAGGGACTAACGGACAAACTCGAAGTACAGGAGAGAAAGATAATGAGGAAGATATTGGGGCCTGTTAAGGAAGGTAATGAATACAGAAGGCGGCCTAATCAAGAGCTCTCTCTACACGTACTGTGAAAGAATTACGGATGTTGTTAGGAAACGACGTCTAGCATTTTATGGACACGTCTACAGGATGCATCCTACCAGGCTGACCAATCAGCTCCTCGGTTACTGGCAAAAGCGGAAGACCAAGTCACCATGGTTGTGGGAAGTGAGCAAAGATCTGCAAGAACTTGGAGGGACGGAAAGAGACTTAAAAGACCGGACATCTCTCAGGAAGATGCTTCAGCAATTGAGGTTCCAGGACAAACCGCCAAGAAAGAAAACAGGTGCCCTCTGGACCCAGGAGAGGAGGGAACAACACAGCCAGAGGATGCTACTGGGCAAACATCAAAGCCCACTCCACAGTTGAATGTCGTGGTCCTTAGATGGCCTATACGAAACAAGAAGAAGAAGAATGATGATGATGTAATAATAATATTGTAATAATTCTTTAGTATTAAAATAAATCCATGCGCCTCTTGCATGCACAGGATGTCATGGTTTTGTTATTTTAAAATTCAGAAAATCGTGTAGTACTGTGTAGTCTACTGTTTAAGAAAGCGAAGCGCTCCAGCATTACTGCATAGGAGCGCTCGCCGTGTGGTCATTGCCAGGTGCGAACACCGACCAGATCGGGGAGTATGGCAGAGATGCTAGACCGGGTAAGTCCTATCCCAACAGTTAACTCGGCTGGTCGTTGCTCGTTTATTGAAACAATGGGGTGGGAGTAGAGGGGCGGACGAAGGCACCCGAGATTTGCCATCTACTGCCGATACCTTGTCTCGCTTTTGAGTACGAGTGCAGCATTTGCGGCTCTCTCCCGCCCTGGTGTAGCCTATAGCTTTTGCGGTTTTGTTCTCCTGAAATTTTTCAAAATCAATTTAATATCGAGGTGAATGTGATGTTCTCAGGACTCTGGCATTCGTGACGAATACTCTACACCGAGCACGTGTATACCGTCTTCTCTGGTATCAAGCAGTCTTTTGCCCTAGTGTAAATATTGCAACACCCAGAACAATTATCCGCCAGCTGCCACTGCAGGGGCGTAACTAGGATTTTCTTTTGGAGGGGGATGAGCGGAGTCAAATTTACGTTGGCGGGGAGGAGGACTTGGACAAAACGAGAAATGTTTGTAGTATTTTATACGTTTTATTTGCACCTATCAACGTGCAAATGCTAGAAATTGAACAGTTTTACTTAAACAGTGTTAGATTAGTAAAGAGAAATTATGCTCTCGAATTAGTAAGCATAAATGTACATAATCAATCCCAAGATTGATTTTATTCAAAATAAAAACAAAAGCATCGAATTACGTATCTTTATTACTTGACTCTTGAGGGGATTGATCACCCTAATCACCCCCGTAGTTGCTCCATTGTTCTTGGCTGTGATCCCTAATGTCCGAGTTCGATTCCCGGCTCTACTAAGAAAATTAATTCTGATCTGAAGGCTAAAACGGGGTACACTCAGCCTCATGAGGTAAAACTGAGAAGAGGTGGGTTTGGTTCGATTCTCACTTCAGCCATCCTGGGAGTGGTTTTCTGTGACTTCCCCACTTCCACTACCGCAAATGCCGGGATGGTATCTAACTTAATTCGACAGTTGCTTACGTCCCAATCCCCGCCCCAATTATAAATACACACACTAATACAGCCACCACAATAACATAAGTTATCACACACACCCCTAATACATGGGACTAAATGATCACGATGTCGCAACCTCTAAAACAAGCGACAACAAAAGTCCATTGTTTTTGTTTTGTTTTCCCCTGTGCTGCCACTGCTGTGCCATCTGCGTAGATAAACTGCTTGACTTCGGCGTAAATCGGTTGGTCGTTAGTGTAGATATTATAGAGCAATGGTGAAAGAACACTGCCTTGAGGCAATCCATTCTTTCGAATTCTCCAACGGCTGTTCTTATTTTGGAGAGAGACGTAGAAGCGTTGATTTTGTAGGATGCGTTCAGTAAATTTTGTTAAACCGTAGTCCCTTGTGGTTTGGTACACTTTATACACCAGTCTCTTATGATTGATGGTATCATAAGCTGCGCTAAGGTCTATAAATGCAACACCAGTCACTTTTCCCCGCTCATATCCGTCCTCTGTATTCTGTGTCAGATTGAGAACTTGTCCACAGCATGATTTTCCAGGTCTAAATCCAGCTTGTTGAGGTATGAGAGCATCATCTACCAGAAGTGAAATTCTCTTCAGTACCATTCGCTCTAGGATTTTTAAAAGATGGCACAGAAGAGAAACGGGTCGAAAGTTCTTAGTGTCATTTGGCCCTTTGCCAGACCTTAAAATAGCTACAATATGAGCTTTCTTCCACATCCTCGGAATCTGGCAAGTGGTGTTACAGTTATTCATGATGTTAAGGATCCATTTCAATGTTTCAGGCTCAAAATGTTTTATTTGTACTGTTCTCAGATCATCCACCCCAGGAGCCTTGTTGTTCTTCATAACGTGGATCTCTTTTTGTAGTTCAGCCAGTGGAAACGGTGTGTTCAGTGAATGGTTTTCACTCTCAATTTCACGTTGAAACTCCAGTCTTTTCGTCCTCTTGGTAGTTTTGCCATTTAGAAGTAGCTGATGAGCAATCTGATTAGGTGTAACATCACTCATAGGTATCCGAGGTGAAGTTGGATCTTTGCTAAGGTTCTTAACCATTTTCCATGCACATCGGCTACTTTGCTTCATGTCCAGTTCTTCTATTAGAGAGCACCATCTCTCTTGTCTTGAGGTGGTTATAGCACTAAGCAATTCCTCACTTGCTTCCATTGTTTCTTCTGATAAGGGATCGTTCTCAAACAATTGCTGGTATCTTTCAAGAGCAAGTTTTGAGTCATTAGTGAGTCCAGCTACGTAGTTTGTGCGACATCCCCTTGGAATATGTATGCGGAATACTTTCTGTGTCAGTTTTATGAATGATTCATATGACTTCACCTCTGGTGGCAACTTACAGTAATTACATGTTTGTCCAAGTCTTCAGCAAACTGGTCCCACTGTGCTCTTTTGAAATTGAAGCGTCGTTTTAGTGGCACTACACCAGGCTGAACCACTGTTCTTACACAACAGGTGATAGCTCTGTGTTGTGTTCCTGGTATTGGGTCTTCAACATGCTTTATAGATTGTTCAGCGATCTTATTACTGACAAAGATTGTTGTCTGGATTGTATTCACGCTTCCATCTTCCACTGTTGAACGAAGGTGGTAGTTTTGAAACATGGATGAGTTTTATTCCAGTCCTTTCCGCCCAGTTCTCCAATTCCTCACCGTTTGCATTGGTATGAAGATATTCCCATGCAGTACTGTGATAGTTGAAGTCCCCAATGGCAATTTTAATCCTCTGAGATTGGAAATTAGCTGACTCCTCAAAATTAAAGGCGACATTAGGTGGTTTGTAGACAGATGTTACTGTACAAGACTGATGCTCTATGGTCAGGATTTATATATCATTGGTGCAAGTCAAGGCGGTTGAACATACAATTAGAGCTGGTTTGATGAAGACAGCACTTCCGTATTGGTCGTGGGGTCTTTCTAAGATTAGTTCTTTGGTCGACTGCTTGGTCCTCGATGGGTCTCTTGTATGACAAGAATATCACAGGCACGTTGTTAACACAATTCAGCTAGAAGCAGTTCCTTATTTGCAGAGAGTCCTTCAATATTATTTTATTGAAGTTATCACGAGAGGAGGCTTTGTAAAAAGCCTTTTATTCGGCATATCCATTATATTTCACAGTGTTCTGGTTGTGAGAGAATCAGCCGTCTAGGAAGAGTCCTAGTCCGTTGCCCAGGAGGCACCCGGATGTATACCAATATCACAGGCAAATACACCCTACTGGGGGGTTTCTCTCGTGTCCCCCATTAAAAATTATAATTCATGTTAATGCATACAGTATATTTGCTATTATAATGGGTATTTAAGCTTTTTATTGTGCGTAGATGCATGTATGTTTACAGTGCATGAAATTCCGAACCTGCGGCGTAGCCGTGCTCGTAAAATCGTACACTACGACCGTGTGGGCAGCTGCAGGATTTCCGGAGATCGTATGTTCGAATTCCAGCGCTGACAATGGCTATCCTGAGTGAGGTGTCTCCACGATTTCTCCACACTCCCTCCAGTTTCCCAGTTTCTGCATATCCAAGGGCCAATAGCCTAGCAGTTAGTTCCTTTGGAACAACAGTCATCATGATTACTGAAAATCAGCCAACGTGATAGAGGGCTACAAGAGATGGTTTGGTCACCCCTTAGAGTACAACAAGTAGGCTGGTACATGATGCAATGTGTGATTACTGGAACAACTTGAGACGGTAAACATAATGATTCGAACGCCCTTGACAGCATAAGATAACATGCTCACGTACGCCAAGATGTGACAAGGTATCACAATATTCCGCGAATCAACAACCGTATTTATCCTTTACGTAATTGTTTGCTTTGAGGAATGTCAGTGACCATACAGCTATCTTATCATCAGTGCTGAAGTCCGACAAAGCTGTCTTACTTCTATTAACTTAATCAACAAGAAAGGCGTATAGGGAGTTGAGGCATTCAGTTATCGCAATACACTTGAATAATACCGGGTGAGTTAGCCGTGGTCGTTACGGCGTGGCTGCAGGCTGTAGCTCACATCCGGGAGGCGAGGAGGTTCGGTGGAACATCAATTCCCCTCGATTCCACTCGGCCCTCCAAAGGACCCAAAAATGAGTCCTCAACTTCGCTCAGGCTTTGCCAAGGAGTCGGCAAAGGGGTTATCCCCAATGACGTAAACAAATGTCATAATCCTCCTGCTCGCATAAGAGGGCCGGGTCAAACACCTTCTGCAGCGCATGAGCGAATTCTTGAATGCAGCTGATTTTTCCGTTCTAGGCTGGAAAACAGTATTTTCATTATCCGAGCTGATATCGAAAATATTTTTTTAGGTACAAATTATACACCTATTATTATCTAAATTTAATTTTATAATGTCTGACTAGGTTAAAAAAACATCAAACATTTAATTATGCACTTATTTACAAGAATATTATGATTAATTTTAAGTCACTTGTATTTTCTGCCATATAAGTTATAATGTGCCAAACACTTTATACCTGATTTAACGAATGAGCGGACTTGACAGCAGAGCGGTTGACCAATGGCACAACAATGTAATGCGAACACCACCACGCTATCGGTCAAGCGCTCTGAAGTCAATGTTTTTTTACAAATTTTATGCATTGCTTTTAACATGTGCATAATTAAATGTTTGTATGTTATATAACCTAGTCAGACATTATAAAATTAAATTTAGATAATAATAGGTGTATAATATAAATAATTCATGCTTTTGGGCTAATGCCGTGTGTATTTTTAATTTGAACCATACGTTTCGGAGAAACCTTGCCTCCTTTTTCAATGGAAATAAACAATGTGGCCATAGAAAGTAAATCAATGAGATTACAAAAAATATAGATAAATTCCTCTGTTCGTCACCAGAGAGCAGCTGCCAGAAATTACTGTATGGTCCATGGTGGAACGGCGGACAGATTAGTAAGTAACGAGAAAGTAAAGGGGGCGGTGTGGAAATATAGAAACTCCTCGAAGAATGAGGAGGGGGGAGGGGGGGGGAGGGGGGAGGGTTAGATGGATATATAGGGAAACATAAACAAAAGGGAAGTGTATCTGAACGATACCTAACGTCATACAGTCAACGGCGAAAAAACAGATGGAAACTCCCCAGTGACGAACAAAGGAGATCAAATCCAGGCTCTGAGCCCTAGAGGGAAAATGTACAATTTTAAATATGTGAAGAACAGAGAGACTGAGAGGAACTATCTCCCTAGATCCTTAATAACTGGTAGCCAAGTGTCACTTAGCTGATATCCAGTGTCTCTGTTAAAATTATTGGGATTTTTACGAATTTCAACTGCCTCCCTTATAATTCTAGACCAGTTGTGCTTAACAAGGGCAAGCGCATGAGCATCCTTGAAACAAACATCGTGCCCTAAAGACAGGGCATGTTCAGCTATAGCTGACTTGTCAGGTTGGTTTAGACGGATGTTCCTTTGATGCTCTTTAATGCGAGTTGCAATGGACCGTTTTGTTTGTCCAATGTAGACTTTTCCGCAAGTACATGGGACTTCATACACCCCAGGTTGTAGTGATGGGGACAATTTATCTTTGTTTGATGCTAAACGTTGACCAATTTTCGTCATAGTGCCGAAAACTGTATTTATCTTGTGCTTGCGGAGAATCTTAGCAACGCGGTCAGTGGTGTTGTGAATATTCTCCGCAAGCACAAGATAAAAACAGTTTTCGGCACTATGACGAAAATTGGTCAACGTATAGCATCAAACAAAGATAAATTGTCCCCATCACTACAACCTGGGGTGTATGAAGTCCCATGTACTTGCGGAAAAGTCTACATTGGACAAACAAAACGGTCCATTGCAACTCGCATCAAAGAGCATCAAAGGAACATCCGTCTAAACCAACCTGACAAGTCAGCTATAGCTGAACATGCCCTGTCTTCAGGGCACGATGTTTGTTTCAAGGATGCTCATGCGCTTGCCCTTGTTAAGCACAACTGGTCTAGAATTATAAGGGAGGCCGTTGAAATTCGTAAAAATCCCAATAATTTTAACAGAGACACTGGATATCAGCTAAGTGACACTTGGCTACCAGTTATTAAGGATCTAGGGAGATAGTTCCTCTCAGTCTCTCTGTTCTTCACATATTTAAAATTGTACATTTTCCCTCTAGGGCTCAGAGCCTGGATTTGATCTCCTTTGTTCGTCACTGGGGAGTTTCCATCTGTTTTTTCGCCGTTGACTGTATGACGTTAGGTATCGTTCAGATACACTTCCCTTTTGTTTATGTTTCCCTATATATCCATCTAACCCTCCCCCCCCTCCTCATTCTTCGAGGAGTTTCTATATTTCCACACCGCCCCCTTTACCTTCTCGTTACTTACTAATCTGTCCGCCGTTCCACCATGGACCATACAGTAATTTCTGGCAGCTGCTCTCTGGTGACGAACAGAGGAATTTATCTATATTTTTTGTAATCTCATTGATTTACTTTCTATGGCCACATTGTTTATTTCCATTGAAAAAGGAGGCAAGGTTTCTCCGAAACGTATGGTTCAAATTAAAAATACACACGGCATTAGCCCAAAAGCATGAATTATTTATATAATAATCCGGGCCGTGAAAGCCTTAATATGCAAAATAGGTGTATAATTTGTACCTAAAAACTTACTTTCGATGTCTGCTGCGGATGCTGAAAATACTGTTTTCCAGCCTAGAACGGAAAAATCAGCTGCATTCAAGAATTCGCTCATGCGCTGTAGAAAGTGTTTGACCCGGCCCTTGGTATGCGAGCAGGAGGGTTATGACATTTGTTTACGTCATTGGGGATAACCCCTTTGCCGACGCCTTGCCAAAGCCTGAGCGGAGTTGAGGAACTCATTTCTGGGTCCCTTGGAGGACCGAGTTGAATTAAGGAAAATTGAGGGGAATTGATGTTCGACCGAGTGGAATTGATGCCCGCCCGGAGGTTCGAATCCCTCCGCCGGCAACCTTGAAGATGGTCTTCTGTGATTTCCCATACGCTAAAAAAAAAACAAAAAACCTTGAATAATAATAATAATAATGTTATATGTTTTGCATCCGTTTTAACTACTGCGGCCTTTAGAGACGCCGGGGTGCCGGAATTTTCCACGCAGGGGATCTTTAACGTAAATGTACTGACACGGCTAACTCGCATTTGCGCATCCTCAAATAGAAAGTCCCAGAAAACTAAGCATTATGGTATTGCTCGTTAATATACAAGTTGTCCCTTTCGCTCCCAGCCCCTAATTTTCCCTTATAATTTTAAAATTAATGGGCATAATTCAGTGAAATTGAAAGTGTACCACAACAGGGCACGAATTCTCAGGTAACTGCAATACAAAATTCGGTGCGGAATTGCCGCTGTCTCCCGATGTGTTCAATGATGGCTACCGTTCGTAACAGAGGCGAGTGCAGGTTATAGCCAGTGGCGGATCCAGGCCTTGCGGGGCCCTGGGCGATATGATAAGGTGGGGCCCACAACAATAGGAAATTAAAAAAATATCACATCAAATGGAAAGTAGCTTTGTAATAATAAAATAGAGAATAGTTACAATATTTTGAATACACCACAGTACATTCTTTTAATAATATGAAAGAAACCTTTACTGTAAGTCCCCTTGGAGAAGATTATGTAAACTATGAAATATTAAAATATTACTTTGCGACATTTTCCCGGCTGAAGTCTTCTATTATTTCACTGAAATCTAAACTTGCTAAACTGTCACGGGAGGTCATAGTTGCACTGAAAAAAGGAATATGAATTATAAATTAGTTTCAAAAGTATAATTAATTAATTAAAATTTAAAA
The DNA here is from genome assembly GCA_946902985.2 of Meconema thalassinum. NCBI lineage: Eukaryota > Metazoa > Arthropoda > Insecta > Orthoptera > Tettigoniidae > Meconema > Meconema thalassinum. The sequence goes on along the minus strand of OX336392.1, from coordinate 309,689,083 downwards.
AATCCATGGAGCGGGGCCCCCGGACCGCGGGGCCCTGGACGGTCGCCCTCATCGCCCTCCCCTAGATCCGCCCCTGGTTATAGCTATAAATAAAGTAAACTTTCTGTCTTTGAATTTGGAACAGGATGAGGTGCATAATGACCCAATATACCTTATACGCTTAGATAACTCTGGAGATATTTTTCAGTGTTGCCTTACTGACTATTGATATTGTAACTTTCAATCGGTCACCACAATATAATCCCAATTACTGGGACATGCCAAAAAATAATTTGAAAAGAAAATTACATGTGATTAAAAATATCATTAAATTTTCAGAAAAATATGCAGTCATACAACATTGTAGATATTAAAATAAATACCTAAGTTTTTGACATAGTTTATTTTTTGTTTTTATTTGTTCTATTTTTATTTGCTTCTCATGATGCTCGCTTGACGAGCGAAACATGTCATCGCATAGTTTTCATCCTCTTCTGTAGTACTTAACAAATATATTTTAATATCATGTAATTTCCTTTTCAAATTATTTTTTTCGCATGTCCCAGTAATTGGGATTATTAGCGGACCCGTGCGAGGACTCTCCCATAATGGGTTGTGTGCGCCCCATGTGTACATACTACCCACCCATCTCTAGTGCTATGCGGGCAGACCGCGACACCGTTGTGCCAGGGACTATCGTCTTGTTTATTTGCTTAAAAGCACTTTATAAACAAATCAATATATTTCCTTTGTCAAGAAATGCAAGATTTTTCCTGTACTATTGAGACGATTTGGAAGATTTTGGTACAAACCACACCTTTTAACTCCCTCTGGTTTAGGAGCTTGAGTTTTGTGAAACATACTCCTTAGCGTATTATATAATAAGATATTATGTTGACTGACTGAAAAGTTACAATATCAAATATGCTCGACTACGGCAGCTGCTGTCGCACATTTTGAGCGTGAACATCGAAGGCAAGCTGTAGGCAAACGTCAGAGGCGTAAACTACGCAGCTCACCCACGACCTCCACAAGGTGCAACCAATGCGGTCGATTATATCATACCCGGATTGGCTTGATAAGCCACCAAAGACATCTCCATGCCTGAATGGATATTGGAGAAGAATTGCAGGAGAGAAATGAATACTCGTACACGAGTATCAGCTGACGAATAATACAATACTAATAACAATAATAACAGCATATCCACAATTGGATGTTTCTCAGTGCTTCTCTTGACATTCTTCGATGACGTGGATATGACCTAGAAGTTGTCCACATAAATCGCCTTCCTTTATAGTCCCTGAACCCGTCAATGGCCATAGAACATAAAAACTTACATAATACCTAAATACATTAATTATGAGATCTGCCTAGGCCCTATATAACTTAATTATCACTCCATTCACAACAGAACTGTGTCAGAGTTATGAGTCTCTGATTACACCATAGGACATGGTAACGGTCGCACTGTCTTCCGCACAGTTCACATTCGCAGGTGGCTTCGCCCGTGATGTGAAAAGTCTTCCTTCTGCAGACTCGGTGGTGGAATCCGTGAACTGCAAATCGCGTTATCGAATGGCGTTGATCGTAGTCCGCTCCTTTCCATTCTGTTGAAGTCAGTGCTTCAGTGGAGTAAAACTCCAACCATATCTCATTTCTCTTGCGCTGCAGTTCTTCTGCAGAGTGATCATAACTCGTTTATGTATAACGTTTCCACTAATTACAGATCTTGAATGACGTTGAATAACTTGGGGCTACATGACCGCGTTGTCGCAGCCCCTAAGCTAAGGAACCAACCAACGTTTCATATTATAACTTTACTTTTTATCTCCTGATGGTTAGTCCGGAGCTTCCGATTATAGTCATGCTGCTGTTTACACAGCCGCACGGTAAAAGTGAAGCAGTCAATGTGTACTGTAGAGATGAGTTTCTCTGCAAGTCACGTCATGCTCTCTTTAACATCAGCAGCACTTCCTGCTGTACCTGGCAATCAATAGCCAACCCAGGTCTCCAACTGGAATTATTTGACTTCAGGCTACAGTATCTCCGGACTGGTGGTTGTTGTTGATGTTAATTCATTTTGGGGGCTAGCGACATCTTGGTTGTCAGCCTCATTTATTTGGGTGTGTTGGAATTGTCTGATAATCCGTATTTCTGTGGTTATTGTTGTTGTTTGAAAGGAAGGAAATGAAGGAAGGAAGGAAGATTTTAGTTTTACGTGACCGTTAATCATGCGATCATGAGCCACGGGACCTCCTTTTTACGTGGATTCCGAACCACAGGACATGGCATTTCACTTCGAAAATACCGACAGCAGTGGCTACGCTGGCTAAAGCGCGGCGTTAGGTCATGGGGCCAAGCTCTCTGCTGACTCGGTAGACGCGTGGGTTCGAGCTGTCCTTGAAATGGTTTTCCGTGGTTTCCCCATTTTCAACACCAGGCAAATGCTGGGACAGTACCTTCTGACAGGCCACGGCCGCTTCCTTCCACATCCTTGCCCACTTTCATCCATTTATCTCATCTCTCATCCCGACGCGCAGGTCGCCCACGGGCGTCGACTAGAAAGATCTGCACTCGGCCTCTCAGGAGGCTACACGACAAAAAAAAAACTTCGAAAATCTCACATGCATTGACCGGGAATCGAACCTGGTCCACCTTGGTGAGAGGCCAACAGCTTGACCACTGCGCCACCACGCCCCCGTTGTTGTTTGAGTTTTCAGTCTTTTTTATTATTATTATTATTATTATTATTGTTATTATTTATTTACCATAAATTGTACTGGAAGTATGGAAGGCCTAGTGAAAAAGCGCAAGCCCCGCACACATATTTCATGTTTCACAAGCACAATTTACATCTATTGTTTTTACAATATTTACATGTTTTATAAAGGTATTTGCATTATTTACATCTATAGAATATTAACATAGTTCACTCACTCTCGCACTTTCATGACCTCAATCACTCAATTCATTCAGCGAGACAATCAATCACTCATACAGAAGTTTATTTATACAATATACTTTTTTATGTACGGCCTGAATATTCTTTGACTGGTTTGATGCAACTGTACGTTACTTCCTGTCCTGAGCTAATCGTTTCATCTTACATCCGAGATAATCTGTTAAACATATTCTAACCTTGGTCTACCCTTAGAGTTCTTGCCCTTGACCCTACCTTCCATAACTAAGTTTGCTATTTCTGGGTGTCTTAGTTCGTGTCCTACCAACCTATCTCTTGTCTTCATTAGCAGTCGCCAGAAAACTCTCTCCTCTCGAACTCTTCTTCATTTCTTAATCTGTATACCCATCTGATCTTTATTATTCGGCTGTAACTTATTATTATTGTTATTATTATTATTTTCGTTTCGACCGGCTGCAGTGGCCGAGAGTGCTAACGCGCTACCTTGTTTGTGCCTCGCTGGCATCAGGAGAGCGTGGATTCGAATCCCACCTCGGTCGTCCTGAAAATACCGAGATGGTTCCTTCTAACAGGTCCGTAGCCGACTTCTTCCATAATCCCTTCGTTGCCCCGTCCTTAATTAGAATTGGACATTCGAATTACCCCTACAGTTCTTGTCCTCGACCCTTCCTTCCGTAATTAAGTTTGCTATTCCTGAGTTCTTAGTATGTGGGTTTGTGTCTATTTCAATGTTTATCATTGCATATAGTACCAATATAAGTGCCTATTTTGAACTTTTTACAGTGTCTATTTTTAGCCTATTTTCAATTTTGAAAAAAATAGGCTTATGAGATCACCTTTTGTCCGTGTGTGTGTGTGTGTGTGTGTATGTGTGTGTGTGTGAGGTGTGTGTGTGTGTGTGTGTGTCCCCTAATAAAATCTAAACGGCTGGAGCGATTTCAATGAAACTCGGTAAGTTCATAGCACTATTCCCGGCGACCTCGACCGTGCCCTTCAAATTTTGTTACGTCTCACCAATCCAACATGGCGGCTGTGCGAAATATTTCACTAGCATTCAATATCTCCGAAACTATTACCGATATCGCCCTGAAATTGTGTACTGTGATGAAGGGCACTACTAGAAGTTCACCTTTGGGACTTTCAAAAACCTGGTGACTACAAAACCAACATGGCGGTCAAGCGAAGTTGAGACTTTTAAATAGACTTTTCTCGCGATTTAACAATCCAAATCTAATGAAACTTGGTGCAGCAAATGTTTATACACATTGTAATGCACTGGAGTCTAATTTAGTTCAATTGTTTACATGACCTCAAAATGGTGGCTGTGCGAAATATTTCACTGACATTCTATATCTCCGAAACTATTACAGATATCATCATGCAATTTTGTACGGTGATAAAGGGTACTGATAAAAGTTTACCTATGTAACGTTCATAAACCGGTAAAGTACAAAACGAACATGGCGACCAAGCGAATTTGAAATATTTTAATAGACTTTTCTCGTGATTTAACTCTCTGAGCGCAGTGAAATGTGGTACAGTAAATGATTTTGCAGATTGTAATGCACTGCCATCTAATTTAATTCAATTGTTTACATAACATCAAGATGGCGGCTGTACGAAATTTTAAAATTAAGTTTTTATTCTTGTGTCGTAATCATGCGATCGAAGTGAAAGTTTGAATAATGAAGCTAGGCAATAATTGTCCTTGAATTGTACATAACTCTATGGCCTATACATATAACAATCCTAAATGTCGAGCTTCCGAAATATTTAGACGGTTGTCAATATCTATGAATCTTTTACAGCAACCAAACTGAATTTTTTATGTTCATAGAGACTATGAACATATGTTCACCTATAGGACTTTCAGTAACCTGGTGAGCACAAATCCAACCTGGCGGCGACGCGAAGTATAAATATTTAAATGGACGTTTCTCGCGAATTAACTATCCGAGTGCCGTGAAACGTTGCACGTTAAATGCTTATACAAATGTTGATCCACTGGCATCTAATTTATTTCAATTGTTTGCATAATCACAAGATGGCTGCTGTGCGTAATTTTATAATCTCGTTTTTATTACTTCTTGTGTTCTATTCATGCGATTGAAGTTTGAATACCACACGAACACAATAATATTAATGTAATAGTCCAAAAATAAAAATCCAACCTGGCGACCATATGAAATATTTAGACGGTTCTCAATATCTACGAATCTGTTACAGCAATTAAACTGAAATTTTGTATGTTGATAGTGGCAATTAATATGAGTAGGATATATGAAAATAGGCTGTATAGTTCTTCACGGAACTACTTGTTAGTTTTTAGCGCCTATTGCGCCGAGCTCTATATACAGTACTGCATAACACTAATCCCGAAAATAATTACATTTATTAATATTATTCACTGACTAATGAGAGGGAAATATAGTGTAACCCCGCACAATCATATTAGGCAAAAAGTGTAGTCTGTTGACTGACTGGAAAGTATAAATCGACAGTTTGTACAGGCAACACTGAAAAATGGCTTTAAAACTTCAAAAACCTTGATGCAAACACTACAGCAAGTAAATTACTATAATTTGCCATGCTTTTTTTTATTGATGGGTGACAAATGGTAATGTTTCATCCTTGGTAACTTACACATGTACACTATACAAGAGTTGGAAACAGTGTAGGTGGCATAACTACAGGCCGTGGGGGCTCCAAGACCATTGTTCCATTAATTGTGACACACGCAAGGACATGAAACATCAGGCCACGGGAAGGACTTGACTCTTTTCATTACGTCACCATGAGTCTGTGACGTGTAGATGACAAACAAGACGTCGTTATACGGTACAAACATGTTGTGATCACCGCGGGTTACGTGCCGGGTGCGATCGTGTCGCATGCGACCCGGCTAGTAGCTTACAGTGCTCCATGCGACCCATTGTTCGAGAGAAGAATTTTTACGGTGCGTCGTTTTAACTTAATTTACTCCTACTGTCGACCAAAATAGTATGTACACTCAAGTTTGAAAGTTGTTTGTGAAGTAACCAATTGGTCTACATAAAATCCAATAACATCATCATTTTTGTCGTTATATTTTATGTTAAGTCGTGTAAGTTTGGAGTTTTTCATTTATATTTTAATATTTTTTATCGCAGCTGGAACATAAAGCGTGCTCATTTTTAAGCGTGTTTCAACCATGCGTAACCTTTAAGAATTAGTTTCACAAACACCCATCATCAGATCGAATCCAAGTTTTAACATAATGTACATTGGAATGTTTTATAACTGGTTTAATAATTTTAAAATATTGTGTGTCCAGGAAACAAAGTTACCACTTTTGTAAGGTAACTTTTTCTCAGCTCGGGGTGGTTGAAAAATTGCGTTCTTGGTCGCGTTGTAATCCTTATAGCCTATATCAAAAGGCTATGCTGTAGGACTGTGAAATATACGTAAATGAATGTACTTATTTTATATCGGTTTGTATTTGTACGGGATAAAACGACATCGTTCACCACCTTGCCGATACGGGGAACGCTGTACAGCGTTGAGTAGTCTTATGAACTCGGTATGAATACATTCCAAACACTAAAGATGGCTTTCCTTTTTTAGTTGTAATAACATAGGATTCTTCTGTAGCACAAATCACTTGTAAAGCAAACTTAACACACATGTTGACTGGTTGCAAGTCACAAGATAAATAAGGGCTCATAGTGTCTTTCAATCAGTCTACATGACGGGGTAATCCCGCCTCCCCCAGAAAGATGTGTTAGAAATTCTCAGACTCAACCGATATATCAGTGCTTGGGTCGCTAGTGGCACGATGGCAAATTGGTGGGTCGCATGCGGCACGGGTAGCAACCGGCACGGTCGCATACGGCACGACACCTCAGTAGTGTGGTAAGGGGAAAGCTGTCTCACTTAGGAAGTTGTGAGCCCCTGCGACCTTGGAATGGAAGGAGCCATGCTAGGAGGGCGTGCTTGGATTCGTTTTTTTCGTCTCGTTGTGCTCTTTACGGGAATGTAGGTGTCGAAAAGGTGAACTTAGGGTTTTGGGTCAAAACATGCGTTTTTCACATTTTTGCCGATTTTTGGAAAACGGGTTATGCTAGGAGGGCGTGCTTGGATTCGTTTTTTTCGTCTCGTTGTGCTCTTTACGGGAATGTAGGTGTCGAAAAGGTGAAGTTAGGGTTTTGGGTCAAAACATGCGTTTTTCACATTTTTGCCGATTTTTGGAAAACGGGTTATGCTAGGAGGGCGTGCTTGGATTCGTTTTTTTTCGTCTCGTTGTGCTCTTTACGGGAATGTAGGTGTCGGAAAGGTGAAGTTAGGGTTTTGAGTCAAAACATGCGTTTTTCACATTTTTGTCGATTTTTGGAAAACCGAAAACGTGAGAATGACGCGTGTGATAGTATTTATTTCGTCTCTTTATTCTCTTTACGTGGATATAGACATGAAAAAGGTAAAAAGCTGGAAACATGGTTTTCTTATGGAAAAGGTGTTTTTTTTGTTCATTTTCGCGTTATTTGGAAAACGAATGAGGCGATTTTTATGATGGGCATGTCGATGTATTTGTGTCGTTGTTCAGTTTACGGGAATGTAGGTATGGGAAACCTGAAATCATGGTTTCCGTCATTTTTTTTTTCGAGATCGTTGAGGAAAACGGGGAAAAAGTAAGAAACCAGATTTGAAGTCACGTTAGGTTATGCGCTTTGATATTAATAAAACACTTATGCATTATTATTATTATTATTTGTCTTGACTGGTCAGGGCTCACACGCAGAGAGAGAACTTGCTTAATGCAATGAGAATTGAAAGCATTGAGACTGACCCACGGCGATCCAGACAGACACAGGTCTTATCATCGTACGTGCCTCGCAGCAGAGAGAGATAAGAGGCTGGTGTCATTATACAGTGTGCGGATTTATAATGTGTATGTCATAGCCTAGGTTCATTATGGACTCATCATGCAACGCAAAGTTTGAAACAATGAGTGAGTGTATAACATCATGATAACAGATTGGCATGGGCTCGAACAAAGCGGTTATTGGACATGTAATAAACAAAAGGGTGGGAATAATGAAAGGTCATATGATACATTTTTTTAATTTTTTTTTTCAAAATAATTAAATAGGGTTTTATTACAAAAAATTATGTTTATTGACCCATGAATTATACGTGGAAGGAAAACCTAACCACTTTACAAAATATTTTGCACCTTTGACTTTAATTACTCGTTCAATGAGATAATCGTTGGGATATAATGTTTTTTGCACTTCTTCATAATAGAATCGTCCCTGAATGGGTTGACCGCTCTGATCTTCTAAGAGATACGTCACTGGTTGACCTAGCTTGACTTGGCGAATTTTAAAAATTTCTGTCGACCATTGTGGAGTATACGATTTTGAAAACACACTTCTATGTTTACTAATGCGAACAAAATCTCCAATTTTAAGGCGATGTCGCCTTGGATCTACCCTTTTTATAGGGTTAAACAGTCTATTGAGTCTGGGTAGGTTCTTGGTGACGAGGCGAGGTTTCATGCCGATGGTGGAATGAATGGTGTTGTTGTAGCGAGACACAAGTTGAGGTAACCAGTCTATCCATCGATAGGAACCATGTATTGTAAACTCTTTCCACATATAACTTTTTAATGTTCGATTGAACCGCTCGACCACACTGGCTTTGAGATTGCTATAGGTGGCATAATGGTGAATATCCTTAGATTTGAGAAAACTGGAGAAATCCTTGTTGAAAAATTCTTTCCCCTGGTCGGTTTGTAACAAGTGAGGTTGACGTTTTGATTGTTCAATAATATGTTGAAAGGCCTTTGTGACTAAGATACCAGTTTTATTTTTTACTGGTTGAACAAAAGCCATTTTGGAATAGACATCAATGACAGTCAACATATAGCGTACACCGTCGTTAACGTTAGAATAAGGTATCATTTCAACCAGGTCTGCCTGCCAAAGGTCATCGATTCCTTTGGAAATGACACGACGACGTTCATAAATGCGTCGGGCTGGTTTATGCAATTCATGAGCAATGCCCACTTTGATGGGGGATGGCTTATAAGATAATTTTAGCATTTCGGAGTTGTTGTTCAACGTCGGCGATTTCCGCCTCATGTCCAGTGTGACCAGCTTGTTTTGATGCATGAAGCAAGTATAAGCGCTCTACTAACTGATTGGGATTATTCCAAAAGGTTATATCTAGGTAGGGTTTTAATTTCTTAAACCTTACACCAGAGGCAGAGTGATGTTTTTGCTTACCAAAGATGTTTGCAATGATGGTTTTATATTTTTGGGATATATTGGCATTGACCTGCTGAGAGGATTTATAGTTTCTTTTGTGAGCGTTGGTGTCTAATAAAATGGATTTATATTTAGCAAGGTCCTCGGACGTAAAATCTTGTGTCGAGGGGGTGCGAGAAAATAGCAGCTTTAACAGACCTGGTGTTAATTTATAGTTGATATTTTTAATGACAGCTTTCGTACGAGCAAATTTAATGGATGAATCCCCAATTTTAAAACTATCATTCTCATAGCGAACACCATACGTGGTATCTGTCTTTCCAATAAATAGAAGGGTCAAATACGGTTCCAGGGTTGCCCCATAATGTTTGATTAAAATGTTTTTGAGTTGAGCTTTATTTTGAGGGGTTGCCAAGACTTGTGAAAACGGAGACGATGTGGAGGAAGACGGTGTTGCCGCTATGACGGAAGATTTTTGTTTTGTTTTTAGAAACTGTTGAAGGGGTGACGATTTCTTTTTTCTTTCAGGACTAAATACGCTTTCGCTGTCACTTTCACTTTGTTCATGCTCTTCTTCTTCTTCTTTCTTTTCATGTTCTTGATGTTCTTGTTCACTAACATTAGAGGAGGAGGAAGAGGAGGATTTTACCTGTCGTGTGGATTCTGTTTGAGTAAATTTTGAACTTGTTATGGGTTTGGTTTGAGAAGTAGCAGCAGCAGCAGTAGCAGCAGAAGCATTAGGTTTAAATCTCATGGGATCAACCGATGATGGAGCATGTTTTATCATGGGTAAAGGATTGACGTTTTTTAAACGTTGCAATTCACGAAATTTATGTCGAATCGTATTTCGTGCCTCAATAATACGCTGCATGATTTGAACATGTTTCTTGTACCCTATGGCGTTCGCCATGGTAAAGGTAAAGACACACTAACAGGAAATGTCCAACCCTAGGTCTTTTTAAACAGAAATAAAATGATCAAAACCCAAGCGATAACGTCCCTCACATCGTTCACTCTGTTTATTTATGACCAAACAGGCATGGGGATGATGGTTCCAACACGAAGCACACAATTGCGTGAAAGCTGTAAAGGACATATCTGGATTCACATGATCTTGAAAAATATGATAGAGATTTCTAGAGTCTTGGCGGAAGAGAACGATGAGATTGGCATTGTCACGAATCAACTGTTTGGGGATTTTGGAATAGGTCTGAGCTAGATAAAAACAATCCACTTGTTTATGGCGTCCCATACTAAAATACTCTTGAATAATGGCCTGTCGTTGAGTGGCAATATCATCAAAAATTATAATGGAATCTGGTTGAATGCGGTCTGGTTGAATGACATCTTGAGGTGAGGTGAATGTAAAATAGCCCATGGCTTCTTTATTTAACGAAGACATAATTTGTTCCAGATACACGTACAGAGGCTGGTACAAGGATTTGGCAAAAATATAAATATTTTGAAATCGTAGGCCATGAGGTGCGGTAATAATGTTCAGCAAAACATTGGTCTTTCCACAACCCGAAGGCCCTACCATAATACATCGAACGGTAGATGGGAATAGGGTGCCATGACGTTTAGGTTCGCACACGGACAGTGATAGCTCTGAAACCAAATCAGAGACGGGCAAAGCATGGGGTTGTTTCATTAATTCCATTGTGTCGATGACTGAGTTTTTTTCATGTGTGTATAAGGTTTATATATATAGGCAAACGGTGAGTAAGATAGGTTAGTTAACGTCTATCACCATGGACGTGTTTGGGAGAGCTCGTGTAACCATGGCCACGGCCGCCTCTTTGTCAAAACAGTCACGAGAGGTGGCAACAAAAAGCTATGTCGATCGCAAAGTGCAAAGTGTCTATCACATGGCCCCGAGACTAACCGCTGAGGGCTATTCAGCCAATCATCATCGTATTATTGATGTGCAAGAGCCTCGAGACGAAAATGATGTCTGCACGAAACGTTATGTGACCTATCAAATGAAAAGGCTTTATAAATTTGTCCCATCTGTATTTTTAGTGTACCTGTCAAATCAAAAACTGGACAATGACGAAAACCATTCCCCACCACCACTACCACTGGTGAATGATGATCTTACCTATATGCTTGCTTCCGGTTTAAGTCGTTATCGACTGCATTATGATGGTGTCATTCATATTAAATATGCCATGCCTGATGAGAAACATTTAAAAATACAACTAAACGGTGATAGAGTGTTGGCCCACAACCATCAAAGAGTAAATGTGGGAGATGAATTATCCTTTCATCTTATGCTTACGTTTGAGGAAAAGGAAGCTGGGAAAACGGTGAATGATTTCCCGCTTTATATAGAATTGGAATATAGTGCTATGAAATAAGGTTCTCTACGTTAGTTGTTATCGAATGTTTGCTGTGAAAGGTTCACCAAGTAGCAGCATGGTGAAAAAAAGATATGCTATGAACATGAAAAAATCAAATCTCAAAAAGAGAAAAAAGCCAGGTCGGGAACCAAGTCGATCTGCCTCACACCCAGTGTTAAAACGTAAAAAAACTAAAAAAAACCTAAAAAGAGTGGCTATCGAAAAAGCTTTACAAGCGGTGCGATTGTCTACAGCTCCGAAATCGCAGCATTATGTATCGATAAAAAGAAAAGAAAGAAAGCAAAAACGTGGGCGAGTCATTCCTGTTGCTAAGCGTGGGGGTTTTTTGCCGGCTTTATTTGCAGGGTTGGCAGCTTTGGGGTCCCTTTTGGGTGGTGCCAGCGCTGTAGCGAAAACCATAAAAGCCGTCGAGCAAGGCAAGCAACAACTCAAAGAAAGCGAGCGACACAATAAAACGTTAGAAGCCATTGCGATGGGAGCTAGAAATGGCAACCCTTTAAAGCCAGTCTTTTATCCACAAGGTAATGGCCTACCGTCTAAGGAAAAAAAAAAATGTCCATCTTCATCGATAAGCGCTTAAGCCAACTGCCTCGTCATGCCATGACCCATGAAGAAGTGGAAAGCTATGCCAAACAACTAAAGATTTCTCATTTTCGAGGTGTATTTATGCGAAATGAATTACCTAAAGCACCGTGGAAAGAAGAACGAGCCATGATGAATTTAGATGATGATGCAGGCCCAGGAACCCATTTTGTAGCCTATGTGAAACAAGGTTCCACAGTATGGTACTTTGACAGTTATGGAAATTTACCACCCCCGATCGAGTTGATACGTTATTTGGGAAACCGGGTAAAGATATTCTATAATGTGAATCGTCAACAAACCTTTGACAGTCAAGAGTGTGGCCGTTTGAGTTTACATTTTTTATATAAGAGGTCGCGTTAAGCCATCAGTTTCATCATTATGAATGTCAACGCCAAGACCTTTACCGTGCACAGTCGCGGGCCTGAAGTGTCCCTGGATTTTTTCCCTCCCATTGAATTGCATCCCGAACAATCCTATGTGCTAGGATTAATTTCTTTGGAAAGTTACAACAGAATTTACAATATTCAAGTGGATATTAATGACAAATTTTATTATGATGATTATATGTTGACACTACCCCCTGGAGGTTATACTATAGACGATGTGCATGAGGCCATTAGCGTGTCGATGATAAAACAATTTGGTGTCAAACCATTTGCGGATGGGACACACAAATTTGAACTTACAGCCAATACAATAACTCATCGCTGTCGTATTTTCTCTACGTTTAACATTGACTTTGAAACACGAGTTCATTCTATTGGTCCTTTATTAGGATTTAAACCAAGAGTGTTGGCAGCTCAGCAACCCCATGAATCAGATTATCCAGTGAAATTCATCGAGGACCATCACATTTCTGTAACTTGCAATATTATTAGAGACGTATTTACGAATCAAGAACAAAGCCATTCCCTGTATGATTTTATTGTCACCTCTCCTTGCGGCTATATTATTCGTGAAAACCCTTCAGTGGTTCTCTATCATCCTGTGTGTGTCAGTGATATTAGTAATATTACCTTACGCTTAGTGAATAGAAACCAACAACTGATTGCTTTGGACGCTAACACCCCTGTGACCTACAAGTTGGTTTTAAAGACGCTATGAAATTTATCTATAAAGCAACAACAACGTCAACGAGGTCGGTTAGTTGCCCACCGTGTATGAAACGGTTGACACGAGTAAACCGACAACGCTTACAACGCCTTGGTTATACGCTACACCCCAATCATGAACAAAGAGCTGTTGCAAGTGTTAAATCCCATACAAGTGGAAGATGGCGTCGTGCGCATTGATATGCATTCCTATCAACCTCAAGCAACAGGACTGAATAACAATGACGAGATTCAATTCATCATTAACAATCAAGATATTTTTACTCTACCTCATGAAAGTGTCCTTCAAATTGAGGGTAAATTGATGAAAGCAGATGGCAGTACGCCCACAACGTCTGCGTTGGCGAATCATGGTTTGGCTTTTCTGTTTTCTGAAGTACGTTATGTGATAAATGATATTGTCATAGATATGACTCGAAATGTGGGCATGACTAGTCTTATGAAATTATATCCATCCTATAGCGAGGAGGAAAGTAAAACGCTTTCTATGGCAGGATGGTGTCCCAACAGTAGCAATAACTGGCTAGTTCATACCGATGGCACTTTTACAGGCTTCCTACCCTTAAAATTACTCCTTGGCTTTGCCGAAGATCACAAGCGTATTATTTTAAACGCAAGACAAAGTTTGTATCTGGTGAGAGACCGCAGTGATTATAATGCACTGAAAGGAGCCTCTGACCAAGTGATAGACTCAAAAATTCAACTGCTTCGATTACTATGGAAAGTGCCCCATGTGACGCTATCGGATCGTAAAAAGCTAAGCATGTTAAATTTGGTGCAAAAAGATAAAGCCTTGCCTATCGCCTTTCGAAGTTGGTGTCTGCATGAATACCCCTTGCTACCTACCACTGACACTCATAGTTGGAGTGTCAAATCGGCTCGCTCTACCGAGAGACCCCTCTATGTTATTATTGGTTTTCAAACCAATAGAAAATACCAACAAAGCAAAGATGTCACCTTGTTTGATCACATTCACTTGAGAAATATACGACTATTTTTAAATAATGTTTGCTTTCCCTATGAGGGGTTGGAACTCAATTTTTCAAAAAATAAGTTCGGTCCCCTTTATGACATGTTCGCTAAATTTCAATCATCTTATTATGAAAAACAGGATTGTCCTATGTTGTCGCCACAAGGGTTTAAAGCAAAAGCACCACTGATTGTTTTCGACTGTTCGTATCTAGAAGAATCTATGAAAATCACCACCATTGATTTAAGGATAGATTTTGAAACACAAGAAAATGTCCCAGACCATACCAGTGCCTACTGTTTGATTATTCATGCTAGACAAGTGAAATATCATCCTTTGTCCAATTATGTCACCAGCATGTAAGCCATCTGTGGTCGAATGAAAACAAAAAAAAGATCATCATTCATAGGATTGATGATAAGCGTCTGCATGCACAGTATCTGTTGCGCTCTGGCACTGTGCGCACATACGACAACAACAAACATCATGTGTCCCTCAATAAGCAACAGCAACAACAACAACAACAACAACAACGTGACAGACCAACCATGGAATTTAAAATGTGAATTTAATCGTTTGAAAACTTTTGAAACATGGACAGTTCCCTTTATGGATTGTGGAGAATTGGCTGCGAGCGGATTTTATTACTTAAAACGTGGGGATGTGGTCAAGTGTATTTTTTGCAACATTGAAATTGGAAACTGGGAAATAGGGGATCAACCCTTTAGCGATCATCAGCGATGGAGTCCATCCTGCCCTTACCTCAATCGCTATGATGTGGGCAATATTCCATGGAGTTTGAATTATCCGGTTATTGTACCAGACCCTACAAAACTAGGAGATACCTGTGGACCGTATGTGCAAACTATTCATTTGAATGCTGTTCCAAATTAAGCCAACACACTTGTTTGTAATAAAAGTGTAAGTTTTTTTTTGTTATGAATAAAACCTCAAAAAATATTTCGCTGTTGTTCAATTCATTTTTTCCTTTTTTTCCCCTAAAGTCCTTTGATTTTGCCATGTTAAACCATGGCATGGGTTAGTTGTTGATTAGACGTCAATGAGGTAACAAGTAAAAATAAAAAAGCATGATGCGTACACTCATCGTGGATTGTCAGGGGTTTAAAATTGCAGACAACAAATTTATATTTAAGGAAGTTGCTTTTATCGATTGTAGTACGTTTTGGGTGTCTAACCCTATTCATTTGGTGTTTAAACCTCCCTATGCTTTCGAGTTGCTTAGTGAAAAAGATAAAAAACAGAGCCAATGGATTGAAAATCATTTGCAGTTAGCATGGAACAAGGGTGATATTTCTTACAAGTATCTTGACATTGTCATGAAAGCCCATTTGTCCTCGGCCAATGTCTTATTTGTTAAAGGGAGTGAAAAACGCCAGTGGCTTCAACCATTTCTACCCTCTCACTGTCAATGTATTGACCTTTTAGATATGGGTTGTCCATCCCTGCAAACGCTCATGGACACTTGTCCTTGCGACAATATTCAGAATAAAGCCTTAGCGCATGCATGGCAATTGTTTCATTGGCTCACCACGAGTGCATGTTGGGAGTTGTTCAATAAAATGAAAACTGAAAGTGTATCGTCCAATGATAGCAGTGAGACGTGTACACGTGAGGTGATAACATCAACGTTATAGACATGGACGCCACTACAATCGACAAGGCTATTGGAAAGTTCTTTGTGTGCAAGAAAAAACTGATTAGCTTTACACAACATGAATTATTAGCACTACCTAAATCATTTCTTTTTTATGTTGCTGCCAACGCTGTCAAAGAAATTTGGGAAAAGGCGCCTGCCGAGTGGACTAACGACTCTGTATTGAGTGAACTACAACCATGCAGTCATTTTTCCCATCACAAGCAATTAACCATGGCAAAAATACCTTCCATTCGACAGTGTGCCACATGCCAATTAATGAAATTATATCATGGTCATAAAACTCAGTGTAAAGACATTGTTTCATCATTCCATGGCTGTCATGCGGAAAACAACCACCACCTACCATGCTCGTCAGGAGCTGCCGACAAACAACAACAGCAAGAACAAGAACAAGAAGAAGAAGAACAACAAAAAAAGTGTTTTTCACCGATTGAAACCTCTATGTCCCAGGTGTACTGGCCGTGGAATTATTGATAACATTATTAAAAACTTACCATTCGAAGCTCACTTACCTGCTTACAGCTTTTGCGGCCCTGGTACTCGTCTTCAAGATCGTTTGAGGAGAGGGAATATGGGAATCAATGCTTTGGATCATGCATGCCTTAATCACGATAAAGCCTATGAAAACAGTGATCCCACACTAAGACGCATTGCCGACAAAGTCTTGTTAAGCATTGCCAAGCAACGATTAACAGCTTCAGATGCCAGTCTAGCAGAACGAATGGCAGCATTTATAGTGATTGGTGCTATGAAGAGCAAATTACTTTTATCTAGATATGGACTTTAACGTAATGAATTTATTTTAAAAAATGTATAGTATCACTGTTATCATGACAAAAAAATAAATAAAAAGACAAGAGTCCATGTTGTGTTTTTTTCCATTATTATTATTCACTCATAGTTTCATTATTATAATTATAAATGACAAACAATAAAAAAGGGACAGCAGTGCATCGTTAAAAATTATTACTAATTGTAGTAAATCTATTTTTTCAATCACAAACAATAAAAAAGGACAAAAGTCCATTATTTTAACTAATAGTTTCATTATTATTATTATAAAAAATTATATATACATGGTAATTGTACTAAACCTATTTTTTTTAAATCACAAACAATCAAAAGAAAGGACAAAAGTCCATCATTATTCATCAGCTTCAAATAGCAGTCTAGCAGAACGAATGTCAGCATGAAATCTTTATCTACTCTAGAACCAGTTTTTTTTGTTAAACGCTTATTATTATTGAATAAAATAACATGTTACTAGAATTTGATCATTATAAATTATAATAAAAATTGCTTAAAAATTGCTATAAATGCTATTTTAAATCACAAACAATAAAAAAAGGACAAAAGTCCATTATTTTAACTAATAGTTTCATCATTATTATTATAAAAAATTATATATACATGGTAATTGTACTAAACCTATAAACAAACAAAAAAATCTACCATTAAGCATAAGTTTTGAAAATTTATTTTTATTATTATTTATCATGGTAAACGTTGAGCAACAATTAATAAACGTCAAACTGTTGAACCCAAAAAATAATTTTATTTTATTATAGTTATTAAAGAGTAGGGCATGAATAAACAAAAAAGTTACGGCTAGCGTACAATGATTATTCGTTTTCAATTTTTACAAAACGAACCATGCATCGATTATTTTTTTCACCCTCATAAATTAAATAGACAGGGTGAATACTGGAATTGACATCTTCCATAACATTATCAGGTAGGTTATTAAATCGTGTGGGAAGAAATGTCTCAAAGTCTTGACAAATGCAAAGAGCTCGTTCACCAAATTTGGTTTTCAGTTTTTGAATTTTATGTATGCGAAAGGGTGTTTGCGTAGGCAATTCACTCATTTTCTTGCGTGCAAAGCCACAATCTTGACCAATGGCGTTCAAGGCGTCCATGGTTGTCTATAACCAAAGAAAAGAGTGTTACTTTCTAACACTCTTGTTCTTATATTACAATAGCAATAACTTTGTACATTAAAGTATATTGTTTTTTTTTTTTAAATCCTGAGTGTTTATGACCTGAAGTTGTAGATAGATAGTATTGGATAAAAATATAATAATAATGTTTGTATCATTTTTTCAGTCAAAACATACATTTGGAAATTATTTAATAGGAAATGTTTTATCAAAATTAAGTGTGAATCTCTCTTGGAGGTAAATGCATGTCTCTGTTGTGAATGGGAATTAGCCTATCATTCCCTAGTCGAATGACTTGTATTCGTTTGCTCTGTTGTTGTGCAAATTCACACAACATTCTGTTAAATAAATAGTATCAACAAATACTAAGAGCAAACATGGAATGCTTTTGGTAACCTATAAAAAGGCAAAGTTAACACGCTATGCATTTAATAACCATGTCTACATCCAACAAAACAAAATTCAAAACTACAAATTTAAACCAGTGTGTATGTGTTTATCAACGTGAATACACGATAAACTAAAACAAACAAACAAAATAGCCAAATGTATTCTAAACGTCAAGTATGCACCTGAAAGCCGAATGTAAACAAAAAAAAGCGATAATCATGACATCATGTGGTTAGTTTCTAACAAATCTCATTCTATGAGGCGAATATTGATTGATAGGTAAGCCAAGACAAAGTTGGCGAAATGCTTGTTGTCGATACGAAGTGATTGATTCCTCAGCAGGAAATTTATAAAAATGAAAACAAAACATTTGAAAAGTTATTGGAAAATAAACATTAAACAGGGGTTTTGTACATATTGTACACCAGAAATCTGGAAAATGATCCTCGTCAGCTAATTTAACAATCACTTGATTCATGGTTAAACCGTACCATGCTTTATGAATCACTTGCGTGGATACATTATTTTCAAAGTCAAAATTTAGCATACAGGATTTACAAAAGTGATGCCCTGGATCATAAACTATGTCATCATCCATAATGATGTCATAAAACATGGTATCAATGCGTACTTTCGTGTTTCTATATTCTGAAGGATAGGCCACACGTTGAGGATTATGAGACATCATCGTGGCATATTCATTGAACGTGGTGTGTTTTGTGACGATAAAACGATCTTCATCATGGCTCATGATTGAATCTGAAAAGTAGTCGTTGCCGTTTACTAAGTGAATAAATAAAAATACTATGTACTATATACACTGTCTGTCCCCTAAGTCAATGGCAAAAATAAAATAAAAAATAAGCAAAACACAAATAAATAACCATCTGTCTGTTGACTTCTTTAGGTTAGGTTAGGAAAAAAACATGTAACAGGTTAAAGAAACAATTTCTGTTCAGATATTTCAAATATATCACCACTCATAACTCTAGCCATAAATTGAGAGTTTTGTCCTCCGTAAAAGCAGCAGATTATTATTCTTTTGTTCTTGCATGAGACCTACTAAGCCACACCCTAGTGTGGCCTATTAAGCCGCATGCCTACTGAGGGTGAATGGTCACCTTGCCGAAACATGAGGCCTACTAAGCGACAACAATAGTGAGGGTGGCTACTTGTTTGTTTTTTTCCTAACCTAACCTAAAGAAGTCAACATGTTTTTAATCTAGCCTGTGCACAGTGAACCATGGAAACGTTGATGCATGGCTCTCTTTATGCGTTGACAGGCAAATAGCACAAGACATACAGTTTATGTACAACTATTTACAGGCATTCACACATCCATGCATACACCCATGCACGCAGGTTAAAAAACAAAAATTATATGATACACTACAATTTTTTATTTTTATTCCGAGGCTCAAGATGGCATCTCGCATTTGATAGCAACCAAACCAAACACTTGCCGTGTTGTACAACAACAATAGCTACAACCACTACTGGTTGTAACCAAATGGGACGCTTGTCATCATATCCTGACACCACTGTCTCTTGTCGTCCAACAAAGCGAGTGTTTGTTTTCGCTGCTTCATTAAAAATAAATCATGATTTTTTGAGAGAATCCTAAACTGACTATGTGCCATGGCTGTGTGGGTCTGAAGGACATGTAAATAATCATCCACACAGAGTCGTTTAACCACATGCTGGCTAATCCCTTTGGCTCGCATAGATTCGCATCGATCCACCTGTCGAAAACTATACATTTTCGGAGCGAGACCTACAAACTCAGTCATCATGGTGTCTGAACACTCATCTTTCATTAAACCAATTTCTTTTTTGTTCAGACGGGGGATATCGAACACGTTCTTCTCACTAAACGAGAACGTGTCAAACCATTTTGGGTTTTGTTTCATAACGACATACGGATCACAGTCACGGATATGGTAAATAAAACTATCCGTGTCTGTATATAACAAGGAAATGGTACCAAATCGCTGTATTGCAAAACCATAATGGAATTTATAAATGTGCAATTTTGAAAAATCTAATATGACTTGGCCTAAATAGATAGGCTTATTCATGACCACTTTAGTTTTGGCAAGTTCAATAGTCAGTAGATCATGATCAATAATGTTTAAAGATTTGAAATTTGGTTTTGCAATATATTTTTGAGCCCCCCATCTGCCATGCCATGTATTGACCAACTTAATGTCCCTATACTGCCGTACATTTTCCAAACTCTTGCCATAGATACAATTATTCATCAGTTTAAAAAATTGATTTGAAATGGCTGAGTGGCACTTTGTCTGTGACTGGTATTTAAATCCATGTATGGTTTCAACCACGGTTTCTGACAAAAAGAAATACCTCTATGGATTTTTTTCAGGGTTAAGCCCTGAGCTAAACATTCTACCAGCATGTCAATATGCAACACATAGTGATTTTTATCATACAAGGTACCCATCAATTTCTTATGATTGCCCTTACTCTCGGGCGGCACCATTTTCTCTATGCAAAAGGGGAAATCACCATGACGCTGTCTGAGATGGGGGGGATAAGCTAAGTCGACATCAAGAACATACCCTACGTCCTGTTGCTTGCTAGCGCTATGCACATTAAAATCTTTAATTTCATCCTCAGACAGCCAGACAAAGTTTCTGTACGGCAGTGGTCGACTCATAGCGTGACCGTATAAATTGTTTACGTCGAAATACATTAGATAGGATTCTGGTTCTTCGGGACAATAATCAGGCATGTAATGATTATTTGCCTTGGCATGTCGCTGATTGAGCGATACGAATCCCCCACGAATCCCTTTTTCCATCATGAGTACCATATCGGGATCCGTCAGTAAATCAAGCTCAATGTGGGTAAATTTGAGGGCGGCGTCCCAACTTAACCCTGGACTGGTATAGTAGTGAGCGGGGTCAAGGCCATAAATCCTGTGACATAGCTGACGAAACGTTTCAAAAACGTCGGTCAACAACAACACGTCTAATTTTAAGTAGTGCATAGCATACTGGCCCATGGTTTCTATGCCAAACACTCGCCAAACATGCTGTGCATGGGCATAGTCTTCTTCACTGATGGTGCTTTGAGTCAATTGAGAAAAGAATTTTTCTCTTGGCGGCAAAGTCGTTTCTTCAAGCACCTCGTAACTTTCCACATAATCGTATGGAAAATGGCCTTTACGAACACACAATTTAAATTGATTTGTATCCGTAAAGTGGGAATGGGTATGTTTCAACTCATCTTGGCTTAAGCCTTTCACAAGACTATCCAGCGAACTAGACATAAACTTGAATGAGTCGAGAAAGCGAATGCTCATGCTTCCTTTTCTCCATGAAAGTGAGGTAAAGCTCTCATGGTTCTTAGCCAAAATGCTGAATTTGCTCTTATCTACATGAGCAAATTGTTTTACAATGAAGTGAAGGTCATACCGGGAGAAATTGTGTAAGAAGACAGGGAGGAAGCGAGGTGTAGAGTACTTCAAATTGCATTCGTTATGGGCAGCACCTCTAAAATGCCCTGTCCTGTGGCAGTGGTCTCTTACTTTTTTTTCTCCGCCTAAGATTGGCTTTTCACATATGTGGCAGGTGGTGGCTTGATCATATTCTCTTTGCTGTACGTCATTCATCTGAATTGGTACAGGGTTGTTCAAAATAGTTTCTACTTTGCCTGCTAAAGCCGCCATTTGATCAACAAACCACCGCGCACAATCCTGACCTTTATGACTTACATACTCACATTGTGAATTATCATAGTGACAGACAACATAATAGGCTACAGCAAAAGGCTCATGTTTCTGCACTGGATAGGTTGAGCTTGTATGGGGGCTTGGTTCACATCCCTGAATGGGAACAGTAAGGGCCTCAAAATCAGCGTAAACAGTAAATGGTACCATCTCTTGTTTATTAGTGGCCTTAAATTTTAAGACTGCGTCATTCCCTTCGGGCAAGACTAGCTTTACTGCCGTCTGCCCTTCACAGTCTTCCGTATGTCGTTTCAAAAGTTCATCAGTTCCAAAATACTGAAGGCAGCGCTCGCAAATATGCTTTTTAGGATGATGATTTGACATTTGGCTGCTCACCAATTTACTTAAATTCTTTATCCAACAATAATGGCTTTTATCCCCATCAGACAGGAAAAGCAGGTGAATGTGATGTTGCTTTACCTGTTTGGTGGCATACAAGGGGCCCACAATATTGGATCCTTCGATGCCATACACCATGAAAGAGAAATTTGGATTATCTTTCTCAAATAAATGAATTTTATCTAGAGGCATGGGAAATGAAACACGCTCGAGATTGAGAGTTTGTTTCATGTGGTTAAACAATTCTTTGTACTGCCCTGGTCTATCACAATTACTGCCCTGACAGGGTTGCAGGCAGCTCACTATACTCCACAAAAAGCAGTAATCGTCTTTGTTGCGTATGTTGATCACTGCCTTTCTGGAAGCGATAAAGCTCGGTGTGGCAATATAGCTACTTCCTGCATTCAATGGATTGTATTTACAAATATTGATTTGCAAATAGGCAATGCTATTGAGGGCCAAGCCACTGGGACCCTCTTGCAACTTATCAAATTTAGTGATAAGCGCTTGAATAGCTTTCTCCTGATACCACGTTTCCAAATTATCGGCTATCAGTACTTTCTCCATTTTTGTACAAAGGTTGAAGGTGTGTTTCTCTTCAACATTATTTTTTATCAATGTAAATTCACATAGTAGTTCGAAGTTTATTTTTAAAGCCTGATGCAATCTTAAGCCTTGTTCACATTCACTCAAAAAAATGGGAAAACATAATTCCACAAAATCTTTAGGCGACAGACAGTGATTCGCATTGTAAATTCGGCCTGAGCATACTCGCGTTTTGAAACATTTGGCCAAAGGCTGCCACACTAACACTTCACTCTCTGATATAGACATGATTATAAAATGGACTAATAAACGTGCAACCCTTACCTTAAAATAGGTTAATCCAAAATCTCCAATTCCAAACGACCACACTTATCGATTTTTACTGACTGGCACACACAATCTCGTTCACAGGTAGACAATGGTTGTAGTAATTTGGGCCCCCAGCAGGAAATGATCACCAACAAAGTTGTTATAGTTTTAATATCAACGACAAGGTTTATCTTGTTTTTTTTGTTTCCAATGATTTATCTAAAAAACAAACCAATACAATCCGTTATTAGTCATGGTTATATACATTAAACATGTGCATTCATTCATTCATTCATTCATTCATTCATTCATAAGACTTGCTAAAAACAAAAGGTTTCAAGTGTGCACACATAAATAAGACACTCACTCGAAAATAACAAAGTCATTTACAAAGACTCACCTCTTTTTTTAAATATCGAAAGCGTCAAGGTAGTTAAAACCTATTCACTCCATATATATCTTCATTCTAAAACAATAATAAATACACGCCATAAGTATATAAATTTCCGTGAAATAAATGACATGCATTTAACAACAACAACAACAATAAAAGTAATGGAACAACATGTACTCACCATATAATGAATTATAATACTTTCAGCAAATGTGCTCTTTGCCGCCACTGTCACTGTCACTGTCACTGTCTCTCTCTCTGTCTGCTTTCCCAGACTTAATGATGTTGTTTTTAAAAATCTGCAACAAACGAAATCCCCCAAAAATACCATCAGTCACTAACTTACTTTTCATGCATACACAAAATAACAATAAAACCAATCATGCCATAATTAACAATAATGAACCTA
This sequence comes from Meconema thalassinum, assembly GCA_946902985.2. Taxonomy (NCBI): domain Eukaryota; kingdom Metazoa; phylum Arthropoda; class Insecta; order Orthoptera; family Tettigoniidae; genus Meconema; species Meconema thalassinum. Next base: position 309,665,150 of record OX336392.1, on the reverse strand, counting down.
CCTTAGTACAAGTATGGCCGCGGTTCACGTAATATTTTACAAAGAGCATAAGGCACTTGCATCCGTCACCTTCAAAGATGAACACGAGAATGATGAGTCTCTCTTACCCTCAGAACATATATGTCTCCTCAACAAGATGCAAAGTTAACACTTTACTTTTTTTTTTTGTTCCTATGAGTAGGATGTCATGGAGCGCACAAGTCAGACCGATTCTCACAAGCTTTTGCAATCTCTGCATGAGTATGCGTGAGAATGCAATGATCAGCTTTTCGACAGAGCTGTTTGTCCTTCATCGAGATATCGGGTAACACGTCTGGGTCAGATAACAGCCACCTGCATGTGAACAACAGGCTGTTATCTCTCTCTGCTGCGAGGCACGTACGATGATAAGACCTGTGTCTGTCTGGATCGCCGTGGGTCAGTCTCAATGCTTTCAATTCTCATTGCATTAAGCAAGTTCTCTCTCTGCGTGTGAGCCCTGACCAGTCAAGACAAATAATAATAATAATAATGCATAAGTGTTTTATTAATATCAAAGCGCATAACCTAACGTGACTTCAAATCTGGTTTCTTACTTTTTCCCCGTTTTCCTCAACGATCTCGAAAAAAAAAAATGACGGAAACCATGATTTCAGGTTTTCCATACCTACATTCCCGTAAACTGAACAACGACACAAATACATCGACATGCCCATCATAAAAATCGCCTCATTCGTTTTCCAAATAACGCGAAAATGAACAAAAAAAACACCTTTTCCATAAGAAAACCATGTTTCCAGCTTTTTACCTTTTTCATGTCTATATCCACGTAAAGAGAATAAAGAGACGAAATAAATACTATCACACGCGTCATTCTCACGTTTTCGGTTTTCCAAAAATCGACAAAAATGTGAAAAACGCATGTTTTGACTCAAAACCCTAACTTCACCTTTCCGACACCTACATTCCCGTAAAGAGCACAACGAGACGAAAAAAACGAATCCAAGCACGCCCTCCTAGCATAACCCGTTTTCCAAAAATCGGCAAAAATGTGAAAAACGCATGTTTTGACCCAAAACCCTAACTTCACCTTTTCGACACCTACATTCCCGTAAAGAGCACAACGAGACGAAAAAAAACGAATCCAAGCACGCCCTCCTAGCATGACCCGTTTTCCAAAAATCGGCAAAAATGTGAAAAACGCATGTTTTGACCCAAAACCCTAAGTTCACCTTTTCGACACCTACATTCCCGTAAAGAGCACAACGAGACGAAAAAAACGAATCCAAGCACGCCCTCCTAGCATAACCCGTTTTCCAAAAATCGGCAAAAATGTGAAAAACGCATGTTTTGACCCAAAAACCCTAAGTTCACCTTTTCGACACCTACATTCCCGTAAAGAGCACAACGAGACGAAATAAACGAATCCAAGCACGCCCTCCTAGCATGACCCGTTTTCCAAAAATCGGCAAAAATGTGAAAAACGCATGTTTTGACCCAAAACCCTAAGTTCACCTTTTCGACACCGACATTCCCGTAAAGAGCATAACGAAATGAAAATAACGAATCCAAGCACGCCCTCCTAGCATGGCCCGTTTTCCAAAAATCGGCAAAAATGTGAAAAACGCACGTTTTGACCCAAAACCCTAACTTCACCTTTTCGACACCTACATTCCCGTAAAGAGCACAACGAGACGAAATAAACGAATCCAAGCACGCCCTCCTAGCATGACCCGTTTTCCAAAAATCGGCAAAAATGTGAAAAACGCATGTTTTGACCCAAAACCCTAAGTTCACCTTTTCGACACCGACATTCCCGTAAAGAGCACAACGAGACGAAAAAAACGAATCCAAGCACGCCCTCCTAGCATAACCCGTTTTCCAAAAATCGGCAAAAATGTGAAAAACGCACGTTTTGACCCAAAACCCTAACTTCACCTTTTCGACACCTACATTCCCGTAAAGAGCACAACGAGACGAAATAAACGAATCCAAGCACGCCCTCCTAGCATGACCCGTTTTCCAAAAATCGGCAAAAATGTGAAAAACGCATGTTTTGACCCAAAACCCTAAGTTCACCTTTTCGACACCTACATTCCCGTAAAGAGCACAACGAGACGAAAAAAACGAATCCAAGCACGCCCTCCTAGCATGGCTCCTTCCATTCCAAGGTCGCAGGGGCTCACAACTTCCTAAGTGAGACAGCTTTCCCCTTACCACACTACTCACCTCACCGCGACTGAAATTGGTGACTTCGGCGAAACCTAGCAATAATTAGAACGTGACAAATTTTGAAAAGAGGAGGCCAAAACATATGATTCCCCGACCCCCTCTTCCCGTGGAAGCAACGCCTACTGTAAGATTGTTTATTTTAAAAAATATTCATCTAAAACAGAATAGCAAATAATAGCCAACGAATCATTCTTCGTGGATGATATCAAATCCACCTTCAACCTACAGGACACACCTGCCTCCACCTTCGTCCTCGAAGAGAGAAGAGAAAAGGCACGACAGATTCCAGCGGATATCCACTCCACGGATGCACTATGGAAGACACATGGAAATGTTCAAACTTCGAGTTCAGACATGTCTACACAAGATTCACTGCCCGTGGCTTTCACTGGAAGATCTGCACGACTGACGGCCAGGGATGATAACTGCAAATGCCAACTTTGGGGAATGAAATGTACGCAGTACCACCTGAGGAACTGCTTTGAAAGAACTGTTACACTCGCCAATTACGCCAAAGACCTGCTAATTCAGGTCAACACATCTTATGTGCACTTTGTGCTTTGTAAATAATATAATAATACATTTAAAAAACGCTACCCTGTTTTTCAATTCAATGGATGTAAGGGTAAAAGTACCGTACTGTTAAGATTTGGTGTTCCATCAAAACACCATACTTCCTAGTTTTTTTAGTAGGTTTAAATGAACATTCCTTCACTCGAGGATATGAAATGGGCTGACTCTAATCTCTTTCTTCTTATCCAAACTAGTCAAAACTAGTCAAAACTTCTCAGACAAAGTGAAACATTTGTTCTTAAATATTAGGAATGTCTGTTCACGTTTAAACATGTTACAAGACAGTCCTTCCTTGTTTGTTAAATGACTGTCTGCGTGGCTCAGCGGTAACGTTCTCGCCTATTGGGCCCAAGGTTGAAATATCGAATCCTGGTGCAGTCGGATGGCATTAGAGAGTGCGCAAATGCTAGGGAGCCGTGTCAGTAGATTTACTGGCACGTGAAAAGATCCCCTTCGGGGCAAAATTTCGGCACCCCGGCGTCTCTAAAAGCCTCAGTAGTTAAAAGGGACGTAAAACCAATAGCATTATTAACATTATTATTATTAATATTTAATTATTATTATTATCTTTGTCAAATGAAACATGGTTGTTGCTTGCTAAGCTGAACAAAAAAAAAAAAAAAAAGTCAATATTCCTAAGACAAACTATAAGCATGCATGAAAGAAGAAAGAGACTAGAGTCAGCCTATATGATATTCTTGAATGATAGAATGTTCTTCTAAACCTACTTCGAAACTTGTAAATATGGAGTTTTGATGGCACACTAAATCTTAACATTACAGTACTCTGACCCTTGCATGCATCATATTGAAAGGCAGGGTTGCTAGAAATCCGTTCGAAACCACAACCAAAGTAATAGCAAGATATTTTTAGCCTATTTTCATTTTATGAAAAGAAAAAAAAAGGCTTGTGAGATCACATTTTGTCCGTGTGTGTGCGTATGTGTGTCTGTCTGTCTGTCTGTCTGTGTATGTCCCCCTAATAACTTCTAAACGGCTGGAACGATTTCAATGACACTCGGTAAGGTCATAGTAATATTATGGCCGCCCCGACCGTGCCCTTCAATTTTCATTACGTCTCACCAATCCTACATGGCGGCTGTGCGAAATATTTCACCGCCATTCCATATCTCCGACACTATTACTGATATCACCCTGAAATTTTGTACGGTGATAAAGGGCACTGCTTGAAGTTCACCTATGAGACTTTCAAAACTTGTTAACTACAAAACGAACATGGTGGCCAATCGAAGATGAAACTTTTAAATAGACTCTTCTCTCGCGATTTAACCATCCAAACGCAATGAAACTTGGTACAGCACAAAAACCTGTAAAATAGAAAACGAATATTTTAATAGACTTTTCTCGCGATTTAACCATCTGAGCGCAGTGAAATATGGTACAAAAATGTTATACACATTGTATTGCACTCGCCTCTAATTTAGTTCAATTGTTCATATAACCTCAAGATAGCGGCTGTGCGCAATATTAAAATTAAGTTTTTATTTCTAGTGTATTAATCATGCGATCGAAGTGATCGTTTGAACAATGAACCTACGCAAAAATCGTCTTCTAATAGTACATAACTCTATGGCCTACATGTATAAACATCCTAAATGGCGACCAACCGAAGTGTTTATACGGTTCTCAATATCTATTTATCTATGATAGCAATCAAACTGAAATGTTGTATGTTGATAGAGGCTATGAACATAAGACTTTCAATAACCTGGTGAGCACAAATCCAACATGTTGGCGACGCGAAATATAAATATTTAATTGGACGTTTTTCGCGATTTAACCATCCGAACGCAGTAAAACTTGGTATACAAATTTCAATCAACTGGCATCTAATGCATTTCAATTGTTTTCATAACCACAAGATGGCAGCTCTGCGAAATTTTAAAATCTGATTTTCATTTCTTGTGTCCTCATCATGCGATTGATGTTTGAATACTACACCTACACAATAATCTTCATGTAATAGTACATAACTCTAAGACATACATATATAAAAATCCAACATGGTGACCATCCGAAATATTTAGACGGTTCTCAATCCCTATGAATATATTACAGCAATCAAACTGAAATTGTGTATGTTGATAGAGGCATTTGACATAAGTAGGAAATATGAAAATAGGCTGTATAGTTCTTCACGGAACTACTAAGTCTTGTTAAACATAAAACCAGTTTTGTTTCGTTTCGCCGTGGTGTCCTACACCGATAGAGGACATCCATTATTCACTAGCCAGGAATTAGGTGGAAACAGGAAATTTCCAACCTGTATGTGATTTTCCTTTAATTTGTTATTCCAATGGGAGGAGAGCTTGCGAAATTGATTGTACAGTATGCAGCCTGCAGGCGCCAGATGGTGTACAGATAAGATAATGTTGGGGGTTTCCATGTCTCTTTCATTCCTGGCCCTCATTTTGTTTAATAATTCGAATCTACTGAATATTCCAATGTTTAAGTGTAAATATTGACTTGAACTGTAACTGTTGTTCCATGAAGCCAACTGTTGACTTGTTCTATATGAAAGGAAATTTGTGCATCATTTTATTTTACTGTATTATGCGGTGAATTTGTCATTTATTAATTTCTTATCAGTAGGCATTTGTGGGGAATTCTGTTTAAAACGCTATTCAAATACTGGACGAAAACAACAAATAAAATATGTATTTCACAATTCGTCCCAAGATGACTCATAATCCGCATAATTCACACTGAATTTATTGATTATATTTATAATAGTCGCCTCCGTAGCGTAGCCGTCAGCATGGTTAGCTGCCGCCCCGGAGGTCCTGGGTTCGATTCCCGGCTCTGCCACGAAATTTGAAAAGTGGTACGAGGACTGGAACGGGGTCTACTCAGCCTCGGGTGGCCCAAATGAGTAGAGCGGGTTCGATTCCCCCTCAGCCATCCTCGAAGTGGTTTTCCGTGGTTTCCCACTTCGTCTTCGGGCAAATGCCGGGATGGTACCTTCTTCAAGGCCACGGCCGCCTCCTTCCCTCTTCCTTGTCTATCCATCCTAACCATCCCTTACCTTCCCTCATGAGGCCCCTGTTCGCTTTGCAGGTGAGGCCGCCTGGGCGAGGTGCCAATCCCACCTCACCAGTTGTATCCCTTCCGATTTGATGTTCCCCGCTCTAGGACACTGCCCGTAGAGGCGATAGTGGTGAGTTCCCTCGCTGAGTCCGTGGGTTCCACCAACCTGGAGGGTAAACGACAATATATATATAATAATATTACGACAGATATTTGGATACAGTATTCAAATATAATGGCATGAATGCAGTGTATGTGCGTACGGTACATAGAATACAACGTCTATATGAAGAAAAAAACGTACTTATGAGGCTTTTATGAGTTATTATTGTTTAAATTATTACGGATGGTGCGTCATTAAGAGTTTTAAAAAATCAGTATACATAACTCATCCCTAACTTAAGTTTGTGACAGTCTCTTCCGGTGTATTTTTATAGCGAAGCCCGCTCTATAAAACCTTCCATGTAAAGTACTGTATATGGAGTGAAGGGCCGGGTGAGAAAACAGTGGACATAGCACTGTCTTGCACGCGAACTCTTCTGTGCTATGAAAGGATTTTATTTTCTCCTCCTGGGCCTGGAAGATTGGTCCCATGTGTTGCCAGAAACCGCTTTTAAGTATTTTTTTATTTTTCCTGAACTCTACAGACAGATTAAAATAAAATATTCTGGCGCAAACCGAATCTCTTAGCTTAGTTTCAGTTTTGTGAAAATGTATGCAGTACCTTAGCGTTTTACATACAGGGTTATTCAAAATGGTTGTCGGGGTTTTCAAAAATCAAAATACATAGTGGAATTTGTATAGGAACTTGAATCTTTTTTTATTCTCTACCACCCTACCATAACTAATAACATTTGTTTAAATACTGTAGGCTACATTACAAATGTTCAATATATGCATCCTACACCAGTGTTGCCATGTCTACTTATTTTGAAGATTTCCTTCTTTTTAACAATGCCTTTTTTTTTTCTACTACAAAAGTTTAAGAGTCCGCCTCGTTGCGTAGTGGCTAGCACTTTTGTCTGTCATCGCGGAGGCCTGGGTTCGATTCCCGGCTCTACCACGAAATTTAATTCTGGTCTGAGGGCAGGAGTGGGGGACACTCAGCCTTGTGAGGCAAAGCTAAGAAGAGGCGGGCTCAGATTCACACCTCGACCATCTTGGAAGTGGTTTTCCAAGGTTTCCCCACTTCTATTCCAAGCGAATGCCGGGATGGTTCCTAAATTAAGGCAACGCCCATCTCCTTCCCAATCCTCATCTGTATTACATAATAAAAAATAATAATATTATTGGTTTACGTCCTTTTTAACTACTCTGGCCTTTAGAGACGCCAGGGTGACGGAATTTTTAACGTGCCAGTAAATCTACTGACACGGCTCCCTCGCATTTGCCCACCCTCAAATGACTGCACCATGATACGAACCTGCAACCTTGGGCCCAGCAAGCGAGAACGTTACCGCTGAGCCACGCAGCCAGCCTATCTAAATTGCAACTACACACACTAATACAGCCATCACAGGTTATCAGGCAAATTCTACATTTTGACATTCCTGGTTAAAGTTTGACACAGCTGTAAGCGATGTGGCTTTATCTTCAGGTGCCTCCGTGACAGTTGACACATGCTATAGTGTGGTATGGCTTCTTGTACAATGTAGGCCTACATTCATTTCCGGGCTGCCTGTTGCAGTCGATTTCGTAGAGCTGATCCGATTCACTTCCGCTTCTGACACTGATTCGCCCTTGACAGAAACAATCTGTGTCCACAAATTGATCATACCATCTGTGAGGCGAGTTGTCAGAAGGAGGATCCGTCCCGTATTTCGTTTGATAATGTCGCTGCAATCTGGTAGCGGTCTAATGATTATCATGATATTCAAGAGTACAAAACGCTTTATCGTTACCGTTGACCGCCATTGTGTAAAATCTGCTATAACTGTCATCTGGTATTACCCGTCTGACGAATCCTTGCCGGTGGTATAGCTCTCTCACTTTCCCGGCGACTCAAACGTTCAATAACCATTGTTCACTGCTGACCAATAGCTGGCGGCACTTGACCAATCCTCTATTCCTCCTCGTACCTGACAGCCAGCTTGCGCGTAAGGCAGGTGACAGGTGTCCAGTGTTGCACAGCTGCACGTAGTTAAGTTCAATCTCGCTGTTTGCTCTCAGTGGTTACGGTGGAGAGTTGATAACACTGTGCATCGAGCTGGGAAAGCCTTGGCTCCCAGCAGACATGGCATGTAAACATATCCGCCTAGCTATATTTCAAAGGGAGATAATGGAACTGCGCCCATAATCAGTGGTATTTCCAGATCCTTTTAATTAGGTCGATTAAACTGCGCCCATAGTCAAGTCGGCTGTTAGCCCAAGGTCGGTTCAAGAGGAAGTGACGGACTGTCTTCCACCACTAGCTTCTGCACTGCTGAGAATAAGAGGTAGTCCCCCGTCCCGATAAGCAGCTGTACTACGGGAAACCCTGCCTAAGCCACGGAGGCTACACTAATAATAATAATAATAATAATAATAATAATAATAATAATACAACTCTATAATCCACATAAATAACTACCCCTCTAGTTTTGTTATACAATAAAAAATATATAATAATCTTCTAAATGGTAAGATTACCTCAAACTAGATTATTAAATATTTGCAATAACAAAACAATTTTTAAAATATGGTTAGGTTGTCGAAAACATCCCAATGTACCAGTTAATGTTAATATTGCTAGAACAAAAATTAAATATGAGTCTGTTTTGGAAACTGTACCTCTTTTATGTATCCCAGGCCAATCTCTTGTCAGCAATCTGGACAGGGTAGGCTATATTTAGTTGTTCGCAATCTGGACGGTTTTTGACTTGTTCGCAATCAAGACAGAACCGATTTGAAATGAGTCACTTCAAATTCACACCACTCGACACAACATAATTCGGTAGAGGGGAGGAGGGACGGAAACTACCTGACCGCTCCCAATGAGCGCAGTTCCACTGCCACTTTTCGAAGGTTGATGCTAATGACCAGGGTCATTAGTGAACCTTGGGCGCAGTTCCATACAGCCCATTTCAAAGGCGAGTCGCGCGTTAACGAGGGAAGTGGGAGGGCTATAGATGAACTACAAGTTGCAAGTCGCGTGACGTTATCTGTTTTCCCGGAGATATGGGTACAATCTTCACTGTGTGTCAATGAATCATTGTGGCACGAGCTTTGCGTTTGATAAATTGGGTATTCAATTTTTGTTGTTGTTCTGGTATGTGAATAGTTTTGAGGCATCCATATGCTTAGCGGAAAAATAGTGTATTAGCACAGTAGAAATAATATTACTGTATTAGTACTGTATTAGTAGGTCTATCACAACAGCACGCAATCTCCTAGTGTCAATAACACTATGCAGAACATACAGTACACACCTCCCCTCTTGCCTCATACTAGTCCCGATGTGGCGATAGACAAGTGCAAACTGTTGAACAGCGCACTAATATCAAAACGGCAAAGAGTTTTTCTAATGTAATCCATCACTGCAACGATAATACAGTAGTCGTATGCATTGCCTCTAAAAATCAAGACAATCATTTTGAATAACCCTGTATAGGAAAGTCCTCGCATGAAGCCCACTCGCTGGTTGGTTGGTTGGTTGGTTGGTTCCTTAGTTTAGGGGCTGCGACAACGCAGTCATGTAGCCCCGTGTACTTTGTGTGTGTGTAGAATCTGTCTGATAACCGGTGTTAAATGTGATGGCTGTATTAGTGTGTGTATCTGTTTTTAAATTCAAGTAAGGACTGCAACTTTGAATTTTTCAAATAGTTCCTGCTTTTGTCGCCAAACGCCACCGTCAACGACTACTAGGCCTAGTTCAGAACTAGACTACTAGACGCCACCGCAGTCGGCTCTTGGCAACGAACGTAGAAACCTAAGAGCGTTGTTTACATTCCTAACCTATACAATTTAGCTTCACACAGGTGTAATTAGTGGAAGGTTCTTTAACATGCCATAAATCTATGACATGGGACCGACGGCTTTACTTCCCCTCCGAAGGAAGGCATACTGAGGGATTTTAACGCTCTTAAAAAATCCGACGGCTTCGGCCACTCGACTAAGAGGTTACGTTGTGCATTATAATTTATAGCTGTGCGAAGAGAAACTAGAGAGAATTTCTGTTAATCAATTCCTAGAAAATATTTTATAATGTTAAAACATGACAGGTACAGTGCCATACAGGGCAGCATCCTTTCTTTCTTTCTTTCTTTCTTTCTTTCTTTCTTTCATAAGAACTATTTTCTATAAACATTTCAAACTGTTTAGCCGGTCTCGTGGTGTTGGGGTAGCGCGCTTGCCTTCACCCGGAGGCCCCGGGTTCGATTCCCGGCTCCGTCAGGGATTTTAGAAACTGACGTGAGGGCTGGAACAGGGTGCACTCAGCCTCGTGAGGACAATTGAGCAGCTGTCTGACAGTGAAGCAGTGCCCCGGTCACAAAAACCAAGATTAACGGCTGTGGGGACCCTGACCACGCGTCACCCCAATATCTGCAGGCTAAATGGCTGGGCAGCGGTCGCTTGGTAGGCTGTGGTGCCAGGGGTTATTATTATTATTCAAACTGTTTTCTCTTTTCTTTTGGGGATGCTCTGAGTGGTGTTGAGGTGTGAAGGATGGGTACATGAGTAACGCATAGGTGAGGTCTGGTTGTAGTACATACTGTATATCCACTTTGTTTGCAAGTTTTGTGGAAGTGGGTCGTTCTCTTATCTGAACAAGTACGGAGATACGGCGGCCCTTAGCGACTCAACATTAAACATTGAAATGTCAATGGCCTGAGTTCGCTTTTAAGTAGTGTCTTCCTAACGAATATCGCCAACTTAACAAATCACCAGATGAAGTGATTTTTATACATATTTTGGTGACTAAATTTAGTTTAAAATACGTATTTACTTTTTAAAAGTGACAGCAATATTTCTCTGTTTTGATATATGTATCTAGAGGCAGATAACCTCGCTTGTCGCCTCTTGAAACCACAATAGTTATCATCATCATCATCATCATCATCATCATCGACGGACTGTAGGTATTTGGTGACTTTTGACTTCTACTGTAGCCTACTTAGCAATTTTCCAAAAAAAATAAGTTGGCAACACTGTCCCAAATAGTCCCGTGAGTATTTGCACAGCATTCTTTTTTGTAATCTCCAAGAAGACTCATTGTGGGTCATTCTTACTGTATTGGTGGGATAGTTATGGTACAGCACACCTGATCAGAGAATGCAATGAAACCCAATAATAAGAGCAAAGTTTGTAAATGAAGGAGATATAAACAGAATAGAAATTGATAATGAATAACAGACTTTAATATAATTAACAGTCTAAATAGTTAATGGTGGAAGGCAGGTAAATCAGCGAAATTTATAATGTTATCAGAAGAATATGGGACAAGTGGGAAACACAACAAAGATGCATGTTAAACAAGTATTCGGGTACATGAGACGGTATCCTAAGCTATAGAACTTAGTTAAAGCCTAGGTAGCCTCTCTGTAACAATTAGGATAAGATTAAGATAGTACATAATTAATTGTCACTATTAGTGTTTTTATAATTGTTTGTAACATTTAAAACCATGTAAATTATTTATAGGTTCTGTGAGTTTTATTTTTAAATTCATGTTGCGGTTTATTAATCTTCTGAAAGATCTTTGTATCAGGCTATTAGGGAATCACTGTAACTAAATTACATGTATGAGGTGGTATTTGCAATAAATAACACTCTCGCCCCAATCTCTGGCTATCCAAGATTTCGAACAGAGGGTATTCTATTCTATTCTTACTGTATCAGTGAGAGAATATTTTCATTGAAAACTAGTAATGCATCAACTGAAATATCGATATACTGTAACGGCTACCTTTGTCGTTGGATATCGCTCTACAAGTTGGGCGATCATTTATAACGTTTCTACAGATATTACACTCAAGACTCCTTAAAACCACCTCATCGTTCTTATTTAGCATTGGCCTGTCTAGACAGACGACATACACTTTATTAATTTAGATTTACTGGGCGCCAGTTATCGTAAAGATAACACATTAAAATTTTATTTAGCCACGGCCGCTCCCTTCCTTGAGCCAAGATCTATCATCGGAGCGTAGGGCAATAAACTTGCTCTATGAGATACTCTTTGCATTCCAACTATCCTATATATTCAACTCCCAATGAACAAGACATTTTAACTAATACTGGTTTATTTACAACAAAATTATTAACATTTGATCTGAGGTTTCGAGCTGTGTACAATATGTGCATTAATATTCCCTAATTGCGGGGCAATATTGACTGTCTTCTCGCTAGCGCTGATCTTCTGTGTTGATAATAACTCGGTCCACATACCTGGTGCCTTGTGGTTCAAAGTCCATCTCGTTGGTCTGCTTGCAGTCTAATTTGAGATCTTACGCCAACACACGTTTATTGACCTTTGAAAACATATGTTTTCTTCTTCTCGTTGTTGTTGTTGTTGCTGCTGCTGCTGCTTGTTTCTGAGTTTGATCACCATGGTAAGCAAATTTGAACAAACCAGGCTAATTGAATTCACTAAGTCCCATCTTACTGAGGGACTGGCAGAGTCTACGACTCACAAAGTCAGTGAGTGAGTGCGTGATCGAATATGTGAATGACAGAATAGAATCTATAGAATAGCCAGTGCTGAAGTCGCACTGGGCTTTTATACACTCTGAATGGTCCCGATGTTTCGCGGCATAAATTTGCCCGCGACCCATCAGACCAATTATAGCAAAGCATTTCTCAGTCCTCAAGCGACGCTAAAACTTCTCCGAGCGGGAATACAGGCCCGCGTACTTCAAATATTCCACTCAGAACCCGCTATTCCTCTCGTTGCGCATTTATATATTCCGCCGAAAACTTTCTCCAAGCCCTTGTCTCCAGTCAGCGTGGCTTCGTTCCAGAAATACATTTTCTTGCAATATGTTGCTTCACCGTCCGTAACTTCTTCCAACCATGCCCGTCCTGTCATTACAATTTAACTAATAAAACAGCCCTAGACCTCTATAAAAACCCTGTTTCTTAATCTAAGCACTTGACAATATTATATATGACTATGGTAATGACGTGAATATGGTATGGCCCCTCCCTTGATATTAATGGGTGAATAAAACGATATAACTTTGATATTTCAATAATAATAATAATAATAATAATAATAATAATAATAATAATTACACAATGACTTTAAAAATAATAATAATAATAATAATAATTTGTACCGTAATCAAGATTACGTTACAAAACGTCCCCATGGTTTCATAAAGAATGTAATGAATGATGAAATCACAAATCTTCCCTTTAAAACTTAACAGGAAATACACTGAATATACATATATGACCCTTCAAATTACATACATAATGATTATACCCTTTTCATTTTCCTTGATTGATCTGCACTCTTCTTGCAATGTTACATAAACATTCTGATTGTCCTGTGCAGTCATACAGGATTTACATGCTACATTTGTTCTTGTAGTCCCTTACAATAACAGAACGCAATATATTGCTTCTTGTTTCACGCAACACAAGTGATTTATCTCACTTCCACCAATTCCTTAGAGCCACGACACGACTCTAATTATAAACACACGGCAGTCTGCCCTTCTTGCAGCACTTGCTCTTTTCTATGATATTTCCTCAGATTGTAAATATTACATGTACCTATGACATAATTTTCCTGATCTTTCAATAAGTAGGCATTATTTCCTATCCTCTTCGAAACGACATAAGGTCCAGTAAACAATAAAAACAACTTTGACATTTTCCCTTCCAATGCACAAGATGGCAACGGCTTATGTAACAATCGTTGCTACAAACTTCCATGTACTTCCTACCTCTCAACAAAACACTTGACTAGCCTGAATAACGTCACATGAGTCAACAATACATACCTGAAATAACTACCTAGTGTCCTACCTAATTTCCTCACTAACGTTGAGCAACTACTACTAAAATCTACTGTTGAGAACCACTTCCGCCCCTGAAAACGTTGAACTAAATCCTCCACTGCTTCAGTTCTCAGCTGGTCGCTTTCGACTCTAGTATTTAACATTCTGCCGTCTATGCACAGTCTCACTGAATTGTCTTTCTTGGCTACTACAACTAATGGATTTAAACAATGGCTAGCTGAAGGCTCAATTATGTCGTTTTCCAACATTAATTCTATCTGTTCTTCGACGGCTTTCATATATTTAGTTGCGACAGGATACCTAGGCCCTACGAAACTACTTGTGTCTTTAACGACAAAACTATGCTCATATAAGTGTGTTGCTCCGGGTTTTGAGCTGAAAATTTCCTTATATTTTATTAATACCTCATGTAACTGATGACCTTGCTCATCATCCAGCTTACACTGTGACAATGCATCATGGATCCTACTCTCAAGTTCAGACTCCATTGCAACCTGACACACCTTAAAAACTTTGCTCTCACTAGCATCTCCGCGGTCTACCTCATTTACTTCAGGAAACTCATCACTCACAACCACGTTGCTTTCTTCCTCAAACATACACACTTTCATCTGTTTGTCAGTCTTAGACACCTTATACGTAACCTGAACTTCTTTATCCTGCCAAAATAAACATATCCTGCCAAAATGAAAATCTAATTTAACTTGATATAATGATAACCATTCCGCACCGAGAATCACCGGATATACTAAATTTGGAACTGCCAAACAGGGCTGAAATTTAACTAACTCACTAATGTTAATTGGAACTGCGACTTGCTTAGATATTTTCTGAGACCTACTACCTACAGCTGTGACAATGAAAGTGGACTTAACTGGAATTATATCAACATGAATACCTTCTCTCATTACATCTTCCAAAAATCTTAAATTTATACAAGAGTTTTCGCTTCCACTGTCCAATAAAACATCAACTTCTTTACCCCACACATTAAGTTTAATTACTGGTGACATAATCTCATTCTCAATATTGTCTAAATTTCCACCATTTAGGTCATAAAGCAGTTCTTCTCTAACATCTATATTAAAATCTCCTAAATACTCAATATTCCTAGGACATTGAACTGCAATCACTTCGGGCTGTCTGTTGACCTCACTGCAACCCGTTATTCGTTTAAATTAGGCCTACCTGCCCCTGGTGTAGATTGTTGTTGTTGACCTGTACGTCTGTCTGGCCTAGTACCTTCCCCTACTCTGTTCAAATTCTCGTTCCTCGTATTTGCTGTGCGTCCCCCATTGTCAAGTCGTCTTTCGTAATTCGCATTCCTGCCTTGTTCTCTTCCCCTCTCTCTCTCACCCTGCCCGAAATTATCTCCTATACTTATTGGCTTGCGTTCGGTCCTACTATTTTCAAGAGAGTCAAAGTTTTCCAATAGCTTCTCGAACCCGTCAATAGTAGTAATATTCTGCATGAAGAATGCTTCTTTAATTATATCAGGAAAATGCCTTAATAATGTTTTAATTACCTGTGATTCAGTCTCTAAACCTTCTAAATTCTGGCATATAAGTACATGCGCTAAGAAATACTCTGTGTACGAAACACCATCTCTCCTTTGGTACTTCCCAAAAATAATGTTACATCTTTCTCTTTCTTGCACATTTTCATTCCAGTACTTGGCTATGAACTTCTCTTTAAATTTTCTAAAACTAGTCATCTGGTATTTATACACACTGAACCATGACCTTGAATCCCTAACAAAAGATTTATCTAGCATCTCAAGTACTTGTTCCCATTGAACGATCCCCTCTTCTAAATCTTTAGCGAACTTCTTTTCTACTGTTTTTAAGAATTCCATTGGGTTATATGCCTTGCCTGTGAATACTGGCAAATCTGCCTCTTTAGTTAGAAATCTACTTAAATTTCCTATTTGTACATTACCGCTATTTGTTGCTATTTGCTTCTGACATCTCTGCAATTTCTCCTCCATTTTATCTGTTTTACTCGCTACTTCTTCACTGATACTGTTAAATTTACTGTTAACCTCTTCCCTAATTTCTTGATTATCGCTCACTAGTTTATTTTCTAAATTACCTATTTTAGCAATATTATTATCACACTTGACCTTCATACTGTTGACTTCTCCTTCTAAGTCAACCCTAACCTTACTACATTTAATTTTCACTTCCTCGTCAATTTTGTCAACTCGCTCCGACACTTGTTGCATTCTGGCATCAACCTTAAGTGACCATGATTCCTCCACCTCACTAATCCTGTTTTCTAACTTATTGTGAAATTCTCGGCCTACTTCTTTAATTTGTCTATTGAAGTTCTCTGTGGCTTCATCAAACCTCTTACCTTGTTCATCTAGCTTCTTACTCTGCTCAGAGAACTTAAGATCTATTGCTTTTTCTAGTTGTTCGCTACGCACGTCAAATTTCTTACTCTGTTCCTCTAACTTCTTACTCTGTTCAGTTATGAGCATCGTCAGGTTTCGAAGCCAGGAAGGATTCTCCCCCTCATTACTCTGGATGGTTGTAGCCCCGTCTTGTTTATTTTCCTCAGTTTCCTGATTTTCGCTTACTTTTGACATCTCATCATTGGTACCCTGCACATCTAATTTTGACATTTTAACTGATCTTATAATACTACGGTTTCTCAAATGTATATTCCCCAAATTATCCCTGTTACTCATTACCCAAAAAACAACTCATCAAAAGAACACTCCTAATTTATAACCGTAGTTCCCTAACTTGATATATGCCTCTTTATTGAAAAACTCGGAATGAATGCAAAGAGTACTCGTTTATATCGTACATGAAAACAACTTTAAACTTTAACATACTTGAAATAAACTGGATTTATACATAATATCCATTCACTTCAGTACGATATTTCGTAGCCCCACATTGGTTGTGCCATTTGTAACGGCTACCTTTGTCGTTGGATATCGCTCTACAAGTTGGGCGATCATTTATAACGTTTCTACAGATATTACACTCAAGACTCCTTAAAACCACCTCATCGTTCTTATTTAGCATTGGCCTGTCTAGACAGACGACATACACTTTATTAATTTAGATTTACTGGGCGCCAGTTATCGTAAAGATAACACATTAAAATTTTATTTAGCCACGGCCGCTCCCTTCCTTGAGCCAAGATCTATCATCGGAGCGTAGGGCAATAAACTTGCTCTATGAGATACTCTTTGCATTCCAACTATCCTATATATTCAACTCCCAATGAACAAGACATTTTAACTAATACTGGTTTATTTACAACAAAATTATTAACATTTGATCTGAGGTTTCGAGCTGTGTACAATATGTGCATTAATATTCCCTAATTGCGGGGCAATATTGACTGTCTTCTCGCTAGCGCTGATCTTCTGTGTTGATAATAACTCGGTCCACATACCTGGTGCCTTGTGGTTCAAAGTCCATCTCGTTGGTCTGCTTGCAGTCTAATTTGAGATCTTACGCCAACACACGTTTATTGACCTTTGAAAACATATGTTTTCTTCTTCTCGTTGTTGTTGTTGTTGTTGTTGTTGTTGTTGTTGCTGCTGCTGCTGCTTGTTTCTGAGTTTGATCACCATGGTAAGCAAATTTGAACAAACCAGGCTAATTGAATTCACTAAGTCCCATCTTACTGAGGGACTGGCAGAGTCTACGACTCACAAAGTCAGTGAGTGAGTGCGTGATCGAATATGTGAATGACAGAATAGAATCTATAGAATAGCCAGTGCTGAAGTCGCACTGGGCTTTTATACACTCTGAATGGTCCCGATGTTTCGCGGCATAAATTTGCCCGCGACCCATCAGACCAATTATAGCAAAGCATTTCTCAGTCCTCAAGCGACGCTAAAACTTCTCCGAGCGGGAATACAGGCCCGCGTACTTCAAATATTCCACTCAGAACCCGCTATTCCTCTCGTTGCGCATTTATATATTCCGCCGAAAACTTTCTCCAAGCCCTTGTCTCCAGTCAGCGTGGCTTCGTTCCAGAAATACATTTTCTTGCAATATGTTGCTTCACCGTCCGTAACTTCTTCCAACCATGCCCGTCCTGTCATTACAATTTAACTAATAAAACAGCCCTAGACCTCTATAAAAACCCTGTTTCTTAATCTAAGCACTTGACAATATTATATATGACTATGGTAATGACGTGAATATGGTATGGCCCCTCCCTTGATATTAATGGGTGAATAAAACGATATAACTTTGATATTTCAATAATAATAATAATAATAATAATAATAATTACACAATGACTTTAAAAATAATAATAATAATAATAATAATTTGTACCGTAATCAAGATTACGTTACAATACGCTCTGGTACAGTATAGGAGAGATATTGGGAAATGTGCATTTCATGGGTTTAGTGACTTAAGAATATTCGGGGTGTGAATTACATTTCGCATTGCATCGTGAGAATAGTGCGCTAAAACAAAACAAGATGTTCAGTAAAGTTAGCCTACTTTCTCCTAAATGCATGGGTATTGTTATAACTCTGTCCTTTTCAAGGAGTATAATTGAATGTTGGTTGTAGTAGCTTGTTGAAATACTACGTGTTATACGGATATTAAACATGAATATCAGGTGCCCTTTGCTAGTGCTACCTCTGTACCAAATTTCATTCAATTCGGTTTCGCCGTGTTTGAATTGATATGGTAAATCGATTTGCACACATACATGGCAGCTATCTGCAAACTATTGGGCTGATGACCTTGTAGTTCAGTCAAAAGATGCTTCCCACAAAAAGGTATGTTGTTGCAAAATTTAGTAGAGATCAGATGATTAGGTTGATCGTAATTTGATTTAAGCATTCAACATTTGATTCATAATGTCAAAGTTATTCAACATTTGGGTGGCCGCCATTACGTTTTCGTCAAGATGGTGGCGATATAAAACATGCCAATGAGGTGCCCTTTGCTAGTGCTACCTCTGTACCAAATTTCGCTCAATTCGGTTTCATCGTGTTTGAATAGATAGGGGAATCGATTTGCACACATACATGGCCGCCACCCGCAACTTATTAGGATGATGTAGTTTGGTTGAAAGATTCTTCGGACATAAAGGTATAATGTTGCAAAATTTGGTAGAGATCAGATGATTAGGTTGGTCGTAATTTGATTTAAGCTTTTAACATTTGGGTGGCCGCCATTACGTTTTCGTCAAGATGGCGGCGATATAAAACAACACTGAGGCACCCTTTGCTAGTGCTACCTCTGTACCAAATGTCGTTCAATTCGGTTTTACCGTGTTCGAATTGATGGGGGGGGGGGGGGGGCAGACATTCAGAGTACACACACTCACACACACACAGATCACAGACACACAGACAGACACACAATTTTTGGCCCTGTGTTGATCTCATAAGTCTACTTTCATTTTTTTACAAAAATTGAAAGTAGGCTAACAAGGAGTTGGGAAGAAGCGGTCATCGCCTATTAGAAAACACCGTCACGGCATTTGCCTTGAGTTAAAATGGGAAACCGCGGAAAACCCTTTCAATGATGACAGAGTGCTAGGTTCAGACCCACTCGTCTGGGACCTTATGCCTTAACGCGCGTTGCTATTGCGGTTGGTATTACTCTTACATGGTTACGATAATTCTTTATGTTTACGAAAAATTTTGTTTTGTCTCTTTAACATCGTGACGAACTGATCGGATGATGAGAGTGGTACATAAATGAATACATGCATGATCTAAAAACCTATATATTTAAAACTATCAGTGATTCCATGTGATAGATCATAGCCTACATACAAATGTTGTTGGATGGCTTTGTAGCATAATCGGCGAGGCTCCCGTCTAGGATCAAATGTCGACGCTGTCGGTTAGTGTTTGGAGGTGCGGAGATGTTGTTGCCAAGTGTGAGGGACGAGCAGCGTGCTTGCGGAAGCCAGCCACCCTAGAATGTAGCAGCTTTCTACGTAGGCTATGTGACCTGGTCCGTTTCGTGTTGCCCTCGTTGCATTTGATAACGCACTTGTCTTCCTTTTGCAGTTTGTAGAATGTGTTAATATTGGTCATTGTATATCTTGTTTGAAGACAGGGCTTTTCCGCAAGTATTCGGCATGTGGCAACCACGGGTCTCTAGCTGAGTTGGGCAGTGCTGCCACTTTCATATGCTTGCATTCTCGCTTTCTTGTTCAGGTCTCTGAAATATCAAGAACTACAAACAAATGTTATTCTCTACTATATTTCATGCCTGTTTCTTAGAAAACGGAGAATAATAATATAACCAGAATAACCTCTTCACAAATGATACGCTTCACTGTAGGACATAGCCTATGTGTTGTTGATTATCTTAGGGGCTTTGCGACATCATGGTCATGTAGCTGCTTATGTAGGGATTATGGACATGTTGGCTGCTCCTTCTTGTAGATAGCTAATAACCAATCTCTCTGGATCAATAATAATAATAATAATAATAATAATAATGGTTTTGCGTTCCTTTTTACTACTGAGCCGGGGTGCCGGAATTTTGCCATTAAATCTATTGACACGGGTCCCTCACATTTGCGTACCCTCAAATACCAACTGACTGCGACAGTATTCGATCCTGCAACCTTGGGCACCAGATCGGATCAGACCAGACGTATTATTAGCGGAACAGTACGGGGACTTAATACTGTTATCACTGGCACAGTAAATTTCCGGTCATAGGCCGTCTCACATCCCTAGCCCACTATAGCTGTTTCACTCCCATAGCTCATTGAAAGCCGAGGCAACTCTGAGCCAACCACCGGGCAGTTAAGCTGGAGAGTATTGACGTAAAACAAGCTCCACAGCATGCATAAAAAGGAATGATTGAATAAATCAAACCCATTACCTAATTTATGAAATTGCAATCATTGTACAGCAGTTTGGTGGATGGCATTTAAAATACCTAAAACTTGTAGGTATGTACACAGTGTGAAAAAAATATTCAGTGTACGTATGGAATCTAAAAAGCAAATAGAAATTAACCCCACCTGGGTGACTTGTAACCCGACGATATCGTACCTGTGCCTCCAATCTGGATCTAGGTTGGTAGCTGACATTACACCGCGAGACGTATAATGTGGATATTAGTTAGTTATATATTGAGGGTTTAAGGGGAGGAACAGCGACGTCATCTGCCCCTTGTGTGGAGATTAAATAATTTGTTTACTATAGCAATTATCTCTTAACTCCTGTCCAAGGATTCTTGTGGAGAGGTTGTTCTTTCATTCGAGTTTCTTGGACATCGTGGTCATTCATCCCCGTGTACTTGGGGGTGTGTAAAACATTCTGTTTTATTGTGTTGGCTGTATTAGTGTGTGTATTTGTAATGGTGAGGATTGGGAAGAAGGCGACCATTGCCTTAAGTTAGGAACCATTCTGGGATTTGCCTGTAATAGAAGTGGGCAATCCGCGGAAAACCACTTTCAGGATGGCTGAGGAAGGACCTCTTCTCAGTTTTGTATCACGAAGCTACGTGTACCCCATTCCAGCCCTCAGACCAGAGTAATTAAATGTCATGGCGAACCCGAACATCCGGGGCAACAGCCAAGAATGCTAGCCGCTACATTCTTCACTACTCGTTACAGGAAGTTATGTTCCGTCGTAACACAGAACAATACAGCATCAACAGACACAATGTCACATGAACCAAGTATTTTGATTACCCTGTAATGTAATATGCATGTTTCGGTCAGCGTCAGGCTTCCTACTGAACACTGAAGAAAGAAGTTGATTCACGCAGGATTTCAGTCGAAACCACAATGACGCGGGTTAGCACACAGCTTTCATACATCAGGCTATTGACCAAAATGACCTCCAGGTCCTGCATTCTGCGCATGCTTCTTTTTTGTAGCTGGTAGCGTGGCCAAACATTAGTCGTGTGAGTAACAAGTTTTTCGTTTAGCCTTGAATTGCTATGAGCCTCATAACAAGTCATATTTCATTCTGCTACGACCACCCAAGCCTGAGAAAAAGTTGTTTTACAAAATTAACAACTATTTTTAGAAAAATTAGATCAGATTAAAACTTCATATACACGTTAACAATAAGTTCCTTAAAGACGTATTAAAGTTTCATCATGATCTGATCAATACTTTTAATGCAAAGATCTTTCGAAGTGAGCGCTCCCTTAGACTTGGCAATAAAAACGGCACTTTTTTTTTTTGTTCAATCAGGTATACAATTTTAACGGGATACTATAAACTCTACATAGTTGCTTGTTGACTACGGGTAAAGTTTTATTGACATCTAAACTCGAGTAACTATACTTTTTTCCCCCGACAGTAGCTACCTAGGTTTGCGTGCAACAAGGACATATAAATCAGAAGGGAAAGGAGAGGAAAGCTCGAGCCTGCTCATGTCTAACCCATGGCTGCTGGTTATGAAACACTCGCGGGCCACACAAAACAATCCATCTGGGCGTGGTCTGAAGATCCCTCGCCTTTCAAATACAGAGTTAATCGATACACAAGAACGGCGATATGCGTCAGCCAGTCGCTAGCCAAGCCAAGGGCTTATTAGATAACACGACACTTGAGGTCTGTTGATATGTGTTATCCTGGAACGCTTTTAAACTCAACATTATGATCTTCTAAATGGAGAAGAAGTCCAAGTTTTAAAAGTAGAACACACATTCTGAGGAATAGTAATACCCCCCAAAGTACAATATGTTAAGGTCCAGATTTATTCATCATCATAAGTTATTCATTGTTCAGTAGGAAGCCTCTGTAAGAGAATGAAGCTTCGCCATGCCAGTGTTGCCAAGTTAGATTTGATGAAAATCGCTAAGGGAAGACAAAAGTCACTGGATTTCTATGATATCGATATTTACGGTATCTCATTAAATAAAAAGTCATTAAATTCTATTTGAGTTAAACTAAATTAATAGTTATCTGTCGCTTCGGAGGTGCTGGGTACTTGTTGATACTCCCAAAGGTTCCAGGTTCGATTCCCGACTCTGGCAAGAAATTTAAATCTGGACTGAGTGTTGGGCCGGGATACTCTGAGCCTCGTGAGGCCAAACGGAGGAGAAGTGAGTTCGCTTTCAATCTCAACCACCCTAGGATTATTTCCCGGTGGTTTCCCATGTCTAAATGTCGGGATGGTTCCTTACCAATCCTAGCTTCAATTATAAATAGTCCACTGTTCACACACTACCACAGACATCGCAGATTATCACACAGGGCAGATAACCACGATGTTCAAGACCCTAAATGAAACAACAATAAATATTATGGTATATTGGCTTTCACGGCCAGTGAATTAAAACTCAGCAATTCTTCTAGGTTTGTGCCGTGTCTTGTGTGGGGTTTCGCCTAGGACACCAAGCAGGCTCATAACGGACTCTTGGTGTCCCCGCTCGGACCCCCCACAGGAGTAGAGAACTGCGTGCTACCTCCCTTTATATAAAGTGCAACTGCAGCAATTGCAGGTGCAGTTGCACCTAGAAGAATTGCTGAGTTTTAATAAATATTATGTCACCCAAGTACAGTCGAATCTCGATATCTCAAACCTCAATGCCTATTTCTTGAATTTTCGATACGGTAACTCGTAGTAATGTTTATTTCTCGAACACTCTTCATAAATTATCATGCACTTTTTTTCTCTTTAATTCGAGTTTCTATAACTCGAATTTTTCGATAAATCGAATCTGAAATTATGTCCCTGGCACATAAACTTGTTCTTTATCTCGAAAATTCACGTATTGTTACAGTGCGACTTGTTTCATGTATCACTGAATGTGGTTGAGAACTTTGTGACGCAAGTTTGTGCACAGAAGATGACGCAGAAAAAGAAAAAAGAAAAAAAAATGACGGATTTCTTCGAGTCATGAAAAAGTAAATAAAGGCCCGTCTGCATTTTGTATTGTTAAATTTAACTTACTTAGATAATGTAATAAAGGTGTCATCATTACAAACATCCATTGCTGTTACGTAAATTTAGACAACTATGTTGTAAGCCAGTAAGTTATATCACAAATTTAACATTTTTGCATGGTGGCTTCGGTGGCGTAGTTGGTAGCATGCTGAGCTTCTATGCCCAAGATCGTGGGTTCAAACCCGGCGGAAGTCGTCGGATGTTTTTAAGAGCGTTAAAAATCCATCAGTATGCTTTCCTTCGGAGGGGAAGTACAGCTGGCGGGCCCATGTCATAGATTTATGGCATGTATTTTGAACCTTCCACTAACTACAATAAGTGGGAAGCTAAAGTTGTAGGTAAGATTTGATTATCACTCTATTTTCCAACTTTCGTCGCCAGGTGCCGGTTGCGATGGCATCTAGTAACCAAGTTTACAGCTAGGTGTCGTTGAGGTTATCATTTCATAGCAAAAGTAGGAACTACTTGAAATTGAACGTATGCAGTCCCTACCTGAATTACAGATAACACTCACTACTACAGCCATCATAATTAACACCGATTAGGCTATCAGACAGATTATGGGCCTACACACACCCAAAGTACACGGGGCTATATGGCCGCGTTGTCGCAGCCCCTAAATTGAAAAAAAAAAACAACCAACCAACATTTTTGCTACGTATTTCCATAACGCGAATTTTCGATAAGTTGAATTTATTTTGACATAACGATTCGAGATATCGAGGTTCTACTGCACATGTAAAAATCACTAGATTTGCTATTCACAGTTAGCAAAGACCTGATTTCCTCCTACACCTCCCACCTTGACATCGTTAAACATCGTCTCCTTGGCCAACATCGGCTTCTCTGCTCTCTATACCTGAATCCATTAATCTCCCTGCCGCAGGGGGTACGTGGTTTCTATTCAATACATCAATAGATTACGATATCCCCCCTGATGTGTTTTCTATGTGAATTTCAGAAGAGCTTCCACTAAAAAGGGAGCCTTAACACCCAATATGTAGCTCTTCTTGGCAGGCGTCGTGCCGTCTGTCTGTCTAGGGACAAATGACCTCGATGTTCTGCCACTTAAAACAACAATCACCACATATGTCTGCCGCTTAATCACGTTCGGGAGAATGGGGCACAGTATGAGGGAGAAATTACAAAATACTATCCTGTCTGCCAACAATCGTAGATTCAAAGCTTTGGGAGGGGGGTTTAGATACAAAAACAGCATTTCATCTGTTGTCTTGGTGCGATTAGTGTTATAAGGTAATTGTTTGGTGTCTCCTTTCGTCTCCTCTCTCTCGATATAGATCGGCTTATTGTAAAAAGGAAGGATGATGAATCAAATGATAGAGAGAACTCGAATTAGAATGTCAATACAGTATAATTAAAGCAAGGACATCGATTTCACAGACTCAATCATTCGTCCAGGATAAGATAGACATGGTGTAGCTATTTTGAGTTGAGACCCATAGGCAACCTAGGCGTCGTGATAAAGACGTTACAAGCACCCAGTCACTGATTTAGTAGTATCCCTCGACTCGAATCGAATGTACGACCTTTAGAACAGGAATCCCTATACGTACTCACAGAAGTCGATTGTTGTGGACTTAGCAAAGAACGATAGTGACAATCGATAATAAATTGTCGCGGTTCTGATGTCATTCCGAGTGTCGAACAACAATGTGATGCCCACTTACGTAATTCCAAGCTGATATCAGGGTTGGATAAGTTACTATTCAAAAGTAACTTCGTTACAATACCGTTACTTACCAAAAACGACTTTAGTTACAGTTACTTGTCAAAAACACATTATGGGGTTTGAAGCCATTTCCAGTGTTGCCTTATTAATCGAAATTTGATGTTTTTCAGTCGGTTAACACGATTGCACCCAATTGTGATGGGTTATCTGAAAGAAATTACATGAGATTTATTTGATGAGATGTATTTGTTAATCTCGTGTTTTCTTAAGTAGGGAATTACCCATCACAATTGGGTGCAATCGTGTTGACTGATTGAAAACCATCAAATTTTGATGTCAAAAAAATAGTAACGACGATACAGTTACAACAATTGTCGAAGTAACGACTCGTTACTTTTTCTTTACTTTTGTATAAACAATAGACTATAGTTGCCTAATAACATTTTTCCTGTCGCTATAATTTACTTGATTTGGATTCCAATAATATGGGAAAACAAAATAAACTATCATATAACTTAATCAAATCATAGAATTACGGATATGTTGAGTTTTTTTTTCGTCTATTAGTATTACAAGTATGGCGCACGCTTCAACAAGTGGTAACTTGGTGTGTTTGTACTTGTTGCCATGGTAACTAGACGTCGGAAATTTGTCCACGCAAAACTGTCCAAACTAATTCCAGATAGACCACAACGTAAAAACGTATCCAAGTTAAAAGATCCTGTTATCAATAGAGAAAATAATATTGTCTCGAAAGGGATGTTAAAAAGTCCCTAAATCCCTATTTAATGATTTTTGTTTTAGTCTTTTTACTGGTTCGATGCAGCACTCCATTTACCCTATCCTAGACTAATCGTTTCATCTCTACGTGGCTACCTCACCTTGCATCCGAGGCTATCTGTTTAATATATTTTAACCTTGGACTACCCTTACATTTCTTATCCTTGGCCCTTCCTTCCATAACTAATTTTGCTATTCCTGGGTGTCTTAGTATGTGTCCTACCAACCTATCTCTTCTCTTCATTAGCAGTCGTCAGAAAAATCTCTCCTCGCCCACTTGTCTTAATATCTTTTCATTTGTTACTCTATCTAGCGATCTGATGTTCAACATTCTCCTGTGACACAACATATCTATTCTCCTCTTTCCTGCTGCGCCAGCAGTCCAAATTTCACTTCCATAGAACGCCACGCTGCATACAAAGGTTTAAAAAATTACTTTCAAATACTTAAATCTATATTCGATGTCAACAGATTTATTTTCTGTAGAAATGCTTTCCTTGCCTGGGCCAACTTTTTTATATCCTCTTTGCTTCGTCCATCACTGGTCACTTTGCTCCCTAAGCAGCAGAAGTCTCCTACTTCCCTTAGCTTTTCAACTGCCAATTTGACCTCAATAGGGGTTCTTGATTTCCATTATTTTTCTTTTACATTTATTGAATATCATGAATTCCTTCCTTAAAACAAAGCCCACACCATTTAAAACTCATTTAAATCATCTCGTGAATCGGCTAGGTTGACATTGACATCAGCAAATCTCAGAGTTGGTGTTATTTCTCCTTGAATCTTTATTCCTACTTTAAAATTTCCCCTAATTTCATGGCTTATTCATTGTATAGATTGAAAAGTTTGGGGGAGAAGTTGCAGCTTTGCCTTATATTACACTCTTTCTGGATACCAGATTCTCTGTCATGTTCTTCGGCTCAAATAACTACGGGTACCGTCTACCGTCTGGTTTCTGTACGGATTGTTGATCACCCTCCTACTTTATTCTAATATTTTCCATAATATAAAACAACTCACTCCAATCAACATTATCAAAAAGCCTTTTCAAAGTCTACAAATGCCATGAACGTTCTCTTTTTTTTTTTCCTTATACTACCTTCCTTTGTATAGCTTCCCGTATTTCTACATTTTTCCTGAACCAAATTGGTCTTCGCCCAACTCGGTTTCTATCTGTCTCTCCATCCTCATTTAAGGATTACGAAATTCAAAATACTGTATGTCGCCAAAATATACTGTATGTAAAATTCGCTAGCTCTAGCGACTTCGCACTAACGTTGGCATCAACTTTCCCTTGCCGACAGAACAATGGAGAGCACCCCTTCATCAGGCAGGGTGGAGTCCATTATGCATGTCAGTCGCGATACGATCTTTCGCAACTCTCCAACGTGCCGACCATACAAGGAGTAATCAGTACATTTTGCACGTCGCCTAAAGCTGAAGGCTGAACTGCTGCGCTGCGCCGCGCCGTTGTGAGGACAACAGGTTTGAAGTGGGTTGTGTTGTTATGAACCGCCTAGCCACTCGCTTGCAGGTTACCCAAGGTTGTTGCCCTAGTGTCTCATATCCTGACGCAAGCGCTCAGCCTTCCACTCCACTCCACTTCCCTCCCCTCCTCTCCCATATCCCCTCACTCCCCGCCTATGGTTCTGTTTACCAACATTGGCGGCTGCTTGGCTGCTATGCCCGCGCACTTCAAATGCGCATTCTTTCCTTGGCCTGGTGGAATGCTTCGCTTTCATACTGCGAGCCCGCCATGTTGAACTCAACTGACTTCCTCATGGAAAGGCAGGAGTCTCGCCTATCTGATCGGCAGATGTACTTCTAAGGTCATGCGTTTTTTTCCTCTCTCCGCCACGTTGCACAGTGGTTAGCATTCTTGGCTGACACCGCGGAGGCCCGGGTGCGATTCCCGGCACTACCAAGAAATTAAGTTCTGGCTGAAGGTTGGAACGGGGTACACTCAGCCTCCTGAGGCGAGTTCGATTCCTACGTCAGCCATCCTGGAAGTGGTTTTCCATAGTTTCCCACTCCTACTCCAGGCAAATGCCGCGATGGTACCTAAGTTAGGTTGGTTGGTTCCTTATTGTTAGTTTAGGGGCTGCGACCATGCGGTTATGTAGCCCAGTGTACTTTGGGTGTGTGTAGAATTTTTCTGATAACCGGTGTTAATTGTGATGACTGCATTAGTGTGTGTTATCTGTGATTCAGGTAGAAGGACTGCAGACGATTAATTTTTTTCAAGTAGTCCCTACTTTTGCTACTGTCCACGACACCTATCTGCGGACGTGGCTACTAAATGCTATCGCAGTCAGCACCTGGCGGCGATCGTTGGTACTAATAGCGTTATCAAACTAACCTACACATTTTAGCTTCCACAACTGTAGTTAATGGAAGGTTCTTTTTCATGCCATAAATCTATGACATGGGACCGCCGGCTTTACTTCCCCTCCGAAGGAAGGCATACTGTGGGATTTTTAACGCTCTTAAAAAACCGGTAAGGTGACGGCCACCTACTTCCCAATCATCACTTCCATTACTATTACAGACACCACAACAACAACAACACAGTTTGACAGACAAATTCTACTCGAGGCTAAATGACCATGATGCCGAAGCTTCCTACCTCGATTACAAATACACACACTAGTACAAAAATCAGAGTGAGACAGGTTATCAGACAGCTTCACACACACAGGGGCCACATGCCCACGATGTCACAAAGCCTCTAAGGAATCAGCTGCAATCTTTTAATGTTGTAACTAGAGCTGTGTGGTGCAACGATAAGGTTCTCTCGCCTGACGCCAACCTTATGAGAGGGAGGCGAATGAAAATGGGCAAGGAGTTGAAAGAAGAAAAGGAAGGAAGGAAGATTGTAGTTTTACGTGACCGTGAATCTTGTGATTATGAGCCACGGGACCTCCTTTTTACGTGGAATCCGAACCACAGGACATGGCATTTCACTTCGAAAATCTCACATGCATTGACCGGGAATCGAACCCGGACCGCCTTGGTGAGAGGCATACAGCTAGACCGCTGAGCTACCACGCCCCTGTTGAAAGAAGACGATCGAGACCTATTAGAAAGTACGGTCCTGGCATTTGCCTCGAGATGAAAATGGGAAACCACAAAAACTATTTACAGTACGGCCGAGGTGGGATTCGAATCCACGCTCTCTCGATGCCAGCGTGACTCGAGCTAGAGCGTTAGCGCTCTTTTCTTTTTACTTGTTTCTGTTTATTTGTTTCCAGTGTTTGGTTTCTTTGTACATGAAGACGTCACAAACACACATTCCCCGAGCCAGAGGAATTAACCATGGCCTAGCCGGGAATCGAACCCGGGACTTTTCGGACCAAAGCCTTGCACGCTAACCATTTAGCCACGAAACCGGACTCTCTCTCGGCCACCATGGCCGGTATAATAATATTAATAATAGATGTGGCAATCCCAAACATTGGCAACATGCTAGCAAAACTGATAAGGAAGCAATTGCCTCTTGAGGACAATTAAGTAGCTGTCTGACAGTGAGGCAGCTGCCCGGTCGCGAAAACCGAGATTAACGGCCGAGGGGATCCGATGCTCTGACCACGCGTCACCCCAATATCTGCAGGCCAAATGGCTGGGCAGCGGTCGCGTGGTAGGCTTAGGCTCTTCAAGATGTGTAGTGCCAGGGGTTATTTATGTGTTCTTTCTGTTGCCGGTAACACCTGCTGCGCCCAATGTTGCAGAATTGAATTCTGGCGTAGTCAGTTGGTATTTGATGTTGCACAAATGTGAGGGAGCCATATCAGTAGATCTTCGGGGAAAAATTCTGGCACCCCGGCGTCTCTAAAAGCTGCAGTAGTTAAAAGGGACGTTGAACAAATAACACTATTATTATCTTTTTGTTGGAATAAGTTAATTATATAAAAACATGACTTTTGTGTACCGACCGGGGTAGCTAAACGTGCTAATGCACAAGAACTTGAGGCCAAGCTAACTCCGGGCTTGGAACGAGTGATTTCGAACTCCAGCGTCGGCGTACTTGTAATGATTTTCCATGGTTTCCCATTTTAACTTCAGGCAAGTGCCGGAACAGTGCATTTTAAAGGCCACGGTCGCGTCCTTCCAAATTCATCTCCATTGATTCCATCTCTCCTATCATGCGGTTGGTGTCAGGAAGAGCATCCTTCTGCTACCTTGAATCTCATCTCATCTTATCTGTTGTTTGAGCCTTCAGTCTTTTGACTGGTTTGATGCAGCCCTCCAAGCCTCCCGGTCCTGAGCTAATCGTTTCATCTCTACATAGCTACCACACCCTACATCCGAGGCAATCTGTTTAACATATTCTAACCTTGGTCTACCCTTACAGTTCTTGTCCTCGACCCCTCCTTCCATAACTAAGCTTGCTATTCCTGGGTGTCTTAGTATGTTTCCTACTAACCTATCTCTTCTCTTCATTAGCAGTCGCCAGAAACATCTCTCCTTTCCCACTCGTCTTAATACCTCTTCGTTTGTAACCCTATCTACCCATCTGATCTTCATCATTCTCCTGTAACACCACATTTCAAATGCTTCAATTCTCCTCTTTTCTGCTGCACCAATAGTCCAAGTTTCACTTCCATAGAGCGCCACGCTCCAGACAAAGGCTTTCAAAAATTACTTCCTAATACCTAAATCTATATTCGATGTCAACAGATTCCTTTTTTGTAGAAATGCTTTCCTTGCCTGAGCCAACCTACTTTTTATATCCTCTTTGCTTCGTCCATCACTGGTTATTCTGCTTCCTTAGTAACAGAAGTCTCCTACTTCCTTCAGCCTTTCACCTGCCAATTTGATCTCCATAGAGGTTTCTGATTTATCTTATCTTCGACCTCGTAAAAACTAGAATACTTAATAAGGGGTAGGAATACATAGAATACTGTATTGCAATATCATTTTCTTTTTTATAGTGTATGGTGTTGTTTTTTCTTTAATTTAGGAGCTTGTAAATCGTAGTGATCAGCACCGGTACTTGAGAGTGTGTAGAGTTTGTCTGATACCCTGTGAGGTATATGGTAGTTTGTGTATTTGTAATTGGGACTAAGATTGAAACATAGGTGTCCGTTACCTTAAATGAGGAACTACCCAAGCATTTGCCTGGTTAGGAAACCATGGAAAAATCGCCCCTTAGATGACTGAAATGGGAATCGAAGTCAACTATTTTGGTCCCCCCCACACACACAAAGGTGATAGCACCCTGTTCCAACACTCAGACCTGAATGAAATGTCTTGGACTGGAGTCTCAGCATATACTACGAGACTAGAGAAGAGGGCTATATTGCAATTGCACTTTCCTTTGTGCGCAAGTTGATCAGTGGTGTTTTAAAGCTAAACTGCAGTATTATCCCGCGCAGAGATGGCACAGCAAGTAATTAACAATGGAGCGATAAGCTTCTGGTGGGATGAGATGAAAGTTTGGCCAAGCGAGACAATTGTTCGCATCGCTGAACAGAAACGTGTCATGTTGACACAAAAGCTGCCTGTCCCTTTATGTTTACTTTCCCATCATTAGAAAGTCTGTCTCGTTTAGACTTCCCTAAATACACTACCTCACACCATCAGGTTCCACAGCAAGAGGAGCAAATCATCGATTTGTTGATCATACTTATATTCAGTTCATTTGTAATCGTGTTTTTATAATAATATTAACATTGGCCCTGAACAGAGGCATAAACGTAAGCGATGTGCAAGGTTCAATATAGTGGCTTGCGCGGATG
The DNA here is from genome assembly GCA_946902985.2 of Meconema thalassinum. NCBI lineage: Eukaryota > Metazoa > Arthropoda > Insecta > Orthoptera > Tettigoniidae > Meconema > Meconema thalassinum. The sequence goes on along the minus strand of OX336392.1, from coordinate 309,633,291 downwards.
CAAATATTCGCAAGATGTATGGCAATGCGGATAAATTTGCGATTGATGATAAGTTATTATTGAAAATGAAAATCCACAGCCTGCTTCCAGTCGACTAGGTTAGGAATGGAATGAATGAAGCTCCCATCTAGCGGCGAAGATATGAACTGTGCCGGTTGCCGAAGCCTGTCGCACTTCTCTGAGGCAATGATTAAACGAATTAGAGATAAAATGATAGTGGAGAGTGTTACTGGAATGACATTTTTGACAGGGAAAACCGGAGAATCAGGAGAAAAGCTTGTCTGCATCCGTTTTGTCCAGCACAGATCTCACATGGAGTGACCGGGATTTAAACCACGGACCCAGTGGTGAGAGGCCGACGTGCTTCCGCCTAAGCCACGGAGGCTTCAAGTTATTATTTTTTATTTTAGTAATCTATTAAACACAATGTGTACATTAATTTACAATAATTAGTTTATATATTTACTTCTGTTTTTCACCAGTCTTTCGTTAGCGTGTTTAGCGGCTGGTTTCTGTTTTCACAATTCAGCAAGTGATACCTGGGGCATGGTTTGTTGCTTAATTCCCATACGCAGTCGTTCTCCGGTTCGTGGTATGTTTTGTTCCGACATATCTTCCCATGGAACCCGCGGGCGGCGAATCTTGTGTACAGATGGCGAAGCTCATAGTTCGGTCCCTTCCAGGCTTCTGTTTTCATCGCTTCTTTGTCCATTATTTGCTCCGGGACCTCGTTGGCTTTGTTCTGTCTTTCCTTGATGACTGTTTTGTATGCGTGTGTTTCCGGTAATCCGTAGCAGAGTTTTATATCCTCTATGAAGAATGACTCCCGTGCTATAGTATACGCGTAGCTGTTCCTTGTGAATTTAGAGATCGAGAGGGCTCGTTTTAGGAATCTGGTTTTAATGCTTTCTATTTTCCTAAGGTTGTTTGCCGTCAGGTAGGGCCATGTTATTTGGATTCCGTACGTTGCAGTCGGAGCAACTTTCAGTTTGAACAGCGCGATCGCGGTTGTCAGGTAGCTTCTGGAGCTTAAGGATGTCGTAAGTTGCTTTATTATTATTAGCTTGCCACGGTGGGTGAGTGGATAGCGTGTCGGTCTACTAACCCCAAGATTGCAGGTTCGGTCCTGGCCGTGGTAAGCGATTTTTGAAAGGCGGCAAAAATACGACACGCATGTCATACGATGTTGGCATGTCAAAGAACCCATTTGAATTCAGTAGGCCGTGTTCATAATGGCAAAATTAATCTCGGGAGTTCCGGCCAACACAAAGTTCCTCATTTCTCTACTAGAAAGCGCTATAGTGTTCTAGGAGCTTGGGTATCTAACCTACTTGACTTTCATAGTGATTCAAGGAACAACGAAATTCGACATGCAAGCTACCCTCTGGGTGTCAAATTACAAAGCTTGCACCCGGCATCCGAGGCCATACGATATTATTATTATTATTATTACAACGTTATGCCAATCTGTGGAGCGAGATAGAACTTATTTCGCTGATGATGTTAATTTTCTCTTCTCACAAAATATCTTCATCTGGGCACTGAAAATCTTCCACCGTTCTTCAGTCCATAATGTATTGGTCCTGGTATTCATTTTCTCAGCAAAATGATGGTTGTTGATTTCTGTTCTGAACTGGAGTCGATCTTGTATACGTTCCTCCGTGATGCCAATTTCTTGAAGGTTATTTTCGATTTCACCAAGCCAGTTGTTCTTGACTTTCATTGTGAGAGTAAGGTTCAGAATCCTTTTGGTGAGCCTGTCATTGTTCATTCTGAGAATGTGGCCGTAGAAAATCAATCGCCTTTTCCTGAAGGTCTCAATGATCTTTTTAGCATTAGACTATTATTATTATTATTATTATTATTATTATTATTATTATTATTATTATTATTATTATTATTATTATCATCTAGAAAAATTAGCTTAGAACTTACAACCTAAGAATTATACAATTACAGTGAAACCTCTATTAAGAGACCAGTGATGGTTCCATGGAAAACTGGACTTTTAGAGAGGTGGTCTCTTAATAGGGGTGTCCATTAAAAATAATTCTATACTGCATTATTAATAAAGTACAGTTGGAACACATACTTGATTACAATTTATCTGCATTGGTTCACATTTAGTAGAAATTAATTACAATTAGTTATTTTCTGAGCTCTGTCATTTAAAATAGTCACGAATTGATCTCTGTTTCAGATTAGCATATCTTTTTTTTAACAATTTCATTTTCTAGAATATCTCTGAGTGAGTTCGAAAGTCCATTAATTTGTTCTGGGATCGAACAATCTTCTCGGAGAGCCGTTTTTTGTATTTTTATACGTTACATAACACTTTTTCTAATGCCATTGTATGATGATGCAGTCCTGTGACAACAGAACCATTGTTTACATCATCACCCTCATCACCATCTCCAATGGGAAGGCAGACGAGAAGTGGACTTTTGGAAGAGGTCAGACTGAGAAAATGCCTGGTCTTTGGTCGGGGAGAGGGGTGGTACTTAAATAGAGGTAACAAATACATAGACCTTATGGCGTTTTAAATCGGTTCCAAGAAAAGTCGGTCTTTAAGAGGAGTGGTATTTTAATAGGGGTGGTGTTTGAGAGAGGTTTCACTGTATTTACAATAAACTTAAAATACATTTTGTGTGCTGTCTACCTTTTCTCCATTAACAGTCTGCATTTAATTTTCATTCGTAAGAATGTAAATATGCATAATGTACAGTTCTCAATTTCCAATTTCAACTGGAATGGTGTGGTGGTAATTCTTGTATTAAGGGGCGCAACATCTAGATCATCTGTCCCTTTAAACTGGAGTATCTCCTTAACTAGAAGCAGGGAACTGGCACCTCTTCATTTGCATACACATATCATGAAAGACAAGGAGGTATAAAAGAAACCTTGAAAGAATGAGAATCGTGGGGCTTAAGAATGAGGACAAAAGAAGGGGAGATGGGAAAGAAACACAGTGCATAACTCGCTTTAAAATTAATGATTAAAGAGAAAACTCATCCAAATTATTTTAGGTTAACTTTGCAACATTAAATTCAGGAATTATTTAGTGTCGAACCTAGTTGTGAGAATCTACGAATGTAATGGTTTGCAAATTAAATTCATTCGGAAATGCCATGAAGAGGGTGTCAAAATTCGCCTGGCGAACTCACGAATTTATTTTAAGGGATCTAATACCTAATATTAAGATAATTTTATTTTGACATTTCTGTGAATATTTCCGTGATTTTGAGTCGTAAGTTTTCATCAATTGTCTGCACCAACTAATTTGATTAAAGAGTCAGGAATTCCCGTGAATTTTGTTGTCCTATTGATATCCGATAATTACGAAATTTCATCGCTTTTCTCGACGAGATATGCAACTTACAGTTACCCTTTACACACACATACACGCATACACCCTCTGATAGACATGAATTTAGAGGGGGTACAACCCCATCTTCACCCCTGTCATGTGTTATTTACGAATATGACTTACCACGCTGTTCCAGAGCTTCGAGGGGAAGGTTTCACAGTTGGAAAATGCAACAAAGTAAACCGGAAACGGCTTTGGATGCTCTTCTCTGCCTATGAGAGGGAATGTGCGTGTGTAAATGTATGTATGTGTGTGAATGGTGGCTGCAAGTTGCGTTAACGTCGGGAAATACTACGATGAAATTTTGTCATTCTCGAATACCCTTCATAGGACATCATCATTCACAGGAATTCCTGAATCTTCGATCAAACTAGTAGATGCAGACATAAGCAGCTTCCATCCTAATGGCAAGAATCGTCCTGTGAAGACATAGACAGCCGAAAGATCACTTTCAACTTAAAGCATGCAGAAACCTATCTAAGATACAATATTGACTAAATGGTTTGGTGCTGCTTAATATCCACTGCAACAATGAGGATGGCCCAGATAAATTTCTGGATGAAATACCAGCACACATATAGAGTGTACGTAAATACGTGTCTCTAAATATAAAGACGCATTCCTGACACCAAAACATCACAAAACGTTCATACGAACATGGTTCACAAAATGCTTCGTTTGGGCGCTATGAACGGAATTCCCGCATAATGTAATTCACTTCAAAATAGTGAAATGGGTTACGGGTACTATGATATTACAGGATTTTCTTACGTCTCTTATTGATTTCCCCCCACCATTTCAGGAAAAGAAGGATTACATTCACCAGGGGCTGAGTGTTAGGCTATTAGGATGGTGAGGTCGTGGTCAAGAATTTGGCTTCCAAAATTGGATTTTCACGACCGCATTGATGACTACATGGCTACAAGACTTTCAGCTTTTCGGTCATGTATTGTACATTGAATAAAATACATGTAGACATGAAAGAGAGAGAGTTATGTAGATATATGATAGAGATTTAAATGTCATGGCTTGGCCAGGAATCAAACCTGGAACCTCTGGATTTGAGTTCAGTATTTAACCATTGAGCAACCGCAGCATGATATTAAAGACAAGGGGGATATGTACCAACACACAGTGGTCAAAACATAGGTTTTCACTATACAACTAGGCCTGTAGATTTGTACGCCATGTACAGCAAGAAAGACAGTATATATTGAGTGTCTGCGCAATGGGCCGATATATTCTGCCGAGTAGTAAGCAGGTTGCCATGGCTACGAAAGGAACGCTGTGTGAAGGGAAGTCCTTTCCTACCGCTCTCCGCCTCTTCTCCTCACTCGCAAACAATAAGCTCCCAACATTACAATTTTAGATGCTTCTTTCAACAAACAGTGATTAGTGCTGATTACTGAGGGTTTAGTCTATGTCCCACTCACAGGAGGAAAGAAGGAAACCATAGGCCTGACTCAGCAAATAAATTCTAATGCTAATGTTGATTTTCTCTTCTGTTTTAGGTGAGTGGTTGGTGCTGACACCATCTGCTGTCTGTGAGTTGTATTCGGTTAGTCCAGAAATTGTGAACTATTTAAATGTTGCTAGTTTTAGTTCAAAGTAGTAAGTTTAGATAGCTTTGAAGCCATTTTACAGAGTTGCCTTATTAACAATCGATATTGTAACTTTCAATCGGTCAACACAATTACAGGAATATGTGAAAACAAGTAGTTCCGTGAAGAACTATACAGCCTATTTTCATATATCCGACTTATGTTAATTGCCTCTATCAACATACAAAATGTCAGTTTGATTGCTGTAATAGATTCGTAGATATTGAGAACCTACTAAATATAGCGGATGGTCGCCATGTTGGATTTTTAAGTATGTAGGTCTTAGTTATGTACTGTTACATGAAGATTATTGTGTACGTATAGTATTCAAACTTCAATCGCATGATTAGGACACAAGAAGTAAAAACCAGATTTTAAAATTTCGCACAGCTGCCATCTGGTGGTTATGGAAACAATTGAAAAAATTAGATGCCAGTGGATTAACATTTGTATAAGGATTTACTGTACCAAGTGTCACTGCACTCGGATGGTTAAATTGCGAGAAACGACCATGTGAATATTTATACTTCGCGTTGCCGCCATGCTGGATTTGTGATCACCAGGTTACTGAAAGTCCTATAGGTGAACTTATGTTCATAGCCCCTATGAACATTAAAAAATTCAATTTGATTGCTGTAATAGATTCGTAGATATTGAGATCCATCTAAATACTTCGGATGGTCGCCATGTTGGATTGTTATATGTATAGGCCATAGAATCATGTACCATTAAAGGAAAATTATTGCGTAGGTTCATTATTCAAACTTTCACTTCGATCGCATGATTACGACACAAGAAATAAAAACTTAATTTTAAAATTTCACACAGCCGCCATCTTGAGGTTATGTAAACAATTGAACTTAATTAGATACCAGTGCATTACAATGTGTATAAACATTTCCTGTACCAAGTTTCATTGCGTTTGGATCATTAAATCGCGAGAAAGGTCTATTTAAAATTTTCAACTTCGCTTGGCCGCCATATTCGTTTCGTAGTTAACCGGTTTTTGAAAGTCTTATAGATGAACTGCCAGTAGTGCTCTTTATCTCCGTACAAAATTTCAGGGTAATACCGCTAATAGTTTCAGAGATAGAGAATGCCGGTGAAATATTTCGCACAGCCGCCATCTTGAGGTTATGTAAACAATTGAACGAAGTTAGATGTCAGTGTATTACAATGTGTATAAACATGTACTGTACCAAGTTTTATTGCATTTGGTTGGTTAAATCAAAAGAAACGTCTATTTAAAGTCGCAACTTTGCTTGGCCACCGTGTTGGTTTTGTATTTACCAGGTTTTCAAATGTCACATAGGTGAACTTCTATTAGCTCCCTTTATCACCGTAAAATATTCCAGGGTGATATCGGTAATAGTTTCGGAGATATTGAATGCTGGTGAAATATTTCGCACAGCCGCCATGTTGGATTGGTGAGACGTAACAAAATTTGAAGGGCACGGTTAGGGTCGTCCGGAATAGTGCTATGAACTTAGCAAGTTTCATTGAAATAGCTCCAGCCGTTTAGAAGTTATTAGGGGGGGGACACACATCATCACACACGCACATACAGACAGACACACTGACAAAAGGTGATCTCATAAGCCTTTTTTTTTTTCATAAATGAAAATAGGCTAAAAATAACCTGAAATAAATTACATATCATATAATAATAATATGTAATAAATTAGCTATATATTTTTATGGACTATTGGAAAAGGAGAAACCTAAGGGATGACACGTCAAGCGAAAAATAGCTCTACAAAACACTACCAAACCTACAGTGACACCCACAGACAGTCTCTCTGCCCTCCAACATCAAAAAACCTGTCAGAAACTTAGCAATTGTGGTAATTATTACTAGTAAATATTAAGGCTATAAGAACTATATATTTTAATGTTGCAAAACTAAGAAATGAAATTCTTTACGGTCCGCTACAATGCGCTAATTCTTAACTTAACGTTGAAATTAAATACGAATATTAAAACTGGGCATAACAGCAAAATTTTGCGTTACGGTATTTCGCGAGAATAAACCTAAGAAAGATTGATTTAGAAGGTTCTGAATTACAATATCTTTATGCTAACAATGATAACAGCAGACCATCTCGTGGTGTAGCTTCTAGCATTCTTGGATGTCTACGTGGAGGTCCGGCTCTCCCAATAAATTTTAATTCTGGTCTGGGGGCCGGTACGAGGTGCACTGAGCTTCGTGAGGAAAAACTGAGGAGGGTTCGATTCCCATCTCAGCCATCCTGGAGGTGGTTGTCCATGGTTTCCCGCTTTAACTATAGGCAAATGCCGGGATGGTTTCTAACTTAAGGTCACGGTCGTCTCCTTCCCAATCCCCATCTGAATTACAAATACCACACTAATACAGCTATCACAAAAACACATGTTTTCCGTGAATTCCCACTTCTACTTCAGGGAAATGTGGAGGTGGTACCTAAATCAATGCCACACTAGTAGGCCCTTCTAGTAATAGAGCCATCATCATTAACCTAGATTATTATCAGACAGCTGCCACTCACACACACCCAAATACCCGGAACTACATGGCCATGATGTTGCAAAAACCCGAAAAACAACGAAATGACGAGAAGAGAAATCTAGATCAATCCGGTCTGAAAGTTCGCGTGCCTGCTCACGTGATGGTGCCATGCCAGAATTACCTGCTGTTATTAATGAAGCGATTGTTTCGCGTGCGTCACGGCGTCTTCCGCTCCCCGCATGACCAACGGGCGTCTATATTTACTGCTTGGCCTGGCCACGTGATGCCCAACTGTTTATTGACTCATCTGCCTGTCGACTTGACTGCTGCAAACTTTCCCGTTGAAAATGAATACGACTACTAGTAAGGATGCTGTTTCATTTAGGGGCTTGGACAGTGGTCGTTAGCCCCACGTACTCATAAGATCCTGTGTCATTGTGGTATTTTTTTAAAATCTGTAGTAGTGTGTGTATTTTCTAATTGTGGCTAGGATAGCGAAGGAGGTGGCAGTGGCCTTTCTGTACTTTAAGAACCGTCTCGGAATTTGCCTGGACTAGGATAGCTGAGGTGGGAATCTTCTCAATTTTGCCTCACAAGGCTGAGTTTAACCTGTTCCAAACCTCAGACCAGAATTACGTTTCTTGACAGAGTCAGGAGTCGAGCTCAGGACGTTTGAGACCGGAGTCTCATGACATACCCCGAGATTACGCAAGGCGCCAGAAAACGTCTATATACTTACGTAACTTGACAAGAAAGAATGCGCGTTCCCATATAATGTCTTCCATTGGACGCAGAAATTCTCGATTTTAAGATTCGTATGTATAATACCAAGGTATTAATGAAAATTCACAAGTCATGTGAAAATTCACAAATGTGACGTAAAATGGTTACTGAATGTGTTATAACTAGGACTTTTTTTTCTCGAGTGTCCGAAACGAGGTCAAAAGTAATAGGCTATTTATGTTCATTTTGGATCATTGTAGGTTTTATTTGTCCTTTTTTGTCGTTGGCTTATGGTCCTTTTTAGTCATTTTATAGGTCTTGTCTTTTTTTTTTTTTTGCAACATAACCTATTTTCGACTACATTTTTACTGCCCATTCTCAGTTCATCTCAAACATTTTTTCTGTATTAAATACGTATGTCTGAATCATATCGGAAAAGAGAGAAAAACATTCTTGGGCGACTGAAGATAAGTCAGCATGACAATGAACTTGAGCAGCATTTCAATTTCTGTAACCCTAGTGTGCTTATGCCAAATATGATTCTCGGGATATTAATTTCAATTTCTTTCTCCAGGATGTCCATTGCGGGTTCGCTGATTTAATTCTAGGTGGAAAAAATATTTCATTGTAAATTCTCCAAGTCCTTTTTTCTTATAAATGGAATTCCTTTTTCAAGTTATTTAAAAAAAGAAGTGTTCCATTCTTATATGTTCGCAGTTTATGTTGCATATCACCAGAATTTTGTATTTTCTAAACAATATAAATATTAAATGGGTAATTAAAACAAAATAATAATTTATAATTGGAGTAGCCTACATTTTTAAGTCTTATTTTTTCCTGTTTTTATGTCCTTTATTTTGATATTTTACGTCCTTTTATATGTCTTTTTTTAGGCAATATATAGGTCTTCAACTTCCGAGCCCTAGTTATAACGTATTTATGTATTCCATATTATTATTGTTATTATTATTATTATTATTATTTTGATTCGTTATGCCCTACTTACGAGGGCGTTAGAACTTTATTTAGCACAATGTTTCCTCTTTTCTTCCCATTCCCAATATCTCTTAATTATTTCACTGTGTTCTCTTTAGCTTTATTCAGTTCGTCCTGTATTATTCGTGTAGGTTTATCGGTACATTTGTGTCTGTTTATTAGGGTTCCAAATTTTGGTCTACTGTGATTGATTTCTTCGTTAAACTTATTATCAATTACTTGGAGGTCTTGTGGTATTTCTACCAGCCAATTGTTTTTGGTTTTCACAGATTGCTAGGTTGAAAATTATTGTATCTTTGTTGTCATCCATTCTGTAAATGTGGTCATAAAATTAATATTATTTTAAGTACTTGGGCTGTGTATTCTCTCAGGATGGTAGTATGCGAAAGGAAACCTTGCTATATGGAAGTGTGAGCTGGGTATATTCAGGATATCTGAATATCTGATACATAATCTAGAGGTAAGTGATTTATGATGGTAGCATGAATGATTGCTGGAACAAATGGCAGGAAGGTACTCGTAATTAAGGTAGGTCTATAAAGGCTAAGTTAGAAATGAACACGCTAGATGAAGCGGTTCTTGTGAGCCGACTCAGATGGTAGGGTCATGTGAAGAGAGTGGGGGAGGAGAGATTACCTAAGACGTTAATGAGTTCGGCTGTAGAGGGTAAGAGAAGCAGAGGTAGTCGGAGGAGGAGATGGTTCGATTCAGTGTTTAACGATTTCAAAGTGAGAGGTGTAGAAGCAGAGGAGGCCGCAGTGCTAACTGCTAATAGGGGATCATGGAGGCGACTTGTTCGCAAACAGAGGCTTGTAGACTGGAAGCTGAAAGGCAAAACAGTCTCAAATGAAAATGAATGAATTATTAATATCGGTTTATTTTTGCTGTGTCGAGCGATGACTGGCCCTAGAAGTAGAATCACATCACAATTGCCCCTCCTCCAGCTCAGATGGTGATGCTGGTTTGGCAGGGACGAGTCGAGCACTCGATGTAGTGGGCTGTGAAATTAGGGAGTGGAGACCAAGATGGCGTGTCTACCGCCGCGCCACGCCATTCTTTCAATGAGAGATGTAGCCACTGCGCATGTTAACACGCTACCCGCTACCTTTGTATCGATCATGGCCCGACCCAGCCGAAAGTGTTTACCCAGCCAGATTTCAAGTACAATCATGCCCAAGCAAAATGCCACACGAAGGGCGTGAGTTGGTAATAAATCTCGTAGAGTGAAGAAGTAGGAAATCCTACAACCTACAAGCTTCATACATGATATTGTGGATAAGTTGAAATTGCATTATACTTGAATGTTTTTCATACAGAAAATCATTTAAAAATCATTAAAATGTTGACGTACTATGAAGGGATTCGATTCTTTCAGGTAAATGCAATTTAAATGCTTTTCAGTCGGTCAACACGATTGCACCCAAATTGTATTAGGTGTTGTTCCCCAAACCTGAAATAAATTACATGAGATTAATTATTACACTTGGATGACCAGTTCCGATCGTCAAACGAGTATTATCAAATCCTTTACACTCAGGCTATTAAACTATGTATTTGTAAGATTTGCATCCTTGCCCGAGGGCAGGTCCATGCCTCCGAAGAAGCTATTCTCAGCCGGAGTTTACGTGCGGTAGGGTGGCCAGGTCCTTTCCGCTCCTCCTCTCCTCGCCAACAGCACGTGGTCCCACTGAACCGGCATTCCATCCAAGGTCCAACCACGCCCAATGCTGCTTAACTGCGGAGTTCTCATGGGATCCGGTGTTTCAACATGGCCAGGCCGTTGGCATCCCTACAATAGTTAGCATTTTCCTGAATCGAGTGTGGAAATATACAGGAAAGAATCACTCAGGATAGTCACCTTTGCCCACAATCGAACCACTCAACTATGGATCTGATTCCCTTATGAAACTCTCACGGTTATGCAGCTAGATCGTTTATATGCAGGTTATTGAATTGTATGAAAATTTCATCAAATTCACATCTGGCCTGTTCTTTAAGGGAATTTTCATAATTAAATAAGGAGGGTTTCGGTCACATGCAACTTAGGTATTCATTTAACCCTCGGAGTTGGCAGGGAAGTCGATCTGTCCCACTTAGTATGCGCAGCTAAGTTGTTTATAAGCAAACCCGGTTACTCGTGCATATTCTCAATACATTGGTATGCCGTGTCCTGTCACGCATCATGATTCTAGGCAGAGTTGCCAGACGTCCCGGATTTTACGGACAGTCCCGTATTCGTGCTTAATGTCCCGTATCTCTGACAGATTTTATCCGAGACGGCCATTCTCCCATTTTTACCAGCGTTTTGAAACTCGAGAGAAATGCGTCTGTGTTTACACCTCTGGTACCGTATACTATTTCCATTAAACCGTTCTCCTTGGGTTTTCTGTCTCAAGTTTTCATTGCAAAGAGTACGTAATCTGGTATATTCGTTCGTAAAGACTGAAGAACTATTTTATTTATTTATTTTTGCTTATTTCTGTTAATTTAACTTCAGTTTTATGCAAAGACTTAGACAGTGTTCCTGTATCCTATCAAGTTATTAGTAGTTTAAATTTACACCCACCATAACGTTTCTATAGACATTTTCTAGCTGAGGTCTGTTGCAAAAGTCAATCAGTCACATATGGAATGCCTCAACATATTTCAGAGCTTCTCGCTCACACTTCTAAACTCAGAAAGATTCTGCAAACACACAGAGAGAGATGTAGCATCTTAACCTCTTAACGCTCAACAAATCCTTAGTAGCATGAATGATGTTCATAGACGCATAGTGGGCAAAATAATGAAGCCACCTTTCGTACCTGAGGAGCACACCCGTATGATGCAAATTACACCTATACAAACTCATCAAACATAATAGTTTGCAGAACAGAGAGGAAAATTAATTTGAGCATACAGTATATTCAAAATTTTCAGTTGGTTTTCACTAGAGCAGGGGTTTTCAACCTTTTAGTCACTGCGACCCGCTTTTTAGGCTGAGCATTTTGGCTACCCCCCAAGTTTTAACGTTAGAGATTTCAAGTGATCAGTCAGTAAAACTAACTTTTAACAATGCTTGTGCCGACAAATTTTGGATTAGTATTAAAAAGGAATACCCAGAACTGTCCACAACTGCGTTAAAAACTTTGATGTCGTTTCCTACATCTTACAACTGTGGTCAAGGATTCTCCATAATGGTGAATTTGAAAACCAAATCAAGAAATCTCGCGACCCCGCCCCCCAAGACACATCCTGCGACCCACCGGTTGAGAACCCCTGCCTTAGGGTATAACTAGTGGACCTTTGCGTATACTCTCGCAAGTGCATAAACCACCAGCCCGGTTTGATTGGTATGCGGGCTCGACGCGACACAGTTCTGGCCGGGGCTATCGTCTTGTTTATTTCATTAATTGCAATTTTAAACAAATTGCCGATATTTATGAGTTCAGAGTGCAAATCGTCACTGCTGCGGGTAATCTCTTTCTTTTGAATGCTCATTTGTTGCGATCGGTTACTTGTGATGCGCCCTATGTGTTTAGACCACTCACTCCGGCTTTACTGCTATGCGGGCTTGACGCAACACAGTTCTGGCAAAGCTATTGCCTTGTTTATTATTTAAAATGCAATTTTAAACGAATTGTTGATATTTATGAAATCAAAGTGCAATTTTTTACTGCTGCAGGTAATTCTCTTTCTTTTGAAATGTATTTGTTATGATCGGTTACTTGTGTGTAGACCACCCGCTTAGCTTAACTGTTATGTCGGCTCGACGCGACACAGCTCTGGCAGGGGCTATCGTCTTGATTATTTCTTTAAACACACTTTTAAAACAAATACATATATTTCCGTTGACTTTTCATGAAATGCAAGATTGTTCCTATTGAGACAATTTGGAATATTTTGTTACAGACCACACCTTTTAACACCTTCTGCTTTAAGAGCTTGAGTTTTGTGAAACATAACCTTAGCGTTTCATATTATAATGATGATGATGGCGATGATAGCACATTTGGAGTGCTCTGAGCGTGTGGAGGTGATGAAAGGGAGTGCGCAAGGCACTTTAGCCTGCCCCCCCCCCCCCCCTCCGCGCATTGACGTGGCCAAAGTACAGATAAGCTGACATACACACAGACATACAGAAATCGATCAAGCTGCCATTGTTGTGATTTCAAACAAGCGACTATGCTCGCTAAGCCATGGAGCTAAGCAGTCTGTGGACTCGGTAGACGAGTGGGTTTCCGTGGTTTCCCCATTTTCTACCCCAGGAAAATGCTGGAACAGTACCGTAGCCACCATGTCCAGTTTCATCCATCTTCATCACATTAACTCATCTCATGAAGTTGGCGTCACGAATGGTATGTGGCCGTAACAACCACAATTAAATAATAAGGGGGTAGACATAGATAAAACGTTATTTTATTTCGTGCAAAAAACTTTAATAATACATCTGCTTTTATGAGGGGCAGCGGCCCCTGCCATCCCTCCCTTAAGCTATCGTAGCTTGGAATTGAAAGAGATGAAGTTGTACCCGGCCCAGGTGAAAGGAGATCTGGGAAGAAACAGTCACTGCAGCTGCCTTGATCTTAGAGGGGATGGTACAATAATCTGCCAGTGATAGGGAAAAAGGAAATATATATGGTTCTCTTCCCCCTCCACCTCAACTTCTTCCCATGGATTTGTAATATAAAAGCCTCAAGACAAAGCTGCGTGAATCACTTGGACATAACGAAGACCACAAGAAGGATCGCTGAAACAACTGTAAAACACTAATCATCCAGGGGCTCACATCGTTCCGGTCGGCCTCCCTTGGTCTATTCTTGTTCTCTTCCGACCTCGACGGTGTATTCTGGTGGTGATTGCGAAAAATACATGAATCTTCAGATTAAATATATTGTATAAAGTACTGCGATTTGAAACGACTTTACAATTACAAGAGAATACCTAGTTGTGTACATTAACCTGCAAAAGGAAATCATTCACCTTAAGATAGAAACAAAAAAAATATGCCCCGGGTGAGGATCGACCTCACGACCTTAATATTATGAGACTCACGCGCTGCCTACTGCGCTACCGAGGCTTGATGTACCCACTTCAAGAACAGCAGTAAAGACCTTTGTCCTGGCTCTCTTACATTTCTAGATCTGAGTTTGTCTCAAAGATGCAACACGATGCCATGAAACTCCAAAGCAGATATGATAAGTTATCACTTCACAGTTTACTTGTCTTACCTACAGTATTCTTGTCCTGTGCAGCTTAATTCGTTGTAAAAATAACTAATATTTATTTATTTATTTATTTATTTATTTATTTATTTATTTATTTATTTATTTATTTATTTATTTATTTATTTATTTATTTATTTATTTATTTATTTATTTATTTATTTATTTATTTATTTATTTGAGGCTGAGTAGACCCCGTTCCAGTCCTCATACCACTTTTCAAATTTCGTGGCAGAGCCGGGAATCGAACCCAGGACCTCCGGGGCGGCAGCTAACCATGCTGACCGCTACGCTACGAACATTTATTTATTTATTTATTTATTTATTTATTTATTTATTTATTTATTTATTTATTTATTCCGAGGCCTAGGGAGCCTTTACTTTTTTCGCCACAATTGGCTTTAGGTTTCATTCTACTGATGCCGTCATTTTTCAAGGGATAAGTTATTTCATTTATTCCCTCAGTGTTCCCTGCCCATCATAGGAGGTGTCTAAACGGGAAGGGTGTGCGTAGCCTACCAAGAATGGTTACACCCTGGATAACGTTTAGGGCCAAGTGCACCATTATCGTTTTCCTAATCATATAATCCTTGAGTTAGAATTGGGTTTTTGTTTATTAGGATTAATGGATGGGGGCCTATTGAAGAAATTAAAGCGGTTAATTTCCTAGAAATATGTTGTTGGATTTTTATTTCCTCCTTTTAGTGGAAGTAACTTAGGAGTTGTATATTACAGTATAGACTTGCGTAAATTTCATCAAGTCACTTTATGAACTCAATCCAGTCAACAGCTGCTTGAAAATAAAATTACAGAATCCACTTGCTGCCCATTAATATGGGAACCGTAATGTGACAAAGCTGGTGCAGATTCGTGTACTATAGATCTTCAAGTTCGTTGGCAGCGTGTCTGTGCGGAACATATTTTTTAGAATGTTGAGTGCTGGCCCGCTGGTACCTCAGTGCTAGCCTGATAAATTACTTGTAGTGTGTATTTATATATGTTATGCAAAGGGTCTGTTTTCAGACGCATCCGTTCATGATTTTACTTGGTATAACTTTCTGGAATTGAATTTAAAAATTTTCAAGATAATAATAATAATAATAATAATAATTAGACTACTATCAGTATAATTCCTGATGCCGTCTTGGAAAATCCTACTCACAAGTTGTTATGGGACAGATCAGTTATTTATTTATTATTTATTTAGTCGATTTACCCTCTAGGTTGGTGGTTCCCACGGACACAGCGAGGGAACTCACCACTACCACCTCTATGGGCAGTGTCCTGGAGCTTGGAACATCTGGTCGGAGGGGATACAACTGGTGAGGTGTGATCAGCACCTCGCCCAGGCGGCCTCGCCTGCAAAGCGAACAGGGGCCTCATGAGGGAAGGGAGGAGGGGAAGGAGGCGGCCGTGGCCTGGGTAGGAACCATCCCGAACCATCCCGGCATTTGCCCGAAGACGAAGTGGAAAACCACGGAAAACCACTTCGAGGATGGCTGAGGTGGGAATCGAACCCCCTCTACTCATTTGGGCCACCCGAGGCTGAGTAGACCCCGTTCCAGTCCTCATACCACTTTTCAAATTTCGTGGCAGAGCCGGGAATCGAACCCAGGACCTCCGGGGCGGCAGCGAACCATGCTGACCGCTACGCTACGGAGGCGACCCAGATCAGTTATTACTGATCAAATCATACCAGCCAGATATCGTTCTTGTGGACAAAGTGCGGAAGATAACCTTTATCAGCCATACCGTCTTGCAAAACAAGCCGACGATATGTTGATTTGTACCCACTGATGTGGTGAAATGAATGTTTCATAATAATAATAATAATAATAATAATAATAATAATAATAATAATAATAATAATAATAATGCGGTAGTGGTGAGTTCCCTCGCTGAGTCCGTGGGAACCACCAACCTAGAGGGTAAATTGACTAAATAAAATAAAAAAAATAATAATAATACTATTAATAAGACGAAGAAGAAGAAACGCACAATTGCGCATAGTTACAACATAAAGGTCACTTACATTAGGCCTACATATTCACACAGAGATTCAGTCTTCAGCACTTAGTTCAGTCACTGATTTCTCACATTTTATGCACCAGAGTACATGGTAACGACCGAGAACGTTTAACCAGTTACCGGCACGTAGCTCTACACTTCCCCACCCCACTCCCCCGGTATACTACTGCAACGTAAAGCATTTACCACGCTGAATATGTCTGTTTGTGAGAACCTACTGTCACGCGTGTCAATGTTCTCAGATAGGGAAGTATTCGTCCCGCTCTCCGCACCGCTCTACATCCCGCTCCTACCGCTGATCTCTCAAGGTCAAATGCACAGATGAACGCTGACATTTGTACATGTTTGGACACTGAGTTGAAACCTTTCGTGCTGCACATTATGTGATGGAAGCCGTGCACCGCTAGTCTATTGACGACATTCCTCATACGTTGGCAGGTCCCTGTCCAGCTTCTGTCCATCATGGCGCTTGTGGCGTAAAAGTCGTCGTCTACATCCATCCTCTTTCCTCGCCGGTCTTTCAGAAACTCTTCATACCCATCTGTGGTGGGTAGCAGCAGCTGGTACTACAGGTCTTGAATCAGGAACGTCTATTTTGCCAAAAGGTAGACTAACTATTATCTCTTTACCACAACGTCACCAGTAGGGTAAGGTGTGTAGCGGGAACTTCACCTACTTTCAACATCAACGTTGGTGTTTATCAAGGCTCAGCATTGTCACCGCTTCTTTTCATTTTGTGTATGGACATGGCAACTGTAGATATCAAGACCAAAATATCCCTGGAATCTTCTGTACGCCGATGATGTCTTGCTGGCAAGAGCGACACGCCAAGGCCTAGAGCAGCAAACATAAATTTGGAAAGACCACCTTGATGCATATGGACTGAAATTAAACATTTCCAAAATTGAATACATGGAGTGTGGATAGCAAACTGATGGCTCTATATCTATTGATGGAAAACAACTCCAACAAGGTCACTGGATTTCGATATTTGGGCTCATACATAACATCAGATGGAGACACATTGAGAGAAGTACAAATGCGAACAAATACAGCATAGGCTAAATGGCGACAGGTGACAGGAGTTTCATTTGATCGTAAGATTCCTGTACAGCTGAAGTCAAAAGTATACCGCACAGTGATCAGACCTGTAGCATAGTATGGAACTGAGTGCTGGCCAGTAACCAACAGATGTGAGCAAGTGCTGCACTCCACGGAGATGAGAATACTGCGCTGGTCCATTGACCTAACAAGACTGGATCATATCACCAATGTCCATGTAAGAGGCACCCTTAGTGTCGCACCGATCCCTGACAAGATTCTGGAAGCTCGCCTGCGTTGGTACGGACATGAACTACGGAGTTGCGAGGACACAGTGGCAAAAAGAGCACTACAACTAGATGTAGTAGGCAAGAGGCCACAAGGAAGGCCCAAGAAGTGTGGCTTGACCAAATAAAGGAGGACATGAGAGCAGCCAATGTTGAGGAGAAAGACGCGGCAGACCGTGTAAGATGGAGGCAATTATGCAGATTCCCGGCTCTGCATAGAAATTTAATTCTGGTCTGAGGACTGGAAAGGGGCACACCCAGCCTTGTGTGGCAAAACTGAGAAGAGGTGGCTTCGATTCCAACCTCAGCAACCCTAGAAGGGATGTCCATGGTATCGCACGTCTATTCCAGACGGCAACTTCAACAACAACAACAACAACAACAACAACAACAACAACAACAACAACAACGACTGTCTTCTTTCTTAAAAATGCCATAATTTGCCAGGGAATCAGCTTACAAATTAAACATTATCTTAATCAGTTCCGCCTCACGAAGTTGAATGTACCTCGTGCCAGCCCTCAGACCAGAATTAAAATTCTTGGCAGAGTTCGAAATTGATCCTTTGGGACTTTTTGGTCTATTGCGTAAGTGTCAATATCTAGCATCACGTAATAGTAGGACAGTACCGCTGGTTTTTAGAACCAAAAGAGGTCATAATCTCCGATAAGAATACCAACATTTGGTATGTCTTTGCACATCCATACGCCCGAAATTCCTTCACCTTATCTCTCTTTCCACTTGTCTTCATCGTGAACCCTCCAGCATTTCTAGCAGTTGTGTCTGGAAATATACTGTGGAGAGAGGGAATCCGTAGATGTTGCCAGGTCCCTAAATGAAATGTGTCTTCTCTTTGTCCTGCGACTAGATCACTCGACAGGTCAACGTCCTCTGTAACCGGAGATACAAGGAAGCGAATTTGTGGACCTACTGACAAGGAAGTTATTTTTATCAACGTTCCGGGATTAGTTGTCGAGTTTACATTCCGTCTATATCTACTCGGTGATGTCAGTGATCTGCTATTTCGAAATGATGTTGTGAGAAAGACGAGATTTCAATTTGAAGTGTCATTTTAAGAAAGTCTAAATAATACACACATTTTGATAACTAAAGCTGGTAATAAAATAAGCGATGTAATCGATAAACAATCGATTAATCGAATAATTTGGAATTAATAAAAAACGATTAATCGAATAACCAATCTATTAATCAACTAACCGAATAATAAATTAATCGTCTAACCGAAGAATCGATTAATTGATTAGTAGACACGAGATAAGAAAATATGTTTAAATGAGAGTTGAGTTACCGGTACGCTTATTTTTGGAATGATGTATAGAAATCAATAAAAGTTACTTTTTGCCTAAATATAATCTACAAAGTGTCCTTACTTGTTTATGTTAACAATAACCAGAGGAGAAACATAAATCAAATTGGGAAGAGTTTTGAAAAACGAAAACAAAGAGTTTTCAGCAAAGATTTTGAATTCATGTTCAATGTTTACAATTTAGGACAGGAATGTTTTACTTTGTTTTAGCCGAGTTTTCAAGAAAGAAGGTACATTACTTAAACATATATGATACAATATACAGTACGGTATTTTAATTAATTAAATATGTGTTTTGTTTCTGTGAAAGTGTAGTGAAAGGAGCGAGGTACATTGATTAAACGCACAATCGATTAATTGTTATTTGTAGCAATCGATCGATTTTTCTGCTTCGATTTATCAATTATTCAATAACGTAAAGTAATCGATTATATGTATCAGCCCTATCGATAACTGAACCAAGCAACATAGTTCAGTAACCGCAATGGGGAGATGTACTGTAGTTCGGAGATAGATGTTTGAATCTCAACACTGGGCGCAGTCTTTCTGAATGTGGATTTTCCCGTTTTCTTTCTATATTTCTTTGTTTACTTCAGACCAATGCCAATATGTTACCCACTCTATTCTTGATCCTAATAATTACAATTATTATATTTATAATTATACACACTATTAAAGTAATACCATAGACACACACAAGTACATGGGTCTGATGACTTAACGACCCAATGTTTTACAATTTTAAATTACTGTATATTAGGTGGCAAATATAAAACTTACCGGCCACGGTGACCAAGAGCACTAACGCGCTAGCTCGTGCCTCGCTTATATCGAGAGAGCGTCATTTCGTATCCCACCACGGCCGTCCTGCAAATAGTTTTCGTGGTTTCCCATTTTCACTACCAGGCAAATGCCAGGACGGTTCCTTTCAACAGGTCCACGGCAGACTTCCTTCCAAAATCCCTTCCCTGACCCTTCCTTAATTAGACGCAAGTTAGCGGCCACATGAGCGATCAGCCTGTCACTATCCCCAGTTGTATCTACTGTCAAAGTGTGCTCAGCTCTCAAACACCATCCCTCACAGAGTCCGTAGGTGAAGCTGAGCTGGGAGGATAAGTGCTTAAAAAATATAAGACTCTACATGAAAAAATTTGAGAAGTTTGAAAGTCTTAAACATAATCTCGTAATAAAGAGATAAAGACTAAGTTAGAAATGAACTCGCTAGATGAAGCTGTTCGTATTAGCTGACTCAGATGGTGGGGTTATGTGAAGAGAATGGGGGAGGAGAGATTACCCAAGAGGTTCATGAGCTCGGTTGTGGAGGGTAAGAGAAGCAGAGGTAGTCCTAGGAGGCGATGGTTAGATTCAGTGTTGAACGATTTCAAAGTGAGAAGTGTAGAAGCAGAGGAGGCTGCAATGCTAACTGCTAATAGGGCATCATGGAGGCAACTTGTTCGCAAACAGAGGCTTGTAGACTATACTGAACGCTGAAAGACAAACCAGTCTCAAATAGAAATGTATGTATTTTATATTTTAAAGGTTCAGTATAATCTGAAGGTCCCTTTATAACGCATGTTAAGTCTCAGATCACCATGTATTATGGATTAGGAGAAAAGTATCCCTGAATACGGCTAAATTAACATTATCGAGATGGGGTGGTATAGTGCATGCAAAAGTCGGTTGTCACACAAACTATAGGGACTTTCCTTGGCTTTCTTTGCAGTATCATTAGGTTTGATTATTAACTTAACCAGAACGGACTATGTGAAAAATAATTTGAAACCTTGATCAGATTTGGTATTTTTACAAACTGTCAGGAAAAATATCTCCAGTTCAATATGGTTCGTTAAAATTGAGGATAGTGCAGACTTACTTGACATAGTTCCTGTTGCTCCTCTTGGAGCATACGGCTTCCGTGAAACACTTCCATCAGGTCCCGTTCTTGCACATCCTCTTCACCTCACTCCGTGTCCTTCCCACTCCTAGACACTCCTCCTCAACTGTCCTCTTCCAGGTCGTCTTTGGGCGACCACGTTTTTGGGCCCCTTGTGGATTCCAATCTAGTGCTGCCTTTTCGATGGCTCCAGTAGGTTTCCTCAGAGTGTGGCCAATCCAACGCCACTTTCTTTTATCTGGAGGTCAATTTGCTGCTGGTTCGTTTCCTCCCATAGATCTTCATTTGATATAACGTTCGGCCATCTTCGATTGATGGTGCGTCTCAAGCAACGATATATGAACACTTGCATTTGTTTTGTCGTCTTCTGAATAACCTCCAAAGTTTCACAGCCATAGAGGAGAATGGATTTAACATTTTTGTTAAACAATCGTAACTTGATCCTCCTAGAGGTGTTCTTGTTCCACCTTATAGGGTATAGGCTGGACAAATGCACCATTTGCTTTCCCGATGCGACTCTTTATGTCTTCTTCCGCTTCTCCAGTTGCAGTAACAATGCTCCCAAGATAGAGGAAGGATTCTACTTGTCCAATATCTTTGCCATGTAGAAACTGCTTACTATCCCTCTTTGAATTGACCCTCATCTCCTTGGTCTTATTTATATTTATTTTAAGCCCAGCAACCTCTGAATCTCTTTAAATTACTTACTGTATATTAGGTGGCAACCTGACCTCACCTGACCCATGCATTCGAAGCCGGCGGAGCCGATATAAGACTGACATTTATAACCCTCGTACACATCCTGCATAAGATGTAGGATATTTTGCGGTATACCATAGTCTTCAAGTGTTTGCTACATAACTGTTCTATTGAGCGAGTCAAAGGACTCCTCGAAATCAGTAAAGGTCAAATATAAGGAATTTTTCCATTCTGTATTCTGTTCCACGATAATTCCCAGTGTGTCAATGAGGTCCACGTAACTACGATGTTTTACGGAATCCAGCCTGTTCCTTCCTAAGGCGTAATTCAATGACGTCCTTCACCCGATCTAGAATAATCCTTGAAAGGACTTTGCTAGGTACAGACAGTAATGTAATCCCTCTCCAATCACCACATCTTGTAATGTCCCTTTTCTTTCGTATTTTACAATCAAACCTTTCTTCCATTCATTTGGGAGTTTCTCTTCGTTCGAAATCTTTTTCAACAGAGGCTGCAGCAGTTTTGCTGAGATCTCAGTATCTGATTTAAGTATTTCAGGTGCAATATTATCAATACCTGGCGCTTTCCTCCTTTCTTTAAAAAAAAATCTGCTTCAAGGCTTTCTTGTAGGACAGAAGGGTCTAAGTAAGAAAGTTTGCAGAATACACGTTGTGGTGACGCAACTCGGTTGGCATCTTGTGGGAGCAAACCTGCGGCGCCTCTGTATGGCAGGCTTATGCAAATACTCTTCCTTCCAGGTAAAGGAAGCACTTGTATACATAAGTTGTTGTGGAAATGTTCACGAAAGTTCCCAGGCCCACACATTCTTGGCTGCAGTGAATTCTTGTCCGTGGGAGTGGGGAACGCAGCCTACTTGCTCAGACGGGCCACGCTTCTACTAGACAGCCTGACGTCAGTTGGCTCTGGCTCTGGCTCTGCGCCAGCACGTTATCAAGGAGGAAAGCACAATACAAGATCCTCAATTATTATTCTTAATCCTTTATCCTCGTAGCTCGGCTTCACCCACGGACTGGGAACAGGGCAATCGCCCAGGTGACCGCTAACTTGGGTCTAATTATGGAAAGGTCAGGGAAGGGATTTTGGAAGGAAGTCGGTCGTGAAGCTGTTGAAAGGAACCGTCCCGGCATTTGCCTGGTGGTGAAAATGGAAAACCACGAAAACCATTTTCAGGGCGGCCGAGATCGGATTCGAATCCACGCTCTCCCGGTGCCACTGCCACCGCGACCGGCAATACAGTAGACAATAGAATATAATGTGCATATTTATTGTTTATCGCCCCCAACCCACTCCTTTCACCCACCCACCCACAGTCGTGATGATTTAAATATATAATGCACATATTTGATGTTTTCCTTCCATCTCTTAGTCCGAAGATATAGTACAGGTATTTCGTTCTTGAACTTGTGATGCTTAATCATCACCATATTTATGCTAGATGAGTACAGTAAATGTGCTTGTAAATATGGAAGAGGAAGTGATTCGAGTTCAGTAGATTTACATTTGTAATTTGTTCCTTTCTTGTATGGTCAACAACCTGTGTTTTTCACCCGTGTGTCCGCGTGACCAACCAGCCTCACGTTGGACCAACGCTACGCCTCCACGGCTTCAGGCCGCGGTCCAACATTTTGCCTGCCTTCATTAAGGACTAACGGTTATTGCTTCCGGCATCAACGAAATGCAACACAAGATGAGAAATGTGTCAGTCGGCGTAACCCAGGGCCAGAGTAAACAATAATAATAATAATAGTAATAATAATAATAATAATAATTCTTTCTATGGCTTATCCCAATTAATTGGGTCGCCTGTGCAAACCAGGCTCATTTGGGTTTTGGCCGGGGATTTAAGACCGGATGCCCTTCCTGAAGCCACGTGATTTTTCAGGTGAAAATTCCACCCCGCTGTCATCGGGAACTCTGGCCGTCCGGGTGAAAGACGAGCCGCTTAGCCACTGCGCCATGACACTCCCCAATAATAATAATAATAATAATAATAATAGAAGGCTGTAACTTGGTGAGGCTGATCGGATCGAGGCTCCTCCTATTTATATAGTTTGTTTAGTTATTTCATGTCTACTTGAATGTTTTATGGTTTGGAAGATGTTTATTAGTGACTTACTGACAGTACACAGTGTTTAATAGTGATTGCGCGAGGTTTTTATAGTGATATTTGGACATCATATGTCTGTGCATGAAACTTGTTTACGTGGTTGCCTAGGGATTGCTGGTAGAGGTTAGGTTAACATTACCACAAATACTTCGTTTAAAATAGTTTAATCTATGCCCTGTATTGTGTGTTTATTACTCCGTTTACTCAAATAGTCCAATTGAGCCCCTATTACAGATATTCATTGTGTAATATCGTTTATTTCATTAGAAACGGAGGTTACGATCGAGTGAATTGATATCAGTTGGATCACATATATACAAAGAACCTCGGTCGATCAGTCAAACTAACACACTGGCATTCACAGGAATGTTGTAAACCTTGCCATAGGTATAAAAGGCAATACCCAGTGTCTTACGACAATGGTGAATTCTGAATTAATTAAACGCCCGCTACCGGAGGATCGTCCGGGCACGTCTAGTTCTGGCGCAGGACGTGACAGTTTACAAGCCACCAGTAATGGCAGGTTGTGGATGCAGCGGACAACTGCCATTTCATCTGAAGAAACCCCCGCTGCCAACGAAAATTCTGCTGATACCCAACATCAACAGATCAGCACCGCCGAAAGTGCTTTGCAGAATTCATTTGCAACCACCAAGGCTGGCCGCAGTAGACAACGCATGCAATGGACACGTGAAATGAATACAGACGTCATGCGTTTCTACTTCCTAGCTACAGACATGGAAAAAAATCTGACTGGATATAGAACTTCTCTGCATTCTAAGTTTATAAGTAAATACTCCCATTTGAATATCACAGAACAGCGAGTAAGTGATCAGCGTAGAACCATAATAAGGAACAGTCTCCTAAGCGAATTTGAAATTCAACAGATTAAAGATGGGGTTCTCTCAGAACTACAACCCATGCAGGAGACCAATAATGAAGTTCATCCTGCCGTTAACATAGACAACACACCACGTCAAGGTACTGCAAAAAGTAATAAATCTTCCGTAGTCGAAATTGAAGGCAATAGTAACACACTGGAGGATCGTAGAAATGTGATGAATATTTTACAGACAGAATTAATGAAATGGGAAGATAGTGATCCAAATTCAAGGAGTATTATTCCCAAGCTAAGATTTAAAAATAATAGCAGACATATAATTGAGGATGTAAACAATTGCTTGGCAGCTTTCTTAGAAACAGTAGATAATCTTACGGACTTTCATTTGCTCATATACTGCGCAGCTGTTACTGTGTTAT
Source organism: Meconema thalassinum (assembly GCA_946902985.2). Classification (NCBI taxonomy): domain Eukaryota; kingdom Metazoa; phylum Arthropoda; class Insecta; order Orthoptera; family Tettigoniidae; genus Meconema; species Meconema thalassinum. Next base: position 309,608,251 of record OX336392.1, on the reverse strand, counting down.
CACTCCATAACCAGGTGCCCAGCAACCAAAACTTCAGTCCTCGTACAGAAAGAATACCTCCATGGGAACGACGAATCAATAATAAAATAATGTCGTTGCGTAATGTAATAGGTCTGCTCACACAATATGCTTCAGATAATAGAACTCGAAAGATCACTTCAAAAATCATGAGGATAATTCCGACCATAACAAACAAAGGGAAGCAAGAAATCCTGAATATCATGGACGACTACAAGCAAAAACTGGCAGTACAAGCAGCAAAACTCAAGAGATACAAGGAAAGTTATCAGAGAAGAACACAAAATTATCTCTTCAGAGCTAATGAGAAAACTTTCTACGCGAATCTTGATGGCAGCCGTGATCCAACAATCTCTAAAACACCGAATGAGGAGGAAATAAGCAACTTTTGGCGTAATGTGTGGTCAAACCCGGTGCAGCATAAAGAAGATGCAGAATGGATCCATAAAATTAACGAGAAGCACTCACGCATTAATCAAACGCAAGAGTTAGTCATTAATGAACAGGACATCCAAATAGCCATCAGCAAAACACACAGCTGGAAATCTCCGGGACCAGACAAAATTCAGAACTATTGGTACAAAATATTTACCAGCACACACAGAAAATTAGCTGATCTTGTAACTCAGGTAATCTATGATCCCGGACGACCTACATATTGCCTAAGAGTGCTGACTCAGCTAATCCAGCAAACTACAGACCAATAACCTGTTTGCCGACGCTCTACAAGATCATCACATCGGTCATCACAAATGTAATTTATGGTCACATGTACCAGCATAGCATCTTGACAGAGGAGCAAAAGGGTTGTAAGAGAGGCGGCCAAGGCTGCAAGGAACAGCTCACCATTGACAGTGTGATTATACACCAAGCACAGAAGCAACAACGTAACCTCTTCTTGGCTTATATCGACTATAGAAAAGCATTCGATACAGTGCCCCACAGCTGGCTCATCCATACCCTTGAGATATACCGGGTAAACAAGACACTCATCAACTTCCTTGCTATCATTATGCAATTTTGGCGTACCAAAATCATCTTGAAATCTAACATCACTACCACTGAAACAGAGGTCATACCCATCAAACGTGGTATATTTCAAGGTGATGCCTTAAGTGCACTGTGGTTTTGTTTATGTCTCAACCCTTTATCAGAGATTCTAAAGATGAACAACTACGGATACCAAATAAAAGAAAATAAACAAAATCTTCTCAAAGTAAATCACCTCTTTTATATGGATGACATAAAATTGTATGCAGCAAATAGGAACCAACTGACATTACTCATCAATATAACAGATAACATTTCGAAGGACATTTGCATGGAGTTTGGGACTGGCAAATGCAAAATCAACAGCATCAACAAGGGACAGTGGTGTAGAACAGAGGGAATAAGCATAACAGCTGATGAGCGAATAGACAGCATGGGGAAAGATGAAACATATAAATATCTAGGATTTGAGCAAGTAGTTGGAATCGACAGTAAGTCTGAGAAGGAGAAACTATACCAGAAATTTAATCATAGACTTCGACTTCTGCTGAAAACCAAGCTTAGTGCTCATAACCTAACAAAAGCTATCAATTCATATGCTATATCTGTGCTGATGTATTCGTTTGGTGTTTTAAAATGGTCTCAAACAGACCTAGAGAACATTAACCGCACAATACGAACTATGCTTACGAAACACAGAATGTTGCATCCCATGCTTGTATAGAGAGAGTAACAACACCCAGAAATGAAGGAGGCAGAGGTATTCTTGATGCTATAGCTCTGCACAATCAACAAGTTATACATCTAAGGAATTACTTTCATTCTCGGAAAGATACCAGTGTTTTACATCGAGCGGTAGCACAAGCTGACTTCAACCACACTCCTTTGAATCTCCATGAAGGAAATTTCGTCATGAAAGACAAGAACACACTGAACAGAGAGAAGGTGCAGAGATGGGCTGGAAAAGAACTTCATGGCAGATTCTACAACCAGTGCAATGACAAGAATATTGACAAACAGCTTTCGAACACATGGTTGTCAAGGGGAGAGCTGTTTCCAGAAACTGAGGGATTTAACCAGGCGATACAAGACAAAGTTATCACCACAAAAAGTTATAGGAAACACATCCTGAAAGATCAGACTGTTATAGATGACGAATGCAGGAAGTGCAATACCGGTCCAGAAACTATAGATCATATTACCAGCAGCTGCAGAATTCTAGCGCCAACATCTTACACTGAGAGGCATAACGATGTTGCCAAAGTCATTCATCAAGAACTCGCCATAACCCGATCTCTCATACACGACAGGACGCCTTATTACAAATACTCTCCAGAAAGTGTGATGGAAAACGAAGATTACAAGCTGTATTGGGATCGCACAATTCAAACAGACAAAACAACTCCTCATAATAGACCAGACATAACTTTAACTGATAAGAAGAACCATCACACGTACTTGATTGACATATCTGTTCCGAATGACCATAATATCCACCATAAATACAGAGAAAAGATTGAAAAATATACTCCTCTAGCTATGGAGGTTTCTAGAATCTGGAGACAAAAAAATGTGACGATTCTTCCTTTCCTCCTTTCTCCCACTGGCCTGACACCTAAATCCTTTTCAGTAAATCTAGCTACACTAAATCTTCCCATATTCACCCATACTATTGCACAAAAGGCTGCAATTTTGAAAACCTGCAGCATCGTTAGAGGGTTTTTGAATACACATTAGGATTTTTCTTTGGACCCTCTTGTGAAAAAGAGACGTGGAAGATAAGAAGAGAAGACAAAATTAACTGTCAAACATCTATGCTATTCGAAAATGTATGCAATAGGCTTATGTGTTACTTGACTCATTTTCTTGTACGTAATGTACCGATATGAGTCATGGTACCGACTGTAAGTTGAGTAAATAAAGAGATAATAATAATAATAATAATATATATTTAAATCGCTTATCCTCCCAACTCGGCTTCACCCACGGACTTTTCGAGGCATCATTTTGCAACGATGGTGTTTGGGAGCTGAACACACTCTGTTTGCAGATACAATTGGGGATGGTGACAGGCCGATCGCCCAGGCGACCGTTAACTTGGGTCTAATTAAGGAAGAGTCAGGGAAGGGAGTGGTCCATGGACCTGTTGAAAGGAACCGTTCCGGCATTTGCCTGGTGGTTAAAATGGGAAACCACGAAAACAATATTCAGGACGGCTGGGGTGGGCTTCGAACGCGATTTCAGCGAGGCACGAGGTATTGCGTTAACGCTCTTGGCCACCGTGGCCGGTATAATAATAATAATGTCATTGGTTTTGCGTCCCTTACGTCCCAGACACCGTCCTTGGGACGGTAGAGGAATGACGCATCGCAAAGTCTGTGTGTGAAGCCGAGCTGGGAGGATAAGCGATTTATTTATTTATTTTTATTATACACAGTATTATGCGGGAATGAATAATGTCTTCGTATAGGGGTGGGTACTTTAGAGGTGTTGGCACACCTGGTTTTCCATTAAGCAAATATCACAGTTATCATTCTGTAGTTAGTTTAGTTTTCAGTTTGTTTATTTAAGCCAAATTTTACATTTTTGGTCCTGTCAAGCTTACGCTTGTCGACAGGTGCCAATTATAATTACAAATATATGTGTTAACAAAACCAATTAAATTTACATGTATACAGTCCAATCTCTCACCTTCCAATTATTTTATAAAGTGTCGCTAATAATAATTCACAAAAATATTCAATCAACTCATAACAATTGTTTATGGTTGATATGATTATAATATGTTAATATTAATACAATAAAGCTATCGTAGTAAATTATAATATTTTTTTCTCCCTACCTTAATACAACAGTTATGTCGTTAATATTTTGGAAACTTAAATTAAAACACAAATTACAAATGTTACTATCATGTTCAATTAATTTCTCATTTCATATTGCACAGTCTATGCATATGAGTCTATTACAAGCACTTAGTTTAAGGTGTTTTTTAATATCCAATTGTTATACCTTTTTTGTATTTGCCATACTCTCAAAGACAAGCAGTCAATGTGGTAGCTTGTTAAATAGAAATGGTACCATATTAGTAGTAGTAGTAGTAGTAGCAGCAGTAATGTGCGTGCTAATCATAATTGAGGCTAGGATTGGGGAGGGGTTTGCCGTGGCATTAAGTCAGGAACCATCCCAGTATTTGCTTGGGATAGAAGTGGGATACCACAGGAAACCACATTGTTATTAACTCATTACGGCAGATGGACTATTACATTTCAAATCCATGTAGATTGAGGAAAATCCGGGGACATAAGCCCAATTCTGGTATCCTTATCTAAGCGCACAGGACTGTTAGAGTTAGGTTTCGGCCGAGTAATTACATCAACACTCTCGCAATCGCCATGCTTCTCTGTAAGTTGGACCTCCTATTGTTTACTGTTAACTGTTAAGGAACTAATATGCATTGCGTGTGCTCGTTCGCTGTAATCGTCATGGAACTTGGTTTTTGTAATGGTTAAAAGTGTCGAAAATGCGCTGTCGCGTAACCAGACCAGATCATAGCAAACTGGAGAAAACATCTGGGGGCATTGATCTGCGGAGGTGACCTTCCTTCTCGCGCTCTCACTCAGACACGCCCGGGGGAAGTTCGTTCTCATGTCGTTGCTGTTGTTGTTGTTGTTGCTAATAATTCATTTCAGGGCTTAGGACATCTTGGTCATCAGCCTCGTGTAGTTGTGTGTTGAAATTGTTTGATAGCGTGTATTTGTGTTAACTGTAATAGTGTATTAGGGACAGGGATGAGGGAGGTGCCCCTTGACTTGAAGTAAGGTACTATCCCGGCATTACCATGGAGGGAATGTGGAAAAATCCTGGAAAAACCACACTCAGAATAGCCGCTGTCAGCGCCGCGATTCGAACTTGGGACCTCCGGACTTGTTGCAGCTGCCCTCGCAGCCGTGGCGCACGACCCAACGAGCACGATTACGCCGCAAGACAGTTCATTTTCAACCAGAGTAATCAGAGTTACCCTACCGGGGACACTTATCGAATTTTATGGACGTAATTTTCGATTGAAAATAGACGGCTTAATTACACTCCTTTTAAAGGTGGAACATTACCATTCAGGAATGTCATGTTATCCATTTCTTTCTTTCTTTCTTTCTTTCTTTCTTTCTTTCTTTATTTCTTGGAAAAGGGAGCTTTAAGAGATTGGGCAATCCTGATAAATAATATTATGTTCATTGACACTTTGTCAGCTGATACACCTGGGGATGATTACAGGCCGATCACCCAGGCGACCGCTAACTTGGGTTTAATTAGGGAAGCGTCAAGGAAGGGAATTGGAAAGGAAGTCGGCCTTGGATATTGTGATGGTCCCAATTTAAGACCAGAACGAAATAATTTTATATATTATTATTATTATTATTATTATCAATATTTTTTAAGTTTACATTTTACCTTTTATTAGTTATTATGTTAACTAATATATTTATATCTATTATTATGCGGTAATGTAGAATATTATGGCAATTGAAAGGATTTGGAGCGGTACACATTATATTTGAAATTAGTTTGACGCTTGACTGAATATGATTTCTGAAGAAAATTCGAACAAGAGAAAAAGAGGGTGTCCATAGAAGGCGGCTTCTTGGAAATGACATAAATAGACACTTATGTCTGTCACATCAAGTATTCTACCTATATACAAATCATACTAAGAAAAGATTCTAAGAAGACTTACCACTAACAATGCTGGGCCGATGAATGAATCCTTTGCAACTATATACAGAGGGTGGGCTAGACCTCCCGAGAAATACTACAAAGAAGTATTGTCATTGTTGATATATGAAAGGCGGGCTTATATCGCCTAGCGACTTCTGAAGAGGGGTCATACACGTGCTTTACCTGGGAACGTTATATATATATATGACGGCCGCCCAAATGGGATTATTATTGAATTGCTGGAGGAGAAGGAAGGATGCTGAGTGGAGCAGAGAAACGTGTATCGAGATGGAGTCTATAACGCAGTTCTAAACTAGACAGTTGACTATTAAGTATGTGAATTTGATAAGACATTCTGTCTCATCAAACTGTGACATGGTTGTGTACGAGGCTATTGTCACAGGGATGATTTTTGGAATTTATTCCGTCATCCACATATAAATTAATTACTTTGAGGATGATCAGGGCCACCTGGAAGTCTCTACGCAACAATCCAACTACAAAGATCTTCAATGCGGTGAGCGATGTAAACAGTTATACTCCAGTCAAATCAGAAGGCTATCATGCTTATTAAATTCAATATATTCTATTCAATTAACTCAGTATACTCCAATTTCTAATCAAGAACCATAATACAAGTAAATTCAGTAGATTCTTTAATTTAAATTTATTATTATTATTTTCTTTAGTATTTTATATTTTTTTTTACTTGTTGTTTATTATATATTAAATTCATTTTAAATTCAAATGCTTGACTGGTTTCCTTTAGTAGCTAGAAATTACTATAAGGCAACACCATACTCCTGAACTAATTATCGTAAGGTTAGATTACGTAAGTTTCACTACGGCTGGAGATAGGAATTTCGATGCTCTGCCTCTGTTTAACCGAGGTTTAATATATTATATTGATCATGATATATAAATGATCTGGCGCCCTGGCAATACATATGATACTACACATTATGTACTTTTTTAGTGAAGCTGACAACAATACAGATACACTATTAGATTAATACACAATCAAATGTTTCTTTTTGATCACCCTAAAGTGGGCGACTATTTAAATAATGAGCTTTGCATATTAACTTTTTTTTAATTAACTTTATTCTTATTAACAGTAATCAAGTTTAAATATCTCTATAAACCATTACAATAACGCCCAACTAGCGGAGCGCTTTTCTTATTAATCATAGAACCCCATTAAGCTCTCACACCAACCCATTACAAATGGCGCCCAACGTGGGGCACGGAAACCTAACGATATTTACGGAAGGAGTGAGTGTTAATTCAGTGCAAATTGTCAGTGATTTTGGGGGAAAGTGAAGTGAAGTAGTGTATTATTAGTGATTGATTTTGGGGGAAAGTGAAGTGAAGTAGTGTATTATTAGTGATTGATTTTGGGGGAAAGTGAGGTGAATTTTGGAACGGTAAACTTTATACGGTGTACTTCGAGATGGCGGATGAGGAACAAAGGAAATTGAGGAGTAGGGGTAAAGGCGAGAAAGCTAATTATACGAAAGTTGATAGTGATACTGAGGCTGAGAGCGTAGAGGATTATACCAAGATGTCGGAGGTAAATCTTGAGAGTATTCCTGAGAATAATCCCGAGGTTAACCCCGAGACGAATATAGAGGTACATCCTGAAATAAATCCTGAGACTAGTGGAGGGAAGGAGAAACAAAAGCCTTTGGATATTTCGGAAAACAAATTAGATGAGATCATGGGAATGTTTCGGGAGATAAGTAAGCAAAATCAGGAGATAAGTAAGCAAAATCAGGAGATGAGTAGGGAGATGAGAGAGGAGATAAGCAAGGCAATAGACAAGAAGCTAGAAGATAGCAATAAAAATAATCAGGAGATAAGTAAGCAAAATCAGGAGATAAGTAAGCAAAATCAGGAGATGAGTAGGGAGATGAGAGAGGAAATAAGTAAGCAAAATCAGGAGATAAGTAAGCAAAATCAGGAGATGAGTAGGGAGATGAGAGAGGAAATAAGTAAGCAAAATCAGGAGATGAGTAGGGAGATGAGAGAGGAAATAAGTAGGCAAAATCAGGAGATGAGTAGGGAGATAAGAGAAGCGATGTGTAAAGATAATAAAGAAATTAATCAGAAACTAGATAATATGGTCAAGGAGAATGAGGAATTAAATAGGAAGTATGGGACGCTGCAGGAGAGTATTCAGGGGGCAAAACAGGAGATCAGATGTGAAATTAAGGATGTGTTAGAAGAAAAGGCTAAAAATATTATAGAGGAAGTAGATCTGAAATTAGTAGAAGTGGAAGGGAAAATTCAGGAAAAGTTAGTCAATCAAAGAGAGAATCTTCAGAAAATAGTACAGATGGAAACTAGACAAGTAAGAACAGAATTGGGAGGAGAGATAAAGAAAGTGCAGTCAGAATTTCATAAGAAAGTAGAGGATAGTCACCTGACAAATGAAGAAAATTATCAGGAGATTCAGGAAAAACAGAAGATATTAAGAAATGAATTGATAGAAAAAGAGAATAATTTGAAAGAAAGAGTGGAAATGGTAGAAAAAGTGGCGGATAAAAAGATAGCAGAAATTGAGACTAAGTTAAGAAAGCAATTAAGGCAGGAGGGAATACAGGGTAGAGTTATTGTATCAGGAGGTGGAATGAAGGAAACTGAACTAGTTAAGTTCTCTAACGAGCAGGGATGTCCTATGGAATTCATAACTATAGTTGAAAATAAATTCAAGGAAAGGCTACTAGAAGGACAGATAGAGTGGAATATGGTAGTGGAGATATTAGATCAGGCTTTTGTGGGGGAAACAAAAAGCTGGTTTTCTGTCTATAAAAACACTTTAGTGGACTTTAATGATTTTAAAAATAAATTTTGTGAAAAATATTGGAATGATGAAATACAGGCCCAGAAAAGGGAAAGTATTATTTGTGGGATATATCCGCCTGAAAGTACTTGCAGTATGACTGAATATTTTCTGAATAAGGTTATCATCTGCAAATATCTAGATGGCATGACACAAGACAGCGATATAGTCAGGCAAATGATAAAGCATTTCCCATTCCGAATAAGAGAGGCTGCATGCATGCAACGCACTTCGACTATCACAGAGTTAGAAAGATTATTAGGGAGATTTGATGCTCTAGAGAATAGTGTTGGTGAAACACCGGCAGGACAGCAGAATAGTCGATATATGAATGAGAATAGGAATCAAAATAATAATGGCAGGCAACAACACCAGAATTTTCAAGGCAACAATAGGGGGCGTAATTTTGAAAATTCATATGCTCAAAATAACAGGGGGCTATTTCAAGGTAGAGATGGTTATCAGAATAACCGTGGCCAGTATCATGGCAATAGGAGAAACCATGATAATAACCACAATGGTAATCAGGATAATAATGCAGGTCCTAACAATGGGCAGCGTTATTACAATCAAAGAAATAATGCAGGAAATTCAGGGAGGCAGAGAGAAGAAAATCAAGGTAATGGCAGCAACCCTCGTCAGAACCACAACAAAAATAACGGGGAGACACAAAACCAAGATAATGGTACCGATACTTTAAATGTGAACCAGACTGTGACGTAAGGTCAAGTTGTCAGTCTGAGTCTTTTCCAGCTTACACCATTTTAAGCGAACCGTATGACCTAAATATCCGTAATGATTTATTAAGTGAATTTATGGATGTATCTAAAGAATCTACCGTTATTAATTTTAACTCAGTGTTAAAATTACAAGTGTTAGGGGCGTGTATCGATACACTTTTTGACAGTGGCTGTCAGGTTTCTTGCATCAGTGCAGCATTTTATAATAATAGGAAGGAAAATGGTATTAAAATTGAGGAAATTCCAATTAGAACTACTTTCGTGTTAACTGCGGTGGGCAAGAAATCTCACATAATTTCTAAACAAGTAATTGTAGAAATTTTAATAGGAGGTAAGATTGGAACTCATGTTTGTTTAGTGATTCCAAATCTTGTTTACTCACTGATTATGGGTTCGGACTGGATGTCGCAACATTCTGCACAGCTATGCTATAAAGAGGGTAATATTAAATTCAGATGGATGAATGAAAATATGATCATATCATTTAATAATTCGAGTAAGTTTTATGGTGGTTCCAAGAATATATGTACGCTTGAGGAGATATTAACGACTAAAGGAGTCGATATTTGCAGTAAGGTTAGTGGTGAGATTGTCGGGGTATCTATTGAAAAGGAACCTCATTTTTTACATTTTTTAGGCAGTATGATGACGAAGGATTCTCTAGAGGATACCTTGCGTAAAGCTGCATTACAGAGTGAGTTAGAGAGTAATCGAGTGGATGAACTATTGGAGGTGTTGATAGAGAATAAGTATATATTTGAGGACCGTATTGGATTAGCTAATTGCTACGAACATTCATTAAATGTAATTGATCGCAGTATTTTTGTAGGTCATCGCTACCCCGTGCCTTACAAATTCCAGGAAGCTGTGAGAAGGCAGATTGAAAGCATGTTGCGGGATAAAATTATAGAACCCTCGATTAGCCCATATATTAATTCATTAATTGTTATTCCCAAGTCTGACGGAAAAGTAAGACTTTGTTTAGATGCACGAATTTTGAACAACCATATATCTATGGATCAGCTTAGATCTCAATCAATTGAGGAATTAGTTCAGGGATTTCCAGGAAAACAATGGTTTACATGTGTTGACTTAAGTTCAAGTTTTTGGCAAGTTTCGCTAAAAAAGGAAGATAGGCCTTTAACCGCTTTTTCCTTTCAAAATCATCTGTATCAATTCTGTCGAGTAGCTTTTGGCCTGAAGAGTAGTTCTGCAGCACTGATTAGAGCTCTAGGGATCGCTTTAGGAAGCGATATGGACAAATTTGTAACTATATATATAGACGATTTGGTGATTAGTTCAGAAACATTCAGTGAGCACTTAATGCACCTGGATCGGGTTTTTAAGAAATTAGCGAGAGCTGGTTTCACTCTCAAACTCAGTAAGTCATTTTTTTGTCGTAAGGAAATTACTTTTCTTGGTCATACGGTGTCTGCGGAAGGTGTGAAGCCCGAGGAAAGCAGGGTAGGTAAGATTTTAGATGCTAAATCACCTAGGAATGTGAAAGAACTGAAAACATATCTGGGCATGTGCAATTATTTTCGTCGATGTATTATGAGGTATGCTTGTATGGTGGAACCATTCCGTGAGTTATTAAAATCAGGTAATAAATGGTGTTGGACAGAAATGCACGAGGGAGCATTTAAGGCTCTCAAAATTGGATTTGAGAAGGCCGTAGTGTTAAAGTACCCTTTAAAGGACAGACCATATGTGCTGATGACTGATGCATCCCACATTGGCATTTCCGGTGTACTATGCCAGAAAGATGAGGAGGGCAATTTGAGGATTGTGTCCCTGGCCTCACGTGGTCTTTCTGCCGCTGAAAAGCGCTACACTATAACGGAGTTGGAATTACTAGGCATTGTGTACAGCCTAAGTAAATTCAGAATGTATGTCCTTGGCGGGAAATTTGAAATCTTCACAGATCACCACGCCCTAGCATTTATTAACACATGTAAACTGAGTAGTAACCGCGTTAGCAGATGGATTCTTGCACTGCAGGAATATGATTTCGACATACATCATATTAAAGGTAAGGATAACATTTTGGCAGACATGTTATCTAGAGACGTCAATTTAAATCACAGTGAGTCAGTTGTTAAGGCGAACCAAGGGGTGTTGATATGCGCGTGCTTGGATCCTACCAATGAAGAATCTTTAAAGGTGTTAAGAAATCTGTTGGTAAGTCAGAGAGAAGATAAGATATTAAAAGAACCTTTATCATTGTTAGAAGGAAGTGATTTAGAGTGTGTGGAATCTGGGAGATTCATATACAAAATGTTGGACGGATTTCTAGCACGGAAATGTGGGGAAGAAAAATGGGCTATTTGTGTGCCTAAATCTTTAACGGAGGAACTTACTTGGTTTATCCATAAGGAACTAGGGCATTTTGGAGCTAATAAAGTGCTCTATGAACTCCAACAAAACTTCATTTGGTGTAGAATGGGGAGAGAAATTAGGACTATTCTTGCAAAGTGTGACCTCTGTCAGAAATCTAAATTTCCAAATAGATATTTAACGGGCGAAATGCAGGCCGTTCTCACAAGTAAACCCGGAGAGTTACTATGTGCGGACCTATTTGGGCCTATAGTGAAAGGTCAATTTGGCTATGAATACATTTTTGTAATAGTTGACTCATTCAGTAAATATGTCAAACTATATGCTTTAAGGAAGGCCACCGGGAAAGCTTGTAGCAAATTGATCATAGAGAAATATATACCTGAGTTCGGTCTTCCACTCAAAATATTAACTGATAGCGGCCCGCAATTCACATCTAAACACTGGAAAACCAAGATGCGTGAAGCCGGGATATCACATGTCCATTCATCAGTTCGCTATCCACAAGGGAATATTTGTGAAAGAAATATGAAGGAACTTGGTCGCTTGTTACGAGCTCTCGTGTATGACAAACACTCTTCTTGGGTATCGCAACTTAGCAGAGTTGAAACTTGGTTGAATGCTGTCCAACACGAAAGCACGAAAATGACGCCGCATGAAGTGCATTTTGGCAGTAAGCCACAAAATGAGTTAGCAAGAATATTGGGATTAACAGTGGGAAAAGAACCAGGATTGGATGTCATTATCCAGATGGCAAAAAAGAATTTAGGTAAAGCAGCTGAACGCAGAATTCGCCAACAAAAAGGTAAAAAGCTGGATCAATTTGAGGTCGGTGACAAAGTCTTGTTGCGTGTTCCAAGGCAATCCAGTATTCTTCAGAAAGTTATAATGAAATTCTTCCTTATTTTTGAAGGCCCCTATACTGTGCAGAAGAGGATAGGTAAATGCGCATATGTCCTAGAAGACGCAGGAAAACGATTATATGGCACTTACAATGTGAGATCCTTAAGGAAATATGTGTCATGAGTAATAGAAGTGAAGTTGATGGTAAGTAAGGAAAGTCGCTGAATAATAAGTCAATGATTGTGGTCTGAACGAGTAGGTAATGGCGAGGGTTTGCATCAACCTATGATATTGGGTGTCTTGAAGAGCACAGAGGAAATATAAAGCGTATTTTGTCGGCTATAAGCTTGGGTATTTGAGTGTGATATATATACATATGTGGGGTAATTTAGCGCACTGCATTTGCACTGAACGATGTTGCCTTAGGTAATACAAGCTAATAAAGTTTCATTTTTTTTATAATATGCCTGTGTTACTAGATACATATAATTCCTGAGAGACTGGAGTAGATCTGGTGACTCGCATCACATACCAAGTGTTGTGAAGTGATAAAGTGAATTAATCAGTTGGCAGTCCCACCAACTAGCCATAGTGTATTCAGTTCGACACCAGGCTGAAAATTGAATTCTACGTCCTCAAGATATAAAGCAAAGGTGTATGCCACCCAAATATACATAAGTGCAACGATGACTTATGTCCAAAACAAGAATATAAAAGTGAAGGGTATTTTGATGTACATTGTTTACAGGTCGCTTGAATTATGTAAAGAAGAAAGAAAAAGACATTATGAACAGTGAAAGACTGAAATTTAAAATATATATAAATATATATTAAACTTGAAGGGTATATGTTTTGTATGTTGGTAATTGCTTTGAAGAGTATAATATTGTCGATGTTGGTAATTTCTTTGTAGGGTATAATATTTCATATTTGTACAAGTGTTGAAGAGAAGTATGGTGATATGATTGTTGACATATACCATAATTCTCTGGGGCGAATATGTGATGGTCCCAATTTAAGACCAGAACGAAATAATTTTATATATTATTATTATTATTATTATTATCAATATTTTTTAAGTTTACATTTTACCTTTTATTAGTTATTATGTTAACTAATATATTTATATCTATTATTATGCGGTAATGTAGAATATTATGGCAATTGAAAGGATTTGGAGCGGTACACATTATATTTGAAATTAGTTTGACGCTTGACTGAATATGATTTCTGAAGAAAATTCGAACAAGAGAAAAAGAGGGTGTCCATAGAAGGCGGCTTCTTGGAAATGACATAAATAGACACTTATGTCTGTCACATCAAGTATTCTACCTATATACAAATCATACTAAGAAAAGATTCTAAGAAGACTTACCACTAACAATGCTGGGCCGATGAATGAATCCTTTGCAACTATATACAGAGGGTGGGCTAGACCTCCCGAGAAATACTACAAAGAAGTATTGTCATTGTTGATATATGAAAGGCGGGCTTATATCGCCTAGCGACTTCTGAAGAGGGGTCATACACGTGCTTTACCTGGGAACGTTATATATATATATGACGGCCGCCCAAATGGGATTATTATTATTGAATTGCTGGAGGAGAAGGAAGGATGCTGAGTGGAGCAGAGAAACGTGTATCGAGATGGAGTCTATAACGCAGTTCTAAACTAGACAGTTGACTATTAAGTATGTGAATTTGATAAGACATTCTGTCTCATCAAACTGTGACATGGTTGTGTACGAGGCTATTGTCACAGGGATGATTTTTGGAATTTATTCCGTCATCCACATATAAATTAATTACTTTGAGGATGATCAGGGCCACCTGGAAGTCTCTACGCAACAATCCAACTACAAAGATCTTCAATGCGGTGAGCGATGTAAACAGTTATACTCCAGTCAAATCAGAAGGCTATCATGCTTATTAAATTCAATATATTCTATTCAATTAACTCAGTATACTCCAATTTCTAATCAAGAACCATAATACAAGTAAATTCAGTAGATTCTTTAATTTAAATTTATTATTATTATTTTCTTTAGTATTTTATATTTTTTTTTACTTGTTGTTTATTATATATTAAATTCATTTTAAATTCAAATGCTTGACTGGTTTCCTTTAGTAGCTAGAAATTACTATAAGGCAACACCATACTCCTGAACTAATTATCGTAAGGTTAGATTACGTAAGTTTCACTACGGCTGGAGATAGGAATTTCGATGCTCTGCCTCTGTTTAACCGAGGTATATATTATATTGATCATGATATATAAATGATCTGGCGCCCTGGCAATACATATGATACTACACATTATGTACTTTTTTAGTGAAGCTGACAACAATACAGATACACTATTAGATTAATACACAATCAAATGTTTCTTTTTGATCACCCTAAAGTGGGCGACTATTTAAATAATGAGCTTTGCATATTAACTTTTTTTTAATTAACTTTATTCTTATTAACAGTAATCAAGTTTAAATATCTCTATAAACCATTACAATAACGCCCAACTAGCGGAGCGCTTTTCTTATTAATCATAGAACCCCATTAAGCTCTCACACCAACCCATTACAATATGTTGAAAGGAACCGTCCCGGGATTTGCTTGATGGTGAAAATGTAAACCAGGAAGTCAATTTCAGGACGGCCGAAGTGGGATTCGATCCCAGGCTCTCCCGATGCCAGTGAGGCACGAATTTGCGTGGTATCGCCCTCGGCCATCGTGGGTGGTTGCCAAGTTTGACCTAAATTAATGGTCCATACCTCACTTCTGTGTAGGCCAACTATAACATTTTAAGCATCATAAAGAGTTGAGTGCAAATGTAAAATCTTTTATAATAATTCAGAATAGGCCTATTTTAGGGGCTCTGCAAGTTGCGCGAACTCCAGGGAATGTGGAGGAACATATCTCTATGTTTATGTAATTGAGCATCTTTCCCGACATTATTTTTGCACATAAATGGTTTAAACAAAATTCATTATAATGTTCACAACGCCTAGATTTATTTTCGGAGACTTGATGAGGGGGAGTTAAGACCTAAACGTCTGTAACAACACTTTTACAGCCATACTGTTTCTTGAAATGTCTGTCTAATACTGTTCAGGAATAGGCTAAGTAATTCCTCAAAAAGATGGTTTATTGGCTTTCACGGTCCGTGAATTAAAACTCAGCAATGTTTCTGGGATTATGCTGTGTCTTGTGTGGGGTTTCCTAGGCGAAACACGGCATAAACCTAGAACAATTGCTGAGTTTTAAGTAATTCCTCATTATTCAGGCCAATGAGGGGGTAAGAAAAGCGTTAATATATTTGATTGACCAAAATTTAATATTATTACACAAACATTTAATATTTTCTTTCAAAAAGCTAGGGTAACGCATTAATTAATCGCTATTTATAGTGATAGATATGGCAGAAACGTTGTGAACACACGAGAGCTTTCTGTAACTGGTGCGATCTACTGGAAAGGCTTTAATTAGAGTACTTTATTCCATTGTTCATTTGTTTGTTTCTAGGTATTTTTATCTTGGTATTGAAATCAGTTACAACATGGCGGTTGTTGTTCTGACATGAATAAACTAAGCCTGTTGACGTCAGAAGTGTTCGTGAGGCGGCGAGGGTTGGGAAGTTTGACGTCATTCCTTTGTTGTCATCCGCGCGCGAACTCCGCAGGGGATGGGGAGGAACATAATATCTCTGTGTTTGATGTCTTTGTGATGCTACTCTTACATAATCCATGCGAGCAGAATATTAATTTTGTTGTTGATTCATTTACGGGCTTCGCGACATCGTAGTCGTGTAACCCCATGTATTTGGGTGAGGGCTGTGATCATCGTGAGGGCTGTGATCATGTAGCCCCATATACTTGAGTGTGTATGTGTGGAATCTGTCAGATAATCTGTGCTATTGTGATGGATGTATTGAAATTGAGGCTAAGATTTGGTAGGAGGTGGCCATGGCCCTACGTTAGGCACCATTCCGGCATTCGCCTGGTTTAGAAGTAGATAAACTACGAAAAACCACTTTTATGATGGCTGAAGTAGGAATTCAACCCGGACCTCCGCGGTGACAGCCATGAGCCAAGAATGTTATTTACTACACCCTGATGTGACGATGAATATACTATTAAAGAAGGCTTTCCAGTCGGTCAACACAAATTGTACCCAATTACTTTAGGCGCGAAAACAAGAATTTATGTACCCTAACCTGAAAGAAATATTACATCAGATATTTATCACAAATAACACGCTTTTATGCACAACAATAGTGGGTATTTAATTGGATGACATGTTTCTACCGTCAAGCGATCATCATCGGATTTTGCTCACTTATAAGGCTGAGTTATTGTACAATGTTTATGCATTACACCTATGCACAAATATATATACAATGATTAGATTAAGTTTGTAAAAACTTGTATAATGTGTCAGTCTTATTTAAAAATATCAATGCTCACTTCTGTAGTTTAAGGCGGCTTCGGTGGCGTAGTTGGTAGCTTGCTGAGCTTCTATGCCGAAAATCGCGGGTTCAAACCCAGCCGAAGTCGTCGGATTTTTTAAGAGCGTTAAAATCCCTCAGTATGCCTTCCTTCGGAGGAGAAGTAAAGCCGGTGGGCCCATGTCATAGATTTATGGCATGTTAAAGAACCTACAACTACTGTAACTACAATTGTGTGAAGCTAAATTTGTAGGTTAGATTTGATTAACGCTCTATCTAAGTTCCAACATTCGCCGCCAGGTGCCGGTTGTGGTGGCATCTCGTAGCCAAGTTCTCGGCTAGGTGTCGTTGACGGCAGTATTTGGTAGCAAAAGTAGGAACTACTTGAAATGGATCGTCTGCAGTCTTTACCTGAATTACAGATAACACACTCTAATACAGCCATCACAATTAACACCGGTTATCAGACAGATTCTACACACACCCAAAGTACACGGGGCTACATGATCGCGTTGTCGCAGCCCCTAAACTGAGTATGTTAACCTGTGATCTATTGCATTGTGACCAACTTCTATCTAATCTCGGGCGTGTATAGATTTCCGACCTCAGAAATTTGTGGAGAAGAGTCTGGTGCCAAGTGGCTGGCTCCTTTCAGTCTATTGTGATGGTTGTTATTTTTAATTGGAATGATGTTGTCCAAACTATGAATACTAGCGGGCCCGTGCGAGAACTCTCGCATAATGGGTTGTGTGCGCCCCATGTGTATAGACTCTCCGCCCGGCACTAGTGCTATGAGGGCTGTACGCGACACAGTTCTGCCCGGGGCTATCGTCTTGCTAATTTGTTTAAGAGCACTTTATAAACAAATAAATATATTTCCGTTGACTTTTCAAGAAATGCAAGATTTTTCATGTTCTATTGAGACGATTTGAAAGATTTTGATACAAACCACACCTTCTAACCCCCTCTGGTTTAGGAGCTTGAGTTTTGAAAAACATACACCTTAGCGTATTATATAATAAGATTATGTATTGCGGGTGTAAGAGTCCCCAACAGCGTGCGCATTAAGTCGCGCACCACGACTGCTGGGAGGTGGCGAGAAGCCCGAAAATCAAAGGTTCGAATTCCCGTGTTGACAGGAGACAATCTGTGCGTGATCTTTTTCCCGGGATTTTCCACTCTCCCTTCAAGAAAATGCTGGGAAGCTATGTTATTTCAAGTCCCGGGACTCGTACCTCAATTCTAGACCATATTGATTCATCACCACAGAGTAACGGACAAACACAACACAAACCCAAGAACATGCGGCTAATGACCAAAATGCCATCAAGCCCATTAACAGTAACAACTCACGTAAGAGTTGGCTAGCTTCTTCTCTCTGGTGTGTCTGAAGGTACGCGTTTTTTGAATGATTGGATAATCCAACTAAATACTGTAGCCTACTGCTTAGGGGCCGTACATATAAAGTAAAACCTGCTTTCAACGGACCCTTTATTAAACGGAAATATTTGACGGTCCCGTGAAAAACGTGTTAAATTCCCTTCTTCCCTTCTTCTTACAGCTAAGATTCCCAAATTCTTTATTCCAAACGAAAATATTGTTAATATTTTTTTAAAGAAAGCATTCGTATATTTTTAATTGAAAATGGTAAATAGAAATGGTTAGAAATGATTTAAGAAAAATCCCTAAATCCGAAAAATTGAAAATCCAAGAATTCAAAAATTCTGAAATTCAGCTTCATATATCCAAAGTCCAAATCGTAGAACATTAAACGGAAACTGTGTTACGGGGACAACAGAAATCAAAATACTCATTTTAACGGAAAAGTTCCAAAATGCAGTGTTTAGAAATTTTCAGGCAGCCTATGCGAATCAACCTTGTCTGCTGAATCAGTTGATTCTGTAGCTAACAAGGAATGTGCAACTACAGCAGGTCTTCTTTCTTTTGTTCTCCAGCTTACACGTCAAACTGTGTGGCTAATTGTCTCTTTCCTATTCCCCAAGCCCTTCCCAATGCTCACTTTATTGAATTGTCAATCAACAAATGCCTCTCTTTGTTTCGGCCCTTGTCAATCAGATTAGAATTCAGCGTTTAACTAAGCTCGTCAAATTTTACTTTACTGTCATAGTTTGGCAGTAGGCATTTTAGCTTTGAAAGCAAGAGTTGTGCGTGGTCTTAACACAAGAAGTAAGGGTGATATGCAAATACGACATTTTATTTTTTCTGAGTATTTCCATTAAATGCATATCCATAGTTTAATTATTTTATCATAGACCTACCTCCGTTAACCGGAAACCTATCTTTAACGGACAAAATGCGAGTCCCGTTCGATTCCGTTGAAGGTAGGTTTTACTGTATTACGTCTATTGTTTACCCTCCCCCCATGTAATCACGCATAAGCGTCCCATCGACACCTCCCATCCCCCACCCCCCCGCCCTGACTTACATAATCACAAAGCAATACCTAACATTTCTGATCTCGTCACGATTTATCCTTATAAATAAATGAAACAGGAAACACAATGCCAGAGACATCAATTACTGTAAAAGTATAACGCTGTAGTTTTCTGAGGTGATTCGGGGACAAAACAGCACAAGAAATGTACGAAAAATTGACGAATTTCCTACTTTATATTTCTTCAAAAATTGTTTCTGAACTTCTTTATGTTTTGAATAGAAGTATTCAACTAGGCATTTTTATAAGTAAATGAAAAATGACCTTTACATTCAACTTACAAGGTAAAGCTTTTGCGTAGAGCATAACATTAGTTAATTTTTGTTATCTATTAAGTGATTACATAATCATTTCGTTTACCTCTCCTCGCACGTCATCAACGTAATCATAAACTTCGAGCCTCCTTTGTGATTACGCAATATGTGGACGACCCCTTATCAACTACGTCATGCGATGTCTAGTTTAAACAATGAAATATGTCCTTTAGTTTGCCTTTGGAATCAGAAAATTGTTTAAATCTTTAATTTGACCCAATCGATATAACGTCCCCAAATTAGTAAGTTAGTGTATATTGCGATATTATTTTATTGGCGGAGATCGTGCAATAAGAACAATTCGTTTTATTTCAACAATCGACTAAGTCACGGGCGCAGTTAGCAAGAGTGGAGGAAGCAGGGGAGCACGTACCACCATTATTTTTGAAAATGAATAGTTACTATAATTATCCGTGATGGCAAGTGCATAACAATTCTGCCCTCCGGAGAGGCCTGGAGCAGTTCTTTTGATTTGACGCCCGTGGGTGAATCGCGTGTTAAATTCAAATAAAAAATCAGCCTCCATGGTAATGAAAAATAGCAGTTTCATTATATTCTCACACCTTATTTAGACTCGTGAATAATTGTAAATATTGCTGACAAAGGTCAGTTCAGGGGATCCCAGCCTAGCATGGCCTTGTTTCCACTTTCTTCTGCAGAACTCCTCTCTTTTATCTTTCCTGTCGATCTCCCTTGGTCAGCTCTTCTTTCCTTCCGACTCCAACGGTAAAACGGTAAAACCTAGGGTATCTTTCATTTTCCCGCCTTAATTTGCACTTGTCTTTTCTTTCCTGATAGCCTCACTTTTCGAGGAGTCACACTTTTTTTAACGGTATTCCCCACATTGTAAGAGACCCTAAAGGGACAGGAGTGTGTAGTTCACTATTCCTGGTAACCTTGTTCAACACTAGACAGTCTACAGGTCTACACCCTCAAGGGCTCACGGCTGGTGAACTCGGGAGATGACGACTACAAGAAATTATTCAGCTGCGTATGATTTTCCCCCTTTTATCATTGTTTTTGGGTCGGACCCTCTTCGTTTTCCTATCTGCCTTTAATGGCTTTACTACCTTCACGGTCCCTCAATCCTCATTCTTCGAGGGTTGAGGTCAATTATTTTCTCTCCTTTTTATTTGTCAATTTCTTCTTCTAGTGTGTAAGTTGGTTTTAAGTTAGTAAACATTGTAATTCATAGTGGTGGTAGTATCATGCATACCATTCTTATCATTAGGGGAAAATAATCTCTATATTTCGCCCCCTAAACAGCAATCACTACCATCAGTTTATCGGCTTCAAGACGTCAGGCATGAGTACCACAGAATGTTAAAATCACTGAAGATGTAACTGAGAACTTGCTATGAACCTTGATGAAAATGATATATTTCAGGGATCTGGTACATGATATAGGGAACCACAGTTGCCTGGCAAATGTGGGGGATACATTGAAACGAGGCCTACATCATACAAACCTGTGTATGTATGTGGTCGTATCGGCATGGCGCCACTGTAGTATCGGTATTACTCTGAAAACAAGCGGCAGGCATTATGAAGAATACTTTGATTCCTAAGCTGTATTAGTTCATCATACACGTAGATCATCATGTTAGTTGTATTACTTAATGACAGTTTTTTCAATATTCGAATGTTCATTATGATGATTTAAAGAAATTCAATAGGATAGCGAAAATATACAAGTGGGGATTGAAATTCAAAGAAAGTCGGTGATTTGGTTTTCATTTCCATAGAAATTGTTTCACTCATGTAAAATGTGTGCTCTCATACTCCTATCTCACCCCACGATACGTTCTGCTAAGGAGTCTAGCCATCGCGATCGAGTTCTGCCTGCTGGACTTGTTCTGCTCATCTGCGTCATTTCCGCTAAGGATTACATAAATCATTTGGTTGAGAAAGGAAACCGCATCCCTATTACATAAGGGAGTGAGTGACGCAACAGTTTTATATTTATATTGAACCCGCTGAGCTATGGTTCATGTGATATTTTTTTTTATGACAGAGCATTTATGATGGGATGTTGTACTTTTGAACACACCCAGGAAGCCACGTGAAGCTGAGAGATCACGCGATACTTTGAAGTAGCGGTGAATCGCACTTTTGACTTTGGTGTAAACTGCTAATTATTATCTGAGGTCTTATTAATTATTTTTATCTTTCCTACGAGACTCAGAATATTCCATTTCGTCATGCTGCATTATTAAAACATTTTGGAGAATGTTTATTTTTACTTTAGGTAAGGTAATACCCTTGCAGATACGCAAAAAGGAACGTAAGTAGTCGCTCAACGTTTTCGGTTTGACGACCTACTTTCTAGAGACACCCAGTACCGGAGCACTGCGTTTTGAGAATCCGCCTTGTGTAGGCGTGGAATTACATTTGTCCTACGAGACGTAGAAGAATATCCGCTGTTTAGCGTTAAAAGTGATTATAAGGTGCCATCGAGCAAGCAAATACTAATATTCACTGTCGATGAAGTCCAGTGAATTAAATAAGAAGCTTGGGAAATAATTATTGGCAAGTATAGTGTATTGCACAACATTGCTGTGACATCACATATTACCCACGCGTATGTGGAGGGCAGATGCCTAGTGGAAATATACAGGTAATAGTGTTACAATTATCCTGAATAAGTGTGATTATAATAGTATGAGATATTTAAATTGCCAAAGTGGAAATTTCATCTTTGAAACGTCGTATAATTCACGGATGCTGCGTGATACAAAAGTAGCGTCACTAGCACGTGCCGCATTATAAAATAGTATTAGCTCACATGCTAATCCACATCTGCAAGATTAAGGCTGTGTCGTATCTAATAATTGAAGCCTATAATAGTCACGACGGACATTATAATTTTGGAAGTGAGAGGATGAATAATCACGCAACTTATTTCGCTACCCACGTGATTGGACTTTTATTCACCATGGTTGAAGCAGTCACCATGGGCTAATACCATCCCAGTATGGGGGGGGGGGTGACGTTTCTACAGGAACCAGCGTGATGGTGGAACTTCCAGAACGATGAACGAGAGGGAAGGAGCCAAAATGCCATTTCCAGGCATATCCACGAAGATGTCGACAGGGACAAATCGAACCCTGGTCTTTGGGGGAGTCCAGATGGGAATCCTGATGAGGAGGATACCGATCCAGAGAGCCAGAGAGGTTTATGTACAACCCTTGTTGTGGAATAGAGAGCTGAGTGAGAGCTCCTCCATTTCGTGAGTTTTTGTCACACCCCTTCTTTGTTCTAGTTTCTGGTGGTGTAGTAGTTTTAATGTAGTTTGTGAATCAACCACACTCAGTGTCAGCCATTTTTCTAGGTAGGGATGTAACTAGATTAGTTAGATGTCATTTATTTCAGTTTAGAGTGAGACACCTTTGGGGTCAGACATTTTGGTCAGCCCTGGTGCAGCTTGGTGAACGTCGTGGAACGTCAATGCCTACCCTTTTGCTGAACCTGATCGTAGTCATTTTGAGGCTATTTTGTTCAACCCTACTTGGGGTAATTTTCAAGTCTTTGCTGACTGTAGTTATGGCAATCAGATGCCTTGGTTATTAATTGACTGCATTCTTCGCAGCCATCCTTTGTTACACCCCTGACTGTCGTTAGAACGGTCGTATCATTTAGGTAGTCGACAGTAACTACCAGTTTGTAAATGCATTATATTTCATTTTGAATAAGCTCAGAAGCTATTCTTGGTCATGTTTGAACCTAACAACTAGAAGGAATGTTTCGTTGCCTAGCATCGAACGCGGTTCCCAACGTATCATTAAGCAGATCTAGTGTGTGAATCTGTGCCACATTTATCATATTTTTCTTGTGTCGTGTGAGACACGTTTTTATTTGATGTTCTAGCAACCATTGAGTTGCATTTTTAAAGCAAAGAGCTTCAGTTATTGTAAGTTTACTTTCATTTAGACGTCTTTGGTAGAAAGACGGAAGTGTATTACTATACTCAGATTTATAGCGTGCGTTTGATACACGGACTCTGTAGAGATCCGTAACATATGGTAATGTTTTTTATGAACCGGCCAAGTGCAGGTTTTGTATTGATTAAATCGCCGGCCTTGAATAAACTGGTTATGTAACCCAGTGACCTAGAGCACGCCTGCTTCATTGTGAGACAAAACTACTATAGACGAGGACAGAGTACAATTTGTATTCGCTTTTCCTTTCATTGCTATTTTGCTTATGGAAACCAGTTTCCACTCTTGTATTTGATCACTTGTTTTATGGATCGGTTTTTGTTAGTTTAGCGCTCTGTTGCGTGTATTGTCGTATGACAGGTACAGTTATGTAAGGTTTTCTATAGGATGGTGAAGTCTACCCTGTTATAGCAGGATGTTATTGTATGCTTTGTCCGGGGATGATCCCGTTGACCAGATGTTTTTGGAAGGTAACTGTTGTACAGGCCTATCCCAGAGTTATTGAACGCGAGCTTAGCGCCGCTGGTAACCCGTGTTATTGTGTGTCCGAGTTGTTATACTCGATGATTATATTCCGACTGTTGAGTCGAGGCTTTTTGGTGGAGAATGATCTCAGTTGGAGACACTCCGTGCCCAGGCTATTGTCAATGTTATTCGCCATAAACCTACGATAAACCTATAAACCGACATTCTAATAATAAAATGCATAATTGTTGTAAAACAAGCCTAACTAACGATTCTTTCTATCTAACTTTGTTCTTTGCATTCTGGAACTGTTGACATAGCCGTGCAGTTGAAGATAATTTCCTTGTGAGGAAATGACTAGGACAGTTGACATTTTTGTAGCGACCTGAAGCATGTGCGAACCTAGAGTTCGTAGCTTGTGGGGCTCAGGCCATGCGATGTCAGACGTGGTCTCAACTGCGCATTCGTCACCGTAACTATACACATTAGATGACTATGGTTTACAAAGAGTAAACCAAGGTGTAGGCAGGAATTTTTAATAAAACTACTGTGTCTATTTCGTTATTAATTTATGATGCCAAGTGTATTAAACCCTACATGTTACTTTATTGTGTGCTGTTAGCACATAGTTATTAAGCATAATTAAATTGTTTGTTTTTCATGGCTGTACACTTAGCTTTTGGATGTAATTGTTTTCTTTTACGGACGTCATCGCCGTAAATTTTGTTAATTGATAGGACTTAGCTAGTTGAATTAATGTTAAATTTAAATGTCGAAATGGTACCATCCTAACCTAGATTTGTTTTGCTACCCTGTTAAATGTAAATTCAGATATTAGCTTGGTCTTGTAACTTGAACTAGGGACTTGCGTCGTGCCATATTCCTAGCGTTGCTGTTGTTGCTTTATCATTGTGAGTTAGATCTTTCGCGAGGGTTTTCAGTAACTTCTCAGGTAGGGGACCTGTTCTTTATCTTAGTTTATTTATTAATTTGCGGACTAGCCGATTATAACCCTCCGAACTAGGCTAGGGGCTTGTGAATTTTAATAAATTTTCACGGTGTTTTACATGAGTCTGGATGTTTATTTTCTCAGTCTAGTTTTAAGGTGAACCTTTCCTTAGGCGGTCTATGACCATCGTCACCATGTACCACGATCCCTGTGGACTACGGACTCTCGTGCCGCTTTAGCCTTTATGGAAGGTCACCTGATCCTCACGGTACTTTCTTTTTATTCGATTTATGTATCGTTAGTTGAGTCATCGTGGTTGTTGACATCAACTAAACGGTCACAATATAGAAATGACAATAACGTAGAGCTCGCTGTTAAAGATTTAACGAGAATACATGAACTTCGTCCTGAGCTATTGACTGGACCAATTCCCCCGCTTTCCAAGCTGGAGCATACCTAGGAAACACTTTCGAGGGAGGATGGTGGTTGTAAGGATACCTTATGTAATGTAGATTAATCGATTAAACGACCAATCGATTAAACACTCAATAGATTAATCGTTATCGAAATTTGATGTTTTTCAGTCGGTCAACACGATTACCCAATTGTGATGGGTTATTTCCTAATCCTGAAAAAAAAAAAAAAAACATGAGATTAATAAATACACTTGGATGACTAGTTTTGATCATCATTAGATCCATTACACTTAGGTTATTAAATCTATACTACTATGTTATTCAAAACCGCCTTGTCAAACACTAATTTAATTACTGCTTTAGTGTTTGAATAACATAGTAGTATCGGTCAACACGATTATTATTGATTACCATTGTCGTAATGGTTAATGTTTACGCATTTTACTAAATCTATGTCTAAAAGTATGGGTGAAAGTATTTACAATATTTAAACACATGTTTTTCAGTTCTGCTGAGCAGACTGTTGAAGTTAACTGCTGTACAATTCAGTACATCTGAACAGACCATTTAATAACAATCACATATTCACACTAAGCAAGCAAATTTGGAGGTCAATCACTTCAGTGCTTCAGTGGTTATCGTGTCGGTCTACTAACCCCAAGCTTGCAGGTTCGCTTTTGACTGTGGTAAGTGATTTTTGAAAGGCGGCAAAAATACGACACCATGTCATACGATGTTGGCATTTCAAAGAACCCATTTGAATTCAGTAGGCCGTGTTCATAATGGCAAAATTAATTTCGGGATTTACCGCCAACAGAAAGTTCCTCATTTTTCTACTAGAAAGCGCTATAGTGTTCAAGGAGCTTAGATATCTGACTTTCATAGTGCTTCATGGAACAACGAAATTCGACATGCAAACTACCCTTTGGGTGTCAAATAACAAAGCTTGCGCCCGGCATCCGAGGCCATACGATATTATTATTATTACCACTTTCAGTATCTTAACAAAACATCACATATACTATCTAGCATATATTGACTAGTTGCATTATTTTAACATATTGTAAATACTTTCACCCATACTAATTTTAGACATAGATTTAACAGCGTAAGTTTAATGGATCTGATGATGATCGCTTGAGGATTGAAACTAGTCATCCAAGTGTATTAATTAATATCATGCCTTTTTTCAGCATTAGGAAATAACCCATCACAATGGGGTAGCCTACAGTCGTGTTGACCGACTGAAAACATCAAAAATCGATTACTAAGGCAACACTGAAAATGGCTTCAAACACCATAATATTAATCGTTATTTGTAGGAATTAATCTGCTACGATTTTCGATTATACTTGAAAGCCGTGGTGGAGTTTATAATACTAGCAGCGTGTTATTACGTAGCCTGAGGTGGTTGTTGAGTACTGAAGGCTGGCTGGATGTAGGTCAGTTTAGCAGTCATTGTGCGTGGTAACTGTGATGGCTATCTGCAGCTGCCACGCCGTCTGTGTCACACCATGGCCAAACTTGTTCGCCGATATTGCAACTGGGTCAAATTAAGTTCCTACTCCTTTTGCAGATTTCTATTAAGTTCAGCCTTGGGATGAGAAGCAATGATTACAGTGAGGAAAGCTTATGCAACCTTGCCGTGTGTTTGTTGATATTTTGCCGCCAGACGAACAAGGACAAAACTTTCCGGGCGTCTGTTTTACCGAACGATTTGGAGGCTCAGATGTAACGTTCAACAACACAGGATGACAGGGCTGTCTTCGGAAAGAGGCATCTATGGTATTTTATATTTGCTAGTGCAGTGGAAATATGGATGTTTACTGTTTTTTTTAATTTATTATATGCGCAGATTTTTTTTTACGACTGAATGCCCTTCATGATACCAACCTTCCAGAGGAGTCAATGCGAGATGGAATGAGTGAAGGTGAATCTGGACAAGGAGGTAGAACGAAGCG
Organism: Meconema thalassinum; assembly: GCA_946902985.2. Classification (NCBI taxonomy): domain Eukaryota; kingdom Metazoa; phylum Arthropoda; class Insecta; order Orthoptera; family Tettigoniidae; genus Meconema; species Meconema thalassinum. Next base: position 309,580,820 of record OX336392.1, on the reverse strand, counting down.
GCCATGGCCTATTACGGGGTACCGTCCTGGCATTTGCTTGGAATTAAAAATAGGAAACAATAAACAATAATTCCAAAGACGAAGATATTCTACAGGGTGTCTATTACTATGGAAAACATGGAAAATAGAAAATTCCACGGGAATTTCGATTAGAAAACTTTGGGATTTATCAGGAAAGTTTCTTGACATTCAGGGAATTTTAGTTTTACTGAGTCCAACCTTAAGGAATTGCAAATTGTGCAGTCAAATTTTCCTGGGGGAAAGTATATTCTGGTAATCTGTATACAGCATATAAAAATGAATGCTACGTGATAGTTTGTGTGTGTGTCCTATATGCGTTCATATACCATTCATCCGATTGCGATGAAACTTTGGTGAGTTGTTGTGTACACTCCAGGGAAGGTTTCTGACTTAGTAAATCCATTTTACAAAAGTGTAGAGGCAGTTAACAGACAAAGAAAAATATATTGTTTATCCAAAATCACTTCAACAAACAAAATTACAACACGAACACTTTCTTTGATTGGCATTGTAACGCATGCCGGGTACAGCTTGTGTTTGTTACACATTTATGTTATTATTGGCATGTAATCAATAAGCTCTAATTTCTTGAAAGACTGAGCACATATATACAGTATAATGTGCATTATTAATTTTGGGAGCATCGCCATTGAAGAGCTTAATGCCATACGTGCAACATTAATAACAATTGAGAGAAGTTGTAGTTTTCGTTTCAAACTTTTTCGCTTCTCTAACAATAGTAAGTGATGTATTTTAGGATATTAAATTTGCTGCTGCTTTAAAAAAAATCAATTTGCAACTTTATTATATCAGTTATCCCGGTCACTCCATGTGAGATCTGTGCTGGACAAAACGGAGGCAGACAGGTTTTTCTCCGGGTACTCCGGTTTTCCCTGTCAACATTTCATTCCAGCAACACTCTCCACTATCATTTCATTTCATCTGTCATTCATTTAATCATTGCCCCAGAGGAGTGCGTCAGGCCTCGGCAGCCGGCACAGTTCATATCCTCGCCGCTAGATGGGGGCTTCATTCATTCCATTCCTGACCCGGTCGGAGACTGGAAGCAGGCTGTGGATTATTTAAAATTATGATATCAGTTATATTGTACAGTAAAATCTGTATTGAATGGGATCGAACGGTACTCGCAAATTTGTCCGTTAAATATATAAATATACTTAGGCTACTACCACAGTCACCACAATAACACAGTTGATCAGACAATTGTCTATATACCTAAGTACATGGGGTTGAAATGGCCATGACGCCCAAGGCCCTAATAATAATAAAGGTCATTTCATTGCCACCCAAGAAGGATGGGCGGGTCCGTATAGGTGGCCGTACCATCTCTTAGGCCAGAAGTAGCCTCTAAATAAAGAAGGTCTGCAAGGGATATCAAGTATCTACATAGAGAGGCCCGTCTGGTATGGGAAGCTTTCGTCGGTGTAAGCATCGAGTATTTGTGTATCTCAGAGCAGTCGTTGTTTTCATCAGATCACCGCGATAGCTACTAGAAAGTTACGTGGGAGGAACAAGAAACTAAACCGATGGTAACGATCGCATTGTTACAAACAGCTGTGTCATTCTCAATGTAGGTTTGCTTACTAGCGACCTCCGGGGGCAACTCTTCCCACTTCAATACGCTCTGTGCTTGTTTCCTGGTTGGTACTGTGCGGAGCTCTATACAGGTATCTTGATAATGTTTGCCCAAAAAGAAATTTGTTAATATGACAGAGTTTTCGGGGCTTGGGCTCACTCCACATAGGATTTTGAGGGCATCAAAGTGATGATAGGTTCTCATTGATTTGGGAAATTATCCCTTTCCTCCACCTTTAATATCTTTGTGCATGATGAAAAGTTGTCTCTGCAGTTGTCAAATCCAAAGTTCACATCGAGTGGTGAGGTTGTAACTTTGGTCGATATCGAGGGTAAAAGTCTCAATTATCTGTATCAGTGCTTACAAGTTCACCTCAATCCATCGCAACTCCAGTTTAGAAGCAGCATTCTCTAATGTTTGATTCTTTTTGTGTATTTGGAACTTTAATTTTAGTCAATTTATTTGTAAGGTTATCCATTTTTAATTTATTAATTTTAAACACTATTAATTTGAATGCTTAAGAAGATATCATTGGTGGCCTCCGTGGCTTAGGCGGCAGCACGCCGGCCTCTCACCGCTGGGTCCGTGGTTCAAATCCCGGTCACTCCATGTGAGATTTGTGCTGGACAAAGCGGAGGCAGACAGGTTTTTCTCCGGGTACTCCGGTTTTCCCTGTCACAAATTTCATTCCAGCAACACTCTCCACTGTCATTTCATTTCATCTGTCATTCATTTAGTCATTGCCCCAGGGGAATGCGACAGGCTTCGGCAGCCAGCACAGTTCATATCCTCGCCGCTAGATGGGGGCTTCATTCATTCCATTCCCTGACCCGGTCGGTCGACTGGAAGCAGGTTGTGGATTTTCAAGAAGATATCATTGAATATCGAAACATATTCGTTTAAATAATAATAATAATAATAAGCTGCATATTTTAGTAATTACAAGGTGGGTTATATAACATAAATATTTAACAATAGTCAATATCAAACTAATATGGTAAACATATACGCATTTCATAATTAATAAGGGTCGCTTCCGTAGCGTAGCGGTCAGCATGGTTAGCTGCCGCCCCGGAGGTCCTGGGTTCGATTCCCGGCTCTGCCACGAAATTTGAAAAGTGGTACGAGGACTGGAACGGGGTCTACTCAGCCTCGGGTGGCCCAAATGAGTAGAGGGGGTTCGATTCCCTCTCAGCCATCCTCAAAGTGGTTTTCCGTGGTTTCCCACTTCGTCTTCGGGCAAATGCTGGGATGGTACCTTCTTCAAGGCCACGGCCGCCTCCTTCCCTCTTCCTTGTCTATCCATCCCTTACCTTCCCTCATGAGGCCCCTGTTCGCTTTGCAGGTGAGGCCGCCTGGGCGAGGTGCCAATCCCACCTCACCAGTTGTATCCCTTCCGATTCGATGTTCCCAGCTATAGGACACTGCCTGTAGAGGCGGTAGTGGTGAGCTCCCTCGCTGAGTCCGTGGGTTCCACCAACCTGGAGGGTAAAAAAAAAAAAAGTTACCACGTTCATGATTTTATCATACCATGACTTTAACATTATTTATTCTGAAATGATGGCTGCAAGTACAGAGAATTGACGATTTTATTCTAAACGAAAATTGTGACTTAAACCAAACAAACTGCATTAGAAAATTAAATTAAAAATAAATAAGCAAAAACCATGATTTAATATTTTCTCTTATGTCGATCACATCATGCAGTCGAATGGGTCGACTAGATTTCTCAATTGACGACTGTTCTCAGCCATGACATCTCAGACATCCAAGACGAGCTTTCATAAATCATCAGGTCGTCTTGGAGGGGAATTGGACCAATTATTCCGCATATGCCTCCTTACTTGTGTCACATATTCTCAATTGGGTTCAAGTCCAGAGAGCGTTGAGGCTAGTCTATGAGTTATTTTGTCGCCTCTCACATATTAAATCTTTTGGAATGTAAGAACTAGATGGTTGTCCCGCTTAAATTGAAGAATTCCTTCAGTATGCAATTGCCAAGCATAACGTACCATAGTGTTCATGTTTCTGCTAGTTAAATTTTCCATGAATGTGATGGATTATGCCCACTACAACGACGAGAAGAAATCCAGCCCAACACGACACAGACACACTACCACTACGGGTACGATTGGCTGTGCACAGATCCTTTATTTGTCGTAGAAAAGGTAACTTCATCCGAAAAGAGTACTTTTTCCATTTTCGATCACCATTACCCATTGCAAAGACTAACGCTCTTCCATATGGTCCTTCTAATGAACTTCCCTAGGAATGTCACATCGGTTCTCAAATTGATAGACCTTAAATACACGATATGATCGTGGCCAGGAAAGTTAAGAACTGCCTTCAAGGTAGCAGTGGAATGATAAGGATTCATTTCAACCTCGGACATTAATTTGGCGTCCTGTTGTTTTGTTGAAATTTGCCTTCTACCACTCCCAGCTTATCGGCTAAAACTTTGCGAAAGTCATAATTTTGCACCCATCTCCGAGTTATCCTTCCTGAAACGGTGAAACGCCTAGCTGCCTTGGATGCTGAAAAACTAAGTCCAATAACAGCCCTTTCTGTCATTCCCCAATTCATGGAGCCATGACAGTCAATGTCTCAGGCAAAAATTATGTTAATTTTCTTGAAGAATCTTTGCCTGTACCTATCTCCTAAAATAACTGATAGAAATATAGCCTACCTTTCAAACATGAATAAATGAAATATTTAGAGTCTTATTTGCAGACATAAAATAAAATAAAGAATAAATTCATAATCGACTACAAAACTGCTAATAGACCCAAGACAAATGTTTAAAGAAAGTTCTCTCAGTTTCAAAATTGACGCTCAATAGACTGGTATATGAGCTAGCTAGGGAGACATTTTTCACAGAGGACTTAAGGTGGAAACTTGTATTGCCAATCACAGCAAGTGTAAAAAGGGTCTTGGAAGATAGGGTTATGAAAAGAATGGAGATAGATCCGGAATTTTACGTCACTGCCGCAATGACAGATAAAAGTTGGACAAAGGCAAACTGCAATTTACGCCACGCAGTAACAAGACTGGCTTTCCACAGTAAGCTATGCACAGAGAAAACTTAATAATAATAATAATAATAATAATAATAATAATAATAATAATAATAATAATAATAATAATAATAATGTGTAACATTCTAACAATCTCTGTTGCTAAAATGTGCCGGTATAATTGTGAAGGCTGGCTTTAAGAGGAAGTGTTTGCCTGATGACGGCACTCAGTGAATATGTTGTAAACATTGCTCCCTACCCATTCCTAGAACTAAGTCACGCTTGTTTACACATTTCAAGGGCGACTTGGTTTACTATCAACAGTTTCCTCTGTGTGTATTTTTATTCTTTCCTCACACATGTGAACCTTGATGGAAAAAGCGTTGTACGTGCCACAGTTCACGCATCTATCAGAGCTGATAAGTCGTCACGGTGAGCAAATAATATTATTGTAACCTCGGCCCCGGGGTCGTTGGTCGCCGCATGGCCTACTGGGCAAGGGCGAACGAAGGAGGTAGTTTAGGCCAACGTTGCTAAACACTAATTGAGCAATTCTAATAACTGGGACTATAAATCATAGGTCTTTCTTACTGAAGGAGCATAACTCGAGGAAATTTAATGGGTTTAGTTAGGATTATTTTTTGTAAAATCCATCTGCGTTTATTTATTTAGGCTATTTATTTATTTAACCAGCTGCGGTGTCAGAGGGCGCTAACGCGCTACATCGTGCCTAGCTGGTATCGGGAGAGCGTGGGTTCGAATCCCACCTCGGCCGTCCTGAAATGTTTTCCCGTGGTTTCCCATATTCACCACCAGGACGGTTCCTTTCCAAAGGTCCACGGTCGACTTCCTTCCCACTCCCTTTACTTCATTAGAGCCAAATAAGCGGCCGCCTGTCACCATCCCCAATTTTCGTATCTGCTGACAAAGAGTGTTCAGCTCCCAGACACCGTCCTTGTGGCTGTAGAGGAATGATCCCTCATGAGTCCGTGGATGAAACCAAGCTTTGAGGATAAGCGATTTTTTTAAACAAACCCACTAAACATTGTACAGCGATTTTATAAGTTCCTCGCACATCTGCGCAAGCGAGAGCTCGGTTTACTAGCTCCTGAAAACGGTTCGGCTACCTACTAGCGTTATTGGTTTATTCTGGACAATGTAGGCCTAATAACGAATGGTTTCAAGTTCAGATTAGTACTTTTAATCTGTTCAATTACTAACAATAAGTGTGATTAAGCGACTGTACTGACATTTGTTTACATATTTCATTTCTTTGCCTGCGCTACAGCGTAGCCAAGCGCGTTACACCACCTACCAGTGGGGAGCAATATTACGGACATCCTGAGCGCGTTTTCTCCTATACTCACTTCCGGCAAGTCATGTGATGGTACCTAACTCAAGGCCACGGCCGACTCCTTCCCCATCCAAGGTCTAATTACAGGTACATACACTACAATTACAATGGGTATCATACAGATTCATTGAAACAGTAACAGTATCGTTCCATAAATAGATTCCATCGAGCGCCTTGACGACCAGGGAGGCATTCAGCTTTTAGGTCATGCTATGTGCAGTACCTACCAATAGTTTAAGACAAAGGAAGGAAGGAAGATTGTAGTTTTACGTGACCGTGAATCTTGTGATTATGAGCCACGGGACCTCCTTTTTACGTGGAATCCGAACCACAGGACATGGCATTTCACTTCGAAAATCTCACATGCATTGACCGGGAATCGAACCCGGACCGCCTTGGTGAGAGCAATAGTTTAAGACTGTAGGATTATTTTCAACAAGTAGCCTACTTCCTGGTCTTATAATTTTGTTACATATGTTATCAAATAATTGAATAAAATAATCTAGTCACTTAAACAATTCACCTGTCCTAAGGCATTGTGGTATGACTTTCAGTTTTAGAGTTTCAATTATTTTAATACAAATGGTACTATACTATTTATGTGGTTTTTACAAGGTATACAAACGTTTTGGTACAAGAAGAGAATTCCCCCAAATGTCCTTGCCATTTGTTAGTAATGAGAAAATAATAAATTGGTCCAACTAACGCAAGTCCAATGAAGTAAACAAAAGATAAAAGTAAAGGAAATGCCCTCAACCCTCGAAGAATGAGAATTAAGGGACTTGAAAGGAAGGGGAGCCATGAAAGGCAGATAGGAAAGGGGAAAGAGGAAGGAGTCCGCCCCATAGGCAATATAAAAAGGGAGAAAAAAAAACGAACCCAGCTCAGGAATCCCTCAGGGTCGCTAATTCCCAAACTCACCAGCCGTGAGCCCTTGATGGTGTAGCACTATCCAGTTTGCTCTATAAGTGGTTGGGTTACATACACCCTGCCTGCTTTAGGGCCTTGCGCAGAAGGCAGGGGATATCATGAAGAGTAAAACAAGAAGTCTGACCCCACAATACAGTGTATACTAACCAATTATGGCGGGAAAATGAAAGACACCCTAGGCCTCGGATACCCTAATACCATCGGAGTCAGAAAAGAACAAAAGTTGGCCAAGGGAGGTCGACAGGAAATATGACAGAGACAAATAAGTGGAAGCAATGGCGGGCTCAGCTGGGGTCCCGTGATCGTGAACCCATGTCCCACCAGTCGTGAAGCCCTGGAGGGTAATGATATGTGTGATGTGTGATAGAGTGAAATGAACCTATATTACAACTTCATCTAACTACAGACCTATAATTAACTTACACACTAGAAGAAGAAATGGAAAATAAGGGAATGTGAAAGATTCCCTCGGATACCCTAAAACCATCGGGGTCGTAAAGGAACATGAGTTGACTAAGGGAGTTCGATAGGAAAGCTAAAACAGAGAAACCCGGCACTAATAAGTGGTTGCCTAGTTTGACAAAACACTCAAGATTATGGTGTTAGAAGCTATTTTCAGTGTTGCCTTAGTAATCGAAATTTGATGTTTTTCAGTCGGTCAACACGATTGTACCCAATTGTAATGGGTTATTCCCTAATCATGAAAAAAATTACATGAGATTAATAAACACACTATCTCATGTAAATTGAGTTCAATCGTATTAACCGACTGAAATACATCAAATTTCGAAAACACTCAAGTGTTCGGGGATAACAATTCAGTATAAAGACCACATACAGGCGCGATATTCCGTTGTTTACCAGAGTTGACTGCTCACACCAGCGACTCTCAAGATATTCGGACGCCGAACTGTTTCTTTCATCCTCCAGGAGTTTGGTTGATGATTCTTTATGGGCTTTGCGATATCGTGGCCATGTAGGCCCGTGTACTTGGATGTGTGTAGAATTTATCTGATAACCTGTGTCACCTTGATGTCTGCAGTAGTGTGTTCATTTGTAATTGAGGTAGGGCATGGGTAGGAAGCGGCCGTGGCCTTAAGTTGGGTACTATCTTGCTATTTGCCTGGAATAGAAGTGAGAAACAACGGAAAACCGCTTCGAGGATGGCTGAGGTAAGAATCGAACCCGTCTTATTTCAGTTTTGCCTCACGAGGCTGAGTATAGCCCGTTCTAGAATTAAATTTCTTGGCAGGGACGGGAATCGAACCCAGGCCTTCGTGGTGACAGCCAAGTATAGAGGAGTTGGGGAATCTCTACTTAGTATGAAACCAAGTCTCCGAGTCTTGGATGTGACGGGTAATCCCGAGAACCACTGGATGGATTTTGATGTGGGTTCAACCATTCTCTAAAGGATATAGACTATCGAGGAAGGTTTCTCTGGAAGATCATTTATTTATGATCAAAGGAAGCCAGCAGTAACGATTTCAGTGAAAAAGTCGAAAAAAAAACCTGGCGTCCGTGCGCTTTTTAAGCTTACGCTGGTCGAACCGTTAAAAATATCTATATTCTATGAGGGTAAGATTGTTCAGCATGAGAAGTTCTACAAAAAAAAGTCCGCGAGAGCATATCTTCAATACATCGCCCACTGTAAGTGTGTTTACGTTTTAATTTCTTCCAACAATCTTCAGAGAAGAGTGGTTGTGTTTGAAGTTTCCCTGGAAGTGTAACTCGTCTTTTCTTCATTTCGCCTGTGAACTTTTCACTCCGCAAAATGCACAGTCCAGCGAAGATTGGACGGAAGGGGGATTTGTGTTTCAAGCGCCTCGCCATTCTTAAATATTACAGTACGTCTGACAAGAATTCGTTGCACATACATCTCCATGATAATATAATTAATAGTCTAGTCAGTGATTTTAACCCATCATGCCGATACGTAAAACGGATATAGCTTAGGTCGTAGTTCATTGACATCGAAAAGAAAAAGCGCTTATCACTTAATGCATTCATAACTGTTCCCGGACGAAGCCGGGGTGGGTTGCTAGTCTATATATAAAATTCTCCCAGTTGATATCGTACACCCAAGCGCTTCTTCTTTTTCGCATTAAAAGAGGACATACGTATTAACCACTGCACACATTACATTTTTAACAAATCTTTGTGTATTTCAATTATTATTATAAATACGATATGTGTAATCATTCACAACGTACTGAATCTATCTATGAAAACGAAATTAATACTTTTCAGTCGGTCAACACGATTTTACTCAAATTGTAATGGGTTTTATTTCCTATCCCTATACTTAAAAAATAAAAATAACATAAGATTGATAAATTTTAAAGCTTAAAGTACAACCAACGTGGTTTACACAGACATTGAATGACCTAAAGATAGCTATTAAGGATACACATAATATGGATTTTTTTTAGAGGCAAACTTCAAAAATTGATCTTCAGGAATACCAGCAAGAAAAAGAAAGCAGCCGCGTGACATCGAACAACTCAGAACTCCGAGTTCAGCGGGAATGAAACAAATGTGGGCAGAGAAGAAGACATTTAGCAATAATGAAGTATTGATTTGACGTGTTCTCTAAAAATGCTAATCGATTAAATATCTGCATAGTATAAAACAAAGTCCCCGATTCTTGGATGTTACGGGTAATCTCGAGATCCACTGGATGGATTTTAATGCGGTTTCCACCGTTCTGTAAGGGATTTCCCGAGGGAGGTTTCTGTAGAAAAACATTATGTTCAAAGGAAGCCGAGCAGTAACGATTTCAGTGAATCGAGTCGAAGAAAAACCTGCCGTCCGTGCGCCTTTTACGCTTACGCTGGGTAAACTGTTAAAAATATCTATATACTATAAGTGTATTGTTCAGCATGAAAAGTTCTACAAAAAAGTCCCGGACAGCGTATCTCTATCTTTAATACATCGCCCACTATAAGTGTTTTACGTTTTCATTTCTTCCAACAATCTCCATTCAGTGAAAATTTAAATTACTAGCTTCGGAGTGAGTTAACGAGCTAGCGATCGAGTTAAGACTTCAGAGAAGAAAATATGTGTTTGGAGTTTCGCTGTTCACCTCGGGTTTTCTGAATAGCCTCTGGAACCTGCCGTCCGTGCGCCTTTTAAGCTTACGATGGGTAAACCGTTAAAGATACCGGGCGAAGCCGGAGTGGGTTGCTAGTAAATAATTACATAAATAAATAAATACACTATCAACCCTTGGATTACTAGTTTCGATCGTCAAGCGATCATCATTAGATCCCTTACCCTCAGTTTTTTTTTATCTATGAGTATGTGTGACAATATTTACAGTAAATACAGTTTTAGTTATAGAAGTTTATTGTAGACTGGTGCAACTTGTCAGGATATGGAAGTGAACAGTGACAGACAGAAGCTAACTCGAGAACGAATACTACAGTAGGTAGGCTACATCAGCCAAATAACCAACTACTGTATGTCATTAGTCCACTTCCAAATTATAATACTGTAGCACCAAACTGAATATTTATCAACCATTATATATTATCACACTAAACAAGAAAACTTGAAGGTCGATAGTCACCAACAATACTACAAGCAAATTACATAAAACTAACAATTTCTGACAAGTTGCACAAGTTGGCAAAGTTGTTGTTTGATTCTTCAGTATCTTGACTGGTTTGATGCAGCGCTCCATGCCTCCCTGTCTTGAGCGAATAGTATCATCTCTACATAGCTACCACATCCTACATCCCAGGCAATCTATTGAACATATTCTAGCCTTGGGCTACCTCTAAAGTTCATGTCCTTGACCCTTCCTTCCATAACTAACTTTGCTATTCCTGGGCGTCCATCCGACCTATCTCTTCTCTTCATTAGCAGTCGCCAGAAACAAGTCTACTCTCACTTTCGTCTTAATACCCCTTCATTTGTTACTCTAGCTACCCATCTGATCTTCATCATTCTCCTGTAACACCACATTTGAAAACGCTTCAATTCTCCTCTTTTTATTTTTTCAGCGCCAACAGTCCAAAATTCGCTTCTATAGAGCGCCACGCTCCAGTCAAGAGCTTTCAGAAATGACTTTCTAATGCATAGATCTCTATTTGATGTCATCAGATTTATTTTCTGTAGAAATGCTTTCTTTGCCTGAGCCAACCTAATTTTGATATCCTCTTTCCTTCGTGCATCACTGTTTATTTTCCTTCCTAAGTAGCAGAAGTCTCCTACTTCCTTTAGCTTTGCACCTGCCAATTTGACGTCAATAGAGGTTCCTGATTTCTTTCGGCTGCATTCCATTATTTTAGTTTTATATTTTATTGATTTTCGTCATGAATTCTTTCCGCAAGATGGAGTCCATGTCATTTAAAAACTCATTCAAATCCTCTGGTGATGCGGCTAAGATGACAAAGCCATCAGCAAATCTCAGAGTTAAGATTATTTCTCCTTGAATCTTTACTCCTACCATGGCTCCTACTTTAATTTTTCTCTAATTTACTTCGTTGCATGTCCAATGTATAGATTGTTTACTGCTTGCCACGGTGGGTGAGTGGTTATCGTGTCGGACTTCTAACCCTAAGCTTGCAGGTTCGCTCCTGGCCGTCGTAAGTGATTTTTGAAAGGCGACAAAAATCACGGCATGCATGTCATACGTTGTTGGCATGTTAAAGAACCCATTTGAATTCAGTAGGCCGTGTTCATAATGGCAAAATTAATCTCGGAATTTTCCGCCAACATAAAAGTTCCTCGTTTTTCTACTAGAAAGCGCTATAGCTTAAATATCTAACCTCCTTGACTTCCATACCGTTCCAAGGACGACTAAATTCGACATGCAAGCTGCCCTCTGGGTGTCAAAAGCTTGCACCCGGCACCCGAGGCCATACAATATTATTATTTTGTAGATTGTTTACAATAACTTTCTGTAACTAAAATGGTATGCTCGTATATTGTAAATATTTTCATACACATATTGAAGCGATAGCGTGTGTAGACCAAGTACCAGGACGATACACCTTCTGCGACAATATAGCGTCAGTATGGGGGATTTCCATTTACCGCATTGTAATTGGATATGGAGTCTGTGTGTGGGAGCTACAATCAGGGCAAATCAGATGCAAATTATATTTGTATCTAAAACAATCTGGGACCAGTGTGTATTATAGAAGCCAAATTAGCACAAACTAAAAGCGAAGATGATGCAACATGCTGACAGGAAGCCCGTTGAACCTGAGAGAATATGGCCATGCCACAAGCAAACAGGAAGCAGTGAAATGTAACGGAAGTCGGATCATCATCATGTGAGAAAATTCCTGAGAACTAAGGGCGACGGAGCCAGGATCAGGTAACTGGTGCGGTGGTCTGACGTCACTTGTCTTGTGTCTTGCAGCAGGCCTTGGGAACTGCAAGAAGTCTGCAACCTTGCGAAATGAAACAAGCTCCTGTGTTCGATATCGGTCGGAGGATTTACACACCAGATTGAGTTCAAGGACAGTTAGCTACCGCACAAGACAGTCACAAGCTGCGCCACGTGGCAAAACGTGACTGCCGATAAATCGATAGGGCGCTCCTCTGACGTAAAAACCCGTGGACAATAATAACAACCCAGTTCTCCTTTCCCTTTCACAGTGAACAAAGACGATAGGTCAATACAAATTGAGCCTGCAAATAAAGGGGAAACAGAAACCCCACATGCACAGCAATTCGTAGGAAGAAAGCGTGTACTTTTAGACTACGTGGCCATTAATTTTACGATCATAAACCAAAGGACCTCCTTATTACGTAACCACCATCATACGTAACATTTTACCTTGTAATTCTCACATGCATTAAAAGGGTGGAAGGCAAATGGCTTGACCGCTGTGCCATCACATCTACGTATTAGGGGACCAGTCATCAGTTCAGTAGCACGTAGCTGACTGCAGTATTGTGACCAGCATTTAATAATACTTTCCAATAATAATAATAATAATAATAATAATAATAATAATGACAATAATGTATGGAAGGTAGAAACAAATAGAACTAAAATGTCTTCCACATATGGGACATGAACCCACATTTTAGGATTTGGCCTCTGACAACTACGCTAATGTAACGTAAAAGATGCGTTAATTCTCATGCCTAGCTTATGTACTGCAATTGTCATCCGTTATTATTATTCCGGGTTCGATCCCCGGCTCCGTCAGGGATTTTAAAACTGACGTGAGGGTTGGAACGGGGTGCACTCAGCCTCGTGAGGACAATTGAGTAGCTGTCTGACAGTGAGACAGCGCCCCGATCACGAATACCAAGATTAACGGCCGAGGGGACCCGACGCGCTGATCACGCGTCACCCCAATATCTGCAGGCCAAATGGCTGGGCAGCGGTCGCTTGGTCGGCCTTAGCCCGTCATGGGCTGGATAGTGCCAGGGGTTGTTTTTTTTTTTTTTTTTTTGTTGATTATTACTATTAAATTTGAATTGCAGCCAATGACCATAACGGGGTATTTTAATTGCACGCCCGAAGAATCCCCCTCAAGTTCAATTTCAAGTAGTTCCAACTTTGGCTACAAGAGATGCCACTGCCACTGACACCTAGCGGCGAACGTTGGAACTTGATAGAGTGTTTCTAACCAATTAATCTAAAAATGTTCTGTTAAAATAATAATCCGTTATTAATGCCGATAACTGTCTGAAAAACAGTTTTACTTAAATGTAATTTATTCTAATTCAGTTTACAAGTACTCTTTCCATTATCGTTGTCGTTGATTCTTTACAACATCATGGTCATGCAGCCCCGTGTACGTGGGTGTCTGATAACCTGTGTCACTGTGGTATCGTATTAGTGTATGTATTTGTAATCGAGGCAGGATTTGGGTAAGAAGCGGTCGTGGCTTTAAGTTAGGTACCATCCTAACATTTGACTGGAGTAGAAGTATGAGACCACGGAAAACCACTTCCAGGATGGTTGAGGTAGGAGTCGAACCCACTTCTTTTCAGTTTTGCCTCAAGAGACTCAGTGCACCGCGTTCAAGCCGTCAGACCAGAATTAAATTTATTGGCAGAGCCGGGAATCGAACCCGGGCCCCCGCGGTGACAGCCAATAATGCTGGCCACTTTTCCTATTATCATTGCAACGACAGATTCACTACTTAAGCGCCTAAGAAATGCCAAGTAGCAGATCAATCCTGTGGCCTTCCAAGTACTGACTATGAGACACATTTGCAGTTTGATCCGGTTCTGTTACTTGGAAGTGATGTGCCTATTTACAACTCATGATCACGACTCAAACTTGCCATGAACTCAGGCCAACAATGTTATCGTTCTGGCTCAGCGCCTCACACAGTATAACGGTCATTCAAGTGTGGGACGCGTGCACATGGCTTCGTTAAATTTAGACTAACTCTACTCTATCGCTAAAAAGTTAGAAACATTGTAATTTTGAGACTGTATGCTTGATAAGATTAATGATATGGGTATATAATAATAATGTTATTAGTTTTACGTCCCTTTTTAACAGCTGCGGCTTTAAGAGACGCTGGGGCGCCGGAATTTTGCCGCGGAGGGGATCTTTAACGTGCCAGTACTACCCCAACGAACAAAAGCTGAGAACGTCTCTCTATTCTCTACCCACCCCCTATGCAAGTAACTTTATAAAATACAATTCTAAACCACTCCAAACAACCTAAACCAAAATAAACATTTGGCTTAAGGCGCCTCAATGTCAAAGCCAAATGAAATTAAACTCTTTTCAAGTAGGCTAACCGCAAATAAGCAAAATATTAATTTCTTGAAAATAGAATAAAAGGAGCCTAGTTTACAGGCACCAGACTCTCTTCCCCGTCTGCACAACCTAACGGTTAAGTAGATGTTTTCACTGCCTGAGAATAGTAACTACTGACACGGTTCCCTCGCATTTGCGCACCCTCAATGCCAACTGGCTGAGCCATGATTCGATCCTGCAATCTTGGGAACAGCAGGCGAGAACGTTATCGCTTATCCTCCCAGCTTGGATTCTCCCGCGGAGAGACATCATTCCTCTACCGTCGCTACGACAGTGTCTGGGAGTTGAACACACTTTGTCAGCAGATACAACTGGGGATGGTGACAAACCGATCGCCCAGGTGACCGCTAACTTGTGTCTAATTAAGAAAGGGTCAGGGAAGGGATTTTGGAAGGAACTCGGCCGTGGACCTGTTGAAAGGAACCGTCCTGGAATTTGCGTGGTGGTGAAGATGGGAAACGAGAACCATTTTCAGGACAACCAAGGTGGAATTCGAACCCACGCTCTCCCGATGCGGGTTATATTATTATTATTATTATTATTATTATTATTATTATTATTACGAGGTCGGCGATGCGAAGATTTTAAAGTGGAGGATGGTTGTACTGCTGGATGCCCTCCCTGTTGCCAACCTCAAGAGAGATAAAATGAATGAAAATGAATAACAATGGGCTAGGAGTTCGAAGTAATCGGTCGTTGCCATTTGCCTGGAGTAAAAATGGGAAACCACAGAAAACCATTTCAAGGACGATTGACGGTAGGATTCGAACCCACTCGTGTATCAAGCCCGGACCGGAGAAGTTATTGTTTGTTGTTAATTCGTTTTAAGGGCCTGGGACATGTTGGTCATCAGCTCCGTGTACTTGGGTGATTATTCAATTTGTTTGATGACCTATGTTTCTGCGGTGACTGTACAGTAGTAGTGTGTGCAATTGTAATTATTAGCGTCAGGAATGTGTTAGGTATTTCGGGACGTGAAATAAGGTACTGTCACGGCATTCGCCTGGTGGGAGTACTGAAATACAACACTCATGATATCCACTGGCAGTCATGGGAATCGAACAACCAATCTCCAGACTTGCTGCTGCTTCGCATCGTGGCGGTGGTGAACGATTTAATGCGCACGGCTACGCCGCTGGCATAACTCAGAAGATAGCCTGGTCCCATAACGCCATAACCATGGCGTAGCTAGTGGGCTTACCTAACCTTGGTACGATTATATTAGAAATTAATAATGCTGGTGGGTAGGGAATAAATAAATTAATTAAATAAATAAATAGTCGCCTCCGTAGCGTAGCGGTCAGCATGGTTAGCTGCCGCCCCGGAGGTCCTGGGTTCGATTCTCGGCTCTGCCACGAAATTTGAAAAGTGGTACGAGGACTGGAACGGGGTCTACTCAGCCTCGGGTGGTCCAAATGAGTAGAGGGGGTTCGATTCCCACCTCAGCCATCCTCGAAGTGGTTTTCCGTGGTTTCCCACCTCGTCTTCGGGCAAATGCCGGGATGGTACCTTCTTCAAGGCCACGGCCGCTCCTTCCCTCTTCCTTGCCTATCCATCCTGACCAACCATTACCTTCCCTCGTGAGGCCCCTGTTCGCTTTGCAGGTGAGGCCGCCTGGGCGAGTGCCAATCACACCTCACCAGTTGTATCCACTCCGATTTGATGTTCCCAGCTCTAGGACACTGCCCGTAGAGGCGGTAGGGGTGAGTTCCCTCACTGAGTCCGTGGGTTCCACCAACCTGGAGGGTAAACGACTAAGAAAAAAAAAAACCAATCTTACTATTTATACTACAAATCAACCTGGTAAGATTCTGCACTGGACATGAATACTGTCGGAAAGACAATTAAACCGTTAAGTGATATCTTATTACATCGGCTTCGGAGTTCCATGGCATCATGCTAATTCAGATGCATCTTTGAAACAAATTCAAACATAGATATTTGAGAGAGCCAGGACAAAGGTCTCTAACGCTGCTCTAGAATGAGGCTTCTCAAGCCTCGGTAGCGCAGTAGGCAGCGCGTAAGTCTCATAATCTTAAGGTCGTGAGTTCGATCCTCACCCGGGGCATAATTTTTTTGCTCCTATTTTTTCAGGTGAATGCATTTCCTTTTACTGATTTATGTACACAATCATTTCCTTGTAAATAATAAATCGTTTTAATTCGCAGTGCTTAATACAGTAAGCCTATATTTAATCTGAAGATAAATGTATTTTCCCAATCACCACCAAAATACACCATCGGGGTCGGACGAAAACAAGAATAGACCAAGGAAGGCCGACAGAAAATATGTGAACCGCCGGATGAATAGTGATCTACCCTAGTTTCAGCGATCCCTCTTGGAGGCTTCGTGACCATTTGATAGTTGATAGGTTACTGGTGGAGGTTTTTTCTACTGAAAGAGAAAAGCAAGGGACAAAGAGAGGATGATGATAGTTTTGATTAAGCCCATTGATCTGTAGACCATTACTCCACCAAACATACACCATAAACGATCTGCTACTCCCAAATCCCCACTACATGCAATCAAATCATAACTTAAAATCCCAAAGCAAAATATAAAATTGCACCAATATAAAATACTAGCTGTTACCCGCGGCTTCGCCCGCAATAACATTTGTAATCCTGTTATAACATTAGTTAAATAGATAGATAAGCATGGGTCCTAGTGGAAAATAATTCTATCACCTGAAACCAAAAATGCATGGGACGAAGAAAAACATCAAAATATCATGTTGGTTTCGGACCCTAAAAGACGTGAAAAATATAATAAAAGTATTAAAAAACTATTTTTTGAAATTTCATTCGAATCAATTTTTATGTCATTCCTGGGACTTGGATAATTCCGGCCAAAAAGTACAAAATCATTAATAACTCCGTAAGTATTCGTCGTATGATGAAATAGCAAGAGACAAAAAAGATGTAATGTGTTATTGTCTACAACATAGGCCATGTATAATTTTACACTCAGACATATTACGTCCCCCCCCCCCATAATTTCACCCCTCCCCATGGGCCCCTTAAATTGGATTTATGAAAAAACGGTCAAACACCTGTTTAGTTATTTTTAATGCTGATTTTTTTTGGCTGAGTTCCAAACTCCTCGCCTATGTCGTTTAAGAGATACACGCTCCGTTAGGAATCCTTCAACCCCCACTTTTCACCCCTTTCACCTCATAATATACACCACATCGAAAAACCCTTAGACACGTGTCTTCTTATTTTTAATGATGAGTTTATATGCCGAGTTTCACATCCCCCAATGAAACCAATCGGGAAATATTGCTATTCAATGAAATGCAGGTCTACCCCCTTAACACCCCTTTAGAACCTGAATATCCAAAAATCCTTTCTTAGTGGGCGTTTGCGGCCCTTGAGGAAGCTGCATACCAAATTTCATTCCAATCCGTTCGGTGGTTTCTGAGATTTCGTGATGAATGAATCAGTCAGTGAGTGAGTGAGTGGTATTTGAGCTTTATATAGTAGATTGGCCTAAAGCGCCTTACCTGACAAAGCCAAAGGGAACAAAAATAAAATAATTCGTCGCCTCCGTAGCGTAGCGGTCAGCATAGTTAGCTGCCGTCCCGGAGGTCCTGGGTTCGATTCCCGGCTCTGCCACGAAATTTGAAAAGTGGTATGAGGACTGGAACGGGGTCTACTCAGCCTCGGGTGGCCCAAATGAGTAGAGGGGGTTCGATTCCCACCTCAGCCATCCTCGAAGTGGTTTTCCGTGGTTTCTCACTTCGTCTTCGGGCAAATGCCGGGATGGTTCCTACTGTAAGGCCACGGCCGCCTCCTTCCCACTTCCTTGCCTAACCGTCTCACTCTTCCCATCCCTTCATCAGGCCCCCTGTTCGCTTTGCAGGTGAGGCCGCCTGGAGTAGTGCTGGTCACACACCCCAGTTGTATCCCTGACTCAGAGTCTCAAGCTCCAGGACACTGCCCTCAGTGGCGGTAGAGGTAGGATCCCTCGCTTAGTCCGTGGGAAAAGCCAACCCTGGAGGGTAAAACGATAGCGAAAAAAAAAAACCATGTTATTAACCCTAAATTAAAATTTAAAATTCCCCACAATAGAGTAAAAGGAACCTAGCTGATAGGCACCAGACTCTTCTTCCACGAATTACCAACATGTCTGGTAATTTGACTGCTTGAGAGTAGTGAGGAAGATGAGAAAGAAAACATTTAATCATAATGATTGGAATTCCGGACAACTCAAAGAACAATCCATGCCCCTCTTGTAAAATTATATAACTGTTGGTTTTGATCTTTTGCCTAAACACCATAGCCTACGGTACCTTACTGTGCATATTCCTAACGGTGGAGGAAATATATGTAGTGGACGTTCTTAAAGTCCATCCACAATGCGCAGTCGGTAGTTGGTAGTTGGCAGTCGGTAGCTGCAGTCAGAGAAATTGGTAGTCGACAACCTAGCTATTCACAATGTGCCGTCTTAACGACTGCTAGGAGTAAATAATACAGTGACATTATTTTATTTCTTATGCACAGTGGCGTTGTCGATAACCTCAAAACTTGCAATTTGGATTATTTGAAGATGTACGGATTATTTTGTTATAAGTAACTGGTACCGTGTATTTAAGATTAAAAGGGTACAGGTTGCGAAGGTTTGCACACGACAAAGAACAACAACGTGACGTCGGTCGCGTCGGTTTCTGACCTGCTCTGATTGACTATTACATTGCTGCAGTCGGGTAGTTGGCAGTCGAAGATGAAATTCTCGACTGCCGACTGCAACTGCATGTTGTGTATGGTGCCTATACAGGGTGTTTAGAAAAAAGTGTCCGATATTGCAACAGGGATTGGGATTGGTCAAAACGAGAATAAATGTTCCTATAAACATATGTCCGGAAACAAATACCTGTTGAGATATGCACCATTTTACTCGCATGGAGGAGGCGTTATGTTCGGTGGTGCAGGCATCCTTCCGTTGAAGGTCTTTGCATGAGTCGGATGTTCAGTCATAGTATGCGGTTGTGCTGGCAGTGCAGTGCGGTACCCGCACCAGACTGGTGGTCCCGTGCTTTGTAGACGACGTAAACAGTGCGATGGAATATTCCTCGAGGGAAATGGCAGACATTGATTTTTTGCTATGGCTTATCAAATGGTAGTAGCATGGCCTCCCCGTTCGCTGGTCCTTAATCCATTGGATTTGTGGCTACGGGGATATTTCAAGACATTGGTGTATGCCACAATGTGCAGATGTTACAAGAGCGTGTATCCACATCCGCGACCAGCCAGGCGTGATTGGACGAGTTTCCCGAGATGATCCCTGTTTCCCGAGAGGGTCCCTGTCCCCCGAGAGGGTCCCTGTTTCCTGAGAGGGCCCCTGTTTCCTGAGAGGGTCCCTGTTTCCTGAGAGGGCCCCTGTTACCCGAGAGGGTCCTTGTTCCCCGAGAGGGTCCCTGTTTCCAGAGAGGGTCCCTGTTTCCCGAGAGGGTCCTTGTTCCCCGAGAGGGTCCCTGTTTCCAGAGAGGACCCCTGTTTCCCGAGAGGGTCCTTGTTTTCCAGAGACGGTCCTTGTTTTCCAGAGACGGTCCTTGTTTTCCCAGAGGTCCCTGTTTCCCGAGAGGGTCCCTGTATCCCGAGAGGGTCCCTGCTTCCCGAGAGGGTCCCTGTATCCCGAGAGGGTCCCTGCTTCCCGAGAGGGTCCCTGTTTCCCAAGAGGATTCCTCGTGAAGAGCCAAAGCATATGTACGAAATCGTGGTAACCATGTGGAGCATCTCTTGAAACGTACAGATGGTATCCGCGGACAAACCGGCTGAAATCATCACAGCTCCTGGTTGGTGGTGTTGATGGATATTTGGCCAACGTGTGTTCTATTAAACGTGTGTGACAGTCGAGTGTTCATTAGAAGTAGCTGGTAGGAAGACGCCCGTTTTCTGAAGTAACACAACACAAGTAAAATGGTTCATATCTCAGCAGGTATTTCTTTCCGGACATATGTTTACAGGAACATTTGTTCTCATTTCGACCAATCCCAACCCCTGTTGCAATATCAGACACTTTTTGGAAACACCCTGTAGTACACACGGGGACGGCCGCGACTGCCGACTGCCAACTACCAACTGCCGACTGCGCATTGTGGATGGGCCTTTACTCTTGTATTATGTCTGTCCTCGTAGGTTACTGGGTAGGACGTTGGCATCACCGATGTTCCATTCTCGGCTAGGTTATAGGGTTTTAACCCCTGATGTTTGGTTCCTCTCGGAGACTGGGTGTTTGATACGTCTTCATCAAGACCTGCACCAGACCTTTAAAGAAGGCCACACGCCATTTCTTTAGCTGTGTGCTGGATTTTCAATCCTTTAAAGTCAGTAGACAGTCTCCACTAAACTCCCTGAAATGATAATAATAATAATACAGTAAGGATTGACCGCGTTGTCGCAGCCCCTAAACTTAAGAGCCAACCAACCAACCAACCAACCAACCAAAGTTCGTAAAGATCTAGAAAGATCCAACATTCAGGAAGTTCAGATGTTAGATAGGGATACACTTCGGACCTTTATTCAAAATTTGGAAGGGCTCCAAGACGTACTGTACTGCGAAGACCGGAAGAGCCTGGACGGATGAACAGAAGCAGCAGCACAGCGTCCATATGAAGGAATACTGGAGGAAGAGGAATCTTAAGACGAAGAAAAATTAAAATTGTAGCATTGATCCTCAGTGGTCTATTCGCATTTCTTTTTTTTTAATGCAGTAAAATATGCCTGTAGAACGGTGTCGAACGGGACTCTCAGTTTTTCCGTTAAAGATGGGTTTCCGGTTAATGGAGGTAGGTCTATGATAAAATAAGTAAACCATGGACATACTGAGAACTGATTAATACAGTACTGTATCTCGTGTTAAGATCAAGCACAACTCTTACTTACAAAGCTATAATGACTACTGCCACTAATGTAAGTTGAGAAGTCCTCAGTTAAAAGCTGAATTCTGAACTGATTGTCAAGGACCGAGACAAAGACAGGCATTTGTTGGTTGGTTCCTTAGTTTAGGGACTGCGGCAACGTGGTCATGTAGCCCCGTGTACATTGGGTGTGTGTTGAATTAGTCTGATAACCGGTGTTAATTGTGATGGCTGTATTAGTGTGTGTTATCTGTGATTTTTAACGCTCTTAAAATATCCGGCGACTTCGGCCGGGTTTGAACCCGCAATCTTGGGCATAGAAGCTCAGCATGCTACCAACTACCCCACTGAAGCTGCCCAGGTATTTGTGATTGACAGCTCATTAAAGCGAACTTTTGGAAAGGCTTGTGGAACAGGGAACAGACTATTAGCCATACTCTTTGACGTGTAAGTAGGAGAACAAAATAAGGAAGACCTATTTGCACATTCCTTGTTAGCTGCAGAATCAACTGTTACAGCGGACTAGGTAGACTTTCACAGGGTGCCTGAAAATTTTCTAAACATTCCGGAACTTGAAATTTTACGCTAAAATGCGTACTTAAAATTCCGTTGTCCACGTAGCACAGTTTCGGTTTAATGAAGGGAATTTAACACGTTTATCACCTCTAAGATAGTTATTGGGGTTTTAAGGGGAGGAACAGCGAGGTCATCTGCCTCTCACCCCTAAGTTTACGGGACCGTCAAAATTTCCGGTTAAGACAAGTTTCCGTTTAATAAAGGGTCCGTTGAGGGCAGGTTTTACTGTAATAATAATAATAATAGCTCACAACTATGCATTATGTATGCAGTGTTACAGTAAGGGCGTGTGAAGGCCTTCTCGATGAATGGTGACAGACAAATGGCCTTCACAAGGTAATGGTCAAAAGTTTCGCAACACACTATGCTGTTTTTTTACTATAAATGTCATGCCATTGTGCCCCGAGCAACCTTCGACAATAAAACATAACGGGATCGGTTTGTGTAATACTCAGCTCCACTCTCCTGGTCATATAGGACACGTCCTATAACAATAGGAAGCGCAAATATGATTACCGGTTTCGTAATACAGAATGTATTGAACAGTGTCGTACCATGTGGAGAGAGAAAACAGTGGTTAGCTTTGGGCATAGTTCCCAATATCATCAATGAAGGGCTTTCAGAATGGCTTAGAGCAGGTGTCGTCAACTATTTCCTGTTCGAGGGCCGCATATGGACTTCAGAAGGTTTCTCGGGCCACTGGAGTGATGAATAAAGAAAATCCTTTTGGTAGATCTCATGAGAAAGCTACCTATTGCAATGGGTGACATGTTGCAACTTAGTATTAATATTGAGACCTTATGGCATATTGCATATCCATCTAGTCTCAAGTTTGTATTTCCAACATTAATTCTATACGCAGACCGGCACAGCAGATGCAGAGTACAGAGGCGGCGAATACTTTTATTGGATGTGTGCAGAGACGTGTACGAAGAATAGCAGGAGGGTTGAGTGGTCATAAATGCACTTAGCAGGTTTCCAGGGTGTGCCGAGGGAGGACATTGTACCATGAGAAGACGAGCGAGGGTAGGACAGGCAGGTCGTTGAACGCAGGAATTTGTGTGGGAAAATTGCAGTTTGGCAAGGTCACAGCTCCAAGTTTTGGTGCCGCCCAAATGTGACCTACTTAAGAATTAATGACCGGAGAGCAATGAGAGTTGCATGTATGGAAGCGGGAGACTCTCAGCCTCCCAGAAATGTAATTTGATGCAATTTGGATGTAAGGCTGATTTAATTCAGTATAAAATGCCTGATATGGGGGCGTTTCAGCATCAGCCAATGAGGGGATAAGCGTCACCAAGCCGTGTTTGGCGCGTAAATTGGCAGACAATGAGGGATGATTACGGAGGTTATTTGATAAGGAGTCCACGATCGATTCTTGGAAAGGATATCACCAATGAGACATTGAGATTGCGATGAGTGCAGTGATATAAGTCAATTTGGGACAGAGCTATTATTTTTGGAAATAAATCTCATATTTCCCCCTCCTACGGCAGGTTATGCCTCAAAAACTTAAATAGCTCCAAATGGGAGAGTGAAGTCAGTCAATTTTGTGATTCTGTCACGGACGCTCCACGTCAGTCGAGTTCGTGATTTGGACTCTGTTAATTTTCACGTCAGATGGTAAATTGAGATAGCGTGGCGGTTTTTTTTGAGATCATGTCTAGATACTATAGCATACGAGTGCGAGTTTTTGTTAGTGGCTGAGAAATAGGCTAGCCATTGCGCTAGATAAACATATAAGTTGTGTCGATAGGAGCTACGGTGGACGATCTGGATGAATTGAGTAGTTCAGATGGTAGCATTTAGGAGAATGATAGGATTATCGGTCCGGAACAGTGAGTGCGTGTTACTTTCTTGAATGTCGCATTAAAAAAATTGTGTATTTCTGTGTTCTTCGTTACCACGAGGTACCTGAAGCAAGAGGAAGCTGATGCCGAGATTGGAACAATGGGAGGATCTTCAACTATGGAATTCGTCATGCGAGGAATGAGGGCGTAAACCCAAAACCTTGGGGCACGCCGCGATGATGGAGACAGTCTGGGACCCAGGAATAGTGATAAGTACAGCAAATTATCTTGCATAATTTAGTTGGGGGTGTACGGATCAGCATAAGTGCAATGGCTGTGTACATATTCAATTTCTTAATGTTAGTTGTGTCTTTGTTGTTGTGTTTGTTGCTGCAACGTGCGTGTAAATATGTATCGTGTGGTCATGGTTTTCAATGTAGTTTGGGGAGATTATCATTCAGGGGAAATCTGGCCATCAGCTACTGTCACTGTAGATACATTTTTCAGTTGATCAGGTGGGGTGAGAGTTTGTACAGTGGTCGTAAGCAAACCAGAGCATATTGAATATTTTGTGGTAAATCAGGTTCGTGGATCGACTGTGGTAAGTTCTACCAGGTAATGGTTGTGTTGCAATCTTCGATTGGTGACGGACAAGGCAGGCAAACCCGGCGATTTGAGGTAATTTAATTGGAGTATGGCTGGATGTACTGATGCATATTGGTAAGTCGTGGATGTTCAGAACCACGTAAGTATTTTTGGTAATTCCGTGGACGGGTAATTCCCACGAGGTAAAATCACGGCCGTGATGCTGGGGTCGATCTGCGCCCGTAGGCAGCGTGCTAAGTGATGATTCTGCGGGGCTTGTTGAATTGGGCTATTGTGAGCTCATGCTTCAGTCAGTATACATCAGCTGTGGAGGGGGTGAAAGCTGGTAGCCACTCCTCGCCACGGGGTGCTTTGCTTGGCCTTGAGTCTGTCCGAGGTTAATTGGTCAAAGTTAAAATGGCTGGTTTGTTTACATATTTTATTGTTAATTCTGGGATTCTGGTTTGTTGTGTTTTGATTTTATTTTGTGGACCCACGTTACTAGTGTATCAGATTTGTACCCTCCGGGTGGCCGCTAGTCGGTATTAATGATTGTCTTGATAAATGTTTCACACGGGAACTGTTGTATGTGAATGAGATAGGCACGTTGTAGCTTAATGTAGTGTTTGTGTGGCCGCACTGCATGCTGACCGTACACGACTCTAACGGAGGTCGTGAAGGGAGGTCTGTTTGCCAAACGGAACGGTCTCGTCTGTACGATTCACTTTTCCAATATAAGAGCGTTAAAATGAGGTTCCAGCTTGTAAAATTCAGTTGATTTGATGCTCCGTTGGAGTATTAGTGTTATGATCTGATTAACGTAATGATTCATTTCTTGTGGCATTAATTTAGTCTTTTGTTGTTCCATTTGAACTCACCTGGGGTGAGAGCGCGCCACTTTGATTTTTTTTGGGGATTTTATTTTATTTGGATTTTTTTTATTTTTTTTGTGGAGTTCCATGATCCTGCAGTGTTGATCAGGGGGAAGCTGAGGCTTGCCCGAACTAATTAGATTTAAGGTACCCTGGTCGTACCATCTCTGTGGACTTTATGGCAGAGAAGGACAGTGATGACACAGTTTATTTTGTTGTGGTTCTACGTTTTATTAAGGGATTGTTTCTTCTGTTTTGTAGTCTTCTAAGAATAAATTTTGTTTCCTTGTTCCCCTGGCATATGATTTATAGTTTTAAGTTCCCATGATCCAAAATTCCGAATTCCTAGGATGTAAAGTGTTAATTAGCCACCGAACGAGCCGCGCCCGAGATAAGATTCAACATCCTAGAAGGCCCTGGAAGGGTATATAGGGGTTATGTGATGGTGCTTTAGCCATTCGTCCCTAGTTGATTGCATTGTTGTTTTGATACCTAATTCATTGGATCATGTGGAAAGTCATATGCCTGTTTGAGCTAGTCGGTGCACATCGTAAAATCTGCCATCCGTGGTGGGTTTTGCGTATGATCCGTACGACTAGGGTTAGTCTATGATGGCGCGCCAAGAGCGTGTGGCTGATTTATTGTAAATAAAAGGGGTGTAAAATCATGGAGTTTGTATTAGAAATACAGTTGACATTTTTATTGCAAATGTAAAGTAGAGACATGTCAGCTGGGCGCCCGATTTGAATTTTGATAGTAACAAACTCCAGTGAAAATGAAATAGGAAGGCTGGTAGCCTATAGATTGTTAATATCTTTATTAGCAAGTCTGGGATAAATTAACGTAAAAACCGCGAGTGTAAGGATGAAAGAATTTATTCAAGGAAACTTTAAGGGAGTGTGCATCACGTAGGAAGCTCAATATGCAGCTTGGATAGCTATTTGCTTATGGGTTAGAATAACGTAAATAATTGAGCTGACTAAAGTAATTGGGGGAGGCAGAACATGGAACAAAAAGGAACTCATTTTAGCGCTAACAGATTGTCTCCTCATTAAGGCATGCCCCTATTTCTCAGATAAGTGTATTTTGTGTGGTGGAGGAGATGGCTTCTTCAGAGGAAGTGCGAGCCATTATGGAAGCGATGTGTGCCCAATTAAAGGCAGACTTGAAAGCTGACACCAGCGAACAATTAGAGCGCATGAAAACAGACAATAGCGAACAATTAAATCAAATTATAGCCGAGAACAATGAACATTTAAAGGCAGATTTGAAGGCAGACACTAGCGGACAATTATCGGAACAATTCGCGAAGCTTACGCTAGACATTAAAGCAGACGCGGGCATACAATTAGAGCGCATGGAGGGAACATTGAGAGAGGCGATCGCGCTTAGCGAGGAGAAGACATTCGCTAAACTAAACCAAATAGAGTTAGCATGCAATTTGAGCGCGGAAG
The DNA here is from genome assembly GCA_946902985.2 of Meconema thalassinum. NCBI lineage: Eukaryota > Metazoa > Arthropoda > Insecta > Orthoptera > Tettigoniidae > Meconema > Meconema thalassinum. The sequence continues at coordinate 309,554,018 of OX336392.1, read as the reverse complement.
GACTAAAACTGACACAGGAGGAGATGAAAGGCAGGCTAGACATACTCGAAGAGGGAAATATCATGGCTCAGGGGCAGATAGCAGAGCTAAATAAAGCCGTGCGAGACATGCACGAAGACGTAGAAAGGGGGGAATTGCAAGCAGCAGAGAAATGGAGCGAGTTAGAAGCAGAGCAGGCGGCAATAAGAGGGGACCTGCGGGAGAGTAACGCTTTAATTGGTGAGAGGCTAAATCGGTTGGAAGAAAATAACGGAGCAGGAGGGAAGAAAGACGAAGAGAGATACTTGAGAATGAAAGAGGAAATAAATAAGACGTGCCTGCAGATAGGAGTCGAAGGGAAAGAAGATAGACAGAAAATATTTAAACAGATGGAAGAGAACCAAGAACGGATCAGAGAGGTCGAGAAACAATTCCTAGCCAGAATGGATGAGCAAGATAGGAAAATTATCAAAGCTGAGATACGAACTCTGGAACATGACGATTTCATGTTGGAAATGCGAACGAATAAAAGCGATGGGATTACCGCAGCCACAGTACGTAGCGAAAGAGAAGCAAGCCAGGGGGCGGTCGAGAAGGCTACGGTAGGTGAGACTACAGAGGGATTCCACCAATTTCGCGGACAAGCATCGACACCAATGGAGAATAAACTAACCACGCAATACGTACAGGTTATAAGAATGCAGGAGGACAGACCTCGGAGATACACAAATGATGGATCAGTAACACCAAAATCTTTCATTAAGGAGGTGGAATCATTTTTTGCCGATCACGCAGTACCGTCAAATAGACAGCTCAGAGCTTTAGAAAAAATGTTAGGGAATGAAGTATTGACCTGGTACCAGAGCTTCAGGTACACTTTCGAGGACTTTGAAGGGTTCAAATCGGCGTTCCTAAGAAAATATTGGGGGCAGTCGGCACAGCTAAGCCTCAGGATGGAGCTGTACAGTAGAAAGTACCATGCTACGCAGCCCACACGTTACGCGGATTATTTCACAAAACAGATGTTATTGATGAGGGATCTTGATGTCGCTCCCGGGGAAGCAGACATGATAATGACCATCGGCAAGCAATTACCCGCCAGCGTCCAGCAGATACTAGTGGCCGCAAGCGTCAATAACGCGGTACAAGCTGAGGAAGTGCTCCGACAGCTTGATGACACTTCTATGCAACCTCAGATGCGGAACGTGCGAGCCATAGGACAGGTTAACACGGCTGTGTTACAGCAAGACACTGGTGCCAGCAAGCGAAGTCAGGGTACGAACACCGGACCGCCAGCATACGAGCGCAGGGATGAAAATAATGTGCGGAACGGATACCAAGGACATGAACGAGGAAAATGGGGACAGCACCGCGGAAGGAACTGGCAGCCGTACCAACAGAGAAGGGATGAATGGCGAAGAAGGAACGGCCCTTACGAACATGAGAGAGATGGGAGGCGGCCGTGGCCCGGAAGGCGAGAAGAAAGGCAGGAGCCCACGCAAGACTATAGACAGGATTGGAATAGTCGGTACGAGGAGACTCAGCGATATTTAAGCGAGTTGCACCAGGAACAGGAAGCACAGAGAGAGAAATGGAAACATACCATGGAGAACAGGCATAACCCAGATATACAGGGGGCAGAAAGCGAGCTAGTAATGCAAGAGAGAGAGAGGGGAGAGACATTGTCTAGCGCACGCAGGTAGTCCAAAGGAGCCAGAGGTCTGACGTAATCCGGCCGGCATGCTAGAGAAGGGAGTGAGACACCCTGTCATTTCAGAGCAACCCAGGAAGGGGGGTCCAAAGTAGAGACGGAGGAAAGGAACCTCGTAGCAGCCGTGTGGAGTGCTAAAAATCATGTAATGCTTACCCTGATTTTTAACCTTGTGAGGGAGTAATGAGACCTTATGGCATATTGCATATCCATCTAGTCTCAAGTTTGTATTTCCAACATTAATTCTATACGCAGACCGGCACAGCAGATGCAGAGTACAGAGGCGGCGAATACTTTTATTGGATGTGTGCAGAGACGTGTACGAAGAATAGCAGGAGGGTTGAGTGGTCATAAATGCACTTAGCAGGTTTCCAGGGTGTGCCGAGGGAGGACATTGTACCATGAGAAGACGAGCGAGGGTAGGACAGGCAGGTCGTTGAACGCAGGAATTTGTGTGGGAAAATTGCAGTTTGGCAAGGTCACAGCTCCAAGTTTTGGTGCCGCCCAAATGTGACCTACTTAAGAATTAATGACCGGAGAGCAATGAGAGTTGCATGTATGGAAGCGGGAGACTCTCAGCCTCCCAGAAATGTAATTTGATGCAATTTGGATGTAAGGCTGATTTAATTCAGTATAAAATGCCTGATATGGGGGCGTTTCAGCATCAGCCAATGAGGGGATAAGCGTCACCAAGCCGTGTTTGGCGCGTAAATTGGCAGACAATGAGGGATGATTACGGAGGTTATTTGATAAGGAGTCCACGATCGATTCTTGGAAAGGATATCACCAATGAGACATTGAGATTGCGATGAGTGCAGTGATATAAGTCAATTTGGGACAGAGCTATTATTTTTGGAAATAAATCTCATATTTCCCCCTCCTACGGCAGGTTATGCCTCAAAAACTTAAATAGCTCCAAATGGGAGAGTGAAGTCAGTCAATTTTGTGATTCTGTCACGGACGCTCCACGTCAGTCGAGTTCGTGATTTGGACTCTGTTAATTTTCACGTCAGATGGTAAATTGAGATAGCGTGGCGGTTTTTTTTGAGATCATGTCTAGATACTATAGCATACGAGTGCGAGTTTTTGTTAGTGGCTGAGAAATAGGCTAGCCATTGCGCTAGATAAACATATAAGTTGTGTCGATAGGAGCTACGGTGGACGATCTGGATGAATTGAGTAGTTCAGATGGTAGCATTTAGGAGAATGATAGGATTATCGGTCCGGAACAGTGAGTGCGTGTTACTTTCTTGAATGTCGCATTAAAAAAATTGTGTATTTCTGTGTTCTTCGTTACCACGAGGTACCTGAAGCAAGAGGAAGCTGATGCCGAGATTGGAACAATGGGAGGATCTTCAACTATGGAATTCGTCATGCGAGGAATGAGGGCGTAAACCCAAAACCTTGGGGCACGCCGCGATGATGGAGACAGTCTGGGACCCAGGAATAGTGATAAGTACAGCAAATTATCTTGCATAATTTAGTTGGGGGTGTACGGATCAGCATAAGTGCAATGGCTGTGTACATATTCAATTTCTTAATGTTAGTTGTGTCTTTGTTGTTGTGTTTGTTGCTGCAACGTGCGTGTAAATATGTATCGTGTGGTCATGGTTTTCAATGTAGTTTGGGGAGATTATCATTCAGGGGAAATCTGGCCATCAGCTACTGTCACTGTAGATACATTTTTCAGTTGATCAGGTGGGGTGAGAGTTTGTACAGTGGTCGTAAGCAAACCAGAGCATATTGAATATTTTGTGGTAAATCAGGTTCGTGGATCGACTGTGGTAAGTTCTACCAGGTAATGGTTGTGTTGCAATCTTCGATTGGTGACGGACAAGGCAGGCAAACCCGGCGATTTGAGGTAATTTAATTGGAGTATGGCTGGATGTACTGATGCATATTGGTAAGTCGTGGATGTTCAGAACCACGTAAGTATTTTTGGTAATTCCGTGGACGGGTAATTCCCACGAGGTAAAATCACGGCCGTGATGCTGGGGTCGATCTGACGCCCGTAGGCAGCGTGCTAAGTGATGATTCTGCGGGGCTTGTTGAATTGGGCTATTGTGAGCTCATGCTTCAGTCAGTATACATCAGCTGTGGAGGGGGTGAAAGCTGGTAGCCACTCCTCGCCACGGGGTGCTTTGCTTGGCCTTGAGTCTGTCCGAGGTTAATTGGTCAAAGTTAAAATGGCTGGTTTGTTTACATATTTTATTGTTAATTCTGGGATTCTGGTTTGTTGTGTTTTGATTTTATTTTGTGGACCCACGTTACTAGTGTATCAGATTTGTACCCTCCGGGTGGCCGCTAGTCGGTATTAATGATTGTCTTGATAAATGTTTCACACGGGAACTGTTGTATGTGAATGAGATAGGCACGTTGTAGCTTAATGTAGTGTTTGTGTGGCCGCACTGCATGCTGACCGTACACGACTCTAACGGAGGTCGTGAAGGGAGGTCTGTTTGCCAAACGGAACGGTCTCGTCTGTACGATTCACTTTTCCAATATAAGAGCGTTAAAATGAGGTTCCAGCTTGTAAAATTCAGTTGATTTGATGCTCCGTTGGAGTATTAGTGTTATGATCTGATTAACGTAATGATTCATTTCTTGTGGCATTAATTTAGTCTTTTGTTGTTCCATTTGAACTCACCTGGGGTGAGAGCGCGCCACTTTGATTTTTTTTGGGGATTTTATTTTATTTGGATTTTTTTTTATTTTTTTTGTGGAGTTCCATGATCCTGCAGTGTTGATCAGGGGGAAGCTGAGGCTTGCCCGAACTAATTAGATTTAAGGTACCCTGGTCGTACCATCTCTGTGGACTTTATGGCAGAGAAGGACAGTGATGACGCAGTTTATTTTGTTGTGGTTCTACGTTTTATTAAGGGATTGTTTCTTCTGTTTTGTAGTCTTCTAAGAATAAATTTTGTTTCCTTGTTCCCCTGGCATATGATTTATAGTTTTAAGTTCCCATGATCCAAAATTCCGAATTCCTAGGATGTAAAGTGTTAATTAGCCACCGAACGAGCCGCGCCCGAGATAAGATTCAACATCCTAGAAGGCCCTGGAAGGGTATAATATTTTGCAAAAGTTCCGCCTAATCAATACCTTTATTGCATTATATATAAATGATCACTTAGTGGTCATTGGTACATGTTTCGAGGCCTAATTGTTTTGGCCCCTTCATCAGCCGATATAGATAAAATGTGGTTGGATAGCTTAACACTAATAAACATTCCCTTCAAAAACCCTATTATGGTGCACCATAATGAAAGGTGAAAGATGTTTACCCGAAAGATACATAAGGAAATAAAATATATAAAGAAAGAAAGAAAGAAAGAAAGAAAGAAAAAAAGAAATAGTTGAAAAAAAAAAAAAAAAAAAACCAATGTGAACACACTCTAAAATGTACCAATGACCACTAAGTGAACATTTATATATAATACAATAAAGTTATTGATTAGGCGGAACTTTTGCAAAATATTAATACTAATTGTTTCATCAATTCGGCGTTCTCGCTTGCTGAGCCCGAGATTGCAGGTTCGAAACCTGGCGCAGTCAGCTGGCATTTGAGGGTGCGCAATTGTGAGGGAGCCGTGTCAGTACATTTACTGGCACGTTAAAGATCCCCTTCGGGGCAAAATTCCGGCACCCCGGCGTCTCTAAAAGCCAGGGTAGTTAAAAGGGACGCAAAACCAATAACATTATTATTTATTATTATCATTAATTCGGAGCCATAATGAACCATTCAAATACTAAATGTTGCAACTTCCGGAAAATTCCGACGTATCTTCGCGTTTCACATCTGCCTGACCTCAAAACCACAGTCAGTTCAAAAGTTTATATATAATTTATGTATCACTTTCTTGAACATTTTGCACCAATCACTTTCAAATGTACACGTTAAATATAACCATTCAAAATCGTGGTCGAGTTCGTTCGTTAATGGACAAAATCAATCCAATGGCTGTAGAGCCCTACGCGGATAAACAAAACGTTATCCGCATCCGCGCCGCATGCGCACGGCACTTAACCGCCAAAGTCGTTGCCCTAGTCTCTGTATGTCATGTGCTATGTTTAAAATTAATGTTATACAGCCAGAGTTGCAACCCTTTTCAGTTCGGAGTGTTAATCGTGCTTAATGACATAATACGAATGAGATTAGTGTAAATCATCTTACATTTGTCATGCAAAAGAAACATAACGGAAAAATATATGTCATAACATTCTAATCTTGGTAATGAATAATGATATTCATCAAGTTCGGATTGTATTCTAAAACTATCCGCAAATTTACTCCAGACATTATCCGCAGCTTATCTACTATCCGCACAACCATACAAACTATATCCACATGGCGACAAATTTGCGGATATCCGCATCCGCACAGGGACCAATGGGGTGGAAATGGTGGGGGGGGGGGGGGGGGGCTTTTTCGAAAAAGGATGGCTCAGGTGGGACTCGAACTCGCCTCTTCTCAGTTTTACCTCATGAGGCTGTGTGTAAGCCGTTTCAGTCCTCTGACCAGGAGATCGAACCTGGACCTCCGAGGCGAGTGCTAGTCGCCACACCAGGAGACGGTCTTGGGGAGACCAAGAAGCACAGTCATGGCAAGTCACGCAGCTTGCTCAACATCCGGTAGTGTTGCGTGGCAACCTGCTAAGCCCTGCCCCTCGCTGGGAGAACGAGCAAACAACACCCACCCAAATACAAGTGCATGTCTTCCTAGAACCGACAATAACCTCGCTCGGAGAATCCCTTTTCGCTGAGTAACTACAATACTCTTGTTTCTGAATGAGTTTCCAGAAACAGTCGCTGTGAATAGGAGATACGATACAATGAGTGTAGGAACATAGCAATACAAGAACGTAACTAATAGAGAAAATAGTTTCTAAATAATAATAATAATAATAATAATTATGGTGTTTGAAGCCATTTTCACTGTTGCCTTATTATTAAACGAATGTTTCATGATTTTCAGTCGGTCAACACGATTGTACTCAAATGAGATTGGTTATTCCCTAATCCTGAAAAAATAAAAACATAACCCATCTCATTTGGGTACAATCGTGTTGACCGACTGAAAAGCATAAAACTTTTCGTAATAATAATAATACTGTCGAACCTCGGTATCTTGAACCTTCATTACACGAATGTTCGATAAATCGTAGTAATTATTATTTCCCGATCAAACTTCCTATAATTTTCGTGAAATCTTTTTTTAAATCTAATTTCTGTAACTCGAATTTTTCGATATGTTGGAGCTTACATAAATTATATCCCTGGCGCTTAAACTTGTTCTTTATCACGAATATTCACGTATTGTTACAGTCAGGGGCGGATTTAACTTTTTGGCGCCCCTAGGCAAAATAAAAATTGCCGCCGCCCCCCCCCCCCCTCCCCCTCCCCTCCCATTTTTGGTTTGTGTGAAAATTGAGTGGTAGTTAGTAGGGCAACATACTAAAAATTCGAGTTATTATCTTTACACGTACAGTATAATTACATTTTATATGTAGGTATAACTTAAGATCTAGGTGTGCTAACAAAAATCTTTCTCCGTGCTTTTTTTTTTCAGCAAAAGTTTTGATAATATCGTCAAACTCCAAATCTGACATTAATTCTGCTTCAATTGCCAAAATCATTTGACAATCCAAAAGGCCCTGGCTCGTGATTGAGCTCAAATAGTCTTTTATGCCCTTTAAACATGAAAAAGAGCGTTCGGCACTGCAGTAGGTAACTGTTGTGCAGTTCAACAAGCGGTAGGCTATTTCAACATTTGGAAATACTCCTTGTAGATCATTCTGTCGAATAAATTTTAATATTTCTAAAGGCGGGTTATTTTCAATATTTTTACTTGGCAATATTTTTGAAAGTGGCACAACACGTTTATATATTTGTTCTATATCATTTGGAAAATATTCTTGTAATGTTCCGCATTCAACGTACCAAAGTTCGATAAGCGCGATAAATATTTGAAAAATTATTTCCTAATCGGTGCATTTGTCTTTCAAATCTGTATAGAGTCTATCCAAAATTGTATTGAAAGTATTTACTCAGAAATTTTCTCTTCCACCTACACTAGCTCAACATTATCTTCATACAATTCATCAGACGTTAATTTTCTTCGTTTCTTCCTACGAACGACTTTTTCAAACTCCTACGTGGTAGAAATTCTCCGTGCTGTTTCTTCATAAAGTTCAACATTTTTCCGAGCATCCTCTACAAAACCAACCAACGATTTGTATAAATCCAAAATATCTGAAATGTTGGTATCCATGGCTTGCAATTTCTGACTTGTAGCATCGAATCCAAGTAAAACAGACCAAATATTTAGCATAAATGCACTTTCTAGTCGTTCCATATTATTCCGAAGGCCTGTAGCTTTATTTAGAACTATTGCTTTTTCGTTGGGATTTTCTTCAAAAGCTGATAAAGCATTTATTATTTCGTTCCAAAATTCAACCAGAATAGAAACCATATCAGCACGTGCAGACGAACGAGTTGTAGACAGTGATTTTAGTTTCGCAAATTTTGAATCAGCAAAATTCTGCAAAACAGACCATCCTTCTGTCGAATCTGAAAAAAAGTTATACAACTCCTGGACCAATTCAAAAAACTTACTCGCTTCTGTACAACCTTCTGCAGCGTGTGTACCAACCAAATTCAACGAATGTGCAGTGTATGGTGTGTACTCTGCGAGAGGATTGTCGTTTTTTATTCTAGCTTGAAGTCCCGAATATATGCCCTTCATGTTGGCAGCGTTATCGTAAGATTGCCCTCTCATATCAAGAATTTCTATGCCATGAGATTTCCAAGTAGATATGACTGCATCATATAAGTCTTCACCTTTGTGACCTGGATTGTCTAGTAAAGTTAAAAACCGTTCAGAAACAGTGCCGTCTGGTTTTACATATCGTAAAATGAATGAAAGTTGGTCAATACGAGAGATGTCTGGGGTTGAATCCACAATGATAGAATATTACTTCGCAGTTTTGATTTCTTCAACTATTTTAGACGTCACTTTTTAGCCATAATTTCGATGACTTCTTCATAAATCGTTTTGGATAGGTAGCTTGTACTACCACTGCCTTTATCTCCATAATTACGAATATGCTCATCTATAAATGGATCGAATTGTCTTAAATATTCTATTAACATCAGAAAATGTCCATTGTTAGGAACGACGAAATGCTCATTGCTGCCTGTGCCCCTAAATGAGAGTCTACGACTTGCCATGGTTTTGACAGTAGCAACAACTCTTTTAAGAACTTCTTTCCAGTTCGAAATTACTTCTTGACGTTGTTGTACTAAACCATGATCTACTCTTCCATGTATATTAGCTCTTTCAAACAATTTTATGAAAGATTGTATATAAAGATCTGAATTTTTGTGGTCAGAAGCCAAGTCATGGAGGTTTTTCCAATCATTGAATCTGTGTCTGAACGCAAATTCGTTAGTTGTGTCTCCAAAGAGCAAACACGGTGCGCAATAAACAGAACCTTTACTCTTGGAATAAACAAGCCACTTACGATCCCCTATTTCCCCGTTCTGAATTCAGGGTACACTGGTTTGGATTCTTTAAAATCAGTATCTATATTCTGATTGTAACCATTCAATGCAACGTAGGCCTACTCTTGGTAAAATTCATTCGCAATCCAAGTAGCCGGATGACTGTTGAATACAAACACATTTTTCTCAATTTCACTCGCTTCTGCTTTCTCATCAGAATTGTAGGTAAATCTGAGTGAGCGGTATCTGGTACGTTTTCTTCAATATCAATATTCTCAGGTACAGAGTCCGTAGCAGTCAGGATGGCAGAAGTAGAGGAAGCGCAAGAAGGAGGAACATCTGAAGATGGTTGTTGACCTATACATTTGCACATAAAAAACATCAATTCATTGCATTTGAAAAACTGATTTCTTACATTATTCAATTATTATTTTGAGCATCTTACTTGTCGAAGGTTTATAAAAATTATCAATTTTTGGCGTTTTAGCCAAAACTTTTTCTTGTCTTTGCGCCTTTTCATATGCTTGCTTTCTACCTTGAGCACCACTTAATTTTTACGCCCCTCCATTTTCAATTTTTAAACGAAAAATGAATGTGTTGTGACGCGCCAAATTTTAGCTCTCAGATAATTCGAATTATAGACAGTTAACTGTAGTTCAATGATGTGTAATCTATTAGATAAATTGACAAAAGAGATCAACATTAAAAAGACGTAAAGAGACTCGCAACAAAGAAGGTGAATAATAGTTTATAAGCATGTAACAAAGACCTGTCTTCACAAAGAATTTGGTGAGGTTAGATAGACCAAACTCCAGCAATTAACAAATAGAACACTTGGAGAACAATTTCTGTGAATGCCCTCGCACACAAGAATCCATGCAGACATCCATAGAGCAAATGAAACAGAACATGGAAACCCCACTCATAGAAAGAGCACAAGCAGCGGTAGCCAGGGAAATGGGAAAACCCTCTCTCCCCCCGGCAAGAACCAAAAACAGCAGCCACAATAAGCCGGACGACCATAGAAAACAGGAGCCCTTCATGCAGACGCAACAAAAGAAATTAGCAAAGCTACCACGATAAAGTCACCAGCCACTCAAAACATGGTGGAGGTACTAGCCACGCAAAACAACCAGAGCGCCCCTCAAGATAATCAGACCCACTATTTCTCAATCTTATAATATGTCACATGGGTGGTATTGGATTGTCTCTAAGAGGCGCTCATTACTCTTGTAGATGCATGAACTTATTCAGATTTCAAATTTTTATTTTTTAAATAAAATATATATTTATTTATTTTAATTTAAAAAATGTCAGTCAAAATTTGCCGCCCCATAAAATCTGCGTCCTAGGCTGCCGCCTATACAGCCTATACGTAAATCCGCCCCTGGTTACAGTGCAACTTGTTTCATGCGTCACTGAATGTGGTTGAGAACTTTGCGGCGGAAGTTCGTGCACATATAATGTAGCGAAAAAGAAGAACTGACTTCTTCAAGTCATAAAAAAGTAATTGTTGAAATTATCCGCAAAATCTATACTAATATAATAAAGCTGAAGAGTTTGTGTGTTTATGTGTTTAAACGCGCTAATCTCTGGAACTACCAGTCCGATTCGAAAAATCCTTTTTTTTTATATGATAGCTTGATTCAAGAGGAATAGTTTAGGCTATGTAGCATTAGGCTACACCTCTCAGGTGACCTTCAAGATTGATTTTTGTTCAGTAAGTCGGTAGAACAAGTGCTCCCGAACAGCTCTATCCGCATGCGCTGGCGTTATGGTTAGTGATACGTACACTGATGGTAACACTATCTAGCCTACGTGAAATTTATGACAGACCAGTCCATTCCCTGCATTTAGGCCCTTTGGTTCAAATCTACACTTTTTCCCCGATCCGAACCACAATCTGTATATTTACCTTTTGGAGCCCTGCGAGTAACACTGTTTACATAAAATTTATGACAGACCACTCCATTCCTTGCATTTAGGCCCTTTGGCACAAATCTACACCGTTTCACTGATCAGAACCAAAATTTATATACTTACCCTTTGGAACCCTGCGAGTAACACAGTCTGCATGAAATTTCGGACAGAACACTCCATTCCCTGCATTTAGGCCCTTTGACACAAATCTACACCCTTTCACCAATCTGAACCAAAAGTTGTATACTTACCCTTTAGAACCCTACGAGTAACACTGTTTACATGAAATTTCGGACAGACCACTCCATTCCCTGAATTTAGGCCCTTTAACACACATCTATACCGTTTCACCGATCTGAACAGCAATTTATATCCCTACTTACCCTTTGGAACCCTGCGAGTAACACTGACTGCATGAAATTTTGAACAGACCCCTCCATTCCCTGCATTTAGGCCCTTTGGCACACATCTACACCGTTTCACCGATCTGAACGGCAATTTGTATACTTACCCTTTGGAACCCTGCGAGTAACACTGACTGCATGAAATTTTGGACAGACCCCTCCATTTCCTGCATTTAGGCCCTTCATCACAAATCCACACCGTTTCTCTTAATTGCACCAAATTTTACATATACTTTGAAACCCTGCTGGTAACACTGTTCACTTGATATTTTGGACAACGCTCCCCATTCCCTACATTTAGAATAACAGAGAAAATGAACTTGGAAACCACGTATTAAGGCCCTAGAACCATTCATGTCCGTAGTAGTGTAACTGTAAGAGTATGTTATTTTTTTTTTTTTGTCGTGTAGCCTCCTGAGAGGCCGAGTGCAGGTCTTTCTAGTCGACGCCCGTGGGCGACCTGCGCGTCAGGATGAGAGATGGAATGGATGAAGATGAATGAAACTGGGCAAGGATGTGGAAGGAAGCGGCCGTGGCCTGTCAGAAGGTACTGTCCCAGCATTTGCCTGGTGTTGAAAATGGGGAAACCACGGAAAACCATTTCAAGGACAGCCGACGGTGGGGCTCGAACCCACGCGTCTACCGAGTCAGCAGAGACCTTGACCTAACGCTGCCTTTAGTCCGCGTAGCCACTACTGTCGGTTAAGAGTATGTTAATAAGTCTGTTGTTGACGGGCAGTTCGGGCTGCATCACGTCACCCCTACCAGTGTTCTGGTGCAGAATTGCGAAAATAGTTGCATCTTGCGCTGTTTATAAATTGCAGTCACGGGGGGTAATTAGTGCAAAAAGATTTCTTAGGCCCCTTTAAACAGTTATCATCATGAAAATATTATGCCTCTGTATAAGTGCAATGGTGTTGGTGCAGTACATTGAGGTTATCAGCTGCAATAAGCGTTGGTGCTTTCAAAGTTACCTTCATTTATTCTGAAACTTATCGTTAAGCGCTTTGTGTCGATAAATGATACTATTGCTACCTCAGTAGCTCGGGACAGCCGAAGTTTGCCAAAGAGTTCTGATTATTTTCCTACGACGCTATGCGACAAAAGACGACACTATTGGTCTCTACATTTCTAACAGCCAATGAGTTATAGGCCCTAGGCAGTGTCTTTTGTTTCACTTACTGTTCTTTCTACTTTTTTGTAAATTTGTTTGTAAATTACATGTGTCAGTGCTGTAGTTAGTAAATAGCTGTTTCCCTATTCATAATTATCATTACGGAAAATTGACCTGAATGTTACGTCCATTATACTGTACTACTTGTCACCTCCACTACAACCACCACCACCACCACCACCACCACCACCACCACCACAAAAATATATATTTTTAAAATATTGGTTTCTGTTAGTTAAGTATCATGTGCCAGTTCTGTAGTAGTATTCATTATCATCCATAAAACAAATAAATCCACCGGGCGAAGCCGGGCACTACTACTAGTAATATAATATAAGGTGTAAGGCAAGGCTGCAACTTATCGCCCATACTTTTCAATCTTTACATTGAACAAGCAATGAAGGAAATTGGAGAAAAATTAAAAGTGGGAGTGAAGATTCATGGAGAAATAATTTCAACTCTGAGATTTGCTGATGACATCGTCATCTTGGCCGACACGCCAGAGGTTTTGAATGGTATGGACTCCGAGAGGGTTACGTCTCATTACCTACCTAGTGACAGGTAGGTAATGAAATGAAAAAAAAAAAAAAAAAAAAAAAACTTGCCCCCCTTCCCCCTGGAAAGAATCTTGCGGACGCCCATGAATTATATATATTATTTTGAAGCAACGCAATCCTTTAAATACTTTTGGCATCATACGCAAGTAAAAGAATAAACATTCTTGATGCTAAGCAACACTTAGATTTTATTAATACAGATAAACGCCAGATTTGGCAGCAGTAGAAAATACAGCAAATCTAGATTGGCAACACTGCTAGTCACTGGCTGTATCCGGATGTAACAGTAATAAACACAGCTCGAATTTACTAGTGCATGCCATTTCGTGGCCGACGAGAAAGACAGGCCATGGCGCGGATCTGTGACGTCAGAGGAGTGGTGTCGCTCGCTCGCCTCGCCGCATTGATTGCACCAAGGTATTCTCATCTATAGAAGCCTACCAATAGCCGAGTAAATTTGTTAGTGTGAATTTAAGGATACTCAAAAATAAAGTTAAAAGCTGTGGAAGAAATCCATCCCTATCACTAGCTCAAAACCTTAGAGCAGTAGAATATTAAGCAGTGTAATACAAACGTTGAATGGATGTTCCAGTTTATGCAGATATACAAAACTGTACATATTATCCTCTTATCTTCGTTCATCAATAAGTTGTTTCCATATATACCAGTTTACATGTAAGTTTAACTTTAAAAGCAGCTGGAATTTAAAAAAAAAGAAGAAACAACCAAGCATTGCATTAGGAGAAAGTATCCAGTGCTTCATTTATTGCAAGGGAAGGGTCATTCATGCCCCAAAATAATAAAAACGAATATAAGAAATTTGAGCCAACACTCGTGGTTTTTAGCATTTTGTTTTTTTGAGTAGGCCTACCATAAGACAATCTTTTTCAACAACAAAAATTTAATGCATATGACTACTTCAGATACATATATGAATTGCTGAGATTATACTTACCTCCTTTAGCAGAGAGCCTTTTATCTGACACCAATCCCCTACAGTGGCAGGTTTACTTCTTGTGGCAACTACCTTCATGTTGGACATGTTTAACAGCACCAATCCCCTACAGTGGCAGGTTTACTTCTTGTGGCAACTACCTTCATGTTGGACATGTTTAACAGTTCTCTCCCGTTCCCAGTTAGACTTAGGTCAAATTTATGGTTTTATGGGCTCAAGATTTTTTATAACGAAGTATATTACTACAAATGAAGGACCTTGCAAACTTATTCATTGTGAGTTAATTCAGTGGATTGAAATGTCGTGGATATCAGCCCCATGCACTTATGTGTGTACTGTAATTGTAATAGAAAAGGATGTGGTAGTGGTTTTCAGTTAGCTTTTATTTACAGTTGAGTTGGGAAGACACTTCCAGGATGCAAGGAGTGGGATTCAAATCATTCTATCAAGAGCCTTTGTGCGAAGCTTTGAAGAATAAATCCTATATCAGGTTTCAAATACTCCTTCGCAAAGCAGGTCACCTGGACAAGAAGCCACTTTACTTAACCCTAATCCATGTAGGTGGAACTGTTCCATTTATTAAAATTAAAGAAAGACCATAAGTTACTTGCCATTGTAATTTGGATCTATGCTGGCTACACGGACATGGTATCTCCCTCCCAATAAGATGTCCAAGATCTCCACCAAATGTCAAACGAGACCCTTCAAATTATTCAAATGAAAGCATTCCTCAACTTTTAATTATTTTTTCTTATTTTTTGTTTCACCCTGGTGGTCTGGGGATGAAGAATTTTATAACATACCCAGTCCCCCCTTACCCCTTCCTCCCAGAAAATATCGTATACTCCTCACCACATCCATTCCCCCTGAAAAAGAACATGGGCATCCTTGCAGGCCACATGGAAAATAAGCAGTTAACAGTACTACACACTGGGTAAATCGGTTTGAAATTTGTAAATCTAGAGCTTTAACAGAGAATTCTGGATGTGGTGATTGGTAGGGCCCTGGAGTACAAAACTATGCCCGTATCTTCAAGAACACTAGCAAATTGCAAGTAATCTTCATCCAATGACACAGTAATGTTTACACTTAATTATAATAAGCACACACAAAATGTATTACAGACATTATTTTATTTAGGACATTGGTTATAAATATAAGCATCTCAAGCACATTAACACATTGTCTGGAAGAATCTTAGAATGTAGAAAATGAAGTTTGCAGGTTTCACCAAGTAGGCTATAAAGGTGATATCTTGCTGATCTTAGATATATTACTGGCGATTATTAGGATCTAATATCCTCCAGCTATTAATATTCTCAAAAAATCCTGCACTGCACATAGGGCCTACAGTCATTATACCCTGCTGATGATTCATGATCTCTTCAGGATTTTAAATTTTTCTGACACCATTTCTCAATCTCACTGGAGCTTAGTTGGTTACAAATTCATCGTTACAAAGATGCATGAACACAATTTGAGGACTGGACATGTCTAACTTGCTTCCAGCTGCCTGGCTACTGTTTCCTTATGTAGCACAAAATCACTATCAATTACATTGGTATCTTGCAGCCTTGGCAACGATAGAGTCATGTATTAACTCTTGTACTATTTTCATCTCTAATTTATCTCAACAAAACAAGCCTGCCAACTTGTGTCAATAGCTTTAATGTGGACATGGAATGGAATTTACACTTACAAAATTCCCCTAGACACAAAATGGCATCATCCATGACAACGTGGACAACACTTAGGGTTTAAACGCTGCATACATGTTAAATTCTATGTGTTATACTCTGATTTACAAAAGATGAACGGTGCAAGCTGCCATCCGCTTGAATGGTGAGGTGAGGAGTGGAGACAAGAGGGGTAACGGTGTCCATAGCAACAGCGAGCAGTGTTGCAATGAATGCCGACACAGCAGTGAGCACATGGTTTGACGCAGTGTTCTACTGTGAACTAACTCGTCACTGCCATTAGTAATATCCCGTGTATATATTGAAGTGCTTATTCTTTCATAGGCTACAGTAAGCGTTATCGTTCTGTTTTTGTTGGAAGCGTGTGTATATACAGATTTTGAGTTTATTTATTTTATTTGCATCATCGTGTCTATTTTCATTGTGTAAAAATGGCATCGGTACATGCTCGCAGAAGGCCCAGGATCCATTCTCTGCGACAGAACAACTTCAGGCCGTGGTGTGACTCTCCATAGCCAAGTAAAGGAGATGGTATGTGCGGTGAGGAATTTTATGGAGGAAGAAGAGGAAAGTATGCGCTTACGGGAGGAACCTCTGAATCCATTTGTTCAGGTGAGGAAAAGAACTGCCAAGACTCTTGGTATGAGTGAAATCACTGCATACCGAGTGACGGAAGGGAAGTTCTGTCTGATGATGCTGGCCCGTCTAAACTATCAACTCCAGGGAAGAAGAGGCATAGAGAAGGGGTGGTCACTAATTTAGATGGCTTTCAACAAGATGCTGTTAGACGGCATATTTATAGCTATTATTTTAGGAAAGAAATTCCAACATGTCGCAAACTTCTTGTTTTTGCTCAGAGAGGCACAATTATTTCAAGGAAGCCTTTCTTCACTGAAAGTGTTGCACGATCTGGGATTTAAATATGAGAAAATTAATGGGGGGAAAGTGATCATGGAGAGGCCAGATATTGTGGCTTTGAGGTGTCAGTTCCTACATGAAATGGGGAGACCCTACTGAGTTGTAGGCCAAAAATTACAAACAAAAAACCAAAATCTGGTTTCATGCCCTAGAAGTTACGTTATCACTTGGGGCACTTAAATATACATTTGCTTTTTATGTACGGCCATTTTTAAATACCTTACGGGGGCTTTTAAAGAACACGTGCTTAGGTCTTGAAATGGGCAACGCCTACTTCCTAGAACCAAAAACCCCTCAATTTTGTTGTAATTTCATACTCTTGGCCAAGATTATCATGCCAATCATCTGAATACAAGCTTATGGTGCCATCTGTTGGTAAATTTATCAGTTATGAGTAGCCTAGGCAATGTTTGTCAAGTGTGAAACTTTTCCTACCGTACATGTTATTTTCTTATCCCATATAATTTTTAGCTGCATGGCATTCACTAAAAGAATATCATTACTATACACATGCACATATTTAACATCTAACAGAAGTATTTTGGTTTGTAGTAAAGTATAGGCCATTTTGGATACATGGTGGAACCATGCGTCTTTGTTTATTTTGATGGTCAGTGGCTTTAGTGAAGTTTATTCGCAAGAATTATATTTTTATTGGTTTACTGTGAGTGGTGGAACTTGTGTAAGCTAATGGTATTTTAGAGATTTGTGTGCAGTTTATTAGATGTATTCTGTATCTAGTCGATGGCGTAAACCGAAAGTCCGTGAAACAAAGAAATGGAATAGTGCTATTTGAATGTTGACAAACAGTGGGGTGATATTACATGTGAAGTTAAGTAATGCAAGTTCAACAGCTGCAACTACTTCTTCTGCCAGTGTCAGAAAACTGGAATAGACCTATTTTAGTGAGGAGAATACTGTTAGACCTAGTGTTAATGACAAGCACATTCTCATTCATATATGGGTGCCCTCCAAAATTTGTTTACAGACCTGTGTGGTGAATGTGGCAGTAAATCTTCGTGTCAACATCAGGGAGAAAGATGGGTTTAGTAATAAGTTACCTCTGAAGTATGGGAAAAGTGATTTGTAAACTCAGAGAAGTCTTGATGCAGGAAATTCCACTAAAATACTGTATTTTTTAATAAACTTAGCTTTTTCTCAATACTGTATTTTTCAGCATTTTAAATGTTCCAGTAGCCTGCATTTTGATCCCATTACCTTCAAACATGGTTTGCACATACAACTTTGTGGTCTTAATAATGTGTGGAATCCATTTTGAAAAATATTAATAACTTTCAGAAATATTTAGGTTCAAACTTGAAAAAAATGACATATTTTAACAGAACAACAGGTCATTCTAAGAAAAAAACATTTTAATAATAAACCATTTGCACTGATTTTAAAAGTAATACCAATTTTTATTTGTAGACCATTGATGATCATTCCATAGAAGTTTTAGATTGATAACTTTAAATTTGATGTACCTGGGACATTTTCAAAATTTGCATATTTATTACATAAAATGTTATAATTTCTAAATGACTGAACCAAATAGCTCCAAAGTTTAGAATTCCCTTAATTATGCTCACTTTAAAGAACCTACAAAATTTGGTGAACACTGGGTGAAAATAGGCTACTGGAAAATTCAAAACTTAAGTTAATAGGGCAAAAATGTTATGGATATTGTGTGGTTAGGTGAAATGTGGGTCAATGCTGGTCACACAGTGTCTAAGGGTGTGAACTCAGTTCAGGGGACAAGGAAGGGCCGTCAGGCAGAGGGGGTCGATTTATTATTCTACATGTCGGGCTATCACACGGCTTTGTTAATAATACACTTTAGCTCTTTAGTTCGAAAAGAACTGGTGTACCATGAGGACATGGACTACAACTAGTTTTTAAAATGGTTCCAGGAACAATTGTTACCCAACATCCCTGAACACAGTGTTATTGTAATGGACAATGCTTCGTACCACATAGTACAGATAGAATAAGCTCCAACAACTTCAAGTACGAAGCCGCGAATGTTGGAATGGCTCGACCGCCATCGTGTAGCCTACCATGCGACAGCTCTCGGACAAAAGGAATCCTTCTCGGTAGTGCTGAATGAACATAGAACGAGCGATAACATTCTATATAATACATGAATTAGCCAAAATACCTTATAAAAGGTTGAGAAATAAATCGGGAAGCAATGTTTTAATAGATGTTTCCTCCTCCGCCGTCTGTGACCCACCCAGCCATTCTAAATATAGCGAAAATTACAGCAGTGAGCGGCATTGTTCAAATCAATCTTCAAAAAAGTACCATAACAGTACTGCCAACCTCGCCCTTACGGTACAATGTGAAACAAAAAAGTGCCCAATTCAGTCTCTAGTGGGCATCATTCGTTTGCAGCACTCAGTTCACGACTCTAATTATGCTAGTGTGTGCGATATTTCGCATCTCTGTACGGCTGAAATGAGTGTTTTTTGTTATCTGCTCTGTAATAACTATGCAGTATATCGCTCTCCTGTAATAAGTATGTGTATTTTTTTCCGCACAACTGTGGTTTTGACAAAGGTTACAGCCTAACGCGCCCAGATCAATGGTTTTGTGTCAACCATGCCCCGCTAACAGCGCGCGGCCAAGGCTGCACCTACACCCGACCATTCTTACCTTCACTTTGTCCAATCCAATGGTTTTTGACAATGGTTACAGCCTAACGCGCCCAGATCAATGAGTTTTGGCTATGGTTACTGCCTAACGTGTCCCGATGATTCTTTTTTTTATCAACAGTGATTTTGCATCCCACTTCTTTTTATCAACAGTGATTTTGTATCTCACATGTGTGCCTCGGTGCGTGCTGCTAGAGTGAGCCTTGATGACGGTTAAACGAGATCAAGTGCTATCGAAGCATGGCAGCTGTTTTTAAAATAGCATAAAATAAAAACACATATTTACGTACTTTAGCACATATATGAGGTTCAGTAGTAAGTTTTAATTAGGGTTCCTAATTTCAATACGTAATATCGCCCAAAAAATGAAACATGGACACAAGGTAGCCTATGTAAAAGTACATTCATGTCTGCTACAAGTGTATAAGCCACGTTCCACTTTCATTCAGAATTAATATCCTTCTCAACCTTATACAGCAGCGCAAGCCTAAACCCATGTAGGCTACCACGTGGATGAACTGGCGAGAAAGCATGGCCATGAGATCATCACGCTGCCCCATATCATTGCCACTTCAATCCTATAGAAATGATATGGGGTCAAGTGAAGGGTAATCTAGCATGGCATAATAAGAATTTCACACTCCGTGAGGTTGAGAAGCTTACCGTTTAGGCTATTAGGGAAGTGACTTCATAAAACTGGAAGCGTTTTGTGTTAATAGTGCAACGAGAACTGGATGAGGCTACGAAACGTGAATGTATACTCCAAGATGGGGTAGATTGGTTCATCGTTTCCCTGGAAAGCAATTCCAGATCCAATTCAGACACAAGTGACGAAAGGGGGCTATGAAAGGAATAGACCCATAATTAAGTTAGTAGCAGCTAGAGCGATTAGGCAACTAAAAATTCCCCTAAACTCACGTGCACCGCAATGTTTAATTGACCCTTCACACGAATACGGCTGACACACCACAGATCCCAGTATTTGTGTCTTCCTGGAAGCTTCTTGGAATGTTATGAGTCATGATCTGCCTCAGTGGCAACGCAGCATTTCCTCACGTGTTAGCTTTGACAGCTGCCAGCGCTCATTATTGGTACCGGCAATACAGAGTATTCTTTGCGTACAAACACAAACCTAACCCCAGACCTCCTTGCTTGTACTACTAACAATAATTTTGGTCCAGATAGTCGCCTAACCAATGACTTTGTCTCGCCATGGCTTTAGAAGAGTACAGTTCAACTTTTCCATTAAAATGAACTACGGTAAAAGTAATTTATGAACATTCATGATCTTTCAAGAAATTATTCCTCTTTAGACTGAGATAGGCTACTCAATACTCCCAATAATGTCAAAAGTACTCAAATCAAACTTACCAAGCAACTTTTGAAGATTTGATGGATGAGGCAGATATAATATGACCACTCCGATGTAACTTTTTGTACACTGATGACAAGTGAACATATTATATGGAAGCTGCCAAGAGTAACGTGTCTCCACTGTACCTACGATTGTTTGCCTAACATCTAAAAAATTAATTTGCTCTATTAAAGACTATAATGGTGTGCAATCATCACTCGAAAAACTTCTCTGTAGGATGTTCACAGGAGCATTCACTGCTGACAACTTTCTTCCATTTTCATCGCACTCAGAATTTTCAATGAACTGAAGTAGGCTAATTCATCAAATGAATTTTTATCAGTAATGCAAAGAAAGTTTTGTGGAACTTAATGTTTGGGAATCTGCAACCCATTGATAGCCAGCTCAATGCTGAGGTTATTTAGAATACACACAGAACCTGTAATTATGGGCACTGCATCACTCAAATTCTTCAAGCACTTCACCAACTTGTCTTCTGTCTTGATATGTGTCCATTCCTGCTTAAATTTATTCCTGATGGAGGAGAAGTGTTCAGATATATCCGATAGACTGTGCACAGAATTCTCTTCTTCGTAGTGTCTGAAGTCTTCCAAGCTCGCTTCTATGGCTTTATCCGAGATTTTCTACCTCTGCATCACACAGTCTTCTAGAAGAAGGCCCAGGAGTGGATAGCTATCCTGGCAAATTCGAAAATATTGAAGATACTGCATCAGGTTTCAACTTCGGATAACTCCTAGCAAATGTCTTTATTTCCCCATCAACTTGCTCTGTCCTGATAACAGAGCTATCAGGAAAATGTTTTATACAAATTACAGGCTTGCTCACTTTAGAGAAGTCAGTGGGAATTTTTCTAGGCCATATATTTCTTAATTTTTCGTCCTTTGGGAGAGAAAATGTAGAAACATTTTCATGCTGAGATCTGTAATTGTTCTTACAGCCAGCCACATTACAGCATCTCGGCATTTTGATTTCCTGTAAAGAGACACATTCATTAAATATCTAACTTTAACTCAGATAATTACGGTAACTTAGCATGCATTGTAATAGTCCTTAACATCCACAATATTAGGCTAACGTAAGTTCGTACATAACCTGCACCACACGTGCGTTTGATTAACCTGTATCATTAATGAGAAATAAAGTGTTAACACTTACCCTGTAGGCTACGTGATTATTGCAGCTACATGATGCACCACAACACAAGTTGGATGTAAAGTTGGACATTACACTTTATAAAACACTAACTATTCTCACACTGCTTTTCACAAGAAATTCACAAACAAGTCTTCTCAACCGGAGTCACTACTTCGCCTACGTCACAGACAAGATGGCTGCTCGCACTGGGGCCAGTATCTTTCGTGGGCCACGATGCCATTTGATGTGACGTCACATGACTCCACATGGCTACTGTACTTTCTGTCCTTAAGACACGCCGCGCCGCTTCCTTTTGACTGCATGCCGCCCACTGCTTCATCTTATTCATCAGCACCGTACTTAGCTGTGTTGGAGTTTCATTACTATATAGGAACCGGATTTTTACATTTTAAAATTGTCATATTAGGTTTTCAAAAACATAAAACAGGCAAAAGTTGATATAAACTGCGCAAAGCTTAAAATGATCGCCTAATTGTTGCAACGAGAGTGTAAATACATAATGATAGTCTTTTATGAAATTATCACCGAGAACTTTCACACTTTTAGTCAATATTTGCTCTCCTTAAATATGTTAATTATTGAATCTCAATGAAACCAAGGATGTCAGAGGTGATTTTTCACACTCTAGCCCGTTTAATTAACTTGGTATATTTAGAATATAGTGAACTTGGAAACAATAAGAGATTTATCCCCACTTGACTGACAGAAAATAACCAAACAATAAGATATAAACTGAAAAGTGCTAAAGTAATTGAATTTTCTGACTGCTAGGATTTCTCTCAATCAACTAAAGCTAGGAATAAAAACTGTCTTGTGATTTACTTTTAAAACTTACGGAATAAATATTCAAAATATACTACAATAAATGGAACAAAACTGCAATTAGGTATTTTTAGGTACAGTACTCGCATATCATTATTTTTTTTATTTTTTAGATACTACAGAATTCATGAATATGGTTCTTTTGAGAGTGATTCGTTAACGTATTAAAGTATTTTTGTTTTCAGAAGTAAGGAAAAAAATATGTAAAAACCTTTAGAATCCGGTCTCTAGTCATTACATTCTTTTGGCACGAAATGTAATGAAGTGTACAATCTGTTAAATGTTTATTTTATATCAGATATTTCCGTAGAATATTTAGTAACACTGGAGGAGACCAAATCCTGGGGGAAAAGAATTCTTAAACTACTGAAATTAGCCAAAATACCTCTGGTAATGATCGGGAAAAGATCTGGAGATGATTTAGTAATAGATGTTTAGTCCCGCCAACCATCCCCTTTTTAGCCTATTTTCATTTAAGGAAAAATAGGCTTATGAGATCACCTTTTGTCCGTGTGTCTGTGTGTGCGTATGTGTTTGATTCGTGTGTCCCCCCCCCCCCCCCCTCCTAATAAAATATAAATGGCTTGAGCGATTTCAATGTAACTCGGTAAGTTCATAACACTATTCCGGACGACCCCGTCCGTGCCCTTCAAATTTTCTTACGTCTGACCAATCCAACATGGCGGCTGTGCGAAATATTTCACCAGCATTCAATATCTCCGAAACTATTACCGATATCACCCTGTAATTTTGTACGGTGATAAAGGGAACTACTAGAAGTTCACCTATGTGGCTTTTGAAAACCTGGTAACTACAAAACCAACATGGCGGCCAAGCGAAGTAGCGACTTTTAAATAGACGTCTCTGGCGATTTAACCAACCAAACGCAATGAAACTTGGTACAGTATATGTTTAAACACATGGTAATGCACCGACATCTAACTTCAATCAATTGTTTACATAAACTCAAGATGGCGGCTGTGCGAAATATTTGACCGGCATTCTATATCTCTGAAACTATCACCGGTATCACCCTGAACGTTTGTACGGAGATAAAGGGCACTACTGGAAGTTCATCTATGAGACTTTCAAAAACTGGTTAACTACAAAACGAACATGGCGACCAAGCGAAGTTGAAAGATTTAAATAGACTTTTCTCGTGATTTAATGATCCAAACCCAACGAAACATGGTACAGCAAATGTTTATACACATTGTAATGCACTGATATCTAATTTAGTTCAATTGTTTATATAACCTCAGGATGGCGGTTGTGTGCATTCTAAAATTAAGTTTTTATTTCTTGTGTCGAAATCATGCGATCAAAGTGAAAGTTTGAATAACGAACCTACGCAATAATTTTCCTTTAATGGTACATGACTCTTATGGCTTATACATATAACAATCCAACATGGCGACCATCCGAAATATTTAGACGGTTCTCAATATCTACGAATGTATTACAGCAATCAAACTTAATTTTTTAATGTTCATAGGGGCTATGATGATAAGTTCATCTATAGGACTTTCAATAACCTGGTGATCACAAATTCAACATGGCGGCGACGCGAAGTATAAATATTCACATGGACGTTTCTCGCAATTTAACCATCCGAGTGCAGTGTAACTTGGTACAGTAAATCCTTATACAAATGTTAATCCACTGGCATCTAATTTATTTCAATTGTTTCCATAACCACAAGATGGCAGCTGTGCGAAATTTTAAAATCTCGTTTTTACTTCTTGTGTCCTAATCATGTGATTGAAGTTTGAATACTACACGTACACAATAATCTTCATGTAACAGTACATAACTTTCAGACCTACATAATCCAACATGGCGACCATCCGCAATATTTAGTCGGATTTCATTTTCTACGAATCTATCACAGCAATCAAACTGAAATTTTGTATGTTGATAGTGGCAATTAACATAAGTAGGATATATGAAAATAGGCTTTAGTTCTTCACGGAACTACTTGTTAGATCACGACTTACCTAGATAAATTTTCAGCTGAGTCCTCCATTATAGCCTACGTGTGATTTATGGACAAATACAGTATAGCCAACCCCACGCATACGGTACTTCTGTATAGCCGGTATCGTAAAACAAGAAAGCACCAAGTTAATGTTATAGTGCACCAAGTTCCATTCAGAATACCTCTTCGAAAAAAATCCTCCTCAAGACACCTGAGAGCACTAGGTTTTTGAAATAACATCCGATCTATACCCTCCTATCGGCTAATACTGAAATTACCCAAAGGAGCATCAATAATTTAGATACAGACCAATAATTGTCCCGTTAGCTAATATATACACCCCTGGTTTTTGTCACGCATATTAAGGCTTGTCACACATCAATAATCTTCATCCAGGCTAATGGCTTTCCTAATTAATGCTTTTTCACATAATTACAATATTACATGTGCCGTGTGGAGTATTTTGTATCCCACATGTTGGCAACAGTGAACTGACGTCAAGTGTGCGCCTGAGTAACAGTTGATGATACCTCAAGCGCCTTGGAAACATGGCTGCCGTCGTGGAATGGGCAAGATATAAAAGCATTTATTTACGTCAAACAACAAATATTTCCGGTGCAGCAGTGATATTTGACAGTAATTTCGATTCCCGTCGCCTCCGTAGCGTAGCGGTCAGCATGGTTAGCTGCCGCCCCGGAGGTCCTGGGTTCGATTCCCGGCTCTGCCACGAAATTTGAAAAGTGGTATGAGGACTGGAACGGGGTCTACTCAGCCTCGGGTGGTCCAAATGAGTAAAGGGGGTTCGATTCCCACCTCAGCCATCCTCGAAGTGGTTTTCCGTGGTTTCCCACTTCGCCTTTGGGCAAATGCCGGGATGGTACTGTCCCCGTTTACCTGGATAGTAGGCTGTCAGATATCCGCCCCCTCAATCGGATTGCCAATTATCAATTGCACCGGCTCAGCTACATCAATGAAAATGGCACTGACAGATACTATCGAGATAAGAGCACAGAAGTTCACAGAAAATCATTGTGGAACACACCAAAATAGACGGGGGTTCATACTTACCGTTACTTACCTCTTAATTATCTCGGGGTTTGAGTTGACAACAGGATCACTAAAGTCTGTTCACACAATAACCTCCACCATGACATTTAAAAATGAACCAGGACGAAGACGAGAACTTTGAACTGTACAAAATGCTTTATTTCTAATAAAGGGTAAGATTTTACTAACACAACAAAATCAACGTGGCTATCAGTAGCCCAAGTCAATCTGACTACGTCCTCAGTAGGACTTGCA
The DNA here is from genome assembly GCA_946902985.2 of Meconema thalassinum. NCBI lineage: Eukaryota > Metazoa > Arthropoda > Insecta > Orthoptera > Tettigoniidae > Meconema > Meconema thalassinum. The sequence continues at coordinate 309,527,914 of OX336392.1, read as the reverse complement.
AAATTTATCATACAACATGATATAAAACATTTTAGCTCCCTTGAGCTCCAAATAACGTAATATTCATAACACTATTGGATTGGAAAAGGACGTAAGGGTGTGACATATATAGAGCATTTGGTTTCCTTTTAATAAACATGAGAATGGTATTTATAGTCGCAAGGCCGGAGTGTGTACGACCTCACTCTCAGTGAACCAGATGTTGGCACAGCTGCGGGCTACCCTCGAACCTGTTGCATACTGGTCAAATGCATTCCCTTCTCACGTGCTGAGTTACGTAACATACAGCTTGCTCTCTCAAGCTTTTAAATGTCGACAAGACAACTCACATTAATATTTACGCAAATCTTTCAAGTACTTTGCTCACATCCTATTGGATCATTATGTTAATTCCTTAAACTTGTTAACTTCTCATCCAATTGTTTAATTAGCTCTTAAATGTTTATAACAAAATCACATAAATTATTTATAACAATTAGAAATTGTTTATCATATTTGTCAAAGACAATAAAAATATTATAAGCACGCCTTTAACATCACTCTCGTTTCACATTATTTTCAAAAATATTTACAGCAATTATTTACAATATTAACATTTTAAATTGTTTAAATTATTAATTTAATAAATACATTGACCACATGTCCATTCGGTTGGTAATTTTCATAATCGTGTTTAATATAATCGACCAATGAAGGTTAGTTATACATGTTAATGTCACAATCTGGTTTAATAAAGGTTTTAATAATGATTTGTGACGGCAACCTTCATTCAAAATCTTATCTCAAATTCTTTCAAAACTCGTGTTAATTATAACAGTAAATCACTTGATTTATTTTCAACGAACTATGACAATCTTACTCCAGCGGAAAATCCTTCGCTAACAAGATAATGCACAAACTGCATTAAAAATATGCCCAAAATCATCATATATTAATCTATATGGTATTAAACTTCCACATAACTTACAAAACTTCCACAAATAATTCTTTAACATTTATTCCTGTGGGAACTTCCTTCATATTCAAGGGCATTATACCTCAGCGACTTTCAACACGCGCTGCACTAGCGATTATACATTCATAGTTCCACTTAAAATTTTTTATAATCATTAATTGTTTCAAAACTGTTTTTCTATTTAACCTTCGTGAATTTCATTCATGAACCGAAATGAAGTCAAAACTTGCCAATCACAAACAAATTTAATAGTGAATACGCTTATATACGCCTGTCTGGTCTATCAAAATTTAAGATTAACATCATAAAATAAATTTGGAGTATGAAAATACTATCATCAAATAAAGTGCGACTAAAAATGCAAAGTAGTCGAATAGAATCCAATTAGACTGGGGAATGCAAACATCGTTCTATAAATCTCTAAAAATCTAAATATCAGTCTCAACTGATCCAAAATCGTTAACTATGCCCATGACATAACAATGTCTTAATAAATCGTCGAAAAATGCAAAACTCATCAAAGTGTACTGAGAATAAGAATCTCAACAAGAAAATAGGGCAAAAATACATGAGGATAAAAATATGGGAAAAATGGTTGCTCAAACATCATTAGTAAACTCAAATACAATAAACGTTCACGACTACCTTATCTGCCGATTGACGTTCCAGAGGAAAATTCCCCAAAGAAGACTGCTGATGGATCCATTTCACCACGTTAAAGTTGAGCTCCATCCTCGAAATAGGAAATAGCACCCTCGGAGAATCGAACTGCTTCCTTCTCCGTGAATCGCTCTGCTCCTCGAAGACGAATAGACATCCTTCCGGCAATAATCTTCTTTGTGAGTCGGGTCCACCCTGACCTCTCTTGAAAAATTCCCTGAAGTTCCAGTAGACAATCGCCATGAAGTTTTGTAGAAATTTCCGAAGAAATTATTCATATTCAGAGTATGAAATTGTTTCTATGGCTGTTCGATGGTATTCAGCCTTTAATTACGAAACATGGGTGTAGATGGTATTCACCGCATGTTCGCTTGTGTGGAATAGCAATTAGCGAAGTTCCATGTCGCTATCTTACTCCGTTGAAGTATGTCCCAATTGCAATAAGCGCCTTAGCCTTCCATCTGCTCTTCGGTTGTAGTGTTAGAAGAACAAACTGCCGTATTCAATTGCTCCATTATACTGTATCGTTCTGTAACAAAGCACTCTGAAGTCTTTCTATTCCACTCGCAGCGTCAGCCGTTGCGTTGATTCTGCCTATACAAAAGTGCTTCTCTTGTGGCGAGATAATCACTTTTCTCAGTCGTATAAAACTGCTAATATCTTTCGAACTAATCGGTCGAAATTGTTCAGCTTTTCTCTATAACTGCATGTAGCACTGCACAATACAATTAGCTTATCGTAGACCGCTAACTGTTCGAAGCTAAACTTGTAGAAGCGTTCTAAGGTCCGTTTCAACTTCACCTAGTTTGACTTGGATCTCGTTAATATAGTGGCCTCGCCACACGTTATAAAGACGATTCTTTTCACTGCTGTTCACTTCGACGTCTCACTATAATGAATGTATAAGAAAAGAACTTTCACAATTATACTTCGATGCTCTGAGAATGAGATCTCAGAATAATCAGAGAACGAAAGAGGCTCCTCTCTTCTGCGCAAGCCCTTTTATTAACTTCACGAGGGGCGTTTCCATCCCTTCCAAAGCGTGATACTGCGTCATCGCTCAAAGTTCCAACTTCGTTAATACAAGACGGATTTTCAAAATTAAAAAACTGAAAATAAATTTCACCAAAATTCCAAATCAATGCCTTTACTGCAAATGGATTTCCACAATTCTGCATTCCAAAAGTAATAAAAATACCATAGTTTTAGAAATCTCCGTCTTCCTTTAAACTATCGTTGATTGGTTCATGCCTCTCCTCCAATAGCATAGTTTCTTCCTCAGCCGAATTCCTCGTTTCCTGCGACTGCGTCGTAAATCTTGGAACATTCTCGACTAAATGCTGACGTCACTGAGAATCTCAGCTCAAGTAGCTTGCTGGCATAACATTTACGTCATCCGTGCTTACGTCATGACTACCCACGTCATAACTATGACAGCCATAACTCTCCTTATAATTTCAAATATAGCCACCGTGGTCTCTACATAATTCAATTACGGGGGCAGTACCTACTGTAAGGCCACGGCCGCCTCCTTCCCTCTTCCTAGCCTATCCATCCCAATCTTCCATCCCTTCCCATCCCTCATGAGGCCCCTGTTCGCTTTGCAGGTGAGGCCGCCTGGGCGAAGTGCTGATCACACCTCCCCAGTTGTATCCATCCCGACCAGATGTTCCAAGCTCCAGGACACTGCCCATAGAGGCGGTAGTGGTGAGTTCCCTCGCTGAGTCCGGGGGCAACCACCAACCTAGAGGGTAAATTGACTAAATAAAAAAATAAAATAAAATAATAAAATTCAATTCCCAATGACTCCCAGAAAGTTATATATTTTCAATAATATGCCAGGTAGAAGGTGTAAAAGCCACGATCTGGTCTCCTCCAGTAATTACTTTTAACCGCTCAAGATAATTGAGTAGCCCTATTTTGCCATGACCGCCTGGAGAGCATGTTACATAGGAAAATAGACAACCGGCCACGGTGGCTGAGAGCGCTAACGCGTGCATTAGGAGAGCGTGGGCTCGAATATCACCCCAGCCGGCCTGAAAATGGATTTCGTGGTTTCCCATTTTCATCACCGGCCGACTACCTTTCAAAATCCCTCTTCTGACCATTCATCAATTAGACCCAAGTTAGCGGTCGACCTGTCGCGATCTCTAGTGTGTTCATCGCCCAGACTGTAGAGGAATGATTACTTGCAGAGTTTGTGAGTAAAGCCGAGCTGGGAGGATAAACGATAACACAAAAAAGTAATAACACACATCTACTTAGTATAAAACAAAGTCCCTGATTCTTGGATGTCACGGGTAAACTCGAGAACCACAGGATGGATTTTGATGCGGTTTTCACCATTCTGTAAAGGCTATCTCGAGGAAGGTTTCTGTCGAAAATAATTTATTTATGGTCAAAGGAAGCCAAGCAGTAACGATTTCAGTGCAAAATGTCGAAAAGAAACCTGGCGTCCGTGCGCCTTTTAAGCTTAACCATTAAAAATATCAATATACTATGAGTGTAAGAATTGTTAAGCATGAAAAGTTCTACTCAAACGTCCGTGAGAGCATAGTTCTATCTTCAATGTTGTTACGTGCCACCCCCTAGTGGCACCTTTGTTAACTGGATTACGGTGGGTATAAAGCACAACACCAATTACTGCTTAAAGAAATAATTAATTTTATTGCAGCCAGAAAAATACACTACTCAACAGCAATTATTACCTTACTCCAGTTTCCTCACGTCGAGAATACTTTCCCTTTCACTTGTCAACAGACCACAGTTAATCCTCTTCGCTAATGAGTCCGGTCCCGTACGCTGGCTGGAAATAGCTGCACTAGGTCTGTCACTGTACTATACACTGTTTCACAAGCACCACAATCTATTTCTCGGTGTCAAGAGAATCAGCTTCACTAGGGATTTCGCAAGTCACCACACTTCTGTCACCCAGGATAAACACTCGCACTAGCTCATAAAACACAACAACAACCACTGCTTGACAGGTCGCACTTATATAGCAGGCCGGTGACTCAATAAATGCTTCTAGATCCATCCAAGGTTCACGGCTTCTCGAGGTTTCCATCGCTGGTCCAGTCACGAATATTCATGACTATCCCTTTGTCCAAGTAGCCCTGTTGCATAAGGCGCACACAATACAGGAGGCAGGGCACAGCCCAGCCCTGGGGCAGTTGTGACTCATGCGGCGAGCGATGACACAAACTCACAGCCGTAACACCACCCCCTTCCTAAAAAGGCTGATCGTCCCGATCAATCATTGGTCCGTCTGTGTCCCTCCGTAGGCTGCCAGGCGATCTCGATGCACGATCTTCATCTTCGCCCTCGGGCTCCGCTGGATCCTGTAGACGACATCGTTGATCCGTTTCACGACTCGGTACGGGCCCTCCCAGGACTTCTGAAGTTTGGGTGACAGGCCTTTCTTCCGTAATGGGTTGAAGAGCCAGACCAGGTCGTCCTCGTGGAATCCGCCGGCATCCGTCTGCTGGTCGTATCGGGTCTTCATTAGGTCGGTCTCGATCCGCAGTTTCCTCCTCGCGAACGCGTGCACGTCCTCCAGTTGGTCGACCAGTTCTTGACAATACTGGCTTACCGGGATCTTATCATTCCCAGGTCGGCCGAAGGCAAGATCGACAGGTAGACGGAGCTCCCTCCAAACATGGCCCGGGCTGGTGTGCACCCGCTGGCTTCATGCACGGCGGCGCGGTAGGCCAGGAGAAATAGTGGAAGATGTTTGTCCCAATCCCTCTGGTGCTCGCTGACGACTATTCGGAGATGGTTCTCAATGGTGCGATTGAATCGCTCTACCATCCCGTCGGACTGAGGGTGTAGCGGCGTTGTCCTTGTCTTCCGGATTCCCAGCAGCTGGCATAGGTTCTGGAACACCTGCGAATCGAAGTTCCTCCCTTGGTCGGAGTGCAGCTCCAGGGATACTCCTTACTGGCTGACGAATTCCTTCACCAGGGTCTCTGCAATCGTCGCAACTTCTTGGTTAGGGAGCGCATACGCCTCCGGCCATTTGGTAAAGTAGTCGCTGACGACTAATATGTAGCGGTTCCCTGCCTCGCTTAACGGGAATGGCCCAGCAACATCGATGGCCACTCTCTCCATGGGGCCGCCCACGTTGTAGGTCTTCAGTGGACCCCGTCGTCATCGTCCTGGGCCCTTGCTGGCTGCGCAATCGTGGCACCTCGCGCAGTGGTTCTCCACGTCTGTTCGGCATCTGATCCAGTAGAACCGCTCTCTCAGCTTCTCCAGGGTCTTCTTTATCCCTAGGTGTCCACCAGATGATCCTCCATGTACTTCCTTCAGGACTTCCTCCGTCATAGCCTTTGGAACGACGACTTGTTCCCGAGATGTCTTCCCGTCGATGCTCTCCCAGGTACGGCAGATGAGGCCATCCCTTACAATCAGCGAGTCCCACTGCGCCCAGTAGGACTTAAACTTTGGGCTGCAGTCACTCAACAATGTTCTACCCGGGTCTGGGGACACAGGCCCTCTTCCATTCGGCTATCAGCCCCAGGTCATCATCTTCTGCTTGTGCCCGCGTGAAAGATTCGCGGCTCCAGCTCCCTTGAAGTTTCACGGTAGTCCTTCGGCAATGTATCCCGGTGTTCTCCTCCCTCCTAGTACAGAAGGTGCAGTCTTCGGGGCACGGTCTTCGTGACAGGGCGTCGGCGTTAGAATGCAGTTGGCCTTTCCTGTGCTGAATCTCAAAGTTGTACTGTTGAAGCCTCTCTAACCACCGCGCGAGTTGACCCTCAGGCTGCTTGAAGTTCAGGAGCCACCGCAGGGATGCATGGTCGGTCCTGATGAGAAATTCTTGCCCGTACAGGTACTTGTGGAAGTGTTCAATGGTCTTCACGATGGCGAGCAGCTCCTTCCTTGTGACGCAGTAGTTCCTTTCTGGCTTTGACAAGGCCTTGCTGAAGTAGGCCACTACTCTCTCCTCGCCGTCCACTACTTGCGACAGGATTCCCCCTATGCCAAAGTCGCTGGCATCGGTATCGACGATGAACCTTGTTCCAGGTCTGGGGTAGGCCAGAACAGGTGCGGTGCACAGAGCCTGCTTGAGTTGTTCGAAGGCACTGTGGCATTCTGCTGTCCACGTGAAGAGTTGGTCCTTCTCAGTCAGTCGATGTAAAGGTTTGGCGATGTCGGCGAATCCTCTCACGAAGCGACGGTAATAAGTGCAGAGTCCCAGGAAGCTTCGTAGTTGGGACTTGTCCTTCGAAACTGGCCACTTCCTCACAGCTGCGGTCTTCTCTGGGTCGGTGCGCACCCCTTCCTCGGAGACGATATGCCCAAGATACTGAACCCGCTTCTGGAAGAGCTGACACTTCTTGGGGCACAACTTCAGCTGGGCAGCCCGTAGCTTCAACAAGATCTCCTTCAGGTTGCTGTAGTGCTCCTCGAAGCTCCTCCCCAGAACGATGACGTCGTCTAGGTATACCAGGCAGGTCTTCCAGTGTAGTCCCCTCAGAATGGACTCCATTAGCCTTTCGAAGGTCGCAGGAGCGTTGCACAGACCGAATGGCATGACGGTGAACTGCCAGAGCCCGCTGTCCACAGAGAACGCCGTTTTCTCGCGGTCCTTAGGGTGGACCTCCACCTGCCAGTAGCCACTCTTCAAATCCAAGGTGGAGAACCATCTTGACCCTGATATGGTGTCCAGCGTGTCGTCGATCCGGGGTAGAGGGTAGCTGTCCTTCTTCGTGACGTCGTTCACCCGCCTGTAGTCCACGCAGAACCTGGTGGAACCGTCCTTCTTCTTCACAAGCACGACCGGAGAACTCCAAGGACTATGTGATGGCTCGATCACCCCTTGCTCCTTCATCTCTTCTACCATCCGGTCGACTTCGGCTTGCTTGGCGAGCGGGACACGTCGGAATGGGGCCCTAATCGGTGCGCTGTCCCCAACGTCGATTCTGTGCTGGACCAAGCTTGTCCTGCCGAAGTCTTTGCTCCCCACGGAGAAGACATCCTGGAATTCGCGTAGCAGGTCCTGAAGTTGGCGTGATTGCTCTTCGTCTAAATGGTCCTGGGATCATTGGTACAGCTTCTGTAGTTCTTCTGGCAGGGCGCGTCTTCTTCGGTTGTCCGTCTGCAGGTGTCCGTCCGTCGTTTCTGTGATGCGGGCAATCCAGGTAACGGGATCGCAGACTCCTAGGTTGGTGTCCCGGTGAACCGTAATATCGAAGTCGTTCAGGTTGGACAGGCGGACGTACGGCCGAGGCGTCGTGTTGATGAGGGTCTTGGCAACTAGCAATCCTTTTGTCTGGATTTCCTCATATTTTGGCTCGATGACAGCCGCCACTCCCTCAGCAGTTCCGTCGACAATTACGGCGGCGCTGACCTCCGTCCTGGCAGGAACGATGACGTCCTCTCTCAGCCTTACTCGTCGTGCGGTGACGGCCTCGTGTGCTGGTTGCAAAGCAAGTTCCTCACCTCCGAAGTGCAGAGTGTTGGTACTCAAGTCCAAGATGATGTTGTTCTGGTCCAGGAAGTCCAGTCCGATGATCACTTCGTTTGATACGTCAGCCACAAGCACTGGATGCTTCACCACCCGTCGACCAATGACGAGCTCCAGTGGTGCTTCGCCATGTACCGGTGCGGTCTCCGGTCGCGGTTATTAGCTGGAGGTTCCTTTGTGTGGGTTGCACTCTCCACTTCGGGATCACGGTGGGATTGACGATGGTCCTCGACGCTCCCGTGTCGATCAGCATGGGCCAGCTCACTCCGTTGACGACTCCGTCGACCATCAGGCTGCTATTGTCCCTCCGTAACTTCGTCACACGCACTTGGACTGCTGGGGCTTGACGACTGTCACAAGCCAACCTTTGCCCCCCAAGGCTGGCTAATACTCGTTTCCCTGGGCCGCGCGGTTTTCAGACGACTGATTTCCCGTCGGATACCCTCGGCGGCGGCGATCACCGCAGTCCTTGCTCAGATGGCCTTTCTTACCGCAGGCCCAGCAGGTCGGTAGTCCTCTCCCGGGCCGCCTCTCCGGTTGTCTTCCGGCTGTGTCGTTGCTGGTGGTACCGCGACTATCGAAGAAACGGCTTAGCGCCTCCATTAATTCGTCGGCCAGGGGCATGGTCTCGTTCGTTTTTACTGGTTCGTCGACGTCCACTTGACGCACCCGCGCGTGCATTCTGGATGCCTGTTTTGCCGTCTCGAACTCAAGTGCGTGGCTCAGCGCATCTGCCAGGGTCTTGTTGCGCGCGAGACGCAGCGCCTGTTGAGTGTCCGAGTCCCGTAGCTCGTCGGTGAAAGTCTGCGTCGCTATCTGCTCCAGAAAGTCGGCCGGCGCTGTTGGGTAGGCGAGCCTTACGAGGCGTGCGATGTCCATCTCGAACTCCTGCAGGGTTTCCGCGTTCTTCTGTACCCGGGTCCGGAGCTGCATCTGATAGGCCTGCTGAAGATGGTTATCTCCATATCGGGACTCCATATGGGCGATCAGGGAAGCGTAGTCCTGGGATCCAGTCGGGATGGCCTGAAGGACGTTAAGGGCGTCACCTCTCAGCGCTACAATGAGAGCTGTAGCCTTTTCTGTGTTGTTCCAGTTATTTATGGAACAGGCCGCCTCGAACTGACGTAAGTAGGTGCTCCACGGGACCTTTCCGTCGAAGGTTGGGGGCGTCACTCTGCTATGTCCCGTTCCTGATATTCCCGGTGTAACGGTGGGCGGGCGTTGGCGCAGCTCGGCAACTTCCTCTCGTAGAGCGTTGAATTTCTCCTCCAACCCCGTCAGTGGGCGTTGGCGCAGCTCGGCAACTTCCTTTTGTAAGGCGTTGAATTTCTCCTCCACCCCCATCAGCGGGCGTTGGCACAGCTCGGCAACTTCCACTTGTAAGGCGTTGAATTTCTCCTCCACCCCCATCAGCGGTCGTTGGCACAGCTCGGCAACTTCCACTTGCAAGGCGTTGAATTTCTCCTCCACCCCCGTCAGTGGGCGTTGGCGCAGCTCGGCAACTTCCTTTTGTAAGACGTTGAATTTCTCCTCCACCCCCATCAGCGGGCGTTGGCGCAGCTCGGCAACTTCCACTTGTAAGGCGTCGAACTTCTTTTCCACTGCCGTGACTTCCTCACGCAGACCCAGTTCTAATTTCTTCAGGTCCTGTGTCAACTTATTCTGACCGTCTTCCATCTTCTTCTGGCCGTCCTCTATCCTCTTCAGGTCCTCCGCTAGCTTATTCTGACCTTCTTCTAATTTGGAAGTTAGGTCCTCGGCTAAACTTTTCTGGCGGTCTTCCAGTTTGGCAGTTAGCTCCTTGGTTAAATTCCTCTGGCCGTCTTCTATGCCATTTAACTTTTCTAGCAATGCTGCCAATTGCGCCTCCATTTTAGTTGTTTGCCTTGTAAAGGGCATGCACTCACAGGAAAATTAGAGAAAATGACCTGCTCGGGTTTTGAAACCAGGACCGTCAGGTGTTGTGCTTGAGTTCGTAATCCCACTTCTGACACCAGTTGTTACGTGCCACCCCCTAGTGGCACCTTTGTTAACTGGATTACGGTGGGTATAAAGCACAACACCAATTACTGCTTAAAGAAATAATTAATTTTATTGCAGCCAGAAAAATACACTACTCAACAGCAATTATTACCTTACTCCAGTTTCCTCACGTCGAGAATACTTTCTCTTTCACTTGTCAACAGACAAGTCCCGTACGCTGGCTGGAAATAGCTGCACTAGGTCTGTCACTGTACTATACACTGTTTCACAAGCACCACAATCACTTCCTCGGTGTCAAGAGAATCAGCTTCACTAGGGATTTCGCAAGTCACCACACTTCTGTCGCCCAGGATAAACACTCGCACTAGCTCATAAAACACAACAACAACCACTGCTTGACAGGTCGCACTTATATAGCAGGCCGGTGACTCAATAAATGCTTCTAGATCCATCCAGGGTTCACGGCTTCTCGAGGTTTCCATCGCTGGTCCAGTCACGAATATTCATGACTATCCCTTTGTCCTAGTAGCCCTGTTGCATAAGGCGCACACAATACAGGAGGCAGGGCACAGCCCAGCCCTGGGGCAGTTGTGACTCATGCGGCGAGCGATGACACAAACTCACAGCCGTAACAATATATCGCCCACTATAAGTGTTTTTAGATTGAACGGAAAGGGGATTTGTGATTCATGCACCTCGCCATTCTTAAATTACTATTGACAAGAATTCGTTGCACTTGCATCTCCATGATAATATAATTAATCCCCCCAGGGGCTCACATCTTGTGGGCGTGGGTTGGCGACCACGGGGCCCCAGCTGAGTCCGGCATTGCTTCCACTTACTTGTGCCGGGCTCCTCTCTGTCTTCTTTCCTGTCGACCTCACTTGGTCAACTCTTGTTCTCTTCTGACCCCGACGGTATTAGGGTGTCCGAGGCCTAGGGAGTCTCTTCCTTTCCCGCCTTATTTGGCCCTTGTCTCATCTTTTCTGATACCCTCCTTCTGCGAGGGGTCAGCCTTCTTTTTCTCTTCCTTTTACCTCCTGCCTTGTGCTCTAGGCCCTTAAGGAGGCAGGGTGTATGTAGCCCCACCACTTTTGGTGCACCCTAGATAATGCTACACCCTCAGGGGCTCACGGCTGGTGAGTTCGGGAGTTGGCGACCCCGAGGGATTCCTGAGCTGGGTCCGTTTTCCCCTTTTGTCCCTTACCTTCGGGGCGGACCCTCTCCTCTTTCACTTTCCTATCTGCCTTTCATGGCTCTCCTTCCTTTCAAGTCCCTCAATCCGCATTCTTCGAGGGTTGAGGGCATTTCTTTTCCTCCTGTCCTTTATTTTCCTTATTCTCCCTTAGTTCTCCATTTCTTCTTCTAGTATGTAGGTTGGCAGTTAAAGTTTTAGTTTTAAGTTTGCATTTCATTTTCATCTTCACGATCACCCAAACCATCAGGGGCCGATAACCTAGATGTTAGGCCCCTTAAAACAACAATTATCATCATCATCATCATCAATATAATTAATAGTCCAGTCAGTGATTTTAACCCATCATACCGAGACGTAAAACGGATATAGGCCGTAGTTCATTGACATCGAAAAAAAAAAATAGCGCTAGGCGTGTTGCTAGACGTTATGTTATGTAGAAGTCAAGATATAAGATATGCAGGCTTTAAGCCACTAGCTGGTATAATGCACAAATATGTAGATTGAAATTAGGGGATTAAATGTCTGACTCTAACGAGACTGGAACCCGCGACCTCCGGCTTTGTGCTCTGATTACCTGTGCCAACTTATCAAACTATCAATTTTTCTATACGACCGTTAATAAACCATTAACATCCATGGGTTCGATTCTCACCTCATGCATTCTAGAGGTGGTTTTCTCTGGTTCCCACCGCTTCTACTCAAGGAAAATGCTGGGATGCTACCTTAAATTAAGGCCACGGGCGCTTCCTTCCCCAACCCTAGTCTCAGTTACAAATATAGCCTACACACTAATACAGCCATTACAGTTACACAGGTTTGGTTGGTTCCTCAGTTTATGGTGCGACAACGCGGTCATGTAGCTCCGTGTACTTTGGGTGTGTGTAGAATCTGTCTGATAACCGGTTTTAATTGTGATGGCTGTGACAGTGTGTATTATCTGTAATTTAGGTAAGGACTGCAGACGATCAATTTCAAGTAGTTCCTACTTTTGCTACCATATGCTACCGTCAACGACACCTAGCCGCGAACTTGGCTACTAGATGTCACCGCAACCGGCACCTGGAGGCGAAAGTTGGAACTTAATACAGTATTAATCAAATCCCTAACCTACAAATTTAGCTTCACACAATTGTAGTTAGTGGAACGTTTTTTTTACATGACATAGGCTAAATCTATGACATGAGTCCGACGGCTTTACTTCCCCTCCGAAGGAAGGCATACTGAGGGATTTTTAACGCTCTTAAGAAATCCGACGTGTTTGAACCCGCGATCTTGGGTATAGAAGCTCAGCATGCTACCAACTACGCCACCGAAGCCGCTTAACACAGGTTTATCAGACAAACCCCACAGGCACCCAAGCACACGGGGCTACATGACCACGTTATCGCAAAACCCCTATATCAGACGTTCTTTTTCTTGTGACTGTGAGCACCATTCTAATGCCATACCAAGTACCCGAGCACCATTAAATCGAATATAATAATATTATTAATAATAATAATAAACAAACTGCTTACGAACACATGGCTGTCAAGGGGAGAGCTGTTTCCAAAAACTGAGGGATTTAACCAGGTGATACAAGATAAAGTTATCACTACAAGAAGTTATAGGAAACACATCCTGAAAGATCAGATTGTTATAGATGACGAATGCAGGAAGTGCAATACCAGTCCAGAAAGCATAGAGCATATTACCAGCAGCTGCAGAATTCTGGCGCCATCATCTTATACTGAGAGGCATAACGATGTTGCCAAAGTCATTCATCAAGAACTCTCCCTAACCCGATCTCTCATACACGACAGGATGCCTTATTACCAATACTCTCCAGAAAATGTACTGGAAAACGAAGATTACAAACTGTATTGGGATCGCACTATTCAAACTGACAAAACAACTCCTCATAATAGGCCAGCCATAACTTTAACTGATAAGAAGAACCATCACACTTACTTGATTGACATAATTATCTGTTCCGAATGACCATAATATCCACCATAAATACAGAGAGAAGATTGATAAATACAGTATACTCCTCTAGCTATGGAGGTGGCTAGAATCTGGAGACAAAAAAAATGCGACGATCCTTCCTTTCCTCCTTTCTCCCACTGGCCTGACACCTAAATCTTTTTCAGTAAATCTAACCACACTAAATCGTCCCATATACACCCACACTATTGCACAAAAGGCTGCAATTCTGAAGACCTGCAGCATCGTTAGAGGATTTTTGAATACACACTAAGATTTTCTTGGACCCTCTTTGAAAAGGAGACGTGGAAGATAACATTACCGAAAAAGAAAATTAACTGTCAAACGTCTATGTTACCATAGTTTGAAAATGTATACTATAGGCTTTTCAAAATGTGAATTGACTCATTTTCTTGTATGCAATGTACCGATATTAGTCATGTTACCAACTGTAAGTTGAGTGAATAAAGGTAATAATAATGGTACAAGCATGGGCCTCTCTTTCCTTCTCCTGTCTCATTCTCTCTCTCTGAAGTAGCTAGGGTTTAACCGCTTACCACGCATGCTGCTACTGCAAAAATGTACTGTACTAATTCACAAAATGATACAATTTCTGGCTGTCAAAACTTGTAATGAAAACACTATTATTCGGGTTTGTACAACAAAATTTGAATTGAAGAATGGAACTCAATGCTCGCGAGCAATTTTCGGCTCGTATAACGAGATCACCGCGGTTGAGAACACCTGCCCTAAATGAAGCAGAACAACAATACAGTAAGTCATCAGTGAAGGCTATTTTAGGACGTGTAATGAGGTACTTTCCCACATCTTGAGCTGATCAAGCATGAACCGGAACCTATTGATGTTTTGTTCTTTGGAACATAATGTTTCCTCTTCCCGTGTCTTCTCTATCACTAGGCCGGCCATGAGACAATTAGGTTTTATTTTATTTTTTAATCCCTTATCCTCCCAGCTTGGCTTCACCCACGGACTCGACGAGGGATCGTTTCTCTACCGTCGCACGGATGGTGTCTTGGGAGCTGAACACACCTTGTTAGCAGATACAACTGGGGGTGGTGACAGTCTGATCGCCCAGGCGACCGCTAACTTGGGCCTAATTAAGGAAGTGTCAAGGAAGGAAGTCGGCCGTGAACTAGAGCCTTGCACGGATGAACCAAACGTTATCCGCATCCGGCTCTCATCCGCACGACTGTTATCTTCATCCGCCCCGCAACCGCAGGCTGACATTACAATACTATGTTAATGTAATGTATTAGATAAAGTATCAAAGCAATACATTTAGACACTTGAGGAGAAATTCGTTCCCCTAGGGCTAGGCTATGTGTGAATCGCAAGACAATGTTGACTGAGTTTTGTCCCTCTGAGTAACGCCAAGTGAAACAGCGGGTGGCTAATACGCTGACGAAGTCAACGTCACTTCCGCTCCGTTGCTAAGCAACTGGAGCAATACAACATGGCTCCCTTGTAGCTTGCTTCAGTCTTTGAGCCGTCATTATTTCCTATTTGTATCGTATAAAACTGTACATGCATGGATGTCCAGAGGCAAGAAAGCATAGAAAAGTATATTTTCCACAGTAAAGTTGTAAAATATTGCGTACGAGATGCACATTAAGTCTAAGAACATAAGTCGTAGAGATGAGGCCTACGATATTTACCTTAAATTAAGTGAAAACATGAAAATATAACATTTCTGGATATTGTGAATCACGTCCCGTATGAATGACCAATACTACGGAAAATAAAGTACCATAGGCCCTACTAGTAAGTGACGAATAAAATGAACTTAAGGTCTATCAATGCATAAGAGAACAGTTTAAAATATTTGGATGAGAGTTTAGGCCAAATCTCTTCAACAGCTATAGAAGAAACAAAGACTGCATTTCAATACAATTTGTGTGTTTACCACAACGCCGCGTTTGTCTGAAAACGAATCAAATTAACAAAGCCTAACCTGTGTGCTCACTAACAGGTTAGAGAAGTCTACAATTATGGCCTATCGTCCTACGTCATTCTAAATAATGGGGCACTTTTCGTACCCTAGCTTCAAATATAATCACAACAATCACAACAAGACTTGCCACTCCATCACTTCAGAAATAAGCAGTATTCATTGGCTTGAATAATGTCACTATAGCCTACGGTACTGTAACTTTGTTGCAGGGTGTAGGCCTACATGATAATTGTTTTCCGAAAGTGCAAAAAATAAAATATTTAGGCAGACATTTTCAGTCTGGGATAGGCCTAATTGTTATTTGGAAACACAATTCACTGCTTAAATAAATTAAGTGAAAAATCACCACTCAGAAAAGTTGTAGGATAAAATTTATTGGTGTTAGTAAATCAGCTCTAAGGTTATGTAGGTTGTCGTTTATAATACTTATAGTACAAACCATATTTAATTACAACTACACTCCCCACATGAACCAAAAACCCCTTTATGTGACATATATGTCCTAAATATATCTCTATATTAGATATACTCTATCCACTAAATGATAAATATTTATAATTTGTAGTACCCGCCATGCAATTCTTGCCTCAGGAGTGAGGTCACTTTATTCATACTATCTCGCAAAATTCTCGTACTTTATCCATAAAATTTCACTTCTATTTTGTAGCTCCAACACTGTAGATGATCTTCACGGGAGGCGTTTGCCTTATATCACGCGTATTACACATTTTTATCCACAAAATTCAAGACGCTGCGCAGCGTTAATGCAGCTTCCTATGTATAAAAAACCTAGCAACCAGTTGTTTGGGTCCAATGTGGCTGCGCCCATGCGGTTGCTAGGCGCGTCACTTCGGCAGCGTATACTGTCATATGTACCCACGTAGGCAAGCCCAGGCATAAAAGTTGTTTTGGGAGGGGGGAGTCAACACTACTAATATGAGGGTGTTTCCATGACTGGCT
The DNA here is from genome assembly GCA_946902985.2 of Meconema thalassinum. Classification (NCBI taxonomy): domain Eukaryota; kingdom Metazoa; phylum Arthropoda; class Insecta; order Orthoptera; family Tettigoniidae; genus Meconema; species Meconema thalassinum. The sequence continues at coordinate 309,511,749 of OX336392.1, read as the reverse complement.
TCTCTATTCTCATACAATCCAAGCGAAAGCAAATAGGGAAATAACAAGAAACATTAGAGACGCAGATCTTAGCAAAAATTAGGTTGGTTGATTCCTCAGTTTAGGGGCTGCGACAACGCGGTCATGTAGCCCCGTGTACTTTGGGTGTGTGTAGAATCTGTCTTATAATCGGTGTTAATTGTGGTGGCTGTATTAGTGTGTGTTATCTGTTTTTAATTGAAGTAAGGACTGCAGACATTCAATTTTCAAATAGTTCCTACTTTTGCTACCAAACATCACCATAACGACATCTAGTTCTGAACTTGGTTACTAGATTCCACCGAAGTCGTCTCCTGGCGACGAACGTTGGAACCTAAGAGTGTTAGTCAAATCTAACCTATAATTTAGCTTCACGCAAGTGTAATTAGTGGAAGGTTCTTTTACATGCCCTAAATCTATGACATGGGACCGCCGGCTTTACTTCTCCTCCGAAGGAAGGCATACTGAGGGATTTTTAACGCTCTTAAAAAATTCGATGACTTCGGCCGGGATTGAACCCGCGACCTTGGGCATAGAAGCTCAGCATGCTATAGCAAAAATTAAATTTATTTAAAATAATCCAATTCAACATTGAATTCTAAAAAAACTATCCGCAAGTTTACTCTTAACATTATCCGAAGCTTATCCGCTATCCGCACAGTCATGCAAACTATATCCGCAGGGTGTTATCGTAGACCCGTTGTAAAGAACCTTCCCGTCATTTGTCAGGAAATTCGGAAACCACGAAAACCATTTCTAGGACGGGTGAGGTGGGATTCGAAGCCACGCTCTTCCGATGCCAGCGAGGCATGACAAATTCCATCCACACAATAATAATAATAATGTTATTGGTTTTACGTTCCGTTTAACCTTTTTGGAGACGAGATGCCGTAATTTTTCTCCGAAGGGGATCTTTAACGTGCCAATAAATCTAATGACACGGCTCCTTCGCATTTGGGCATCCTCAAATGTCAATTGACTACGTCAGGATTCGATCCTTCAGGAGGCGAGAGCTTTATAGTTCCATCCACGCAAGGACATGGAGCTGATGACCAAGGAATAGTAGGGACATTATGATGACGCACTACAGTAAATATTTGACGGTTGACCATATTAAGAGAAAACACGCCAGTCAGTCTCTTATCTACCTTTCATACTGTAGCTTCATTGAGGCCACCTCGCGAGGTCATTGGCCTACAGAAGTGATGATAGCACTCATGGCGAGCTATTCGCTGACTCATCAGTCATGTTAGGCAACTCTGTGATTGTGATAAATAGACTTGTTTCAGTGGGGGGCGGCCTCTCACCAAGGTGTACCGGATTTGTTTCCCGGTCAATGCATGTGACATTTTCCCAGTGAAATGCCATGTCCTGTGGTTCGGATACCACGTAATAAGGAGGTCCCGTGGCTCATGATCGCATGATTAACGGTCACGTAAAACCAAAAACTTCCTCCGAGTTGTTTCATTTGAGGGGCTTGGACATAGTGGCCCTGTGTACTTGGGCGAGGCTGGAATTTTGTCTGATAACCTTTGTTATTGTGATGGCTGTATTATTGTGTACATTTGTAATTAGGAGGGGATTGAGAAGGAAGCGGCCGTGGCCTTAAGTTAGTAACCATCTCAGCATTCACCTGGATTAGAAGTGGCAAACCACTTCCAGGATAGCTGAGGTGGGAATCGAACCCTCCTCTTCTCAGTTTTGCTTCACGAGGCTGAGTGTACCCCGTTCCTGCCCTCAGACCAGAATTAAACTTCTTGGCAGAGCCGGAAATCGAACCTGGAACTAGCCATTACACCACGAGGTGGACGTGATAATTAGATCTCGGAATGGCAAAATGCATCCAAGCACTGAGAATGACTTCAATATACACTAAAACGGCGTAAACGTCTTTGACATCCACCTCAGGATGGTATTTATCCTCAGACCATAGTCACCTTCTCAATAAAACATACAGCGAACAGATTGCGCGTGCACGGGCCTGATGATCACAGTATCCTATTAAATGAAACAACAATGAACTTTTATTATGGCATCAGGATTTCTGTCTTTAAGTAGGGCTACTCAAGTATAACTAAAATTTTACACCGGTATACTGAATGCTTCTGATGTCAATAGCTAAGAACCAAGAGCGGCTTCGGTGGCATACTGAGCTTCTATGCTCAAGGTCGCTGGTTCAAACCCGGATGCCTTCCTTCGGAAGGGAAGTAAAGCTAACGGGCTCATGTCATAGATTGATGGTATGTAAAAGAACCTTCCACTAACTAAACTTGTGTGAAGCAAAATGTGTAGGTTAGGTTTGATTAATGCTCATAAATTCCAACGTTCGTCACCAGGCTCTGGTTGCGATGGCATCTCGTAGTAGCCAAGTTCACAGCTAGGTGTCGTGGACGGTTGCATTTGGTAGCGAAAATAGGAACTACTTGAAATTTTCGTCTGCAGTCCTTACCTGAATTAAAAACAGATAACACACACTTATAGGCTACTGTTATCACAATTAACGCCGGCTATCAGATTGAGTCTACACACGCTCAAAGTACACGGGGTTACATGACCGCGTTGTCGCAGCCCCTAAACTAAGGAACAAACCAACCAAGAGAACCAAGATGCGACTGTGGGAAGCACAGTATCACCCATTACCTGAAAAGTTTATTTATTTGTTTTTGTTTGAGTCTTCAGTCTTCTGACTGGTTTGATGCAGATCTCCATTCCTCCCTGTCCTGGCCTAATAGTTTCATCTCTACATAGCTACCACACCATACATCCGAGGCAATCTGTTTAACATATTCTAACCTTGGTCTACCCCTACAGTTCTTGTCCTCGACCCTCTCTTCCATAACCAAGCTCAAGCTCTTTAAACACGAGGGAGTTGGAAGGTGTGCTTTGTACCAAAATCTTCCAAATCGATTCCTGGGTGTCTTAGTATGTGTCCTGCCAACCTATCTCTTCTCTTCATTAGCAGTCGCCAGAAACATCTCTCCTCTCCCACTCGTCTTAATACCTCTTCGTTTGTAATCCTATCTACCCATCTGATCTTCAACATTCTCATGTAACACCACATTTCAAACGCTTCAATTCTCCTCTCTTCTGCTACACCAATAGTCCACGTCTCACTTCCATAGAGCGCCACGCTCCAGACGAAGGCTTTCAAAAATGACTTCCTAATACCTAATTCTATATTCGATGTCAACAGATTCGTTGACTTATTTATTTATGTATGTTTCACAGTCGCCTCCGTAGCGTAGCGGTCAGCATGGTTAGCTGCCGGCCCCAGCTGAGTCCGGCATTGCTTCCACTTCCTTGTGCCGGGCTCCTCTCTGTCTTCTTTCCTGTCGACCTCACTTGGTCAACTCTTGTTCTCTTCTGACCCCGACGGTATTAGGGTATCCGAGGCCTAGGGAGTCTCTTCCTTTCCCGCCTTAATTGGCCCTTGTCTCTTCTTTTCTGATTCCCTCCTTCTGCGAGGGGTCAGCCTTCTTTTTCTCTTCATGTTATCTCCTGCCTTCTGCTTAAGGCCCTCAAGGAGGCCGGGTGTATGTAGCCCCACCACTTTTGGTGCATCCTAGATAATGCTACACCCTCAGGGGCTCACGGCTGGTGAGTTCGGGAGTTGGCGACCCCGAGGGATTCCTGAGCTGGGTCCGTTTTCCCTTTTTGTCCCTTACCTTTGGGGCGGACCCTCTCCTCTTTCACTTTCCTATCTGCCTTTCATGGCTCTCCTTCCTTCCAAGTCACTCAATCCGCCTTCTTCGAGGGTTGAGGGCATTTCTTTTCCTCCTGTCCTTTATTTGCCTTATTCTCCTTTAGTTTTCCATTTCTTCTTCTAGTATATAGGTTAGTAGTTAGATTTAGTTTTAAGTTCGCATTTCATTTTCATCTTCACGATCACCCAAACCATCAGGGGCCGATAACCTAGATGTTAGGCCCCTTAAAACAACAATTATCATCATCATCATGGTTAGCTGCCGCCCCGGAGGTCCTGGGTTCGATTCCCGGCTCTGCCACGAAATTTGAAAAGTGGTACGAGGACTGGAACGGGGTCTACTCAGCCTCGGGTGGCCCAAATGAGTAGAGGGGGTTCGATTCCCCCTCAGCCATCCTCGAAGTGTTTTTTCCGTGGTTTCCCACTTCGTCTTCGGGCAAATGCCGGGATGGTACCTTCTTCAAGGCCACGGCCGCCTCCTTCCCTCTTCCTTGTCTATCCATCCCAACCATCCCTTACCTTCCCTCATGAGGCCCCTGTTCGCTTTGCAGGTGAGGCCGCCTGGGCGAGGTGCCAATCCCACCTCACCAGTTGTATCCCTTCCGATTCGATGTTCCCAGCTCTAGGACACTGCCCGTAGAGGCGGTAGTGGTGAGTTCCCTCGCTGAGTCCGTGGGTTCCACCAACCTGGAGGGTAAACGACTAAAAAATAAATAAAAAAATAAAAATGTATGTTTCACAAAACACAAGCTCTTTAAACACGAGGGAGTTGGAAGGTGTGCTTTGTACCAAAATCTTCCAAATCGATTCAATAGTAAAGGAAAAATCGTGAATTTCTTGGAAAGTCGTTGTTGTTTGAGTCTTCAGTCTTTTGACTGGTTTGATGCAGCTCTCCATGCCTCCCTGTCCTGAGCTAATCGTTTCATCTCTACATAACTACCACACCCTACATCTGAGGCAATCTGTTTAACATATTCTAACCTTGGTCTACCCCTACAGTTCTTGTCCTCGACCCTTCCTTCCATAACTAAGCTTGCTATTCCTGGGTGTCTTAGTATGTGTCCTACCAACCTATCTCTTCTCTTCATTAGCAGTCGCCAGAAACATCTCTCCTCTCCCACTCGTCTTAATACCTCTATGTTTGTAACCCTATCTACCCATCTGATCTTCAACATTCTCCTGTAACACCACATTTCAAATGCTTCTATTCTCCTCTTTTCTGCTGCACCAATAGTCCAAGTTTCACTTCCATAGAGCGCCACGCTCCAGACAAAGGCTTTCAAAAATGACTTCCTAATACCTAAATCTATATTCGATGTCAGCAGATTCCTTTTTTGTAGAAAAGCTTTCTTTGCCTGAGCCAACCTACTTTTTATATCCTCTTTGCTTCGTCCATCACTGGTTATTCTACTTCCTAAGTAACAGAAGTTTTCTACTTCCTTCAGCTTTTCACCTGTCAATTTGATCTCCATAGAGGTTTCTGATTTATTTCGGCTGCATTCCAGTATTTTTGTTTTACATTTATTAATTTTCATCATGAATTCTTTCTGTAAGACGGAGTCCATACCATTCAAAAACTCATTCAAATCCTCAGGCTTGTCGGCCAAGATGACGATGTCATCAGCAAATCTCAGAGTTGAAATTATTTCTCCTTGAATCTTCACTCCCACTTTAAATTTTTCTCTAATTTCCTTCATTGCTTGTTCAATGTAAAGATTGAAAAGTATGGGTGATAAGTTGCAGCCTTGCCTTACACCTTTCTGAATACCAGCTTCTCTCTCATGTCCTTCAACTCGAATGACTGCTGTCTGGTTTCTGTATAGATTGTATATCACCCTCCTATCTCTGTACTTTATTCCAATCGATTTCAAAATGTCAAACAATTTAGTCCAATCAACGTTATCAAAAGCCTTTTCTAAGTCTACAAAAGCCATGAACGTTCTCTTATCTTTCCTTATTCTACCTTCCAAAATCAGCCTAAGACTTAGTACAGCTTCCCTTGTTCCTACATTTCTCCTGAAACCAAACTGGTCTTCACCCAACTCCGTTTCTATCTGGCTTTCAATCCTCTTGTAAATTATTCTAGACAGGATCTTTGAAGCATGAGTAATCAAGCTGATTGTACGGTAATCTTCACATCTGACAGCTCCCACTTTCTTTGGTATAGGGATGATTACATTCTTCTTGAAATCAGGGGGTACCTCACCTGTCTCATAAATCCTACACACCAAGTGAAATAACCTGATCAGACCTTCATCTCCTATGCAGCGTAGCAACTCAATCGGTATATCATCTATGCCTGGTGCTTTGTTCCTGCTTAAGTCTTCCAAAGCTCTATCAAATTCTGATCTCAATATTAAATCTCCTTTCGCATCCTCATCAATTTCCTCCTCCCATTCCATTACATGATTCTCAATCTCCTTTCCCTCATACAAACTCTCTATGTAAGCTTTCCATCTCTCAACCTTTTCTTCCCTATCTGTTAGAGGCTTTCCATTTGTGTCCTTAATATTACAGCACTTAGTCTTCTTTTCCCCAAAAGTATTCTTAATCCTTCGATAAGCTGTGTCTACTTTACCTAATTTCAGACAATTTTCTATACCTGCACATTTCTCTTTCAACCATTCTTCTTTCGCTTCCTTGCACTTCTTGTTAACCTCATTTCTCAGACGTCTGTATTCTGCTTTCCCCTTCTCATCTCTTTCATTCTTGTGTTTCCGCCTTTCATCCATCAATTCTAGTATATCCTGAGTGATCCACGGTTTTCTACCTATTCTTTCTTTCCTACCAATGTTTTCTTCTGCGGATTTTGTTATTTCATTCTTCAAAAGTGCCCATTCGTCTGCAATTGAAGTTTGTTTAGGGTTTTTCATTAGTCCTTCCTTTATACTCTTCTTGAATCTTTCGTTTACATCCTTCTCTTTCAGTCTGTCTATTGCCCACCTTTTTGGCTTTTGACTTTTCTTCAGTTTCTTCAACTTTAATCTGCATTTCATTACGACCAGATTGTGGTCAGAGTTTATGTCAGCACCAGGATATGCTTTGCAATCCAAAATCTGGTTTCGAAACCTCTGCTTGACCATAATGAAGTCGATTTGGTAACGCCCTGTATCTCCTGGTCTCATCCATGTGTATATTCTTCTATTGTGGTTATTGAATAAGGTGTTAGCTATGACCAACTCATGCTCGGTGCAGAATTCTACCAGCCTGCTTCCTCGATCATTCCTTTCACCTAATCCGAAATCTCCTACTATTTTCCCTTCTCTCCCTTTTCCTACCACAGCATTCCAATCTCCCATTACTATAACATTTTCATCACCCTTGATATACCTCAAAATTTCGTCTATTTCTTCGTAGACCTTTTCAACATCCTCATCATCAGCTTGACTGGTAGGCATATAGACTTGTACCACTGTGGTGCAGGTAGGTTTAGTATTGATTTTTCTTGGAAAGTCAACGGAAATATATGTATTTGTTTAAAAATTGCCTTAAAAAGAATAAACAAGCATGTGTCGCGTCCAGTCCCCGTTACAATCTAGCCGCGCCGGACACATCAACTCCTAAAACAGCCAGCTCGGCCATCTACGTCAGTCACATCAACAAAGCAACCTCTACATCTCGTGGTGTAGCGACTAGCATTCTTGGCCGCTCCGGAGTTCCTGGTTCGATTCTCAGCCCTGCCAAGAAATTTAATTCTGAACTGAGAGCTACACTTAGCCACGTGGTATGTTTCGAATCTCCCACCCCCCTCGGCCGACTTGAAAATGTATTTCATGGTTTCCCATTGTCACCCATAAGGCAAATGCCGGTCCTTTTAACAGATCCATGGCCAAGTTACTATTACGGTAACTTAGTTAACCCGCGTTACTTTTAAGGGGAACCAATTAACAGTTTATAATAACTTAGTTACCCCGCGTTACAGTACTTTTAAAAGGAATTGTCAGCCCTGAATTGTCTCCGTATGAGGACGGGAGGCATTAACCTGACGTTGCTCTCAAGTGGATGCCCGTGGGCTGCCGTGACGTCACGACACGCTTCCTGTGCGACCAGACCATAACAAGTGTTCACACCTCAGAAGAAAGGAAGAGTTTAGTCTCCTCCTTATTAGTCCAACTTCGCACACAGAGTTTCCTTTCTTGTCGCGCTATGTAAGCTTCACCAATCCCATCTCATCCTGGTGACTTGAAGTGTAGGGTTTAGTTATTATTATTATTACTAGCCGACCCGTGCGAGACCTCTCGCATATTCTAATGTGTTGTGGTGTACAGACTACCCGCCCGGTACTAGTACTATGTGGGCTATACGCGCGACATCTCTGCCAGGGGCTATCGTCTTGTTTAATTGTTTAATAGCACTTTATAAACAAATAGACTTTTCAATAAATGCAAGATATTTCCTGTACTATTGAGACGATTTGGAAGATTTTGGTACAAACCGCACCTGCTAACTGGTTTACGAGCTTTAGTTTCGTGAAACATACACCTTAGCGTAGTATATAATAAGATTATTATTATTATTATTCCTCCCAGCTCGCCCAGGCGACCGGGATTTTGGATTGAAGTTGGCCGTGGACCTATTGAAAGGAACCAACCGGCATTTGCCTGTTCGCTTTGCAGGTGAGGCCGCCTGGGCGAGGTGCCAATCACACCTCACCAGTTGTATCCACTCCGATTAGATGTTCCCAGCTCTAGGACACTGCCCGTAGAGGCGGTAGTGGTGAGTTCCCTCGCCGACTCCGAGGGTTCCACCAACCTGGTGGGATAACGACAAAAAAAAAACAGACACAAAACACCTATGTAAATTAAAGTAAATGTAAAACATCAATATAAATGATCGACGTATCCCAGTCCTCGTATAGCATGCCCAAGAATTATATTCTGGGCAATCACAAAAAAATCCAAATTGGAGGAAGTTTGAAAATTAATAACCAAAAAATATACCGCAAACGCCATAGTCATCTTATAGGGCCCGGATGTTGATGACATGTCATCTTTTTACTGAGCTGTCTAAAACAATGCTGAAGTACATAGAAACTCCGGACGGGCCACCCCGTCTTCAAATATGTCATTTTTATTTTGCATCTTTTTGCATTTTTTGCTATTTTTCCATTTTAAGCTCATTCTTTTAAGTTTGGTAGATTTTTTCGGTCATATTTTAGGGAAATCGGCCTTTTAAGGTCTTTTTTTTTTCCAATTTAGTCATGTCACAGCTTTATAAGAGGGAGTTGCATCTCTCAGAGTTAAGAAGAAGCTAGTAGCTATGAACATAAACCTTTTGTTAAGTGCTAGAAATCTATTTTGATTGACTTTTCAGTTTGAACTTCAGATGTCATTTTTGAAATATTGGTGAGTTTAGTCTATTATTATAAGATCATTTTCTCCATTTTATAGTGCATTTTTCGATTTTTAGGTCATTTATTAGTCATTTTTGAAAGTTTTAAGTGCATTTTTTAACTCTTCTATGGCATCAACATCCGGGCCCTAGCTAGCGTAAAACTGCTTCGTATCGTACTAATCAGTGTGAAAGGCCTTTACCTCCATCCAAAAATATCGACCATGACAGGAATCGAACCTGCAATCTTCGGATCAGAAGTCCGTCTCCTTATCACTTACACCACACGGTCTGGTGGTAAGTAGGGCTTGGTATCGTACTAATCAGTCTGAAAGGCCTCTTCCTCCAACCAAAAATATCTACGATGAGAGGATTCGAACCTGCAATCTTCGGATCCGAAGTCCGACGCCTTATCCATTAGGCCACACGATCTAGTGCTCTGAACGGCTTGGTATCGTACTAATCAGTCTGAAAGGCCTCTCCCTCCAACCAGAAATATATACCGCGACAGGATTCGAACCTGTAATCTATGGATCCGAAGTCCGATGCCTTATCCGTTACGCCACAGAGTCTGGTGTTTTGAAGGACTTGGTATCGTACTAATCAGTCAGAAGAGCCTCTGCGTACAACCAAAAATATCGACCGTGAGAGGATTCGAACCATCAATCCTCGGATCCGAAGTCCGAGGCCTTATACGTTAGGCCACACGGTCCGGTGCTTAGAGGGGCTTGGTACCGGTATCGTACTAATCAGTCTGAAAGGCCTCTCTATCCTTTTCAAAAAAAAAAAAAAAAAGACCGTGACAGGATTTCAACCAGCAATCTTCGGACCGGAAGTCGGCCGCCCTATCTGTCAGGCCACAAGGTCTAGTGTTTAGAAGGGCTTGGTATCGTACTAATCAATTTGAAAGGCCTCTCTATGCAACCGGAAATATCGACCGTGACAGGATTCGAACCTGCAATCTTCGGATCCGAAGTCCGACGCCTTATCCGTTAGGCCACACGGTCTGGTGCTTAGATGGGGCTTGGTATCGTACTAATAAATTTGAAACGCCTCTTCCTCCATCCAAAAATATCGGCACTGACAGGATTCGAACCTGCAATCATCGGATCCGATGTCCGACGCCTTATCCGTTACGCCACACGGTCTGGTGCTTTGAAGGGCTTGGTGTCGTACTAATCAGTCTGGAAGGCCTCTCCCTCCAAACAAAAGTATCGACCGTGACAGGATTCGAACCTGCAATCTTCGGATCCGAAGTCCCACGCCTTATCCGTTAGGCCACACGGTCTGGGCGACCGTGACAGGATCCGAAGTCCGACGCCTTATCCGTTAGGCCACACGGTCTGGTGCTTAGACGTGCTTGGTATCGTACTAATCAGTCTGAAAGGCCTCTATATCCAACCGAAAATATCAACCGTGACAGGATTCGAAACTGTAATCTTCGGATCCGAAGTCCGACGCCTTATCCGTTAAGCCACACGATCTGGTGCTTAGAAGGGCTTGGCATCGTACTAATCTGTCAGAAAAGCCTCTCCCTCCAACCAAAAATGTAGAGAGCTACAGGATCCGAACCTGAAATCTTCGGATCCGAAGTCCGATGCCGTATTCGTTACGCCACACAGTCTGGTGCTTTGAAGGTCTTGGTGTCGTACTAATCAGTCTGAAAGGCTCTCCCTCCAACCAAAATTATCGACCGTGTCAGGATTCGAACCTGCAATCTTCGGATACGAACTCCGACGCCTTATCCGTTTGGCCACACAGTCTGGTGTGTAACAAGGCTTGGTATCGTACTAATCAGTCTGAAAAGCCTCTCTATCCTTTTCAAAAAAAAAAAAAAACGGCCTGGAAGGCCTCTTCCTCCATCCAAAAATATCGACCGTGACAGGATTTCAACCTGCAATCTTCGGACCCTATCTGTCAGGCCATAAGGTCTGGTGTTCAGAAGGGCTTGGTATCGTACTAATCAGTTTGAAAGGCCTCTCTATCCAACCGCAAATATCGACCGTGACTGGATTCGAATCTTCAATCTTCGGATCCGAAGTCCGATGCCTTAGCCGTTAGGCCACACGGTCTGGTGCTTAGAAGGGCTTGGTAACGTAATAATCATTCTGAAACGCCTCTTCCTCCATCCAAAAATATCGACTCTGACAGGATTCGAACCTGCAATCATCGGATCCGACGTCCGACGCCTTATCCGATACGCCACACGGTCTGGTGCTTTGAAGGGCCTGGTGTCGTACTAATCAGTCTGGAAGGCCTCTTCCTCCATCCAAAATTATCGACCCTGACAGGATTCGAACCTGCAATCATCGGATCCGATGTCCGACGCCTTATCCGTTACGCCACACGGTCTGGTACTTTAAAGGCCTTGGTGTCGTACTAATCAGTCTGGAAGGCCTCTCCCTCCGAACAAAAGCTTCGACCGCGACAGGATTCGAACCTGCAATCTTCGGATCCGAAGTCCGACGCCTTATCCGTTAGGCCACACGGTCTGGTGCTTGGATGGGCTTGGTATAGCACTATTCAGTCTGAGAGGCCTCGTCTTCCAACAACATTGTCGACCATTACAGGATTCAAACCTGCAATCATCGGATCCGAACTCCGACGCCTTATCCGTTAGGCCACACGATCTGGGCTTAGAGGTGCTTGGTATCGTACTAATCAGTCTGAAGGGCCTCTCTATCCAACCGAAAATATCGACCGTGACAAGATTCGTACCTACATTCCTCGGATCCGAAGTCCGACGCCTTATCCGTTAGGCCACACGGTGTGTTGCTTTGAAGGGCTTGGTATTGTACTAATCAGCCTGAAAGGCCTATTCCTCCATCCAAAAATATCGGCCGTGACAGTATTCGAACCTGCAATCGTCGGGTCCGCAGACCGAAGCCTTATCCGTTAGGCCACATGGTCTGGGTGTTTTCGTACTAATCAGTCTGGACGGCCTCTTCCTCCAACCGAAAATATCGACCGTTACAGGATTCGAAACTGCAATCGTCGGATCCGGAGTCCGACGCCTTATCCGTTGCGCCAGATGGTCTGGTGCTTCGACGGGCATGGTATCGTACAAATTAGTCTGAAGGGCCTCTCTATGCAACCGAAAATATCGACCGTGACAAGATTCGGACCTACATTCCTCGGATCCGAAGTCTGAATGGCCTTTCCTCCAACCGAATACATCGACCGTGAAAGGATTCGAACCTGCAGTCTTCGGATCCGAAGTCCGTTAGGCCACGTGGTCTGGTGCTTCGTCGGGCTTGGTATCGTACTAATCAGTCTGAAAGGTCTTCCTCCAACCGAATATATCGACCGTGACAGGATTCGAACCTGCAATCTTCGGATCCGAAGTCCGACGCCTTTTCCGTTAGGCCACACGGTGTGTTGCTTATAAGGCCTTGGTATCGTACTAATCAGCCTGAAAGTCCTCTTCCTCCATCCCAAAATATCGACCGCGAGATGGTTCGAACCTTCAATCTTTGGATCCGAAGTCCGACGCCTTATCCGTTAGGCCACACGGTCTGGGCCTTAGTTGGGCTTGGTGTCGTATTAATCAGTCAGGAAGACCTCTTCCTCCTACCGAAAATATCGAACGTTACAAGATTCGAACCTGCAATCGTCCGGTCCGGAGTCCGACGCCTTATCCGTTAGGCCACATGGTCTGGTGCTTCGTCGGGCTTGGTATCGTACTAATCAGTCTGAAAGGTCTTCCTCCAACCGAATATATCGACCGTGACAGGATTCGAACCTGCAGTCTTCGGATCCGAAGTCCGACGCCTTTTCCGTTAGGCCACACAATCTGGTGCTTGGATGGGCTTGGTATTGTACTATTCAGTCTGAAAGGCCTTGTCTTCCAAAAAAATGTTCGACCATTACAGGATTCAAACCTGCAATCAACGGATCCGAACTCCGACGCCTTATCCGTTAGGCCACACGGTCTGGTGTTTAGCAGGGCTTGGTATCGTACCAATCAGTCTGAAAAGCCTCTCTATCCATTTCAAAAATAAAGACCGTGAAAGCATTCGAACCTGCAGTCTTCGGATCCGATGTCGGCCGCCCTAACTTTCAGGCCCCACGGCCTGGTGTTTAGAAGAGCTTGGTATCGTACTAATCAGTCTGAAAGGCCTCTTCCTCCAACCGAAAATATCGACCGTGACAGGATTAGAACCTGCAATCTTTGGATCCCATGTCCGACGCCATATCCGTTAGGCCACACGGTCTGTGCATGGAGGTGCTTGGTATCGTACTAATCAGTCTGAAGGGCCTCTCTATCCAACCGAAAATATCGACCGTGACAAGATTCGGACCTACTTTCCTCGAATCCGAAGTCCGACGCCTTATCCGATAGGCCACACGGTATGTTTCTAAGACGGGCTTGGTATCGTACTAATCAGCCTGAAAGGCCTCTTCCTCCATCCAAAAATATCGACCTTGACAGGATTCGAACCTGCAAGGATCCGAAGTACGACGCCTTAACCGTTAGGCCACACGGTCTGGGGCGTAGATGGGCTTGGTATCGTACTCACCAGTCAGAAAGGCCTCTTCCTCCAACCGAAAATATCGACCGTGACAGGATTCGAACCTGTAATATTCGGCTCCGAAATCCGACGCTTTATCCGTAAGGCCACACGATCTGGTGCTTAGACGGGCTTGGTATCGTACTAATCAGTCTGAAGGGCCTCTCTATGCAACCGAAAATATCGACCGTGACAAGATTCGGAACTACATTTCTCGGTTCCGAAGTCCGACGCCTTATCCGTTAGGCCACACGGTGTGTTGCTTAGAAGGCCTTGGTATCGTACTAATCAGCCTGAAAGGCCTCTTCCTCCATCCCAAAATATCGACAGTGACAGGATTCGAACCTGCAATCTTCGGATCCTATGTCCGTCGCGTTATCCGTTAGGCCACATGACCTTGTGCTTAGAATGGCTTGGTATCGTACTAATCAGTCTGAAAGGCCTCTTCCTCCAACCGAAAATATCGACGGTACTAGATTCCAACCTGCAATCTTCGGACCCGAAGTCCTACGCCTTATCCGTTAGGCCATACGGTCTGGCGCTTAGGCGGACTGGGTATCGTACCCATCAGTCTGAAAGGCCTCCTCCTCCAACCGAAAATATCGACCGTTACTGGATTCGAACCTGCAATAGTCGGATCCGAACTCCGACGTCTTACCCGTTAGGCCACACAGTCTGATGTGGGGCTTGGTATCCTACTAATCAGTCTGAAAATCCTCTTCCTCCATCCAAAAATATCGACCGTGACAGGATTCGAACCTGCAATCTTCGGATCCGAAGTCCGACGCCTTATCCGTTAGGCCACACGGTCTGGTTCTTGGCTGGACTTCGTATAGTAATATTCAGTGAGAAAGGCCTCGTCTTCCAACAAAATTTTCGACCATTGCAGGATTTAAACCTGCAATCTTCGGATCAGAACTCCGACGCCTTATCCGTTAGGCCACACGCACTGGTGTTTAGACGGGCTTGGTATCGTACCAATCAGTCTGAAAGGCCTCTCTATCCTTTTCAGAAATAACGACCGTGAAAGGATTCGAACCTGCAATCTTCGGATCCAATGTCGGCCGCCCTAACTGTCAGGCCTGGCGGCCTGGAGTTTAAAATGGCTTGGTATTGTACTAATCAGTCTGAAAGGCCTCTTCCTCCAACCGAAAATATCGACCGTGATAGGATTCGAACCTGCAGTCTTTGGATCCGAAGTCCGACAACTTAACCGTTAGGCCACACGGTCTGGGCCTTAGTAGGGCTTGGTACCGTACTAATCAGTCTGAAAAGCCTCTCTATACTTTTCAAAAAAAAAACGGCCGTGACAGGATTTCAACCTGCAATTTTCGGACCTGAAGTCGGCCGCCTTATCTGTCAGGCCACAAGGTCTGGTGTTTAGATGGGCTTGGTACCGTACTAATCAGTTTGAAAGGGCTCTCTATCCAACCGGAAATATCGACCGTGAGAGGATTCGAACCTGCAATCTTCCGATCCGAAGTCCGACGCCATATCCGTTAGGCCTCACTGTCTGGTGCTTAGAAGGGCTCGGTATCGTACTGATCAGTCTAAAACCCCTCTTCCTCAATCCAAAAATATCGACCGTGACAGGATTCAAACCTGCAATCATCGGATCCGATGTCCGACGCCTTATCCGTTACGCCACACGGTCAGGCCGTTAGAAGGTCTTGGTGTCGTACTAATCACTCTCGAAGGCCTCTGCCTCCAAACAAAAGTATCGACCGTGACAGGATTCGAACTTGCAATCTTCGGATCCGAAGTCCGACGCCTTATCCGTAAGGCCACACGGTCTAGTGCTTGGATGGGCTTGGTAGCGTACTAATCAGTCTGAAACGCCTCTTCCTCCATCCAAAAATATCGACCGATACAAGATTCGAACATCAATCGTCGGGTCCGGAGTCCGACGCCTTATCCGTTAGGCCACATGGTCTGATGCTTTGACGGGCTTGGTATCGTACTAATCAGTCTGAAAGGCCTCGTCTTCCAACCAAATTATCGACCATTAAAGGATTTCAAACATGCAATCTTCGGATCCGAACTCCGACGCCTTATCTGATAGGCCACACAGTCTGGTGTTTTCTAGAGCTTGGTATCGTACTAATCAGTCTGAAAAGCCTCTCTATCCTATTCAAAAAAATGACCTGACAGGATTTCTACCTGGAATCTTTCGATCCGACGTCAGCTGCCTTATCCGTTAGGCCACAAGGTCTGGTTCTTTGAATGGCTTGGTGTCGTACTAATCAGTCTGAAAGGCCTCTCCCTCCAACAAAAATTATCTACCGTGACATGATTCGAATCTACAATCTTCGGATCCGAAGTTCGACGCCTTATCCGATAGGCCACACGGTCTGGTGCTTACAAGGGCTTGGTATCGTACTAATCAGTCTGAAATGCCTTTTCATCCATCCTTAAATACCGACCGTGACAGGATTCGAACCTGCAATCATCGAATCCCATGTCCGACGACTTATCCGTTACGCCACACGGTCTGGTGCTTTGAAGGGCTTGGTGTCGAACTAATCAGACTGGAAGGCCTCTCACTCCAAACAAAAGTATCGACCAAGACAGGATTCGAACCTGCAATCTTCGGATCCGAAGTCCTACGCCTTATCAGTTAGGCCACACGGTCGGGGTATTAGAATGGCTTGGTATCGTACTCATCAGTCAGAAAGGCTCTTCCTCCAACCGAAAATCTCGACCGCGACAGGATTCGAACCTGCAATCTTCGGATCCGTAGTCCGACGCCTTATCCGTTTGGCCATACGTCTGGTGCTTGAACGGGCTTGGTATAGTACTATTCAGTCTGAAAGGCTTCGTCTTCCAACACAATTTTCGACCATTACAGGAATCAAACCTGAAATCTTCGGATCGGAACTCCGACGCCTTATCCGTTAGGCCACACGGTCTGATGTTTGGAGGTGCTTGGTATCGAACTAATCAGTCTGAAGGGACTCTCTATCCAACCGAAAATATCGACCGTGACAAGATTCGGACCTACATTACTCGGATCCGAAATCCGACGCCTTATCCATTAGGCCACACGGTGTGTTGTTTAGAAGGTCTTGGTATCGTACTAATCAGCCTGAAAGGCCTCTTCCTCCATCCAAAAATATCGACCGTGACAGGATTCGAACCTGCAATCTTTGGATCCGTAGTCCGACGCCTTAACCGTTAGGCCATACGGTCTGGGCCTTAGTGGGGCTTGGTATCGTACTAATCAGTCTGAAAGGCCTCTTCCTCCAACCGAAAATATCATCCGTGACAGGATTCGAACCTGCAGTCTTCGGATCCGATGCCCGACGCCTTATCCGTTAGGCCACACGGTCTGGTGCTTAGAAGGGCTTGGTATCGTACTCATCAGTCAGAAAGGCCTCTTCCTCCAACCGAAGATATCGACCGTGACAGGATTCGAACCTGAAATCTTCGGATCCGATGTCCGTCGCGTTATCCGTTAGGCCACACGATCTTGTGCTTAGAGTGGCTTGGTATCGTACTAATCAGTCGGAAAGGCCTCTTACTCCAGCCGAAAATATCGACGGTTACTGGATTCCAACCTGCAATCTTCGGATCCGAAGTCCGACGCATTATCTGTTAGGCCACACGGGCTGGTGCTTAGGCGGACTTGGTATCGTACCCATCAGTCTGAAAGGCCTCTTCCTCCAACCGAAAATATCGACCGTTACTGGATTCGAACCCGCAATCTTCGAATCCGAACTCCGACGTCTTATCCATTAGGCCACACAGTGTGGTGTGGGAAAAGGCTTGGTATCCTACTAATCAGTCTGAAAATTCTCTTCCTCCATCCAAAAATATTGACCGTGACAGCATTCGAACCTGCAATCGTCGGATCCGATGTCCGACGCCTTAACCGTTACCCCACACGGTCTAGTTCTTTGAAGTGCTTGGTGTCGTACTAATCAGTTTGGAAGGCCTCTCCCTCCAAACAAAAGTATCGACGGTGACAGGATCCGAAGTCCGACGCCTTATCCGTTAGGCCACACGGTCTGGTGCTTAGAAGGGCTTGGTATCGTACTAATGAGTCTGAAATGCCTGTTCCTCCATCCAAAAATATCGACCGTGACAGGATTCGAACATGCAATCTTCGGATCTGAAGTCCGACGCCTTATCCGTTAGGCCACAAGGTCTGGTGCTTTGATTGGCTTCGCATAGTACTATTCAGTCAGAAAGGCCTCGTCTTCCAACAAAACTTTCGACCATTACAGGATACAAACCTTCAATCTTCGGATCGGAACTCCGACGCCTTATCCGTTAGGCCACACGATCTGGTATTAAGAAATGCTTGGTATCGTACTAATCAGTCTGAAACGCCTCTTCATCCATCCTAAAATATCGACCGTGACTGGATTCGAACCTGCAATCATCGGGTCCGACGTCCGACGCCTTATCCGCTAGGCCACACGGTCTGGTGGTTGGATAGGCTTGGTATCGTACTAATCAGTCTGGAAGGCTTCTTCCTCCAACCGAAAATATCCACCGTGACAGGATTCGAACCTGCAGTCTTCGGATCCGAAGTCCGATGCCTTATCCGTTAGGTCACACGGTCTGGGGATTAGAATGGCTTGGTATCGTACTCATCACTCAGAAAGGCTCTTCCTCCAACCGAAAATATCTACCGTGACAGAATTCGAAACTGCAATCTTCGGATACGATGTCCGTCGCGTTATCCGTTAGGCCACACGATCTGGTGCTTAGAAGGGCTTGGTATCGTACTAATCAGTCTGAAAGGCCTCTTCCTCCAACCGAAAATATCGACCGTTACTGGATTTGAACCTGCAATCTTCGCATGGGAAGTCCAACGCCTTATCGGTTAGGCCACACGGTCTGATGGTTAGACGGACTTGGTATCGTACCAATCAGTCTGAAAGGCCTCTTCCTCCAACCGAAAATATAGACTGTGACCGGATTCGATCCTGCAATCTTCGGATCCGAAGTCCGACGCCTTATCCGTTACCCCACACGAACTAGTTCTTCGAAGGGCTTGGTGTCGTACTAATCAGTCCGGAAGGCCTCTTCCTCCAACCGAAAATATCGACCGTGACAGGATTCGAACTTGCAATCATCGGAGCCGATGTCCGACGCCTTATCCGTTACGCCACACGGTCAGGTGCTGGGAAAGGCTTGGAGTCGTACTAATCAGTCTGGAAGGCCTCTCCCTCCAAACAAAAATTTCGACCGCGACAGGATTCGAACCTGCAATCTTCGGATCCGAAGTCCGACGCCTTATCCGTTAGGCCACACGGTCTGGTGCTTGGATGGGCTTGGTATCGTACTAATCAGTCTGGAAGGCCTGTTCCCCCAACCGAAAATATCGACCGCTACAAGTTTCGAACCTCAATCGTCGGGTCCGGAGTCCGACGCCTTATCCGTTAAGCCACATGGCCTGGTGGTTTGACGGGCTTGGTATCGTACTAATCAGTCTGAAAGGCCTCTTCCTCGAACCGAAAATATCGACCGTGACCGGATTCGAACCTGTAATCTTCGGTTCCGAAGTCCGACGTCTTATCCGTCAGGCCACAGGGTTTGGTGCTTACAAAGGCTTGGTATCGTACTAATCAGTCTGAAAGGCCTCTTCCCGCAACCGAAAACATCGACCGTGACAGGATTCGAACCTGCATTCTTCGGATCCTCAAGTCCGACGCCTTATCCGTTAGGCCACACGGTCTGGTGCTTTGAAAGGCTTGGTGTCGTACTAATCAGTCTGGAAAGCCTCTCACTCCAAACAAAAGTATCGTCCGTGACAGGATTCGAACCTGCAATCTTCGGATCCGAAGTCCGACGTCTTATCCGTTAGGCCACACGGTCTGGTGATTAGAAGGGCTTGGTATCGTACTAATCAGTCTGAAACGCCTCTTCCTCCATCCAAAAAATATCGACCGTGAAAATATTCGAACCTGCAATCGTCGGATCGGATGTCCGACGCCTTATCCGTTACGCCACATGGTCAGGTGCTTTGAAGGGCTTGGTGTCGTACTAATCAGTCTGGAAAGCCTCTCACTACAAACAAAAGTATCGACCGTGACAGGATTCGAACCTGCAATCTTCGGATCCGAAGTCCGACGCCTTATCCGTTAGGCCACACGGTCTGGTGCTTAGAAGGGCTTGGTATCGTACTAATCAGTCTGAAACGCCTCTTCCTCCATCCAAAAAATATCGACCATGACAGGATTCGAACCTGCAATCGAAGGATCCGATGTCCGACGCCTTATCCGTTACGCCACATGGTCAGGTGTTTTGAAGGGCTTGGTGTCGTACTAATCAGTCTGGAAAGCCTCTCCCTCCAAACAAAGGTATCGACCGTGACAGGAATCGAACCTGCAATCTTCGGATCCGAAGTCCGACGCCGTATCCGTTAGGCCACACGGTCTGGTGCTTAGAATCGCTTGGTATCGTACTAATCAGTCCGAAACGCATCTTCCTCCATCCAACTATATCGACCGTGACAGGATTCGAACCTGTAATCTTCGGATCCGAACTCCGACGTCTTATCCGTTAGGCCACACAGTCCCGTGTGTGAACGGGCTTGGTATCCTACTAATCAGTCTGGAAAGCCTCTCCCTCCAAACAAAAGTATCGACCGTGACAGGATTCGAACCTGCAATCTTTGGATCCGAAGTCCGACGCCTTATCCGTTAGGCCACACGGTCTGGTGCTTGGATGGGCTTGGTATCGTACTAATCAGTCTGGAAGGCCTCTTCCTCCAACCGAAAATATGGACCGATACAAGATTCGAACCTCAATCGTCGGGTCCGGAGTCCGACGCCTTATCCGTTAAGCCACATGGCCTGGTGGTTTGACGGGCTTGGTATCGTACTAATCAATCTGAAAGGCCTCTTCCTCGAACCGATAATATCGACCGTTACCGGATTCGAACCTGTAATCTTCGGTTCCGAAGTCCGACGTCTTATCCGTCAGGCCACAGGGTTTGGTGCTTACAAAGGCTTGGTATCGTACTAATCAGTCTGAAAGGCCTCTCCCTCCAACCAAATATATCGACCGCGACAGGATTCGAACCTGCAGTATTGGGATCCGATGTCCGACGCCTTATCCTTTAGGCCACACGATCTGGTGCTCAGATGGGCTTGGTATAGTACTATTCAGTCTGAAAGGCCTCGTCTTCCAACCAAATTATCGACCTTTAAAGGATTCAAACCTGCAATATTCGGATCCGAACTCCGGCGTCTTATCCGTTTGGCCACACAGTCTGGTGTGTGAAAAGGCTTGGTATCCTACTAATCAGTCTGAAAATCCTCTTCATCCAAAAATATCGACCGTGACAGGATTCGAACGTGCACTCATCGAATCCGATGGCCGACTTCTTATCCGTTACCCCAGACGGTCTAGTTCTTTGATGGGCTTGGTGTCGTACTAATCAGTCTGGAAGGCCTCTCCCTCCTAACAAATGTATCGACCGTGACAGGATTCGAACCTGCAATCTTCGGATCCGAAGTCCGACGCCTTATCCGTTAGGCCACACGGTCTGGTGCTTAGAAGGGCTTGGTATCGTACTAATCAGTTTGAAACGCCTCTTCCTCCATCCAAAAATATCGACCGTGACAGGATTCGAACCTGTAATCATCGGATCCGAAGTCCGACGCCTTATCCGTTAGGCCACACGGTCTCGTGCTTGGATGGGCTTCGTATAGTACTATTCTGTCAGAAAGGCCTCGTCTTCCAACAAAATTTTCGACCATTACATTATTCGAACCTGCAATCTTCGGATCGGAACTCCGACGCCTTATTCGTTAGGCCACACGGTCTGGTGTTTAGAAGGGCTTGGTATCGTACCAATCAGTCTGAAAAGCCTCTCTATCCTTTTCAGACATAACGACCGTGAAAGGATTCGAACCTGCAATCTTCGGATCCGATGTCGGCCGCCCTAACTGTCAGGCCCCACGGCCTGGTGTTTAAAATGGCTTGGTATCGCACTAATCAGTCTGAAAGGCCTCTTCCCCCAACCGAAAACATCGACCGTGACAGGATTCGAACCTGCATTCTTCGGATCCTCAAGTCCGACGCCTTATCCGTTAGGCCACACGGTCTGGTGCTTTGAAGGGCTTGGTGTCGTACTAATCAGTCTGGAAAGCCTCTCACTCCAAACAAAAGTATCGACCGTGACAGGATTCGAACCTGCAATGTTCCGATCCGAAGTCCGACGTCTTATCCGTTAGGCCACACGGTCTGGTGATTGGAAGGGCTTGGTATCGTACTAATCAGTCTGAAACGCCTCTTCCTCCATCCAAAAAATATCGACCGTGACAGTATTCGAACCTGCAATCGTCGGATCCGATGTCCGACGCCTTATCCGTTACGCCACATGGTCAGGTGCTTTGAAGGGCTTGGTGTCGTACTAATCAGTCTGGAAAGCCTCTCACTACAAACAAAAGTATCGACCGTGACAGGATTCGAACCTGCAATCTTCGGATCCGAAGTCCGACGCCTTATCCGTTAGGCCACACGGTCTGGTGCTTAGAAGGGCTTGGTATCGTACTAATCAGTCTGAAACGCCTCTTCCTCCATCCAAAAAATATCGACCATGACAGGATTCGAACCTGCAATCGAAGGATCCGATGTCCGACGCCTTATCCGTTACGCCACATGGTCAGGTGTTTTAATGGGCTTGGTGTCGTACTAATCAGTCTGGAAAGCCTCTCCCTCCAAACAAAGGTATCGACCGTGACAGGATTCGAACCTGCAATCGTCGGATCCGATGCCCGACGCCTTGTCCGTTACGCCACCATGGTCTGGTGCTTTAACGGGCTTGGTATCGTACTAATCAGTCGAAAGGCCTCTTCCTCCAACCGAAGATATCGAACGTGACCGGATGCGAAGTCCGACGCCTTATCCGTTAGGCCACACGGTCCGGTGCTTAGAAAGGCTTGGAATCGTACTAATCAGTCTGAAACGCCTCTTCCTCCATCCAAAAAAATCGACCGTGACAGGAATCGAACCTGCAATCTTCGGATCCGAAGTCCGACGCCTTATCCGTTAGGCCACACGGTCTGGTGCTTGGATGGGCTTGGTATCGTACTAATCAGTCTGGAAGGCCTCTTCCTCCAACCGAAAATATGGACCGATGCAAGATTCGAACCTCAATCGTCGGGTCCGGAGTCCGACGCCTTATCCGTTAAGCCACATGGCCTGGTGGTTTGACGGGCTTGGTATCGTACTAATCAGTCTGAAAGGCCTCTTCCTCGAACCGAAAATATCGACCGTGACCGGATTCGAACCTGTAATCTTCGGTTCCGAAGTCCGACGTCTTATCCGTCAGGCCACAGGGTTTGGTGCTTACAAAGGCTTGGTATCGTACTAATCAGTCTGAAAGGCCTCTCCCTCCAACCAAATATATCGACCGCGACAGGATTCGAACCTGCAGTATTGGGATCCGATGTCCGACGCCTTATCCTTTAGGCCACACGATCTGGTGCTCAGATGGGCTTGGTATAGTACTATTCAGTCTGAAAGGCCTCGTCTTCCAACCAAATTATCGACCTTTAAAGGATTCAAACCTGCAATATTCGGATCCGAACTCCGGCGTCTTATCCGTTTGGCCACACAGTCTGGTGTGTGAAAAGGCTTGGTATCCTACTAATCAGTCTGAAAATCCTCTTCATCCAAAAATATCGACCGTGACAGGATTCGAACCTGCACTCATCGAATCCGATGTCCGACGCCTTATCCGTTAGGCCACACGGTCTGGTGCTTAGAAGGGCTTGGTATCGTACTAATCAGTCTGAAACGCCTCTTCCTCCATCCAAAAATATCGACCGTGACAGGATTCGAACCTGTAATCATCGGATCCGGAGTCCGACGCCTTATCCGTTAGGCCACACGGTCTCGTGCTTGGATGGGCTTCGTATAGTACTATTCAGTCAGAAAGGCCTCGTCTTCCAACAAAATTTTCGACCATTACATTATTCAAACCTGCAATCTTCGGATCGGAACTCCGACGCCTTATTCGTTAGGCCACACGGTCTGGTGTTTAGAAGGGCTTGGTATCGTACCAATCAGTCTGAAAAGCCTCTCTATCCTTTTCAGACATAACGACCGTGAAAGGATTCGAACCTGCAATCATCGGATCCGATGTCGGCCGCCCTAACTGTCAGGCCCCACGGCCTGGTGTTTAAAATGGCTTGGTATCGCACTAATCAGTCTGAAAGGCCTCTTCCCCCAACCGAAAACATCGACCGTGACAGGATTCGAACCTGCATTCTTCGGATCCTCAAGTCCGACGCCTTATACGTTAGGCCACACGGTCTGTGCTTAGAGGTGCCTGGTATCGTTCTAATCAGTCTGAAGGGCCTCTTCCTCCATCCAAATTCATCGTCCGTGATAGGATTCGAATCTGCATTCTTTGGATCCGAAGTCCGACAACTTAACCGATAGGCCACGCGGTCTGGGCCTTAGTAGGGTTTTGTATCGTACTAATCGGTCTGGAAGGCCTCTTCCTCCAACCGGAAATATCGACCGTGGGAGGATTCGAACCTGCAATCTTCGGACCGAAGTCCGACGCCTTATCCGTTAGGCCACACGGTCTGGTGCTTTGAAGGGCTTGGTGTCGTACTAATCAGTCTGGAAAGCCTCTCACTCCAAACAAAAGTATCGACCGTGACAGTATTCGAACCTGCAATCGTCGGATCCGATGTCCGACGCCTTATCCGTTACGCCACATGGTCAGGTGCTTTGAAGGGCTTGGTGTCGTACTAATCAGTCTGGAAAGCCTCTCACTACAAACAAAAGTATCGACCGTGACAGGATTCGAACCTGCAATCTTCGGATCCGAAGTCCGACGCCTTATCCGTTAGGCCACACGGTCTGGTGCTTAGAAGGGCTTGGTATCGTACTAATCAGTCTGAAACGCCTCTTCCTCCATCCAAAAAATATCGACCATGACAGGATTCGAACCTGCAATCGAAGGATCCGATGTCCGACGCCTTATCCGTTACGCCACATGGTCAGGTGTTTTGAAGGGCTTGGTGTCGTACTAATCAGTCTGGAAAGCCTCTCCCTCCAAACAAAGGTATCGACCGTGACAGGATTCGAACCTGCAATCGTCGGATCCGATGCACGACGCCTTGTCCGTTACGCCACCATGGTCTGGTGCTTTGACGGGCTTGGTATCGTACTAATCAGTCTGAAAGCCCTCTTCCTCCAACCGAAGATATCGAACATGACCGGATGCGAAAGCCGACGCCTTATCCGTTAGGCCACACGGTCCGGTGCTTAGAAAGGCTTGGAATCGTACTAATCAGTCTGAAACGCCTCTTCCTCCATCCAAAAATATCGACCGTGACAGGAATCGAACCTGCAATCTTCGGATCCGAAGTCCGACGCCGTATCCGTTAGGCCACACGGTCTGGTGCTTAGAATCGCTTGGTATCGTACTAATCAGTCCGAAACGCATCTTCCTCCATCCAAATATATCGACCGTGACAGGATTCGAACCTGTAATCTTCGGATCCGAACTCCGACGTCTTATCCGTTAGGCCACACAGTCCCGTGTGTGAAAGGGCTTGGTATCCTACTAATCAGTCTGGAAAGCCTCTCCCTCCAAACAAAAGTATCGACCGTGACAGGATTCGAACCTGCAATCTTTGGATCCGAAGTCCGACGCCTTATCCGTTAGGCCACACGGTCTGGTGCTTGGATGGGCTTGGTATCGTACTAATCAGTCTGGAAGGCCTCTTCCTCCAACCGAAAATATGGACCGATACAAGATTCGAACCTCAATCGTCGGGTCCGGAGTCCGACGCCTTATCCGTTAAGCCACATGGCCTGGTGGTTTGACGGGCTTGGTATCGTACTAATCAGTCTGAAAGGCCTCTTCCTCGAACCGAAAATATCGACCGTGACCGGATTCGAACCTGTAATCTTCGGTTCCGAAGTCCGACGTCTTATCCGTCAGGCCACAGGGTTTGGTGCTTACAAAGGCTTGGTATCGTACTAATCAGTCTGAAAGGCCTCTCCCTCCAACCAAATATATCGACCGCTACAGGATTTGAACCTGCAGTATTGGGATCCGATGTCCGACGCCTTATCCTTTAGGCCACACGATCTGGTGCTCAGATGGGCTTGGTATAGTACTATTCAGTCTGAAAGGCCTCGTCTTCCAACCAAATTATCCACCTTTAAAGGATTCAAACCTGCAATATTCGGATCCGAACTCCGGCGTCTTATCCGTCTGGCCACACAGTCTGGTGTGTGAAAAGGCTTGGTATCCTACTAATCAGTCTGAAAATCCTCTTCATCCAAAAATATCGACCGTGACAGGATTCGAACCTGCACTCATCGAATCCGATGTCCGACTTCTTATCCGTTACCCCAGACGGTCTAGTTCTTTGATGGGCTTGGTGTCGTACTAATCAGTCTGGAAGGCCTCTCCCCCCTAACAAATGTATCGACCGTGACAGGATTCGAACCTGCAATCTTCGGATCCGAAGTCCGACGCCTTATCCGTTAGGCCACACGGTCTAGTGCTTAGAAGGGCTTGGTATCGTACTAATCAGTCTGAAACGCCTCTTCCTCCATCCAAAAATATCGACCGTGACAGGATTCGAACCTGTAATCATCGGATCCGAAGTCCGACGCCTTATCCGTTAGGCCACACGGTCTCGTGCTTGGATGGGCTTCGTATAGTACTATTCAGTCAGAAAGGCCTCGTCTTCCTACAAAATTTTCGACCATTACATTATTCAAACCTGCAATCTTCGGATCGGAACTCCGACGCCTTATTCGTTAGGCCACACGGTCTGGTGGTTAGAAGGGCTTGGTATCGTACCAATCAGTCTGAAAAGCCTCTCTATCCTTTTCAGACATAACGACCGTGAAAGGATTCGAACCTGCAATCTTCGGATCCGATGTCGGCCGCCCTAACTGTCAGGCCCCACGGCCTGGTGTTTAAAATGTCTTGGTATCGCACTAATCAGTCTGAAAGGCCACTTCCCCCAACCGAAAACATCGACCGTGACAGGATTCGAACCTGCATTCTTCGGATCCTCAAGTCCGACGCCTTAACCGTTAGGCCACACGGTCTGTGCTTAGAGGTGCCTGGTATCGTTCTAATCAGTCTGAAGGGCCTCTTCCTCCATCCAAATTCATCGTCCGTGATAGGATTAGAATCTGCATTCTTTGGATCCGAAGTCCGACAACTTAACTGATAGGCCACACGGTCTGGGCCTTAGTAGGGTTTTGTATCGTACTAATCGGTCTGGAAGGCCTCTTCATCCAACCGGAACTATCGACCGTGGGAGGATTCGAACCTGCAATCTTCGGACCGAAGTCCGACGCCTTATCCGTTAGGCCACACGGTCTGGTGCTTTGAAGGGCTTGGTGTCGTACTAATCAGTCTGGAAAGCCCTTCACTCCAAACAAAAGTATCGACCGTGACAGGATTCGAACCTACAATCTTCGGATCCGAAGTCCGACGTCTTATCCGTTAGGCCACACGGTCTGGTGATTGGAAGGGCTTGGTATCGTACTAATCAGTCTGAAACGCCTCTTCCTCCATCCAAAAAATATCGACCGTGACAGTATTCGAACCTGCAATCGTCGGATCCGATGTCCGACGCCTTATCCGTTACGCCACATGGTCAGGTGCTTTGAAGGGCTTGGTGTCGTACTAATCAGTCTGGAAAGCCTCTCACTACAAACAAGAGTATCGACCGTGACAGGATTCGAACCTGCAATCTTCGGATCCGAAGTCCGACGCCTTATCCGTTAGGCCACACGGTCTGGTGCTTAGAAGGGCTTGGTATCGTACTAATCAGTCTGAAACGCCTCTTCCTCGATCCAAAAAATATCGACCATGACAGGATTCGAACCTGCAATCGAAGGATCCGATGTCCGACGCCTTATCCGTTACGCCACATGGTCAGGTGTTTTGAAGGGCTTGGTGTCGTACTAATCAGTCTGGAAAGCCTCTCCCTCCAAACAAAGGTATCGACCGTGACAGGATTCGAACCTGCAATCGTCGGATCCGATGCACGACGCCTTGTCCGTTACGCCACCATGGTCTGGTGCATTGACGGGCTTGGTATCGTACTAATCTGTCTGAAAGGCCTCTTCCTCCAACCGAAGATATCGAACGTGACCGGATGCGAAGTCCGACGCCTTATCCGTTAGGCCACACGGTCCGGTGCTTAGAAAGGCTTGGAATCGTACTAATCAGTCTGAAACGCATCTTCCTCCATCCAAAAATATCGACCGTGACAGGAATCGAACCTGCAATCTTCGGATCCGAAGTCCGACGCAGTATCCGTTAGGCCACACGGTCTGGTGCTTAGAATCGCTTGGTATCGTACTAATCAGTCCGAAACGCATCTTCCTCCATCCAAATATATCGACCGTGACAGGATTCGAACCTGTAATCTTCGGATCCGAACTCCGACGTCTTATCCGTTAGGCCACACAGTCCCGTGTGTGAAAGGGCTTGGTATCCTACAAATCAGTCTGGAAAGCCTCTCCCTCCAAACACATGTATCGACCGTGACAGGATTCGAACCTGCAATCTTTGGATCCGAAGTCCGACGTCTTATCCGTTAGGCCACACGGTCTGGTGCTTGGATGGGCTTGGTATCGTACTAATCAGTCTGGAAGGCCTCTTCCTCCAACCGAAAATATGGACCGATACAAGATTCGAACCTCAATCGTCGGGTCCGGAGTCCGACGCCTTATCCGTTAAGCCACATGGCCTGGTGGTTTGACGGGCTTGGTATCGTACTAATCAGTCTGAAAGGCCTCTTCCTCGAACCGAAAATATCGACCGTGACCGGATTCGAACCTGTAATCTTCGGTTCCGAAGTCCGACGTCTTATCCGTCAGGCCACAGGGTTTGGTGCTTACAAAGGCTTGGTATCGTACTAATCAGTCTGAAAGGCCTCTCCCTCCAACCAAATATATCGACCGCGACAGGATTCGAACCTGCAGTATTGGGATCCGATGTCCGACGCCTTATCCTTTATGCCACACGATCTGGTGCTCAGATGGGCTTGGTATAGTACTATTCAGTCTAAAAGGCCTCGTCTTCCAACCAAATTATCGACCTTGAAAGGATTC
The DNA here is from genome assembly GCA_946902985.2 of Meconema thalassinum. Classification (NCBI taxonomy): domain Eukaryota; kingdom Metazoa; phylum Arthropoda; class Insecta; order Orthoptera; family Tettigoniidae; genus Meconema; species Meconema thalassinum. The sequence goes on along the minus strand of OX336392.1, from coordinate 309,483,111 downwards.
AAACCTGCAATATTCGGATCCGAACTCCGGCGTCTTATCCGTTTGGCCACACAGTCTGGTGTGTGAAGAGGCTTGGTATCCTACTAATCAGTCTGAAAATCCTCTTCATCCAAAAATATCGACCGTGACAGGATTCGAACCTGCACTCATCGAATCCGATGTCCGACTTCTTATCCGTTACCCCAGGCGGTCTAGTTCTTTGATGGGCTTGGTGTCGTACTAATCAGTCTGGAAGGCCTCTCCCTCCTAACAAATGTATCGACCGTGACAGGATTCGAATCTGCAATCTTCGGATCCGAAGTCCGACGCCTTATCCGTTAGGCCAAACGGTCTGGTGCTTAGAAGGGCTTGGTATCGTACTAATCAGTCTGAAACGCCTCTTCCTCCATCCAAAAATATCGACCGTGACAGGATTCGAACCTGTAATCATCGGATCCGAAGTCCGACGCCTTATCCGTTAGGCCACACGGTCTCGTGCTTGGATGGGCTTCGTATAGTACTATTCAGTCAGAAAGGCCTCGTCTTCCAACAAAATTTTCGACCATTACATTATTCACACCTGCAATCTTCGGATCGGAACTCCGACGCCTTATTCGTTAGGCCACACGGTCTGGTGTTTAGAAGGGCTTGGTATCGTACCAATCAGTCTGAAAAGCCTCTCTATCCTTTTCAGACATAACGACCGTGAAAGGATTCGAACCTGCAATCTTCGGATCCGATGTCGGCCGCCCTAACTGTCAGGCCCCACTGCCTGGTGTTTAAAATGGCTTGGTATCGCACTAATCAGTCTGAAAGGCCGCTTCCTCCAAGCGAAAACATCGACCGTGACAGGATTCGAACCTGCATTCTTCGGATCCTCAAGTCCGACGCCTTATTCGTTAGGCCACACGGTCTGTGCTTAGAGGTGCCTGGTATCGTTCTAATCAGTCTGAAGGGCCTCTTCCTCCATCCAAATTTATCGACCGTGATAGGATTCGAATCTGCATTCTTTGGATCCGAAGTCCGACAACTTAACCGATAGGCCACACGGTCTGGGCCTTAGTAGGGTTTTGTATCGTACTAATCGGTCTGGAAGGCCTCTTCCTCCAACCGGAAATATCGACCGTGGGAGGATTCGAACCTGCATTCTTCGGATCCGAAGTCCGACGCCTTATCCGTTAGGCCACATGGTCTGGTGCTTTGAAGGGCTTGGTGTCGTACTAATCAGTCTGGAAAGCCTCTCACTCCAAACAAAAGTATCGACCGTGACAGGATTCGAACCTGCAATCTTCGGATCCGAAGTCCGACGTCTTATCCGTTAGGCCACACGGTCTGGTGATTGGAAGGGCTTGGTATCGTACTAATCAGTCTGAAACGCCTCTTCCTCCATCCAAATAATATCGACCGTGACAGTATTCGAACCTGCAATCGTCGGATCCGATGTCCGACGCCTTATCCGTTACGCCACATGGTCAGGTGCTGTGAAGGGCTTGGTGTCGTACTAATCAGTCTGGAAAGCCTCTCACTACAAACAAAAGTATCGACCGTGACAGGATTCGAACCTGCAATCTTCGGATCCGAAGTCCGACGCCTTATCCGTTAGGCCACACGGTCTGGTGATTAGAAGGGCTTGGTATCGTACTAATCAGTCTGAAACGCCTCTTCCTCCATCCAAAAAATATCGACCATGACAGGATTCGAACCTGCAATCGAAGGATCCGATGTCCGACGCCTTATCCGTTACGCCACATGGTCAGGTGTTTTGAAGGGCTTGGTGTCGTACTAATCAGTCTGGAAAGCCTCTCCCTCCGAACAAAGGTATCGACCGTGACAGGATTCGAACCTGCAATCGTCGGATCCGATGTCCGACGCCCTGTCCGTTACGCCACATGGTTTGGTGCTTCGACGGGCTTGGTATCGTACTAATCAGTCTGAAAGGCCTCTTCCTCCAACCGAAGATATCGAACGTGACCGGATGCGAAGTCCGACGCCTTATCCGTTAGGCCACACGGTCCGGTGCTTAGAAAGGCTTGGAATCGTACTAATCAGTCTGAAACGCCTCTTCCTCCATCCAATAATATCGACCGTGACAGGAATCGAACCTGCAATCTTCGGATCCGAAGTCCGACGCCGTATCCGTTAGGCCACACGGTCTGGTGCATAGACTCGCTTGGTATCGTACTAATCAGTCCGAAACGCATCTTCCTCCATCCAAATATATCGACCGTGACAGGATTCGAACCTGTAATCTTCGGATCCGAACTCCGACGTCTTATCCGTTAGGCCACACAGTCCCGTGTGTGAAAGGGCTTGGTATCCTACTAATCAGTCTGGAAAGCCTCTCCCTCCAAACAAAAGTATCGACCGTGACATGATTCGAACCTGCAATCTTTGGATCCGAAGTCCGACGCCTTATCCATTAGGCCACACGGTCTGGTGCTTGGATGGGCTTGGTATCGTACTAAACAGTCTGGAAGGCCTCTTCCTCCAACCGAAAATATGGACCGATACAAGATTCGAACCTCAATCGTCGGGTCCGGAGTCCGACGCCTTATCCGTTAAGCCCAAGGCCTGGTGGTTTGGCGGGCTTGGTATCGTACTAATCAGTCTGAAAGGCCTCTTCCTCGAACCGAAAATATCGACCGTGACCGGATTCGAACCTGTAATCTTCGGTTCCGAAGTCCGACGTCTTATCCGTCAAGCCACAGGGTTTGGTGCTTACAAGGGCTTGGTATCGTACTAATCAGTCTGAAAGGCCTCTCCCTCCAACCAAATATATCGACCGCGACAGGATTCGAACCTGCAGTATTGGGATCCGATGTCCGACGCCTTATCCTTTAGGCCACACGATCTGGTGCTCAGATGGGCTTGGTGTAGTACTATTCAGTCTGAAAGGCCTCGTCTTCCAACCAAATTATCGACCTTTAAAGGATTCAAACCTGCAATATTCGGATCCGAACTCCGGCGTCTTATCCGTTTGGCCACACAGTCTGGTGTGTGAAAAGGCTTGGTATCCTACTAATCAGTCTGAAAATCCTCTTCATCCAAAAATATCGACCGTGACAGGATTCGAACCTGCAATCTTCGGATCCGAAGTCCGACGCCTTATCCGTTAGGCCACACGGTCTGGTGCTTAGAAGGGCTTGGTATCGTACTAATCAGTCTGAAACGCCTCTTCCTCCATCCAAAAATATCGACCGTGACAGGATTCGAACCTGTAATCATCGGATCCGGAGTCCGACGCCTTATCCGTTAGGCCACACGGTCTCGTGCTTGGATGGGCTTCGTATAGTACTATTCAGTCAGAAAGGCCTCGTCTTCCAACAAAATTTTCGACCATTACATTATTCAAACCTGCAATCTTCGGATCGGAACTCCGACGCCTTATTCGTTAGGCCACACGGTCTGGTGTTTAGAAGGGCTTGGTATCGTACCAATCAGTCTGAAAAGCCTCTCTATCCTTTTCAGACATAACGACCGTGAAAGGATTCGAACCTGCAATCATCGGATCCGATGTCGGCCGCCCTAACTGTCAGGCCCCACGGCCTGGTGTTTAAAATGGCTTGGTATCGCACTAATCAGTCTGAAAGGCCTCTTCCCCCAACCGAAAACATCGACCGTGACAGGATTCGAACCTGCATTCTTCGGATCCTCAAGTCCGACGCCTTATACGTTAGGCCACACGGTCTGTGCTTAGAGGTGCCTGGTATCGTTCTAATCAGTCTGAAGGGCCTCTTCCTTCATCCAAATTCATCGTCCGTGATAGGATTCGAATCTGCATTCTTTGGATCCGAAGTCCGACAACTTAACCGATAGGCCACGCGGTCTGGGCCTTAGTAGGGTTTTGTATCGTACTAATCGGTCTGGAAGGCCTCTTCCTCCAACCGGAAATATCGACCGTGGGAGGATTCGTACCTGCAATCTTCGGACCGAAGTCCGACGCCTTATCCGTTAGGCCACACGGTCTGGTGCTTTGAAGGGCTTGGTGTCGTACTAATCAGTCTGGAAAGCCTCTCACTCCAAACAAAAGTATCGACCGTGACAGTATTCGAACCTGCAATCGTCGGATCCGATGTCCGACGCCTTATCCGTTACGCCACATGGTCAGGTGCTTTGAAGGGCTTGGTGTCGTACTAATCAGTCTGGAAAGCCTCTCACTACAAACAAAAGTATCGACCGTGACAGGATTCGAACCTGCAATCTTCGGATCCGACGTCCGACGCCTTATCCGTTAGGCCACACGGTCTGGTGCTTAGAAGGGCTTGGTATCGTACTAATCAGTCTGAAACGCCTCTTCCTCCATCCAAAAAATATCGACCATGACAGGATTCGAACCTGCAATCGAAGGATCCGATGTCCGACGCCTTATCCGTTACGCCACATGGTCAGGTGTTTTGAAGGGCTTGGTGTCGTACTAATCAGTCTGGAAAGCCTCTCCCTCCAAACAAAGGTATCGACCGTGACAGGATTCGAACCTGCAATCGTCGGATCCGATGCACGACGCCTTGTCCGTTACGCCACCATGGTCTGGTGCTTTGACGGGCTTGGTATCGTACTAATCAGTCTGAAAGCCCTCTTCCTCCAACCGAAGATATCGAACGTGACCGGATGCGAAATCCGACGCCTTATCCGTTAGGCCACACTTAGAAAGCTTAGAAAGGCTTGGAATCGTACTAATCAGTCTGAAACGCCTCTTCCTCCATCCAAAAATATCGACCGTGACAGGAATCGAACCTGCAATCTTCGGATCCGAAGTCCGACGCCGTATCCGTTAGGCCACACGGTCTGGTGCGTAGAATCGCTTGGTATCGTACTAATCAGTCCGAAACGCATCTTCCTCCATCCAAATATATCGACCGTGACAGGATTCGAACCTGTAATCTTCGGATCCGAACTCCGACGTCTTATCCGTTAGGCCACACAGTCCCGTGTGTGAAAGGGCTTGGTATCCTACTAATCAGTCTGGAAAGCCTCTCCCTCCAAACAAAAGTATCGACCGTGACAGGATTCGAACCTGCAATCTTTGGATCCGAAGTCCGACGCCTTATCCGTTAGGCCACACGGTCTGGTGCTTGGATGGGCTTGGTATCGTACTAATCAGTCTGGAAGGCCTCTTCCTCCAACCGAAAATATGGACCGATACAAGATTCGAACCTCAATCGTCGGGTCCGGAGTCCGACGCCTTATCCGTTAAGCCACATGGCCTGGTGGTTTGACGGGCTTGGTATCGTACTAATCAGTCTGAAAGGCCTCTTCCTCGAACCGAAAATATCGACCGTGACCGGATTCGAACCTGTAATCTTCGGTTCCGAAGTCCGACGTCTTATCCGTCAGGCCACAGGGTTTGGTGCTTACAAAGGCTTGGTATCGTACTAATCAGTCTGAAAGGCCTCTCCCTCCAACCAAATATATCGACCGCTACAGGATTTGAACCTGCAGTATTGGGATCCGATGTCCGACGCCTTATCCTTTAGGCCACACGATCTGGTGCTCAGATGGGCTTGGTATAGTACTATTCAGTCTGAAAGGCCTCGTCTTCCAACCAAATTATCCACCTTTAAAGGATTCAAACCTGCAATATTCGGATCCGAACTCCGGCGTCTTATCCGTCTGGCCACACAGTCTGGTGTGTGAAAAGGCTTGGTATCCTACTAATCAGTCTGAAAATCCTCTTCATCCAAAAATATCGACCGTGACAGGATTCGAACCTGCACTCATCGAATCCGATGTCCGACTTCTTATCCGTTACCCCAGACGGTCTAGTTCTTTGATGGGCTTGGTGTCGTACTAATCAGTCTGGAAGGCCTCTCCCTCCTAACAAATGTATCGACCGTGACAAGATTCGAACCTGCAATCTTCGGATCCGAAGTCCGACGCCTTATCCGTTAGGCCACACGGTCTAGTGCTTAGAAGGGCTTGGTATCGTACTAATCAGTCTGAAACGCCTCTTCCTCCATCCAAAAATATCGACCGTGACAGGATTCGAACCTGTAATCATCGGATCCGAAGTCCGACGCCTTATCCGTTAGGCCACACGGTCTCGTGCTTGGATGGGCTTCGTATAGTACTATTCAGTCAGAAAGGCCTCGTCTTCCTACAAAATTTTCGACCATTACATTATTCAAACCTGCAATCTTCGGATCGGAACTCCGACGCCTTATTCGTTAGGCCACACGGTCTGGTGGTTAGAAGGGCTTGGTATCGTACCAATCAGTCTGAAAAGCCTCTCTATCCTTTTCAGACATAACGACCGTGAAAGGATTCGAACCTGCAATCTTCGGATCCGATGTCGGCCGCCCTAACTGTCAGGCCCCACGGCCTGGTGTTTAAAATGGCTTGGTATCGCACTAATCAGTCTGAAAGGCCTCTTCCCCCAACCGAAAACATCGACCGTGACAGGATTCGAACCTGCATTCTTCGGATCCTCAAGTCCGACGCCTTATCCGTTAGGCCACACGGTCTGTGCTTAGAGGTGCCTGGTATCGTTCTAATCAGTCTGAAGGGCCTCTTCCTCCATCCAAATTCATCGTCCGTGATAGGATTAGAATCTGCATTCTTTGGATCCGAAGTCCGACAACTTAACTGATAGGCCACACGGTCTGGGCCTTAGTAGGGTTTTGTATCGTACTAATCGGTCTGGAAGGCCTCTTCCTCCAACCGGAAATATCGACCGTGGGAGGATTCGAACCTGCAATCTTCGGACCGAAGTCCGACGTCTTATCCGTTAGGCCACACGGTCTGGTGATTGGAAGGGCTTGGTATCGTACTAATCAGTCTGAAACGCCTCTTCCTCCATCCAAAAAATATCGACCGTGACAGTATTCGAACCTGCAATCGTCGGATCCGATGTCCGACGCCTTATCCGTTACGCCACATGGTCAGGTGCTTTGAAGGGCTTGGTGTCGTACTAATCAGTCTGGAAAGCCTCTCACTACAAACAAGAGTATCGACCGTGACAGGATTCGAACCTGCAATCTTCGGATCCGAAGTCCGACGCCTTATCCGTTAGGCCACACGGTCTGGTGCTTAGAAGGGCTTGGTATCGTACTAATCAGTCTGAAACGCCTCTTCCTCGATCCAAAAAATATCGACCATGACAGGATTCGAACCTGCAATCGAAGGATCCGATGTCCGACGCCTTATCCGTTACGCCACATGGTCAGGTGTTTTGAAGGGCTTGGTGTCGTACTAATCAGTCTGGAAAGCCTCTCCCTCCAAACAAAGGTATCGACCGTGACAGGATTCGAACCTGCAATCGTCGGATCCGATGCACGACGCCTTGTCCGTTACGCCACCATGGTCTGGTGCATTGACGGGCTTGGTATCGTACTAATCTGTCTGAAAGGCCTCTTCCTCCAACCGAAGATATCGAACGTGACCGGATGCGAAGTCCGACGCCTTATCCGTTAGGCCACACGGTCCGGTGCTTAGAAAGGCTTGGAATCGTACTAATCAGTCTGAAACGCATCTTCCTCCATCCAAAAATATCGACCGTGACAGGAATCGAACCTGCAATCTTCGGATCCGAAGTCCGACGCCGTATCCGTTAGGCCACACGGTCTGGTGCTTAGAATCGCTTGGTATCGTACTAATCAGTCCGAAACGCATCTTCCTCCATCCAAATATATCGACCGTGACAGGATTCGAACCTGTAATCTTCGGATCCGAACTCCGACGTCTTATCCGTTAGGCCACACAGTCCCGTGTGTGAAAGGGCTTGGTATCCTACAAATCAGTCTGGAAAGCCTCTCCCTCCAAACACATGTATCGACCGTGACAGGATTCGAACCTGCAATCTTTGGATCCGAAGTCCGACGCCTTATCCGTTAGGCCACACGGTCTGGTGCTTGGATGGGCTTGGTATCGTACTAATCAGTCTGGAAGGCCTCTTCCTCCAACCGAAAATATGGACCGATACAAGATTCGAACCTCAATCGTCGGGTCCGGAGTCCGACGCCTTATCCGTTAAGCCACATGGCCTGGTGGTTTGACGGGCTTGGTATCGTACTAATCAGTCTGAAAGGCCTCTTCCTCGAACCGAAAATATCGACCGTGACCGGATTCGAACCTGTAATCTTCGGTTCCGAAGTCCGACGTCTTATCCGTCAGGCCACAGGGTTTGGTGCTTACAAAGGCTTGGTATCGTACTAATCAGTCTGAAAGGCCTCTCCCTCCAACCAAATATATCGACCGCGACAGGATTCGAACCTGCAGTATTGGGATCCGATGTCCGACGCCTTATCCTTTAGGCCACACGATCTGGTGCTCAGATGGGCTTGGTATAGTACTATTCAGTCTGAAAGGCCTCGTCTTCCAACCAAATTATCGACCTTGAAAGGATTCAAACCTGCAATATTCGGATCCGAACTCCGGCGTCTTATCCGTTTGGCCACACAGTCTGGTGTGTGAAGAGGCTTGGTATCCTACTAATCAGTCTGAAAATCCTCTTCATCCAAAAATATCGACCGTGACAGGATTCGAACCTGCACTCATCGAATCCGATGTCCGACTTCTTATCCGTTACCCCAGGCGGTCTAGTTCTTTGATGGGCTTGGTGTCGTACTAATCAGTCTGGAAGGCCTCTCCCTCCTAACAAATGTATCGACCGTGACAGGATTCGAACCTGCAATCTTCGGATCCGAAGTCCGACGCCTTATCCGTTAGGCCAAACGGTCTGGTGATTAGAAGGGCTTGGTATCGTACTAATCAGTCTGAAACGCCTCTTCCTCCATCCAAAAATATCGACCGTGACAGGATTCGAACCTGTAATCATCGGATCCGAAGTCCGACGCCTTATCCGTTAGGCCACACGGTCTCGTGCTTGGATGGGCTTCGTATAGTACTATTCAGTCAGAAAGGCCTCGTCTTCCAACAAAATTTTCGACCATTACATTATTCAAACCTGCAATCTTCGGATCGGAACTCCGACGCCTTATTCGTTAGGCCACACGGTCTGGTGTTTAGAAGGGCTTGGTATCGTACCAATCAGTCTGAAAAGCCTCTCTATCCTTTTCAGACATAACGACCGTGAAAGGATTCGAACCTGCAATCTTCGGATCCGATGTCGGCCGCCCTAACTGTCAGGCCCCACTGCCTGGTGTTTAAAATGGCTTGGTATCGCACTAATCAGTCTGAAAGGCCGCTTCCTCCAAGCGAAAACATCGACCGTGACAGGATTCGAACCTGCATTCTTCGGATCCTCAAGTCCGACGCCTTATTCGTTAGGCCACACGGTCTGTGCTTAGAGGTGCCTGGTATCGTTCTAATCAGTCTGAAGGGCCTCTTCCTCCATCCAAATTTATCGACCGTGATAGGATTCGAATCTGCATTCTTTGGATCCGAAGTCCGACAACTTAACCGATAGGCCACACGGTCTGGGCCTTAGTAGGGTTTTGTATCGTACTAATCGGTCTGGAAGGCCTCTTCCTCCAACCGGAAATATCGACCGTGGGAGGATTCGAACCTGCATTCTTCGGATCCGAAGTCCGACGCCTTATCCGTTAGGCCACATGGTCTGGTGCTTTGAAGGGCTTGGTGTCGTACTAATCAGTCTGGAAAGCCTCTCACTCCAAACAAAAGTATCGACCGTGACAGGATTCGAACCTGCAATCTTCGGATCCGAAGTCCGACGTCTTATCCGTTAGGCCACACGGTCTGGTGATTGGAAGGGCTTGGTATCGTACTAATCAGTCTGAAACGCCTCTTCCTCCATCCAAAAAATATCGACCGTGACAGTATTCGAACCTGCAATCGTCGGATCCGATGTCCGACGCCTTATCCGTTACGCCACATGGTCAGGTGCTGTGAAGGGCTTGGTGTCGTACTAATCAGTCTGGAAAGCCTCTCACTACAAACAAAAGTATCGACCGTGACAGGATTCGAACCTGCAATCTTCGGATCCGAAGTCCGACGCCTTATCCGTTAGGCCACACGGTCTGGTGCTTAGAAGGGCTTGGTATCGTACTAATCAGTCTGAAACGCCTCTTCCTCCATCCAAAAAATATCGACCATGACAGGATTCGAACCTGCAATCGAAGGATCCGATGTCCGACGCCTTATCCGTTACGCCACATGGTCAGGTGTTTTGAAGGGCTTGGTGTCGTACTAATCAGTCTGGAAAGCCTCTCCCTCCGAACAAAGGTATCGACCGTGACAGGATTCGAACCTGCAATCGTCGGATCCGATGTCCGACGCCTTGTCCGTTACGCCACATGGTTTGGTGCTTCGACGGGCTTGGTATCGTACTAATCAGTCTGAAAGGCCTCTTCCTCCAACCGAAGATATCGAACGTGACCGGATGCGAAGTCCGACGCCTTATCCGTTAGGCCACACGGTCCGGTGCTTAGAAAGGCTTGGAATCGTACTAATTTGTCTGAAACGCCTCTTCCTCCATCCAAAAATATCGACCGTGACAGGAATCGAACCTGCAATCTTCGGATCCGAAGTCCGACGCCGTATCCGTTAGGCCACACGGTCTGGTGCATAGACTCGCTTGGTATCGTACTAATCAGTCCGAAACGCATCTTCCTCCATCCAAATATATCGACCGTGACAGGATTCGAACCTGTAATCTTCGGATCCGAACTCCGACGTCTTATCCGTTAGGCCACACAGTCCCGTGTGTGAAAGGGCTTGGTATCCTACTAATCAGTCTGGAAAGCCTCTCCCTCCAAACAAAAGTATCGACCGTGACAGGATTCGAACCTGCAATCTTTGGATCCGAAGTCCGACGCCTTATCCATTAGGCCACACGGTCTGGTGCTTGGATGGGCTTGGTATCGTACTAAACAGTCTGGAAGGCCTCTTCCTCCAACCGAAAATATGGACCGATACAAGATTCGAACCTCAATCGTCGGGTCCGGAGTCCGACGCCTTATCCGTTAAGCCCAAGGCCTGGTGGTTTGGCGGGCTTGGTATCGTACTAATCAGTCTGAAAGGCCTCTTCCTCGAACCGAAAATATCGACCGTGACCGGATTCGAACCTGTAATCTTCGGTTCCGAAGTCCGACGTCTTATCCGTCAAGCCACAGGGTTTGGTGCTTACAAGGGCTTGGTATCGTACTAATCAGTCTGAAAGGCCTCTCCCTCCAACCAAATATATCGACCGCGACAGGATTCGAACCTGCAGTATTGGGATCCGATGTCCGACGCCTTATCCTTTAGGCCACACGATCTGGTGCTCAGATGGGCTTGGTGTAGTACTATTCAGTCTGAAAGGCCTCGTCTTCCAACCAAATTATCGACCTTTAAAGGATTCAAACCTGCAATATTCGGATCCGAACTCCGGCGTCTTATCCGTTTGGCCACACAGTCTGGTGTGTGAAAAGGCTTGGTATCCTACTAATCAGTCTGAAAATCCTCTTCATCCAAAAATATCGACCGTGACAGGATTCGAACCTGCAATCTTCGGATCCGAAGTCCGACGCCTTATCCGTTAGGCCACACGGTCTGGTGCTTAGAAGGGCTTGGTATCGTACTAATCAGTCTGAAACGCCTCTTCCTCCATCCAAAAATATCGACCGTGACAGGATTCGAACCTGTAATCATCGGATCCGAAGTCCGACGCCTTATCCGTTAGGCCACACGGTCTCATGCTTGGATGGGCTTCGTATAGTACTATTCAGTCAGAAAGGCCTCGTCTTCCAACGAAATTTTCGACCATTACATTATTCAAACCTGCAATCTTGGGATCGGAACTCCGACGCCTTATTCGTTAGGCCACACGGTCTGGTGTTTAGAAGGGCTTGGTATCGTACCGATCAGTCTGAAAAGCCTCTCTATCCTTGGTGTCGTACTAATCAGTCTGGAAAGCCTCTCACTCCAAACAAAAGTATCGACCGTGACAGGATTCGAACCTGCAATCTTCGGATCCGATGTCGGCCTCCCTAACTGTCAGGCCCCACGGCCTGGTGTTTAAAATGGCTTGGTATCGCACTAATCAGTCTGAAAGGCCTCTTCCTCCAACCGAAAACATCGACCGTGACAGGATTCGAACCTGCATTCTTCGGATCCTCAAGTCCGACGCCTTATCCGTTAGGCCACACGGTCTGTGCTTAGAGGTGCCTGGTGTCGTTCTAATCAGTCTGAAGGGCCTCTTCCTCCATCCAAATTCATCGACCGTGATAGGATTCGAACCTGCATTCTTTGGATCCGAAGTCCGACAACTTAACCGATAGGCCACACGGTCTGGGCCTTAGTAGGGTTTTGTATCGTACTAATCGGTCTGGAAGGCCTCTTCCTCCAACCGGAAATATCGGTGCTTTGAAGGGCTTGGTGTCGTACTAATCAGTCTGGAAAGCCTCTCACTCCAAAGTATCGACCGTGACAGGATTCGAACCTGCAATCTTCGGATCCGAAGTCCGATGTCTTATCCGTTAGGCCACACGGTCTGGTGATTGGAAGGGCTTGGTATCGTACTAATCAGTCTGAAACGCCTCTTCCTCCATCCAAAAAATATCGACCGTGACAGTATTCGAACCTGCAATCGTCGGATCCGATGTCCGACGCCTTATCCGTAACGCCACATGGTCAGGTTCTTTGAAGGGCTTGGTGTCGTACTAATCAGTCTGGAAAGCCTCTCACTACAAACAAAAGTATCGACCGTGACAGGATTCGAACCTGCAATCTTCGGATCCGAAGTCCGACGCCTTATCCGTTAGGCCACACGGTCTGGTGCTTAGAAGGGCTTGGTATCGTACTAATCAGTCTGAAACGCCTCTTCCTCCATCCAAAAAATATCGACCATGACAGGATTCGAACCTGCAATCGAAGGATCCGATGTCCGACGCCTTATCCGTTACGCCACATGGTCAGGTGTTTTGAAAGGCTTGGTGTCGTACTAATCAGTCTGGAAAGCCTCTCCCTCCAAACAAAGGTATCGACCGTGACAGGATTCGAACCTGCAATCGTCGGATCCGATGCCCGACGCCTTGTCCGTTACGCCACATGGTCTGGTGCTTTGACGGGCTTGGTATCGTACTAATCAGTCTGAAAGGCCTCTTCCTCCAACCGAAGATATCGAACGTGACCGGATGCGAAGTCCGACGCCTTATCCGTTAGGCCACACGGTCCGGTGCTTAGAAAGGCTTGGAATCGTACTAATCAGTCTGAAACGCCTCTTCCTCCATCCAAAAATATCGACCGTGACAGGAATCGAACCTGCAATCTTCGGATCCGAAGTCCGACGCCGTATCCGTTAGGCCACACGGTCTGGTGCTTAGAATCGCTTGGTATCGTACTAATCAGACCGAAACGCATCTTCCTCCATCCAAATATATCGACCGTGACAGGATTCGAACCTGTAATCTTCGGATCCGAATTCCGACGTCTTATCCGTTAGGCCACACAGTCCCGTGTGTGAAAGTGCTTGGTATCCTACTAATCAGTCTGAAAATCCTCTTCCTCCATCCAAAAATATCGACCGTGACAGGATTCGAACCTGCAATCATCGGATCCAATGTCCGACGCCTTATCCGTTACCCCACACGGTCTAGTTCTTTGAAGGGCTTGGTGTCGTACTAATCAGTATGGAAGGCCTCTCCCTCCAAACTAAAGTATCGACCGTGACAGGATTCGAACCTGCAATCTTCGGATCCGAAGTCCGACGCCGTATCCGTTAGGCCACACGGTCTGGTGCTTAGAATCGCTTGGTATCGTACTCATCAGTCCGAAACGCATCTTCCTCCATCCAAATATATCGACCGTGACAGGATTCGAACCTGTAATCTTCGGATCCGAAGCCCGACGCCTTATAAGTGAGGACAGACGGTCTGGTACTTGGATGGGCTTCGTATAGTACTATTCAGTCAGAAAGGCCTCGTCTTCCAACAAAATTTACGACCATTACAGGATTCAAACCTGCAATCTTCGGATCCGAACTCCGACGCCTTATCCGTTAGGCCACACAGTCTGGTGTGTTAAAGGGCTTGGTATCGTACTAATCAGTCTGAAAAGCCTCTCTATCCTTTAAAAAAAAAAAAAAACGACCGTGACAGGATTTCAACCTGCAATCTTCGAACCTGACGTCGGCCACCCTATCTGTCAGGCCACAAGGTCTGGTGTTTAGAAGGGCTTGGTACCGTACTAATCAGTTTGAAAGGCTTCTCTATCCAACCGGAAATATCGACCGTGAGAGGATCCGAACCTGCAATCTTCGGATCCGCAGTCCGACGCCTTATCCGTTAGGCCACACGGTCCGGTGCTTAGAAAGGCTTGGAATCGTACTAATCAGTCTGAAACGCCTCTTCCTCCATCCAAAATTTCCGACCGTGACAGGAATCGAACCTGCAATCTTTGGAACCGGTGTCCGACGGCTTATCCGTTACGCCACATGATCAGGTGCTTTGAAGGGCTTGGTGTCGTACTAATCAGTCTGGAAAGCCTCTCCCTCCAAACAAAAGTATCGAACGTGACAGGATTCGAACTTGCAATCTTCGGATCCGAAGTCCGACGCCTTATCCGTTAGGCCACACGGTCAGGTGCTTGGATAGGCTTGGTATCGTACTAATCAGTCTGGAAGGCCTCTTCCTCCAACCGAAAATATCGACCGATACATGATTCGAACCTCAATCGCCGGGTCCGGAGTTCGATGCCTTATTCGTGAGGCCACACGGTCTGGTGTTTAAAAGGGCTTGGTATCGTACCAATCAGTATGAAAAGCCTCTCTATCATTTTCAAAAAAAAACGACCGTGACAGGATTTCCACCTGCAATCTTCGGATCCGAAGTCTTATCCGTTAGGCCACACGGTCAGGTGCTCTGAAGGGCTTGGTGTCGTACTAATCAGTCTGGAAAGCCTCTCCCTCCAAACAAAAGTATCGACCGTGACAGGATTCGAACCTGCATTCTTCGGATCCGAAGTCCGACGCCTTATCCGTTGCGCCACATGGTCAGGTGCTTTGAAGGGCTTGGTGTCGTACTAATCAGTCTGGAAAGCCTCTCCCTCCAAACAAAAGTATCGACTGTGACAGGATTCGAACCTGCAATCGTCGGATCCGATGTCCGACGCCTTATCCGTTACGCCACATGGTCTGGTGCTTTGACGGGCTTGGTATCGTACTAATCAGTCTGAAAGGCCTCTTCCTCCAACCGAAGATATCGACCGTGACAGGATTCGAACCTGCAGTCTTCGGATCCGAAGTCCGACGCCCTAGCCGCTAGGCCACACGGTCTGGTGCGTAGACGGACTTTGTGTCGTACCAAACAGTCTGAAAGGCCTCTTCCTCCAACCGAAAATATCGACGGTGACAGGATTCGAACCTGCAGTCTTCGGATCCTAAGTCCGACGCCTTCCTCCAACCGAAAATATCGACCGTGACAGGATTGGAACTTGCAATAATCGGAGCCGATGTCCGACGCCTTATCCGTTACGCCACACGGTCAGGTGCTTAGAAAGGCTTGGAGTCGTACTAATCAGTCTGAAAGGCCTCTTCCTCCAACCGAAGATATCGACCGTGACAGGATTCGAACCTGCAGTCTTCGGATCCGAAGTCCGACGCCCTAGCCGCTAGGCCACACGGTCTGGTGCGTAGACGGACTTTGTGTCGTACCAAACAGTCTGAAAGGCCTCTTCCTCCAACCGAAAATATCGACGGTGACAGGATTCGAACCTGCAGTCTTCGGATCCTAAGTCCGACGCCTTCCTCCAACCGAAAATATCGACCGTGACAGGATTGGAACTTGCAATCATCGGAGCCGATGTCCGACGCCTTATCCGTTACGCCACACGGTCAGGTGCTTAGAAAGGTTTGGAGTCGTACTAATCAGTCTGAAAGGCATATCCCTCCAAACAAAAATTTCGACCGTGACAGGATTCGAACCTGCAATCTTCGGATCCGAAGTCTGACGCCTTATCCGTTAGGCCACACGGTCTGGTGCTTGGATGGGCTTGGTATCGTACTAATCAGTCTGGAAGGCCTGTTCCCCCAACCGAAAATATCGTCCGCTACAAGTTTCGAACCTCAATCGTCGGGTCCAGAGTCCGACGCCTTATCCGTTAGGCCACATGGTCTGGTGCTTCGACGGGCTTGGTATCGTACTAATCAGTCTGAAGGGCCTTTTGCTCCAACCGAAAATATCGACCGTGACAGGATTCGAACCTGCAGTCTTCGGATCCGAAGTCCGAAGCCTTATCCGTCAGGCCACACGGTCTGGGGTTTTCAATTGCTTGGTATCGTACTCATCAGTCAGAAAGGCTCTTCCTCCAACCGAAAATATCGACCGTGACAGGATTCGAACCTGCACTCATCGAATCCGATGTCCGAATTCTTATCCGTTACCCCCACACGGTCTAGTTCTTTGATGGGCTTGGTGTCGTACTAATCAGTCTGGAAGGCCTCTCCCTCCTAACAAAAGTATCGACCGTGACAGGATTCGAACCTGCAATCTTCGGATCCGAAGTCCGACGCCTTATCCGTTAGGCCACACGGTCTGCTGCTTAGAAGGGCTTGGTATCGTACTAATCAGTCTGAAACGCCTCTTCCTCCATCCAAAAATATCGACCGTGACAGGCTTCGAACCTGTAATCTTCGGATCCGAAGTCCGACGCCTTATCCGTTAGGCCACACGGTCTCGTGCTTGGATGGGCTTCGTATAGTACTATTCAGTGAGAAAGGCCTCGTCTTCCAACAAAATTTTCGACCATTACAAGATTCAAACCTGCAATCTTCGGATCGGAACTCCGACGCCTTATTCGTTAGGCCACACGGTCTGGTGTTTAGAAGGGCTTGGTATCGTACCAATCAGTCTGAAAAGCCTCTCTATCCTTTTCAGACATAACGACCGTGAAAGGATTCGAACCTGCAATTTTCGGATCCGATGTCGGCCGCCCTAACTGTCAGGCCCCACGGCCTGATGTTTAAAATGGCTTGGTATCGCACTAATCAGTCTGAAAGGCCTCTTCCTCCAAGCGAAAACATCGACCGTGACAGGATTCGAACCTGCATTCTTCGGATCCTCAAGTCCGACGCCTTATCCGTTAGGCCACACGGTCTGTGCTTAGAGGTGCCTGGTATCGTTCTAATAAGTCTGAAGGGCCTCTTCCTCCATCCAAATTCATCGACCGTGATAGGATTCGATCCTGCATTCTTTGGATCCGAAGTCCGACAACTTAACCGATAGGCCACACGGTCTGGGCCTTAGTAGGGTTTTGTATCGTACTAATCGGTCTGGAAGGCCTCTTCCTCCAACCGGAAATATAGACCGTGGGAGGATTCGAACCTGCAATCTTCGGATCCGAAGTCCGACGCCTTATCCGTTAGGCCACACGGTCTGGTGCTTTGAAGGGCTTGGTGTCGTACTAATAAGTCTGGAAAGCCTATCACTCCAAACCAAAGTATCGACCGTGACAGGATTCGAACCTGCAATCTTCGGATCCGAAGTCTACGTCTTATCCGTTAGGCCACACGGTCTGGTGATTGGAAGGGCTTGGTATCGTACTAATCGGTCTGAAACGCCTCTTCCTCCATCCAAAAAATATCGACCGTGACAGTATTCGAACCTGCAATCGTCGGATCCGATGTCCGACGCCTTATCCGTTACGCCACATGGTCAGGTGCTTTGAAGGGCTTGGTGTCGTACTAATCAGTCTGGGAAGCCTCTCACTCCAAACAAACGTATCGACCGTGACAGGATTCGAACCTGCAATCTTCGGATCCGAAGTCCGACGCCTTATCCGTTAGGCCACACGGTCTGGTGTTTAGAAGGGCTTGGTATCGTACTAATCAGTCTGAAACGCCTCTTCCTCCATCCAAAAAATATCGACCGTGACAGGATTCGAACCTGCAATCGAAGGATCCGATGTCCGACGCCTTATCCGTTACGCCACATGGTCAGGTGTTTTGAAGGGCTTGGTGTCGTACTAATCAGTCTGGAAAGCCTCTCCCTCCAAACAAAGGTATCGACCGTGACAGGATTCGAACCTGCAATCGTCGGATCCGATGTCCGACGCCTTATCCGTTACGCCACATGGTCTGGTGCTTTGACGGGCTTGGTATCGTACTAATCAGTCTGAAAGGCCTCTTCCTCCAACCGAAGATATCGAACGTGACCGGATGCGAAGTCCGACGCCTTATCCGTTAGGCCAAATGGTCCGGTGCTTTGAAAGGCTTGGAATCGTACTAATGAGTCTGAAACGCCTCTTCCTCCATCCAAAAATATCGACCGAGACAGGAATCGAACCTGCAATCGTCGGAACCGGTGTCCGACGCCTTATCCGTTACGCCACATGGTCAGGTGCTTTGAAGGGCTTGGTGTCGTACTAATCAGTCTGGAAAGCCTCTCCCTCCAAACAAATGTATCGACCGTGACAGTATTCGAACCTGAAATCTTCGGATCCGAACTCCGACGTCTTATCCGTTAGGCCACACAGTCCCGTATGTGAAAGGGCTTGGTATCCTACTAATCAGTCTGAAAATCCTCTTCCTCCATCCAAAAATATCGACCGTGACAGGATTCGAACCTGCAATCATCGGATCCAATGTCCGACGCCTTATCCGTTACCCCACACGGTCTAGTTCTTTGAAGGGCTTGGTGTCGTATTAATCAGTCTGGAAGGCCTCTCCCTCCAAACTAAAGTATCGACCGTGACAGGATTCGAACCTGCAATATTCGGATCCGAAGTCCGACGCCGTATCCGTTAGGCCACACGATGTGGTGCTTAGAATCGCTTGGTATCGTACTAATCAGTCCGAAACGCATCTTCCTCCATCCAAATATATCGACCGTGACAGGATTCGAACCTGTAATCTTCGGATCCGAAGCCCGACGCCTTTTAAGTTAGGCCAGACGGTCTGGTACTTGGATGGGCTTCGTATAGTACTATTCAGTCAGAAAGGCCTCGTCTTCCAACAAAATTTTCGACCATTACAGGATTCAAACCTGCAATCTTCGGATCCGAACTCCGACGCATTATCCGTTAGGCCACACAGTCTGGTGTGTGAAAGGGCTTGGTATCGTACTAATCAGTCTGAAAAGCCTCTCTATCCTTTTCAAAAAAAAAAAAAAAAAAAAAAACGACCGTGACAGGATTTCAACCTGCAATCTTCGAACCTGACGTCGGCCACCCTATCTGTCAGGCCACAAGGTCTGGTGTTTAGAAGGGCTTGGTACCGTACTAATCAGTGTGAAAGGCCTCTCTATCCAACCGGAAATATCGACCGTGAGAGGATCCGAACCTGCAATCTTCGGATCCGCATTCCGACGCCTTATCGGTTAGGCCACACGGTCCGGTGCTTAGAAAGGCTTGGAATCGTACTAATCAGTCTGAAACGCCTCTTCCTCCATCCAAAAATACCGACCGTGACAGGAATCGAACCTGCAATCTTTGGAACCGTTGTCCGACGGCTTATCCGTTAAGCCACATGGTCAGGTGCTTTGAAGGGCTTGGTGTCGTACTAATCAGTCTGGAAAGCCTCTCCCTCCAAACAAAAGTATCGAACGTGACAGGATTCGAACTTGCAATCTTCGGATCCGAAGTCCGACGCCTTATCCGTTAGACCACACGGTCAGGTGCCTGGATGGGCTTGGTATCGTACTAATCAGTCTGGAAGGCCTCTTCCTCCAACCGAAAATATCGACCGATACATGATTCGAACCTCAATCGTCGGGTCCGGAGTTCGACGCCTTATTCTTGAGGCCACACGGTCTAGTGTTTAAAAGGGCTTGGTATCGTACCAATTAGTCTGAAAAGCCTCTCTATCATTTTCAAAAAAAAAACGACCGTGACAGGATTTCAACCTGCAATCTTCGGACCCGACGTCAGCCGCCCTATCTGTCAGGCCACAAGGTCTGGTATTTAGAAGGGCTTGGTACCGTACTAATCAGTTTGAAAGGCCTCTCTATCCAACCGGAAATATGGACCGAGAGAGGATTCGAACCTGCAATATTCAGATCCGAAGTCTTATCCGTTAGGCCACACGGTCAGGTGCTCTGAAGGGCTTGGTGTCGTACTAATCAGTCTGGAAAGCCTCTCCCTCCAAACAAAAGTATCGACCGTGACAGGATTCGAACCTGCATTCTTCGGATCCGAAGTCCGACGCCTTATCCGTTACGCCACATGGTCAGGTGATTTGAAGGGCTTGGTGTCGTACTAATCAGTCTGGAAAGCCTCTCCCTCCAAACAAACGTATCGACCGTGACAGGATTCGAACCTGCAATCGTCGGATCCGATGTCCGACGCCTTATCCGTTACGCCACATGGTCTGGTGCTTTGACGGGCTTGGTATCGTACTAATCAGTCTGAAAGGCCTCTTCCTCCAACCGAAGATATCGACCGTGACAGGATTCGAACCTGCAGTCTTCGGATCCGAAGTCCGACGCCCTAGCCGCTAGACCACACGGTCTGGTGCGTAGACGGACTTTGTGTCGTACCAAACAGTCTGAAAGGCCTCTTCCTCCAACCGAAAACATCGACTGTGACCGGATTCGAACCTGCAATCTTCGGAACCGAAGTCCGACGTCTTATCCTTCAGGCCACTGGGTTAGGTGCTTACAGAGGCTTGGTATCGTACTAATCAGTCTGAATGGCCTCTCCCTCCAACCAAATATATCGACTGCGACAGGTTTCGAACCCGCAGTCTGGGGATCCGAAGTCCGACGCTTTATCCTTAGGGCACACGATCTGGTGCTCAGCTCGGCTTGGTATAGTACTATTCAGTCTGAAAGGCCTCGTCTTCCAACCAAATTATCGACCATTAAAGGATTCAAACCATTAATCTTCGGATCCGAACTCCGACGCCTTATCCGATAGGCCACACAGTCTGGTGTTTTCTAGAGCTTGGTATCGTACTAATCAGTCTGAAAAGCCTCTCTATCCTTTTCAAAAAAATGACCTGACAGGATTTCAACCTGCAATAATCGGATCCGACGTCAGCTGCATTATCCGTTAGACACACGGTCTGGTTCTTAGAAGGGCTTGGTGTCGTACTAATCAGTCTGAAAGGCCTCTCCCTCCAACAAAAAAATTCTACCGTGACATGATTCGAATCTACAATCTACGGATCCGAAGTTTGACGCCTTATCCGTTAGGCTACACGGTCTGGTGCTCTGAAGGGCTTGGTGTCGTACTAATCAGTCTGGAAGGCCTCTCCCTCCAAACAAAAGTATTGACCGTGACAGGATTCGAATTTGCAATCTTCGAATCCGAAGTCCTACGCCTTATCCGTTAGGCCACACGGTCTGGTGCTTGCATGGGCTTGGTATCGTACTAATCAGTTTGGAAGGCTTCTTCCTCCAACCGAAAATATCGACCGTTACTGGATTTGAACCTGCAATCTTCGGATCCGAAGTCCGACGCCTTATCCGTTAGGTCAAACGGTCTGGGGATTAGTATGGCTTGGTATCGTACTCATCAGTCAGAAAGGCTCTTCTTCCAACCGAAAATAACGACCGTGACAGGATTCGAACCTGCAATCTTCGGATACGATGCCCTTCGCGTTATCCGTTAGACCACACGATCTGGTGCTTAGTAGGGCTTGGTATCGTACTAATCAGTCTGAAAGGCCTCTTTCTCCAACCGAAAATATCGACCGTTACTGGATTTGAACCTGCAATCTTCGGATCGGAAGTCCGACGCCTTATCGGTTAGGCCACACAGTCTGGTGCTTAGACGGACTTGGTATCGTACCAATCAGTCTGAAAGGCCTCTTCCTCCAACCCAAAATATCGACGGTGACCGGATTCGGACCTGCAATCTTCGGATCAGAAGTCCGACGATTTATCGGTTAGGCCACCAGGTCTGGCGATTAGAAGGTCTTGGTTTCGTACTAATCAGTCTGAAAGGCCTCTTCCTCCATCCAAATAACGACCGTGACAGGATTCGCACCTGCAATCTTGGGATCCGAAGTGCGACGCCTTATCCTCTAGGCCACACGGTCTGGTGCTGAGAGGGGCTTGATATAGTACTATTCAGTCTGAAAGGCCTCGTCCTCCAACCAAATTACCGACCATTACAGGATTCAAACCTGCAAACTTCGGATCCGAAATCCGACGCCTTATCCGTTGGGCCACACGGTCTGGTGTTTAAAAGCGCTTGGTATCGTACTAATTAGACTGAAAAGCCTCTCTATATGCATTTCACCAAGAAACAGTCAGCACGAGAGTCAAAATATCCCGGGGCGCCAGATGGGTTAAAGCTAATCGCAAAAACGACATCAAATGAAAAAAATGCTTTACTGATTTTTGGCTCAATGCAACAATAAGGATAGAAGGAGATTCAACTGGGCATAACACATCATGTAAAATTATCTCATTTTATTCTGAATTTAAAATTGGCTGCAAAATAAAATGCTCAAAGCAGCATCATTCATGTGTGGCGACCTACATTACTATTTACACAAAGTACAGAAATTTTCCAACACTTGGACAATTATCTTTGGAGACACAAGTCTGATCATCAGTCCTGTAGACTGTGTTCCGAAATTATATCCATTATTTATGATTAAATCCAGTTCAAATTTAATTGTCTTTACTGGAAATACTGTAGTTCACTGGTTGAATTTTTACATAATATTAACACTCGTAGAATAATTGTTCATAGAATTTTTAACTTTCACTTATTTTTCCAGTTTCAAAAAATATTGTCAAAAATATTATTATCTCTGAATCAACACAAATTATGTACACATATTAATAACAACATCTGAAAAGTATCTGACCCTTGAGCATAGCATCGAAGAACTGTGCGAAGCACAACAAAATTAATTGTTCTTCTGACATTAAACGTTTCGAGAAGTGACTCGATTATGAACTTCAAGTTCCTAACAAAATATATGATTTCTGAATCATCAACTTGATCAATAAATTGTTGGACCATTCAACTATTCGATTTTCCACTTGGAATCATTATTAAGAAAAATATTTATATTTGTGGCCATTTTAGTAACTTTCACAGCTTGCAATTCATGAACAGAATGCGGAAATAAGAATTGTAGCTTCATAATAAATTCATTTAGTTCATGACACTAGGATAGAAAACATCCTTCAAATTATTCGTGGTTATAGAATTATTTTTAATTGGCAGTGGCCCATTCTATTATTTTTATAAGAACACAATATTCCAACAACAACGGCAAAAGGTCTTCCTCTGAAGAAGAATAAAATACTATCATGACAAATCCGGGTTCTAGCAAAATCAAAGTCTTAATGGAATCCGTAAACAAGGTTGAAATAAGAACTGATGGTTTTTAAGAAATAACCTTTGGGTCATTCATACGACGCAATGTGTAGTTCCAATACTCCTTCTTTAACACTGAGTCATCGAACCTGCTATTTGATTGATGCTCAAATAAAAACCTCCTCATTCCTGCGACTTAAACATGCGCACCTGGGAATGGCATTTCAACTACTCCACACACATAAATTTTCTTCCCCAAATTTATACAATAAATCAAGCCCCTGCTTATTATCAACACTGGAAGATTTATAAACTTACAAGTTTATTTTATTTTACCATTCAGTTCAAATCGTGAAGTTACCACACTTATGATACTCTCTATTTCACTTTCGAATGTGTATCTACGTCATGATTTTATATAAATACAAAAATATCCTAATTGATACAAATATCATTTGCTTCCCGTTTCATGCCTCTCCGTGTTATCTGAAAAATATACTTTGCTCATTGCAAATATTAACTGTTCAACCAGAACTGTAATGTTGGTTGAATGCGGGCTTGCGCTAACCACTATCCTTCGGAAAATCACCTGTTCCAAACTAGAAATGATTAAACTACTTCATAAGCTCTCTCTCAATGAATGTGATTATTAGAAAATATAAGATCCAAGAATTATTTAGAAAAGTTATGAAAATCATTATTATTATTATTAGTGGATTATTATTATTATTATTATTATTATTATTAGTTATATTATTGTAATTGTGTTTAATTATTATTTCATTATGTGAGAATCCACATGTTCGATTCTTCGAATATGGATAAAATATCCATTTCTCAACAAAAATAATTATTAACTTTTACAGTTACCTCGGCTGATTACCGTGATTATCAAAAAAATATGAAACATTCAAATAAATGCTCGTTATGCTCGGTCATCGATCCTAAACTGTTCTGAGTGCTGAAAATACTCAGAATAACTCTAATATGTCTTGCGTAAATCATTGCAAGATTTAAATACGAAGAAAAACAAATGTGTTGGTCATCTGCAGAAAATGAGTTTGTTCCAATTAGCTAGGCATAATATAAAAGTCAAATGTGGCTTACATTTCTCGTTGGTCTTGAAGCGTAGTGAACCTGGTCTGTACCAGATTTATCCAGATACATGCCCTATTGGACACGCACGTCTAATCCTTGTATCGGCCGCCATTATATACCCACAATCTGTCTAACACGACATAGTGGAAATATTTCTTGAAGGTTGAAGTAACTGCTGATCCATTTTAATATTGGCTTCAATTAAATCCATAGCAGTTCGCTTAAATGGGGTCAGATCCAAATGATCTATTCTCAAATACGTCAGTTGTAACATAACTCACGGTAATCTTTTCAGTACAAGAAAACACTGACAGTCTAAATCAATCAACGGCTGTTCTGAAGATCGTTCCCTGGGCATGGTTTATCACCATCTATCATGCGCGAAGCAACTTATAGTTTCCCTTTGTCGGCTAATGAACAACACCGTGATAGACTGGCCTTCAATATACTGAAAGATCGGAATGGTTATCAAGTTACAATTTATGAAACTGACTAATTCGATTAAAATATCCAAGTATTGAATTATTATTACTGGACTGTGACAAAGTACTTTCTAGACAAAGTCTAGCATGTGTCCATATAGAAATAAAGTATTTCACCAGTGTCCGTAGAAAAATAACAATCACCTTAGTGATTCCCTCTGCCGGAAACTTACTATGTTCCACACATATCGTAACACTTTTGTGACTATCACAATTTAAAGATATCTTCTGCGTAGATCCGGCAACCATGTGCCTTGGCTCAACGTAGCAGCAGCACCTTGTCATGCAAGAGCTTGGTTCCAAGTGAGCTGATGATGCTTGGGCCGGTCGGCTTTTATTCAAAACTGTCGGGTCCACGCTGGATCACGCTGAAATCTGGAAATCCTCATATCTCCGGTGTCTCTGGTCCGATTCACTTGAGACTAAGTGCATTGTCTTTCATTTGGCCGTGCCAGTAATCTGATCCAAGTCTCAAGTCTCTACTCCATGGCTAACTATTTAATCAACAGATATTCTCGACCTCTGCTACTACTCGATACGTCACTTAACATGCTCTTGGCTGCACAAAGTTTCCATTCCATTCTAGAAGTAATGGAGAGCGATATTCAAATATCTCAACTTTCAAAAGCGGCTGTAGCCTTTCCCTTGATATCTAGGTGTCTGAATCTAGGAATCTTGGCTTGGTGTCGTACTAATCAGTCTGGAAAGCCTCTCCCTCCAAACAAAAATATCGACCGTGACAGGATTCGAACCTGCAATCTTCGGATCCGAAGACCGACGCCTTATCCGTTAGTCCACATGGTCTGGTGCTTGAATGGGCTTGGTATCGTCCTAATCAGTCTGAAAGGCCTCTTCCTCCAACCGAAAATATCGACCGTGACAGGATTCGAACCTGCAGTCTTCGGATCCGAAGTCCGAAGCCTTTTCCGTTAGGCCACACGGTCTGGGGATTAGAATAGCTTGGTATCGTACTCATCAGTCAGAAAGGCTCTTCCTCCAACCGAAAATATCGACCGTGACAGGATTCAAACCTGCAATCTTCGGATCCGATGTCCGTCACATTATCCGTTAGGCCACACGATCTTGTGCTTAGAATGGCTTGGTATCGTACCCATCAGTCTGAAAGGCCTGTTCCGCCAACAGAAATTATCGACCGATACTGGATTCGAACTTGCAATCTTCGGATCCGAACTCCGACGTCTTACCCGTTAGGCCACACAGTCTGGTGCGTGCAATGGCTTGGTATCCTACTTATCAGTCTGAAAATCCTCTTCCTCCATCCAAAAATATCGACCGTGACGGGATTCGAACCTGTAATCTTCGGATCCGAAGTCCGACGCCTTATCCGTTAGGGCACACGGTCTGGTGCTTGGACGGGCTTCGTATAGTACCATTCAGTCAGAAAGGCCTCGTCTTCCAACAAATTTTTCGACCATTACAGGATTCAAACATGCAATCTTCGGATCGGAACTCCGACGCCTTATCCGTTAGGCCACACGGTCTGTTGTTTAGAAGGGCTTGCTATCGTACCAATCAGACTGAAAAGCCTCTCTATCCTTTTCAGAAATAACGACCGTGAAAGGATTCAAACCTGCAATCTTCGGATCCGATGTCGGCCGCCCTAACTGTCAGGCCCCACGGCCTGGTGTTTAAAATGGCTTGGTATCGTACTAATCTGTCTGAAAGGCCTCTTCCTCCAACCGAAAATATCGACCGTGACAGGATTCGAACCTGCAATCATCGGATCCGATGTCCGATGCCTTATCCGTTACGCCACACGGTCTGGTGCTTTGAAGGGCTTGGTGTCGTACTAATCAGTCTGTAAGGCCTCTCCCTCCAAACAAAAGTATCGACCGTGACAGGATTCGAAGCTACAATATTCGGATCCGAAGTCCTAAGCCTTATCCGTTAGGCCACATGGTCTGGTGCTTGCATGGCTTGATATCGTACTAATCAGTCTGGAAGGCTTCTTCCTCCAACCGAAAATATCGACCGTGACCGGATTCGAACATGCAGTCTTCGGATCCGAAGTCCGACGCCTTATCCGTTAGGTCACACGGTCTGGGGTTTAGAATGGCTTGGTATCGTACTCATCAGTCAGAAAGGCTCTTCTTCCAACCGAAAATATCGACCGTGACAGGATTTGAACCTGCAATCTTCGGATACGATGTCCGTCGCGTTATCCGTTAGGCCACATGATCTGGTGCTTAGAAGTGCTTGGTATCGTAATAATCAGTCTGAAAGGCCTCTTCCTCCAACTGAAAATAGCGACTGTTACTGGATTTGAACCTGCAATCTTCGGATCGGAAGTCCGACGCCTTATCGGTTAGGCCACACGGTCTGGTGCTTAGGCGGACTTGGTATCGTACTAATCAGTCTGAAAGGCCTCTTCCTCCAACCGCAAATATCGACGGTGACCGGATTCGGACCTGCAATCTTCGGATACGAAGTCCGACGCCTTTTCCGTTAGGCCACACGGTCTGACACTTAGACAGGCTTGGTATCGTACTAATCAGTCTGAAAGACTAATCCCTCTAACCCAAAATATCGACCGCGACTGGATTCGAACCTGAACTCATCGGATCCGAAGTCCGATGCCTCAGCTGTTAGGCCACACGGTCTGGTGCTTTGAAGGTCTATGATTCGTACTAATCAGTCTGAAAGACCCCGTCCTCCAACCAAAATATCGACCGTGACAGTATTCGAACCTGCACTCTTCGGATCCGAAGTCCGATGCCTTATCCGTTAGGCCACACGTTCTGGAGCCTAGGAGGTCTATGTGTCGTACTAATCAGTCTGAAGGACCTCGTCCTCCAACCTAAATATCAACCGTGACAGGATTCGAATCTGCAATCTTCGGACTCGAAGTTCGACGCCTTAACCGTTAGGCCACAAGGTATGCTGCTTGGAAGGGCCTGGTATCGTACCAATCAGTCTGAAAGGCCTCTTCCTCCAACCGAAAATATCGCCCGTTACAGGATTCTAACCTGCAATCTCCGGAACCGAAGTCCGACGCCTTATCCTTCAGGCCACACGGTCTGGTGCTTAGCAAGGCGTGGCATCGTACTAATTAGTCTGAAAGGCCTCTTCCTCCCACCGAAAATATCGATCGTTACAGGATTAGAACCTGCAGTCTTCGGATCCGAAGTCCGACGCCTTATCCGTTAGGCCACACGTTCTGGGGCTTAGAAGGGCTTGATATCGTACTCATCAGTCAGAAAGGCCTCTCCTCCAACCGAAAATATCGACAGCGACAGGATTCGAACCTGTAATCTTCGGCTCCGATGTCCGTCGCGTTATCCGTTAGGCCACACAATCTTGTGCTTAGGAAGACTTGGTATCGTACCCATCAGTCTGAAAGGCCTCTTCCTCCAACCGAAAATATCGATCGTTACTGGATCCGAACTCCGACGTCTTATCCGTTAGGCCACACAGTCTGGTGTGTGACAGAGCTTGGTATCCTACTAATCAGTCTGAAAATCCTCTTCCTCCATCCCAAAATATCGACCGTGACAGGATTCGAACCTGCAATAATCGGATCCCATGTCCGACGCCTTATCCGTTACCCCACACGGTCTAGTGCCTTGAAGGGCTTGGTGTCGTACTAATCAGTCTGGAAGGCCTCTCCCTCCAAACAAAATTATCGACCGTGACAGGATTCGAACCTGCAATCTTCGGATCCGAAGTCCGACGCCTTATCCGTTAGGCCACACGGTCTGGGGCTTGTATGGGCTTCGTATAGTACTATTCAGTCAGAAAGGCCTCGTCTTCCAACAAATTTTTCGACCATTACTGGATTCAAACCTGCAATCTTCGGAGCGGAACTCCGACGCCTTATCCGTTAGGCCACACGGTCTGTTGTTTAAAATGGCTTGGTCTTGCTATGCCTCTCTATCCTTTTCAGAAATAAAGACCGTGAAAGGATTCAAACCTGCAATCTTCGGATCCGATGTCGGCCGCCCTAACTGTCAGGCCCCACGGCCTGGTGTTTAAAATGGCTTGGTATCGTACTAATCAGTCTGAAAGGCCTCTTCCTCCAACCGAAAATATCGACCGTGACAGGATTCGAACCTGCAATCATCAGATCCTCAAGTCCGACCCCTTATCCGTTAGGCCACACGGTCTGTACTTAGAGGTGCTTGGTATCGTTCTAATTAGTCTGAAGGGCCTCTTCCTCCATCCAAATTTATCGACCGTGACAGAATTCGAACCTGCATTCTTTGGATCCGAAGTCCGACAACTTAACCGATAGGCCACACGGTCTGGGCCTTAGTAGGGCTTGGTATCGTACTAATCAGTCTGGAAGGCCTCTTCCTCCAACCGAAAATATCGACCGTTACTGGATTCGAAACTGCAATCTTCGGATCCGAACTCCGACGCCTTATCCGTTTGGCCACACAGTCTGGTGTGTGAAAGGGCTTGATATCGTACTAATCAGTCTGAAAAGCCTCTCTATCCTTTTCAAAAAAAAAACGACTGTGACAGGATTTCAACCTGCAATCTTCGGACCTGACGTCGGCCGCCCTATCTGTCAGACCACAAGGTCTGGTATTTAGAAGGGCTTGCTACTGTACTAATCAGTCTGAAACGCCTCTTCATCCATCCTAAAATATCGACCGTGACAGGATTCGAACCTGCAATCATCGGATCCGATGTCCGATGCCTTATCCGTTACGCCACACGGTCTGGTGCTTTGAAGGGCTTGGTGTCGTACTCATCAGTCAGAAAGGCTCTTCTTCCAACCGAAAATATCGACCGTGACAGGATTCGAAACTGCAAGCATCGGATACGATGTCCGTCGCGTTATCCGTTAGACCACACGATCTGGTGCTTAGAAGTGCTTGGTATCGTACTAATCAGTCTGAAAGGCCTCTTCCTCCAACTGAAAATAGCGACTGTTACTGGATTTGAACCTGCAATCTTCGGATCGGAAGTCCGACGCCTTATCGGTTAGGCCACACGGTCTGGTGCTTAGGCGGACTTGGTATCGTACTAATCAGTCTGAAAGGCCTCTTCCTCCAGCCGAAAATATCGACGGTGACCGGATTCGGACCTGCAATCTTCGGATACGAAGTCCGACGCCTTTTCCGTTAGGCCACACGGTCTGACACTTAGACAGGCTTGGTATCGTACTAATCAGTCTGAAAGACCAATCCCTCCAACCCAAAATATCGACCGCGACTGGATTCGAACCTGAACTCATCGGATCCGAAGTCCGATGCCTCAGCTGTTAGGCCACACGGTCTGGTGCCTTGAAGGTCTATGATTCGTACTAATCAGTCTGAAAGACCCCGTCCTCCAACCAAAATATCGACCGTGACAGTATTCGAACCTGCACTCTTCGGATCCGAAGTCCGATGCCTTATCCGTTAGGCCACACGGTCTGGGGATTTGAATGGCTTGGTATCGTACTCATCAGTCAGAAAGGCTCTTCCTCCAACGGAAAATATCGACCGTAACAGGATTCGAATCTGCAATCTTCGGACTCGAAGTTCGACGCCTTAACCGTTAGGCCACAAGGTATGCTGCTTGGAAGGGCCTGGTATCGTACCAATCAGTCTGAAAGGCCTCTTCCTCCAACCGAAAATCTCGCCCGTTACAGGATTCTAACTTGCAATCTCCGGAACCGAAGTCCGACGCCTTATCCTTCAGGCCACACGGTCTGGTGCTTAGCAAGGCGTGGCATCGTACTAATTAGTCTGAAAGGCCTCTTCCTCCAACCGAAAATATCGATCGTTACAGGATTAGAACCTGCAGTCTTCGGATCCCAAGTCCGACGCCTTATCCGTTAGCCACACGTTCTGGGGCTTAGAAGGGCTTGATATCGTACTCATCAGTCAGAAAGGCCTCTCCTCCAACCGAAAATATCGACAGTGACAGGATTCGAACCTGTAATCTTAGGATCCGATGTCCGTCGCGTTATCCGTTAGGCCACACGATCTTGTGCTTAGGCGGACTTGGTATCGTACCCATCAGTCTGAAAGGCCTCTTCCTCCAGCCGAAAATATCGATCGTTACTGGATCCGAACTCCGACGTCTTATCCGTTAGGCCACACAGTCTGGTGTGTGACAGTGCTTGGTATCCTACCAATCAGTCTGAAAATCCTCTTCCTCCATCCCAAAATATCGACCGTACAGGATTCGAACCTGCAATAATCGGATCCCATGTCCGACGCCTTATCCGTTACCCCACACGGTCTAGTGCCTTGAAGGGCTTGGTGTCGTACTAATCAGTCTGGAAGGCCTCTCCCTCCTAACAAAAGTATCGACCGTGACAGGATTCGAACCTGCAATCTTCGGATCCGAAGTCCGACGCCTTATCCGTTAGGCCACACGGTCTGGGGCTTGGATGGGCTTCGTATAGTACTATTCAGTCAGAAAGGCCTCGTCTTCCAACAAAATTTTCGACCATTACAGGATTCAAAACTGCAATCTTCGGATCGGAACTCCGACGCCTTATCCGTTAGGGCTTGGTATCGTACCAATGAGTCTGAAAAGCCTCTCTATCCTTTTCAGAAATAACGACCGTGAAATGATTCGAACCTGCAATCTTCGGATCCGATGTCGGCCGCCCTAATTGTCCGTCCCCACGGCCTGGTGTTTAAAATGGCTTGGTATCGTACCAATTAGTCTGAAAGGCATCTTCCTCCAACCGGAAATATCGACCGTGACAGTATTCGAAACTGCAATCTTCGGATCCGAAGTCCGACGCCTTATCCGTTAGGCCACACGGTCTGTGCTTAGAGGTGCTTGGTATCGTTCTAATCAGTCTGAAGGGCCTCTTCCTCCTTCCAAATTTATCGACCGTGATAGGATTCGAACCTGCAGTCTTTGGACCCGAAGTCCGACAACCTAACCTTTAGGCCACACGGTCTGGGCCTTAGTAGGGCTTGCTATCGTACTAATCAGTGTGGAAGGCCTCTTCCTCCAACCGAAAATATCGACCGTTAGTGGATTCGAACCTGCATTCTTCGGATCCGCACTCCGATGCCCTATCCGTCAGGCCACAGGGTTTGGTGCTTACAAAGGCTTGGTATCGTACTAATCAGTCTGAAAGGCCTCTCCCTCCAACCACATATAACGACCGCGACAGGATTCGAACCTGCAGTCTTGGGATCCGAAGTCCCACGCCTTATCCTTTAGGCCACACGATCTGGTGCTCAGATGGGCTTGGTATAGTACTATTCAGTCTGAAAGGCCTCGTCTTCCAACCAAATTATCGACCATTAAAGGATTCAAACCTGCAATCTTCGTATCCGAACTCCGACGCCTTATCCGATAGGCCACAGAGTCTGGTGTTTTCTAGAGCTTGGTATCGTACTAATCAGTCTGAAAAGCCTCCCTATCCTTTTCAAAAAAATGACCTGACATGATTTCAACCTGCAAAATTCGGATCCGACGTCTGCTGCCGTATCCGTTAGGCCACACGGTCTGGTTCTTAGAAGGGCTTGGTGTCGTACTAATCAGTCTGAAGGGCCTCTCCCTCCAACAAAAAATATCATCCCTGACATGATTCGAATCTTCAATCTTCGGATCCGAAGTCCGACGCCTTATCCGTTATGCCACACGGTCAGGTGCCTTGAAGGTCTTTTTGTCGTACTAATCAGTCTGAAAGGCCTCGTCCTCCAACCAAAATATCGACCGTGACAGGATTCGAACCTGTAGTCGTCGGATCCGAAGTCCGACGCCTTATCTGTTAGGCCACACGGTCCTGTGCTTAGCAGGGCTTGGTATCGTACTAATCAGTCTGAAAGGCCTCTCCCTCCAACCAAAAATATGGACCGCGACATGATTCGAACCTGTAATCTTCGGATACGAACTCCGACGCCCTATCCGTTATGCCACACGGTCTGGAGCTTGGATGGGCTTGGTATAGTACTATTTAGTCTGAAAGGCCTCGTCAACCAAACAAATTATCGACCATTGCAGGATTCTAACCTGCAATCTTCGGATCCGAAATCCGACGCCTTATCCGTTGGGCCACACGGTCTGGTGTTTAACAGTGCTTGGTATCGTACTAATTAGACTGAAAAGCCTCTCTATCCCTTTCAAAAATAACGACCGTGACAGAATTCGAACCTGTAATATCCGGGTCCGAATTCGGCCACCCTATCTGTCAGGGTCTAGTGTTTGAAAGGGCTTGGTATCGTACTAATCAGTTTGAAAGGCCTCTCTATCCAAACGTAAATATCGACCGTGACTTGATTCGAACCTGCAACCCTCGGATCCGAAGTCTGACGCATTATCCGTTAGGCCACACGGTGTGTTGCTTAGAAGGGCTTGGTATAGTACTAAATAGTCTGAAAGGCCTCTTCCTCCATCCAAAAATGTCGACCGTCACAGGATTCGAAGCTGAAATCTTCGGATCCGAAGACCTATGCCTTATCCGTTAGGCCACATGGTCTAGTGGGTCGCCGGGCTTGGTATCGTACTAATCAGTCTGAAAGGCCTCTTACTCCAACCGAAAATAACGACCGAGAGACAATTCGAACTAGCAGTCTTCGGATCCAAAGTCCGACTCGTTATCCGTTAAGCCACGCGGTCTGGTTCTTAGAAGGGCTTGGTATCGTACTAATCAGTCTGAAAAACCAATCCCTCCAACCGAAAATATCGACCGCGACAGGATACGAATCTGCAATCTTCGGACCCGAAGTTCGACGCCTTAACCGTTAGGCCATATGGACTGGTGGTTAGAAGCGCTTGGTATCGTACTAATCAGTCTGATAGGCCTTTTCCTCCAACCGAAAATATCAACCGTGACAGGATTCGAATCTGCAATCTTCGGATCCGAAGTTCGACGCCTTATCCATTAGGCCACAATGTCTGGTGTTCAGAAGGGCTTGGTATCGTACTAATCATCCTGAAACGCCTCTTCCTCCATCCAAAAATATCGACCGTGAGAGGATTCGAACCTGCAATCTTCGGATGTGATATCCGACGCCTTATCCGTTAGGCCACACGGTCTGTTGTCTAGAAGGGCTTGGTATCGTACCAATCAGTCAGAAAGGCCTCTCCCTCCAACCAAAAATACCGACTGCGACAGGATTCGAACATGCAATCTTCGGATCCGAAGTCCGGCGCCTTATCCGTTAAGCCACATGGTCTGGTGACTTGAAGGTCTTTGTGTCGTACTAATCAGTTTGAAAGGCCTCGTCCTCCAACCAAATTATCGACCGTGACAGGATTCGAACCTGCAGTCTTCGGATCCGAAGTCCGACGCCTTATACTTTAGGCCACACGGTCTGGTGCTCAGATGGGCT
Organism: Meconema thalassinum; assembly: GCA_946902985.2. Classification (NCBI taxonomy): domain Eukaryota; kingdom Metazoa; phylum Arthropoda; class Insecta; order Orthoptera; family Tettigoniidae; genus Meconema; species Meconema thalassinum. Next base: position 309,449,183 of record OX336392.1, on the reverse strand, counting down.
TAGTATAGTACTATTCAGTCTGAAAGGCCTCGTCTTCCAACCAAATTATCGACCATTAAAGGATTCAAACCTGCAATCTTCGGATCCGAAATCCGATGCCTTATCCGTTAGGCCACACAGTCTGGTGTATAATAGAGCTTGGTATCGTACTAATCAGTCTGAAAAGCCTCTCTATCCTTTTCAAAAAAAATGACCGTGACAGGATTTCAACCTGCAATCTTCGGATCCGACGTCAGCTGCCTTATCCGTTAGGCAAAAAAGTCTGGTTCTTAGAAGGGCTTGCTGTCTTACTAATCAGTCTGAAGGGCCTCTCCCTCCGACAAAAAATATCAACCGTGACATGATTCGATCCTACAATCTCCAGATCCGATGTTCGACGCCTTATCCGTTAAGCCACAAGGTCAGGGGTCTGGAAGGTCTTTGTGTCGTACTAATCAGTCTGAAAGGCCCCGTCCTCCAACCAAAATATCGACCGTGACAGGATACAAACCTGCATTCATCAGATCGAAGTCCGACGTCTTTTCCGTTAGGCCACACGGTCTAGTGTTTAGAGAGGCTTGGTGTCGTACTAATCAGTCTGTAAGGCCTGTCTATCCTTTTGAGAAATACCGACCGTGACAGGATTCGAATCTGCAATCTTCGGATCTGAAGTTCGACGCCCTAACCGTTAGGCCACTTGGACTGCTGATTAGAAGTGCTTGGTATGGTACTAATCAGTCTGAAAGGCCTCTTCCTCCAACCGAAAGTATCGACCGTGACAGGATTCTAACCTGCAATCTTCGGAACCGTAGTCCGACGCCTTATCCGTTAGGCCACACGGTCTGGGGCTTAGCAAGGCATGGTATCGTACTAATCAGTCTGAAAGGCCTCTTCCTCCAACCGAAAATATCGACCGTGACAGGATTCGAAACTGCAATTTTTGGATCAGAAGTCCGACGCTTTATCCGATAGGCCACACGGTCTGGTGCTTAGAGTGGCTTGGTATCGTACCAATCAGTCTGAAGGGCGTCTTCCTCCAACCGAAAATATCGACTGTGACAGGATTCGAACCTGCAGTCTTCGGATCCGAAGTCCGACGCCTTATCCGTTAGGCCACACGGTCTGGTGTTCGGAAGGGCATGGTATCGTACTAATCAGTCTGAAACGCCTCTTCCTCCATCCAAAAATATCGACCGTGACAGGATTCGAACCTGCAGTCTTAGGATCCCAAGTCCGACGCCTTAACCGTTAGGCCACAAGGTATGGGGCTTAGGAAGGCTTGGTATCGTAGTAATCAGTCTGAAAGGCCTCTTCCTCCAACCGAAAATATCCACCGTGACAGGACTCGCACCTGCAGTCTACGGATCCGATGTCCGACGCCTTATCCGTTAGGCCACACGGTCTGGTTCTTAGCAGGGCTTGGTGTCGTACTAATCAGTCTGAAAGGCCTCCCCCTCCAACAAAAAATATCGACCGTGACAAGATTCGAACGTGCAAGCTTCGGATCCGAATTCTGACGCCTCATCCGTTAGGCCACACGGTCTGGTGCCTAGAAGGGCTTGGTATCGTACTAATCAGTCTGAAAGGCCTCTCCCTCCGTCCTAAAATATCGACCATGACAGGATTCGAAACTCCAATCTTCGGATCCGAAGTCCGACTCCTTATCCGTTAGGTCACACGGTCTGGTGCTCAGATGGGCTTGGTATCGTACTAATCAGTCTGAAAGGCCTCTTCCTCCAACCGAAAATATCGACTGTGACAGGATTCTAACCTGCAGTCGCCGGATCCGAAGTCTGACGCCTCATCCGTCAGCCCACACGGTCTGGTGCTTAGAAAGGCTTCGTATCGTACTAATCAGTCTGAAAGGCCTCTTCCTACAACCGCAAATATCGACCGTGCAGGATATGAACCTGCAATCTTCAGACCCGAAGTACGACGCCTTATCCGTTAGGCCTCACGGTCTGGTGCTTAGAAATGTTTGGTTTCGTACTAATCAGTCAGAGAGGCCTCTTTCTCCAACCGAAAATATCGATCGTGCAGGATCTGAACCTGCAAACTTCTGATCCGAAGTCCGACGACTTATCCGTTAGGCCATACGGTCTAGTTATTAGCGGGTCTGGTGTCGTACTATTCAGTCTGAAAGGCCTCTTCCTCGTACCAAAAATAACGACCGTGACAGGATTCGAACCTTAAATCTTCGGATCCGAAGTCCGACGCCTTATTCGGTAGGCCACACAGTCTGGTGTGTAAAAGGGCTTGGTATCGTACTAATCAGTCTGAAAATCCTCTCCATCCTTTTCAAATAAACGACCGTGACAGGATTTCAACATGCAATCTGCGGATCCGAAGTCGGCCGCCCTATCTGTCAGGCAACACGTTCGGGTGTTTAGAGAAACTTGGTATCGTACTAATCAGTTTGAAAGGCCTCTCTATCCAACCAAAAATATCGACCGTGACAGGATCCGAACCTGCAATCTTCGGATCAGAAGTCCGACGCCTTATCCGTTAGGCCACACGGTCTGGTGCTCAGGAGGGCTTGGTATCGTACTAATCAGTCTGAAACGCCTTATCCTCCATCCAAAAATATCGATCGTGAGGATTCGAACCTAATTATCGATCATTACAGGATTCAAAACTGCAATCTTCGGCTCCGCAGTCCGACGCCTTATCCGTTAGGATACACGGTCTGTTGTTTAGTAGGGCTTGGTATCGTACTAGCCAGTCTGAAAGGCCTCTCCCTCCAACCAAAAACATCGACCGTTTCAGGATTCGAACCTGCAATCTTCGGATCCGAAGTCTTATCCGTTAGGCCACACGGTGTGTTGCAAAGAAGGGTTTGGTATCGTACTAATCAGTCTCAAAGGCCACTCCCTCCAACAATATCGACCGTGACCGGATTAGAACCTGCAATCTCCGGATCCGAAGTCCGACGCCTTATCCGTTAGGCCACATGTTCTGGTGCTAAGACGGGATTGGTATCGTACGAATGAGTCTGAAAGTCATCTTCCTCCAACCGAAAATACCGACCATGACAAGATTCGAACCTGCAATCTTCGGATCCGAACTCCTACGCCTTATCCGTTAGGCCACACAGTCTGGGGTTTACTAGAGCTTGGTATCGTACTAATCAGTCTGAAAAGCCTCTCTATCCTTTTCAAAAAAACGACCGTGACAGGATTTCAACCTGCAATCTTCGGATCCGACGTCAGCTGCCTTATCCGTTAGGCAAAAAAGTCTGGTTCTTAGAAGGGCTTGGTGTCTTACTAATCAGCCTGAAAGGCCTCTCCCTCCGACAAAAAATATCAACCGTGACATGATTCGATCCTACAATCTCCAGATCCGATGTTCGACGCCTTATCTGTTAGGCCACACGGTCTGGTTCTTAGCAGGGCTTGGTGTCGTACTAATCAGTCTGAAAGGCCTCTCCCTCCAACAAAAAAATATCGACCGTGACAAGATTCGAACGTATAATCTTCGGATCCGAATTCTGACGCCTCATCCGTTAGGCCACACGGTCTGGTGCCTAGGAGGGCTTGGTATCGTACTAATCAGTCCGAAAGGCCTCTTCCTCCATCCAAAGATATCAACCGTGACAGGATTCGAAACTGCAATCTTCGGATCCGAATTCCGACGCCTTATCCATTAGGCCACACGGTCAGGGGATTAGATGGGGTTGGTATCGTACTAATCAGTCTGAAGGCCTCTTCCTCCAACCGGAAACATCGACCGTGACAGGATTCGAAACTGCAATTTTCGGATCAGAAGTCCGACGTTTTATCCGTTAGGCCACACGGTCTGGTGCTTAGTATGGTTTGGTATCGTACCAATCAGTCTGAAAGGCCTCTTCCTCCAACCGAAAATATCGACTGTGACAGGATTCGAACCTGCAGTGTTCGGATCCGAAGTCCGACGCCTCATCCGTTAGGCCACACGGTCTGGTGCTCAGAAGGGCTTCGTATTGTACTAATCAGTCTGAAAGGCCTCTTCCTACATCCGAAAATATCGACCGTGCAGGATATGAACCTGCAATCATCAGACCCGAAGTACGACGCCTTATCCGTTAGGCCTCACGGTCTGGTGCTTAGAAATGCTTGGTTTCGTACTAATCAGTCTGAGAGGCCTCTTTCTCCAACCGAAAATATCGACCGTGCAGGATGTGACCCTGCAATCTTCTGATCCGAAGTCCGACGCCTTATCCGTTAGGCCATACGGTCTAGTTATTAGCGGGTCTGGTGTCGTACTATTCAGTCTTAAAGGCCTCTTCCTCGTACCAAAAATAACGACCGTGACAGGATTTGAACCTTCAATGTTCGGATCCGAAGTCCGACGCCTTATCCGGTAGGCCACACAGTCTGGTGTGTAAATGGGCTTGGTATCGTACTAATCAGTCTGAAAATCCTCTCTATCCTTTTCAAATAAACGACCGTGACAGGATTTCAACATGCAATCTGCGGATCCGAAGTCGGCCGCCCTATCTGTCAGGCAACACGTTCGGGTGTTTAGAGAAACTTAGTATCGTACTAATCAGTTTGAAAGGCCTCTCTATCCAACCGAAAATATCGACCGTGACAGGATTCGAACCTGCAATCTTCGGAACCGAAGTCCGACGCCTTATCCGTTAGGCCACACGGTCTGGTGCTCAGAAGGGCTTGGTATCGTACTAATCAGTCTGAAAGGCCTCTTCCTCCAACCGAAAATAACGACCGTGAGAGGATTCGAACCTGCATTCTTCGGATGCGATGTCCGACGCCTTATCCGTTAGGCCACACGGTCTGGTGCTTAGAAGGGCTTGGTATAGTACTATTCAGTCTGAATGGCCTCGTCTTCCAACCAAATTATCGACCGTTACAGGATTCAAACCAGCAAACTTCGAATCCGAACTCCGACGCCTTATCTGTTAGTCCAACGGTCTGGTGTTGAGATCGGTTTGGTATCGTACTAATCAGTCTGAAAAGCCTCTCTATCCTTTTCAAAAATAACAACCGTGACAGGATTCGAACCTGCAATCTTCGGATCCGAAGTCGGCCGCCCTATCTGTCAGCCCACACGGTCTGGTGCCTAAATGGGCTTGGTATCGTACTAATCAGTCTGAAAGGCCTCTTCCTCCAACTGAAATTATCGACCGTGACAGGATTCGAACCTGCAATCTTCCGATCCGAAGTCCGACGCCTTATCCGTTCGGCCACACGGTCTGGTGTTCAGAAGGGCTTGGTATCGTACTAATCATACTGAAACGCCTCTTCCTCCATCCAAAAATATCGACCGTGACAGGATTCGACCCTGCAATCTTCGAATCCGACGTCCGACGCCTTATCCTTTAGGCCACACGGTCTGTTTCTTGGAAAGGCTTGGTATCGTACTAATCAGTCTGAAAGGCCAATCCCTGCAACCCAAAATATCGACCGCGACAGGATTCGAACCTGCACTCTTCGGTTCCGAAGTCCGATGCCTTATACGTTAGGCCACACGGTCTGGTGCTTTGAAGGTCTATGAGTGGTACTAATCAGTCTGAAAGTCCTCGTCTTCCAACCAAAATATCGACCGTGACAGGATTCGAACCTGCACTCTTCGAATCCGAAGTCCGATGCCTTATCCGTTAGGCCACACGGTCTGGAGCCTTGAAGGTCTATGTGTCGTACAAATCAGTCTGAAAGATCTCGTCCTCCTACCAATATATCGACCGTGACGGGAATCGAACCTGCAATCATCGGATCCGATGTCCGACGCCTTTTCCGTTAGGCCGCACGGTCTAGTGTTTAGAGAGGCTTGGTGTCGTACTAATCAGTCTGTAAGGCCTCTCTATCCTTTTGAGAAATACCGACCGTGACAGGATTCGAACCTGTAATCTTCGGATCCGAAGTCCGACGCCTTGTCCGTTAGGCCACACGGTCTGGTGTTTAGGAGGGCCTGGTATCGTACGAATCAGTCTCAAAGGCCTCTTCCTCCAACCGAAAATATCGACCGTTACAGGAATCGGACTTGCAATCTTCGGATCTTAAGTCCTACGACGTAGCCGTTAGGCCACACAGTCTGCTTTTTATAAGGGCTTGGTATCGTACTAATCAGTCTGAAAGGCCTCTCCCTCCAACCAAAAATATCGACCCTGGCAGGATTCGAACCTGTAATCTTCGGATCCGAAGTTCGACGCCTTATCCGTTAGGCCACACTGTCCGGTACTTGACGTTGCTTGGTATCGTACTAATCAGTCTGAAAGGCCTCTTCCTAAAAACAAATATATCGACCGTGACAGGATTTTAACCTGCATTCTTCGGATCCGAAATCCGTTGCCTTACCCGTTAGGCCCCACTGTCTGGTACTTATAGGTGCTTGGTATCGTACTAATCAGTCTGAAAGGAGTCTTCCTACATCCAAATAATATCGACATTGACAGGATTCGAACCTGCAATCTCTCCGAAGTCCGACGCCTTATTAGTTAGGCCACACTGTCTGGTACTTTGACGATCTTGGTATCGTAATAATCAATCTTAAAGGCCTCTCCCTCCAACCATAAATATCGACCGTGACAGGTTTCGAACGTGCATTCTTCGTATCCGAAGTCCGACGCCTTATCCGTTAGGCCACACGATCTGGTGTTTGGAATGGCTTACGTATGGTACTGATCCGTCAGATCTGTTTCTCCTTATAACCAAAAATATCGACGGTGATAGTATTTTAACGCCACATGATCTGGTGCATGAAAGGCCTGACGTATCGTACTGATCCGTCAAAAAGGTCTCTCCCTCCAAACAAACAAAAAACAAGTAGTTCCTTGAAGAAATATACAGCCTATTTTCATACAAACTACTCATGATAATTGCCTCTATCAACATACCAAATTTCAGTTTGATTGTTGTGATAGATTCGTAGATATTGAGAATTGTCTAAATATTTCAGATGTTCGCCAGGTTGGATTTTTATTTATGTAGTACTATTACATAGTCGCCTCCGTAGCGTAGCGGTCAGCATGGTTAGCTGCCGCACCGGAGGTTCTGGGTTCGATTCCCGGCTATGCCACGAAATTTGAAAAGTGGTACGAGGACTGGAACGGGGTCTACTCAGCCTCGGGTGGCCCAAATGAGTAGAGGGGGTTCGATTCCCACCTCAGCCATCCTCGAAGTGGTTTTCCGTGGTTTCCCACTTCGTCTTCGGGCAAATGCCGGGATGGTACTGTACCCGATCTCCGGATAGTAGGCTGTCAGATATCCACCCCCTCAATCGGATTGCCAATAATCAAACGCGCCGGCATAGCTACATCAATGAAAATGGCACTGACAGATACTATCGAGATTAGAGCACAATAGTTACCAAGAAAATTATTGTGGAACACACCAAAATATACGGGGGTTCATACTTACCTTGACTTACCTCGTAAATATATCTCGGGGACTGGGTTGTCAACTGGATCACTTAAAAGTATGTCCTCACAATAACCTCCACCATGACATTTAAAATGAACCAAAAACGAAGACGAGAAACTTTAAACTGCACACTAATTTATTTCACATAAAGAATGATATTTAACAAAATGAAACAACAAAATATACGTGGCAATCAGAAGCCATTGACCACATAACCATGTCCTCCTGTAGGACCTGTATTCTCCACATATGATGTTTTAGCTTTCTCAAGCTTATAGCAACGAAAATATAACAATGCACTGGGAATGGAAACGGGATTTGGGATGAGACACACATATCAATTGCTTTGCGTGTTTATATCCTGCACATTTTATTTATAGCCACAAGGCTATTATGAAACGCCCTTGGTCTCAGTAACACAGTTGTCCGGACCAGCTGCAAGGCACCTGTGTCGTCAAAACGGACACCCGTTCGTTCAACCCTACCATAAGCGTGCTACCTCAGAGCTCGGCTCTCTCTTTTAAACACGTAAATGTTCACATCTCAACTGAAATATTATCACGCAAATGTCTTACATGCTTCATTCAAACACCAGTGGATTCCTCCAACAATCCCAAATCATGATTATTTGTTTAAACCACTTGCTTAACTTGCATTGTTTAGAGTGTAAAAAAACTCTAAATGTTAATAACAAAAGTTCATTAATTATTTATAACAATAATAAATTGTTTATAACAATGTCAAATGACCATTGAAAATTTAATACACGCTTCTATTAATCACTATCATTTCAAATTATTTAACAAAGATATTTACAAAATTATTTTACAATATAAATTGTTTATATTATTTATACAAGAAATACATTGAACCACACGTCTATCCGGTTGATAATTACTCAAATCGTGTTGATATAATCGACAAATGAAGGTTAGTTATATTAAACTGTCAAATTCAGGTTTAATAATGTTTAATAATAATTATTAATATTTGTGACTGTAACCTCCATTCAAAATCTTTATCTCAAATTATTTAACACTCTTGTTAATTTTAACAGTATCTTCATATGAATAATCTTTCAAAGAACAGGAACAATAACATTCAGCGGGAAAATACTTCGCTCTTAACGCACAAACATGGCACAACACTTGGCCCAAAATTCATCATATATCTTTATATATATGGCATAAAAATCTTCCAAACTACACACAAAAAACCTCCACTATTAATTCATCAACTTCATTAATTATTGTGGGAACCTCCTTCATTATTCAAGGGCATTATTCAACAGCGACTTTTACACGTCCACTGAACTATCGATTATACATCCATTGTTCCTCTTTAAAAATTCTTATATTCATCAATTGTAATAATGACTGTTATTATTTAACCTTCGTGGGTTTCATTCATGAATCGATATGAAGTAAAAATTTGCCAATCACAAATAAATTTAATAGCAAATACGGTTAGACACTCCTGCCTGGTCTATCAAAATTGAGATTAACATCTTCAAAGTGACGCAGTATAAAAATACTATCTTCAAACAAAGTTCAACTAAACTGCAAAATAGTCGAATAGAATACAATTAGATTGTGGAATGCAAACATTATTGTTCCAATCTAGAATTGAGAAAACTATCAAATGTTCATTACTATAGTGTATTCAATAAATTGTAATTAACGTTCGTATTTCATAAAATTGTCTATAATGCAATGATAAATGTCTATGTTGCAATCATGTTCATAAGACGACTAGTATTTCAAAGATCGTCGATATCGTAGTAGATTTTAACGCTCTAAAATCTTTTAATTATTCTTCTTTCTTGAGGATGACAGAAAATTGGTCAAAGTAATTAACTGATTAGAATTACTTTAATAAAATGACACGCTGTCTGAATTCAAATCTGCCATAGCAAATCGTTAACTTTACAGTCAAATCGTGACTAAAAAAATATGCAAATTACTGAAAGAATCTAAATCATCAGTCTCAACTGATCCAAAATTATTTAAGTATGCCAATGACATAGCAATGTCTCAAAAATCGAAGAAAAAGGCATAAATCATCGAAGTGTACTGAGTACAAAAATATCAATCAATAAAATAGGGCAAAAGGTAGGACAGAAAATATGGGAAGAATGGTTGCTCAAATATCGCTACAAACTCAAATAATACAAGAAACGTTCACAACTACCTTATCTGCCGATTGAAGTTCCAGAGAAAAATTCCCCAAAGAAGACTGCTGATGGATCCATTTCACCAACTTAAAGATGAGCTCCATCCTCGAAACAGGAATCAGCGTCCTCGGAGAATCGAACTGCTTCCTCCTCCGAAATTGCACTGCTCCGTGGATACGAGAAACATCCTTCCGGCAAAATTCTTCATTGTGCGCCGGGATAACCCTGGCCTCTCTTGAAAGTTCTCTGAAGTTCTTGCAGGAATTCGTCATGAAGTTTAATGTAGCTATTTCCGCAGAAATATTCATAGATGTGGAGTATGAAAATATTTCCACTGTTATCTGGTATAATTCAGCGATGGATTAACGATGCATGAGTGTAGTTGGATGTTCACTACATGCTCGCTTTTGTAGAAAGACGATTAACGAAGTTCCATGCTGTTACTTTACTCCAATAATGTATGTCCCAATTGCATCCAAGCCTTAGCCTTCCATCTCACCTTCCGTTATAATCATCAAAAGCACTGCAATATTATAATGTTCCATAGTCGAATGTATCGTTGTAATACCAAACTGTTGCACTCCACGTGTCAGCCGTAGTGTATAATATGGAATATAAAAGTGTTTCTCCTGTGGCGAGAAAATCACTTTTGTTGGCAGCCTAAAAGTTCCAATATCTTTCGAAGTATCGCTGTGAAATTCTTCAAATCTTGTATACACCTTAATGTTATACTGCCTAATAGAATTATCAAAAAGGCTGAAGTTAGCGCTTGATATCTTGACTGGTGGAAACGTTAATGTGCGCGTTTCAACTTCACCTAGTTTTGAGCAGCGTGAAATGGAACTGCCCCGAGTTCGTTCGATGCGGCAAGGTTTTCACCTCACGCTAAAGACACCTTACTTCACTGATCACTTGAAAATAACTCTATATCACCAGAAATATATATGCGATCACAAGTATGAGATCTGAGCGTATCAGTATCAGTATGAGTATGAGAGCTCCTCTCTCCTGTGCATGACCTTTTATCAACTTCTTAAGGGGCGTAACCATCCCTTCCATAGCCTGTTGCTGCGTCATTGCTGGAAGTTTTAACTTTGGCTATACTTGACGGATTTTCAAAATTCTAAAACTCAAAATTAATTTCTTCAAAATTCCAAATCAATGCCATAACTGAAAATAGATTTCCACAAATCTGCATGCCAAAAGTAATCGAATATCGTAGTTTCAGCAATCTCCGTCTTCCTTCCAAACTATCGTTCATTGGTTCGCGTCTCTCCTCCAATAGCGTAGCTTCTTCCTTAGCACAATACCTTGTTTCCTGCGACTGCGTCGTAAATCTCGGATCTTTCTCGAATAAAATCATGACGTCACCAAGAATCTCAGCTCAATCAGCCTACTGGCATGAATTCTACGTCATCCGTGCCTACGTCATGAATATCCACGTCATAACTATGACATCCATAACTTTACTGATATTTTCCAATACAGCCATCGTGGTCTCAATATAATTCAATTTCCGGGGGCATTCTCCCTTCACCACGTTTTAAAAACAGTTGCAAATTGTTTTTAAACTCTGTGTTATACATATCTCAATTCACTTGAACACGAAATTGAATTATTATTGGCTTACGCTTACATGATATTTCTACTATGTTCCTTAATCATAAGTCTCTTCTTCTCTGGTTTGTGTGTGGCTAATATATTCTCTCCTCTCTACTTTCTCTTCTGTCCTGAATTTCTGTTTTCCGAATTATGCTGGCTCGTAGAAGGCCCAGGATCAATCACAACATCCTGCCTTTTCTTTTGATTTTCGGCTTCTTTTTCCCGTAACTCCTACAGGTATTGCTGGCTTTCCTTCTCTCTTTCCTGATACTGATCGGGTCTCATAACCTGACCTTGAGAATCCTGATTTCTATTTTGGTTCTGGTTATTTCTATTATAATTTCTGTTATAACCATTATTGTTGTAGTATCAGCCTCTTCCATTGTTGTAATTGCCTCGATTATAGTTCCAGCCTCTTCTCTGTTGATACGGACGGTAACCTTGCGATCTGTTATTCCGAAACTGATTATTCCTGTGAGGACCTACATTGTCAGTCTTCTCTTCATCTGGCTTGTCAGTTTGCTGAACTTGGTCCATGTATACAGTATTTATTTCTTTGAAGTCATGCCTTTGACCTTTCTGTACCACGTTAGGCATTGGACTTGTGTAGTCTAACCTCCTCAGTAATTCGTCCATGCTGGTCAAATCCCTGATGTTTGATGAAATGATTAGTCTCCTCACCTCTACAGGCAGCATACGAGAAATCGCATCAATTAATTGCTCCGTTGACAATGGGGGTTGCAAAAATCTCAAGCGGGACAATTGACTCGTAAAGAAATCGGCGTACCGTGTTGGAAGAGTACCTGAGTATTTTCTTGAATAAACCTCCGCTCTTAACGAATTCTGCGCTTCTATGGACCAAAATCGTTTGATTAATGCCTCTGCAAACTCGTCAAAGTTACTGAAAGTGTATCTAAATGCGCAAAACCATTCAAGAGGTCCTCCAATCAAAAATCTTTCCACTATCTTCATCTCTCTCTCTCTGGGAATGTGAGCTTCGATGATATAATCTTTGAGGTTCCTGACATATTCTATAGGCGTCAAACTATCAGTGTTGCTGAATTTTTGCGGTTTGTCTTCGAAATTCCTGATGACCGTTACATTCCTCGGATATGAATCCGGGTAGTTTTTCCCACTATCTCGATAGTTCCACTCAGGTTCCCTATTCCTCTCGTCATCTTCCTCCCTGAATCTGGATATACGTTCTTCAGGAGTCACGTCTCTCTCTTCTGGATCTTGGTTATATCTTCTGGCATAATTCCTATTGGTTTCGCAAGCCAAGCCTTCTGTATCCTTGTCAGTGATTTCTGTTAAGACTTTCCTGATTAACTCTTCTTTGTAGGTCTCCATTAAACTAGCTTCTCCTAGCTTCAAATTCTGCAATTTGCTCGTCGTTTCATTTACATCAGAGACAACTTTATGAATCTGATCCTCTAACGCAGATTTTAATGCTTGCACATCCTGACCTATTTGTGTTCTATCTTCTACTTGTCTCTCGGATAGCGAATCCATCCTTACGCTTAAATCTTTCCTAATCTGTACTACTTCATTGTTAATATCTGTTTGAGTACTGGCAAGTTTTCTTTCAATACGTTCTTGAATTTGGGTTACATGTTCCCCACTTGACCTATTCCACTCGTCTTTCCATACTGCTACATTTGCCGTTAACATTTCTGCTATGTCTCCTTCGATATCTTCTTTAAGTAATCTATTATGGTCTAATACCTGGGTTCTCATGACCTCTACATCATACTTTAAACCTGCTAAAGACGCTGTCGTTCTAAATGACTCATCAACTAGCCTAGTCGTTAATGCACTTATATTACGTGTACAAAGTGTTTTCGAATTTTCTATTTCTTCCCTGACTTCATTTACATCAGTTTGGACTTTAGCAATATCTACGAAAACTGTGTTGACCTCTACTTGAATCTTATTTATGTCACTTTGCATCTCATTTACATCCGAATGAATGTTATTAATATCAACCTGAACATTGGACACTTCAGTTCTAACATTTTGGACTTCTCTTTGGACTTCCTCAACCTTGTCTTGGACAGTCGCAACATCATTTTTAACAACTACTACTTCAGCCCTAGCACAAGAAATATCACTCCGGACATTAGCAACATCAAGATTCAACATAGTAAGATCCTTTTGTACCTTAGACACATCAATTTTAACAACAGACACATCTTTATGCATGTCACTCACGGCATTCTCTATTCCCTGGGTATTAATCTGTAAACGCGACATATTATCCTCTAGGTTTGCCGAACTGGTCTGAATAACTTTCATATTCTCCTCCATTCGACTAGTATTCCTAGCTTCCATTTCCCTCATGCTTTCATTCATGCTAGCTTTCAAGTTAGCAGACAAACTGTTGGACATCTCCTCCAACATAATTCTCAGACTTTCATCTGCCATTTCAATAATATTCAATAATAAACTGCTTTAGGGACATACATCAAACAGAGTAAAATAACAACATCTGAGCAACATTCTTCACCATATATAAATTTGAGCAATTTTCTGTCTTAAATCTAACTTATAATTACCTTATAATTAACCTTCGAAGACACTTCATGTTGAAATAAACTCAAGCACATGTTCAAGTTTCTTTGGTTCATTTTAAAATATCCTAACACAAATAATTTACATTTATAATCCAAATAGTTTAATTTTATCTTTAATACGACTATACATGTCATAAGCCGGTCAAATAAAATAAGATTCCAGATCATAGGCGATTTTTCTAAGTTTCCAGCCTATTTAACCTCTCTCAAGTCGTACAAGATCTGATCTTTTCTGAGTGTAATTTTCCTAATACAACACAACATTTATTCCTATATAATCACACTCTCAAATTCTACAATTGGCTAAGACATCTAACAAAGAATCTACCTCTTTATTTGAGTCTTCACAATCCCTTTGACATCGATAACTTGGTAATCCAATGTTATTCGAACACTCCACAAAAATTGCGGTGTCAATTCTACTGCAATAACTTGGTAATCCAATGTTTTGTAGAACATGCCAATCGAGACAATCGAGCCCCACCGAATTGCGGCGCCAATCCTACTGGTAATCCAGTTTTGTAGAACATGCCCCACGTTGGGCGCCAATCCTACTGTACCCGATCTCCGGATAGTAGGCTGTCAGATATCCACCCCCTCAATCGGATTGCCAATAATCAAACGCGCCGGCATAGCTACATCAATGAAAATGGCACTGACAGATACTATCGAGATTAGAGCACAATAGTTACCAAGAAAATTATTGTGGAACACACCAAAATATACGGGGGTTCATACTTACCTTGACTTACCTCGTAAATATATCTCGGGGACTGGGTTGTCAACTGGATCACTTAAAAGTATGTCCTCACAATAACCTCCACCATGACATTTAAAATGAACCAAAAACGAAGACGAGAAACTTTAAACTGCACACTAATTTATTTCACATAAAGAATGATATTTAACAAAATGAAACAACAAAATATACGTGGCAATCAGAAGCCATTGACCACATAACCATGTCCTCCTGTAGGACCTGTATTCTCCACATATGATGTTTTAGCTTTCTCAAGCTTATAGCAACGAAAATATAACAATGCACTGGGAATGGAAACGGGATTTGGGATGAGACACACATATCAATTGCTTTGCGTGTTTATATCCTGCACATTTTATTTATAGCCACAAGGCTATTATGAAACGCCCTTGGTCTCAGTAACACAGTTGTCCGGACCAGCTGCAAGGCACCTGTGTCGTCAAAACGGACACCCGTTCGTTCAACCCTACCATAAGCGTGCTACCTCAGAGCTCGGCTCTCTCTTTTAAACACGTAAATGTTCACATCTCAACTGAAATATTATCACGCAAATGTCTTACATGCTTCATTCAAACACCAGTGGATTCCTCCAACAATCCCAAATCATGATTATTTGTTTAAACCACTTGCTTAACTTGCATTGTTTAGAGTGTAAAAAAAACTCTAAATGTTAATAACAAAAGTTCATTAATTATTTATAACAATAATAAATTGTTTATAACAATGTCAAATGACCATTGAAAATTTAATACACGCTTCTATTAATCACTATCATTTCAAATTATTTAACAAAGATATTTACAAAATTATTTTACAATATAAATTGTTTATATTATTTATACAAGAAATACATTGAACCACACGTCTATCCGGTTGATAATTACTCAAATCGTGTTGATATAATCGACAAATGAAGGTTAGTTATATTAAACTGTCAAATTCAGGTTTAATAATGTTTAATAATAATTATTAATATTTGTGACTGTAACCTCCATTCAAAATCTTTATCTCAAATTATTTAACACTCTTGTTAATTTTAACAGTATCTTCATATGAATAATCTTTCAAAGAACAGGAACAATAACATTCAGCGGGAAAATACTTCGCTCTTAACGCACAAACATGGCACAACACTTGGCCCAAAATTCATCATATATCTTTATATATATGGCATAAAAATCTTCCAAACTACACACAAAAAACCTCCACTATTAATTCATCAACTTCATTAATTATTGTGGGAACCTCCTTCATTATTCAAGGGCATTATTCAACAGCGACTTTTACACGTCCACTGAACTATCGATTATACATCCATTGTTCCTCTTTAAAAATTCTTATATTCATCAATTGTAATAATGACTGTTATTATTTAACCTTCGTGGGTTTCATTCATGAATCGATATGAAGTAAAAATTTGCCAATCACAAATAAATTTAATAGCAAATACGGTTAGACACTCCTGCCTGGTCTATCAAAATTGAGATTAACATCTTCAAAGTGACGCAGTATAAAAATACTATCTTCAAACAAAGTTCAACTAAACTGCAAAATAGTCGAATAGAATACAATTAGATTGTGGAATGCAAACATTATTGTTCCAATCTAGAATTGAGAAAACTATCAAATGTTCATTACTATAGTGTATTCAATAAATTGTAATTAACGCTCGTATTTCATAAAATTGTCTATAATGCAATGATAAATGTCTATGTTGCAATCATGTTCATAAGACGACTAGTATTTCAAAGATCGTCGATATCGTAGTAGATTTTAACGCTCTAAAATCTTTTAATTATTCTTCTTTCTTGAGGATGACAGAAAATTGGTCAAAGTAATTAACTGATTAGAATTACTTTAATAAAATGACACGCTGTCTGAATTCAAATCTGCCATAGCAAATCGTTAACTTTACAGTCAAATCGTGACTACAAAAATATGCAAATTACTGAAAGAATCTAAATCATCAGTCTCAACTGATCCAAAATTATTTAAGTATGCCAATGACATAGCAATGTCTCAAAAATCGAAGAAAAAGGCATAAATCATCGAAGTGTACTGAGTACAAAAATATCAATCAATAAAATAGGGCAAAAGGTAGGACAGAAAATATGGGAAGAATGGTTGCTCAAATATCGCTACAAACTCAAATAATACAAGAAACGTTCACAACTACCTTATCTGCCGATTGAAGTTCCAGAGAAAAATTCCCCAAAGAAGATCCATTTCACCAACTTAAAGATGAGCTCCATCCTCGAAACAGGAATCAGCGTCCTCGGAGAATCGAACTGCTTCCTCCTCCGAAATTGCACTGCTCCGTGGATACGAGAAACATCCTTCCGGCAAAATTCTTCATTGTGCGCCGGGATAACCCTGGCCTCTCTTGAAAGTTCTCTGAAGTTCTTGCAGGAATTCGCCATGAAGTTTAATGTAGCTATTTCCGCAGAAATATTCATAGTTGTGGAGTATGAAAATATTTCCACTGTTATCTGGTATAATTCAGCGATGGATTAACGATGCATGAGTGTAGTTGGATGTTCACTACATGCTCGCTTTTGTAGAAAGACGATTGACGAAGTTCCATGCTGTTACTTTACTCCAATAATGTATGTCCCAATTGCATCCAAGCCTTAGCCTTCCATCTCACCTTCCGTTATAATCATCAAAAGCACTGCAATATTATAATGTTCCATAGTCGAATGTATCGTTGTAATACCAAACTGTTGCACTCCACGTGTCAGCCGTAGTGTATAATATGGAATATAAAAGTGTTTCTCCTGTGGCGAGAAAATCACTTTTGTTGGCAGCCTAAAAGTTCCAATATCTTTCGAAGTATCGCTGTGAAATTCTTCAAATCTTGTATACACCTTAATGTTATACTGTCTAATAGAATTATCAAAAAGGCTGGAGTTAGCGCTTGATATCTTGACTGGTGGAAACGTTAATGTGCGCGTTTCAACTTCACCTAGTTTTGAGCAGCGTGAAATGGAACTGCCCCGAGTTCGTTCGATGCGGCAAGGTTTTCACCTCACGCTAAAGACACCTTACTTCACTGAATCACTTGAAAATAACTCTATATCACCAGAAATATATATGCGATCACAAGTATGAGATCTGAGCGTATCAGTATGAGTATGAGAGCTCCTCTCTCCTGTGCATGACCTTTTATCAACTTCTTAAGGGGCGTAACCATCCCTTCCATAGCCTGTTGCTGCGTCATTGCTGGAAGTTTTAACTTTGGCTATACTTGACGGATTTTCAAAATTCTAAAACTCAAAATTAATTTCTTCAAAATTCCAAATCAATGCCATAACTGAAAATAGATTTCCACAAATCTGCATGCCAAAAGTAATCGAATATCGTAGTTTCAGCAATCTCCGTCTTCCTTCCAAACTATCGTTCATTGGTTCTCGTCTCTCCTCCAATAGCGTAGCTTCTTCCTTAGCACAATACCTTGTTTCCTGCGACTGCGTCGTAAATCTCGGATCTTTCTCGAATAAAATCATGACGTCACCAAGAATCTCAGCTCAATCAGCCTACTGGCATGAATTCTACGTCATCCGTGCCTACGTCATGAATATCCACGTCATAACTATGACATCCATAACTTTACTGATATTTTCCAATACAGCCATCGTGGTCTCAATATAATTCAATTTCCGGGGGCAGTACCTTCTTCAAGGCCACGGCCGCCTCCTTCCCTCTTCCTTGTCGATCCATCCTAACCATCCCTTACCTTCCCCCATGAGGCCGCCTCACCTCACCAGTTGTATCCCTTCCGATTCGATGTTCCCAGCTCTAGGACACTGCCCGTAGAGGCGGTAGTGGTGAGTTCCCTCGCTGAGTCCGTGGGTTCCACCGACCTAGAGGGGGAAAAAAATCATTTCCTGTACCGCATTTCACCGCGCTCAGATGGTTAAATCGCCATGTTCGGTTTGTACTTTACAGGTTTTTGAAAGTTACAGTACATAGAGTCGCCTCCGTAGCGTAGCGGTCAGCATGGTTAGCTGCGGCCCCGGAGGTCCTGGGTTCGATTCCCGGCTCTGCCACGAAATTTGAAAAGTGGTATGGGGACTGGAACGGGGTCTACTCAGCCTCGGGTGGTCCAAATGAGTAGAGGGGGTTCGATTCCCAACTCAGCCATCCTCGAAGTGGTTTCCCACTTCGTCTTCGGGCAAATGCCGGGATGGTACCTACTGTAAGGTCACAGCCGCCTCCTTCCCTCTTCCTAGCCTATCCATCCCAATCTTCCATCCCTTCCCATCCCTCATGCTTTGCAGGTGAGGCCGCCTGGGCGAAGTGCTGATCACACCTCCCCAGTTGTATCCATCCTGACCAGATGTTCCAAGCTCCAGGACACTGCTCATAGAGGCGGTAGTGGTGAGTTCCTACCACCAACCTAGAGGGTAAATTGACTAAATAAAAAAATACAGTACATAGATAAACTTGTAGCAGTGCCCTTTATCACCGTACAAAATTTCAGGTTGATATGGTTAAATTGCCGGAAAAAATGGCACCTGTTCAATTTCATGAGTTGTGTGGAAGCTATCGCCTAGACTAGAAGGTACAAATCACATGGTAATAGTCACGTCTATAAATAATAACGTATACAGTATATATATATATACGTATAAATCGGTACTGGCAGAAGCTTCCCAGCCAACGAGTGTCGTGTATCATACGGACTTAAGTCTATTTAAAAGTCTCTACTGTAAGGTCACGGCCGCCTCCTTCCCTCTTCCTAGCCTATCCATCCCAATCTTCCATCCCTTCCCATCCCTCATGCTTTGCAGGTGAGGCCGCCATGTTGATTTTGTAGTTATCAGGTTTTTGAAAGTTTCATATGTGAACTTCTAGTAGTTCCCTTTATCACCGTACAAAATTCCAGGGTGATATCGGTAATAGTTTCGGAGATACTGAATGCTGGTGAAGTATTTCGCACAGCCGCCTTTTTGGATTGGTGTGACACAATAAAATTTGAAGGACCCGGTCGGAGTCGGCCAGAATGGTGCTATGATCGTACCGAGTTTCACTGAAGTCGCTCCAGCCGTTGGGAAGTTATTAGGGACACACACACACACACCATCACACACACAAACGCACACACAGACAGACACACGGACAAAAGGTGATCTCATAATCCTATTTTTGCATAAAATGAAAATAGGCTAATAATGTGGCAGTATTCGATTCTGCAATGCAGCTATGAACACCGATACAGATCCGGGGCTACATGACCGCATTGTCGCATCTCTTAAACTGAGGAACGAACCATCTGAATTGAAATTGTATTTTCCCTACTTCCTCTTCATAACACTATGAATGGATATTTTTTCCCTTTTTTTCTTTCTTTTCTCTCGGAATCAGCGAGGGATCCCACCAGGGTAGTGTGGCCTCATCTGGGAAGATTGGGAGTGATAGGCATGGAAGAGGGAGGGAGGCGACCGTGGTCTTACGTTGGGTGCTAGCCTGGCATTTGCCCGGAGACGAAGTGGGAAACCACTTTGAGGATGGCTGAGGTGGGAATCGAACCCCCTCTACTTAGTTGGACCACCGAGGCTGAGTAGACCCCGTTCCAGTCCTCATACCACTTTTTAAATTTCGTGGCAGAGCCGGGAATCGAACCTTAGACCTCCGGGGTGGGAGCTGTGCACGCTGACCACTACACCCACGGAGGCGAATTGAATGGATACTACTCATGATAACTGTTAGAATTTTAATAGCACAGTTTTTTAACCTATAATAATATTAATAATAATAATAATAATAATAATAATAATAATAATAATGGCACCTTATCGTTTGAATAAAAATTAAATATAGTTTCGTAATGATCTATTTATTTCTTGGGTCCATCCACATAAATCTAGGATCACGACTAGTACGATAAAAATAATCCGATTGGCTCTTGACTCAATCTTCCATGCAAATTGCCGGAAAAAATGGCACCTGTTCAATTTCATGAGTTGTGTGGAAGCTATCGCCTAGACTAGAAGGTACAAATCACATGGTAATAGTCACGTCTATAAATAATAACGTATACAGTATATATATATACGTATAAATCGGTACTGGCAGAAGCTTCCCAGCCAACGAGTGTCGTGTATCATACGGACTTAAGATATTGAATAGCTAGCTGAGGATGGGCTGTTTAAATACCAGTCAAACGCTCATCAATAAAATGGATTTTTTTCTACTATTGATGAAAAGAATGTGCTTCGGTGCCATTGGGAAGGCGTGGGTTCGAATCCAACCTTGGTCGTCCTGGGAATATTTTTCACTCCAGTACCAGGCAAATGCCCGGACGGTTCCGTTCAACAGGTCTAGTTAGTTAGTTACTGTTGTTTTAAGGGGAGGAACTACGAGGTCATCTGCCCCTTTCAACATGTCTATGGCCGACTTCCTTCCCACTCCACAGTGGGTCAAAATCGAAATCTAGGAGGACAAAATTATTTATTTTCATAATTAAAAAATCAAAATGTATTACTTCTACAGCATTCTCATATAATTGCCGCTCACTATTCTGGGATATAAACGCATCTTAGTGTAAATCTGTCACCACTGTTCGAGCAGTCTGAATTGGAGGGTGAATGTAAGTGGCTGTGGTTTGGTTGTCTTTGTGGTTAGTGTGATGCTGTAAGATCGAACATGCAGCTGAAGGTATGATCCTTGTAACGTGTTTCAGTTATTAATGAGCGTAATTGTTACGTAATTTTAGCTATATTTGCATTATATAATATTTAACTATTATTTTTAAAATTATATTTTCACTTAGATTTTTAGTATGTCGCGTCACTTGCGTCACTTTCTACTTAATGTTAAAATGTAGATAAAGTCTTGTGGTTTACGCCTGTTATAAGATTTTTTGCATCTTTCTGCAACTTACTTAGTTATTTTACGTTTTAGAAGATGCCGCGCGACCAGTTCTCACACATTTACAACTGTTTGAAGCACTGGGTTGGACGATTATGTCAAAAGTGGACCTTTGTTACTTTGTTAAAAGTTCAGAAGAGATAACAAAATCCCCCCAGGGGCTCACATCTAGTGGGAAGTGGGTTGGCGACCACGGGGCCCCAGCTGAGTCCGGCATTGCTTCCACTTACTTGTGCCGGGCTCCTCTCTGTCTTCTTTCCTGTCGACCTCACTTGGTCAACTCTTGTTCTCTTCCGACCCCGACGGTATTAGGGTATCTGAGGCCTAGGGAGTCTCTTCTTTTCCCGCCTTAATTGGCCCTTGTCTTCATCTTTTCTGATTCCCTCCTTCTGCGAGGGGTCAGCCTTCTTTTTCTTTTCATGTTCTCTCCTGCCTTCTGCTCAAGGCCCTCAAGGAGGCAGGGTGTATGTAGCCCCACCTCTTTTGGTGCACCCTAGATAATGCTACACCCTCAGGGGCTCACGGTTGGTGAGTTCGGGAGTTGGCGACCCCGAGGGATTCCTGAGCTGGGTCCGTTTTCCCCTTTTGTCCCTTACCTTCGGGGCGGACCCTCTCCTCTTTCACTTTCCTATCTGCCTTTCATGGCTCTCCTTCCTTCCAAGTCCCTCAATCCGCATTCTTCGAGGGTTGAGGGCATTTCTTTTCCTCCTGTCCTTTATTTGCCTTATTCTCCTTTAGTTTTCCATTTCTTCTTCTAGTATGTAGGTTGGTAGTTAGTTTTAGTTTTAAGTTTGCATTTCATCTTCACGATCACCCAAACCATCAGGGGCCGATAGCCTAGATGTTAGGCCCCTTAAAACAACAATTATCATCATCATCATCATCAGATAACAGAATGCTCTATCCAACTCCTATTCATAGACAATTTCTTGCATGTGAAGACGTAGCTTTAAAAATGTCTTAACTGATGTTTATTGTGAAGTAAACAAATTATGTACGTTGCTTTCACTCTAAATTCATGATTAAAACGTAAAAATACCCCCCCCCCCCCTAGATTTCGATTTTGACCCACTGTGCATTCCCTTCCTTGACCATTTCTTTATTAGTCCGTGGTAGCGACCACGTGGGCGGTCAGCCTGTTGTATCTGTTAATAATGTGTCTTCAGCTCCCAGACACCGTCCTTAGAGTAATTTTCACTCGCAGACTACAGTGAAGCCAAGCTGGGTGGTCTATTGAACGAGCTGGATGGAAAGAAAAACCAACCTGGAAGTCAAATAAGAGAGAAGATTAATGAAGGAAATTGGAAAGAGAAAAATAAAATGTATTGGGCATGTCATCAGACACAACACTTTCATCGTTAACATTCTGGAAGGGAAAATACTGGGAAAGAAAGGAAGAGGGCGGCCTAGGACGAAGTATTTGGAAGGCATCAAGAATAGAATGGGATGTGACAATTGCATGGAACTGAAACGGACCGCCAACGACAGAAGAAGGTGGTTGCATCGACAAGGCATTAGCCTTTAGAATATGAATGAATGAGTGAACCTAACTCAAGTTAAAAACAATTCCCTGGTCGAAATGTATCTACTATGCTATAGGACTATCCGGTCCACAATTCATCGTATGTCTGTACATCCCTGCGGTGCGTGTCCAAGCAGTCATGCAGTCGAGCCTGTCGCGATCTCCTCGTCCGGTCCGCTGCCTCGGAGGAATGTTCTGTTTGTTGTCTTCTCTGAAGGAAGGAAGACAGTTCACCTGTTTGACTGGAGTTCACGGTATTACACCAAGCTGCTTCATAAAGGCAAGAGACCGGTGCTCTGGTTTAGTGCTTACACTGGTAACATTCCCATTCATCCCCCATACTCATAGTGATAACGAAGCAAACTCGGCACAAAAACCGTTAACAGTGTTGCCAATAGTTGTATCCAGAGCAAAGTGTGGCTTGCCAATTCAAGACATAGCTAGACTGCCTCTCTTTACTGATATGGTGGAGCAAGGAATCATTTAAATATACATTTTGTTCTGGAACATTTCAGGATAGTAGAACCTAGTTACTGTTTTTCGCTTGTTTTAGCTTTAATTGCAATTTATTTTGTGCCTTATTTTGACATTTTACGCTGTATGACAGTAGGCCAATTGCCTAAAAATAAATTAGCAACTTACTTTGCCCGGAGGCCCGGGTTGAATTGCCGGCTCTGGTATCAAGGCTGGAACGGGGTATACTCAGCCTCGTGAAGCAAAGTGCTTTCCCATTTCTACTCCAGGCATATTCCGGGATGATTCCTAACTTCAGGCCACGGCAACCTCCTTCCTAATCCTTACATTAATTACAAATACACACACTGTTACAGTCTTACAATAACACAGGTTATAAAAAAAGCATCCGTACCGACAGCAATACGCTCGCTAACGTGCAGCGCTAGACGACGGGGCTAAGCTAACTCTGGACTCGGTAGACGTGGGTTCGAACCCCATCCCTGGCCGTCCTTTAAATGGCTTTCCGTAGTTTCCCATTTTCAATTCCAGGCAAATGCCGGGAAGGTACTTTTTAATAAGCCACAGCCACTTCATTCCGTCTTCTTGCCCAGTTTCATTCATTCATCTCTCATTAACTCCTCATATGGCTAGCGTCATGAAGGTCATCCGGCTGTAAAAAATAACCACCTGCCACAGATTTTCATCGCATCTCACCCCAGACCCCGTTGAAAACGGAAATAACAAGGGGTAAACATACATATTGAATGTTTAATTAATGCGTTTGGGCCGGCTCCATGATGTTAGGGTAGATCACCTGCCTCTAACCGGGAGGCCCCGGATTCGATTCCCGGCTCTGTCAGGGATTTTAGAAACTGACGTGAGGGCTGGAACAGGGTGCACTCAGCCTCGCGTTGACAATTGAGTAGCTGTTGACCGCGAGGCAGCGAGCCAGTCACGAAACCCAAGATTAACGGCCGAGGGGACCTGATGTGTTGACCACGCGTCACCCCAATATCTAGCTTGCCACGGTGGGTGAGTGGATATCGTGTCGGTCTACTAACCCCAAGATTGCAGGTTCGCTCCTGGCCGTGGTAAGTGATTTTTTTGAAAGGCGGCAAAAATAGGATGACTGAGGTTATACTAGAGCTGAGTCATATCCTACCCGCATGACTGTACCTGTAAACCAGCACGCCGACAGCATGACACAAATAAACAAAGAATAGTTCCCACCTCGGCCACCGGCAATCGGATCTTGAAAGGTCAATACTTAGAATAGTGGAGTTAATTAAGCAAATGTTTGTTTGATATGTGTTATTACATCACTAGCAACCCGCCTCGGCTTCGCCCAGTATCTCCAATGGTTTACCCAGCGTAAGCTTAAAAGGCGCTCGGACGGCAGATCCCAGACACAATTCAGAAAAGCCGAGGTGAACAGCGAAACTACAAACACATATACTCTTCTCTGAAGTATTAACTCGACACGACTCAGCAGTTTGGTGCTGGCCGAAGCTGGGTGATAGGCTCGCTCCGAAGCTAGTAAACTCGCTCCTAAGCTAGTAATTTAAATTTCCACTAAATGGAGATTGTTGGAGGAATTGAAAACGTAAAAACACTCTTAGTGGGCGATGTATTAAAGATGGAGATATGCTGTCCGGTACATTTTTGTAGAACTTTCCATGCTGCACAATTCATAGTATACATATATTTTAACGGTTTATCCAGCGTAAGTTTATAGGGCGCACGGACGGCGGGTTTTTCTTTGACTCGATTCACTGAAATCATAAATGAATTTTTTTTTCTACGTAAACCTTCCTCGAGAAATCCTTTACAAAATGGTGAAAAGCGCATCAAAATCCATCCAATGGTTCTCGAGATTACCCCTTACATCCAAAAATCGGGGACTTCGTTTTATAACACTACTAGCTACCCGTCCCGGCTTCGCCCGAAAACTGAAGTATCATTTATTTAATAAATTATGGAGGAATCATAATTCATAGCAAAATTCTCATTATCCGACCACAAACCATGAACAGCGAACTGCTGCAGCGTTTCAAGTGGGAGGTCTGGCAACACCCACCCTACAGTCCCGACCTAGCACCATGTGGCTTTCATCTGTTCGGTAAGCTCAAAACGGAGCTCAGTGATCGACGTTTCCAGACCGATGAGGAGGTGAAGGCCGCTGTCTCCGTGTGGTTGCAGAACGCTGGAGGAACTTTCTATACATCCGGCATCGACAAGTTGGTTGTGCGTTCGCAGAAATATTTGAAGTCTCTTGGAAACTATGTGGAAAAGTGACGTTACATTGTATGTCGTTATAGGCGTGTTGCTGTGGTATAGGTGGTGTAAAAAATGGCCATAACTGGGAAGTGCAACTTATTTTTTGATCTGCCGTCCTATTTCAGTAGTATAGATCCCTGCCGCGGCGCTCACAGGCGACCGATCGTGATAAATGAACATTCAAATGAAAGAGAATAGACATTAGCAGTGACGAATTGCACTCTAACTTCATAAATATATACAATTTCTTTAAAAAAATGAATTAAAAAATTGTACGAAGTTTGCGATTTGCAGATACTGTTGCTGTAGCAAAATACGCTCCATAATTGCTCTCCACTTCACATTTTTCCGCTGTGACGCCTGTTTCATGTCATTTTGACATTCTGAGGTCTTTCCTTTATCATTTTGCATGAATTTCAGGAACAGTACTGTAAATCAAAGGAATGAGTACTCAAATCGTATAATTCCATAAATATCGAATAACCGGTGAGTGTTATGATGATCCAATTTTCAGTGATTGCCTTCATAAGTTAGGGAACGTAGAACTTAGAATTCTAACTGAAATGTAAATAGTGTTCTATAATCATTTGGTTGAAATAAGAACATAACATCCCTTCTCCTTAATTCTCTCATTATAAACCTATTGGGAAAAGTGTGGTTTATGAACATGCGAGATTTCTCGCACGGGTCCGCTAGTAAAATAAATTTCTTGAACAAGACATTTCGTATCAGCTTCCGACTCGATAGCCAAAATAAAAATGTCCGACCTGGAGACAGACACCTCTGCCCGCTCAGGCTATATATTTACTCAACATTTTAAAATAACCACTATATATTTATCTGAAAAGTGAACACGCATTCAAATTGAAATAATACTTCGGACGACTTTGCGCAATATTATCAGTATTATAATTTAATATGATAATCACAGGCGGATGAATACGGTAATGCGTCCGTTACCAAACGCACACCCATGCAATGAGCACGTGGTTCTTCAGTTTGATAAGGCAATTTTTCGGTCTGGCCGACAGAATAATTATGTTCCCAATGTATTTCCAATTACTGGGACAAGAGAAAAAATAACCTGAAAAACCTACATATGATTAAAGCATGTAGTCTATATATTGAATCTTTCCTTATGAATGTTGGCAAGCCTAGCTGTCAAAAAAGTGCAAAGTTACAGTAAACGAACTACAGTATATGTGAGTAAACCATGACATCCTGTTTTGTTTGTGCCAAGCTGACTCATCACATTAACCTTGTGATACATTGTCACAGGTGCCACTTTGTGTGTGAGCTTTGGAACTGTGTTCGATTGTCATGGATGTGTTTATCAGTCATACTGGATCCCCTTGCCAGGTCTCTCAAGTGAAAATGAAAATCCACAGCCTGCTTCCAGTCGACCGACCGGGTCAGGGAATGGAATGAATGAAGCCCCCATCTAGCGGCGAGGTTATGAACTGTGCCGGCTGCCGAAACCTGTCGCACTCCTCTGGGGAAATGATTAAATGAATGACAGATGAAATTAAATGATATGATAGTGGAGAGTGTTGCTGGAATGAAATTGTGACAGGGAAAACCGAGTACCCGGAGAAAAACCTGTCCGCCTCCGCTTTCTCCAGCACAAATCTCACATGGAGTGACCGGGATTCGAACCACAGACCCAGCGGTGAGAGGCCGGCGTGCTGCCGCCTAAGCCACGGAGGCTCTTCTCAAGTTCAAAATCCAATTCTGTGGAAAGTCTGTCTCGTTGCCTCATTGAACACACATCACAAGGGTTTGGATGTTTAAGACCTGAAAAATGAAAATCCACAGCCTGCTTGCTGCTTCCATTCGACCGACCGGGTCAGGAATGGAATGAATGAAGCCCCCATCTAGCGGCGAGGATATTAACAGTGCCGGCTGCCGAAGCCTGGGGCAATGATTAAATGAATGACAGATGAATGAAATGAGAGTGGAGTGTGTTGCTGGAATTAAATTGTGACAGGGAAAACCGGAGTACCCGGAGAAAAACCTGTCTGTCTCCGCTTTGTCCAGCACAGATCTCACATGGAGTGAACGGGATTTGAACCACGGACCCAGCAGTGAGAGGCCGGCGTGCTGCCGCCTAACCCACGGAGGCAAAAAGTACAAAATATGCAAGCGAATATGCCCTGAAGCTTCGGTGGTGTAGTCGGTAACATGCTGAATTGCTATGCCCAAGATCGCGGGTTCAAACCCGGCCGAAGTCGTCGGTTTTTAAGAGCGTTAAAATCCTTCAGTATGCCTTCCTTCGGAGGGGAAGTAATGCCGGTGGTCCCATGTCATAGATTTATGGCATACTGAAGAGTTTTAACGCTCATAAAAAAAGGTATTGTTTATACAGGGCATTATTGACTTTTAAAATGGCAGTTACAGTATATACACCATATATATTCAGTATTGATAGTCAAGGATTCTAGCGACTTTTAATGACCCTCCAGTGGAACACCCTTCCCTCAGAGAACTGATGTGAGTCGTTGCCTGTTGGGTCCTGTTCGACGGCAATACCTTTTTCCTCGTGAACTGGCATGTTTCTTAGCAGAGAGAAACCAGCTCCTCAGCAAGCAGAATTCTTGGAATCACCGCGACTACGTGAGTGGATGGAGTTTGAATGGAGCGGCCAGCCTTGAGAGAGGCCCTGGAGGCCGAAATGTTGATGCAGAATAACGTAACGTGGTGTAATAGCGGCCTTCAAAATAGAATAGGCTACATCGCTCCGGAAACGATGGAATATCGGCGCGTCGGCAGGTAAAGAGAAATGACGTCAGCAGGTTTCGAAAAAACATTATGTGGGTAATTCCTTTCCAGGCGCCGGCCTCATGGGAGAACACTCAAACATATTTACAGTATTATGGAGTTTGGCGCCAGGTTGGAAATTGAAAGAATGTTGTTGATCGACGTGACAATGTTATCGTGCTCCTAAAATGTATGGATATTTATATCACTGAAATGGTATAAACAGTTAACAAAGTACAGTAATTTGAAAAGGGTAAACTAAGTGTATAGGTTCAGAAAACATTTAGGAGCATGTTTACCAGGGCCTGAATTCTGATGACATGTCATCTTTTAAATGGTTCACCAAATAGTAAAGGATATACAAATCCTGTTCATGGCCTCCACATTACAGAAATGCAAGTCATGTTTGGTCATTTTTCTAAGTATTTTATTTTTAGGTAATTTCTCGCTTTTCGCGTTAATAATATGTAATTTCATGGAATTTATTAGAATATTTCATACGTTTTGAGTCATTTTCTCACATTTTAATGGCTTATGATGCATTTTTTGCGTATGGTTCTGGGTATTGACGGAACTGAAATTAAGGATGAGTACGAAGGCATGAGAATCTTCACAACTTTGTTCAACCCTTATTTCTTTGAATATCCACATTCCAGGAGACACACTGCGCTTGCCACTAATCCGGAAGCGATATTGAAATCGAGGGGGTAGGAAGACAGACAACAGTAGACCCAGTAATGCTAGTCTGGTTTAGTACCTCAGTGCACCATACGTGTGTTAATTGGATTTGTCTTCTCGGCCGCGACATTTATTTCGTCATTCTTTTTCCTGTGAGAATCTACGAATGGTCACAATCATCTACTGTAACGCAGAATGAGGTAAGCATGGATAGCTTGTCATGTATTTTAAGTACACATTTTTCTTATTCTCCTTATTCTTATAGCAAGGTGATTTAGCCAGGTATTTTGTTTTTCAGATGTTGCAGCCTTAAAGTTCCACATTCCATGCAGTGTTATTTTCCTTGGAAAAAGAAAAGAAAAAAAGAGCACACAACTTCGAGTGCCAAATAATAGACTGAAATAATAACGAGCATTTGTGTGCATATAATTCGTATCAAATATTGTGGTGTTTGAAGCCATATTTTCAGTGTTGCCTTACTAAACAAGAGTTTAGTGCTTTTCAGTCGGTCAACACGAATAATTCGTGTTGACCGACTGAAAAGCACTAAACTCTTGTCGTATCAAATAATAATTAAATTATATTTGGCACCTATTAACATCGTTTGAACACACAACGACGTAGTCTGTTTGCATTTTTTTTTTGTGATGAAATTATGTCAGTTTCATTCAAATTTTTAGCTCATTTTATAAAGTTTTCGGGTCATTTTATGGGATTTTAGCAGTCATTTTATCGGTCTTTTTTTTTTTTTGTATCCCTCTTCCGTCTCTTGGATATACCATCTGAAGAACTGTCTTCTGTATCACTCATCTTGCGGTAAACATCAGCGAACACAAAACTAAATAACTGTTAGGTTATGTATAGGCCTATTCACTACAGTACATCATAAAATACAATGGCAACACATCTGCCATCTGGTGGAATATTTCCCGCTTTAGTTAGAGAACAGGTCATCTCCAGGATATCACATGTTTTCAAACTAAACAGAGAATTCATTGTTCATTGTTCAATATTTCCTCTGCGCAGCGTTTCGTCTAAATGGTGTGTTCACATCAGTAGAGCTGGAATGTGAAAGAATCTTGATTTTGTTTAGAAACGGAGATGACTGGTATTCGAACTCATGGATAGACAGTAGATAGTGAAGAACACCGTGAAGATCAGCGCAGGATGACACATTCCGACAATATTTACCTTCACGTCCAGTTTGGAGTAGGGGGCAGTGAAAACACGCGTCAGGCAACTTCCCCTGTTAGGAATGACCCCCGTGGAGAGAATCTCGGTATCACCCGGATTTGGCCCTTGGGCCGCCTATTGACAAGGGCTGCACTATACAGGCATTACAGTGCCACAGATTTTGGTTGGTTCTTAAGTTTAGGGGCTGCGACAACGCGGTCATGTAGCCCCGTGTACTTTGGGTGTGTGTAGAATCTGTCTGATAACCGGTGTTAATTGTGATGACTGTATTAGTGTGTGTTATCTGTTTTTTAATTTAATCACTGCAACTTAGAATTTTTCAAATAGTTCCTACTTTTGCCGCCAAGCGCCACCGTCAACGACTACTAGGCCAAGTTCAGAACTTAGCTACTAGACGCCACCGCAGTCGGCTCTTGGCAACGAACGTAGAAACCTAAGAGCGTTGTTTACATTCTTAACCTATCCAATTTAGCTTCACACAGGTGCAATTAGTGGAAGGTTCTTTACCATGCCATAAATCTATGACATGGGACCGCCGGCTTTACTTCCCCTCCGAAGGAAGGCATACTGAGGGATTTTAACGCTCTTAAAAAAATCCGACGGCTTCGGCCGGGTTTGAACCCACTATCTTGGGCATAGAAGCTCAGCATGCTACCGACTACGCCAACGAAGCCGCCCACACAGATTTTCAGACAGATTCTACACACACCCAAGCACTCGGGGCTGACGACTCAGGACGGCTTACATATGCATGGTGCGTCCGATATTAACGTACGGCTTACCTGCTTGGCATCCCACTTCAGCGGAAAACATGAACAAGCTCCAGCGTGTACAGCGCCGCGCAGAGAGGCTAATAGCTCGTTATTCCCCTTCCCCTTTGTCAAAATTTCCATCTATAGAGGCAACAGCCAAACAAATTGATCTAATTTTCCTTAAAAAATCCCTTAAAGGTTCCATTAATATTGACCCTTTTTGCCGACTGTCATTGGCATATCGCTCAGTTCGAAGAGGACGAGGTGTAACTCTCGTTCCGCCCTTCGCACGTAGCAATGCTTACCTACGGTTTCTACGGCCGCTCTGCCCGGTTATGGACGCGCTGCCAGGGGATGCCAAGATCTTGCCTCTTCGGAAATTCAAGCCGTACATAAAAAGGTGTCGCCTCCGTAGCGTAGCGGTCAGCATGGTTAGCTGCCGCCCCGGAGGTCCTGGGTTCGATTCCCGGCTCTGCCACGAAATTTGAAAAGTGGTATGAGGACTGGAACGGGGTCTACTCAGCCTCGGGTGGCCCGAGTAGAGGGGCTTCGATTCCCACCTCAGCCATCCTCGAAGTGGTTTTCCGTGGTTTCCCACTTCGTCTTCGGGCAAATACCGAAATGGCACCTACTGTAAGGCCACGGCCGCTTCCTTCCCTCTTCCTAGCCTATCCATCCCACTCTTCCACCCCTTCCCATCCCTCATGAGGCCCCTGTTCGCTTTGCAGGTGAGGCCGCCTGGGCGAAGTGCTGATCACACCTCCCCAGTTGTATCCATCCTGACCAGATGTTCCAAGCTCCAGGACACTGCCCATAGAGGCGGTAGTGGTGATTTCCCTCGCTGCGTCCGTGGGAACCACCAACCTAGAGGGTAAATTGACTAAATAATAAAAATAAATAATAAAAATAAAAAGTTTAGTCGTTTACCCTCCAGGTTGAATGGAATGAATGAATGAATGAATGAATCGAGTGATTGAGGTTATGAAAGTGAGTTAGTGAGAGAGTGAGTGAACAGGAAAAATGTACTATGCCAATATTCTAAATATGTAAATACTGCAAATATCTTTGTAAAACATGTAAATATTTTTAAACAAATGTAGATGTAAGCGGTGCCTGTGAAACATGAAATATGTATGTGGGGCTTGCCCTTTTTCACTAGGCCTTCCATACTTCTTGTACGATATATGGTAAATACATAATGATAATAATAATAATAATATACCTAACAATAACAACCCTTCTAGAAACATGGTAATTGAGGCCTGCTGCGTTGGTCACGTACAGTAGAGGTAAACAGTCAACATAACGTGACGTTGCTGATTGGCTGCTAGTACAAATGTGACTTAGTTCCAAACAGCGAAGGAAATACATAAACAAGAACGAGCACTGGATTTCATGAGGACGATAAACAAGCAACCATAGAGTTATCTTGAACCGCTTCGTGTATCTTCAGTTTCAGTGTTGGCCAGGAAACTCTTTTGGTGGATTAGTGGTCGAGTGTTTGTTGCTGGATCCCAAGATCGTGGGTTCGATTTTCGGTCAATGAATTCGGCATATAGCCAGGGTATTCCGAGTCATACCATGATGGCTCGTAGTAGATCTCTAGTATTACCGCATTTGGTGATAAGCTACGGCAAGACGAGACAAAATTAATTAAATCACTGCCACATGTCACGCAATAGAACTACGTGCTAGGTGACATGGCAAGCGGAACGTTTAAATTGGAGAGTAAATCGCCTAATTGACTCCAACTCAAAAGATGGGCTCCAGGTAGCCGAGACATTTTATTTTATTTATTTAATCGAATGTTCCCCTTTAAGAGAGCGATTGAACTTGAACTCACTATTTCATCTTCGGCCGTTTTCCCTCTTTTCTTCCCAAAATCTCTTCATCCTCTCGGAATGCTCCTACTTCCGCTTAGCTGTCCATATTTTTCCAAGTTGTCGTGATGTTCTTTGCTCAAACTTAACATTGTGATTTTATTCCGGCTCTCGGTGCGGTCCTCGAGATTTTCTGCGTCTCTAAAAGCCAGAGTAGTTATAAGGAACGTAAAACCAATAACATTATTATTATTCGAGATTTTCTATGTTGATCTGTTGTAGGTCCCTCTGGACCTCTGTCAGCCACTCCGTGCCGCGTTTACGCTTTGTTACGATGCTGAGTAGTTTCTTTGCCGTTTTGGAGTTTTCCAACCTGTAGATGTGTGTGTAAAACTTTGCTCGGCGTTTTCTGATTTCTTCTGTTATTGTGTTGGTCTTTTGGTAGAGTTTGTTCTGAGGTCTCTTCATCCAAATGCCGTTTTTATTGACTGCCCCGTAAATCTTCCTGAGAATCTTTCGTTCCTGATTTTCTATGTCCTTAATTTTGGAATGACAGTCGATCACCATTATTATCAGGTTTCAAATTCAAATTATTATTATTATACCGTCCGCGGTGGCCGCGAAAGTTGACGAGTAACCTCTTGCCTAGACACGGCATAAACCTAGAAAAAATGTTGAGTTTTAATTCACTGGCCGTGAAAACCAATATACCATTTTTATTTTTTCAATTTCCGTTTTATTCAAGTCTGTTTTTTACCTCGGACTCCATAAAGAATTACTTATCTTACACTTTAACTGGTGGTGTCTTGGGGTGAACTTGTGATTCTAGATCAGAGATATGTCTATGTGTGACCTCTGACAGGTTCTCATTATGGTAAGGTTAAGCAAGGATTTGACTGATTCAGGAATTAAGGGTCACCGGGAAAGTCTGGACATAACAATTTTATCCACAAGGAATTCATTTTTTTAAAATCGTAAATCAACAGAGATGAGACTGTCACAAGAAGCATTTACACTCGTCAAATCATTTTGTTTATCCATAACTTCGCCCGGTATCTCTAACAGTTTACCCAGCGTAAGATTAAAAGGCGCACGGACGGAGGTCTCACACTCAATTCAGAAAAGCCGAAGTGAACAGCAAAACTCCAAACACATGTAGTCTTCTCTGAAGTCTTAACTCAGCAGTTTGATTCTGGCCGAAGCTGGGGTGATAAGCTTGCTCGCTAGCTCGTAAACTCGCTCCGAAGCTAGTAATTTAAATTTTCCCTGAACGGAGATTGTTGGAAGAAATGAAAACTTAAAATTACTTATTGTGGGCGATGTATTAAAGATTGAGATATGCTGTACGGGACTTTTATGTAGAACTTTTCATGCTGAACAATTCTTACACTCATAGTATACACAGTAGATATTTTTAACGACTCATCCAGCGTAAGCTTAAAAGGCGCACGGAGGGTAGGTTTTTCTTCGACTCGATTCACTGAAATCGTTACTGCACGTCTTCCTTTGGTCATAAATGAATGTTTTTCTACAGAAACCTTCCTCGAGAAATCCTTTACAGAATGGTGAAAACCGCATCAAAATCCACCTAGTGGTTCTCGATATTACCTGTTACATCCAGGAATCGGGGACTTTGTTTTAGGCTATACTATGTAGAGATAATGCAATCTACTTTTCCGTTTAGATGATTCAAAGTATAGGAGCGGAGAAAGTATCAACTATTTCATACAAAAGTAATGGATATGTAACGATGCGTTGTTGATTATATTTGCACTTATAACAGAGATACGTTTCACATTAAGTAATTATAACGGTTTCGTTGTTTTTACAGTAATGACAACTTAAACATAGTTACTTATAAGGAAAGATTAACCAACAGTCTTCCAGATATACTTTTTGCTAAAATGTTTGATTCACTATTACTTAATAATATTACGCACAGCCGCCATCTTGTAAATTTTAAAGTAGCTGTTATTTGCTTTGCGAACTGCTTAATAAAGCATTCAGTCTTACGTAACCACAACACCCAGAAACTTCACATTTTGACAGTTTATCAATAACATTGCGAGTTACTAAAGTATTATAGATATCTGTAATGTATTTCAAAAATTATATGAGTATTTGAAGGAAAATTTCTCAAAACTTGAAATTTTCTAAGTTATGTACCTTTTTCTGAGGAAATATGTGCCTGGTCAAGTTGTTATTTTGCACACTTACAGACGCTTATTAGTTAAGAGCTGTGAAGAGAAATAAAAGTAATCAGTGTAACTAAATCAATAATTACAACAAGAGAGTATCCAAAATAATAGCATAACGAATTGACGATTTCAAATGTTTATGAAATCTAAACAAATGTGTAAAAAACATAAGTTTGCTTTACAAGCATAACCTTTATTATTACATTACACAGTATAGCTTTCGTCCAATTATCTACGATAACAGAGAGCGCACCTAACTAGCTGAATTTTTCAAAAATTGCAGAATATTTTTACTTTCTTCAAATGTCTATAATTATTGAAATATGTTCTAAATTTCCATAATACTTTAGTAACACGTAGCCATAAATGTTATTGGTAGACTGTGAAAATTTCAAGTTCTTTGGTAATATACTGTAGTTCCCCAAGAATGAAACTTTGCAAGGTTTGCTAACCCTTGTTCGCACCATGGACTTGTACTGGACGTGTCGCTGTATTTTGCTGGCCAGCCCTGGCGTGTTTCTTCCCATTCCAAGGCTTTGACTGGCCGTGAGACATAAACATTAACTGAATGTGACATTCCTTGCAGTTCGATACACGCGTGATGTTTCTCCTTGAACTTCTACCGCGCGTCATAGGATAGCCCTCCTCATTGTTGGAACTACATGTAAGGACAGAGCGGTCTTGAGCCTCGAATACAAATTGCTACCTTGTATTACACTTCGTGGTGTAGTGAACAGCGTTATTGGCGGCTATCTCTAAGACTCGCAACACTGCTAAGAAATTTTCTTCTGGCTCAAAGGTTAGAATGGGGTGCACTCAGTCTTGAAAAGTAATTTTGAAAAGGTTCAATTTTATATTTGTGAGAGACTGAAAAACTACTTCTGCGTTGGCTGAGGTAGGAATACAATCCATTTTATTTTTCTGAATTAACCCGAAAATGAATTATATTAACAATTGATAACTGAAATCCTCCTTGGTTATATTTTTGCAGTGGCCTAACTACGGTGGGTGATCAGGTGGACAAATAAAAGGTCGAAAAATAAAAATGTGACATTTGTTGTAAATTTTAATTTTTAATAAAAACAATCGTCGGATTGATGACAAATGATTGAATTGTATGTAAGTTTAGCCTATAAGTTTTTAGCGTTAGCCTAACCTAACATTTACTGAATGAGCAAAATAGTCAGGTGTTCAGTTAGCCAGAGGGTGGCAGTGAGATGGGTGTGACACTGTATCTTCTCATCTCTTTCCAAACATACACTAATTGTCAGATGCCATTTCTTTTTTTAATATCGGAGTGTGACTATCATTTTGGAAAATGAATAATATTGTGTTAAGTTGTAGACTATTGCTCTTTTAAGATAAACTTAAGTTGGGAACTGTAATTTACTAATATTCATACAATGTCGGGAAATACA
The DNA here is from genome assembly GCA_946902985.2 of Meconema thalassinum. Lineage (NCBI taxonomy): Eukaryota > Metazoa > Arthropoda > Insecta > Orthoptera > Tettigoniidae > Meconema > Meconema thalassinum. Next base: position 309,412,793 of record OX336392.1, on the reverse strand, counting down.
AAGAGTCAAATAAATCTCGAAGAGAACTGGATTTTATAAATTAATATCAAGAAAATTATTAATTTTCGAGCATTTGCGCACTGAAAACACAACAAACGCTGATGAAATCAATCAAGGAAAAAAAATAGATTGGATGTTTTAGAACTTTGTGATCATATACTTGCTTTCACTGATTATGTATCATTATGTTGTCCGAAACGTCAGATGGGGGGAGGATGTAATTTTGACTCAGCTCATCCCCTTCCAGAAGCAAACCCTAGTTACGCCAATAGTCTGTAGTCACACCGAGGGAAAAACAATAGGATTCAGTATCGTTTGCAGGATATATTTGCAGTGTATTAGTATCATACGGGATGCAGTCAGAGAAATATCGACTTTCCTAATAACAACGCTAGTTGGGCTGCATAAAACAATATTATTAGGGGCAGCTGGTTCACCTAGTAGACTATGTTTATTATTATTATTTAAACGTACATGTTTCGATATTCAATGATATCTTCTTCATCGCTTAACATTCATTACTCAAGTAAAATGGATATTCTTACAGTAATTGCAGGGTTCATTCCAAGAACCTGACAAGTCAAAAATAAATTGTTCAAAAAATAAAAATAAAAATAAAAAAATAAAAAAACAGTATAGCTTCATTTGTGCTGAATGAAATCAAAATTGCCTTTAGACCTGCTATTGTCTCACCAAGAGCTTTACATTGCACATAAAGGAAATATTATTTTTATGAGGACAAAATCTTAGTTGAATACACAAATGAAACATTTTAATTCTCAAATACGATTATTTACTATGTAAATCCTAACACACTACAAATCATTATTGAATGCCAAACATTCCAGGTAATTAGTAATCTTGAAAAAGCATTGCACTTATCTAATTTTTGTAGAATCCCCAATATTTCACACTCGTAAGTAACCCGACCTGTCTGCATTTTGGAGACAGCAATAATATATAGGTATATACAGTACGTAGAGACCTGGCCTCGAAGAGGAAGAAGATGTATTTATCTCAAAAATTCAATTTTTGGACTTATCTGGTTTTTGGAATGAGCCCTTCAATTTGATTAAAATAAATACATTTATTTTTATTTATTTTTTATAAACACTAACAGTAGAAGGTGTTGTTTCCAAAGTGAGCCATGCGATGGATTGTGGTGAAATTATAAACATTGATAGAGGGAATTGAGATCTCTAGCTTCGACATCTGCCTAAGTGAAAGCCTTATAAGATGAGTTATACTTTCTGGAATTCGAGGTGAATGGATAAATGGAAATGATAAAAAGTGCTTAAATATGTAACATTGTTTCCTCCGTAAAAAGTGCTAAAAATATTTCAATGGTAATGAAATTTTATTTCAAAGTAAATATACAGTAGTAAATATTTGAAATAAAATGAGTGGCAAGAATCTTCGTTACTGTTAAAAGTAGCCGCGTTACAGATCCAGAATTGAATTAGTAACGTCGTTCATTGTGAAGTAATAGTAACGCTGATAAATAGACCCTGTGTTTCGTACTCGTTTTGATGTGGATACCAACAGGGAAGATACAGAGATTGGCATGGCAATTAACTTATAGAAGGACCACCTCGTGGTATAGTGGCTAGGTCACCCCGGAGGTCCGGGATTGATTCCAAGCTCTGCCAAGACATTTTAATTCTGGTGATAGGGCTGGATCGGAGTATACTCAGCCTTGTGAGGCAAAACTCTGAAGAATAGGGTTTGATTCCCTCGTCAACCATCCTGGAAGTGGTTTTCCGTGGTTTCCCTACTTGTACTCCAGGCAAATGGTTCCTAACTTAAGGCCACGGCTGCCTCCGTCCCAACCATATCCCCAATTTACACACATCAAAAAAGTTTTGCATATTTCCATGGAGCACAGTGGGGATAGCAGTGACCACGCCTGCTCTACACAATTGAGATCGGGAGCATAGGTAGGCCATTCCATTCTGTGAATACCATTCTCCTGAAGAAATTCATTGACAATGCTAGCTCTGTGCGGGCGAGCGTTATCGTCCACGAAAGTGAAATTTGGGTCGAAATTGTCAGCACAACCTTTCACTACTCAACTTTCCTGTAAGTCGCCATCAAATTTGCTTTTCTCTTTTTCAGCTCTTTTAAAGAACACTCAACGCTGATGCTACCTTGTAACGTTTGCCTGTCATACGCCCTGGGATGTACACAAGAGGGGTTCGGCGACCATACATGTTGCCACCCCAAAACATTGCACCAACTCCTCCCCTTTGGTATCGGTCTCTGATGTATTGGTCGTGTATACTTTCACCGGGTCGTCTCCACACTCGCACAGATCTACCCTCATTGACACAGGTGAGTGTACACAGCCGATATACACGTACGCAAGAACGACTAATGGGTCTGAGACCACCACGACTCTTGGCCAGCAATATGCAAAACTTGTTTTGATGTGTGTACAAATACAAACACTAACAGAAACACTAGTACAACCATCACAATAACATTATTTACACTCGCTCCCAAGTATAGTTGCCTCACTTTCCAGGTTAACGTGCGGCTCGCCTTTGAAATCTAGCTGGGCGGATATGTTTACATTCCATGGCACCTGGGGCCAAGGCTGTCCCAGCGTGAGACACAGCGTTGTTAAATTTCCACCGTAGCCACCGAGGGCAAGCAGCGGACTGGACAGAACTATGTGCAGATGTGCAAAATTGGACACTGATACCTGACGGAGACACCAGCTATCCACCAGGGCGGGACTTAAGTGTCCACGTGGAGTGATAGAGGAAGCTTTCTATTGGTCAACAACCGTCAGCTATTGGTCACTAGCGAACAATGGATATTGTCAGCGCGTGCTACTGCCTTACGTTTGAGTCGCCGCTCGTTAACCAGGAAAGTGAGGGAACTATACTCGGGGCTATGTGACCCTAAGATAATCAACAACATCAAGTTATAGAAGAAGATGGAGCAAGGAACCAAAATGACGGACATGAATAGGGTGCAAGGAAAAGCAAGTAGGAGGTGCGACTTCTTGGTAACCTTGCAGTGTGTTTACTGAATGTCTAGATTATATAAATCGCTATTGACATGAAACCGATAAGAGGATACAAACAGCTCAGTGATAAGCTGCAAGAATAAACTCTGCCGGGCTTAGAATAGAGACGATAACCGCATTAATGCTGGTAAACAACATTGCAGTTTTCAACTCAAGAATGAATGTAATAAATTACATTAGAGACAAGGTCAGTAGATAGTGTACTTTTAATGAAACCTAGACGATTCCCACGGCCTGTGGCTTGGCGAGCGTACTCACAGACGTGTTGTCTGTTGTGGCCTGTCGAGCTCTGTCGTATTCCAACCTCAAGCCGTCCCCATGGAGCGGAAAGACTCGTGGCTTGACGAATCTTGAGTGGCCAATACTACAGTCTAGAAGTCTCACCAAAGCTAGTAGGTACAGTTTTCAGTAGCTTGTATTATTCTTTAGTTCCAGTTTCCGTACTGCTCTTTTAACTTCAACGCCGGATTCCTGTAAGTTGCCATCAAATTTTCTTTCCTCTTTTTCTGCTCTTTCAAAGAACACTCAACGCTGATGCTACCTTGGATTCGCTTTCAAGCATTATATATCTTATTTCTATCTTTGCACGTTCGAGATACAAGTTGCTCCCTTGTACAGTTCTAAAAATTCCATAATCACTACATTCGACCACTCCATAATTATCCGTAAACAAGCACTGAAGACGTTCAGAAAACTGAATTAACCTACACAAACCACTGCAACAAACCACAACAGATCGTGGGAACGGGTGCTCGAGCTATGTCATCTGTAGAGCCCCGAGCCTTTGATGTCGAAGGGAGGTACCGTACTGACAATACACTGGAAAGGCCGAGCCACCTCGAGCCAACCCGAGTATTAACGAGTCTTTGCGTTGCCACGGCGTGAGGTCTGACAAACTTCACACCAGGCTTGCCAAGCCACAGGCCGCGGGGACAAGGCTTTAAAGGTAGACATTCTGTTATGTGGCTCAAGAATTGCGAACTTAGATACCCGCAGGGTCGAATGCAGGAATGATGTGTTACTTTTTTGGCTGGCAATAAACTTCAACTCGGTTGGATTTCTTTTGATGGATTTTAAATGTGAATTCCGCCATAGGTTCAATAAGGTAAAATCGTTAAATAAGTTCAGTCCACCACCCACGCATGTAGGCAAATTTGGGACTACCTTGTGGTGTAGTGGCTAGCATACTTGGTTGTTACCCCTTAGGTTTCATTCGCGGCTATATTAAGAAATTTAATTCAGTGGTCTAATGGTTGGAACGGGATTTTATCAGCCTCGTGAGACAGAGCCGACAAGAGATGGATAGGTTCGATTCCCACCTCCGCAATCCTATAAGTGGTTTTCCGTGGTTTCCACATTTCTACTCCTAGCAAATGCCGGGATGGCAAGAACCTAATTCAGGCCATGTCCAATCCTATCTTCAACACACAGAAAACTATTTCAATCACGGTGGGGTTTAAATCCTGTTATCTTCCAAGTCTGAAGTTAGCCTTGTCGCTAACACTCGTAGCTGCCCAAATCGGCAGTTATTATTATAGTAATGGCTATGTTAGATGAGATGTTGGTATGGGCCGATTCAGATAGAGGGACCATGTGATACGAGTGGAGGACGCGAGGTTACTTAGAAGACAACAATGAATCCAGTTTTCAACTACAGAGCAGTGCATTGGTTCTCAACTAGCCCGCAGTCCGGCAATTTCATTTTGAAAATGTATGTGGCCTAGTGCCACTAAAATAGTATCCATTGCTTTTTATAGTTCTTAACCAAATTTACATGGCCTGTTTACCTTCTTTTGATGAATGCAGTAAATTTGTCTGTTGGTACAGGCTACAGCGGAGTAAAATGTGGCTTTCCACCGATGTCTCACCCCACTCATAGCTGTGATTATATGGAAGCTTTTGCAGGGTCAAATTTATAAACTGTGTTGCCTATCTGCCAGGGATTTTTTTTTTAGTTTAAGGCTTTAATGCTTGAAATAACACCGTAATGTAGACCTAACCCTATATTAAACAAAAAACAAGATGATTTTTATTCATTATTTCTTCACAGTCGCCTTCGTAGCGTAGTGGTCAGCATGGTTAGCTGCCGCCCCGGAGGTCCTGGGTTCGATTCCCAGCTCTACCACGAAATTTGAAAAGTGGTATGAGGACTGGAACGGGATCTACTCAGCCTCGGGTGGTCCAAATGAGTAGAGGGGCTTCAATTCCCACCTCAGCCATCCTCGAAGTGGTTTTCCGTGGTTTCCCACTTAGTCTTCGGGCAAATGCCGGGATGGTACCTCCTGTAAGGCCACGGCCGCCTCCATCCCAATCTTCCCCTCCCTTCTCATCCCTCATGAGGCCCCTGTTCGCTTTGCAGTTGTATCCATACCGACCAGGTGTCCCCAGCTCTAGGACACTGCCTGAAAAGGCGGTAGTGGTGAGTTCCCTCGCTGAGTCCGTGGGAAACACCAACCTGGTGGGTAAAATTGACTTTTAAAAAAATTCTTCACAAATTCAAACGAAGTAATCAACCAAGTTAAGACAGAAACTGATGAAATGCTGAGGCTCCACCGATTTGGGTAAACACGACACAAGCGTAGTACCAAATGTCAATCTTCTGACGTCACGTCGAACTCTGTCGGTGCAACGCAGGATGCATGCCTAGGGTGTGCTCAAAACGCGTGGGAAGACTGTGTTATTTTACATTGCTTCGGAAAACAAAGTCGCACGCGTTGTTGTTTCCCGGCAGGAGTAATGATGTTTTGTGTATCTTACCTTAGCGGTTTCAGTGGCGTAGTTGGTAGCATGCTGAGCTTCTATGTCCAAGATCGCGGGTTCGAACCCGGCCGAAGTCGTCGAATCTTTTAAGAGCGTTAAAAATCCCTCAGTATGCATTCCTTCGGAGGGGAAGTAAAGCCGGCGGTCCCATGTCATAGATTTATGGCATATTAAAGACCCTTCCACTAATTACACCTGTGTGAAGCTAAATTATATAGGTTAAGAATGTAAACAACGCTCTTAATTAGGTTCCTACGTTCGTTGCCAGGAGCCGACTGCGGTGGCGTTAGTAGCTAAATTCTGAACTAGTAGTCGGTGGCGTATGGCGGCAAAAGTCTGCAGTCCTTACTTGAATTAAAAATCAGATAACACACACTAATGCAGTCATCTCAATTAACACCGGTTATCAGACAGATTCTACACACACCCAAAGTACACGGGGCTACATGACCGCGTTGTCGCAGCCCCTAAACTGAGAAACCAACCAACCGGGCTCAGAAATAATACTTCGAAAACGCACTTTTTCGGATCATAATGGTAAGGGAACAAAGCTCAAAGCGCCTCGGCTCAGTTGGCGGGAAACGAGGGAAGGGGGAAAACAGATTGTTTGTTCGGTAGAATAAATTATCACTAAGCAAGGCAAAGATGGCTTGTCCTCAAGAGCTTGAGTGTACCCCGTTCCAGACCTTGACCAATAGCATGCTTGCTCAGTCACTCCATGTGGTGTCCAGAGTCCGATCCTAAATGTGGGCTCGCTTGTCAGGTCTCCAGTGTTGCACAGTTGCACGCAGTTCTGCCCAGTCTCACTCCTTGCTCTCAGTGGCTACAGTGGAAAGTTGACAATGCTGTGCTTCGAGCTACACACCGATATCAATGTAAACACAGCCACCCGACTGGGTTTCAAAAGCGAGCCGGTCAATAATGAGGGAAGAGAGAGAGCTATAACTTGGCTCCCATCGTCTTAGGTAGGTTCATATAATCCGTGAATTGTGTTCAGAACTTGGAATTTTGGCTTGGCGTGGCAGGTCCTAAGTCCACCACAAGCTTTTTACCTGCGTTCTGTAATATTAAACCGCTAAATAAAGACTCGATATTATTTTGAGAGGAGTAGTGACGACTGGCTCGAATCTCTGTTGTCGCCAGGAAAGTTTTACAAATCCGAGCTTGAATTGAGCCTATTTTAGACACGTTATTTTGTTTTAGTTGCCAATATCATACCGCAGCCCGTCGGTTCAGAAACACTGCTATTGAGGGTATGAAAAGCAGAGATAGTTGTTTGGATTTAATGTTTTATCTATTTCAAGCCGAGTATAAAACAAAGTCCTCGATTCTTGGATGTAACGGGTAACTCCAGAACCAATGGATGAATTTTGATGCGGTTATCGCCATTCTGTAAAGGATTTCTCGAGGAAGGTTTCTGTTGAGAAAACATTCATTTATGACCAAAGGAAGCCGAGCAGTAACGCTTTCAGTGAATCGAGTCGAAGGAAAACCTGCCCTCCGTGCGCCTTTTAAGCTTACGCTGGGTAAACCGTAAAACATATCTGTATACTATGAGTGTAAGAATTGTTCAGCATGAAAAGATCTACGAAAAGTCCGTGACAGCATATCTCTATATTTAATACAATGCCCACTATAAGTGATTTCACGCTTTCAATTCTTCCAACAATCTCCATTCAGTGGAAATTTAAATTACTAGCTTCGGAGCGATCCTATCACCCCAGCTTCGGCCAGCATCAAACTGTCGTGTCGTGTAGAGTTAAGACTTCAGAGAAGAGTGTTTGGAGTTGCGCTGTTCGCGTCGGCTTTTCTGAATTGCGTCTGGGACCTGCCGTCCGTGCGCCTTTTAAGCTTACGCTGGGTAAACCGCTAAAGATACCGGGCGAAGCCGGGGTGGGTTGCTAGTTGGTAATAGCATAGGTAGTACTCGGAAGTTGTAGACCTATAAAAGGACGTAAAATATTTAATTAAAGGGCATACAACAGGGGGGAGGGGAAAAGATGTTAAAATGTAATCCAGTTATTATTAATTCTTTTGTTTTAATTGCATATTTAATATTTAAATAAATACACAATTCTGGTGATATGCAACATACAGTACACTGGGAAAATATATCAATGGAACACTTCTTTTAACATAATTTGAAAAAGGAAATCCATGTATTAAACAGAGTACTTGAAGAATTTACAATGACATATATTTTCTACCTTGATTGAATTCAGCGAACCCGCAATGGAGATCTTGGAGAAAGAAATTGAAATTAGTATCACTAGAGTCATATAGGGTTACGGAAATTGAAACTCGGAAACCTTACCTCAGTTGGCATTGCATGGGATTTGTAATGGTTGTATTCCTGTAGGGGGCCATTTTGCTCCTAAATCAATATTTAGTCATCTCCAGGCTCTTAAGTGTAAAGGATCGTCAGTTATCAGACAGCACGTTGCGTAATATTGAGAAACGTCTTTCCACACCAACGGATGTTAAGGGTGCATATTTAAAGCAAGTGATAATTTATCTCGTGGTGAAAAAGCCGTTAACACCTTTAAAAAAGGATATAAGGATCAATAAGCCAAAAGAAAACGCTAAAAAGGGCAAAACAGGTCAAATTAAACCAACCATTGTCCGTCCTACAGTGACCCAAAATGAGCATAAATGTTTGGCCCCGTTTTCGGACACTCGAGATATAAAGGATTTTTCCTCAACTTCCAAGCCCTAGTAGCTTATAAGTTTCTTTTAATATACATTGGAGGTGCCTCGTCTGTTTAAAGAAGCTTGCAAACTAGACTGAAAAACATAATAATCTGTGTAAGCTAATGAAAATTCAATCAATGAATAGTAAGACATTGAGTTGCGATAAACGTGTAGCAGGCAGTTGAGCAAGCCGGCTCAGCTATTTTTGAAGGAGACAAACATGCACACACCGGATGCTGTCTGTGTGCTGACGTGCTCTCGTTCATTGTGGATACGTGATTCACAGCTTGTCAGCAGAAATGGAGCGCCTTCAATATAAACACCAGTAGTCCTTGTCGGGTTACTTTCAATATGTTAACAATAGGTCCCTTGATGGGTTACATGTGCCCGGCGCCTAGATGGCTCCAATGCGAAATATATACTCTAGGTAGCTGAGCCTTACGATTATTATTATTACTGTTGTCATCATCCCTCATTAATGTAGGCTTCAGCTGGCAGGCAAAGCCGAGAGCGATGTTTAGGCCAACGAATGGAGCTGTTGCTGGACACGGGGTTTTAAAATATATAGAATAGCTTCATTTCATCTTGGACCAAATTCATAATAAATAAGATACCGTAGTTTAAATAAAAGTCTTCTGATCATCATAATTCAAAAGCGAACTGCATGGTCAAAATAATAAATAAATAAATAAATAAATAAATAAATAAGAAAATCTCTTTAAAAACGAATATTACCTGATAGTTTTTATGTATGTACTGTACCGGCATGTATGTGTGTGTGTCCTTTATGCGTTCATCCGATTGCGATGAAACTTTGATGAGTTGTTGTGTACACTCTAGGGAAGGTTTCTGACTTAGTAAATCCATTTTACAATAGGTAGTGCACGAGTAGTTTCAACAATTGAGTTACGGTGCGCGAATCGTTTCAACTAAGTCCCGTATGCATTCATATACAGTACCATTCTTCCGATTGCCATAAAACTTTGGTGAGTTATTGTGTACGCTGCTACGAAGGTTTCTGACTTAGTAAATCAATGTTACAATAGGTAGCGCACGAGTAGATTCAACAAATGAGTGACGGCGCGCGAATCGTTTCAGCGAAGTCCCATATGCGTTCATATACCATACATCCGATTGAGATGGAATTATGGTGAATTGTTGTGCACGCTCCTACGAATGTTTCTGAATTAGTAAATCCATTTTACAATAGTTTAGAGGCAGTTAACAGAAAAAAATGTGTATCCAAAAGCACGTCAACTAACAAAATTACAACGCCAACACTTTCTTTGATTGCAATTGCAACGCATGCCGGGTACAGCTTGTAAATAAGTAAATAATTAAGCAAGATGCTTGTTTATAACAGAAATACTGCATATGAAAGGATATTGATACTTCAGCTTCTTCCACTGTGTATTGTAGCCAGCCAAGAACATGGAGAAAAGTACTTTTCACATACAGGGCTGTTGGCATTCTTGGAAGCAATGGTGATCGGCAACACTGACACTACGTTGTAGTCCTTGGAGGTCTTATCGCAGGAAGTGCTGCAGGTTTTTTGTTTACATTTGACATAGTGTCTGTTGCGCAGCTGCGAACGTCTCCACGACCTTAATTGGTTGTGATGAAGAAGGCCTCAATTAAATAACAATACTATACATCCCACCAGTGGCGTAGCAATGTGACCTGGGTGCAACATTGAAAGGAAAAGTGATTATAGGGCCCAAATGTTTAGGCCATATGGACAGTTTCATCGATTTTGTCCAACTAAGGACCACGTAAATAACTCTTCTTTGGCGCCAGTATTCCTTCATTCTCTTGCTCACAGCTTCTTTCTTTTCAGCTGTCCAATGTTTTTTCTCCTTGGTCGCTGTTTCTGCTCTAGGAACCCCTCAAATGTGTGTATCTTATTTCTTTCTGTTGTGGATACCCTGATCAGTGATGCTCATTTCTTGTAGACCCTTGTAGTGTTAGCAAACCATTTTTCATAAGAGTTGCCTTTTCTATTGGACTTGATGAAATGGTTAAAAATGTTCTTAGTGTGTTCTTCGGGCATATTTGAAACACGTCCAAAGAATTTAACTCTTCGTTTCCGTATGGTATCTGAGATTCTGCTGCATGTTTTATATAAGTTACTTCTTTGTTACTGCGTAATCGGTATGTGTCAGCACATTATTTTGGCAGTTTTTCTTAACATTTTCTTCCCTTTTTAGCCTATTTTCAATTTTGAAAAAATAGGCTTATGAGATCACCTTTTGTCCGTGTGTGTGTGCGTGTGTGTGAGGTGTGTGTGAGTCCCCCCCCCTAATAAAATCTAAACGGCTGGAGCGATTTCAATGAAACTCGGTAAGTTCATAGCACTATTCCCGGCGACCTCGACCGTGCCCTTCAAATTTTGTTACGTCTCACCAATCCAACATGGCGGCTGTGCGAAATATTTCACTAACATTCAATATCTCCGAAACTATTACCGATATCGCCCTGAAATTGTGTACGGTGATAAAGGGCACTACTAAAAGTTCACCTATGAGACTTTCAAAAACCTGGTGACTAAAAAACCAACATGGCGGTCAAGCGAAGTTGAGACATTTAAATAGACTTTTCTCGCGGTTTAACTATCCAAATGTAATGAAACTTGGTACAGCAAATGTTTATACGCATTGTAATGCACTGCAGTCTAATTTAGTTCAATTGTTTACATAACCTTAAAATGGCGGCTGTGCGAAATATTTCACTGACATTCTATATCTCCGAAACTATTACAGATATCACCCTGCAATTTTGTACGGTGATAAAGGGTACTGTTACAAGTTTGCCTATGTATATTTCATAAACCTGTAAAGTACAAAACGAACATGGCGACCGAGCGAATTTGAAATATTTTAATAGACTTTTCTCGTGATTTAACTCTCTGAGCGCAGTGAAATGTGGTACAGTAAATGATTTTGTAGATTGTAATGCACTGCCATCTAATTTAATTCAATTGTTTACATAACCTCAAGATGGCGGCTGTGCGAAATTTTAAAATTAAGTTTTTATTTCTTGTGTCGTAATCATGCGATCGAAGTGAAAGTTTGAATAATGAACCTAGGCAATAATTGTCCTTGAATGGTTTATAACTCTATTGCCTATACATATAACAATCCTAAATAGTGAGCTTCCGAAATATTTAGACGGTTTTCAATATCTATGAATCTTATACAGCAACCAAACTGATTTTTTTGTGTTCATAGAGACTATGAACATATGTTCACCTATATGACTTTCAGTAACCTGGGGAGCACAAATCCAACATGGCGGCGACGCGAAGTATAAATATTTAAATGGACGTTTCTCGCGAATTAACTATCCGAGTGCTGTGAAACGTTGCACGTTAAATGCTTATATAAATGTTGATCCACTGGCATCTAATTTATTTCAATTGTTTGCATAATCACAAGATGGCTACTGTGCGTAATTTTAAAATCTCGTTTTTACTTCTTGTGTTCTAATCATGCGATTGAAGTTTGAATACGGTACCACACGTACACAATATTCTTAATGTAATAGTACAAAAATAAAAATCCAACCTGGCGACCATCTGAAATATTTAGACGGTTCTCAATATCTACGAATCTGTTACAGCAATTGAACTGAAATTTTGTATGTTGATAGTGGCAATTAACATGAGCAGGATGTATGAAAATAGGCTGTATAGTTCTTCACGGAACTACTTGTTTCGATTTCTTTAATTTATTTTCTAGTTGTTAGTCCTAGGCATTCCGAAGACTACAGGCACTCTGGTTGAATTACTGTTTGATAGTGTCGTAGTTTAATTCTAATAGAAACCGATTTCGTGTTGTGTTATGTTTTTCGTAAGTTTATAAAACTAAAAGTTCTTTTATCGATCACTACGATGCACTAGGAGACCCCTCAAGTTAGGTTTCGACTATGGTGCGCACAGACGGCTCTGGTGATGTCTGGAAGTTCACGATTAACTCTCCGAAATCCAGGAATCCTCCTTCAGCGCTCTCTTTATCTAAGACTTGAAAAATGTATCTTGTGGCACACTTGGTTTAGCGTCGGCCCTATTATCTCAGGAAATGCGGGTTTATCCTGCTCCGCCCGTTGGCCTTCAAATGGACTCCGGATATCTTGCCAATGTTAAAAAAAAGGTATTTATAAAAGCTATTTTTTTCTCAGATTCTATTTCGACTATGAGGCTGAAATGTTTACTGTATTTTTATGAGGGTTTTGATCATAATTACATACAGGGATTTTTAACTTCATAAACTCATTTATAATTATGATTTCATTTCTTATGCTATAAATATTTACTACATTTTGACACCAATTTTAATTTGTAAATTATTTATTAATAAATTGTTAATGAAAATCCAGTGTTGAAGTAATAAGAATAGTTCATTTAACATATCTTGAAAGTTTGAAACAAATCTGTTGAGTAGATCCTGAGAAAACATGCATTTTATGAGGGAAAGCATTATTTTCTGGAAATGAGCGTTGAAGATTCGGTCACCTTTCTAATGCATTCCAGTTGTGATTTCAGGTATCCTTACCCTCGACAAAACCGTAACAAAAGCACTCAAAATATACAACTCGAATCGGAGACAGGGTACATTTTAAAAACCTTAAACAAATTTAACAGGAAGGAAACTTCATAAATTATACATCATTTGAAGAGTAGCTTCATAAAATGTAAAAAAAAAAAAAAAAAAAACAAGCAGTTCCGTGAAGAACTATGCAGCCTATTTTCGTATATCCTGCTGATGTTAATTGTCTGTATCAACATACAAAATTTCAGTTTCATTGCCGTAACAGATTCGTAGATATTGAGAACCGTCTAAATATTTCATATGGTCGCCAGGATGGATTTTTATTTTTGTACTATTACCAAACGCTATGCTATTACATTAAGATTATTGTGTACGTGTAGCATTCAAACTTCAATCGCATGATTAGGACACAAGAAGTAAAAACGAGATTTTAAAAGTACGCACACCAGCCATCTGTGAATATGCAAACAATTGAAATAAATTACATGCCAGTGGATCAACATTTGTATAAGCATTTAACGTGCAACGTTTCACGGCACTCTGATAGTTAATTCGCGAGAAACGTCCATTTAAATATTTATACTTCGCGTCGCCGCCATGTTGGATTTGTGCTCACCAGGTTACTGAAAGTCCTATAGGTGAACATATGTTCATAGTCTCTATGAACATTTAAAAAAAAACAGTTTGGTTGCTGTAAAAGATTCATAGATATTGAGAACCGTCTAAATATTTCGGAAGCTCGCCATTTAGGATTGTTATATGTATAGGCCATAGAGTCATGTACCATTCAAGGACAATTATTGCCTAGCTTCATTATTCAAACTTTCACTTCGATCGCATGATTACGACACAAGAATAAAAACTTAATTTTAAAATTACGCACAGCCGCCATCTTGAGGTTATGTAAACAATTGAATTAAATTAGATGGCAGTGCATTACAATCTGCGAAATCATTTACTGTACCACATTTCACTGCGCTCAGAGAGTTAAATCACGAGAAAAGTCTATTAAAATATTTCAAATTCGCTTGGTCGCCATGTTCGTTTTGTACTTTACAGGTTTATGAAACATACATAGGTAAACTTGTATCAGTACCCTTTATCACCGTACAAAATTGCATGATGATATCTGTAATAGTTTCGGAGATATAGAATGTCAGTGAAATATTTCGCACAGCCGCCATTTTGAGGTTATGTAAACAATTGAACTAAATTAGACTGCGGTGCATTACAATGCGTATAAACATTTGCTGTACCAAGTTTCATTACGTTTGGATGGTTAAATCGCGAGAAATGTCTATTTAAAAGTCTCAATTTCGCTTGACCGCCATGTTGGTTTTGTAGTCACCAGGTTTTTGAAAATCTCATAGGTGAACTTCTAGTAGTGCCCTTTATCACAGTACACAATTTCAGGGCGATATCGGTAATAGTTTCGGAGATATTGAATGCTAGTGAAATATTTCGCACAGCCGCCATGTTGGATTGGTGAGACGTAACAAAATTTGAAGGGCATGGTCGAGGTCGCCGGGAATAGTGCTTTGAACTTACCGAGTTTCATTGAAATCGCTCAAGCCGTTCAGATTTTATTAGGGGGACATACACACACACACACACACACACACACACACACACACACACACGGACAAAAGGTGATCTCATAAGCCTATATTTTTTTTTTTTTTTCAAAAATAGAAAATAGGCTAAAAACGAAATATGAAAATCTAATCAATATTATGCGGCCAGTAATTTTACTGGCGCGTTGAAGATTCCATCTTAGGCGATTTATTTTCCTCCTTGGCGTCTCTAAAGTCACAGTAAATGAAAGAGATAGTAAACCCATACTGTCATCCATCATTATGGTGTTTGAAGCCATTTTTCAGTGTTGCCTTTGATCCGAAGTTTGATGTTTTTCAGTCGGTCAACACGATTGTACCCAATTGTGGTGGGTTATTGCATAATCCTGAAAATAATCTACATTTATTTTTAATCTCATGTACATTTCTTCAGGATTAGGGAATAACCCATCACAATTGGGTACAATCGTGTTGACCGACTGAAAAACATCAAACTTCGTTTGTGCAAAACCATGTTTATGCTTTAAAAACTAATAATGTATGTTTGTGAGATGTTTAGGCTATTTGTTGATGTAGACACTGCACTAGACAGATGTTCCCGGTGTTGAGGTGTTTGAACTACACAAGTACTAATGTCTAACCATAAGACATGACGTTCTAATAGCTCTTACGTGCTTCAAGTGGCACGAACTGGTGGCATTTGTAACCCGCAGATGAACTGGGTTATTTATTGACCGTAGTCTTTAAATGCAGCTATAATTAGTTTGCTAATTCTGGCTTACTACAAGTCCGTTGGTCTCTGTTGGCTCTTGACCTCCAGCTAGTGTCTGAGCAGTATCACAGATAATAATATTTAGTAATAATAATAACAATAATATACTGCAAGTATTATGGTATTTGAAGCCATTTATAGCCTATTTTCATATATGTAAAAATAGGCTTATGATAACACCTTTTGTATGTGTGTGTGTTTGCGTATGTGTGTGTGTCTATAATAAAATCTAAACTGCTGGAGCGATTTCAATAAAACTCGGTGAGGTCATAGCACCATTTCGGCCGACCCCGACCGTGCCCTTCTAATTTTATTACGTCTCACCAATCGAACATGGCGGCTGTGCAAACTATTTCTACAGCATTCTATATCTCCGAAACTATTACTGATATCACCTTGAAATTTTGTACGGTGATAAAGGGCACTACTAGAAGTTCACCTATAAGACTTTCAAAACCCGGTTAACTACAAAACGAACATGGCGGCCAGTCGCAGTCGAAACATTTAAATAGACTTTTCTAGCGATTTAACCATCCAAACGCAATGAAACTTGGTACAGTAAATGTTTATACACATTGTTAATGCACTGACATCTAATTTAGTTCAATTGTTTACTTAACCTCAACATGGCGGCTGTGCGAAATTTTAAAATTAAGTTGTTTTTTTCTTGTGTATTAATCATGCGATCAAAGTGAACGTTTGAATAATGAACCTATGCAATAATCGTCATCTAATAGTACATAACTCTATGGCCTACATATTAAAAAATCCAACATGGCGACCATCCGAAATATTTAGACGGTTCTCAATATCTATTAATCTATGACAGCAATCAAACTGAAATTTTGTATGTTGATAGAAGCTATGAACATAAGTTCACCCATGGGACTTTCAATAATCTGGTGAGCACAAAAATCTAACATGGCGGCGACGATTTAAATGGATGTTTCTCGCGATTTAACCTTTTGAGCGCAGTGAAACTTGGTACGGTGAATGCTTATACAAATTTAATCCACTGGCATCTAATTTATTTCAATTTTTTTCTTAACCACAAGATGGCAGCTGTGGGAAATTTTAAAATCACGATTTTATTTCTTGTGTCCTAATCATGCGATTGAAGTTTGAATACTACACCTACACAATAATCTTCATGTAATACATAACTCTAAGACCTTCATATATAAAAATCCAACATGGCGACCATCCGAAATATTAGACGGTTCTCAATATCTACGAATCTATTACAGCAATCAAACTGAAATTTTGTATGTTGATAGAGGCAATTAACATAAGTAGGATATGTGAAAATAGGCTGTTTAGTTCTTCACGGAACTACTTTTTCAGTCTTGCCTTAGTAATCGAAATTTGATGTTTTTCAGTTGGTCAACACGATTGTACCCAATTGTGATGGTTTATTCCCTAATTCTGAAAACAACTTACATGAGATTAATAAATACACTTCGATGACCAGTTTCGTTCGTCAAGCGAGCATCATCAGATTTAATCTATACAAGACAAAATAGTTCTACAAAACACTACTAAACCTACAATGATACCCACTAACGGTCACTGCCCTCCAAAAACAAACAACAACAAAAAACGTCAAACACTTAGAAAGTGTGGTAACTATTACTGGTAAAATATTGAAGCATTATGTTCCAAGACTGAGAAATTACAATCTCATCAACAAAGAATTTCACTCCACTAACACATTTATGAATGTGTAGCCACTATTTCTGCGATACACTTAGACATTGTTAGTCCTAAACTACTGTAGAATTTTAAATTAATTCAGAAATGACCTGCGAGTACTCTGCTGAGATGATGTTAAAAAGCTAGGTTTGCAACATACAAAAATAGTGTTTGTCTACTAAAAACGTGTTGAAAGAGTAGTTTTAGCAGCTTTTATAAAAGCAGTTGCCTGCGCCTGCCTCTCACTCGGAGGTCCCGGGTTCGATTCCTGGCTCCGTCAGGGAATTTAGAAACCGACGTGAGGCCTGGAACGGGGTGCACTCAGCCTCGTGAGGACAATTGAGTAGCTGTCTGACAGTGAGACAGCGCCCCGATCACGAAAACCAAGATTAACGGCCGAGGGGACCCGATGCGCTGATCACGCGTCACCCCAATATCAGAAGGCCAAATGGCTGAGCAGCGGTAGCTTGGTAGGCCTAGGCCCTTCACGGGCTGTTGTGCCAGTGGTTATTTATTTTATGTTATTTATAAAAGCAGTTGATATTGAAAACTTTTCAGATTATGTAAGAATGATGTAGGCCTACCGTCCTTTGGATATCAATATCAATTGTCAATATTGCCAACCTGAGCCTCTGAGGGCGTGGACCGCGCAGTGTTGCCTTGTCTGTAAACGATTATACAGCCTGTCGGATTAGTCGGATATTTTTTTTTAAGCGTATGGCTCTTAGTGCCGGGAGTGTCCGAGGAGTCATGTTCGGCTCACCAGAGTTAGTAGCTGCTTCTATGCGGACACCCATGGGATGAGCTACCGTCGCGTGTGGAGTGTTGTCTGGGGAGGAAAGTCTGATTGTAAGGACTAGGAATTTGAAGGTAGCGGCTGTGGCCTATAGTTAGGGACCAACCTCAGCATTTGCCTGGAAGGAAGATGGGAAACCACTGAAAACCATCTTCAAGGTTGACGGCGGGGGGATTCGAACCTCCTCGCCTTCCGGATGTGAGCGACTGCCACGGCTAACTCACCCGGTAGTCGGATATTAAAGCGGAAAAATGAAAGACACCCTGAGGCGGAAGAGAACAGGCGTTGAACAAGAGCAGTGGACAGAAAATATGAGAGCGAGGAGCCCGGCAAAAGTAATTGGAAGCAATGACATGCTCATCTACATTTGTGAGGTCCTAGTTATATACGGCGTGATCAAAAAGTTTCCGACTGACGGCTGTACAGCCCAGAATCAGTATGCTAATCAGGCAAAATCGCCGTGCCCACCGACGCACCAGGTTGAAGATCCCCGAGTGGTGAAACACTGTCCTACTGTGTGAGGAAGTCCGTAACCGTCTGCTGCACATCCTCGTCCCACAGGTATATATGTCCCACGGAACAAATTGACTCTTGAATGAGTATCTGAAGCTGGCCAGCAGGCCTACCTCAAGTTCATTGACACTTGCAATGCAGAAGCGTGTTGGGAAGGTCGAAGAGGGGGCGAAGGAAGGAGGGATGCTTCTTGCGGCAGATTTATAACTGAGAGGTACAGTCAGTTTGGTTCGGCTCGTTGTCAGTGCAAGTTTCTATCGTTCGTATTTTTGTATTCGCAAAGGAAGTGATGCCGCCTGTGAAATCTAAACTGAAGTTTACGACAAAGAGAGGGCAAACGCGAGAGATTGTTTTCAATGTTTATAGGTTTATGAAGAAGGAAGCTGATGAGCGTAAGAATAAGACACAAGAAGAGTACAGAAGAAAATTGTTGAAAGTACAACAAAGAGTATCAGAGGCTACACAAGTATCGTTGAAGACGGTCAAGAGAATCTTAGCAGAACAGAGGCAACATGAGGCTGAAGGGACTTCATTTGGTACGCCAGGAAATACACGGAAAGGGAAGAAACGTGTGACGGACATTGACGATTTCAATAAGTGTGTTATTCGACGTACAATCCATGAATTTTACATTATACCGATGACCCTTCAAGGCCATTTTTAAGGTACTTACTTACTCCTTGGCGCTACAGCCCATGGAGGGCCTTGGCCTCCTGGGCAATCTTCACCCACTCCTCTCGGATCACGGCCTTGGTTCATTCCACTTTCTTTCCACTTAAGCTCTTGGATCGCAGCTACTGTTACCTTATATTTCTTCAGTTCCTGTTTCAAGTTCTGTAATGCTTCAGGCTTACCCAGTGTTTTCACATTCCAAGTAGCTAGATTCATGTACCATTTCCGTTGCCAAGGTCGTTTTTTCCCGTCCGGCTTTGTTTGTCCTTTGGTTCCGTAACTATTGCTTTTTTACGGGGTAGGGTTGTTAACCCCACGTCCAACCCCAACCTTGAGGACCAGGGTACTGCTCTTAGTCTGGCTCATCACTTTAGACCTGTTCAGCTTGGGTGGCCCTACCAGGAGCTAAAGCTCCCGCTGGCATAGCTCTAAAGATCATTTGAGCTCGCAAGCCTCCAATGGTCACCCGGCAACACCAGATTGCCTTCTTCAAGGTGGCAGTACCGGCGGGAGGATTTTTAAGGTACTAAAGGCGTCATAATCGCATGGGGGAGAGATCAGGATTGTAGGGCGGATTCTCTAGTGTCTCCCACTTGAGTTGGCATACCTTCTGCGTTACGACCTTTGCGGTATGGGTACGTGCGTTATAATGAAGCAGAAGCACGCCTAATCGCAGTTTTCCAAGACGTTTTGCCTTAATTGCACGCCGTAATTTCTCCAGTGTTGTGCAGTACCGTTCCCCAGTATCGGAGACATCAGGTTCCTTGAAATCAATACGTAACGGACCCCGGTAATCAAAACAGGGTGAACATCATATTTCCAGCGGATGGTTGACTCTTGATCTTCTTGGGACGAGGGGACGATGGATGACACCATAGCATCGTTGACGCTTCCACGGCCGACTGAATACGAGCTGCGCTCTATACCGGCCTTGACATTCCCAGTCAGAACCCATGTATAACATGTAATTGGGAAGTTTCTACTCGTTGCCGGTAGAGCGCACTCCCCTCCCATTATAGGCGCGATAAGGAATCAGCTGTACAGTACGTATATTAAATGTGTAATCTCAAGAACCACTGGATGGATTTTGATGCTGCTTTCACCATTCTGTAAAGGTGATCTCGAGGAAGATTTGTGTAGAAAATAATTTATTTATGACCAAAGGGAGCCAAGCAGTAACGATTTCAGTGGAAAGGTCGAAAAAATAGCCTGGTGTCCGTGCGCTTTTTAAGCTTACGTTGGGCGAACCGTTAAAAATATCATTATATTATGAGTGTAAGAATTGTTCAGCGTGAGAAATTCTACAAAAAAGTCCGCGAGAGCATATCTCTATCTTCGATACATCGCCCACTATAAGTGTTTTTAGTTTGGACGGGAGGGGCATTTGGCTTGCACCTCGCCATTCTTAAATTACGTACGTCTGACAGGAATTCCTTGCACATTCATAACTGTTCCCGGGCGAAGCCGGGGTGGGTTGCTAGTGACACTATATAATTATTATCATTATAATTTCCGCATTGTCAAAATTAAAATTATATCACAAAATAAAATAGCGTGCTAATAAATCTAAGAGAAATTAGACATACCTTGCACCTTCTTCGGCTACAAGGACACTACTCCAGCACCGTCTCATTAAAAGGAAAGAGAGGATCAAAATTACAGCCGGGAACAAGTAGCAGCTAATCGTGTGTTGTGTTTTGTGCTAAGAGATCTTTCGACAAATTATCAGATACCGTGTGCCTTCTTTTTCACGAAGCAGCTGTCAGGACGGGACCTACATAAACTCCTGCTGGACGTTATTCTCGAGGTTGAACAATGCGGTTTCATAATTATAATAACTGTCTCTGATAATCACAAAACTAACACTACAATGATGAGGCATTTAGGGGGAGGGAAATAGCAACCAATGGTCAATCACCCATACGACGAGTCTAGGAATGTATTCCCTAGTTTTGATCATTGTCACATTCTAAAAAAAAACATTAGAAGGCAGTTTCTGTAACGAGAGATGACTGATGGTACTGGAATAATTTCAGGGAAATACTTGTCATTACTATACACAATGCAAAAGGGTGAGATCGTCAAACCGGTCCGACACCTCACTAAAAAACACATCGAGCCCACTAAATTTGAAAAAAAATGAATGTTCGGCGTGCCAAGGAAGTGTTCTCGTCAGAAGTTATTGGTGCCATTAGTACACTGAAAGAAAATATAGGCATGCACCCGGAATCGTACACATTCATGGACGCAGAAGCAACCATTTTTTTTAAAACGTTAATAAATGGTTCGCTATGCATGACGTAAGCATCACATATCATCATATTCAGTCTAGAAATCCAGATAAAGGGCATTTTTTCTCATTAAATGTCAGTCGCCTAAACTGGCTAGAGGAATATTTTCTTTCTTACCTTGAAACTTTGAAAGCTGCTAGTAACGCTGCTAGAAAGGACTTCCTGAGTTCTGAGACTTACGAAGCTACCTATACAATTAATCACGGATTCAGCTGTCCAGTGCATAAGGTATCTTCTAAAAATGGGTAGAGGAAAGTCGCCAAATATGGGGAGGTTTTTTTATAGGGCTCACATTAGACATAAGAAGGAACGGAATAATTTTGGTTCTCTCACCAATGTAAACCTCAGGCGATATACTATGTATATTACAAATATGGGCACGTTTGATGTTGTATTGCCCTCTGATATTATTGTTAACTTTAAAAGTGCACTTTCCCCGTATTAGGCAACCGGGTTTCGTAATATGGGGAGGTGAGAAACCTCACGGTTTTTATTTATAATAGGTACACTGAATAGTATACCCTACTAATTAAAGCATTAATTCTGACATATTTTTTTTCGTGTGGCCTCCTGAGAGGCCGAGTGCAGGTCTTTCTAGTCGACGCCCGTGGGCGACCTGCGCGTCAGGATGAGAGATGGAATGGATGAAGATGAATGAAACTGGGCAAGGATGTGGAAGGAAGCGGCCGTGGCCTGTTAGAAGGTACCGTCCCAGCATTTGTCTGGTGTTGAAAAATGGGAAACCACGGAAAATCATTTCAAGGACGGCCGACGGTGGGGCTCGAACACACGCGTCTACCGAGTCAGCAGAGAGCTTGGTCCCATGGCCTAACGCTGCGCTTTAACCAGCGTAGCCACTACTGTCGGTAATTCTGACAATGTAATGAAATCATGAACACAAATAGTACAAAAATACAAAAATGAATAGTTTAAGTAAATAACAGTCCTAGTTTCCTGTTGCCGAACTTCCAAACCGTTCAGCAGAAAAATGCATAAACTTTAATGAAAACCGAGTGATTCTGATCGAATTCAACTGTGTGCAAGGTATGTCTAATTTCTCTTAGATTTATTAGCACGCTATCTTATTTTGTGATATAATTTGCATTTTGATATTGTGGGAATTATAATGATAATATAATAGTGTCACTAGCAACCCGCCCCGGCTTCGCCCGGGAACAGTTATGAATGTGCAAGGAATTCCTGTCAGACGTAATTTAAGAATGGCGAGGTGCAAGCCAAATCCCCCTCCCGTCCAAACTAAAAACACTTATAGTGGGCGATGTATCGAAGATAGAGATATGCTCACACGGACTTTTTTGTACAATTTTTCATGCTGAACAATTCTTACACTCATAGTATATTGATATTTTTAACGGTTTGTCCAGCGTAAGCTTAAAAAGCGCACGGACGTCAAGTTCTTTCTTCGACCTATTCACTGAAATCTAAAATCGTTACTGCTTGGCTCCCTTTGATCATAAATAAATTATTTTCTACAGAAATCTTCCTCGATATTACCTGTACAGAATGGTGAAAGCCGCATCAAAATCCATCCAGTGGTTCTCGAGATTACCCGTGATATCCCAGAATTGGGGACTTTGTTTTACACTAAGTAGAGATAAGTCTTAGTCGTGCAATGCTTGGTGAACAGCGCTGTGTGAGCAGTTGAGTAACTAACAAGATTTCATGAAAAAGGTCTCATTGTCTAGGCCGACGCTTCAATTTTGGTTCCCGGTGGTGGCACCAGCCTGCAATAATGCGCTCCAGGAACGTGTTTCCTTCATCAGGCAAACTGCCATCCGTTGTTTGTGCTATTTATTCGGCATTCAACGCCCGGGGTATCCACTGGCTGCAAACCTTCCGGTAGCAACGAAAACTTTTTGATCACACCGTATATTTAATTACATTTTGTGGGATTCCAAACCTTGATTCAAGAATGGGCCAAGATATATATTCACGCATTGTACTGTTGTTTCTTTGCAGGAGGCCTACTTCCAATGGATGTTTGGTGTTCGTGACCCTGGCTACTACGGCGCCCTGGACGTGACCACAGGACGTTCTATTCTATTCATGCCTCGCCTACCTGCCGACTACGCCGTGTGGATGGGACACATCGACACCCCGGAAGAGATCCGTGCCAGATATGACGTGGATGAGGTGCGCTACGTCGATGAGGTAAGGACCTAACAGTAAAGACACAGGCAATGGTGTAAAGATCTAGCTACTTGCCTCATACCGATTCATGGACTCGAGCAGTACTAGCACCTCAAATGAAACAATACCAAGAAATCTCTCAAGTTAGCTGGAGTCAAGTAGCTGGCCACATCCGGTAACGTCTGTGCTAAGGTTGTGTTGCTGGGCTCATCCAATTACGCGACAGTGTGCTGGATATTTTTTTTTACTGCCGCGCCGTCATCATATTGTTCAAATAGTGTTCCAACTGATCAATTGAGATAGGTTTTATTCGACGCCCATCTCAGTCATCCTGGAAGTGATTTTCCGTAGTTTCCCCACTTCTATTCCAGGCAAGTACAGGCATTACAGTGACACAGGTTATCATACAAATTCTACATACACCCAATTACAGGGCCCTAAAGTAACCTCGATGTCGCAAAGCCCCTAAAAATTAGTCGACGACGACGACAACACAACAACAACAACTCCTATCTTTGCCAATTCGTCCTCTGCTGCAAAAGAAAGTAAACTAACTTCAGATGAGTAAAATGGACTTCCTAACCAGTCATTAGGGGCCGATAACAATAAGCAATAAGGCAGAGACAACTAGCATGGCAGAGATGGAACTCTAAGAAGAATTCAGATAACTGGGAGAGTTTTCTGTTAGTGAGGAAACATGCTGCAAAAACCATACGTGGGGTAAAACGTGCATACGACAAAAGTCAATTGGAAAAGATTCAACAAGACTTCAAGAAAAACAACACTCGAGATTTCTACAGAACCTTCAGACAGAATCTCACTAAATACACTCCACCTAGCCTACATTTCAAAGATCCTGAGGGAACAACTGCCTATAATGACAAGGACAACTGCACTATCCTGGCAAATTATTTTGAGTCTCTCCTTAACTGTGAAAGCCCACAATCCTCATTCTCATTTGAAGACAATCCAAATACAAACCCGGACTCGACACCACCAACCAAAGAAGAAATTATGCAGATCATTCAGTCACTTAAAAACAATAAGGCACCAGGCGAGGATTCAATAATCGCCGAATTATGGAAGCATGCTGGCGACGTAGCTATCGATAAACTAACAGAAATAATTAGTGAGATATGGGAAAAGGAGGAACTCCCTATTGATTGGACATCAGCTCTGCTTCACCCTCTTCACAAAAAAGGTGATAGAACGAATGTGAACAATTACCGTGGCATCTCCCTCCTTGCAATAACATACAAAATCCTTTCAAAAGCCCTTCAAACAAGAGCAGAGGAACAGTTGGATCCACAATTAGAGGAATATCAAGGGGGATTTCGGAAGGGACGATCGTGTGCCGAACAGATTTTGAACCTTAAATCTATCCTTTCATATCTGAAGCTTAGAAACAAACAGTTTGTAGTGACCTTCATTGACTTCAAAAATGCTTATGACTCTATCGATCGACCCACCCTATTTGAAATACTGAAAGAACTGGGACTGGACAACAAAACAAGAGCAATCATTCAGAAAACCTTAACCAACACTGCGTCCAAAGTGAAATTCAGGGGAGAAATTTCAGAGCCCTTCGAAATCAAGACTGGTGTAAGACAAGGAGATGGACTATCTCCTTTGCTCTTCAACTGTGTGCTCGAAAAAGTCATCCGGCAGTGGCGAAAAGTAATGAACATTAACAAGTCTGAAAATGGAGTCAGATTGGGCTACAAAAAACAGAACCTGATAGTTGACTGCCTAGCATTCGCAGATGACCTCGCAATTTTTTCAGATTCCCTCGATGCAGCCGCAGCGCAAATTAATGAACTCCAGATTCAAGCAGCAAAAGCGGGCCTTAAGATCTCCTTTGAAAAAACAGAATTCATCACTAATATCAAGCTAGCGCCAAAAGAGCTGGATGTAGGACAGGGGAAAATCAAGCAAACGAAAGCGTTCCAATATTTGGGTGAGTGGATAGACCCCAATCTCTCCGAGAAGGCAGCTTTCGAGTCATGAATCAGGAAAATGGAAATGGCATACAATCTAACAAAGGCCATTTACAACAAGAAATCCATATCAACAAATGCCAAGTTAAGGCACTACCAAACAGTCATCCGTCCAGAGGCTTTGTATGCTGCAGAGTGCCTTGCAATGCATCGCAAGGGACTAACAGAGAAGCTGGAAGTGAAAGAAAGAAAAATTCTAAGAAAAATCTTGGGTCCGGTAAAAGAAAATGGGGAATATAGGAGAAGGCACAACCACGAACTTTACACCCACGTGGAAAAAATAACTGATGCCATGAGGAAACGGAGAATTACCTTTTACTGTCATATAACAAGAATGAACCCAGCACGATTGACAAATAGAATTTTCACCTACTTCCTCAAAAGGAAAACCAAGGGAGCTTGGTTCATTGAGGTGGACAAAGATTTACAAGAAGTGGGAATAACAGGCAACGATATTTGGGAACGTGCCACACTTAAACAGAAACTAACAGCACACCGATGTTTTCAAGAAAAGCCAAAGCTTCCAACTGGCAAGAAGTGGACTGCAGAAAGGAAACAACAGCATCGAGAACTAATGCGAAAGTACTGGGAGGACGTTAAAGCTCGATGCAGCAAGAAGCAGTTGAAATGACGTGGTCCTTAGATGGCCGAATCGAAAGAAGAAGAAGAAGAAGAAGGGGCCGATAACCTCGATGTTGGGGCCTTCAAACAATTATCATCATCATCATCAACCAGTCATAAACATTTGTGTTCAGATCTGGGGAGTACAGTTATAATTATAATATCGTCTGGCCTCGGTGCCGGGTGCAAGCTTTGTTATTTGACACCCAGAGGGTAGTTTGCATGTCGAATTTCGTTGTTCCTTGAAGCACTATGAAAGTCAAGGAGGTTAGATATCTAAGCTCCTTGAACACTATAGCGCTTTCTAGTTCAGAAATTAGGAACTTTGTGTTGGCGTAAACTCCTGAGAATAATTTTTCCATTATGAACACGGCCTACTGAATTCAAGTGGGTTCTTTGACATGCCAACATCGTATGACATGCGTGTCGTAATTTTTTCCGCCTTAAAAAAATCACTTCCCACGGCCAGGAGCGAACCTGCAAGCTTGGGGGTCAGTAGACCGACACGTTAAACATTCACCCATCGTGGAAAGTGAATACATAATAATAATAAGACAGACTGCATGGCTCAGTGGCAACGTTCTCGCCTGCTGTTCCCAAGGTTGCAGGATCGAGTCTTGGCGCAGTCAGTTGGCATTGAGGGTGCGCATGTCAGTAGATTTACTGGTACGTTAAAGATCCCCATCGGCGCAAACTTCCAGCACCACGGCGTGGCGTCTCTAAAATCCTCAGTAGTTAAAAGAGACGTAAAACCAATAACAATATAGGCCTACACGTAGGTTACATGTGATCGCCCCATGTGTAGGTTTATATACCACCCGCCCGGCTTTACTCTTATGCGCGCTGAACGCGAAA
Organism: Meconema thalassinum; assembly: GCA_946902985.2. NCBI lineage: Eukaryota > Metazoa > Arthropoda > Insecta > Orthoptera > Tettigoniidae > Meconema > Meconema thalassinum. The sequence continues at coordinate 309,385,827 of OX336392.1, read as the reverse complement.
CAGTTCTGCCAGGAGCTATCGTCTTGTTTATTTGTTTAATAGCACTTTATAAACAAATAAATATATTTCAGGTGACTTTTCACGAAATGCAAGATTTTTCCTCTACTACAGCGACGACGTAGGATATTTTGGTACAAACCGCACCTTCTAACTCCCTCTGGTTTAAGAGCTTGAGTTTTGTGACACCTTAGCCTTTTATATATATATATTAGTCGTTTACCCTCCAGGTTGGTGGAACCCACAGACTCAGCGAGGGAACTCACCACTACCGCCTCTACGGGCAGTGTCCTAGAGCTGGGAACATCGAATCGGAAGGGATACAACTGGTGAGGTGGGATTGGCACCTCGCCCAGGCGGCCTCACCTGCAAAGCGAACAGGGGCCTCATGAGGGAAGGTAAGGGATGGTTAGGATGGATAAGCAAGGAAGAGGGAAGGAGGCGGCCGTGGCCTTGAAGAAGGTACCATCCCAGCATTTGCCCGAAGACGAAGTGGGGAAACCACGGAAAACCACTTCGAGGATGGCTGAGAGGGAATCGAACCCCCTCTACTCATTTGAGCCACCCGAGGCTGAGTAGACCCCGTTCCAGTCCTCGTACCACTTTTCAAATTTCGTGGCAGAGCCGGGAATCGAACCCAGGACCTCCGTGGCGGCAGCTAACTATGCTGACCGCTACGCTTTTATATATTTGATTATTATTATTATTATTATTATTATTATTATTACTGCCTCGGATGTAGCGTGTGGTAGCTATGTAGAGATGAAACGATTAGCTCAGGACAGGGAAGCATGGAGCGCTCCATCAAACCAGTCAAAAGACTGAAGACTCAAACAACAACAACAACAACAACACAACATTATTATTACTTGTAAGCGCCAGGAAATGTTGTACACTGGGATTACAGATGAACCAGGAGTATTACTTACATCATCTTCTTTTTGCTGATAACCAGGTGATATAGCAATGTCACTTACATGATGAGGACATTAATTGAGGAATATCAAGTTCGGGGACTAAATATCAATTACATCAATTACATTAGAGAATGAGCCTCCGTGGCTTAGGCGGCAGCACGCCGGCCTCTCACCGCTGAGTCCGTGGTTCAAATCCCGGTCACTCCATGTGAGATCTGTGCTGGACAGAACGGAGGCAGACAGGTTTTTCTCCGGGTACTCCGGTTTTCCCTGTCAAAATTTCATTCCAGCAACACTCTCCACTATCATTTCATTTCATCTATCATTCATTTAATCATTGCCCCAGAGGAGTGCGTCAGGCCTCGGCAGCCGGCACAGTTCATATCCTCGCCGCTAGATAGGGGCTTCATTCATTCCATTCCTGACCCGGTCGGAGACTGGAAGCAGGCTGTGGATTTTCATTTACATTAGAGAATAATGCGCAGATCGGAAATCGGAAATTCAAACTGTCACTTAATTTACATATTTTGGTTCAATAATAGAAGCTTGGCGAACAAGTTCATCTGTAATTGAGAAAAGAGTAAGTGAGGCTAAGAGAACAAATGGAGCATTAAATTCCGTTTTATGGAGCAGCAATATTTTTAACAAAACTAAGAAACTTATTTACAATTCATTGGTACAACGTATTTTGTATATGGAGCAGAAACGTGGACGTTAAACAGACATCAAGCAAACAAATTATCAGTAACACTGTTGGATTATTGGAAGAGGGTGATAAAATTAGAAATACGAGAATCAGAGAAATTATGCAGGTATAAAAATGTACCTATTAGAAATGATTGAAGAAAGAAGATTACAATGATTTGGACATGTGAAAAGGATGCAGAATACAGTACAACCCCTGAAATCCGTCACCTTTGGGCCTAAGTGTATGGCGGAACGCAAAAAAAAGGTCGGATTATCAGATAGTACAGAAAAATACGGATTTACATTAAAATAAACAATCTCTGAACTCAAGATATCGGGGTTCCTTTCCTTCTGTCTTGGTAGAAACACGTCCACAATGCGTTATCAAGCAGTTCAAGTTTAGGCTTTTTGAATGTTTTGTGTTCCATAAGAGCGTTTTGACCATCTATCGTCACTGTACATGATTCAATGTCTTTCCGATTTCTTCTCCAATCTTTTATTGTCGTAACGCCTACATTGAGTTCCTTGGAAACTTTTTGGAGTGATTCCCCTTTGTCCAGTTTTCGTAGCACTGCTAATTTTTCATTTAATGAAAGAGTAACGTGTTTACGTTTCACTCCTGACATGTTGAAAAAACACACACACGACTATACAGTACACACAATGTACATAAAACAAATTACTGTACAGTACTGTAACGAACACAGAAGAACAATGTCGTAAAACCAACGAACAGAAAGCACTTAAAACTTCACAGTGCACTACGTACTGTACAAAACACGGACAATGACAGAAACGATAGGAGATAATGACGGAGCACTAAAACGGACATGTGGTAACAAGTACCTGTAAACAACAATGGCGCGACGGGTAGTGAGTCACTGCTACAAGTCGGGGCAAGTTCGGCTCGAGCACGGTCGGATCAACCAGAGCGACGGACAAGCCGAGGGCGGACAAGAGGGGTTTTACTGTAGTAGAATTCCAAATTTAATGTTTCATTGCCAAGCTGAAGGTAAACGGGAACGGGGTAAACCAAGAGAACAACGAATGGATAGTGTAAAGAGAAGCATGGCTACCAGAGGCTTAAAGAAGAAGATTATTATTATTCAAAATAATAAATACACCAGACAGTTCATGGCGACACCTCAAGTTACTGAACATCCAATTTGGAAAGATATGTATGGACGTGGCCAAATTAATAGAATAAACATCCATTCTTCTAATTTACTGTCTATTTGCAACCTTCCACACACATCCAAACACACGGGGCTACATGACCCCGATGCCCGTAAATACATTAACAACGACTGAGTTGAACATCGGTCTTGGCAGCATGAACACTGTTTTCCCAATGAATGAGATAGCATATCATCAATGGTGACAATAATTTATTGCTTGTTAGTCGTGCACTATTATAGGCCTTGAACTGTTCCGACCTTTGGCCTTGCTGCTATGGTGAAATATTATATGCCACATGGCAATCTACAGTACGTGCGCGAATTATTTTCTCTGGCCATCAATGAAAGTGGCAGCCACTAGCAAAGGTATGGTTACCTTAATTGCAATAACATTTAAAAATTTCAGCCAGCATAGGAGTTTCATATTTTGTTATTTGTTTGAGAGAAAGAACGTTTGTGCCCAAAACAATGCGTCAGATTTTAACGCACAGTATTGTTAAAAGAGAAACTGATATTGTTTATTTAGAACTTCAGTAACAGTCAGTGATTCAGCAAAGAGAAACTGAAACCATAATAACTATTAGGCCGGTTGTTTTGGGCAGTTGATAAGCATTTCGTCTCCTATGCTCAAGGTTGTTGAATCGTATCCTGATATTGTGGGTTGAAATTTAAATTAGGTGTGCTTAAATGTGAAAAACCTGGGTCAGTAGATTTATTGGCACATTTAGGAACCTCTCTAGGGCAAAATGTTGGCACCTCAGGATATCTAAACAATGTTAAATTAAATAAAAGAATTAAACGGAAAGTTAAATCCACATTAATACACTGTTAGGCCTATTATTAGGCCGGCCCCGTGGTGTTGGGGTATCGCGCCTGCCACTTACCCGGAGGTCCCGGGTTCGATTCGCGGCTCCATCAGGGATTTTAGAAACTGATGTGAGGGCTGGAACGGAGTGCACTCAGCCTCGTGAGGACAATTGAGTTTCTGTCTGATAGTGAGGCAGCGCCCCGGTCACGAAAACCCACATTAACGGCCGAGGGGACCCGATGTGCTGACCACGCGTCACCCCAATATCTGCAGGCCAAATGGTTGGGCAGCGGTCGCTTGGTAGGCCTAGGCCCTTCATGGGTTGTAGTGACAGGAATTATTATATTATGTTATTATTATATAGGCCTATTATTAATAATTTTCATTACGATTAACACATCAAACCGTATTCGGGATTCGAACCATAATCTGCTCCATTCCGGTATTAGTCACACTGTGGACCGATTTCCTGGACGGAACCTGACTTAGGAGTTATGTTATTTTACATAGGGCATGCAAACTCTTATTACCACACACGGTGGATCACTGCATTTAGGGCTGGTTGATAATGTTCTGTTTTATCTACGTGCTGGGATAGTGTAACAATTGTATGATTGCTGAGCACTTTCGGATGACAGATTTTTGAAAATTGTTATTGTCGAAATTAAATGCTTTCAGTCGGTCAACACGATTGTACCCAATTGTAATGGGTGTTTCCCTAAACCCGAAGAAAATGTACATAAGATTTAAAAAATTCCCTTGGATGACCAGTTTCAAGCGATCATCATCAGATCCTTTACACTTGGTCCTTAAATCTTTGTCTAAAAGCGTGTGGGTGATGGTATTTACAATATGTACATTTATTTAGTTACTGTAGTTATTATAAACTTGCGCAACTTGTGTGGTATATGTGATAGTTAATAAATGGTCAGGTTGATTTGTATTGGAATGGATGAAGAACTTAGCTGGTTGTATGTGCGATGTGGGATCCGTTCTTGTACAACTGCTACCACTAACATCGTATATACAGGGAGTCCGGGAATGTTCTCCGCAGTAGCTACGTGCAGCTGCGAGTGGTTGCGTCATCAGTTTAGTTGGCAGCACAGTGTCCTTGATAGGGTGAAGACCACATGTGTGGGTTGTCGAATTCGTCAGTGCGTATTGCAATAAGCCAGCATGTGTGTCATCAACACTTCCAGCATCAGTTATGAATGGCTGTGGTGAGTATAAAGTTTACTGTTTGTTTGTTATGATACAGTAGTGCTAACAACGTAACTGGTGACATAATCTCTAGCAGCAGCATGTAGGCACTGCGGACAACATTCCCGGGCGCACTGTATTACAGGGAAAGTCGATTCTCCAGTAAGAGTTGACTCTCCCTAGGTTGAGTCGACTCTTACTGGTCTTTTCAGTAAAAGTTTATTAAAAGCGGTAAGTGTTCAGTTTTGATCAACATTTACTAGTTAGAGTTGACTATGCCTAGGGAAAGTATACTCTCACTGTCTTGAGGTAGTAACAGTTGACTATTTGCAAGGAAACAGTACTAGCTAATAAAGAACACATAGGAAGGCAAAACCAATACATTAAGGGAGAGAAATGTTTAAGAGAAACTAATAAAAATGAAAAACCTTTATGGAAACGTATATCATTTATTACAGCAAGGTAAAGATTTGTTACACTTTGATTTGCAAAGCACACTTTTCTTCTTGCACATGCACTTCATGAAAAAACCTTGTTCACTTCCATGTGATTGTGAAGTTGCAACAGTCCTCATAGCTATTGTTTTATCCATAGGAACTTCATTTTCTTGGATAATGTTCGTAGAACATTTACTCAATTGAGACCTGAAAAAATATAATCATTGAAATCTGACCAATTTAATACTATGGGCAGCTAGAGAGATAGAGAAAGATAGCAGGCATAGATAACTCTTCCTAGGAAAAGTTGAACTGTTTGTTTTCAATTTTAAGAGCAGCATCTGCGAATCAACTTTTACTAAACCACAGCAGGCATAGTTAACTCTTCCTAGGAAAAGTTAATCAGTTGGTTTTCAATCAACTATTACTGATACTTTTAGTAAGAGTTGAGTCTGCCTAGGAAGAGTCAACTCTTACTAAGAATCGACTTTTCATGTAACATACACACTAAACACGCTGATTTGAAGGCCAATTACCACTAACGATTTCTTAACAAAAAATCACATACAGTAGGCTATATTATGGTGTTTGAAGCCATTTTTCAGTGTTGGCCTGAAAAATATTACATGAGATTAATAAATAATCTATTGTAAATAACTTAATACATTAATAAATTAATCTTATGTATTTTTTTCAGGATTAGAGAATAACCCATCTCATTTGGGTACATTCGTGTTGACCGACTGAAAAGCACCAAACTTATGTCAGTAGGCTATAACTAACAAATCTTGACAAGACATTTCCACGAAAGCGTAGCGAACAATCTGTGTGGCGTATAAAAATAATCTTGCACTTTCCTCGTTAACGTGCGGCTCGCCTTTGAAATCTAGCTGGGGGGATATGTGAACATTCCATGGCTGTATGGAGCCAAGGCTTTCCCAGCGCGAGGCACAGCGTTGTCAACTTTCCACCGTATCCACTAAGAGCAATCAGCGAGCTGGACAGAACTACGTGCAGATGTGCAACACTGGACACCTGACACCTGCGTGACACGCGAGCTGGCCGCCAGGGCGGGACTTCGAGTCCACGTGGAGTGATAGAGGAAGCATTCTATTGGTCAACAACCGTCAGCTATTGGTCAGTAGCGGACAATGGTTATTGTCGACGCGTGCTACTGTCTTACGTTTGAGTCGCCGCTTTTTAACCAAGAAAGTGAGGGAACTATATATTCGCCCGTGAAGGCTGAACCAACCAACGTCGCTGTCGCAAACAAAGTTGGACCAATCACAATTGGCCTGGCAAACAAGCAGGTGGTTTTCTAGGTAATAATAATAATAATAATAATAATAATAATAATAATAATAATAATAATAATAATAATAATAATAATATCGTATGGCCTCGGATGCCGGGTGCAAGCTTTGTTATTTGACACCCGGAAGGTAGCTTGCATGCCGAATTTCGTTGTTCCTTGAAGCACTATGAAAGTCAAGGGGTTAGATATCTAAGTTCCTTGAACACTATAGCGCTTTCTAGCAGAGAAATGAGGAACTTTGTGTTGGCGGAAACTCCCGAGATTAATTTTGCCATTATGAACACGGCCTACTGAATTTAGATGAGTTCTTTGACATGCCAACATCGTATGACATGCGTGTCGTATTTTTGCCACCTTTCAAAAATCACTTACCATGAGCGAACCTGCAAGCTTGGGGATAGTAATCCGACACGTTAACCACTCACCCACCGTGGCAAGCTGTTTTCTAGGTAAGACATAGGGTCGAAATGAGGAAGGTTTTCTAAATATGCTGCCGGGATAGTACCTTACTCTAAGTCCCGGGGCGCCTACCTCCATATCTGTCCCTAATAGGCTACAGCTACACACACTAGTACAATCATCTCATAAATACAGGTTATCAGACAAGTTCCACACCCACCCACCCACCCACCCAACTACTCGGGGCTGATGACCGAGATGTCCCTATAACCTCAAATGAATTAACAACACCAACTGAATGTCATGAAAATCCACAGCCTGCTTCCAGTCGACCGACCGGGTCAGGGAATGGAATGAATGCAGCCCCCATCTAGCGGCGACGATATGAACTGTGCCGGCTGCCGAAGCCTGTCGCACTCCCCTGGGGCAATGATTAAATGAATGACAGATGAAATGAAACGATAGTGGAGAGTGTTGCTGGAATTAAATTGTGACAGGGAAAACCGGAGTACCCGAAAAAAAAAACTGTCTGCCTCCGCTTTGCCCAGCACAAATCTCACATGGAGTGACCGAGATTTGAACCACGGACCCAGTGGTGAGAGGCCGGCTTGCTGCCGCCTAAGCCACGAAGGCTTAAACTGAATTTCATGTTTTACAATATTTAGCTCCTTCCTTGCTGTTTGGTGTGGAAGGAAGCTTGTAGTTTTTCGTGACGGTTCATCTCGCGATCATGAGCCACGGAACCTCCATTTTTACGTGGAATCCGAACCACATGAATTGATATATCACTTCGAAAATCTCGCATGCATTGTCCGGGAATCGAACCCGGTCCACCTTGGTGAGTGGCAAGAAGCTTTTAACACTGCATCATCATACCCTCTTTTTGAATTTGAATTTTGAATTTACTATTTCTCTTATACAGGCCACTGAGACTATAAAACCTCTTTATGCAGCTCTCTTCATTCCGAGGGCGGTTGAATACAATAAAATAAACGAAGAAAGAAAAAAAAACTTAACCAAAACATTCAGTTGACAGAAGAAGTTCTTGTTATTGCATCTGCTCACCTTCATCATGATAATTGAATAGCTGGTAGATTACCATGAAGGGAGTGTTTTATCGCTCTGATGGGAAGTCCTGAATACTGGTGCAATTTATATTTATTCCAGAGAATACTAGCTGAAATACGGAATGATCCTTTGCATTTTTCGGTTCTGTGATGAGGTATCTGGAGCATTTGTGCAGTGTGTCTATTCGCACGGTTATGCACTGACTGCATGGGAGTAGCCTAAATATAAGACGGAATTTTTAATTTTAGATTTTTTTATCACAGTCAGAGCCATGGCATACTGTCTTCGTTCTTTTAACTTTAGCCATCCAATCTGGACGTAAAATGGAGTTATATGAGACTTTCTTGGTACATTGAGAACAAACCGCAAGCAAGCATTTTGCATCCTTTGCAATTTTGTATTGAGCACCTCTCCCAGATCATGGTAAATTATAGATCCATAGTCAAATATTGGTAATATCAAACTCTGTATCAGTCTCTTCCGTACATTTTGCGGCAAATAGAAGCAAGCTCGCCAATTTGATATAATGACGATGGTGTGGAAGGAAGAGAAAAGAGTCGAAAGATAGAATGGAAGGTAAGGTGTTGTATTGAGTGATCATTTATCTGGCCACATGACCCCCTTTTTGCCTGGAATCCGAACCACCGGACATGACAATTCGCCTCGAAAGTCTGACATGCATTGACTTTGACCCGGAATCGAGTCTGGATCGCCTTGGTGAGATGCAATTACTTTCACCACTGCGCCTTCACGGCCCAAATGGACGTGGGGTGTGGATTAAATGGGAAGGCGTACGTTGGTGGGGAGACGAAATCCGTCAATCTGTAATCTTTATTTGTTGTTATTTCATTAGGGGCTTTTTTATTTCCGTGTACTTGGGTGTGTGTAGAATGTATCTGATATAGGCCTAATGTTATTGTGGTGTCTGTATTCTTGTGTGTATCGTGATGAAAATCAATAAAGGTAAAACAAAAGTAATTTGGAATGTAGCAAAAATAAATCAGATACCCCTATTGACATCAAATTGTCAGGTGAAAAGCTAAATGAAGTAACAGACTTCTGCAACTTAGGAAGAAAAATAACAAGTGATGGACGAAGCTAAGAGAATAGAAAAAATAATTTGAATCCAGGCAAGGAAAGCATTCCTAAAGAAAAGAAATTTGTTAACATCGAACATAGATTTAGGTATTAAGAAGTCAGTTTTGAAATCCTTTATCTAGAGCGTGGCACTCTCTGGAAGTGAAACTTGGACTGTTGGCGCAGCAGAAAAGGGGAGAATAGAAGCGTTTGAAATGTGGTGTTACAGGAGAACGATGAAGATCAGATGGATAATTAGAGTAACAAATGAAGAGGTATCAAGACGAGTGGGAGAGGACAGATGTTTCTGATGACTGCTAATGAAGAGATTGGTAAGGCACCCAGGAATAGCAAACTTTGCTATGGAAGGAAGGGTCGAGGACAAGAACTGTAGGGGTTGATCAAGGTTAGAATATGTTAAACAGATTGTCTCGGATGTAAGGTGTGGTAGCTATGTAAAGATGTAATAATAATAATGTTATTGGTTTTATGTCCCTTTTAACTATTCTGTCTTTTAGAGACGCCGGAGTGCCGGAATTTTGTCCCGAAGGGGATCTTTAACGTGCCAGTAAATCTACTAACACTGCTCCCTCGCATTTGCGCATCCTCAAATGCCGGCTGACTGCGCCAGGATACGAACCTGCAACCTTTGCGCCAGCAAGCGAGAACGTTTCCGCTGAGTCACGCAGCCAGTCTATGTAGAGATGAAACGATTAGTTCAGGACAGGGAGGCATGGAGTGCAGCATGAAACCAGTCAAAAGACTGAAGACTCAAACAACGACATTTGTAATTCAGGCGAGGATTGGGAAGGACGTGCGTGGCCTTAAGTTAGGAATCAGGATGGCTGATGTGGGAATCGAACCCGCCTCTTCTCGGAAGTGCCTAACGAGACTGAGTGTACCCCGGGGTTCCATCCCTAAGACCAGAATTAAATTTCTTGGCATAGTCGGGAATGGAACACGGACTTCCAGAGCTAGCCGCGAGGTGGCAATGGCAACTAACTTCTGAGAATGTATTTTCTCAAATGACTCCACAATTAGCTTGAAGTTGGGTGCGGCGGCTTCTGTGGCGTAGTTGGTAGCATGCTGAGCTTCTATGCCCAGGATAGCGGGTTCAAACCCGGCCGAAGCCGTCGGAAGTTTTTAAGAGCGTTAAAATCCCTTTGTATGCCCTCCTTCGGAGGGGAAGTAAAGCCGGCGGTCCCATGTCATAGATTTATGGCATGTTCAAGAACCTTCCACTAATTACACCTGTGTGGATAGGTTAAGAATGTAAACAACGCTCTTAGGTTTCTACGTACGTTATTTATTTATTTATTTATTTATTTATCGTATGGCTTTTAGTGCCGGGAGTGTCCGAGGACATGTTCGGCTCGCCTGAGTCTGTAGCTGCTTCCAGCGGACACCCTAAAGGGTGAGCTACAAGTTCCGTTCAATTTCAAGTAATTCCAACTTTCGCCACCAGATATCAATGATACCTAGTGGTGAACGTTGGAACTTTGATAGATCGTTCTGACGAAATCTAACCTAACAAATTTTGCTTTACACATGTTTAGTCTGTGAAAGGATCTTTTACATGCCACAAATCTATGACATGGGACCGCCGGCTTTACTTCCCCTCCGAAGGAAGGCATACTGAAGGATTTGTAACGCTCTTAAAAAATCCGACGACTTCGGCCGGGTTTGAACCCGCTATCTTGGGCACAGCAGTTCAGCATGCTACCGACTACGCCACGTACGTTGCCAAGAGCCGACTGCGGTGGCGTCTAGTAGTTAAGTTCTGAACTTGGCCTAGTAGTCGTTGACGGTGGCACTTGGAGGCAAAAGTAGGAACTATTTGAAAAATTCTAAGTTGCAGTCTGTACTTAAATTAAAAAAAAAAAACAACAACAGATAACACACACTAATACAGCCATCACAATTAACACCGCTTATCAGACAGATTCTACACACACCCAAAGTACACGGGGCTACATGACCGCGTTGTCGCAGCCCCTAAACTTAAGAACCAACCACCCGAACTTGGGTGTGACTGGATAAGAGATGTGGAGTGGAGCGTTCCTCTCGCATGATGCAATGTTTGGCCACGTCTGGGCTGATCACGTGTGTTTGTGTGACTGGCTGGAAGGTTACGCACTGTGTGTATGTGTATTAGAGCCTGCTCACGTCACCAGTCGTCTTATCTCAACCATTCCATTATCACGTTGTTCAAGGGAAATTTTTCTTGTTGATTCAGTGTCGTCGTATCTACTTCCTGAGATACCCCAATCCAGATTCTTGCGAAATGCCAGTTTATAGGCCTAGCGGACCCGTGCGAGAACTCTCGCATAATAGGTTGTGTGCGCCCCATGTGTATAGACTACCCGCCCAGCTCTAGTGCTATGCGGGCTGTACGCGATGCCAGGGGCTACTGTTTTGTTTATTTGTTAAAAAGCACTTTATAAACAAATACATATATTTCCGTTGACCTTTCAAGATATGCAAGATTTTTCCTGTACTATTGAGACGATTTGGAAGATTTTGGTACAAACCACACCTTCTAACTCCCTCTGGTTTAGGAGCTTGAGTTTTGTGAAACATACACCTTAGCGTATTATAATAATAAGATAGTTCAGTCGCCCAACGCATCCCCACTGGTGACCAAAGATAGCGGCTCCCAATTACAAGTGTCTCTAGCCCTACAGGAGGGTAGCGGTCATTAGGCGTAAGTTTCCAGCCTCCAAGACAAATCCTTGCAGCAATGTTGCCAAAATACCTCTTAAGAATAAACATCAGTGTTCACACGTGTTCCACTCGCTGTTGAATGTCTTGCAATATTTACTTCATTAATTGATATTTGTGAAGTGTAATCTATTGTTTTTCAGTTCGCTTCAGTCGCAAAATGTGGCAGCTATGCAGTTGGCAGTGTCTTCAGCCCCTTTAAACCACATGGAAACGCTGAACAAATCTGTTGTCCACAGAGAGGATGCCGACACCGAACTTACAACTGGTTGGGCGGGTCTGAACGACACGTTTGTGGAGATGAAGGCTTTCAAGCGGGTATCGGTTGGGCGACTGATTTCTAGCCTTCGTGCCATCGAATACCTCTTGATGTAGCGGCTGGCAATCATGGCTGTCGCCCCGGAGGTCCAATCGCAGCTTTGCCAAGAAACTTTATTCTAGTATGAGGGCTGGAATAGTGTACACTCAGCCTCGTGAGGAAAATCTGAAAGGAGGTGGGTTTTATTCCCATCTCAGCCATCCTGGAAGTGGTTTTCCGTGGTGTCCCACCTCTACTCCAGGCAGATGCCAGGATGGTGTCTAACTTAAGGTCATGGCCGCCTCCAACCCAATCCTTACCTGAATTACAAATACACACACTAGTACAGACACCCACAATAACATAGGTTAGCATACAAATTCTACAAAGCCTACACCCAAGTACATGGAATAAAATATCCACGATGTCCAAGGTCCTCAAATGAAACAACAGCAATACAAAAATGTAACCTATCACCTGTTTGTTGATTATCTTCTCTAGCTCTATCCACTTAACAAAACAAGAAACATTCAGTTCTTATTCTATGGTGCTAGAGTTAGGGTGAACCCTGGCTTCTTCAGCAAGCTTCCACCATCCCAGCATTTTCTTGGTGGTGGAAATGAGAAACCACGAAACCCATTTCCAGGTATTCGAAACCCGATGCCAGCGAAGCACGAGCTAGCGCGTTAGCGTTCTCGGCCACCGTGGCCCGTGTTGGTGGGTTATTTGAACAAAATATTGATGGTGAGTGTGCTATGTATCGACCAGGCAGGCGGTTCCGTGACGTGGCACCAAACATGTCTGCGGCTCCACAAATCTGGGGCGTGTATGCAATTATTTTTCGGGAGGGGGGGGGGGGGGGTGACTATCCTGGAATCCCAAGGGATTGTCACCGAAAAATACTCAGAAATATCAACCATTATCTTAGAGCATATAACTTTGTGCGAGGTTGAAGGAGTAGATGATTTTACTAAAAATTACATGGGCATGCTGGTTCTAGTAGTCACTCTTGAGATCATACGTGAGTATTCCTGGACTGAATTAGAGTGGATATTCTTTTACGAATTTTAGTAGTTCCTACTTAAGTATTTTATTGTTCAATGTTCTGACTGTGATTCCAGACTACGTTGTTATAAGTCTTAAATACTAGTTTTAACTAGTCTTTAATAAAATGAACTAAGCAAATTGGTTTTTTAATAAATCCAACGCAATCCAACACAGATTAACTACCGGGTGAGTTAGCCGTGGTCGTTACGGCATGACTGCTGGCAGTCACTCACATCCGGGAGGCGAGGAGGTTCGAATTCCCCCGCCGGCAACCTTGAAGATGGTCTTCTGTGGTTTCCCATCTTCCTTCCAGGCAAATGCCGGGGTTGGTCCCTAACTATAGGCCACAGCCGCTACCTTCCAACTCCTAGACCTTCCATTCCAATTTTTCTCCCCAACGGTACTTGTAGCTCACCCATTGGGTGTCCGTCTCGAAGCAGCTACAAAAACTGGCGAGCCGAACATGTCCTCGGACACTCCTGGCACTAAAAGCCATACGCTAAAAAAAATAAAAATAAAAACAGATTAACTTATTTACATTAAAAATACGCATTTTGAAAACTCTCAGGTGAGATTAGAGGGGGGGGGGGGGGGAGCAAAATTTCACATCTCACCAAGAGGAGAGGAGGGGGTGTCGAAAAATCGCCTCACGTAATTAATGGATGCCCCGTTAAGAGGGAGAGTCTCTGTTAGGTAGTCAGCCGGGAGGCTAGTTGGATCATCAAAAACTACTGCCGTAGGTTATGTGGATAGATACCGACTTATACCCAAGGGAGTGCTATATTGAGGCATACTAGGCAAGGTGAGGAGTGAGGTAGTTTGCCATTTCTTTTCTCACTGAGACAGTATAGCATTACCAACCCTACGAGTAGAACATTTCACTACATCCACAGGCACAGGCAATTTTGCTGCAGTACCGGATATTAAACAGCTAAAACATAAGTTCTGCATTATACAGTAAAGTTTGAATAATTATATTCCCTTCATAGGGAGGTTAAGGCTGCTTGAGCTTTTATCTCTCGCAGTAAAGAGGCGCAGGTGCACTTCATTAAACGGGAGGTACCGCGCAGTTCGCTACTCCTGGGGGGGGGGGGGCATGGACACCAAGAGCCCGCTGATGAGCCAGCTTGGTGTTCCTAGGCGAAACCCCACACAAGACATGGCTCAAACCTAGAAAAATTGCTGAGTTTTAATTATATTCATAATTTCTTTCCGTTTCTGCGTTTAACAGATTCCGCTTTATACAACATAAATAACATGTAAAGCCATAGCCAGTGCGTTGGGATAATAACTTTTGATCAAATTGGACAAGTTTCCGCTTTGAGCAAGTTTAGCTGTAGCCTATTATATTTAATGGTATGGCATGAGGGTGGTGCTCACTAGGGCCACCGAGAGGATTATGATTTCTCGAGCCCCTCTTGAAATACCTTTAATTATTAGTATCCACTCCTAACTATTCCCGAGAGTCAATAATGTCATTCTGTGAAAGGTATTTGATGCACAGTCAGAATTTTTAAAAAAGGACACACAAATGTTATTTCATAGAAAACATTTAAGTATTTATTTTATGGAATATATTTTGCAAACAGCACAAAACAATTTGAGATGTTTAATACAGTTAATATGCATAGGGAAATATATTGCAATTGTGTAAGTCTTCACTTGAATTACCAGTACGTAATGAAAAAAGGAGCATTTTATAACTCTGCATTAGTTTGATAGCAGATTCAACACTAAATTGTAGTAGAATATTCCTGTTGTTGTTTGAGTCTTCAGTCTTTTGACTGGTTTGATGCAGCTCTCCAAGCCTTCCTGTCTGGAGCTAATCGTTTCATCTCTACATAGCTACCACACCCTACATCCGAGGCAATCTGTTTAACATATTCTAACCTTGGTCTACCCCTGCAGTTCTTGTCCTCGACCCTTCCTCCCATAACTAAGCTTGCTATTCCTGGGTGTCTTAGTATGTGTACTACCAACCTATCTCTTCTCTTCATTAGCAGTCGCCAGAAACATCTCTCCTCTACCACTAGTCTTAGTACCTCTTCGTTTGTAACCCTATCTACCCATCTGATCTTCATCATTCTCCTGTAACACCACATTTCAAACGCTTCAATTCTACTCTTTTCTCCTGCACCAAACCCAAGTTTCACTTCCATAGAGTGCCACGCTCCAGACAAAGGCTTTCAAAAATAACTTCCTAATACCTAAATCTATATTCGATGTCAACAGATTATTCCTACACAGTTATGACTCCTAACTCAATCATTATATAGAATTGCCTACTCTTCTGGGGTAGAATAAGGTACATTAAAACATTTTTTTGTAATTTTCAGAATCAATGAACTTATTTTACCAAATGAATGGTTTCTGCCAATACTTTCGCACTGTCATATAGATCTATGCCTCTGAAGTGGTTTCCTGCCTCATCTCTCTTGTCAGTTAAAAGCTAGTAACATGAGAGATCTTCTGCAGAGCTGTAAATATATAATCCTTACTCTGCAAAGCCTCGGACAGGTTACATAATGCAAAAGAAGGTACAATAAGCTGAAGCTAACGGGCCCTCATTGCTTACAGGCCCTATTCATTTGCCCTCCTTGCCCCTCCCTCTCGGTGGCCCTGGTGCTCACAGTCTTATTGAGAACGTGTGCCCTAAATGAAACAACAACAACAACAACAACAAGGACCTCTGTGTGAGTTTGAGGTCACGAGCGATGAGAAACAACAGCAAGCGCGCGTGGCGTGTTGTCAGGGTAGGAAAAATACAGAATGAAGTAAACAGCACTGGCAGACACAAACAAGCTGATTGTGTCAATGCCACAGTTGCTATTGATCGGCTGGCTGTAGCCGATATCACAACACTCTCGTGGTGTTTACTAACATTTCCGGGGTCACCACTCGCTTCTTACGTAAACAGGATGCGCCCGCCAAGCGGTGAAACTTCAGCTGCATCATCTCAGGCCAGTGGTTTGAATCCTAGAAACAAACAGCTTTCTCATTTCCGCCTTTCATAAACTGTAAATGTTAAACATTCAGCTCAATAGAGTAACATTAAGATGAGCATATGCACCTTGTTTTATAATCGTGTTTTTGATTAGGACAATTTCGTTGTTTTAAGGAACTTAACATCTAGGTCATCGACCCCTAACGGTTTGGGTGATAGTGAAAATGATGATGATGAAGTGAAACCAACAGCTAAAAGTAACTACTGTCTTACAATTAACATACGTACGAGAAAGAACGAGATGTTCAGTAAAGAACATAAAGCATAATTTCTCTTAAATGTATGATATAGTTATAAATCTTTGCCCTTATCAAGCAGTATAATTGAATGTTCTTGTGATGGACGTTAAGAGTTGTACTCTGTATGGCACTCCCCATTTACTAAGTTTCGTTGCAATTCCACTTTTGCATCCTGAGAAATTGATTGGAACATACGAAAAGTACGCCCAACCACCATCTCGAATGTATGGAATCGTTTATCTTGTGCCTTCTGTAGAGAAAGCCTTTTATGTGAGACTACATATTTGCTGCGTTTCGTAATTCTCTAACTGTAATAAATAGTGGATTGTCAATATTAATGTCATATGTACTCAAAATGGCGGCTACGTGCTATATGCAGTGTGATACTCTTATAAGTAATGCAAGCGAATATCTTACCTGTTTCTCCCCTCTTAAAAAGTTTTGTGTTAATTGCGCAATTGGATCCTGAGTTATTGATTATGATTTTCAGATGGCCGCCGCGTATTGTATTCAGTGTGTTATTCTTATGGCTGGGGACCGGATTTTTTGATAATGCATATGCGCATATGCAAATGCATATTTTGAGGATTTATTGGATGTATAGCATTTTATGAACATAGCAGCATATTTTAGCATATATCTTGAACAAAATAGATTTCGCCTGCGTGTTGGACATCCCTTGTAAGCAACTGATACAGAGATATCAGTATTTTACGCCTGGCATTTCAAGAAATAGTTCTGGGTAATATCCCTTGTAAGCAACTTTCTGAGAAACAGATAACGAGATGACAATATTTCACGCAAGCATGCTGCCTCAAAATGCCTAAAGAGAAGAGCAGCAGAAAGTATTTATTAAATCAGTGGGTGTTAGGTAATAGTGATTATTCAATTGATAATGTTGTCAAGTATGCTCGAGAAAGTGAAATGTGAAAATAAATTTCAACTTGAACAACATGCAAAAAGACTGCACATACGGCAAAGGAGTGGAAGAAGAGTGAATAAGATTTTAAATTTTAAATGCATATTTTCTACATTTTTAGTGCATAATTGCATGCATATTATAATCGTTTTTAGTGCATAAATATCCAGTCCCTACTTATGGCTTATTTAGGGAAGGTCCTACTTCTTTTTTATGAATTTGTTTTTAATTGTGCAATTACATTCTGACTGATTCACTATTACGTTTTAATATTAAGCCCAGCCGCCATCTTAAAAGTTTTGAGTCGCTGTTATTTTGTTTTAGGTAGGCTATACGATACTCGTATAGACTAAGTTTTGACCGTAGCACTAATTTTCGTTACTGTAGTAAGGTCTAAAACATAGAAAGTTATTTATTTTTAAGTTGTGAAATTTTAGAATGGGCGCTGCGTGCTATATTCTATGTCGATAAACATATCCACTAACTCTACTGAAGCCTCCTTTTGTCGGCAAAATTTCTGTGCTACAGACTGGTGAAAGTTCAGTCTGCGCTAGCTCAACCCTCACAGAGCTATAAACCACTGAACGTTCATTAGTCCTGGCTTCAATTTGTTACAATTTACAAAAGTTCAAAAATCACCACCAAATGGCAAGAATTTGGGGGGGGATTTTTTTTTCACCTACCAAAACGTTTGTATACCTTCTACAAAACGTGGAAAAAATCGTTGATGAGATATCCCCATTAGTTTAGTGTCCACAAATTAATGTTGTTGATTCTTGATCGTGGTCATTTAGTACCGTGCACTTGGATGTTTGTAGAATTTGCCTGATAACCTGTGTCACTGTGGTGTCTGTACTAGTGTGTGTGTATTTGTTATTCAGGTGGCCGTGGTCTTAATTTAGAAACCATCCCGGCATTTGCCTGGAGGAGAAGTGGGAAACCATGGAAAATCATTTCCAGAATGAATGAGGTAGAAATCGACCCCACTTCTCCTTATTTTCGCCTCACGAGGCTGAGTGTACACTGTTCCAGCGCTCACACCAGAATTAAATTTCTTGGCAGAAACGGGAATCGAACCCGGTCTCCGCGGTGACAGTCAAGAATGCTAGCCACTACGTTACGAAGCAGACCCGCTAATTAAGGTGGTGCTAACTTAGGTTTTGATGGAAAAAATCAATTTCCTCTTTTTGATGTTTTGGGTACTCCAGTAGCCTACATTGAAAAATGTTAATCTCCTTCCGAGATAAGGGTTAGTGAAGTTTGTTTACTTTGGCAAACATCTACCATTTCTTTATTAATCTATTTGCAGACATTTCTTTGACAGCCATTCCTTATAACTTTTATTTTTTATTTTTATGCAAATAAGGTACATTATCTCAGAAATTACTGTATCAATCTACTTGGAATTTTCACAGTATCTTTATACCCATTATGTTCGACGATGTCGAAATCTAAACATTATGTGTCAGAAAACTGTATCATAATGAGGCCCATTATAACACTATTTTTCATTATGAAACAGTTTCTCCCACCAATCAGAGCTCAAGAAACAGTTGTGTGACCAATTAGGTAAGGATACCTTCGCGCATGCGCTCAAAATCCAACATATTTCTGTGTTGGCAAGCTAAGTGAATAGTCTCTGCTTTCGGAGTGCTTTGACCCACGCAAAGCCAGCGCGCCCTGTTCACTAACTGAATTAACTGAATTCCACAGATATTTATGGATATCTATGTTAAGACATATAATAACGTTATAATTATCGTCGAACATAAACACTCGTATGCGTATGGAAAACAACATTATTGTACTAATGCGCAATAATCTGACATAGAATAATGGCTGAGTATGAATGCATAGCTTCGAAAACAAAGCTCTTTTTACAATTATCAAAGAAAAATATACTGACAATAAGTTTGAAGTACTAGAACCATGATTCTAAGTTGGATTGCAGCCATGAAATCTTCTTCAAGTCTATTTAGTTTCAAATCTTTAACTTCAATAGCAAGGTCTTGTGTACCTTTTGCTTAATATTTTGTTTTTAAGAATTGCTTAATTGTAATGTTGGTAACAGTGAATGATATTGCATTTTCAATAACTGAACAATATTATCTTATAAAGGTGAATGTTGATAAATTTCCATTACACTGATTCAGTAGGCTAATTAGTGCGGTAGGATAATATTAAGAAACGGAACTGTTTAGTTCAACTATACAGTTAACGCCACCTTAATGTGTGGTTAGAAACGGTTTTTTCTCCGATGATGATGATGATGATGATGATAATTGTTGTTTTAAGGGGCCTAACATCTAGGTTATCGGCCCCTAATGGTTTGGGTGATCGTGAAGATGATAATGAAATGTAAACTATAGCTAAAACTAACTACTAACTTATAAACTAGAGGAGGAAATGGAAAACAACAAGAGAATAAGACAAATAAAGGACAGGAGGAAAAGAAATGCCCTCAACCCTCGAAGAATGCGGATTGAGGGACTTGGAAGGAAGAAGAGCCATGAAAGACAGATAGGAAAGTGAAAGAGGAGAGGGTCCGCCCCACAGGTAATGGACAAAAAGGTGAAACCGGACACAGCTCAGGAATCCCTCGGTGTCGCCAGCTCCAGAAGTGGTGGGGATACACACACCCTACCTCCAAGGGGGTCTTGAGCAGAAGGCAGGAGATAACATGAAAAGAAAAAGAAGGCTGACCCCTCGCAGAAGGAGGGTATCAGAAAAGATGAGACAAGGGCCAATTAAGGCGGGAAAGGAAGAAACTCCCTAGGCCTCGGATACCCTAATACCGTAGGGGTCGGGAGAGAACAAGAGTTGACAAAGTGAGGTCGACAGGAAAGAAGACGGAGAGGAGCCCGGCACAAGTAAGTGGAAGCAATGCCGGACTCAGTTGGGGGGGGGGGGGGGGGGGGGGGGGGTCCCCGATACTCCGTTTGTATTAAAATAAGCGGCTTCGCCCAGTATTTTTTAACGGTTTACCCAGCGTAGGCTTAAAAGGCGTATTATTTTCTGTCTCGGCATGATGGGTTAAAATCACTGACTGGACTACAGTATTAATTATATTTTCATGGAGATAGCATGCGCAATGAATTTAAGAATGGCGAGGTGCATGAAACACAAATCCCCCTTCCGATAGTGGGAGATGTATTGAAGATAGAGATATGCTGTCGGGGACGTTTTGTAGAACTTTTCATGCTTACACTAATAGTCTATAGACATTTTTAACGGTTTACCCAGCGTAAGCTTAAAAGGCTCATGGACGGTAGGCTTTTTTCCACTTGATTCACTAAAATCATTACTGCTCGGCTTTCTTTGGTCATAAATAAATAATTTTGATCAGAAACCTTCCTCGAGAAATCCTTTACAGAATGGTGAAAACCGCATCAAAATCCATCTAGTGGTTCTCGAGATACCCGGAACATCCAAGAATCGGGGACTTGGTCCAGATGCAGCTAATGGCCATTTATTTTACTTTCAGGACGAGTCAAGGAAGTGATTTTGGAAGGGAATCGGCCGTGGACATATTAAAAAGGGAAGGTGATTAAAAATGGGAAACCCACGAAAACCATTTTCAGGACGGGATTCGAGCCTATGCCAACAAGACACGAGTTAGTGCGTTAACGGTTGTAACAAAATTATAAGACCAGTAAGCTTTTGTTGAAAATAAGCCTGTGGTCTTGAATTATTGGTAGGCTCTGTATCTTACCCAATCCTGCTTGTTTTTATCTTTATTTTTATTGGAATTGCAATGTGCCCGGTACATCCTGTGTTTGATAGTTGTAATTTCTCTGGTTGATTAGCTGGCTCGGTGTATTACAAATATTTACGACAGACTAATGATATCGCCGTATGAGTTGGTGGTTTTTATGGCGGTTAATTAATCCTCTGGCATCCAATCATCGTGATGTTTACAGTTCCAGGATAAGCAAGCGAGGTAGTTTGCATAATATGCTGTAGCTTCTGGGAACTGAGCTGCCACCGCACAGTAATTCCCGCCCACAGGTGGTGACGTCACACCGCTCAATACAATAACAACTGCTCTTATCTAGCGCATACATGACGGACAAATTTCCCTGGAGAACTCGAACACAGCATTAGATATTGTCACAATTCTTTCAAATATAGTATCACTATCAGACGATAGTAATATTTATTAAATTGCTAAAATGCACCATGGCCCAGCAAGTCCGGAGGTCAAAGTTTCGAATTCCGGCGCTGACAGCGGCTATCAGGAGTGTGGCTTTTCCCCGGGTTTTACCACACTCCCTCCTGGCAAATACCGGGATAGTACCTGACTTCAAATTGTTGTTATTCTTGATTCTTTATGGGCTTTGGGACATCGTGGTCACATAACCCCGTGTATTTGGGTATGTGTAGGATCTGTCTGATGTGATAACCTATGTCACTGTGATGTCTGCACTAGTGTGTGTATTTGAAATTGAGGCAGGATTTGGGTAGGATGCGGCCGTGGCCTTACGTTGGACACTATCCCTGAATTTGCCTGGAGTAGAAGTGAGGAGCCATGGATTATCACTTCAGGATGACTGAGTAGGGAATCGAACCCGCTTCTTCTTCGTTTTGCCTCACGAGACTGAGGCACCTCGTTCCAGCCTTCAGACCTGACAAAGATTTTCCAAGCCCCTCAAATAAATACATAAATAAATAATAATAATTACAACAAGCTTTTAAGTTCTAATTATTGAATGATAATTAATTGATCTAAAATTTGAGGAACAATCATGTCATCATCTTCATTTCCCCTTTTCCAGCTGACACTAGGTGGGAGCAAGTATGGTTCCTCTCCACTTTGTTCTGTCGTTCCACTATTCCTCTTCCGACACGGTGTTCCAATCCAGGTTCCGTTTACTAATGCTATTTTTCACCGAGTCCATCCAACGCATTCTTGGTCTTCCTCGTCCTCTCTTCTCTGCCATCCGTCGTTCCAGTGCTCGTCTTGGTAGCCTTACTTCATTCATCCGTTTGACATGTCCAAACTATCTCAATCTGTTTTGCTCCAGTTTGTTATTTAGTTTCTGTACTCCCAGTTCTTTCCGTATATCTTCATTTCTCACTCTGTCTCTCCTCGTTTTCTGGACCATACTTCTCAGGAATCTGTACCTTCGGCACAGCAAAGTTGTCGGAAGAGGCAACCCAGTGCTCGGGGTTAATAGAGTAAAAGATATTTGTCCATATTATGGACACCCTTAGCGTCTGTACTCCAGAGGAGCGGCTACAAAAGGCGTCTGTTCTCCATGTTAGGAGTGGCCTAGTTCATACCTGACAGTAGGACATAAAATGCATTTGGGAGTGGCGACCCCATCTTAATAACAGCCTAAAATGAAAGCAAATATGGTTTAGGAACAATCATGTATTTAATAATTGAAGTGAGGGCTGGAACGGGCTGCACTCAGCCTTTTGAGGACAATTGAGTAGCTGTGTGATCAGAGAGGCAACGTCCCGGTCAAGAAAGCTAAGATTAATGGCCGAAGGGATACATGGCTAAGCAGCGGTCTCTTGGTTGGCTGTAGTATATACTAAGGTGCTATTTTTCTTTTGTGTGGGAGACTCGTGTCAGATGTGCTGGTGCGTTAGAGATCACCTACTACAGGGGTCATTTCGCTTTTCTCCCCGGTGTCTCTAAAGCCGCAGTAGTTAAAAGGGACGTAAACCATTTAATGTTCTTATGGACTAATGATGATGGGCACAGTTGGCATAATGAGCGCTTATTATAAACAGCAAAGGTGTAATGATGGGGCTTACTGCATGATTGAAACTGGTTGCTATCTTGTTATGAAACTGGGAGAGCAGCACTATCTACAGGTCGCATTTCATAACACAAAATGCTGAGTAAGCAGGGTTATGTCAGTTCACCTTCGGGAAGGAAAATACAGCGATTCCAAGAGAACTCTGTTTTAAAGGTCGGAGCATTATCATGAACACAACTTTTCCTCTTACTCGTTATGTACAATACTTCCTCGTGTGTAAGCTAAAGAGGGCTTCAAGTTGGGATCTCAGGGAACTTCGATGATCTCGGGGTACGGCACGTATTGATGCTGGGTCCTATTGCCGACTCCGGCAAGAAAGTTAATTCTGATCTGAGAGTTGGAACGGGGTTTGCTCAAACTCGTGAGGAAAGAAAAAACACACTGAGAAGGAGTGTGTACGATTCCCGCCTCAGCCATGCTGGAAATGGTTTTCCGCGATTTTCCACTGTTAATATACGGGAATGTCGGAATAGCTCCTAATTGTAGGTCTTGACCGTCTCCTCCATATCCTAGCGTCAATTAGAAATGCACAGGGCGTGTTGGCGCAGTGGTCAAGCTGCTTTCTCTTCGTTAGTTACTATGGTAGTGTTCACAGCACAGCAGTAGTTACCCCATCCCAGTGGCGTAAATAGGATTTGCTTTCGGGGGGTGATGAGCGGAGTCAAATCTGAACTTATTGCGTTTTTGATTTTGTGTTGGTTGTTTTCTACATTTTTATTTTTGCTTTGTTTTTGTGTTTGTTTTCTGCTATTGTGTTTGATTTTCCTTTCTGCTTTTGTATTTGTTTTATGCTTTTGCTTTTTGTTTTACGATTTTGGTTTTGTGTTTGTTTTCTGCTTTTGCCTTTGTTTTTGAATTATTTTTGTTTTTGTTTTTGTGTTTGTTTTCTGCTTTTGCTTTTTCTTTTACGATTTTGGTTTTGTGTTTGTTTTCTGCTTTTGCCTTTGTTTTTGAATTTTGCTTTTTTGTTTTTGTGTTTGTTTTCTGCTCTTGCTTTTTGTTTTACGATTTTGGTTTTGTGTTTGATTTCTGCTTTTGCCTTTGTTTTTGTTTTTATTTTTGTTTTTTGTGTTTGTTTTCTACTTTTTTGTTTTTGAATTTCACTATTTTGTGTTTGTTTTCTGCTTTTGCTTTTTGTTTTGCGATTTTGGTTTTGTGTTTGTTTTCTGCTTTTGCCATTGTTTTTGAATTTTGCTTTTTGTTTTGGTCATGTGTTTGTTTTTGCTTTTTACTTTGTGTGTGGAAGGGGGGGGGGGGCAAAATAAGACAATCAATGAATGTAAACCTACACGCATTCATGTTTGATCTCGATAGCATTTGATACATTTTATTTGCACCTCCCAATGTGCAAAAGCTCGAAAATTACCAGTACAAATAACGTTTTTTCTTAATTATTTAGCTCGGGGAGGGGAGGATTGATCCCTCCAATCACCCCCCGTAGTTAAGCCACTGCTCCTTCCACTACCTTCCTTCTCCTCCTTTCCCCTCCAACCTCGTGGGCCCGCACCGTTTTGTGCCATTTCGTGGTATTTTTTCTCTACTTAATTCTGGTAACTACATTTATAAATTTAGTATTGTTAAAGAATACATTTAGTGATTCTTTTAAGCCCTATTTTGATGCAGGAATGTTTTCGTCTATTTATAACAAAGTATCCCAACGAACTTTTAAAATGTTTTTCAGGCGGTCAACATGATTCTACTCAAACTGACCAAACAATTACATGAGATATAGGAAATAACACCCACTACAGTGTTGTCCGGCTGAAAATCATTTTAACATTTCGTTTACTAAGGCAGCACTGAGAAATGGCTACCAACATGGTAACGATAAGGGATCTAACGACTTGAGCGATTTTCAGTGCACTTGCTAGCTGGAGACTAATGGTAATGTACCGGTGAACATCTAGAGCATGGACCTTGGAAACATAATCCCGACCACCTACCGTATCTCATTACTCGTTCTCACACGTGTGGGCTCTTCAAGGGGAAACATTATACAGTTCACACCTGGCCTGTTGCCATCTCTTGTTTTTTTGCCTGTGTCTGTTGGCACAGAGAAAGATGTACTGTAGCTTTCCACTGATGGCCCAGTCTCATAGTACAGTACAGCTGGAATGGTTTTGTTCCAAAAATGGTTGGCTTTTTGTAAATCGTTAGAAAAGCACAAAGAAAGCTTAACTCTAAATTTCGGAATAATTTGTAGTATCATGTTGTCGGAAACTCAAAAAAAAAAATGAAAAGCATTTTTCTCTGAAGTCGCCTCCGTAGCGTAGCGGTCAGCATGGTTAGCTGCCGCCCCGGAGGTCCTGGGTTCGATTCCCGGCTCTGCCACGAAATTTGAAAAGTGGTATGAGGACTGGAACGGGGTCCACTCAGCCTCGGGTGGTCCAAATGAGTAGAGGGGGTTCGATTCCCACCTCAGCCATCCTCGAAGTGGTTTTCCGTGGTTTCCCACTTCGCCTTCGGGCAAATGCCGGGATGGTACCTACTGTCAGGCCATGGCCGCCTCCTTCCCTCTTACTAGCCTATCCATCCCAATCTTCCATCCCTTCCCCTCCCTCATGAGGCCCCTGTTCGCTTTGCAGGTGAGGCCGCCTGGGCGAAGTGCTGATCACACCTCCCCAGTTGTATCCATCCCGACCAGATGTTCCAAGCTCCAGGACACTGCCCATAGAGGCGGTAGTGGTGAGTTCCCTCGCTGAGTCCGTGGGAACCACCAACCTAGAGGGTAAATTGACTAAAAAAAAATCTCTGAATCTACGTATTTAAAAAAAAGCTTTTTAAACAAAAAATGTAGAGGACATTGTCACCTATAATTTGTCTCATTGAGGTCATGTCATACGTTTTGAAATGCAGAAGCTAGGTGGCGCCAAAGTTTCCAATAAAGTGTTTTTTCACTTTTTGTCCTAGAAAAAAAATGTGTTTTTTTTCCACAATAGAGTGAATCAGAAATTTGTTCCTTTAAAAATTGTCTGCAACATTTATTTAAACATTATTTGTTTCCTCCGACTTACCGTTCCAAAGTTATAGCGCAGCAAATGCAACGCTGCGTAGTCAAGGCTACTAATTGTTACTGCGGAGATAGCGGTGGGCATAATTTAGACAGGGACCGGTGTCGGACAATTTTCACACTTCGGCAGACTATAACTTTGGAACGGTTTTCCGACCAAATGATCGTGCAAATTATTCTGAAATTTAGAGTTAAGCTTTTGTTGTGCTTTTCTAACGATTTACTAAAAGCCAACCATAGCACGGTTTTTGCAGCTGTATTGTACTATCAGTTCTCGTAATGTTGTGATGTTATTGGTTTTACGCCCGTTTTAACTAGTGTGGCTTTTAGAGTCGGTGGGGTCAGGAATTTTGCCCCGAAGGGGATCTTTAACGTGCCAGCAAATCTACCTCCGCGATGACAGGGCGAGTTAGGTTCTGATGGCCACTGCTGTAGGATAACCATTGAAGTCCATAAATCATTAAGTACACTGCTGGGTTGTGACAATGGTTTATTTTTGACAATTAAATGAGCAAATTTAAAAAAAACAAATTTCTTGTTATTTCCGTTTGGTCAATGGTTGTTAATTTTACACTAAACAAAGATCTAACCTTTCTAAACCACCTGTTAACAATAAATATGAAATGTTATTGTCTGATTTTGTGCAGGATGTTCAAAAACAGAAAACAATTCTAGTATAAACATTTCTCAAGTTTGGTACACTTTTCTCAGGAACTACTTAACCCTGGAACAGTATCCTTATTTTCCAGAAAACAGTAATGATATGCTGGGGCACTGAGTACCCCAGGACAGAAACACAACTCTGATGCATTAGAATAATGTAGTGCCTACTACTAATAACTGCAATTACAAATGAGTGAAATCAACCCTGTAGCACTGAATACTTGAACTATTAAGGCTGTAAAATGAAAATAACTGTGTGAATATAATAGAAAACAAAAATAGTAGCATTATTGTAGATATCCTTTCTTTGGTCATCATAATCATAATCACCATTTTCACTTCTTACATTCACTACAAAACATCAAGCTATGATGCTTACGCACAAACCTCTTGCATTCTGAGCACACCACAGTGGTCTTGGTGTCCCTGGTTCATGGACAGATGGAGCACTCAATGCCCTGGAGACACTGTTTTGGGTATACATAGCTGTCACTGCTAAGAGGTATACACATAGTCTGAATGACAGTCGAATTCAAGTAAAAGTCACAGGAGGTGGCCGCTTATCAGGCGTACCAACGTAACCTAATCGGGGAACGGAAATTCTCTGGGGCACTGTATTGTTCCAGGGTTAAGTTACAGGCCTGCTATTTTGTAATGTGTTAGTAAACATGCAGTTTTATAGAATAAATGGAAAGATATTTAAAATAATTTTTATGTTTTCAATTTAAAAATTAAAAAATCATATATTTTAAGAAGCAAAAATATTTTTAAGTTAATTTTTAAACGGCTCAAAATAATTATTCTAGAAAAACAATCCGTTCATTTTTTCAAGCCTCATGTTCTTAACATTTCAGGAAAAAAAAAAAGTTTCCTTTACAAGAAAGTGTCAAGAAAAGTGTACCAAACTTGAGAAATATACAGTATATAGTGTACTAGAATTGTTTTCCGTGACCTTGTTTTTGAACATCCTGTACAAAATCAGACAATAATATTTCATATTTATTGTTAGCAATTGGCTTAGAAAGGTTAGATCTTTGTTTAGAGTAAAATTAACAACCATTGACCAAACGGAAATAACAGAAATTCGTTTTAAAAATTTGCTCATTTAATTGTGTAAAATAGGCCATTGTAACAACCCAGTGCCCTTACTGTGCCGTACTTCAGGGCCATGGGTTCAAACCCCACTGTCGGCCGTCCTTGAAATAGTCTTTCGTCGTTTTCCATCTATACTAATATAATAAAGCTGATGAGTTTGTGTGTTTATGTGTTTAAACGCGCTAATCTCTGGAACTACCAGTCGGATTCGAAAAATTATTTTTGTATACTGTATGTAATCTGATTCAAGAGGAAGAACAAGCGCTCCAGAACGGCTTCAATAATACCGAAGTCTATTGTTGCCGTGTAATGCGGGCTGCATCACGTCGCCCCTACTAATGTTCTGGTGCAGAATTGCGAGCTGCTTATAAATTGCAGTCACGGGGTGTAATTAGTGCAAAAAGATTTCTTAGGCCCCTTAAAACAGTTATCATCATGACAATAGTATGCCTCTGTATAAGGGCGATGGTGTTGGTGCAGTATACTGAGGTTATCAGGTGCAATAAGCGTTGGTGCTTTCAAATTTACTTTCATTTATTCCGATCCTTATAATTGAGCGCTCCAGTTCTGTAAAACAAATAAATCCACCGGGCGAAGTCGGGCACTAATGCTAGTTTTCTAATATAGCGCGGCCGCTTCAGGGCCAGTTAGCAAGCTCAGGTTCTAATGCCCACTGCTGTAGTATAACCTTCGAAGTCCATAAATCATTAAGTAGGCTACTGTGTACTGTACTTCTTAGTTTGTTCGAATGAGACAGACTAACGACAAGTCGCTCTGCTCCGGCCTTGAGATGGAGACAGGAAATACCCACATCCTGCTTCCTCCTGGAGAATCCCACCGCAACACTACTCATTCCTTGTTCCCTAACATTTATCTAACGTGCAACACATATTATATTCTATATGTGGTGACCGACTGAAAAGTAATCCACACAAGATGTAGTTCTGTTACTTTCCTCGTTAACGACCGGTAGCACGCGCCGACATTAACCGTTGTCCGCTGCTGACCAATAGCTCCACGTGGAGTCCAAGTCCGGTCCTGGCTGCCGTCTCGCTTGTCAGGTCTCCAGTGTTGCACAATTGCACGCTACGGTGGACAGTTGACAACGCTGTGGCTTGAACTGGGAAAGCCTTGGCTCCCCGCAAACATGGAATGTAAACATGGCCTCCCAGCTGGGTTTCATAAGTGAGCCGGTCGTTAACGAGGAAAGTGAGAGAACTTTACTGAAAATGTAACTCTGAAAAAATAGCTTCTACATTTTCTATTACGTGGAGCCAGGACTTGGGTTCGATCCTCACTGCCGGCCGTCTTGAAATAGTCTTCCGTGGTTTGCCATGTTATACAGTAACACAGCGCGGCCGCTTCACTGATCCCATGGAAACGAGGAGTTGTTTCTTATGAGGGGCTTGAACATCGTGGACATTTGGTCCCTTAGTTTACTGAGCTGGGCGATGCCAGTCGTACTCTTCTTACATTTTAATCCGGTGGCTTCGGTGGCGTAGTTGGTAGCATGCTGAGCTTCTATGCCCAAGGTCTCGGATTCAAACCCGGCCGAAGTCGTCGGATATTTTAAGAGCGTTAAAAATCCCTCAGTATGCCTTCCTTCGGAGGGGAAGTAAAGACGGCGGGCCCATGCCATACATTTATGGCATTTAAAAGAACCTTCCACTAACTAAACTTGTGTGAAACAAAATTTGTAGGTTAGGTTTGATTAATACTCTTACGTTCCAACGTTCGTCACCAGGCGCTGGTTGTAATGGCGTTTGGTAGTAGCCAAGTTCACAGCTAGGTGTCGTGGACGGTAGTCTAATATTTGGTAGCGAAAGTAGGAACTACTGTACTTGAAATTCTTGAAATTATCGTTTGCAGTCCTTACTTGAATTAAAAACAGATAAAACACACTAATACAGTCATCACAATTAACACCGGTTATCAGACAGATTCTACACACACCCAAAGTACACGGGGCTACATGACCGCGTTGTCGCAGCCCCTAAACTTAAGAACCAACCAACCAAATATAGCTTGCCACGGTGGGTGAGTGGATAGCGTGTCGGTCTACTAACCCCAAGATTGCAGGTTCGTGGTAAGTGATTTTTGAAAGGCGGCCTGGCATGTTTTAAACCCTACTTAAAACAAGTTTCATGTATGTTTTTCGTTTATTTATTTTATCGTATGGTAATTTATACAATATACAATTATACATAACAAGCTATATTCAAACTTTAAAGTCCATCCTTCTCAACCATTCGGTTAAGTCGGGTGTGAGAGCGAACAAATCGTCAGGAATGCCAGGGTACGAATAAAGAGGACAGCGTTGGACCAGATGTTCGATCGTCTGTTCTTCCAGGTTACACTCACACATTGGTGAGCTGATCCAGCCCCACATGTACCTGAAATGAACCCTTCAGAATAGCAGTGTTTATGTGCAAGAATCTTGATCAAGGGGTCGCGCTCAGTTCATAGTGTGATGTTTACGTCCGCCAAACAACATGCTCTACTGAGGCAAGGGTCATAGGATTAAAACTATAATTAAGAAAATAAGGAGACAAGACGTAAAATAATAACATGATTTAATGACTAATTGTGCATAAAAAGAAAATAAACAACAATAATAAACAGTATCCTCCCTGAACTTTCCCATGACAGGAACATCTATCAATGTTGAGGAGTCAGACGGATCTCCCCCTTTATAAAAATGTGGATCCATGTTCCACTACCTTGCATTTGAATTTTATGTACGCGTGATGACTAACTACGAGAAATGAGTACTTGGATTACTGTTCGTTTACAACGGGTTAACAGCCACGGTGCTCACGAACAATCATCGCGTAAATCAACGTTTATGGATATGGGCATGACGTTAATAAAAACCCTTAAAATCTAATGCTGACACCCATACTACAAATCTACTATTTACAGGAATCTCCCTGAGACCCTCATTAGTGCGATGACGCACTTAACAAACTGAGCTGCCAACCTGGCCAATTGCTCAATAAACACACAAGGAAAGACAGCATTGCACGTGACTTCACGGGTCACTGATATGGAAAATAAACATGGACTAAAACCAACAATAACAAAAGCCTGACCGGCTAAGATTACTTTATATGAACAAAACTGCATGTTAAGGTAACGCTTCGGAGATTATCGTGATTCGTAGGCAACTCCCATTTATTTAAACAATTTTTACCATTGATCAGTTCTTATTCTGTATTTCAAGTAATTACGGAGTCAATAAGCGCTCCTCACTAATGACCTTGCTTGCAACGTTCAGACCGCCTTGTGAAACATCTCCCCCTCTTCAATACTCGTCATGTCCCAACTCCAGTGTATATAAATAACTGACCAGCTGTGCCGTTATCTCAAGGAACCAACAGCAACAAAATCTCAACCACCTCAACATATGGTCAGACAATAATCAAAATATCCACAATTGCCCTCGCAAGGTTACAATATGGATCTGGCACCAAGCTGACAGAAATCAGTCTAAGCTGAAAATCCCGCTTGTAATGACCACAAAATACACACAATCACACCTCTGGGAAAGACATGACGATTTTCACACAGGTCTACTGAATAGATGCTCGCAAACATTTAAAAAAAATTACAACCTACGATAGAGCTGATTGCTCTTCGTCACAAATTACATTGCTCAAAAGGCAATAATCTCATTGAATCTGATCAATAGTAAACCTTAAACAATTTAATTACCCTCCAATCTACTATATCATTATATTAACTCAGTCCTACTTCTGAAACACAACATATCTCCGAGAGACGTTTTTAACCGCATTGCGTAACATATGCAAACACGGCCGTTCACATAGCTACGTTAGTTAAAACAACACACAAAAACAAGAACCTTCCACTAATAACATATGCGAGCTGTTTCCATGCAAAAGGTGTGTCAGACCAAAACTAAAATACTACGTTAATCAAACAAGCAAAGTATTTACAAAAATATGTCCCATAAACCATAAGTTAATTTATCAAATAATAAAGAATATTATATTGTACTCATCTCTCGTTCAGTCACCCGTCAAAGAACATCAGCTGCCATCTCCCAATTGAATACTTCTTATCTCATCTCAGCCATCTGGACGGAGTGTTGAGAATTCCAAACTTCTTCTATGGTAATCGATGTCATCTCTCGTGCTGATTCAGAAAGTTAGATTATTATACACTTGATATCTGACTACTAAATTCGCCGTTCCAGGTACTACTTTCCCCGTAACAGTTTGTTGGCGAATTATCGACGATACTGCCCCTACAACATATAGTACTGTGACTATCTATCACTGAATTTAACACATTTACAATAACTTCTATGTCTTCATGACACGCAAAAGTATAACAGCCTACGTCCTTAGACGCACAAAAGTAATAATCAACCTGTGTCCACGACACACAAAATGTAATACGTTCCGTCCTCAGACGAACACAAGTAATAAGTCTACGTCCGTTGACGCACAGAGTAATAGTCATTGTCTTGGCTTTTCACGCCACTTATAAATGAACTGGCCCTAGGTCTTGATGGGGGGTGGGGGGAACTATATAAAAATTTCTCGAAATAATGTTGGTACAGGAATGAAATAAATATCACTGAACTCGTAACATTGCACAGGTCAAGAATATGCCCATTAATCCTAGAATCGATCGTAGAGATTTTATCTAGGCGATTTCCCGCGTGAATGCTAGTCACCGCGTACCCAAGCTGGTCTTGCCGCTCTCGTAGGCATTCATTTCTCATTGGTTCCACATCTTCTGTAATTTGGCGGTTTTTAGCAGATCTTGGCGTCGTAGGAGTGTCTATTATCTTCATCAGCCACTCACGTTACTGCATCATATTTCTTCTAGGCGCGAATATTACAATGAACATACCAGAACCATGTCTCACTGCGCGTCGCTTCTATTTTGAGGTGGCCAACACCTGTCCTTCTGACACATCGCTAGGCTATTTCCTTTCACAGCTAAAGTATTTAGCCTTTTGTCAAACTGCTTCAGGTATGTCCCCGCTGTCTCCAACAAATGCTTGAAATTTCCTCATCTCCGACTGGCTACTTTCATGATGCTGGTGGAAATATTTATTAATTGAAGAAATAAAACATAGAATCATTTATCCAACGGAGGATAAAGGGTTCACAACTCTCCCACTCACAAAATTTCGAACTTAGGAATAAAGTCGACAATTTTAAAAGACTTCCGTTGGCCAATTTGTTTTATTTCAGAATCACCCCTTTTCTATTACTTGGTCTAGCCGCTCTTGTCTTGAATGGCATTTACTCGTTTTCATTTCCTGCTTGTATCTCCCCTCTCAGTCTGCTTGCATGACCCGCTGATGCCTGAGGCAACACTCTGCTCGTCTCGTTAATGTTTGTCAGCACCAACTCTACTTCCTCCTTCACGTGCCGTACTCAACTGCTCCCCGTTCACTTTGTTGATAGTAGGACGTCCATATATTCAAACTGCATCGTTATTTCGGCGCTCCCATGGCTCACTTCTACGATACTTTTTTAAGTTGGCTGCATTGTAAACTGACATTGTTCCTGTGCTCAATTCTTTCACTCTGTAAGCATTATTTCCAAGGTTTCTTTTCCTGTTCTTGCTGTATTTCACGTAACTCCTCCAAGAATTCCCGGTCCTTCGGTGTTAACTCCAAGTGTTGTACCGTCGCTGTTTCTTCATTATCAGGCTCTGGGTTCCTGCTGAGTGCATCCGGAATCACGTTCATCTTTCCTGGGCAATGTTCAATCTTAATGCTAAACTGCTGAATATATATAGACCAACGTGTCACACGTTCGCTTGCCATCGACGTCTTAAACAAGAATGTTAGTGCCTTGTGATCAGTCCTGACAACAATGGGGTAACCATAGATTATTCGTTTCCATTGTTGAAGCGCATGAAGGATGGCCAACAATTCTAGCTCGGTTACAGTATAATTGCGCTCGTGCTTACGCAATTTTCGGCTGACAAATGCCAAATATGTTTTGTGTTGCAGGTTAGCTGGATCTTCTTGGTAGAGAATAGCACCTATACCAATTAGTGAAGCATCCGCTTGGATTATAAATTTGTGCTTGAAATCTGGATATCCTAATTTAATGCAGTTTTCCAATAGCTGTTTTGTTGCTTGGAATGCCTTCTCACACTCCGCATTCCATAACCATTTATTATTTTTCTTTAACATTTCCTGCATGGGAGCTACAGTCTCCGTGTAACCTGGACAGTTTTCTTTAAAGAATCCCGTTACGCATAAGAAAGCCCGAATGTGCTTGACTCTCGTTGGTGTAGGGAAATTCTTTATCGCTTTGATCTTAGCTGGATTTGGCTTCACTCCCTCCTTGTCAATGACGTGACCCAAATATAAGATCTCGCTCTTGAAGAAATGCGATTTCTTCAGATTTACTTTGAAATTCGATGCATTCAGGTTGCCCAATACTTTATCTAAATTCTCCATGTGAGTTTCAATGTTGTCGGATGCCAGCAGAATGTCATCAATGTAGCGTACCGTCATCTCCTTAACTTCCTCGGTTAGATTCCGGTCCAGGGCTCAGATTAAAGCACAGCCCGCTGTTTTGACTCCAAAGGGCATTCGGACGAAGCAATACGTTTGGTTATCGAATAAGAAGCCAGTTAGAAGCTGTGACTTCTCATCCAATTCAAGGTGGTGGAAACTGGACGTCAAATCGACTGATGAATAAATGCTCTTGTTTTTAAAGCCTTTTAGTACGTCTCTGATAATTGGCGCTCTGTCATACTCAGGAAAAATGAGTCTCATGTTGAGATTTCTGGCATCTAAACAAAGTCTAATAGATCCATTTGGTTTTGTGACTGCCAAAATCGCATTTAGATAAGGTGTAGGTGTCTTCCTTATCACTCCAGCTTGTAACATCTCATCTATAATGACCTTAACTTGACCACGATATTTTTCAGGAATTGGGTACAACCTGCTTTTGAAAGGTGACCAGTCCTCGACTTGCATAGAATATTTGAAATTTATTATTTTCCCAGGTACTGTATCAAATACTGCTTTGTGCTTCCTTAAAATCTCTTCCAACTGTTTTCTGTGTTCACCTCCAAGTTGAATGTCATTGAGCCGCTCCTGTAGTAACTCTTCAAATTGTGCATCACTGTTATCTCCTTCTGTTAATAAAGACCATATCTCCTGGGATTCAATCTCCTCATCTAGTTCCACAACAGCCCCTTCTATGATGTTATCTTCTGCCTTTCGTATCTCCTCTTCCGTCTCTTCTGATATTGCTTCCAGTGCCCAAGAATTTACATCTCTTCCGGTAGTGATTTCATCCATATGCAATCCCACATTCTTCAGCTGATCATATTCTCTAAAACTGACTGTATTCTTGTGCAAATCTATCACTGCTTGATAGTCACAAATGAAATTTGCACCAAGAATTATATTGAAATTCATCTTTGCCATGATAATGAATGTTTGCCCAAAAGTGTGTTCCAATATGTTCAGCTCTAAGTATGCCTGACGTTTACAAGTGACGGTGCGTTCAGGAATAACACCCCTCACTTTGAGCTGTGGTACGGGAATTACAGGAATATTCTGACTCCGTCCCAACTCTCGAACCAAGGCCTCCGATGCCAGACTGATCTGTGACCCCGTATCCAATAAACATCTTATCTTAATTCCACCAATCCTCGCGTAAATAATGGGTAATTGCCTAATTTCATCGTTCCGTGGTTTCACCGTCTCCTCCAGGCAGTCTTCTGGCAAAGCAATCCATTCTAGTATGTTCGCTACTATCCATCCATCTTCAATTTCCGACTGTTGCGTTTGTAGACTGTCTCCTTTATCCAAATTTAGCATTTTTTTTTAGCTCCATTGCGACTCCCCTCATCATTCTGTCGCTTATGCCCTTGTTATTCCTCTTGTCTCAGTAGACTTCCAGCTTCCTCAGTATGTGTGTCTGGATTCTTCATGTTCCCAATGGCCTTTTCCCATCTTCCAAGCTCTCCACCTTGGCTAGCGTGTAACTCCTCTAGGTAATTTTGCGATTGAGCGTGCCTATCATCCCAGTCATTTCGATAATTACGTGGCTCTCCTTGATTTTGACCTCTCCTTCCTTTCCATCTTTGATTGGCATTGTAATCACCGTATCTTCCATAAGGCCTGTCATTCCTTCGATTTTCACGCCATTGCTGATATTCTCTCTGTTGATATCTATTGTTGCCTTGGTATGATCTATTGTTATAGTTATTTTCGTTACGCTGGTATGGTCTGTTTTCTCCTTCCTCCTGGTTTCGCCTAGGTGTGGAGGTGCTTGTATTAGTACCCTGCGTTTTAGTGTTTGCCTGTTTTGGTTTTATGACCTCTGTGGTATTGACTAATTCCAGCTGTCTTCCTCCTCTATAATGACTATGAGATGTAGTCTCATCGATCTGACGTAATATCTGCTCTGCATGTAGGGCCGTACTAACGTTCGCTGCGACTAGTACTTGTTGCACGTTGACTGGCAATTGCCTCGCTATAGTCATCACCAGATCTGCTTCATTTAAAGGGTAATCAAGGTCGCGAAATTTTAGCATTTGCATGTTAAAGAAATCTGAGTATTTCGTTTGCTGGGTAGTTTGGTATTTTCTAGAGTAAAGCTCCATCCTTAGACTCTGTTGTATTGCTGGCGACCAGTACTTGCGCAGAAACGCTAATCTAAAATCTGACATGGTTCCAAATGTATATTTGAAGCTTAAAAACCATGTAAGGACATTTCCTGATAAAAATCTCTCCATCATCCTCAATCTACGTGCTTCAGGTACCCCAGTGTCATTTTAATGGTCTTCAATCTCTTTGATAAAAGCTTTAGGCGTCACCCCTGAATTTTCCGTGTACTTCTGCGGTTTGTAATCGTTTGAGCGAATTACTTGGATAAGTTGTGTGGGCTGATGACCGTCTTGTGGTGTTGAACTCCTTTCTATATTCTTGCGAAACCCTTCCGTGTTTGTTGTTAATGGGCTCTCCGCCTGAGTCTGACTTCCTGCTATGCTAGTACCCTCCGGGCTATTTGAGTCGTCCTGCTTGTCTTTCAACGCTCCCGTTTTAAATATCGACGATTGCTCTAATGACCTCAGTTCGGCTTTAATGATCCTGTCCGTCTGTTCTTTAAGCTTGCTCTTCATTTCTTGCTCTAACGCTTGAATACGAGTGTGATTTCCGCCTACTGTCTTAAGAATGGTGGATCTTTCCTCTTTAGAATCGATATTCATTTTTTTCCAATCTTTTCTTATCTGCTCTTTAATCGTGCTTACTTTCTCTTCAATCTGGCTTTTAGTGTCGTCTAAGGTACTCTTTAATTGCTCCTGATCCGCTTCTAGGCTTCTCCATTGTTCCGCTGATTTTATTTCGAGACGGTCCATATCTTTAATTATGCCGGATATGTTTTCATCTACTGCTGATAATTGTTGTTGAATGACCCTGCCGCTTTTCTCCATCTCCTTAAATCGTCCTTCCAACTTATCCTGAGCTATCTTGACCTCGCTTGTATTCATAGTACATGCTATTTCAATTTGCTCTAATTTAGCTAACACCGTTTCATCCAGAATGCTAAGTTTTTTATCAAAAATACTTTCCATTTTCTTAATCTGATCTAATTGCTTTTCATTATTTTTACTCACATCTAGGGCCAGTAATACCATCTGTTGATTAGTTTGATCTTTCATCTCTGCGGTTAGCGTCTCTAACTGTGAATTGATAGTGTCATTAATTTCACTTTTTAATAACCTAGCTTGTTCCGCCTGATATTCATTTTGTTCCATCCTACTGTTATTTAATTGTGTCCGCAATGATTCACTTTGTTCAGCTAGTTTAGTTTTCAGTGATTCACTCTGCTCGGATAATTTGTTTATAGACTCACTTTGTTCTAGCCTATTAGTGTTTAATTGTTCAGATAATTTCGTGTTTAGCGATTCACTTTGTTCAGCTAGTTTAGCGTTTAATGATTCACTTTGTTCTAACATACTCGTGTTTAATGATTGACTCTGTTCTGATAGTTTATTGTTTAATGATTCACTTTGTTCTGCCAATTTAGTGTCCAACAATTTCTGTGTTCTCCTAGCCGCACTCTCAATGATTTCTTGAATCTGTTCCACCGTTGCCATGTTATACAATTTATATGAGACATTAGGGAAATGGCATAAAGCAATGCCCTTTGACACATACATACAATCCAATGCACATTTAATTTCTTTACCCTACTCAGTTCATTTATTTTTACATTTAATCCCACTAGTCGATTGCATCTCTGAGTAGTTCTAATTTT
This sequence comes from Meconema thalassinum, assembly GCA_946902985.2. NCBI lineage: Eukaryota > Metazoa > Arthropoda > Insecta > Orthoptera > Tettigoniidae > Meconema > Meconema thalassinum. The sequence continues at coordinate 309,347,697 of OX336392.1, read as the reverse complement.
ACTCAATTTAATTTTAAACCCAAGCACATATTTAGTCATTAAATTGTTATCCTGATCTGATATTAACACTGACTAATTAACAGAGTATTAATTGTCATTTTAGGCTACAGCCTCCTAATATTTTCATGAGTTTGACTTTCTAAACAAATCTAGTTTTAACTTTAATCATTGGGCGCCCGGTATCACATATATTACCTTTTACTTTAATTCAATAGACAAAAACGTGAACCGTATTTTCCTTTGCAAACTCCTGATTTTAATTTATATTTCACACATTTGGCGGTATCCACTTCGCCTCAATTACTTTTAATAAAATATCACTTTCCGGCAGTGGCGGCCGGTGGTAAGTAAAGCTGGGTGTTGCACCAAAATTTCTGATGTCGCAATTTTATATGGGAAGTTTACACATGTAACAAAAATTAATTAACGTTAGATAAACTACAATTCTATAAAAACTGAAATACATGGGTTTTCCAAAATAACTGTACGTTCGACAAATAGACAAATTTTAATGGCTCTTTTGGGCTTCTTCCTATAGGAATTCATTAAAAAAATCAGATTTATGTATTTAAGCCCTATGCCTGAGTTCATGGGAAGAATTTTAAACACAGCAGGTTGTCTAAGGTTGGGTCTCAATCTCCGGGATAATAAACATTCTCAACATAAAAACATGGCAACCGAAAAGTTTGTACGTTAACGAAAAATGTTATTACTAACAAAGACGGGCACATATTCTGCATAAGGATAGGATTTTTATCATTTTAAATGATCTTGTCGACTTCGTAGTTACGCTGTGGTCTGGCGTTACGTTACGGTGACGGGACGAAATGTACCGAGCATGCACTGAGGTGTGTGACGTCATACTACTGCTTGAGCTTCCTCCTTTCCCCGCGCGCTCCGGTAAGCGTGACGTCATCTAGCCAGCTACCTCCTTTGACCTTGGTTTGCACTTACTAACGGACTTAGAGTTCACGCAGCATTTGTAGCATTTAAAATGATATAAAGTCTAGTCTTTCAGACTGATTATCAGTCTTTTTTTTTACTATAGCTTGAACCCCATCAGAGGAACCAGCCATGAAGTGCGCTCTGTCATACGTCGACGCAATTCATTTTTGCGGAGTTTCGTTCAATTTCTGCTTCTTTAATTCATCCAGTAAACACGCTGCTAATGTGTGTGCATCATGTTTTGTTTGCCTCTTACTACGTATCGGTACACAACAGCCATCTGAAATATGTTTGAAATATCACTAGTTTCATCTGCTATAATGGCAAAAATTTCCGATTCCTTTATTTGCTTTGATTCTTCTTCTTGGCAAACCTCCAACATAATCTGTAAAAATTAATTTTGAATTGTTTTGGACGTTCCTTTGAAAACAGTTGCCCTTACCAAATGACCTTTAACACAGCATCCGTCTCAGCGGTAAAATTAATTAGTTCTCTCAAAACACCTGGATTTGTTGATGTTACACTTTCATCATGATCACGCAAGGCCAGTCCGAAAGAACCACAGAAACGAATAGAGTTTATTACAATATTTAACACATACCTATTGTGCCTAACATCTTCGTTATATTCCGCAATTTACCTTCTATAGGCACTGTCCAATTGTGCAGCTTCGTTAACAGTTCCAAAAAAGTGTCAATTTCAAACAGCTGAAGATTGGTTGGTTGGTTCCTCAGTTTAGGAGCTGCGGCAACGCAGTCATGTAGCCCCTGTACTTTGGGTGTGTGGAGAAAGTGTCTGATAACCGGTGTTAATTGTGATGGCTGTATTAGTGAGTGTTATCTGTTTTTAATTCAAGTGAGGACTACAGACATTGAATTTCAAGCAGTTCCTACTTTTGCCGCCAAAGGCCACCGTAAACGACTACTAGTTCAGAACTTGGTTACTACACGCCACGGCTCCTGGCGACGAACGTTGGAACCTAAGAGCATTGTTCAAATTTTTAACCTATAATTTAGCTTCACACAGGTGTAATAAGTGGAAGGTTCTTTAACATGCCATAAATCTATGACATGGGACCGCCGGCTTTACTTCCCCTCCGAAGGAATGCATACTGAGGGATTTTTAACGCTCTTGAACCCGCGATCTTGGGCATAGAGGCTCAGCATGCTACCAACTACGGCACCGAAGCCGCTCAGCTGAAGATTCATGTTTCTTTATTTTAGGGATTATTTTCCGTAACTCCTATTTTGGTCCACGCGAATTCTCCACCAACAAACATGTAAAACAGAATAAAGCGTTTTTAAATATCGCATTCACATAACCAATTATTATTGTCTTAAATATCTCCTTTAAACGCCCTCGTATACTTATATTTTGGACAATACTTATCCGGTAATGGTGTACCGAGTGTTTTTACTGTAAGTTTATCGTCATCAGGGAGCTGGAAAAACTGTCTGACTAGCAAATTACTTACTCTATTCATTTTCACTCACACTCCACAATACAATTAATGTTTCAAACTAAACATTCCGTTAAAATAAAATACTTAAAAGATGCACAGATGATAAATCTGGGTGCTACTTCGGAAAGTGGCGCGAAAAGTAAACTAACAAAACACTGAATTTTGCTAGCCAAGAAATTTCGTAGTGAATGCATAGGTCTACTCACAATCAACCAAACAATAATAATAATAATAATAATAATAATAATAATAATAATAATAATAATGCACAGTTAAGTATCTGCCTGGAACCAAAATACTCAAATCAACTAAATACAGAGTTAATCGCAACTCAAATCCCGCAAGAACAAGAGTGGTAAAAGCAAACATAAACCGCTACAGTAACACCAACAATACGTCGCAAAATAGTTCAGCCACTTATCTACTGTACTTATAGCACGGTGGCGTTCTTAGGCTCGCTTCACAGAACAATTGACAAAAATATTAAATGAAGTTATGATGAGAAAACATCTAAAAATAATTGGGTGTGAACCAACTAATGTCTCCCTATGAAATTCCGATATTTGTACCGTTGTGGGTGGTGTAGCATTCTCTAGTGGTGTGGGAAAGAAACTACCCTTCAGGGGCAGATGACCTCGCAGTTACGCCCCTTAAAACAACAATAACTAACTAACTAAATAACTAACTAACTAAACTACCCTTCGCGGGGTAAGAGAAATCGAGGGTGTTGTCATTTCCAAAGAGTGGTGCAGTCTAACGGGGCCATTTGGAACTGAGTGTTGCCAGGGGGCTGGCAGCTCGTCTGCAACTCCCTGCTACCTATGCTGGTCGGCATGCTATGCACAAGCTTGGCCTCGTCCAGCCTCGTCCTGTACGCCGCGCTGTCTGCTTGGGAGTCGCCACAAGAGAGCTAACTCCCTGGAGTTTGATTTGAAGGCGGCAGCTTTTATAGGTACAGTGTGAAGCATTAGGATAAATAATATCAAAATATAGATGATTTTAACACCTTTTTGAGTGCATTAGATCTATAAAACTAAAACATTAAAGGAAATGAAACTACGAATTAGGTGTAAAATTATTGGGAGTTGTGCAACGCTGCAACAATGTCACCAGCCGCCACTGCTTTCCGGTGATTAAATACTGTCATATCTGCCTGCACTTGCGGCATGTCAGTTTTACTCAAATACGCCAATATTGATATGTGTAATTTCTCCGCCGTTACACCACAGTGAATGGCCCCACGCTTGGCCGCGCCAGTTTTATCCCTATGAACCCTTCAGAATAGCAGTGTTTATGTGCAAGAATCTTGATCAAGGGGTCGCGCTCAGTTCATAGTGTGATGTTTACGTCCGCCAAACAACATGCTCTACTGAGGCAAGGGTCATAGGATTAAAACTATAATTAAGAAAATAAGGAGACAAGACGTAAAATAATAACATGATTTAATGACTAATTGTGCATAAAAAGAAAATAAACAACAATAATAAACAGTATCCTCCCTGAACTTTCCCATGACAGGAACATCTATCAATGTTGAGGAGTCAGACGGATCTCCCCCTTTATAAAAATGTGGATCCATGTTCCACTACCTTGCATTTGAATTTTATGTACGCGTGGTGACTAACTACGAGAAATGAGTACTTGGATTACTGTTCGTTTACAACGGGTTAACAGCCACGGTGCTCACGAACAATCATCGCGTAAATCAACGTTTATGGATATGGGCATGACGTTAATAAAAACCCTTAAAATCTAATGCTGACACCCATACTACAAATCTACTATTTACAGGAATCTCCCTGAGACCCTCATTAGTGCGATGACGCACTTAACAAACTGAGCTGCCAACCTGGCCAATTGCTCAATAAACACACAAGGAAAGACAGCATTGCACGTGACTTCACGGGTCACTGATATGGAAAATAAACATGGACTAAAACCAACAATAACGAAAGCCTGACCGGCTAAGATTACTTTATATGAACAAAACTGCATGTTAAGGTAACGCTTCGGAGATTATCGTGATTCGTAGGCAACTCCCATTTATTTAAACAATTTTTACCATTGATCAGTTCTTATTCTGTATTTCAAGTAATTACGGAGTCAATAAGCGCTCCTCACTAATGACCTTGCTTGCAACGTTCAGACCGCCTTGTGAAACATCTCCCCCTCTTCAATACTCGTCATGTCCCAACTCCAGTGTATATAAATAACTGACCAGCTGTGCCGTTATCTCAAGGAACCAACAGCAACAAAATCTCAACCACCTCAACATATGGTCAGACAATAATCAAAATATCCACAATTGCCCTCGCAAGGTTACAATATGGATCTGGCACCAAGCTGACAGAAATCAGTCTAAGCTGAAAATCCCGCTTGTAATGACCACAAAATACACACAATCACACCTCTGGGAAAGACATGACGATTTTCACACAGGTCTGCTGAATAGATGCTCGCAAACATTTAAAAAAAATTACAACCTACGATAGAGCTGATTGCTCTTCGTCACAAATTACATTGCTCAAAAGGCAATAATCTCATTGAATCTGATCAATAGTAAACCTTAAACAATTTAATTACCCTCCAATCTACTATATCATTATATTAACTCAGTCCTACTTCTGAAACACAACATATCTCCGAGAGACGTTTTTAACCGCATTGCGTAACATATGCAAACACGGCCGTTCACATAGCTACGTTAGTTAAAACAACACACAAAAACAAGAACCTTCCACTAATAACATATGCGAGCTGTTTCCATGCAAAAGGTGTGTCAGACCAAAACTAAAATACTACGTTAATCAAACAAGCAAAGTATTTACAAAAATATGTCCCATAAACCATAAGTTAATTTATCAAATAATAAAGAATATTATATTGTACTCATCTCTCGTTCAGTCACCCGTCAAAGAACATCAGCTGCCATCTCCCAATTGAATACTTATCTCATCTCAGCCATCTGGACGGAGTGTTGAGAATTCCAAACTTCTTCTATGGTAATCGATGTCATCTCTCGTGCTGATTCAGAAAGTTAGATTATTATACACTTGATATCTGACTACTAAATTCGCCGTTCCAGGTACTATTTTCCCCGTAACAGTTTGTTGGCGAATTATCGACGATACTGCCCCTATAAAATATAGTACTGTGACTATCTATCACTGAATTTAACACATTTACAATAACTTCTATGTCCTCATGACACGCAAAAGTATAACAGCCTACGTCCTTAGACGCACAAAAGTAATAATCAACCTGTGTCCACGACACACAAAATGTAATACGTTCCGTCCTCAGACGAACACAAGTAAAAAGTCTACGTCCGTCGACGCACAGAGTAATAGTCATTGTCTTGGCTTTTCACGCCACTTATAAATGAACTGGCCCTAGGTCTTGATGGGGGGGGAATCTATATAAATACTTCTCGAAATAATGGTGGTACAGGAATGAAATAAATATCACTGAACTCGTAACATTGCACAGGTCAAGAATATGCCCATTAATCCTAGAATCGATCGTAGAGATTTTGTCTAGGCGATTTCCCGCGTGAATGCTAGTCACCGCGTACCCAAGCTGGTCTTGCCGCGCTCGTAGGCATTCATTTCTCATTGGTTCCACATTTTCTGTAATTTGGCGGTTTTTAGCAGATCTTGGCGTCGTAGGAGTGTCTATTATCTTCATCAGCCACTCACGTTACTGCATCATACTTCTTCTAGGCGCGAATATTACAATGAACATACCAGAACCATGTCTCACTGCGCGTCGCTTCTATTTTGAGGTGGCCAACACCTGTCCTTCTGACACATCGCTAGGCTATTTCCTTTCACAGCTAAAGTATTTAGCCTTTTGTCAAACTGCTTCAGGTATGTCCCCGCTGTCTCCAACAAATACTTGAAATTTCCTCATCTCCGACTGGCTACTTTCATGATGCTGGTGGAAATATTTATTAATTGAAGAAATAAAACATAGAATCATTTATCCAATAGAGGATAAAGGGTTCAATAACAAGCTATATTCAAACTATAAAGTCCATCCTTCTCAACCATTCGGTTAAGTCAGGTGTGAGAGCGAACAAATCGTCCGGAATGCCAGGGTACGAATAAAGAGGACAGCGTTGGACCAGATGTTCGATCGTCTGTTCTTCCAGGTTACACTCACACATTGTTGAGCTGATCCAGCCCCACTTGTACCTGAAATAATTGCTGCAACCATGTCTAGTCCTCAGCTTGTTTTTCGTTAATAATGCGAATCAACAGCAAATATTACCCTCAATCGACAACGCGCCTCCATGGTTGATTCCTCACAAGATGCTAGTGGGTGATATAGTTTGGTCATGAAAGTGGGTGTACTGATGAGGTTGAACAGAATCGGGACGAACTAAAGAGTCTACTTTTCTTAAAATTTAAGATTCATGCCAATGATTAATCTATATGGGTCTATCTAGAATAATGACGAAATTAAGTTGGTAATACCGATATTTCTAATTAGTTCGAAATACTGTATACCTGGCATAATGTAGCCTAATAGAGAACTACAGTTGGCAGCCCTGGTGACTGAATATATTCTTAGTTCCATCTCTTAAGGTACAGAACACAAAATATGGTTGAAGTCCAATGGATAGCATGGACGTTACATGCAGTTAAACATTGGATCTAACAGTGCGCGTAAAATCATGTTGGCAACAATGACATACATGTATTGGTCAGAAATAATCTGATCTGTTGGTGTCAATTTTCAATTAAATCCATTAGTTAGTATAGAAGTTACATGCATTTTAAAATTGGACCTGTCAGCAGGCTTAGAATCATGTTGGCAGCACTGGCGTAGGCCTATATTAGTTACTCCAGATTAATCTAGAATGCCAGGTACTATACGTGTGCAAAGTTTAGAGCTATTGGCATGCATACTTTCTGATATATTGATATTAGGGTAACAAAAATAGAGACAGTATTTATTAACAGTTGGCAGCCCTGGTTACTCTTAAGAATCGGCATAGTCATATGTGTTATGGTACACATAGCACACACGGAATTTGGTTGAAATCTAAATTATAGTATAGAAGTTACATGTATTTAAAGTTGGACCTCTCAGCAGGCTTAGACTCATGTTGGTAGCACTGACGTATATAAGTTACTCCAAATTAATATAGAATGTCAGGTACTATACGTGTGCATAGTTTAAAGCTGTCGGCTTGCATACTTTCTGATACATGGGTATTTGGATAAAGAAAATTGAGAGCATTTATTAACAGTTGGCAGCCCTGGTGGCTCTCAAGAATACGCCCAGTCATATCTGTTTATGTACACATAGCACATACGAAATTTGGTTGAAATCCAATTAATAGTGTAGAAGTTATATGTATTTAAAATTTGGACCTATCAGCAGGCTTATAATCATTTTGGCAACACTGCCATGTATGACCTCCTGAAAATTAAACTGCAATATTATTATCTATGCGTGTGCCAGTTTTGAAATAGCTCCCATGCATACCTTCCAAGATATCCAACATGGAACTCAAATTTCAATTGCGATTTTTCAGCAGTTGGTAGCACTGACATCATTTTCAAATATGGCAGTAAGATATTGAGGTATAGATCTTTACTCCTACCAAATTTTGTTTCGATTGCTGCAGCCGTTTAGGAGTTGATAGGAGGGGGGGACACACACACAGCCAGACAGACAGACACACATTTGCCCGATCTCATGTCTACTTTTTCCTCATTTTTGCAAAATGTGAAAAGTAGGCTAAAATTGCTTAATTATTATATTGAGATGAGAATGATAGGAGTTGTTTAATCAATTCGGTGTTATGTTTCTGTTTGTTCCAGGTAAGTGCTGTTCCTGCTGCTATCTGGTGGGAGTCTTGATGAGTTGTGCTGTGGACGAATTTTAGTTGCTTGCTGGTATATAACTTCACACGTTACACATCGAAATGGACCCGTACTTTGACTACTTTCATACACAGCTGAACGGAGCTACCGCGGCGGATGTCAACTCTCCGCCCAACCGCTACGGATCACATGATATCTTTGCTTGAAATTGAAGCGTGAAGGGCTATGGAGGGAGTCAACTTACTTAAAAGCGAGACGAAACTCAAGAAATTTAGGTGAATGTCGGGGTGGTTCCTAACCGAAGGCCACGGTCGTCTCCTTCCCAATCCTCGTCTGAATTGCAAATACACACACTAATACAATCATCACAATAACACAGGTTATAAGACGAAATTCCACACTCACCCAAGTATACGGGACTAAATGACCACGATGTCCTTGCCTCTCAATGAAAATAAAAACAAGTCACGAAACTTTATTTGAATTGCAATTTGTAGTAAGGTACTATCCCGGCTAATATCTGCAGGGAGCGTGGACAATCCAGAAGAAATACCACATTTAGGACAGCGGCTGTCAGTGCCTATATTCGAACCCGGACCTCCGCGTTGACAGCCACGAGTGCTAGCAACTACGCAACGAGGTGGACCTGTTCGTTTAGAACAGGTGTTTTCAACCTTTATGAGACTGTGATTACCACCCGCATGCCACCAAGTACCCGAGCACCATTATATCGAATTTATTGATAGTAATAATAATAATAATAATAATAATAATAATAATAATAATAATAATTTGCTTAGTGTGATCCTTTGGGTCTAAACAATGTAAATAAATAAATAAATAATAATAATAATAATAATAATAATAATAATGCAACATGCATGCGCCTCTCTTTTCTTTTCCTATCCCTCTGTCACTATGAAGTGCTGAAATAGCTAGGGATTCACTGCTCACCTGGCATGCTGCAACAGCTTGCATGACTCATGCAGATAAAATACATATACGTGTGGACAGTCGAGTCGAATCAGCATCTTTCTTGTTACTCATAAAGCGGGGATGTCCAATTATATTACTGTAGATTAAAAATACTCTTTCACAAAATGACAACATTTCTGACTTTAAAAGGAAGTTTTGCGTAACCGTTAATCATGCGATCATGAGCCACGGGACCTCCTTTTTTACGTGGAATCCGAACCACAGGACATGGCATTTCACTTGTAATGAAAACACTACAGTATTATTCCGGTTGGTGCAACCGAATTTAAATTGAAGAATGGATCTCAGGGAAGCGCGCACTTGTTGGTTCGTATGACGAGAGCACCAAATGTCATTTAAAGAATGCCTGGTTTAGAAGCAGCGGTATTGTACTCGTATACGGCCAAACATTCACTTCGCTGTGAAGGACAGGCTCACCGTGCTACGCTCGTGGAAGGCGGAGATTCTCTTCGTTGTGTAAAGTGTCGCATGACTTCTGGGACAGAGATTTGAAGCCATTCTTTTTTTAAGGGTTGTCTATACAAAAAGTCAATCTGTATCAGAAGTCTCAATACGTTGCCCGAGACCACAGTAAACACTGCAATTACGTTTCCGCTGTATAATCGTACACGACTCGGACCACACCAAAATCTTCCTGATGGTCAATCAAAACAGCTAGTATGTGGGCCGCCAGCTGAACTACACTGATGCACTTGAGTGTGTGTAGAATTCGTTTGGTAACATGTGTTGTTGTGGTGTTTGTAGTAGCTTGCGCATTTGTAATTGAGGCTAGGATTTTGAAGGGTGTGGTTATAACCTTAGTTAGAAGTATTAGATGTGGGAGAAGCCAAGGAAGACTACTTATAAATGGCTAAGGTGGAAGTCGAAACCGTCCCTTCTCAGTTTTGCCACAAGTGGCTGCCTCCTTACCAGCCCTCTCTTACATTGGGGATGACGCCAACAGACTGATGTAGTTATTGTTGTTTTAAGGAGCGGAACTACGAGTTCATACACTGATGTAGCGTACTGTAGATGTGGAGTTAATAACATTCCAACTACCGTCATATCTGCGGCAACTTCCAGCAATCAAGTAGGTATTCAGTGTTAGCAACACCGGCTTATCAGTAAGGTAAACAAACGCAAGATAAGATTAGAGTATTCCTCAAGGCCTAGCTAGCCATGATAGGCAGGAGTGTCAGACAAACAAGACTTCATCACAAGTGCGTGGATGTTGATGGCATGACGCAAATGATTCAAATCAATATCGGATACTCCCCATTTAAACAAACAACATCCGAGTAGGGGCGTGCCTTGCAAATGTCTCCTTACAATGCAGTTGTTGTTGATTAATTCAGAAGCATTGCGACATCGTGGTCATGGTTATGTGTCTGATAACCTGTGGCATTGTGACTGTTGTACTAGCATGTTTATTTGTAATTGGGACTAGTTTGTAGGTAGGAGGTATTCGTCAGTAAAAGTGGGAAACAAATGAAGACTACTTCTAATAGCCAAGCTGGGCTCGAACCCACCTCTTCTCAGTTCTGCCTCCCTAGGTTGAGTGTAACACGTTCCAGCCTTCATGTTGTTCGAGTCTTGATGCAAGTCTCCATGCCTCCCTGTCCTGAGCTAATCGTTTCATCTACATAGCTACCACACCGTACATCCGAGGCAATCTGGAACAGTACCCTTATTCTCCAGAAACAGTAATGGTATCCTGGGGCACTGAGTACCCCAGGACAGAAACACAACTCTGATGCCTTAGAATAATGTACTACTAATAACGGCAATTAGTGAAATCAACCCTGTAGCACAGAATACTTAAACTATTCTTCTTCTTCTTCTCCTTCCTAGCGTTGTCCCGCTGGTGCAGGGTCTGCTTTTTTGGCCATTGACCTCCATGTTGTCCGGTTTTGTGCGTCAGCTGGATTTAGGCCGGTAATTTGAAGTCAGAATACTTAAACTATTAAGGCTGTAAAATGAAAATAACTGTGTGAATATAATAGAAAACAAAAATAGTAGCAATATTTCAATGTTATTGTAGATATCCTTTCTTTGGTCATCAACAACATCATCATAATCACCATTTTCACTTCTCACATTCACTACAAAACAACAAGCTATGATGTTACGCACAAACCTCTTGCATTCTGAGCATACCACAGTGGTCTTGGTGTCCTTGGTTCGTGGCCAGATGGAGCACTGAATGCCCTGGAGGCACTGCTTTGGGTACAAATAGCTGTCACTGCTAAGAATTATGCAAATTGACTGAAATACAGTCGAAGTCAAGTAAACGTCACAGGAGGTGGCAGCATATCAGGCGTATCAGAATAACGTAATCAGGGAACGAAAATTCTCTGGGCATTGAGTGCCCCACTGTACTGTTCCAGGGTTAACATATTATAACCTTGGTCTTCCTCTAAAGTAGTTCTTGTCCTCGACCGTTCTTTCCATAACTAAGTTTGCTATTCCTGGGTGTCTTACCAACCTATCTCTTCTCTTCATTAGCAGTCGCCAGAAGCATCTCTCCTCTCCCAATCGTCTTAATATCTCTTCATTTGTTACTCTACCCATCTGATCTTCATATTTCTCCTGTAACACTACATTTCAAATGCTTCTATTCTCCTCTTCACTGCTGCGTCAACAATTAAGTTTCACTTCCATAGAGCGCCACCCTCCAAACAAAGGTGGGGCCGATAACCTCGATGTTAGGCCCCTTAAAACAACAATTATCATCATCATCCAAACAAAGGCTTTCAAAAATGACTTCCTAATACCTAAATCTATATTTGATGTCAACAGATTTCTTTTCTGTATAAATGCTTTCGTTGCCAGAGCCAACCTATTTTTATATCTTCTTTGCTTCGTCTATCACTTGTTATATTGGTTCCTAAGTAGCAGAAGTCTCCTACTTTCTTTGGCTTTTCACCTGTCTATTTAATGTCAATGGGGGTTATTTCGGCTGCATTCCATTACTTTTGTTTTACATGTAGTCTATTGATTTCATCGTGAATTCTTTCCTCAAAACGGAGTCCACACCATTTAAAATCTCAATCAAATCCTCTCGTGAATCGGCTAAGATGGCGATGTCATCAGCAAATCTCAGAGTTGAAATTATTTCTCCTTGAATCTTTACTCCTACTTTTACTTTTTCTCTAATTTCCTTCATTTCTTGTTCAATGTATAGATCGAAAAGTATGGACGATAAGTTGCAGCCTTGCCTTACACCTTTCTCAATACCATGATGGTGATGATCAAATGAATCCTACAACTAAAACTAACTACTGACTTACAAACTAGAAGAGGAAATGGGAAACTAAAAGGAGAAGAATGTAAATAAAAGACAGGAGGAAAGGTGAAATGGAAAGAGGGAGAAACCTTGACCCAGCTCAGGAATCCCTCGGGGTCGCCAAATCCCGAGCTCACCAGCCGTAAGCCCTTGAGGGTGTAGCACTATTGAGGGTGCACCACACACCCTGCCTCCTTTAGGGCCTTCAGCAGAAGGCAGGAGATATCAGGAAGAGAAAAATAAAAGATCTGACCCCTCGAATAATGAGGGATCAGGAAAGATGAGGGAAGGTTGGTAGGCAGGAAAGTGAAAGACTCCCTACTCCTTAGATACCCTGATACCGTCGGGGTCGGAAGAGAACAAGAATTGACCAAGGGAGGCCGAAAGGAAAGGTCACAGTGAGGAGCCCGGCACAAGTAAGTGGAAGCAATGCCGGACTCTGCTGGGGTCCTGTGGTCGCCGACCCACGTCCTACTAGTCGTGGGGGATGGTGGTGCAGCGGTCAAGCTGTTGGCCTCTCACCACGGTGGACTGGGTTCGATTCCCGGTCAATGCATGCGAGATTTTCAAATTGAAATACCATGTCCTGTGGTTCGAATTCCACGTAAAAAGGAGGTCCCATGGCTTATGATCTCGAGATTAACGATCACGTAAAACTATAAGCTTAGCTTTTCCTACTAGTCATGAGCCCCTGGGGGGGGGGGGGGGGAGGTCTTAATACCAGCTTCTCTCTCGAATAACTGCCGTCTGGTTTCTGTATAGATTGTAGATCACCCTCCTATCCCTGTGCTTTATTCCAATCCTTTTCAAAATGTCAAACAAGTTACTCCAATGAACGTTATCAAAAGACTACCTACTAGAATTACATTTCCTGGGAGAGCCGAGATTGAACCCGAACTTCAGGGGTAACAACCAAGAATGTCTGGAAGTTAGGCGGAATGATATCAAGCCGTATTTTCGTCAAAATGAGTATCTTATGCTGGGAAGACGGAAGGGGAGCTAAAGGCTCGGTCACACAGAAAGCTGTCTGTCGCGGCTGGAAAGCGATATCTGACCGAGGCGCTCAGGCGGTCCAGTTGAAAATGAAAATCCACAGCCTGCGTCCAGTCTCCGACCGGGTCAGGAATGGAATGAATGAAGCCCCCATCTAGCGGCGAGGATATGAACTGTGCCGGCTGCCGAGGCCTGACGCACTCCTCTGGGGCAATGATTAAATGAATGACAGATGAAATGAAATTATAGTGGAGAGTGTTGCTAGAATGAAATTTTGACAGGGAAAACCGGAGTACCCGGAGAAAAACCTGTCTGCCTCCGTATTGTCCAGCACAGATCTCACATGGAGTGACCGGGATTTGAACCACGGACCCAGCGGTGAGAGGCCGGCGTGCTGCCGCCTAAGCCACGGAGGCTCCTTCAGGCGGTCCAGTTATATTTCCCAAATTTGCATCAACCCTGGCACACAGAACACAGAATGCGGTCTTCCGTCGCACGACGAGGGTTCCGGTTGTACAAATTTACAGATTGCCCCGCCTGACCACCGGCCTTCGATTGTGATGAGTGACCAAACTGAAGTATTTGTTGTAACTGTGCGTAAATTCACATATTTTTTCGGCAGTTCACACGAACATTATAAAAATATTTTAAAGAAGGCTGAAGCATGGAATCGTGCAATTCCTAGAAACTTTCTCGCGACATACAAACATACTTGAAAAACCTATCCCTACATGACTCCAGTTCGATACATAAGCGGTGGTATTCTCCTAATTGCTCTCTCTTCTTATTGACGTCATGCACCCAACATTTTATTTTCTTCTTTGTGTTTTGCAAAGCAAATAGGAGAAGGAGTTGTTGTTCGTTCGAGCTCATACTCAATAATAATATCAAACAATACTTAATATGAAAACACACTAGATATTCTCTAGATGGAAGCGACCAGATGCACCACCGTCCTATGTGACGTCACAGACCGCCGCGACGACCGATTAATCACTTCCCGCCGCGACAGACCGCTTTCTGTCTGGCCGAGCCTTAATAGAATCATGATTCTGCTTGCCATACAATTTCCTGCCTGTGAGTGTTCTGAAGAGTGCTGAAAGGAAGCTATTTCATGTTTACTTTTATACAGCGCCCCAGGCTCTTATGGTAATAACCCTAATAATAAAGGAGTCTTTGGTTCACCCTAAATACCTATCCCCTCTACTTCACCCGGTAGTCCCGAGAGTAGAAGCTGCGTTCAGTTTGCTGGCCTTCTGAGGCAAACCTGAGAAGAGGTGGGTTCGATTCCCACCTCAACCATCCTGGAAGTGGTTTCCCACTTCTACTCCAGGCGAATGAGGGGTTGCATGGTTTAGTGTTGCCAGATCTCCCGATATTTCGGAAGATCAACCGAATTGTACATGTAATAGGAGATATTACATGTAAATAATGTGGGGGTCCGGGTGGGGACACCAAGAGCCGCCGATGAGAAATTCTAGCAAAATGTTCTGAATATTTGCGTGAAGTTCAGCATGCTACCAACTACGCCACCGAAGCCGCCTACTAACAGAAATACACAGTCCAGATATCCTACACCAGGACTGCCCAAACTACGGCCCGCGAGACCATTTACTCCGGCCCGCCGCTTTGCGCCTACGCCGTGTCTCCAAAACTTTGAAACAACTAAAGCGAACTAGACACAAAAGTGCGCGCGCATCCTTACCCAAAGTAGTTCCAATCGTCGCACTAAACTAAATTATCATGAACTTTATTTCATAATTTGATTATTAATTTTGCCAAATGAACATAAATACTCACTCTTTGTCATTCGTACGGTAGGCCCTGTGTGTACTGAATACCATCGTAAATTTATTAGTGTTTTATTTTTTTATCCACTACGAATAAATAAACTGGAACAATACTAAGAAAACTAAGGTCAGACAGCCACCAATCTTACGATATCGCACCTTTTTTTTTTAAATCCATAACCCCCAAAGCCCCCGGAGTGTTATTGGCCCGCAAGGTCCCCCAACTATTTACAACGTGGCCCTTAGTTAAAAAAAAAACGTTGGGCACCCCTGCCCTACACAACTGAATCGATATTTCAATTCCCATATCACACATAAAGAACGTAATTCAGCTGCATTTTCACCCCAACTTTGGAATAGAAGCACATGTTTCATGTCTGGGGAACAAAATATCATTCTAGTTATCGAAATATTCGAATTCGAATATGGAAAAAAACATTACATATAAATTGTGTAGAACTTTGCCGAGAAATTAAAATTACGGTGCTTCGAGATATAGAAGTTTGACTGTATTTGAACCTATTTCTTAGAGTAAAACTCAGCAATTCTTCTAGGTTTGTGCCGTGTCTTGTGTGGGGTTTCGCCTAGGACACGGCACAACCCTAGAAGAATTGCTGAGTTTTAATTCACCGGCCGTGAAAGCCAATATACCATATTTCTTATAGTGTTTGAAGCCGTTTTCAGTGTTGCCTTAGTAATAGAAGTGTGATGTTTTTCAGTCGGGCAACACGATTGTGATCGTTTATTCCCTAAAATATACTTGGCATTAATCAATGTTTTATTAATTACTAGCAATAGTGCCCGGCTTCGCCTGGTGTTTTTTTTATGGATGATAATGAATACTACTACAGAACAGGGGCGCTCAAGGATAAGGATCGGAAAGCACCAACACTTATTGCAGCC
Organism: Meconema thalassinum; assembly: GCA_946902985.2. Taxonomy (NCBI): domain Eukaryota; kingdom Metazoa; phylum Arthropoda; class Insecta; order Orthoptera; family Tettigoniidae; genus Meconema; species Meconema thalassinum. The sequence continues at coordinate 309,331,506 of OX336392.1, read as the reverse complement.
CAGTATACTGCACCAACACCATCGCCCTTATACAGAGGCATACTATTGTCATGATGATAACTGTTTTACGGGGCCTAAGAATTCATTTTGCACTAATTACTCCCCGTGACTGCAATTTATAAGCAGCTCGCAATTCTGCACCGAAACACTGGTAGGGGCGACGTGATGTAGCCCGCTTTGCCAGGCAACAATAGACTTAGGTATTATTGAAGCTGTTCGGGAAGCGCTTGTTCTTTCGACTTACTGAACAAAACTCAATCCTTAAGGTTACCTGAGAGGTGTAGCCTAATGCTACATAGCCTAAACTATTCCTCTTGAATCTGGCTATCATATACACACATCAAAAAAAGTTTTGCATCACCTCGGTTCCCAGATCTCCGGCATATAGACGTTGACTGTGTATATTGTATCCAAGATACAGTCCCTTTGACTGTTCATAGATGTCACTAAAACTGCTCAAAGATGTAAACAACCATGCATGAGCAGGGCCTATTAGACGGAGGGGGTACGACAGCCGATCAGTTCCAGTCATTCCACCAGGACGAAGGTACGCTGCTCATGTTGTCTGTAGTTCTACCATGCCTAGAAGGTCAATACCGCAGTTCGATCGCGTCCGCATTGTTACTTTGTGTCAAGAAGGGCTCTCAACAAGGGAAGTTTCCAGGCGTCTCAGAGTGAACCAAAGCGATGTTGTTCGGACATGGAGGAGGTACAGAGATACAGGAACTGTCGATGACAGGCCTCGCTCAGGCCGCCCAAGGGCTACTACTGTAGTGGATGACCGCTACTTACGGATTGCCGCTCGGAGGAACCCTGACAGCAATGCCACCATGTTGAATAATGTGTTTCGTTCAGCCACAGGACGTCGTGTTTCAACTCAAACTGTGCGCAATAGGCTGCATGATGCGCAACTTCACTCCCGACGTCCATGGCGAGGTCCAGCTTTGCAACCCCGACACCATGCAGCGCGGTACAGATGGGCCCAACAACATGCTGAATGGACCCCACGGAATTGGCATCACGTTCTCTTCACCGATGAGTGTCGCATATGCCTTCAACCAGACAATCGTCGGAGACGTGTTTGGAGGCACCCTGGTCAGGCTGAACGTCTTAGACACACTGTCCAGCGAGTGCAGCAAGGTGGTGGTTCCCTGATGTTTTGGGGTGGCATTATGTGGGGCCGACGTACGCCACTGGTGGTCATGGAAGGTTCCGAAACGGCTTTACGATACCTGAATGACATCCTCCGACCCATAGTGCAACCATATCGGCAGAATATTGGAGAGGCATTTGTCTTCATGGACGACAATTCTCGACCTCATCGTGCACATCTTGTGAATGCGTTCCTTCAAGATAACGACATCGCTCGACTACAGTGGCCAGCATGTTCGCCAGACATGAACCCTATCGAACATGCCTGGGATATGTTGAAAAGGGCTGTTTATGGACGTCTTGACCCACCAACCACTCTGAGAGATTTACGCCGAATTGTCGTTGAGGAGTGGGACAATTTGGACCAACAGTGTCTTGATGAACTTGTGGATAGTATGCCACGGCGAATACAGGCATGCATCAATGCAAGAGGACGTCCTACTGGGTATTAGAGGTAGTGGTGTGTACTGCAATCTGGACCACAAATGCTGAAAGTCTAGCTGTATGATGGTACAACATGCAATGTGTGGGTCTCATGAGCAATAAAACGAGCTGAAATGTTGTTTGTGTTGATCTCTATTCCCTTTGTATTTAACGGTTCCGGAACTCTTGGAACCGAGGTGATGCAAAACTTTTTTTGATGTGTGTACTATTATTAAAATTTTGGGAGATAGAAACACGCTCAACTTGAAGTGAGGAATCAGCTGTTCGTTAACGCCACGGGGTGCCATTATTAAAATTTTGGGAGATAGAAACACACCCTAAACAGCTGATGTCAAAATATACACAACGTTGAAGTACAAGTACAAGTACAAGCAAACAAAGTGCTAAGTGTAATATCCTTATAAATCTCGAAGTTATATGTAGAAAGAAAGCCGTGTGCGTATACTCCTCCAAATGTTGCGGATTGCGGGTAAGAACAACTAGCCGTGGAATTGTTAGGGAAGTTAGATTAAGAGTGTATCAAGCCAAAATTACATGTTAATTAAACAAGCTCATGGCGCGTTAAAATTGAGGTTATGCCTAGCTTGTTACACATCACCCACTTAAACAACAAATCCTCTCCTAGCGCTTCCGTGCCGGGCGAACCACTCGGGAGCGAGAACGCTTCCCTGTCACTAATGCGGGAAGACGTTTAGCAAATGAAAAACACAGAAGCAGGGCAGGTTCGCGCAGGCTTCCCTGTCAACAAGGCGAGAAAGAATTCAGCAAGCAAATCTTACAAAGGAAGTGGACCATACATACACCCTCCGAAATGTTGTTAAAGATGGCGGCAAGTGACAGACCTCGTGTTTCAGTAGCCCTGACATATTACTGTATTTTAGTGGTAGTTTGCCTGTTCAAGTGTACTATATGGTGTGCAACTGTGTCAGAAATCATTTCCGACCGCAGTGATGTGTCGTGTGCTCAAGAAATGCAGTGGTACTGCGCAGAGAGACATTTTACTTTCTCGACCATGGCAGCTTGTAACCTCCCAGTGCTCCGCCAAGTTTCCACCACACCTCGTGGACCAGTACAACGTTGCCGTGCCTCCTCCAGTACAGTTTACTTGATACTACTACTACTATCAGGTGATATTCACTTAAATCCAGGACCCCTTAACCTCTACTACCAGAACGCACAGAGCGTCAAAAATAAACTAACCGACTGTTTAGCAAATATAACCGAAATCAATCAATTTGATATCCTCTGCCTCTCAGAAACATGGTTGTCAGACTTCGTATCTTGTGGGGAACTTCCGTTTTCATCTGAGTTCAATGTGTTTCGGCGCGACAGATCCTCAAGGGGTGGTGGTGTTGCAATCGCAGTTCATAACAAACTGAAGGCAAAACATCGGCCTGACTTAGAAACTTCCTGCGAAATAATATGGGTTGAGATTATTATCCCAAAAAGGAAGAATTTATTTGTAGGTTGCTTCTACCGCCCACCTTCCAGCAAAATTGACACCTTAGAAGAATGTTTCAACTCTACTGTTCTTGCCCTCAATCAAGAAAATGAAATAGTGTTGCTAGGTGATTTTAACTCCCATATCTCCTGGACATCAATAGACAATGGTACCATACACTCTCCCCAAATAGATACTTTCATCTTATCAAATTTTATAAACGGTCTACATCTGAAACAGTTCAATCTACACCCAACAAGGAAATCCGAAACACTGGACCTCATATTTTCAACCCTGCGTAATGTCACTGTGACCGTTGGAAGAAATATCCTAAACACCGACCATAGCTCAATAGAAGCCACCCTCCCCGTCCCAGCCAGCAGACATAAAAACAGCCCCACCACTGATAAGAAAGCTTTCCCTCTTTGGAGAAAGGTCGACTGGCAAGCTGTCAATCAGAATTTATCATCTCTACCCTGGTGCCTGCTAACAGCTGAGAGAGACGTAAACAGCGCAGTGACCTTGTTTGAGGATTTACTTTACTCGGCCATTAAACAACACGTTCCTTACTCCGTACCCAAGTCCAACAAATACCCGCACTGGCTAAGTCAAAACACCAAACTCCTTCTCCAAAACAAAACTCGAGCGTGGTCACTGTGGAAATCAGTTCCCAATCCTCATACACGCAATGTTTTTATTCACCTACGGAAAATTTCAAGAGTTCATATGACAGAAGATTACAACCGCTACATTTCTTCCATAACAGGAAATCTCAAGAATAACCCAAAGAAGTTCTGGACACTTATATCATCCCGTAGAAAGACTCCCAGAATTCCACTTAATCTAAACCTCCATAATGAAGAAATCCCATTTGAATTGAGGTCCACACATTTCAATGAATATTTCCATTCAACCTTTTCAGTTCCCGTACCAATCCCCAGTCCCCCTCAACTTACTAGCGTCTGTTCTGATTCACTGTCTCAAATTTCAACGACCCCCGATGAAATCCAAAATATTTTAAAAAAATCTGCCCGCAAACAGATCTACCGGACCATCAGACATAAGCCCTATATTCCTGAAAAACACCTCTGCATCTCTCAGCATCCCCTTATCCATGATACTCAACTGGTGCATGACTTCCGGCACTTTTCCTGACTCATGGAAAAGAGCTGATGTAACACCTGTCTTTAAATCAGGCAGCAAGCATGAAATTTCCTCGTACAGACCTATATCTATCGTCCCTATACTCTCTTCAGTCTTCGAAAGAATAATACATTGCCGTCTCCTCACTTTCACCAAACCACACCTCTCAGAAGAACAACATGGCTTCGTCCCTGGAAATTCATGCTTAACAAATCTGACTGTTCTGAACCATCACATAATTTCTGCAATAGATCAAAAATCTCAGCTAGATGTAATCTACGTTGACCTGGCCAAAGCATTTGATTCCGTGAACCATTTCTTTCTCCTCCACAAGCTTGCTTCACGATACAACGTACATGGATCCTTCCTATCCCTAATACAAAGCTTCCTGTCCAAAAGGCAGCAACGGGTAGTGCTTCCAGGGTCTGTGTCGTCCTGGCTCCCAGTCTTATCAGGAGTAACTCAGGGCAGTATCCTGGGACCCCTTCTCTTCGTGCTGTATATGGACGATATAAACACATGTGTGCAAAATTCTCCGTGTTCCCTTCTTCTATACGCTGATGACCTCAAGATATTCAGAAAAATTTCCAGTTCTGACGACCACGCTGACCTCCAGGAAGCAGTGAATACATGTACTGATTGGTTCAACAAATGGAAGTTATCTCCAAATCCGAAAAAGTGCTTCAATGTGTCTTTCTCACTACTGAAATCTAGAAATCAGGCGGACTATATAATATGTGGAAATAAATTGGATACGGTTTCTCAGGTAAGAGATTTAGGTATTATTCACGATGATAAACTGACATTCTCTCCCCACATTGACCATATCAAATCTCGCGCAATGCGCAGTCTCGGCATTCTATACAGATTCACAGAAATTAAAGACCTCACTGCACTTAAATTATACTTCACCACATACGTTCTCCCTATCCTAGATTTCTCTTCTCCAATTTGGTCTACTTCGTCTATAACCAATATTTCTAAATTGAACAGTGTCTTTAATTTCTTCATATCAATTGTCAAAGCTCGCAATCCTTCACTAAGGCACTTTGCCAAATCCGACATTCTAAATCAGCTCAATTTACTCGACCTGAGAAGCCGTCTACAACTTACTGACCTGTGTTTCCTACATAAAATTATGAATGGTTACACAAAATGTAACATGCTCTTAAGCTACTTCCCACTCCACGTTCCCACCCGTTCAACACGCCAGAACCATTTACACCACATACCTCGCCCACGTCTTGAAGTACAGAAGCGCTCTATTTTCCACCGTCTACCTACCCTTAGCAACTCCCTTCCAAATATCGACATATTCTCTCCCTATCGAACATTCAAACATAACATTAGAAGATCCCTTTCACCCTCAATTCCTAACCCCTAACCCTCCTAATCACTCACTACCCCAATCACTCCCTGCGTCCTTCCCGAGATTTATCCCTTCTGCCATCACTGCCAATTGTTACCTGTTATTGTTGTTGTTGTTATTGTTTGTTTTTGTTAATATTATTTGTAATTGTTAAAATATTAGTGTAAAATGACCTTTTCATGGTTGTATCTAATAATTATTAAATAAATAAAATAAAAAAATAAAATTTTCGAATCTGACTGGTAGTTCCAGAGATTAGCGAGTTGAAACAAACAAACAAACAAACAAAGAAACAAACAAACTTATCAGCTTTATTATATTAGTATAGATTCTTAATTTACATACATTTATTAATCTCATGTAGGCCTACGTTTTTTAGGATTAGGGAATGACCCATCATAATTGGGTACAATGGTCGTTGACCGACTGAAAACATCAAATTTCGATTGAATATTTCTATTTAAAACACCCACAAACGTAGGTTTATTTTTAAAATTCATTATAATTCAGTTATACTCTTCGTTGATTGCTAATTTATGTAACATAATTATACAGTTCTAATCCATATGCCGTCGACAGCATGGATATTGTCAACAACACGAATGATATCGGATAAGGGCGTCATATTGCTTGCTTCTCACTAACGCTCACTATGCAGTGGCATGTGGAGTTTCAAAATGAAAATTAAAAAAAGCATGTCCATTGGTTCGGATACAGCATAAAACGAAGGCCCCGTGAAACTACAATCCATGGCCGCAGACGTTGCCCAGGACCAGCGTGTATCGCAGAGGGCAGAGACGTTTGAGTCAAGAGCAAACCATGCCATTGTCAGAGATGAAGGGGAGAGATGTCATGTAAATGTTTTATGTAGCATAACATTCAGTCTGCTCATGAATAGATGTGTTTGTAAGGGATATTGTCTGGCCATGACTGGAGAGAAACTTCAACATGAGGGATTTCTGAGTGAACAAGAGCACAATATTCCCTCGTATTTATACGTAATGAATAGAATCTTAATAAAAGCAAAACCAAGTTTAGCTGTGCAAATAGTTTTTCCAGAGTAATTGTGAGAAGTATTGTGTTGATAATTACTGCTTAGCGAGAACAATTCCGTCCGTACTCACCTGTTGTCGAGCATATTATAGGCTTCTCTTTTGTTCCTATCTGTCTGTCTGTTAGGTAGTCAGCCCACGGGTTAGTTGGATCCTCAAAGAGTGCCGCAGTAGGTTATGTGTAGGGCTCGGATGTTTAGGAAAAATCATATTTTTTTTTCATTGCCTCTATTTTCATGCCCGATTGGTTTCTGATGCAAATCAAGTGATTATCGTCACAATACTCTGGTTTTTATTTGTCATATAAATGCATATTTCGAACATTTTTTTACCATTAGGTCATATTTTGAACCTTCTTTTTTGGAAAGAACGTCATGTTTCGGTAATTTGATGACAGCTGTAGGTGTGCAATCATTTATTTATTTGTTGACGGTACACAACAGGGCTCAGTGTGTGCCCCAATAACAGTGCACCTACACAGCAAGAGACATTTCCAGGTATTTCTACATTAAGTATTAATATACTATCTAAATGTAATTCTTAAGACTAGGAAGTTCACACAGATCAATATGCATAGTAGTAAAAAGCTTAATCTAAATATAATATAATATAAGTACTAAATCTAAATTTGATCTAATGTCAAATATACCGGTACTGTAAATACAGGTTTTGACATATTATTTTTTGACACATATCCCGCTTGCCAAATACTAGACTCTTGAAACAACTTTTTGACTTCTTTTGGAATAGTAAAACAAAAATCACATGGTTTAAATAAATACAAATGGATTTAGACGAATTGAAAATTACTAAGCATCAAATTGAACATACAGAAGAGAAACGGCTTCTAAATAACAAATACACTCGACTAACATTCAAAATTTCACAGCGTAAACAATATGCTATATCAGCAGAAGAACGAGCTGCAAGATTTTCAAGAATGAAGAAGTATTGGGGGGAGGGGGGGGGGGGGAAGAACTGAACTTAGTATTTGAAGACTTTGTATATAAGGTTTGATTTTTGGTGCTCCAATGTGGGCGTAATCAGTGTAAATAAATAAATAGAAAACTAAAAGGCAACTTTAATAACTAAGGATCTGGCCTGTCCACATCCTCAACTTACCGAACGGGAACTAGTGTTTACAGAAATAGACTGTAAATAACCACTTAAACATGTATATACAGAAAATTAATATGAAAATAGGAATAAATAATTTAGTTAACAATTTATTCTCCAAAGGATTGTCGCTTGGTTTTATAATTAAAAGAAAACGGCCATAATTAAATCAGTCATTTTCAGGTGATATTTTGCCATTTTTACAGTCATATTTGCTCGCATATTCGGGCTATTTTTAGCTCTTAATCATCCGAGCCCTAGTTATGTGTATAGAAACCCAAAACAGCGCTGTAGTGAGGCCTAATAAGCAAGGCGAGGAGTCAAGTTTTGAAGCCACTATGTCAGTGTTGCCTATTTGTAGCTCTTCAGTCGGACAACACGAATTTGCCCAATGACTGGGCAGGGTTCAATGTATAAGATTTGTAAATAACACTCCTGAAAAAAAAATGCATATAGGCCTATCGCTATTATAATGGGGCAATTTAGGATTACGCGTTTCGACTTGCATGCGGTCATCGTCAATAAAGTGAAGTAGCCGAATATTTGAAAGTTATTCAAGCCCTGAAAGAATTTTGGAAGGGTGGAGGTGTTTCTGCCTACTCTACCTTTATTCTGTTCAGAAAACTTTCTCATGTGAAAGCGAAAGTACTGTATGCAAATGAGATTGTTTTTCTGCCTTGTTTTAGCAGCATTGTGTTCACTCTGATGACACCATGTAGCCTAGCAGTGCAGGCCAGCGATCCCACGAGAAAATCTCGACACCACGCGACGTGACGCGACGTGCTCATTGGAACTGTTTATGTTTTGAAACGAACGAACCTCCTTCTTGTACCGTTGAGTCACAACAGACAGCGAGCGGTTGATGACCTGCCGAGGCTTACTCAACTGCGTGGTATCACACTTGGGAAAACTTCTGACAGGACTTTGTACGTCACGGCCTTGCTTTTAAATAAAATGGGAAAATAAGCGATAATGATATTGTTCCAGCTAAGAGGTGGAAATGTTCGAGGAGCTCGTGACTTTCCAATTGATGACCTCGTGTCCATCGCCGGTCGTTACTATTTGAACGCTCCTAGGGGAATGTGTTTTGGAGTTGTCGTCCCGGAGGTCTTGGCTGTTGGCTCTGCCAAAAAATTTAATTCTGGTCTGAGGGCTGGAACGGGGTACACTCAGCCCCAGCCGGTATGGTTCCTAACTTAAGGCCACGGCCACCTCCTTTCCAATCATTGTCTCACTTGTAAATGAATGTGCATATTACTTACTACATATAACAACAGTAACACAGGTTATCAGGAGTAAATAACGACGCTGCCTATACAGATTATGATTAGCTGTTAGAAAAGTAGAGAGCAATAGTGTCGTCTTTTGTCGCATGGCACTTCGGAAAACTCCTGAGGGAGCAATAGTATCATGTCCGAAATTTAAGAGGACAGTGTTTCACGCAGGAATCCAAAGGGTAAGTACGTACAATTTGGTTCAGATCGGCGAAACGGTGTATATTTGTGCCAAAGGGCCTAAATGAAGGGAATGTAGAGGGCTGACTTAAATTTCTAGTGGACAGTGTTACCCGCAGGGTTCCAAAGGGTAAGTACGTACAGTTTGGTTCAGATCGGTGGAACTGTATAGAGTTGTGCCAAAGGGCCTAAATGCAAGAAATGGAAAGAACTGTCCGAAATTTCAAGTGGACAGTGTTACTCGTTGAATTCCAAAGGATAGGTACGTAAAATTTGGTTCAGATCGGTGAAACGGTGTAGATTTGTGCCAAAGGCCCTAAATGAAGGGAATGGAGAAGGCTGTCCGATATTTTAAGTAGACAGTGTTACTCGTACAATTTGGTTCAGATCGATGAAACGGTGTAGAAATAAATAAATAATAGACAGACATTGAGCTTTATATGGGCTATATAGATACTCGTATAGAGGGACAGATGACCTTGTAGTTACGCCCATTAAAACAACAATAACTAACAACTAGATAAACATATAGACCACTCCGTGGTGTAGCTCCTGGCATTCTTCCGGAGGTTCGGATTTGATTCCCGGCTCTGCAATGACATTTCTTGTCTGAGTGCTGGAACAGGGTTACACTCAACCTCGCGAGGCTGTACTGAGGAGAGATGGGTTCGATTCCAACCTCAGCCATCGCAGAAGGAATTTTTCGCATATTCCCATTCCTACTCCAGGCGAATGCCGGGATGGTTCCTAATGCAAGGCCACGGCCGCCTCCATCCCAATTCTTGGCTCAATTACAAGTACACACGCTAATAGAGACACCACAATGACACAGGTTAACAAACAAATCAATCAATCAATCATTCATTCACACATAGGCATACATTTTTATGTATACACTCAAGTACACGGGGCTGAAATGACCATGATGTTAAAGTCTCTAAATGAAAACAACAAAAGAGACTTAAACACTGAATGTTGATGATTTCATTTAGGGGCTTTTTGACATCGTCGTTAAGTAGCCCCGTGTACTTGAGTGTGTGTGTAAATTGTCTGATGACCGGTCTGATTGTGATTGCTGTATTAGTTATATTTTCATAATAACTCCTGTCTTCTGCCCAAGGCCGTCAAGGAGGCAGGGTGTATAAAATGTAGCCCCAGTACGTATGGTGCACCCTGGATAGTGCTACACCCTCAGGGTCTTACGGCTGGTGAGTTCGGGAGTTGGCAACCCTGTGAGATTCCTAAGTTGGGTCCGCTTTTTCCCCTTTCACCATTGCATTTCGGTGGATGCTCTCCTCTTTCTCCTTTCCGATCTGCCTTTCATGGCTCTATTTCCTTCCAAGTCCTTCAATTCTCATTCTTCGACGGTTGAGGGCATTTCTTTTCCCTGTGTTTATTTCCCTTATTCCTGTTTTGTGCATTTCTTATTCTAGAATATGCTACCGGCCGTGGTGACCGAGAGCGCTAACTCGCTACTTCTTGCCTTACTGGCATCGGAAGAGCGTGGGTTCGAATCCCACCTTGGCCGTCCTGGAAATGGTTTTCGTGGTTTTCCATTTTCACCACGAGGCAAATGCCGGGACGGTTCCTTTCAACAGGTCCACGGCCGATTTGCAATATCCTTCCAATATCCCTTTCCTGGCCCGTCCTGAAAAGAAAAGTACATGGTCATTGGCTGCATTATTTTATTTACTTTTTTACAAAAGGTAGATGCTAGTTGTCACATGAAGTATAACATAAATTTCTTGCCAAATCAATACTTTACTTACATTAAAAATACTACAGGTACTTGTTTCGGAAAAATAAATGTTTCCTTCCTCAGCCCACTTACTACATCGAAAACCTCACCAATTAACTAATAAGTGTTTATTCCGTGAGTGGCATTAATGTGTCTAATGACACAGGCCTAACAAAAGAAGAATGAGAGAGTAAATGAGAAATGTGTTTATTGTTATTTGGTGAGGCTTTCGGTGTAGTATGATGTTATACACCTAAAAGTGGGCTGAGGAAGGAAACATTTAGTTTTCCGAAACATGTACCTGTAGTATTGTTTTATGTAAGTAAAGTATTGATTTGGCGAGAAATTTATGTTATACTTCATGTAAACATGGTCAATAGGAAACCTGGAATGAGTGCTGTTCCTGTTAGATGCTAGTATTGTAGTTGGTGGTTTTCACTTAATTATATATTTTTTTCATTATCACCACACCATTAGAAGCCCCTTAAATCTACAATTATCAACATCATCATCTAATGTTTTGAAGAGTCTATTAGGCTAAATTTCCTGTTGTTTCGCGTTGCCATGAACTTTGGCGCAGCGAGGCGGAAAGAGAAAGTTCAATGTTACAGGAGGCTATGAAGCACTTCCCTAGAGAAATCCGCTTCGTTCCGCTGCGCTGTCGTAAGAGCTCTTTATGTAAGGAGAGGTGTAAACAAAGTTATTGCAATGGCTTGTTTATCTTTCTGCATCCACTCATGTCACTTCATTTATTGATTACTAATCTCTACTTACAAAGTATAAAATAAAGTCCCCGATTCATGGATGTCACGGGTAATCTCGAGAACCACTGGATGGATTTTGATGCGGTTTTCACCATTCTGTAAAGGATATCTCGAGGAAGGTTTATGTATTCTGTAAAGGATACCTCGAGGAAGGTTTCTGTAGAAAATAATTTCTTTATGATCAAAGGAAGCCAAGCAGTAACGATTTCAGTGAAAAAGTTCAAAGAAAATCCTGGCGTCCTTGCGCTTTTTAAGCTTACGCTGGGCAAACCGTTAAAAATATCTATACGTTCTACGTTCTATACGTTTTCATTTCTTCCAACAATCTCCATTCGGGGAAATTTAAATTACTAGCTTCGGAGCGAGCGAACATATCACCCCAGCTTCGGCCAGCATGAAACTGTCGAGTCGTGTCGAGTTAATACTTTAGAGAGGAGTATGTGTTTTGGAGTTTCGCTATTCACCTCGGCTTTTCTGAATTTGTCTGTGACCTGCCGTCCGTGCGCCTTTTAAGCTTACGCTGGGTAAACCAATAAAGTTGATTGAGGTACGGACCCATGTAGAGGACTGACATTTAAAAAAAATGAAAAGAAGATACTTATAAATAAATTTAACAAATTAAGGCAGAGATGCGGAAGTAACAAGAATAGATTTCACACTTCAAGCAAATTAATAATATTATTATTAACTGCTGTCTACGTTGAGTAAAAACAAATGATTTAACACCAGTATAATCTCATCAATTTTCTTTTAAGCTTCAATCGTGTTGATCGACTGAATCTCATTAACTCCAGTAGTTCAATTAAACAATAATTAATAAGGTTAATTGATAAATATTTAATTTTTATGAAACCTATTATTAATTTAATTTATTTAATATTATACAAGGAGTCCGGGAATGTTCTCCGCAGTGGCTACGTGCCGCTGCGAGTGGTTGTGTCACCAGTTTAGTTGGCAGCACAGTGTCCTTGACAGAGTGAAGGCCACATGTGTGGGCTGTGGGCTGTCGAATTCGTCAGTGTGTATAGTTAGATTATTGGAAGAGTGCAACAGTATGTTATGAATGCTGTGGTGAGTATAAAGTTTACTGTTTGTTATAATACAAGCGATAGCCGTGCTGCCAACGTAACTGGTGACGTAATCTCTCGCAGCAGCTTTTAGGCACTACGGAGAACATTCCTGGACTCCCTGTATAACTTAGTTACATATATTTTCCTCGCCACCGCCACTCCATTACTTACTCAATGAACACTATTTTTATCTCCGCCTACGACTGCTCTTTCACAAGAATAGGGTTTTGTGTTTAGTAGCAATCCCGGAAGTGGGTTCTTTGACAGCACTGTTCCAGTGACGTCCGTCTTGGCGTTACAAACTGTGAGGGGTTATCAATTTGAGAACTATCAACTTCCTGGAGAGTATAGTGTCTTTTACCTTATGCAATTGTAATAATAATAATGTTATTGGTTTTACGTCCCGTTTAACTACTGCCACATTTAGAGACGCTGGGGTGCCAGAGTTTTGCCCCAAAGGGGATCTTTAACGTGCCAGTAAATCTACTGACACGGCTCCCTCGGATTTGCGCACCCTCAAATACCAACAGACTGCGCCAGGATTCGATCCTGCAACCTTGATCACAGGCACTACGCAGCCAGTTTTATGCAATCGCGGCACTTTCTAACAATGTACCTTAACAAATGCCCCCCCACTACTACTAACAGGGTGATCATAGCAAGAGATAGAGTTCTATTGGGGGGTCATGGAAGCCCCCAAAGAAATGGTGTCTAGGGTTCTTCCCAGGGAAACTTTTGTATAGCCTACTGTAATTTGGTGAAAAATGATGAGTTTTTTTTTTCAACCAATTTGTTGTGTTATTTTATGTTTGGTTAATGTCAAACACAACTAGGACCGTTTTATTTTACTGTTTATTAATACAATCATCGTCCTCATTTTATAGTATTTAGATGGAAAGAATTAGCATTATTATTTTTATTTACAGCTTACACTATAATATAAAGAGAGATTAGATTACACATTAAGATCAGAGCAAACTGATTGTCACACAGTTTACATCGCTCTACCGTCGCCTTGCTTATAACGTTGTCATATGTCGTTAGTTAGTTCTTGGAGTTTTAAGGGGTGGAACAGCGAGGTCATCTGCCCCTTTGCCATATGTCGCTTAGTAACAATAGTACGTGATAAGTAGGCCTATATTGGTTTTAAATGTATTAATTCATTAACAAATATTATATGTGACAACATTTCAGGGGTCAGTATGCCTTCCTTCTGAGGAGAAGTAAAGCCGCCGCGGCGGTCCCATGTCATAGATTAATGGCATGAAAAAGAACCTTCCACTAACTACACTTGTGGGAAGTCAAAATTTGTAGATTAGAATTGAAAGCGCTCTATTAGTTCCAATGTTCGTCGCCAGGTGCTGATGCAATGTCATCTAGTAGCCAAGTCCGCAAGCTAGGTGTCGTGGACGGTAGCATTTGGAAGCAAAAGTAGGAACTACTTGAAATTATTG